>CM028130.1:483355000-484847500 GCA_016271365.2 Neoceratodus forsteri
GCATAACTTTGCCATTTTTGCATATTTTGACACCAAATTTTCAACATGGCCTTTCTGACACCCCAGCTCATGCACAATGGCAGTGGAATTACACAAATCTGGCCAGAAAGGCGATTTTGCAATCGCTTGGCAAAATCACCTTTTGGGCATGATTTAAAAACTTTCACTGCCCTTGCGGATGAGGTGGAGTTATAAGAAGGCTACTTACTGTATGTTGAAAATTTGGGGTAAAAATGGCAAAGTCATGCACATACACAGAAACTGTAATACATCTGCTCATAACTTTGTTAATTTTAAATATTTTAACCCCAATTTTCAACACAGCTATTTCTTTACACCACCTCATGAACATGACAGCTGTCATTTTACTAATCTTGGCCAAAACGTGTTTTTGTGGCTGTGGCATGGAATAACACTGTGGTGGCGCTAGATGATGTTCTGGCGGGGATTTGAAAATATTCAGTGCCGGGTACATGACGAGGGGTAATTGTGACACGGTTGAATAGGACCCTGTCCCAGTTGTTATGGAGAGTTTGAATGCAGGGATCTGTTCTGTTCTTTCCTTTCCTGTCTCATCTGTCTAGTTACTCAACCAAATTTTCCTGTGAGACCTAGGATTTAATCACCCTGACAGTCTCGTAGTTCTTTGCCTCTCAGTCTTTCCTTGCTGTTTCTGTCTTTTTCCTCCCTTGCATATCTGCTGGTATAAAACTACATGTGAATCTTTTTGTGGAAATGTAACTGATATTGGGATCCCTTTGTTTAGAAATTATATAGTGTTACTGTTGAAATGTATATAATTATAGTTTGAGATGATTGCAAAAAGCTATTGGGAACTCAAGAGGTTAACCTGAGAGCAGTTTTTAAGCTCCTTTTCAGAAGCTGTGGAGAAGGGGCCTCAATTTTAGGACATTGTGTTCTTGCTGCACCTGCCTGAAATTTTGAAGAACATTTTAGAAAAAAAAAAACAGGATACTTGCAAAGACATAAGAGAGCTGCAATGTTTTGGGAGACACACAGGTTGAAGGAAAACTCATATGGATCTTCTATTTATTCTGCCTTTGTAAATAGTTATACTGAACAATTTTTTTTAATGTTATTGTTATTCATAATAAAACTCTTGCTGCGAATTTTACAACTACTCCTGGTTTTCCTATGCTTCCTGACCTGTGCCTCGACGACAGATGATGTCAGCCTAAGTGAGATTTATGCAGTGCATACTCTAAGCCAGGAGTTTTGTGCATGGGTGCTGGACCTAGTACTAGGGAAGCAAAGAGAAAGGTATGGATTCTGCAGCAAGTCCAGGAGTGGTTACCAGGAGAATGGCAGCCAAACTAGCAGAGACAGAAGTCCAAGCTGAGATTGCACAGCCAGCACAAGTTATGGAAAAAGAATAGGCAGTGACAGAACCTGAAAGCCTGACTACCTTTTTCAAATGGTGGGTTTTACAACAAAAAGAGTCAGAGAAACCGAGAAGAGAAGAGGTGCAGCGACAGGAGCAGCAGATGAGAGAAGAGATGCAAGGACAGGAGCAGCGATGGCTGGATGCCTTGCAAGCTATCAAAGGCAGATGATCTTGCACAGATCCAGACGAGTAACAAAACACAAGCAACTTAAAAGCCATTAAACATACAAACCTGTGTCCCTCTGATGATATCGAGGCATACCTGACAACTTTTGAAAGAGCTGCCACAGCCTGCCAATGGCCAAAGCAGCAATGGACAATCAGACTGGTACCCTACCCGACAGGGAAAGCCCAACTTGCCTACAGCAATATAGACACTGCACAGTCAGAAAACTATGACCTGGTGAAAAACAAAATCCTGAAAAGGTACAACATCTCAGGAAAGGCCTATAGGCGGAGATTTCGATCTCTGAAGTACAACTCAATCGACAATCCTCGAGAAGTCTTCACCCGATTCAGAGAACTCCTTATGAAATGGCTCCAGAGGGCAAAACAGTACCACAGATCTTCGACACAATTGCAATGGCGCAATTCATCAACATCCTGCCTACATATGTGCAGCTTTGGGTAAAGGAACAATGACCAGAAAGAGGGGAAAAGGCCGTTTCTTCAGCCGAAGACTACTAAATGGCCAGACAAAAACGTCACAGCAGCAAGGCAACAGCCAAGCATCGGTAGGACACTCTTTTTCCCATTTAAACTCCAAGCCTGATAAGAACTCTGGTGGGGGTAACAAATCTGTGCTCAAAGACGTTATTTGCTATAACTGTAATAAGCCAGGTCATATTTCAAGAAATTGCTGTAAGAAGAGTGACACTGGAGCAGATCTGTCCTTGGCAAATTGGGGCAAGTACTTAACAGATGTGAAGGTGGGGGAGAAGACTGTAAAGGGACTCACTGATTCGGGAAGCAGACATAACCTAGTGCATGCTGAGGTGCTGGGAAAACTCTGCAAAAGGACCAGGAACTGGTGTCATCTGCATCCACGGGGACACTCGATACTATCCCACCACCCAAGTGACTCTGACCATTAAGGGTGTGTCGCACCAAATGAAAGTGGGGGTAGTATCCAAGTTACCTGTACCCGTGATTACTGGAAATGACTGTCCAGGACTTATGGAGTTAATCTCAGAGGAACTGAACCCTGCAGTTTCAGCAGCAGTGGTAACAAGAGCTCAGGCAGAGAAAATCTCAAACGGTGGGGACACTTCTCCTTTCAGTGACTTTGATTTGGACTTTTTTGAGCACAGCTTCAAGATCTGGAAATCCAGGAAAGAAAGATGATGCCTGAAGAAACAGTGGCAACAAATGACTGATGCACATAAGGGGATAACATAAGAAAATGCTGAAACTAAACTGATCACCGATTGTGATTTTCTTTCAGAACAAGCTAATGTTTCTCTCCAGGGTTATTCTAAGCAGCTGGGAGTGAAACTAAAAGAAAAATTACTCACCATAGTAATGTTGTTTCTTCTAATGGAATCTTGCTGTATTCTGACGATATGCAGTTAGCCCCAGCACTTGAACTGCTCCGGAGAAGAAAGGGTTAACTCTATGCAGCAGTATAGAACGTTGAGCTCGAGTTCGGTTTTCAAACCTCTCTCTGGTACATCTCAGTGTTTTTAACTGTCAGATTCTTACAAGTAAAACTAACTAAAGTTATGAAAAGTTAATTTTAGGCCAAAAGGCATTAAAACTTGGGTCCGAAAGACTAGTCGAGAACCCAAGAAAAAATAGAGTAGACAGTGAAATATATATATAATAAAACCACCCCAACCTGAATAGAGGGAGGGGTACAAAGTACACCCCTGAGGTGCAACATTGTACCTGCCAGTCCACATCCCAAAAACTAGGTTCTGAGAGGGGAGGCAGGGAGGGAGGTCAGAATACAGCAAGACTCCATTAGAAGAAACAACATTACTATGGTGAGTAATTTTTTCTTCAAACAACATGAAGTCTTGCTGTATTCTGACTATATGGAGACTACCAAGCAGTCCCCCCCCCCCAGGAGAAGGGGACACAGAACCTTACTTTGGGAACAAACTCTGTAACACTGCTGTACCAAACCTAGCATCACTCCTAGTCTGGATGTCCAGAGAGTAATGCTTGGTGAATGTATGAACTGTTTTCCAGGCGGCTGCTTTACAAATTTCTACAAGGGATATCTCTAGCAGCAGCAAGAGGGCAGCTATACCTCTAGTCGAGTGGACCCTCGGGCCTGAAGGAGGTTCTTTGCCCAATTTGGCATAGCAGAATTGGATACAAGAGACAATCCACCTGCCAATAGTTCTTTTAGTAGCAGGTTTACCTTTTCCCACTTCCCCATAAGTGAGAAATAGCTGGAGACAATCATTTCTATGTGACATAGTATGCTCTGTGTAGTAGCAAAGTGACCTTTTAACATCCATGCTGTGTAATCTTCTCTCTCCTGAAGAAGAATGATCAGTGAAAAACACAGGTAGACATATAGAATGGTTCAGATGAAAATCCAATACCACTTTAGGTAGAAACTTTCTGTTCGTCCTGAGGACCACCTATCTCTATGGAAGGAAATAAAAGTCAGGTTCAACTGACAGGGCCTGTAACTCACTAATCCTCCTGGCAGAAGTAATAGCTACCAGGATCACAGTTTTCCAGGTCAAGTACTTAAGCTCGGTCGAAGCTAAAGGCTCAAAGGGTGGCAGCATAAGCTGTGCAATGCAGACATTCAGATCCCAAGCCGGGGTAGGCTCTCTAAAAGGTGGGTTAATGTGAACCAGGCCTTTGAAGAACTTACTGAAGACAGGATGTGATGCCAGGCAAAAACAATTCCCTGCAGAAAAAAAAAGGCAGACACAGCTGCTAGATGAACCTTAAAGGTTGTGGGCCTGAGGCCTAGGCCATTAAGGTGTACCAGGTAATCGAAGGCTGTGGCAATGCCTGCAGCATCTGGCTGTACACCTCCTGAGAACACCAAATGCTGAATCTTTTCCATTTAGATTTATAAGTTTTCTGGTAGAAGGTTTCCTAGAAACCTTCAGAATATCCATCACTCCCGAGAAGGTGCAGGCCTGCATATTCTAACTCTTCAAGTACCAGGCTTTGAGATTGGAGAGACTGGAAACTGGGGTACCAAATCCTCCTGAGAGAGATTAGAAGATTGTGTCTCCTGGGAAGAAACAGGGGAATGACACTGCCAGAGACAACAGCAGAGGATACCAAGGTTATCTGGCCCAGTCTGGAGCCACTAATATCACTATGCAGGGTTGAGACCTGATCTTGAGCAAAACTCCGAACAACAGAGGGAATGGAGGAAAGGCATATAGAAACCTGCCTTTTCACTCCAATAGGAGAGCATCTAGAGGAACAGTTCCTAGGACTGGAGGTCTCCGGCAGAACAGAGGAAGTTGATTGTCTGGGGCTGCAAAGGGATCTATCTCTGGAGCATGAAGATTATTTTCAGGATGTGAGGGTCCATTCGTGATGGTCCTGGGAAATTCTGCTCAAAGCATCTGCCAGCACATTGTCCTTCCCTGGAAGATGAACTGCTGTCAGGGAAGCCTGAAGACAGTAGGCTAGAGACCACAGTTTCATTGCTCCTGTGCACAAGGTCGTCGAACAAGTGCTCCTTGCTTGTTTATGTACCACATTGTGGTGGTGATGTCTGTCCTGACCTGCACCACTTTGCCTTTGACTAACTCTGAAAAAGCTGAAGAGCTAGGACACTGCCCGAGTTCCAAAAGATCGAACTGAAGGAAAACTCCTGTTGTGACCAAAACCCTAGGCTGTGAGGGTCCCAGATGGCTCCCAACCTAGGAGAGAAGCATCTGTGGTTAGAACCACCGGGAGCTTGACTGAGAAACAGAACACCTTGTCTGAGATTGTCCTGATCCAGCCACCACTGGAGAGCTTGGACCAGAGTCTGAGTCACTGGAATCAGTTTGGCGAGAGAGTCTTTTTCTGAGACCAAAAGCGACCTTAAGTGGAACTGAATGTCCTCATCTGAAACCTGGCTCCTTGTCACTGCAGTCGAAGCTGCCACGTGGCCTAGGAGTTGAAGAAAGTGTCTGGCTGGGCAAGAGACCAGAGGCCGAAAGGAAGAAGCCAGATCTGTAAGGGCCTTTACCCTTGCTAGTGGGAGGAAGGCCTTTGCCTGGATAGTATCTAACTCTACTCCCATGAAAGTAAGAAGTTGTAATGGTTAGAGAACAGACTTGGGAAGACTGAGAAGGAATCCCAGGGAACTGAGCAGATTCTGAGAGACTTTCAGAGCTGACTTGACCTGGTCCGAGGACTGACCTACAATGAGCCAGTTGTCCAGATAAGGAAGACCGAGATACCCTACCTTCTGAGGAAGGCTACTACTACTGCAAGCACTTTGCAAATACCCTTGGAGCTGATGTTAGCCGAAGGGTATGGCTCTGATCTGGTAATGACCAGAGGGCAACTCGAACCTGAGGTACTTTCTGTTGGAGCACTTGATAGGAATATGGAAATAGGCATCCTTGAGGTCCAGGAAGCTAACCAATCCCTGGCATTAGAGAGGAAGAATTATTCCCAGAGTCACCATTCTGAATTTTTGGTTTTGTGATGTTTGTTCAGATATCTCACTCTAGGATGGGTCACCACTCCCATGTCTTTTTTGGGGTAAGGAAGTATCTGGAGTACAGATCCTTGCCCCTGTACTGTGTAGGAACTCTCTCCACAGCTTTGAGATCTAGTAGGGAGGAAACCTCTGCCTCTAGGGCAATGGTTTCTGAACTTGTTGCAGGAGGAAAATACTTTTACCCTCAATTTGGGAACCTTTTTGAAACTGAGAGCCACTCCCTGGCTTATTACCTCCAGGACCCACTTGTCTGAAGTAACAGACTTCCAAGCCTGGAAGTAGTAAGCCAGCCTGCCCCCTACTGGTATAGGGGAGGTGACCCGAACTGACATCAGGGTGTCTGTCTGGCAGGAGCCTTGGATTGGGAGGAGGAGGAGGAGGAAGCAGCCCTGCTCATTCCCCTCCTACCTCTCTCTCTCTCTCTCGAAAGAACCCCCTTTGTGGTAAAGGAGAGGAAGCCGGGGCTTGGTAAAAAGGCCTGTGAAAAGGCCTGCCCTAGACTGCTGCTTTTGAGGAGTGGGTTGCCTCTCTTTGGCCTGTGCAGTCCTATAGGTGGTGCTGTATCCGTCCATTTTCTTCATGTAAGCCTCTGTCTGCTCCCAGAGAATTACCAACCATGGGAAATCCATGGCCTTAACCTGGGTATCCTGAGAAAGGTTAGTACATCTGAGCCAAGCAAATCCTAAGAGACACAGATGTAGCCATGACTCTACATGCCACATCATTAGAGTCCACAGCAGCATGAAATTGCACTTTTGATGCCTCAATTCCGTCAGCAGCCACCTCCTCCAGCTCCTGGGAAGCCTTCTTTGCCAGTTCCAAGACAGTGCCCCACCTGGACATCTGGTACCTGGCTGTATATCAATCAATCAATCAATCAAAAAAAAAAAAAAATCAATCAATTAAAATCTATTTATCCAGGTGGACATCATTGAGCAGAGCTCATTTGCAAGATGGACCTGGGTAGTACATGATTATTTACAAATTTAATGGACGATAAGAAAAAATTACCATAGCAATCTTATTTCTTCCCAGTGATGCTCAGGTATTCATAACTTTATGCAGCAAGCCTGGAGGGTTGGACTGCCCAGAGAGATGGAACACATGCAAATGAGTAGAATTCTTTGCACGTGAGCATCTTTCAAATACTGCCTCTACCAACTGTGGTGTTCTAACCTCTTCAGATTTGTGAGAAGCCTGGAAGTCAGGCATTAGTAACTAATGTAGTAATATTCCATAAAAAAAGTGTCTCCCTAATTAAAGCATAGAATTTAGAAAAAACCTCCAAAGGGAAAAATAACGCTTGACAAAACCACATCAAACAAAACTCCAAAAGGAAAACATTGAAAACTCCAGTTTAAAAATGATTAAAACAGAGAAATGCAACAAAATCAATAAGGCTTGGTGGCACCAGCATGTGGAGTGCAGAGGCTCAAGTTCTGGAAGGGGAGGAAGGGAGGGAAGTTATGAATACCTGAGCATCACTGGGAAGAAATAAGATTACTATGGTAAGTAATTGTTTCTTCTAACCCCAGTACTGCTCAGGATATTCATAACTTTATGCAGACTACCAAGCAGTACCACTGGAGGTGGGCACAGAATTTATTTTGGAAACCAGCTCTGCAGGACTGTTGTGCCAAACCTAGCATCACCCTGGATAAAATATCCAAGTCGTACTGTTTTGTAAAGGTGTGTACTGTTTTCCAGGTAGCTGCTTTGCAAATGTCCAAGGAACATCCCTGGCAGCTGCAAGGGTAGCAGCAGTTCCTCTTGTAGAATGTGCCCTCAATCCGGTTGGGGGCTCCTTACCTGCCTTAGTGTAGCAGAACTGAATACACTGGAATACCCACCGAGAAATGGATCTTTTTGAGGCTGGTTTACCCTTTCCTACATCCCCATATGTAAGGAAAAGTTGTTTTCCATTTTTCCTGTGGTCTTTAGTGGCTGTCATGTATTCGCTGATAGCTCTTTTCACATCCAGATTGTGTAATCTTCTTTCACCAGAACTGGTATGGTCTGTGAAAAAGACAGGTAGAGTGACTGATTGGTTCAGATAAAAGTCTGAAACCACTTTAGGGAGAAACTGCCTGTTAGTTCTGAGGACTACCTTATCTCTGTGAAATGAGATATAGTCTTGGTCAATGCAGAGAGCCTGGAGCTCGCTAATTTTCCTTGTAGAAGTAATAGCCACTAGTAAGACTATTTTCCAAGTAAGGTATTTCAAGTGGGCAGTAGCCATGGGCTCAAAAGGAGGGCCCATGAGCTTGGCTATACACACATTCAAATCCCAAGCAGGCACTGGTGCCATGTGAGGTGGGTGTAAATGCATCAGTCCTTTAAGAAATCTTTTGAAAAGTTTATCAGATGCTACCGACGCCTTGGTCCCCAGAGAAAGGTAGGCAGATCACTGCTAAATGAATCTTAAGGGAACTGGGTTGCGAAACCTTGTGAGTGCAAATGAGTGAGATAGTCCAGGACAACCAAAACTCCAGCCTTTTGTGGCATAAGGTTCATGTTGGAACACCAGAGAGAAAATCTCTTCCATTTGGAAAAACATGTTTTCTGTGTGGAGGGTTTTCTATAACCCTTTAAAATATTTGGGACAGTTTCTGAACGATTTAAATCTGCATACTCTAATTCCTCAAGAGCCATGCTTTGAGATGACGGGACTTGAGAGTCGGGTACAACAATGTTCCCTGATTGGAAGTCAGGAGAGATTGTGTCTGAGGGGCAACTGTATCGGTTTGCTGACAGACATGGCGATCAGAAGACAGTACCATGGCTGCCTGGGCCAATCCAGCGCCATCAAGATCAGAGATGCTGAGAGGAATTTTAGCTTTAGTAACACCCTGAAAACCAAAGGGAAAGGGGGGGAAGCATGCAGGTGCCTGCCTGTCCAATCCAGAACCAGGGCATCCAGAGGAACTGTGCCCTGTGCGGGTAGTCTGCAGCAATATTGAGGTAGCTGGTGGTTCTGGTGGGATGCGAACAAGTCTATCTCTGGAGTGCCCCACCTTCTGAAAATAACTTGTACCACCTGCTTGTTCTGAGTCCATTCATGATGGGCCTGGTTGATGTGGCTTAGTGCATCTGCCAAAGTACTGTCCTTTCCTGGCAAGTGACTTGCCTGTAAAGAGACCTTCAGAGAGTACGCCAGTGTCCAAATCTTCATTGTCTCTGTGCAGAGGGGGCCAGACCTGGTGCCTCCCTGTTTGTTTATGCAATACATTGTGGTGGTATGTCTGTTCTGATCTGAACCACCCTGCCCATTATGAGTGAAGAAAAAGCCTTTAGGGCTAGTAAAACTACTCTTAGCTCCAGTAAGTTTATGTGCTGAAGGGACTCTGCTGCTGACCAGATTCCGAGTCGTGTGCTTTCCTAAGTGGGCGTCCCAGCCCAATAGGGATGCATCTGTTGAGAGTACCAGAGAGGGTTTCTCTCTGGAAAAGCACTCTCTGCCTTAAATTGGATTCCTGTTTCACCACAAGAGGGCCTACTGGCCTTGTCACTGGTATAAGCTTTGAAAAGGGTCTTTTTCTGACTCTAGTGAGCCCTGAGGTGAAACTGGATGTCTCGTAATGGAGTCTGGATCCTTGAACTGTGCCTGTGGATGCAGCCATATGGCCTAGTAGCTGCAGAAACTGTCTTGCAGTTTTCGACCTGTTCAGGATGAAGGAGTTTGCTACTGACTGAAGACTTTGCACCCTGTCTAAGGGTAAAAAGGCTCTGCCCTGAAGTGTGTCGATTTCTGCCCCTATAAACTGCAAAGTTTGAGCAGGGGTTAGAACCGATTTCTTTCGGTTTATTATGAAACCCAGAGACTCTAAGAGGACTTGGGCGATTCTTAGGGAGTTCCTTACTTGGTCTGGAGAGTTTCCCACCACCAACCAATCATCAAGGTAAGGGAAGATAGTCACTCCCTGTCCTCTCAGATATGCCACTAGAGCAACTAGGCACTTTGTGAATACCCTTGGTGCTGAGGAGAGACCGAAAAGAAGAGTTAAAAACTGATAGTGGCCTTAAGGGAGTCTGAATCAGAGATATTTTCTGTAAGATTCCTTTATGGGGATGTGGAAATAGGTGTCTCAAGTCCAGTGATGCCAGCCAGTCCCCTTTTTGGATTGTTAGCAATATTCGAGCCAAAGTTACCATTCTGAACTCTGTATTTTTCAGATGCTTGTTCAAAGCTCCGAGATCCAATATTGGCCACCACTCCCCACTTTTCTTTGTTGTTAGGAAGTATCTGGAGTAAAAACCCCTCCTCTCTCAGGGTGGTAGGGACTAATTCTACTGCTCTGAGATGTAACAATTTCTGAACCTCTACTTCTAGCAATGTCTCTCTGCTAGAGGAGGTGAGCAGTAAACCCTGGTCTTCTGTGGAGAAAAAGATCTGAAGTCAGAGACAGACCCTGACTCACTACCTCCAGCACCCACTTGTCTGTGGCGATGCTTAGCCAAGCCTGGAGGAAGTGGGAGAGTCTGCATCTGACAGGGAGGGAGGAGGAGGAGGCGGCCTGAGCCTCAGGGGTTTTGTTTTTGGTTGGGGCTGAGGTTGGGTTTGAGACGCCCTCCTAGAGCCCTTCTAGCCCTAACCCTAGAGTATCCCTATTGTGGATACTGCGGTACTGGGGCACAGCTACTGGCTGGAAAAGGGCCTGGTCATAAAGACCTTCCTCTGCCCCCTTCCATAGGGCCCTAGTGGATGGAGAAGCATGCTCTTTAGCAGAGTTGCTGCTATAGGTTGCCTTGTACTCATCCACTTTTTCCATGTATGCAACTGTGATTCCCCAAAGAGAATTTCCTCAAAGGAAAATCCAGGGCCTTGGATTGAGTATCCTGAGCAAGGTTGAGCGGCCTGAGCCAAGCAAACCTTCTCTGTGCCACAGTGGTAGCCATCCATCTGGCTGCAGTGTCATTAGAATTAGCAGTCATCTGGAACTGGTACTTAGCTGACTCCAGCCCAAACCTGGCAGTTTCAGCCAGGTCTTTAGACAAGGGTGAGGGGGCTTTCATGGACATGTCTAGTACAGACTGCCACAGGGATTTTTGATACTGGGCAGCAAAAGCTTGAAAAGTAGCCTGTCTCATGGCCAAAGAGGCTGATATGTAGCCTTTCTTGGCTATGCTATCCATTTTTCTGGAGTCTTTGTCCAGAGGGTGGGAGGACAGGGGGACTCTGGCTTTGTTGCAGGCTGCCTGCTGTATAACCCCTTGATGGTCAGGATGGGAGAAAAAGAAATCCGCTCCCATCATGTCCAACTGATACTTTCTATCTATTCTCCTATCAAAAGGTGGAACAAAATGAGGGGTCTGTAGAAGTTTTAGGGTGTCTTTTTTGAAGAATTTGTATACTGGCAAGAGAAGGGCTTTTGTGAGTGTCAAATCCATCATATTTCAATATTCAATTTCCTCCTCATCCTCAATCTGCTCTGTGGTAGCAATATCCAGAGCAGCTGCCATTCTCCTTATAAATGTAAAATGTAAGGAGTAATCCTCGGACACCCAGGGAGGAGAACCAAAATCTTGTTCAGGAGATACTTGTGGAGGAATTGGTTCATTATCCTGAAAAGGATCATCTTCCGCTTCATAATATTACTCCTCCTGTAAAGAGGGCAACAAGCCACCGCTGGCCTGGGGACCCTGGGTAGGGGCAGGCTGCTGGGGAACATTGTTCTGCAGTGCCTGGATAATTTTAAAAGCTTAAGCTATCTCTTGAGCCGAGGGCATAGCAGGCATCTGCGCAGAAGTCCCTTGTTTAGCAGGGGAGGATTCTGTATGCTTGGTTTTTTTTGAGTTTCTTTGAGGGAACCAGGGAGTCAGCCAGTTCTTTCCCTCTTTATGCCCCTTTTCGCCCGTATCAGGGCAGGGGTAAGCAAACTTGTGGGTTTAGCCACAGGAGATTGGGGTGTCAGCTGGTCAGTGCCGGAGGGACCCCTAGGAAATTTTTTGTTTAGCCTTTCACGGCGTTTTTCCAAGTTGTTTTCTGGGAAAGTTTTACAGACTTCACAATCCTGATCCAAATGTTTGAATCCCAGACAAGCCACACATAAGGTGTGCTTGTCTGCTTTAGCAACTATATCTCCATATTTTAAGCAATTTTTGAAACTGGGTTCTCTGGTTCTCTTTTTAGGTTTCTCTGACATGGTAATGTCTAAAAAACGAGAAGAAACACTAACCGCTAAGTAAAGAATAAAGTGCGGTTATTTAAAAGTTACTTTTTTTTTTTTTTGGTCGGTTCTGGAACCGATAGGAACCGAACCCAGGAGATGACAGGTGAACCGGATCAGCGGTTCTGTAACTGATAAAAGGCGGTTACAAAAACAATAAAATACACACAAAAAATTAAACTAATCAGAGACAAAAGCAAGGCTCTTTAATCAGAGAACCCCGATAACTTAAAAACAACTAACCCAGTTCCCCCACGGTTATGCCGAACCTCGAGGATCCAGAAAAAATATGTAATTTAAGCAATAAAAACAGGTTACTCACCTGTAACAGTAGTTCTAGGAGTGGTATATGTTGTTCATCCACGCTCTTAGGCATGTCCTTTCCTTTAAATCTTGCCGGAAGTCTTCAAGCTGGCTCCTCCCACCCACCGGGTGGTATATACCTCTACTCCACCACATGGCGCAGATCTTAGCCTGCTGGAAGCAAGGCGATGCGCCTAAAGCAGGAGGTCGGGTGGGTAGGTGTGTGTGGATGAACACCACATACCACTCCTAGAACTACTGTTACAGGTGAGTAGCCTGTTTTTCTAGGAGCGTGGATATGTTGTTCATCCACTCTTTGGCAGACTCCTAGCAGTTCTCCGGGCGGAGAGAGGCAAGGCGCACACCCCCCCTACTTAGGAAACAGAGATTGGAGAACCGAGGCCCCAAAAACCAGCATCCCGACGTGACTCAAGGTCGATGAGGTCATGGGTAATGAAGGGGTTTGCCGACTTCCAGGTAGCAGCCCGACAGATTTCCTGGATAAGGATGTCCCTGGTAGCAGCCACCGATGCAGCAGTATGACGGGTAGAATGAGCTCTTATCCCTCTGGTAGGCTCCTTGCCCACCAACTCATAGCACAGACCTATGCATGATGTAATCCATCCTGCAATGGTCAGTTTGACTGCAGATCTGCCAGAAGCAGCTTCAGCGTAGGTGACAAACAGCTGGCGAACCTCGCCCCGAATATCCGCCGTCCTCTCCTTGTAGTAGGAGAGAGCACGTCTAAGGTCCAGGGTATGGAGCCTGTACTCGGCGTCCGAGGTGTAGTTAGGGTAATATACCGGCAGAGTCAACACCTGGTTAAGGTGAAACTCTGACACCACCTTCGAAGGAATTTCGTGGGGCGTGGAGGCAACTTTGTCCCTGTGAAAGACCAGATAAGGGAGTCCAACAAAGTGCCTGGAGCTCCCTGTCCTTCTGGCTGGCGTGATAGCCACCAGGAAGGCAGTCTTCCATGACAAGTGTGACAGCTCACACTTGTGCATGGGTTTGAATGGCTTGCCCATGAGCTTTGCCAAAACCAGCAGAAGATCCCACGGAGGTGGAGGTTCACGCACCGAAGGGGATACGTGATCCAGGCCTTTGAAAAAGCACCCGACCACTGTCTCCTGTGCCAGTATCGACTGACCGGCCCGCAACCGGTAAGCAGAGATGGCTGCCAGGTGCACCCTAAAGGTCGATGACCGAAGACCCCCTTTGGAGAGAGACCAAAGGTAGTCTAAAATGTTAGCCACAGAGCAGGATAAGGGGTCCAGACTCTTACCCTGACACCAAATGGAAAACCTTTTCCATTTGAAGGCATAACATTTCCTGGTTGATTCCTTATGAGATGCCTCCACCATGGTGTACATATCCTTGGAAAGACCCAGAGCCTGGAACTCTAGCCGCTCAGGTACCAGGCTGTGAGGTGCAGGAATTGAAGGTCCAGGTGGAATACCTTCCCCTGGTTCAATGATATCAGGTCCAGGCGTGTACAAAGCTGCTCCAGGGCCCTGCAGCTGAGGCTGAGGAGATCTGGATACCAGAACTGGCGGGGCCAATCTGGGGCTACCAGGATCACCTTCGCCTTGTTCCTCCTCACCTTGAGTAACACCTTGTGGATCAAGGGAAATGGAGGGAAGGCGTAGAGGAGGCCTGGGGTCCACGGCCTCAAGAAGGCATCCCCCTGCAGTGAGCCCTGCTGAGGGGGGCAGGCATAGTACAGCCTCAGCTTGGTGTTTTCCCTGGAGGCAAACAGGTCCACTAACGGTTTGCCCCAACGGGAGAACAGATTGTAAGCTACCTCTGGATGGAGAGACCACTTGTGGGATGTCTGGCCTATGCGGCTGAGAGCATCCGCCAGTTGGTTGAGACTCCTGCCACATGGATGGCAAGGAGATCCGCCTCCAACCGGCTGACGAAGGTCCAGATCCAGAGTGCCTCCTTGCATAGCAGACAGAAGTGCGTGCCGCCCTGTTTGTTGAGGCAGTACATGGCCGTGGTATTGTCCGTCTGGACTTGAACCACTTGACCCCGGAGCTGAGGAGGCGAAGCTGACAGTGCCAGTCTGACTGCTCTGAGCTCTAGCAGGTTTATGTGGCAACCGGACTTCTCGGGGGTCCAGAACCGTGGGCTCTGTGGTCCCCGTGTGGGCTCCCCAGCCCATGAGAGACATTGGTTATGAGGAAGATCGTCGGCTCGGGGTGGACAAACGGGATCCCTTCCTGCAGACAACTTAGGACGGTCCATCATTGGAGAGCGTCCCACATCTTATGGGTGACAGTGACCAGCTGGTTGAAAAGATCCTGACGCCGAGTCCACTGAGCGGCTAGCTCCCACTACAGGGGGCGCATGTGCAATCTGGCCCAATGGACCACTGAGGTGCACGCCGCCATGTAACCCAGAAGGCGCAGGAAGTCCCAGGCAGGGCGCAAGTGCCCAGCCAGAAATGACTGGGCAAAGGAGGAAAGAACCTCCGCCCTGCTCGCCGGAAGCCGAGCTCTGGCTTGACGAGAGTCGAGCTCTGCCCGATAAAGCCTATCACCTGAGAGGGCATGAGTTCCAACTTGGCCTCGTTGATCAGGAGGCCTAATTGGGAAAGGTTGGAGGGCCAGGTCCCTGGACCTCTCCACCTCCTGCAGGAGGAACCCGCCAGGAGCCAATCGTCGAGGTAGGAGTATATCCGAACCCCTTGATGCCGTCAATGGGCTGTCACTACTGCAATGCATTTGGTGAAGACCGAGGGGCCAATGACAGTCAAGCGGCATGGCTCAGAACTCGTACAGGGTCCCTTCGACCCTGAAGGAGGAACCGCTGGTGGGATGGACGGATTGGGACGTGAAAGAACGTGTCCTGTAGATCCAGTGAACTGAACCACATGTTTTGCTCCAGAGATGGTATGACCTGGTTCAGAGTTACCATCCGGAAGGTGCGAGACCCGAGATATTGATTCAGGTTGTGGAGATCTAGGATGGGGTGCCCACCCCCGTCCGCTTGGGCACCAGGAAGTACCTGGACATGAAGCCTGGGTCTGGAGGAGGATCCGCACTGGAGCTACCGCCTCCTTGCAGAGGAGCTGAGCAATGTCGTCCCCAAAGGGCCGACTAAGTGCCAGCTGAGATCCTTTCCTCCCGTGGGGCCGCAGGCTCGGCAAGAGGTACTGCTCGAACTCTAGAGGCAGTCCCCGACCGACCACTTCCAGGACCCACCTGTCCGAAGTGATACTGGACCAGGTGGAAAGTAAGTGGCGGAGCCGGACCCCCACGGGAGGACCAAGGACTGACGGGAGTAGGGGTGGCCACCCCCGACCCGTCACTGCGCAGGCTTAGAGAAGGAGGAGGCTCCTGGACCGGCACCTCGGCCTATCCAAAAGAAGGCGGAATATCCACTCACAAAAACACAAGATGATTCGGTATCCAACCGGACCGACTGATCGGAAACCAAGAAAACAATTTCCAAATGATTATATTCCACTACCCATCTACTTACACTCCCTGTACCCGTAGACAGAGATTCAATACTGAAAAAATAAAGAAATCGGTTGATGAAACTTAACGATTTTTACTTTAACCAAACCGAAGCAAAGGAGAAATCTCTGGAGCGACTTCACAGTTAGGCGGAGTAAAGAATCCGACAGTTACACTGAGATGTGCCAGATACAGAGGTTTGAAAACTGAGCTCGAGCTCAATGTTCTATGCTGCTGCACAGAGTTAACCCTTTCCTCTCTGGAGCAGTTCAAGTGCTGGAGCTAACTGCATATAGTCAGAATACAGCAAGACTTCATGTTGTTTGAACAGGGTGAACCAATGTTTGAAAAATGTAATAGGTTACTGTACAGAGTTTGTGTTAAATCTCAGACACAGGAACAAACAGAACAATTGGCTATACGACAGAAGTATAGAAATGAAAATTATGTACCTACCCGAATTCCTGATCTTTCTGTGTATCTTCACCATTCAGCAACTTTGGGTTCTGGCCAGAGGTCACGACCCTGTGGGAGCTTTTGTTTGGGATGGGTGGAGTCGATGTACTGACGGCGCCACCCTCGAAGCACACGCACTATGTGGTGTTCGCGGGTTGGCCGTTAGGTGTTGTCGACCATGCCCTCCTGCTAGTTCTGAGTCGCCATAGAGTAAGAAGGGTTGGGAGGGAGGGACAAGGACGTCCAAGGACAGACACAGGAAAAGAATATAAATAAAAGGAGAAATAAGCGACGGAGAGGACAGAAGGAGATAGAAATCTAAGGGATTGGGAAGGAGCCCCAATATCTGGAAGCAGAAAGAAGCGGAGGGAGGGAAAATCAGAAATGGGAGGACATGCCCTTAACGTTTGACTGTCTCCAGACTGTATAGGAACTTACGAAGGAGTAGCCAGAAGGCAAAACTGTCAGAATTCAAGGCACAGAATCACTGGCAATAAACTCCTGACATGAGCAGAAGCGGCTATTCTGGAAGAAAGACAGGATGCAGGGTTGTCCTCCCCCTGAAACAACATACATGGAGGTGAGAAAGAACAAGTTACTCACCTGTAACAGTAGTTCTAGAAGTGGTATATGTTGTTCATCCACACTTCTTGGCATGTCCCTTTCCACTTTAAATGTTGCCGGAAGTCTTCAAGCTGGCTCCTCTCACCCACCCGGGTGGTATATACCTCGGCTCGGCCCGGTGACGCCAGATCTTAGCCCGCTGGAAGCCAGGTTGTGTGCGTCTGCAGCGGGGAGGTCGGTGGGTGGGTGTGTGTGGATGAACAACATATACCACTCCTAGAAAAGTACAGTTACATAAGAACTTACCGTAACAGTAGATCTTCGAGAGGAGCTCTTGCAGCAGACTATTATAATAAGGACTACACCGCAGGCACTAGGACCCTCCAGTGAAACTTCTGCCAGCAGTACACAGCAGGAACCGCCGCCGACCCCGCCCCAACGTAGGTCTGGGTACAAGAGGGGGCGGACCCAGCTCCACCTCAGTTCTCCTGCCAAGACCCGGAAGAAGGCCTGACAAGAGGAGACGAAGCCAACTGTAAAAGAGAAATGGAGTTGAAAACGACAATGGATCTGCACACCTCGAGGGGGAAGGCGGGTGAGAAGTAGCGCCTGCTGCAAGAGCTCCTCTGGAAGATCTACTGTTACGGTAAGTTCTTACATAACTGTACTATCTTACTTCGAGTGGGAGCTCTTGCAGCAGGCTATTACAATAAGGACAGAGTCCCAAGCAGTCCCACATCAACGAGGTAGACGACCCCGGGAGGTGGAATATGCTGACTTAGAGGCCTCAGGACAGAAGCCCTTGTAACACAGCTAGGCCGAAGCCAGCTCGGCATCTAGAGACGATATCCAAGCTATAATGCTTGACGAAAGTATGCACCGAGTTCCAGGTTGCGGCCGCACAAATGTCCTTTATGGCGACATTTCGCAGGGCGGCGAAGATGCTGACACTCCTCTGGTGGAGTGACCCCTAACCGGACCCGGTAGGGGTTTATTGTGTTTCTCATAACAAAACGAGATGCATCGTACTATCCATTTTGAGATAGTCTGCTTGGACACTGGTCGACCCAAGCAATGTGGTGCAAAGGCCACAAAGAGTTGCTCCGATTGACGGTGCTGAGCCGTCCTCTTGAGGTAATACCTCAAAGTCCTGTGGACATCCAATGTGTGGAGGAGAGTCTCCCCTCTATTGGAAGGGGAAGGAAAATAAACAGGAAGGTCAACCGACTAGTTGAGGTCAACTCTGAGACCACTCTGAGACCACTTTGGGAGGAACTTAGGATTTGTTCCGAGGGAAACCCTTTCCTTGTGGAAAACTAAATAGGGCTCTTTACATATCAGAGCCTGAAGCTCGGAAATCCTTCGAGCTGAAGTAACAGCAACCAAAAAACAAACCTTCCAGGAGTGGTAACGCAGCTCACAATCCGCTGCTGGTTCAAAAGGAGGGAGGGTGAGTTTCTCCAACACAAAAAGGAGGTCCCAGAGTGGGATAGGGTCCCGAATAGGAGGTCTCATATGCAGAATTTCCCTAAGAAAGGTGCGGGTGACATCCAATTGCGCCAATGTTCAGTCTCCCACGAGAGCATGATAGATGGAAATTGCCCACATGTGCACCTTGATAGAGGAGTAACTCAGACCCTTTTCGTACAAGGAGAGGAGATACTGTAAAGCTGAGTTCACAGGGCAGGAGACGGGATCCAAACGCTGCGGCGATGCCCAAAGACAAAAACGCTTCCACTTCATAGCGTAGGCGGAGCGAGTAGAGGGCTTTCTTGCCGAAACTAGGACTGCCACCACTTCTGGGGAAAACTCCAGGTGCGTGCTCTCGCGAGCAGAACGTTGGCAGTTTGGTGTTGCGTGGTGACGCAAAGAGGTCCAGCTCTGGAAGATCCCACCTGTCGAAGAGCTGGTCTGCTACGGACTATAGCAGCTCCCACTGGTGCGCTCTGGAACGCGACCTGCTGAGGCTGTCGGCCAGATCGTTGAGGACGCCTGGAACGTGCACTGCGAACAGCAGAGCGCCCCGTTCCAACACCCAGTACCAGACTGTCATCGGCTCCCTGCAAAGGGGATACGATTGAGTGCCCCCTTGCTTGTTGATGTAGAAGATGACCGCCATGTTGTCTGTCTGAACCAGAAGAGAGCCTGGCACCAGGTCCTCTTGAAAAGCCTGTAGGGCGTAGAGAACCGCTTGCATTTCCAGCACATTGATGTGAAGGGACTGCTCCTCGGGTGACCAAACCCCTTGCGTTCGACGAGCACCCAGGTGCGCCCCCCACCCCAGGTCCGAAGCATCTGTTGTCAGAGTTTGACCTGGTGGCTCTGGACGAAAGCTGACCCCTTTCTCTAAATTGCTGGGGTCCATCCACCAAAGCAGAGTTCTCCTGACTGGCTCAGAGATCTTGACCGGGGAGTCTAGATCATCATGGCTCTGGTCCCACTGCACCCTGAGCATCCATTGCAGGTGGGACCCTCATGTGAAGAGGGCCAAGGAGTGACAGGAATGGTCACGCCATGTGCCCCAGTAAACTGAGGAAGTTCGAGCTGGAACTCGAGGAGTTATGGAGATCTGTTCCGCCATCTCTCGCAGGCGATCTCCCCTGTCCTGGACGGAATCCAGGATCGCTCTGATGAAGGCGAGCTTTTGGCTGGGCTCCGGGGATGATTTTCGCAAGTTCAGGGTGATCCCCAGCTCTTGGAACACAGTATAAGTGTCTTCGAGGGCTCGTAGAAGGCCTACTCTTGACGGGGCCGTAAGCAGCCAATCGTTGAGATAGGGGAACACATAGTGCCCCATGCACCTTAGAGCAGCAGCCACCACTGCTAGGCACTTGGTGAAGACCCTCGGAGCAGAAGAGAGGCCGAACGGAAGCACTCGAAACTGATAGTGCTCCCCTTGGAAGTGGAACCTCAGAAACTTCCGGTGGGGAGGGTAGACCCCGATATGCATGTATGCATCTTGCATGTCGAGAAAGCAGAGCCAATCCCCCTGATGCAGCAAGGGAAGGAGTCCTTGAGGGTCACCAACCTGAACCTTTGTACTGATGAAGAGGTTTAGAGGACTGAGGTCCAGAATGGGACGAAGGTCCTGTGTCTTCTTTGGGACCCAAAAAGTGAGAATAGAACCCCTGCCCTCGCCGATGCAAGGGAACCCTCTCTAATGCCCTTTTTTGCAAGAGGGTCTAGATCTCTCCTTCTATGAGTGGGATGTGAGAAGGAGGATAACGGGATAGCTTTGGTGGAGTGTGCAGTGGAAACCCTGTGAACTCCAGCGTGTGTCCCCTCCTGATGATGTCAAAGACCCATTGGTCTGCAATTATTGACTTCCACCCTTCGTAATGAAGGGAAAAGGGGCCCCCAACTGGCTCCCCTGGATCTTCCCACGGAAGGGAGTCATTGGGCTGACCCGGGAGTGGGGAGAGTGGCAGGACTTGGGCCCACGGGCGGGAGGTCCACCAGACTGCTGGTTGCCGGATCTCCCGCGAAAGCCTCCTCTCTGCCCCTGCTGGTTGCTACGGGCTTGACCTTGACTGCCTGAGGACTTGCAAAAAGGCTGTCTACGGTGTTGTGGTCGCCGCGGTACATCTGGCGGACCAACCAGATTGACTTGCCCGACTCCTGGAGGCGGGAGATCAAGGCCTCCGTCTCCTGCCCGAACATCACGGTACCCTGGAAGGGTAGATCCTTGATACCGGCCTGCAGATCCTGGTGAAAGCCGGAGACTCTCAACCAAGCATGGCGCCGTAGGCACACCCCGGAAGCGGCTGCTCTGCTGCCGTATCTGCCGTGTCATGTGAGGCTCTTAGGACATGGGAGCCTACGTCTCAGCCCGATCGGAGGAGGGCCAGGATCTCTGTCTTCTCGGCAGAGTCTTCATCAGCTCTAGTCCCTCTCCCAAAGCGCATTCTGGTACTGCACCATATGCATCAGAAAGTTGAGGGAATGTAACGGAACAGGTGGAAGCAGCATATACCTTTTGCCCACCTGGTCCAAGTAGCAGACCCTGGGTCAGGAGGCTGGGAGCTGAGATGCTCGGCTGCCTGGACTTGTCATGGGCAGCCATGATCACTGAGGAATCGGCCTGAGGGTGTTCGGCGAGAAAGGGCTCTGCCCTCAGGGGCCTTATACAGCCTATCCGACTTTTTTGGAACGGCTGGAACTGAGGCTGGATGCATCCAGGTGGTTCTGGTGAGGTCCTGGAACGTATCCACCAAAGGAGGGATGACCAGAGGTTTTGGCTCCTTTTGCCTCAGGTACTTAGCCAGTCTCCGGCGTTCCGGATCCAGGTCCTCCGTATCCCACTCGGAGGCCTGGATGTGCCTCATGACGCTCCATAAAGGTAGGATCGTCCAGAGGCGAGCGAGGCTAGTCATTCTCTCCCGGGAAGCGCTTCAAGCTGAGAGAGGAAGATTACGTAGATGATGGTGAGGAGGATCAACTATCAGACTTTGAATAGTCTGACCCTTTCCTATGTCCCATGCTCTCACTGTCGTCAGTAACTAGGGGACCGACGTCGGCCCGAAGACCGACTCCGGTCCCTGGACCGGCGACGGAGCAGAGACTGACGTCAGTCAGAGGACCGACGTCGGGAGCGTTCCCGCCTCGAGCGAGAAGGGCTCCTGGAGTGTGACCTAGACCGACATCGACCACCAGAGTCCCTGGAGTGACGTTGGTCCTCAGACCCTGGGCGGGAACGAGCCCTGGAGGGAGGTGTAGGCTGGCGCTCTGGCAACTTCCTCAGGGAAGACTCACCTCCCGGCTGTGGTTTTTCTGCTGGGTCCGGTACCGGTATCTGGGCCGGCGACGGGGAGAACCGCTTATGGACCTGCCCCCACCAGAAGGAAAATAGATCCTGGAGCTCGTCCTTCGTGAAGATCTCAGCCGCTTGCCTCGGAAGAAAGTCTCCGGACGTTGGGGCGCGGGAGAGCCCTCCTGGGGCCCAGGGGAGGACTTGGGTGACGGGACGTCCGCTCTTCCACTGCCGCCGCCCTTTCGCCCTTCACCGGGCGCGCCGTGCTGGTGTTTTATGACAGGTGCGCCGCCTGGGGCACCGGAGAGTCCTCTGGTTCGGAGGCGCGCCTTAGCAGGCGGCGCCGGTGCCTTAGGAGGTGGGGCCAAAGCAGGCACCTCTAAGGGCTTATTGATGACCCCTAGTGGGGTCACCTTCGGCTTGGCCGGCTTCTCCCCTGAAG
The DNA here is from genome assembly GCA_016271365.2 of Neoceratodus forsteri. Classification (NCBI taxonomy): domain Eukaryota; kingdom Metazoa; phylum Chordata; order Ceratodontiformes; family Ceratodontidae; genus Neoceratodus; species Neoceratodus forsteri. Next base: position 483,377,200 of record CM028130.1, read on the forward strand.
GGCTGGCCTTAGCCTGAGTAGACTTCGGGTGTTCTCCAGAACCCGAGGGACGAGCCTTTTTCGGAGAGGGCCACGAATGCGAGTGAAACCGCGACCGGGACAGACTACAGTCTTTGCTATGGCGCTTCTTTTCTTTTCGTTTCCCCTCCGAGGAGTGCAGATCCATTTTCTGCTCCAGCAAGTAGGCTTTTAGGGCCAAGAGGTGGCTGATGCGGGTCCTACTGGTAAAAGTCTGGCAATCCGAGCAGTTGGCGGTGTCGTGGTCCAGGCCTAGGCAAAAAACGCACTGCCGATGGCCGTCCCTCACTGGGATCTGCCTCCCACACTCACACTTGTTCAAGTGCTCTGGAGAAACCGACGCCCGAGAAGACATCCGTCGAACTCGAGGAACAGTCAGGCAATGGCTGACGTCGGTAACGGGAAAAGGAGAAAAGTACGAGAAAAACGCCAAGAAGTGGAAAATTAACTGCGGCAGCAGACTGACGTCGGTGTACCTTTAGGCGAAAACCGTCGAAAAAACGGCTCTAAAGTCTTGACTGAAGACAGGATTCCGAAGATTTTAGCTGCAACTACAAGCAGAAGCTGTTCCTTCTTCTTCACGTGCGGGACGCGGCGGAAAGAACTGAGGTGGAGCTGGGTCCGCCCCCTCTTGTACCCAGACGATGGGGTGGGGCTGGCGTCGGGCGGCGTCCCTGCTGTGTACTGCTGGCAAAGTTTCACCGAGGGCCCTAGTGCTCGCGGCGTAGTCCTTATTGTAATAGCCTGCCGCAAGAGCTCCCACTGGTAAGATCTGCAGTTACGTAAGAACTTACCGTAACAGCAGATCTTTGAGAGAGGTTCCTGCAGTAGGTCTTCACATATAGGACTGTGCCCCTGGCATCAGGTTCCAATGGCAAACTTGTAGATAGCAATCATCAGTGGGGATCGCCCCCGACGTCAGCTGACATGACGTCAGCCCGACTATAAAAGGGGCAGTCCTGCGCCCGCCCTCCAGTTCTTTTCCACCAGAGACCTAGAAAAAGGTAAGTAGAAAAAATAGGAGTGAAGACTCCTAGAACCATGCTTCCTCTCTAGACCCAAGGGTTAGGCAGGATGAAAACGAAGAAAACGTTCCAGGAGTAGGGGGATGGTGGGTGGGAAACTAGACCTACTGCAGGAACCTCTCTTGAAGATCTACTGTTATGGTAAGTTCTTACGTAACTGCAACATCTTACTTCGAGAGGGTTCCTGCAGTAGGTCTTCACATATACGACTGAATACCAAGCAGTCCCAGAATAAACCAAACGGAGGTACGTCCGGGAGGAGAAGTCGCCAACAGGAGGCACTGCAGAACTGCAAGCCCAAAGCCAGTTCTGCGCCTAGAGGCGATGTCTAGGCTGTAATGCTTAGTGAAGGTGTGGACAGACGACCACGTGGCCGCTGCACAGATCTCTGCAGTGGACACATTCCTGAAAAAGGTGGTAGAAGTAGCAACACTCCTAGTGGAGTGACCCTTAACCGCCCCAGAAGAAAAAATTACTCACCTTAGTAATTGCTTTTCTTCTCATGGAGTCTTGCTATATTATGACTATATGCAGTCAGCCACTGCAGCTGAACTGCCCGAGAGGAAAGAGTTAACTCCAGAGAGTCTGAGTCTCAATAGCCAGGCTGCCATACTAAAGTCTATCTGGCCAGTTTCAATGAAACTGTCAGATCTTACGGCTAACACTAAGCAACAAGTCTGTGTGGAAAGCTCTACACTAGCCAAGTGGCTACCTAATAGTAGGAATAACAACAATATAAACAGCAATAATAATAATAACAATGAATAATAGTATTATTAGTTTCTCCCTAACAAGCACTATTAGACCCCCTTTCCCCCAAGACTCAAGTCCAGGAAGGGGGCCAACATATTACTTAAAACAGAAATACCTAATTCCCTAACCCTAAATAAAGGGGGTGAAGGGAAGAACTAAAATGGCATGACACAGTGCTTGCACTAATTTGCCACCCCTACCCAAGTAGAAGTTCTGAGAGGGGCAGGAGGGAGGGTGGTTATAATATAGCAAGACTCCATGAGAAGAAAAGCAATTACTAAGGTGAGTAATTTTTTCTTCAAACACCATGAAGTCTTCCTATATTATGACTATATGCAGATTACACAGCAGTACCTCCATGGAGGAGGGTCAGAACCTACTTAGGAAATAGGCTCTGAAGCACAGCTGTGCCAAAACGAGCATCTCTCCTGGACTGAATATCCAGGGAATAATGCTTGGTAAAAGTGTGAACTGTTTTCCAAGTAGCAGCTTGACAGATTTCCAGAATGGGAATATCTCTAGCAGCCGCTAGAGATGCAGCTGTACCCCTGGTGGAGTGAGCCCTCAGTCCTGAGGGGGGTTCTCTACCTAGTTTTTGATAAAATTGGATACAAGAGACAATCCACCTTGCAATTGTCCTCTCAGTGGCAGGTTTCCCTGCCAACCTCGCCATAGGTAAGGAAGAGTTGGAGGATTGCAACCTGTGACCCTTGGTGTGCCAAATAGTAGCTTAAGGCTCTTTGACGCCCAAGCTGTGCAGACTCTCTCACCTGAGGAAGAATGCTCAGTGAAAATACTGGAAGAGAGATGGATTGGTTCAGGTGGAAATCTGAAACCACTTTAGGCAAAAACTTTCTGTTAGTCCTGAGGACTACTCTTATCTCTGTGGAAAGAGATAAAATCTTCTTCCACTGACAGGGCCTGTAGTTCACTTATGCGCCTGGCAGAAGTGATAGCCACTAGAAAACAGTTTTCCAAGTCAGAAACTTGAGCCTGCTGAGGACAGAGGCTCAAGGGGGTTGCATTAACTGAGCAATGCAAACATTCAGGTCCCAAGCGGAGCTGGTTCTCAAAAGGAGGGTTGGTGAAGTAACCCTTTAAAAACTTGGAAAGCACAGGGTGAGAAGAAAGGGAGGCAGGCTTCCCTGCTGACAGAAAAGCAGAGACAGCTGCCAGATGAACCCTTAAGGTAGCTGGCCTAAGGAATTTAAATGGACCAAATAGTCCAGTAAAATGGGCAGATCAGCAGATTCTGGATAATCTGCTTCTCAGAGCACCAGATGGAAAACCTTTCCACTTAGAATTGTAAGTGGTTCTAGTGGAAGGCTTCCTTTGAAGCCTTTAAAAGGAAAATTACGTACCTACGTAATTCTTGATCTTCTCTTGTATCTTCACCATTCATTACTTCCTGGGTGTAAGCTGAGGCGCCAATCACGGGAGCTTTTTTTTTTTTTTTTAAAGTGTCTAACGGCCCCGCCGAGAGCGACGTCATGCGCTGCGCGGGCGGCGTTAGTAGCGATTCCACTCCTCCAACTCAGTTCTGTGAGCCGAGAGGCAAAAGTGAAAGCAGAAAATATAGATAGCGAGGCAAGATAGCCGAGGGATAGCAAAGCAAGGAAGAATGAACTGAAAAAGGAATAAGCCGATGGAGGAAGGACAGAGGAGATAAGAACATCCCTAGCCTAGGAGTGCAGGGCCTCCTTACCTGGGCGACTTAGGAGGAGAGATGAGTAAGGAAATGAGAAAATAGAAGAAGAAGAAGAAAGAGAAGAGAGATGGGATGTTGAAGGGACCAGAAGGCCCAACGAGCATAGTTAGCTTGTAGCTGAAGGCCTGACTAAAGGGGAAGCAAGAATCCCGGAGATAGAGCTGAAGAGAAGGTTCACCGAACCCGCTAGACAGACTCAGGAGGGCATAGTCCTCATCTTCAACATGCCATTAGCCTTGACACCCACTCGCTCCTGGCCGCTGGAGGGCCTTTAAGTGGAGGACAGCCGAGTGGGAAGAATAAAACCCCAGCAGCATGAGAGCGCTGCTCAGGGATTTAGAAATAGAAAATGTAAGCCTTCCAGGCGTTTCAAGATAGAAATGGGACTCAGACTGACTGGCTAAGGCCGGCAAGGCTTAGGCTGGCTAAAATTGGATATGGTCAGCAGAGCTCACTGTAAAATTGTCCAGGAGGACACTTTAAAGGAGAAACCACTAGCAAAACAGCGAGAGGGATAGCCTACCTTCTCATTTGCTTTCTTGTTTGATTTCTCCACTTTTTTTTTTTTTTTGTACAGATAAAAAATATTTTTTTTTTTTTTTTTAGTAGATGCATGACCCAGATACCAAGATGCCTACAGCAGTCGGAGAGAGTTCCCTCAGCATTTTTTTTTTTTTTTTTAAAAGAGAAAGGAACAGACGTACTCGTTCCTCTGCTCTGCAAGATAAGAATAGAGGGGGAATCAGATTTCAGGGCAACTATCTGAACACGGGATTGCAGGATCAAAACTGAATAGCCTGAGCCAGGCCAAAAACCCCAGAGGTATCTTGCCATAAGAATAGCAAGAGATAGTTGTGCAGTCTGATCGCCAATGCAATCCACGAGATGGCCCATGAATCTTAGAGTAAGTAATTTTTCTGGATTTTAGAACCACCCTCCAAAAAGATATTTTTTTTTTTTTTTTACTTTTGTCTTTTTTTTTGGAAAATTTAAGGAAATTTTCCTATATTTCATATAAATGCAGAGAGAGGAAGGAGACGGAGGTGGAGAAGCCACAGAAGAGGCACTGAGGGATGGGTGGAGGGTAGAATGAATGGTGAAGATACAAGAGAAGATCAAGAATTACGGTAGGTACTGTACTTTCCTATCTTCCCTTGTCAATCTTCACCATTCATTACTTCCTGGGTGAGTACCAAGCTCCTCTTCCCCTGGAGGGGGAAGAGGCCATACCCTGAGGGAACAAGACCCCCAGCCTTCTGCTGGTGAGAAACAGAAGGAGAAGACCCTGGCTTATTCAGAAAGCCTAAGAGGGAGAAGAGCTAGGAGGTGCCTCCCGAGGACGAGGAGACGGAGGGAGCCCCTGTAAAAGTCTCCTAGCTCTGGAAGAGAAAAGACGGGTCCCCCGGAAGGCGGAGCGAATCACCCTACGCCGGGCCAGGGGTGACAACCTGAAAGACGGCTATGCCGTCCGCCTGATGCAGATCGCTGTCCCCGCAAGCCTGGAAGCCACCCATTGGCTCTGAAGATGCCCTTGCTTGGTGTCTTGCCAGCTCCAGGCCTACCGCGAGAGGGCAACGGCTTGTCTGGTTTGTCGTATCAGCATAGATGCCAGCAGCTGGGACATCATCGACCACAGATGCCGGTTGTAGGCAGCGCTGGTGAGCCTGATGTGATGCAATACAAGCACCTCAGACGAGCAGAAGAGAACACTCTTCCGCCCCCAACGGTCGAACTGGAGAGAGTCCGAACCGTGGCGGTCGATGGCCAGGCAACGGGCGCCCCAGAAGGAGTATCCAGGTATACCAAACCTGAGGACGGGTTGGGAAGGGAACCCAGAGACCCAGAGGGGGCACACCACGCTCAGCAGTCCTCCGGGCTGGGTCAGGGCTGCAGGTGACCGCCATGACCGGATAGACGCCCCTGGAAGGGGATAGGCCAGGAAGGTACCACCAGATGCTGGCACTGAACTCACCAAGGAATTCACGCCGCCCCGCTCGTCGGTATTGTCTCTTCCGAACGAGGGAAACCGGAGATCCCCACCATCCTCGAGGAGGAAACGCCTGATATTCTGTGAAATCAGCATCGGAGGACAGATGAGCAGGGTTCTCTCCTCGGAGGAGGGAGACGAGGATGATGGGGAACTGGAATGCCCAGAGGATTCCCGCGGCGTGGGGAGAGCCGAAAGACCCGCCCATGCATGTACCTAACGTGATGAGGGAAGGCCGCCAAGAACCCCTGAACTGCTCCCAGGATAACGGACCCGTGAGCAGACATGGCCTGGGGAGGGGTGGTGAAGGCAGAGAGGATGAGAGGGGCACCTCCGCCGGAGGCAACTGCTCCCGCGGGGCTCTGGAATCCGGGGAAAGGAGCCCCGGGAGGGGATCCCGGAATCAGACCAGGCCGCAGGAACGGAACCTGGGGAAGCCGGAGCCTGGAAGAGCCCTGGGGAGAACCTCCCCGTGACGACGCCCGGACTGCATGGATCCAGAAGGGCAGTCCGCACAAACGCCGCCGAAGGACACCCTAGAACCCTGGAGGGAGGGGCGAGGCTCTGCACTTCGGCTCCTGGCCACCCCCCCTGAGGTGGCCAAGGAAGACCGAGCAGCAGACCCCCTGCCCCTCGACCCCTCGGACTCAGAGAGGGCCCTCCTCCTCGACCACAGCGTCCCCCTGTCCCTAGAGAGAGTGACAGCACCCCGTAAGGTAGCTGTCACCGGGCCTCCAGAGAGGGGAGCCTCCCCCTGCGTCACCCCCGCGCCTGCCCCCAGGGGCTCCCGGCCACCCCCAGCCGGGGAACCCTCAGGAGGCGACGAAAGGGGGGACAGAGGGAGGGGCCCGCTGCGCCGCCTGGCACTCTAGCCACCGGGACCCAGACTCAAGAGTGGGGTGCCGTGATGGGTCCATCGCTCGAATCATCGCCTCCCAGGAGGACGGACCAGCAGGACCTCAATGCTGGCCACCCCAGGGTCCCCGAGGCTACGGGCCGCTTTCCTCTCTTTGGAAGACTTTTTTTTAGTCGCTGTCACTTCAGCCAGAAGGGTTTCCAAACTACAGGGCTTTGCTATGTAAAGAACCTTACTTGATTTTTCTTATGACTGCTAGTCCTTCTGGACTAACCTTTCTTTTCTGCCCAAAGTTGTTTCAGAAACCACTTTGAACCAGAGCATGGAATTACCGTGTACTCATCCACAATATTCCAACGGGGAACACCTGCTGCACACGCTTGATGTGCACCGGATCCTGAGGTACTACACAAAATAGGACTAAAGAGGTTAGGAAATGTAACTAACTCGTCAGTAGCCTTTGCCCTCCGCGCCAGGGCAAGGCTATTTCAAGCAGATCATCTCCTGATGGCTAGCTAACTGCATCCATTTTTCATACATGAAATATGGGAAGTCCTTCCGGTCAGCCACTTCTACCGGATGCGGGCTTACCTCTACTTCCTTTTTCAGAAATGTGTCCACAGCAGAGATCTGTGCTGCAGCCACCTGGTCGCCTGTTCACACCTTCACTAAGCATTACAGTGTGGACATTGCCTCTGTATGCAGAACTGGGTTTTTGGACTTGGCGGTCCCACGAGGCCTTCTGTCGTGATTACTCTTGGCGCATTCTCCTCCTCCGGGTTGCACCTATACCTTATTTTTCTTTTGGGACTACTTGGTATTCAGTCCTATATGTGAAGACCTTACTGCAGGAACTCCTCTCGGCAAAGATATAGCAGTTGCAGCAACCACCGCAACAGTAGATCTTTGAGAGGTTTCTGCAGTAGGTCTAGTTTCTCCCTCCTTCCCCCAGGTTTCTGCGGTAGGTGTAGATCTTCCTGGACTTAAGTCTCCACCACTCATTCCACACTAGATGGGATTGCGCCGAGGCACTAGGGACCATCGGGGAGCAGTCTTTTTGCTGGAGGGTGCGGTAGAGATGTCTGCCACAGCAGCGGCTCGAGCGGGTAATGACCATCTCGCTTAATACCCTCCAACCGTTTCAGTTCTTTTTTTTCCCGCCGCCGAAAGCGCTTCAGTGACGCGCGCCGCCTGTCGGGAGTCAAACTTCAAACTAGCGATAGTTTTCAGTTTATTTTTTGTAACATTATCTCGATAGTAGTATCGCTTAATTTTATTCTATTTTCGCTAAATTTTTCTAATATTTTTAAATTTAATCTACTTGAAGAAGTCTCGCCTACTGGATCGGAGAGTCGACCATGAGCAGGTCAGGTGACGGTAGGGAGACTTCTCATGAAAGCTGTTCAGTCAGCCGGCTGGTCCGGGTCAGCCTTTCTCCTCAGCGGGTTCGGCTAACGGTCAGTCCGATGCCCAGGGAGCGTCCCCCGTCAGCATAAAAATAATCGTCGATTCTCGCACCGCTCGGCCTCGAGCTCTTCTTCTGCCCACAGGTCAAAAGAGAAGGCATCACCGAGGTCGCCTTCTGGTATGTTCATGACACGACGGTCGGTTATCGTAGTTAGCTGCCATTCTCCTTCTTCGGAGCGTCAACTGCTGGTGACCGCCGCCCTCGACATCGGAGCCCTCCGCTTCTGGGTAGGCTCCAGATGAGCAGTTTCATCAGTGGGCCGCTCTATGTGGGCGATGGGCTTAGGAGGTTGGTTCTCCTGCCTGACTTTCGGTTGCCACGGAAGGGCCCCGGGCTCCCTCCAGCGATCGGGTGGTGGGGCAGTTGGACCTTCCTAGTCGTCTTGGCGCCTTCTTGATGCCGGTGACTCCGGCGGCTTAGGTGTTCCCCTCAGCATGGCTGCAGCGCAGGGGGCCACACCGGTTCCTTATCTCCTGTTTTTTTCCTTCTAGCTTCCAGGTTCCTGGGCGCTTCCGGCGCTTTCCGCCTGGGTCTGTTGGCTTATCGGTGCCGTTTTGGTGCCGCTCGACCTTGCGGTAGCCGCGTGGTCTTGCAATGACGCCGTTAGGTCTCATCAGCGCCCGCTGTGATGCCCGCGTGCCTCTGCGGTGCCGCTTTCAACCTGCGTTTTGCCTTCACGCCGGGGCCCTCGGGACTCTCCTTATTTCTCTGTGCTATTTCCTCCTCTACTCTTTACTCTTTCCTGTCCAATCAGTCCTTTCTGGACCATCAGGAGATGATGTTGAGCCTGACCCAGACCTTCGGGTTGGGTGATGAAGTGGAGGAAACAGTCTTTCTTTGCTACAGAGCCTGTGGTCGAGGACCCTGTCCTTTAAGTCTCTGTTGAAGAACCTGAGATCCACTCTTTCTCTCCAGACTACAGACACATCGATCCTGGAAGATATTCAAGACTCCAGTACCTTCGTAGCGGAGATCCCTACGGATTTGACTCCTCCGATCCAGCTCTTCCTTCGAGAGGCCTTTGTCTCAAATGGTTTGGAATAATCCTGCTCTTATTCCTCAGTGGCTAAATCCATTGATAAGAAGTATTCAGCCCCAAGGATCGTCCCATTTTGGCATCCCAAGCCTTTATGGATCCTATTGTAGTCCTGGCAGAGAATGATAAGGTCGCTTCCTCAACTGCTACAGCTCGACCTATTAACAAAGAAGTCTCAGTAGATTGGTACATTAGGTAAGAGAGTCTTGCTGCCTCCACTCTAAATATCGCATTATTGCCAGTTATTAAGGCTATTTTTCCTTTGTATGAGTATATCCTGTGGCACTCTTTGAAAGAATGGTTGAAGCTCTTCCGGATTCGGACTCAAGTCAGAGCTTCTTCTGACTGCTACTTAGGGTATTGAGTCCAATAACCAACAGGTCAAAGCCGCCTATGGACGCTTTCAACACTGTTTCTCGCTCAGCAGCCGGAGGTGGTTTGTACCGGCGCCATTCCTGGCTGCGCACTTCTGGCTTCACGAGAATGATGCTCAGCAGCAGGTAATGGCGCTGCCCTTTGATGGCTCCTTCTTTCGGCCCTCAGGTGGAACAAGCCTTAGAGGCCACTCAAGAGACTAGGTCGGCCATTAAGTTGGCCAGACCTCCGCCTGCTCCCTCTCGGGGGCATGTGAACAGAGCGTCGTTTCATAGTCGTCAGTCCCTTTTCGAGGCAGAGGCAGGGAAGTTTCCATAAAAGCCAACCTGCCCAACTTCAAAAGAAAGCAGAAAGCTTTAGGCCTAAAGCCCCAGCGCTATTTTATGAATTGCTGGCCCAAGTTCCATCCACATTGCCGAGGTGGAACTTTCTCCTCCGTGGGAGGTCGCTTGATGTACTTCTACAACCAGTGGAAGTCCAGCACTCGGACAAATGGGTCCTGATAATTCACGAGGTTATTCTCTCAATTTTTGAAACCCCCGAATTGTCCTCCCAGACGACATAACCCAGGTTGTCGGCCTTCAGTCAGACCTCCCCACCGCACGAGATCCAGGGCCTTCTAAGCAACAGGGCAATAGAACTGGTGCCCCTCAGATTCAGTGAGAGCAGGGTTCTCACCCATTACTCCTGATTCCAAAGAAGTTCTGGAATGCCCCCATTCTAGGCCTCTCAGTTAAACAAATTTCTCCCCAGGGAGAAATTCAAAATGATTTCCTAGGTACCTGCTACCCTTGCTGCATCAGCACGACTGGCTGGCCTCCTGATATGCAGGGCGCTACTCAGCATATCCCCATCCACCCGACCCCATAGAGTTCCTCAGGTTTGTAGCTCTGGTCAGCATTATCAGTTCAGAGTCCTGCCTTTTGGCTATCTCAGCGACTACGTTAGTCCTTACTGTAAAGTGTTGTGCAGTTCTCGACGCATCTCAGGAAGATCGGACTCTTTCCCTACCTGGACGATTGGCTTCTAGCAAGCCCTTCCAGCCAGTGGGACTTTGGGCCGTAGAAACGACTTCTCATCTTCTTCGCCCATGGGAATTCTGCTGAATTTGAAAAATCACAACTGCAGCCCTCCCAGAGGCTCCTTTCAGGGACGCTTCTAGACACCTCTTCCGGAAGGCTTTCCTTCCAGAGGACAGAAGACTTGACATCCTTCTCGATGGCCCGCGTTACATCGGGGAGGAACCAATCGGTTACAGCTCTCTCGATACAGCGATGTTGGGTCTCATGTGTCCCTCGGTGTTCACTGTACCCCTGGCCCGGTTGCACATGAGGAACCACCCAATGGATGCTCTCCACCAATGGTCTCCGACCTCTCACCCCCAGTCTTATCCCATCAAGGTGACGGAGCCCCTCTCAAGGTCTCTCACCTGGTGGACCCAGAGAGCAATCTCCTGGAAGGGTTCCCTTTGCCTCCGGATCATCAGATCTCCATCACCACAGACGCATCGCCATGGGATGGGGAGCTCACTGTCGCCTCTCCACACTCAAGGTGTATGGACCAGTTCGAACTCTTCTCCATATAAATGTCCTGAGATGAGAGCGGTCCTCTACAGGCGATCCGAGCTCTGAAGGATATCCTTGTCACAAGAACATTCTCCTTCAAACGGACAACAAAAGCTGTGATGTATTACATCAACAAGAAAGCGGTGTTTATTCTTACCCCTTTGCAGGAAGCAATGAGGGTGGGAGTGGTGCTTAGAGCAAGTCTCTGATTCAGGCGGTTTATCTGCCAGGTATACAAAACGATCTAGCAGATCACCTCAGCAGAACGGGAGGCAGACTCACGAGTGGTCTCTCGATCCAGCCGTAGCTCGGTCACTATTCAAGAGTGGGGACTCCGACCTGGACCTTTGCATCCCCACTCAACGCAAAACTGCTCTCTTCTGCTCCAGAAACCAGGGCCTGGCACTTTCTGTCAGGATGCGTCAGGCTGCGGTGGACAAAACGCTTTTACGCCTTTCCACGCATCCTCTAATCCAGAGAGTTCTCCAAGTTCGAGTCTCAGGGGACCAAATGATTCTCATTGCTCCCTCCTGGCCTCATGCAACTATGGTTTCCTCTGCTCAACAGTATGTTGGCAGCCTCTCCGAGACCACTTCCCTGCAAATCAACTTTTTTGACTCAGGGTTCGTTGGTCCATCCCAACCTGAAATCATTTCACCTTCATGCTTGGCTCCTTGAAGAGGTAGACGGAATCGATTCAACATCTCGTGAGAGTCTCGACATCCTCTGGCTGCATGGAAGCCAGCCACCCGAAAACGTGTACGCTTCCAAATGGAAGCGCTTTTCTCTGTTGTGCAAAGTCACTCAGGAGTCCCTTTTCCTGTCCTCCTGACTGAAGGTTCTGGAGTATCTTTTGGACCTATCAAACCCAGGTCTCAGTACTCCACAGTTAAGTTCACCTTAGTGCTATCTCAGCTGCCCATGAGCCGTGTTCTTCCTTGACTCTGGCTCAGCTTCCTATGGTGAAGAGATTTTCTAAGGATTCTTCATACCAGACCCCTGTTAGGCGTCCAGTTGCAACCTGGGACATTAACCTGAGTGCTGGACATGCTCACCGGAAGCCTTTCGTAGCTCCTAGCTACCTATGAGCTAAAATTTCTTACCTGGAAGACTGCCTTCCTGGTGGCCATTACCTCAGCCCGCAGGGTCTCGGAGATTATGCCTGGTGACGGACCCTCCGTGATACTGTATTCCATAAAGACAAGGTAGTTCTCCGTACTCATCCTAAATTTCTTCCCAAGGTTGTGTCAGAATTCCATCTAAACCAACCTCTGGTACTTCCCTCTTATTAGCTAATTTCCAAAATGAAGGGAACTATCTCTTCATTCCTTGGATGTTAAGAGAGCTTAGTGTTCCCATTTAGATAGAACCAAGAATTTTGCAAGACCCGGCAACTGTTTGTTTCCTCTTTTCAGCTTAATACCCGGCTAATAACCCGTCACAGCTATTAGATGCATCTCATCATGGTTAGTGGCATGCCTTCACATTGCTACTCCATGGCTCAGGTTAAATTGGAGGGTAGAGTGTACGCCACTCTACTAGGGCGTCATGCATCTTTAGCGAGATTCGCGAATGTTCCAGTTGCGATGATCTGTAACGCCGCCACCTGGAGCTCAGTGCATACTCGTCATTATGCACTGGATGTTCATGGGCATACATTCCGTGATCGCAGAACTATCTCACGGTCTTCATCTTAGACGCTGTGAGCTCTGGCTCCTGCCGCCTTTGGGGGTTATCAGCTATGTCTTCATTAGTGTGAATGAGTGGTGAGGCTTATGTCCAGGAAGATATGAAAATTCACGCACCTTTACCGTAATTTTGATCTTCTGGACGAAGTCTCACCACTCATTCACACTCCCACCCTCCATCCCCTGAGCTCACCGCTGTGTTGGTCTTCACCCTCAAATCTTAGGCCGCGGAGGACTTTTTGCTGACCCTTCTTATACGGGTCGCACGGACTATCTTATGTCCGCTTTTTGCTGTTAGATTTATCTTACGCTAGTTGCGCCTGCACCTCCTTGGTAAAAAAGGTACTGAGGCGGTTGAGAGTCGCCGCGGTGATGGTCATTGCCACCGAGCTGCTGCTCGCGCGCCATGCCTTGTGCGCCATCTCCTCGTACTACCCTCCAGCAGAAAGTTTGTTCCCGATGGGTCCTAGTGCCTCCGGGCTTAATCCTGACTAGTGTGAATGAGTGGTGAGACTCGTCTAAGAAGATCGTAATTACGTAGGTACGCAATTTTCATTTCTGTGACATATGGATATGTTGTTCATCCACACTCATTGGCAGTATCCTGCCGCTTAAATCTTGCCGGAAGGTCTTCATTGTTCCACCCACCCACCCGGTGGTATAACTCGGCTCCCACCATGACGCCAGATCTTCCTTACCGCTGGAAGCTCAGGTTCTCCCTAACGCTTCCTGCGCTTGTGACTGGTTCTCTATTTCTCCTGCTTGGCGGATTTAAAAATAAATTTTGCAAAAAGACTTCAGTCTCTCTATCCTCACAGGCCATGGCGGACAAACCGACTCCGGAATTGAGATGCCCATGCGGGCAGAAGATGTCCTGACGGATCCACACCCACGTGTGTACTGCTTAGGCCTTGAGCACGCACCCGCAGGCTTTGCGACCTGTGCTCATCTTTCTCGGCCTACGCCCTCGAAGACCGGTGGCGTCTGATTGCAACTGGGCCCCGAGAAGCTGCTTCCTCCGTGAAGTCCAAGGAGGCCCTGCTGGCGTGCCCGGGCGCGGCTCGGGGATCAGCTCGAGCGGATGGTCGCCTCAAGAGGAGGCGGGCGCTGGCCAGATTTTCCTCGGCCGCTGCATTTATCCCGCCTTCTGGGGTTCTTCCTACACGGCTTCTTTTAAGGAGCTTTGTCTGTCCCTCTCCACTAAAGGAGAAAGGCTCTGCCTGCTGGACCTTATTCTCGGTCCAAAAAGAGGGACAGGGTAAGTCCTCCATCGACGCCTGGGAGCGGGAAAGGTCCCTCTCCCGGCCGCCGACCGCCGGCTCGGTCGACCGCTTCGGCCGCCACTGGCCTCACGGTGTCCCCGCCAGGTCAGTTGACCGAGACTCCTGACCGATGAAGTCGAGATTTTCTCGACCCATTGGACGGGCTGTCGCCTTAGCAGCCGAGATTCTCTCCTTGCTCCCCGGGAGGAGTTGAGGATCCCTGGGTGGGCTCGCCGTGCCTGTTCGAGCCCTCGGATGGACCATATCCGAGTCAAGGGAGTGCCGGTTCCGGCTGACACCTCCCCGCACCGGCCTCGAAATTCCGGGACTCTCGGTCTTGATCTTCTTCAAGGGTCCAGCCGATCCCACCGCCATAGGCGGTCTCGTCTCGGCATCATGTAAGCCGTGCCGCCGTCTCGGCCCTCCTCCTCGGATGAGGGAGGCTTCGCGTAAATTACGCCGACGGTACGAGACCTTATGTTGCAACAGCCCTTGGTCGGGAATAAGCCGACCTGGCCGCCTTCCCCGCCATTATGGCTGTCACCGAACGGCCGGCACAACCCCCGACTTATCCGAGGAGCCTATACCCAGGCCGGTTGTGCGGCCAAAACCAGCTGCTCCACCGATTCCGGTGGAACCTCCGCCTCCACAGCCACCAACTGGGGCTCCGACCAAGGATTCTCGGTCGGCTAAGGGTCTACCCCATCGGGTTGTCAGTTACCCTCACCCCCGACCGACCTCGGCAGGTGAAGGGTGGCTCAGGCCAGAGGCAGTCTTCGAGGACCTCTTCCGAGTCCGAAGATGATTCCTCCTTTTTCCAAGCGACTGGACTTGGAGTCTTCAGGAGGTCAGTCAATGGACGATAGCCCGTCGCCTTCCTAGGACTGCTTCGCTCATCTGGAGTCTACCGTGATGGAGTCAAACCGCTTTCCAAACGGGCCAGGTATCCCCTCACGGAGATTCTGGACCGAGGATTCTACGGAGGCCTTTCGGTGGCGAGGCCATAGTGGGTCCGGCACTGGAGCTTTGGCAGCGCCTGCTTCCTGCCCTGCGCCTTCGCCAGGATGGCCAGGAAGCGGCGGGTCCCTACCGTTCCTTGTCCGGCTTTTTCGGAACACCCTCTGCTGAGGGGTTGTTACCGACAGCTCGGCCACCGGCAACGCCAGGATGTGGACAAACCTCCTGACAAGGAGTCCAAGAAATTGGACTATGTCGGGCTAAAAGTCTACGCTATGCCTCTCTCTCGGTCTTCGCCAGGCCAGTTCGGCCGCCCTCATGGCACATTTTTCTCATGCCCTGTTGGGCTCCTGAGGAGGTCATCCTCATCTTCCGCCGATCTGCAGACTACGGTTAAGCAGGTGCGGGACCAGGCAGGGCAGTGGCCAAACAGCAGCTCCAGACTGCTTTGGATATGGGGACTCATGTGCCAGATCGGTGGCGGCCGCGGTGGCTCGGTCAGCGAGCTTGGCTGAGGATATCCACCTTTACTTCGGGATACCCAGCTGGAGTTGGCGGATGTTCCTTTTTGGGGACTGACCTTCGCCCTGGGGTGGAAGGTCACCTGCAGAGGATCGAGAAGTCCAATGCTACCTTGACTCGGTCTCTTCTCCGCTCAGAAGGACAAAGGCCGCAAACCACAGCCTAAGCCCTTTGTCCTTCTGTGCCTCGCGCCCGCCCAGCAACGTCAGGGGCCAGCAGGCTCGGCCTTGGCATCCCAAACCCAAGCCGCCGGCTTCCTCTAACAGGAGGCAGGGAGGAAAGGCCCAGGAGGTCCCTCGGCCGTCCCTCCTCCAAGCCTGCCCAGTGACGGGCTGAGGGGTGTCCCCATTCCCTGGGTCCCCGCGGGGACGGCCCGCACTTCCGCTCCGCCTGGTCCGCTGTTACCACGGACAGGTGGGTCTTGAGGTGGTGGAAGAGGCCTGCCTCTGGAATTCGAGCAGGCACCACCCTTCAGAGCGGTCGCCTCGGGGGCTTCGGGATCCCCAGCCTCACTGGCGGCTCGTCGAGCCGACATCGCCTCCTCCTCCTGCAGAAGGAGGTGGTAAGAGAGGTGGTGACCCTCCTTCAGACCCAGGGTTTGTGTCCAGGTACTTCCTGGTTCCAACGGACGGGGGTTGGCGCCCATTCTCGACTCCACACGACCTAAACAAGTTCCTAAGGTCTCGAACCTTCAGGATGGTCACTCTGGCTCAGATAATACCATCCTTGGAATGCGGCGTGTGGTTCTGCTCTCTGGACTTGCAGGGCCGCGTTTTCACGTCCCTATCCGTCCGTCTCACCAGAGATTCCTTAGCCTTCGGCGGAAGGATCCTCTTGATTCCAAGCCATGCCCTTGGCTTGTCTCCAGCTCAGGGTCTTCACCAAATGCATGGCAGTGGTGACAGCATTCCTGCTGAGCCTGAGGGTCGGGTGTACCTACCTGGACGACTGGCTGATAGCAGCTCCTCCAGGAAGGAGGCGGAGTGGTCCAGAGATCTGGCCTCCAGGTATGTTTCAACTGGGCCTCCTTATCAACGAGGCCAAGTCGGAATTGAGCCAAGCAGGTGATTCTATTCATCGGGGCGCAGCTCGACTCTCTTCGAGCCAGAGCGCGGCTCCCGGCGGACAGGGCCGAGGTTCTTTCCTCCTTTGCCCGATCATTTCTGGTTGGGCAATTGCGCCCTGCCCGGGACTTCCTGCGCCTCCTGGGTCTCATGGCGGCCTGCACCAGCGTGGTCCGTTGGGCCCGCTGGAACATGCGTCCCCTTCAGTGGGGACTGGCCAGCCAGTGGTCACAACGCTGCGATCCCTTGGACCAGCTTGTGTCGGTGACATTGGGGATGAGCAGCTCTCCAGTGGTGGACCGTTCCAGATCATTTGCAGGAGGGCATCCTGTTCGTCCGCCCGAGCCGACGGTCTCTCATCGACCGATGCCTCTCTGATGGGTTGGGGTGCCCATCTGGGGAACACCGGGCTCATGGCCTCTGGTCCCAGCGGGAGTCGATCACATCAACCTGCTGGAGCTCCGGCGGTCCGCCTAGCTCTCACCGCCTGCTCCGTTCCTCCGGTCAAGTGGTCCGAGTCCAGACGGACAATACCACGACCATGTATATCTAAACCGCCAGGGCGGGACGCGCTCCATGCTTCTATGCAAGGAAGCTCTCCGCATTTGGTCACTCGCGCGCAGCCTGGAGGCGGATCTCTAGCCATTCACGTGGCAGGAGCCTCCAACACCCTGGCCGATGCCCTGAGCCGGATAGGGCTGCATCCCACGAGTGGTCTCTAATGCCGAGGTAGGTACAGCATCTGTTCTCCCTTTGGGGCACACCTCAGGTGGACCTGTTTGCCTCCGTGGAGAACGCTGGGTTGAGTCTGTTCCATGCCCACCCCTCAGCAGGGCTCGCTGCAGGGGGATGCCTTCTCGAGGCAATGGACCCCGGGCCTCTTTTACGCCTTTCCCCCATTTCCCTTGATCCACAAGGTGCTTCTCAAGGCGAGGAGGGACAAGGCGCAGGTGATTCTGATAGCTCCAGACTGGCCTCGCCAGTTCTGGTACCCAGATCTCCTCAGTCTCAGCTCCAGGACTCACGCAGCTTCCAGCTCGCCCGGACCTGCTCTCAGTCAATCAGGGAAGGTGTTCCATCCGGACCTTCAATCCCTGCACCTGACGGCCTGGTTCCTGGCTGCTAGAGTTCCAGGCCTTGGGTCTTTCCGACGAGGTCCTCAATGTAGTTGAGGCGTCCTGCAGGAGTCGTCACCAGAAAATGTTATGCCTTCAAATGGAAAAGGTTTTCCATTTGGTGTCAGGCAAGGGCTTGGACCCTTCCTCCTGTTCCTTGGCAAGCATCTTGGACTATTTATGGTCCCTTTCTAGTCAAGGGCTTAGGTCGGACGACTCTAGGGGTGCACCTGGCAGCCATCTCTGCTTACCGGGCGGGCCGGAAGCAGTCAGATGCAGGGAGAAGGTGGTCTGGCGCTTTTCAAAGGCCTTGATCACATTTCCTCCAGTGCGGGAACCCCACTCCGTGGGATCTACTGCTGGTACTGGCAAAGCTCATGGGCGCTATTCTAACCTATGCACAGGTGTGCTCTCTCTCACCTGTCGTGGAAGACCGCCTTCTTGGTGGCTATCACGCCAGCCAGAAGGATGGGAGAGCTCCAGGCGCTCCATCGAGTCTCCTTACCTGGTCTTCCACAGGGACAAGGTTGTCCTGCGCCCCCACCGAAATTCCTTCCGAAGGTGGTGTGAGTTTCACCTTAACCAGGTGTTGACTCTGCGGTGTTCTACCCCAATCACCTCGGAGGCGAATATAGGCTCCATACTCTGGACCCTAGAAGGGCGCTCGCTTATTATAAGGAGCGCCCAGCTGAAATTCGGGGAGAGGTTCGCCAGCTGTTTGTCACCTACGCTGAAGCCGCATCTGGCAGACCTGCAGCCAAGCGGTCGATAAGCAGGTGGGTAACCTCCTGCATAGATCTCTGCTATAAGTTAGCGGCATGGAGCTTCCTAGAGGATAAGAGCTCATTCTACCCGCCATACTGCTGCAACGGTGGCTGCTTCCAGGGACGCCCCTATCCAGGAAATCTGCAGGGCTGCTACCTGAAGTCAGCAAACACCTTCATTACCCACTACCACATCGACCTTGAGTCACGCCGGGATGCTGGTTTTGGGGCCTCGGTTCTCCAGTCTCTTTCCTAAGTAAGTATATGGGGTGCGTTTGCCTCCTCTCCTCCTGAGAACTGCTAGGAGTCTGCTAATGAGTGTGGATGAACAATATATCCATGTCCCTAGAAATACAGGTTACTCACCTGTAACAGGAGTTCTAGGAATGGTATATGTTGTTCATCCACACGACCCACCCGACCTCCCCGGCTTCGACGCACAACCTGAGCTTCCAGCGGGCCAGATCTGGCGTCATGGGGCGGAGCCGAGAGTTATACCACCCGGGTGGGTGGGAGGAGCAAGCTTGAAGACCTTCCGGCAAGATTTAAAGCGGCAAGGATACTGCCAATGAGTGTGGATGAACAACATATACCATTCCTAGAACTCCTGTTACAGGTGAGTAACCTGTATTTTCCCTCCCTCCTTCCCCCGGTTTCTGGATGCTTTACTTTCCATCCTATCTAGTCCGGCTAGACTAGAGTGGAAGCAGGGTCTTTGGAGTTCACTCTGGTTTTCTTACCTATCTTTAGGTCTCCGTTGGATAAGAACTGGAGAGCGGGCTCGGGACCACCCCTTTTATAGTCGGCTGACGTCACTACGCCCAACGTCCGGGGCGGTCCCCGCTGATGATTGCTATCTACAAGTTTGCCGTGCGGACCTGACTCCAGGGGGCGCAGTCCTATATGTGAGGACCTACTGCAGGAACCTCTCTCGAAGATCTACTGTTAGGCAAGTTCTTATGTAACTGCTATGTCTCCCTCCTCCTAAAAAGGTGGTTCTCCCCATTTATAAAACTTTCAGGAGAAATACCATGAAGCTGTTACAGACTCCATCTTCTGTACCTGGGGTTGATAAAAAGAATTGATGAGAAATGCCAGCTCTCCAGAGAAGACACTGACTTTCTGTCTGCACTCTGGGCATGTGGGAGTAGTGCAGCAAGCTGCCTGTGATAAAGCTGGAGTGCCTTTGTCTTCCTTACCCCCAGACAAAGACTCTAGAAAGATGCTGTAAATTCTATTGCAAAGAAAGCTTATACTTCTGCTTCTGCTTGTCTTCCTGCTTGGCATATACAGCCAAGTATCAGAAGGCCTTGTGGAACCCTGTACTGGCCATCGCTCAATCAGAGTCTGAGTCTATGGTCCAAGACTTAATTGAAATCACTAAGACTGCCCTGGAAGGAACTAAGTACCAGTTCCATATGGCAGACAATAACAATGAATGCTGCATCTAGAGTTACATCCCAGGCCATATCTCTTAGAAGGTTTGAGAAGGTTTGTCTAGCTGAGGACCACCAGTTTTGACACAGGATACCCAGTCTAAAGCTGTGTACTTCCCCCCTGTGATAAAAATCTTCTGTAAGTTCTGTTCGACTCCAGAACAGAAGAGTACATGAAAAAGGTGGATGAGTACAAGTCCACTTGCCAGAGTACTACAACTAAGCAAAGGGCTTCTACCCAAAAGTCTTAGCCTAAGGCAGGCAGAGGGAGGGGTTATTTTTCTAAGCCCTGTTACTCCTATCCTCCCCCTCAGTACGATTACTCTGACAAGAGGGTACTACTGTAGGGGAAGGGGCTGGAGAGGCCAGAGAAAGCCAGTCAATTCCCAGGCCCCTGCATCTCAGTCTAAGCCCTGACTTCAATGTCTTGGTCACCTCCCCTCCACCAGTAGGGGGCAGGCTCTCCCACTAACTCCAAGCTTGAACTCTCATAACTTCAGACAAGTGGGTCTTGGAGGTAGTGGAAAAGGGACTGCCTCTTCACTTCAAGAAGATGCCAGCTTTAAGGGATTTTCTGTTTTCAAAACCCCTAACCCCATCAAAAAAACTCCTGCTAGAGCTGGAGAACAACAGCCTTCTGGCATCAAAGGTGGTGGAAAGAGTACCAGCCTTGCAGAAAAACAAAGGCCTTTACTCCAGCTACTTCCTCACCCAAAAGAAAAATGGGGAGTAGTGACCTATCCTAGACTTCAGGTACCTCAACAGACACCTCCTGAAACCAAAATTCAGGATGGTGACACTAAAAATGGTCATCCAATCTCTGCAACAGGGAGACTGGCGAGTCTCTCTGGATCTCAAGGACGCCTATTTTCACATCACTATAAGGCAGTCCCGCAGAAATTTCCTGACGTTAAGGCTTCCTTCAGGGCATTACCAATTAGCAGCCATGCCCTTCAGACGAACATCTGTGCCAGGATTGTTTACCAAATGCTGGCTGTCGTGGCAGCACATCTCAGAACACAAGGGGTCTCCGTGTATCCCTACCTAGATGATTGGCTGATAGTAGGGAAAACCCCAGCTCAGGTCCAGGAGTTTCTGTCGATCACAAAAAGCACTCTGTTATCTTTGGGATTCCTCATAGACCTAAAGAAATCTCACTTCTAGGGACATGGATATGTAGTTCATCCACACTGTCTGGCAGGTTCCTTGCTGCTTTAAATCTTGCTGGAAGGTCTTCAAGCTGGCTCCTCCCACCCACCCGGGTGGTAAAACTCTCGGCTCCGCCCCATGACGCCAGATCTTCCTTACCGCTTGGAAGCTCAGGTTCCCTCCTTAGCGCTCTGCGTTTTAGACTGGATCCTAACTCTTCGGTTCGTCCAAAACTCGTTCTAAAGTTTTCTAGATTTCGGTCTTCATTATTCCTCACGGCTGCGATGGACAAATCGAATCCCGGCTTTCGGAGGTGCCCTTGCGGGCAGAAGATGTCCAGGACGGATCCACACTCCACATGCGTCTACTGCCTCGGCCTAGAACACGACCCGCAGACCTGTGAGTCATGCTGTCTGCTCGGCCAACGCCTTGAGGACCGCTGCTGTCTGATTTTGTGCTCGAGCACTGGAGAACACGACCCGCGGGCCTGCGAGTCATGCTGTTGGTTCTCGACAACGTCTTGGAGGCCGCGCTGCCCGATTGAAGCTCGGGCACCGCGAGAAGCGTTACCCGCTGGTAAAATCAAAAGAGGCTCGTTGGGTGGTGTCTGCGGCAGCTGGCTCGGCTGAGCAGCTCGAGCATATGATCGCCCTCGAGGAGGAGGTGGCCCAGGCCGCATCCTCCTCCTCCTCGATCGCAGCATTTATCCCATTCTCTTTGAGTACCTCGTATTCGGCTTCGTCCAAAGAGCTGTGTCAGTCCCTTTCCACGAAGGGTGAGGGGCCATCAGGACATTCCTCTCGGTCCAAGAAGAGGGATTTGAAGGGTAAGTCCCACCGTTAGCGTTCTTGGGAGCGGGAGAGGTCTCCTTCCCCGGACAGCCGACCATCGACTTCGGTCGAGGTTGTGGCTCAGGCCGCTGGCTTCACAGCGTCCCCGTCAGGCCAGCCTGCCGAAACACCCATCGACGCAGTCGAGATATTCCTCGACCTGTCGGACGGGTTGTCGATTGGTGAAGCCGACAACCCTTCTTAGCCGGTTCCCCCAGTGGAGGCCGAGGATCTGCCCGTGCCTTCGGATCAGCAGTCCCCGTTAAAGTGTCCGAGCCGAGGGAAGAGCAGGTGTCCCCTGCCCCTTCCCAGGCCCGCCCTCGGTTGCACCGAGGGTCTCGGTCTCGGACCTCATCTCGGTCAAGCCGATCCCGCCGACATCGGCGGTCTCGGTCTTAGCACCAACGTAAGCGGCGACACCGCTTCTCCTCGGAAGAGGAGAGGCTTCGACGCAAATTGCGTTGGCACTACGAGGAACTTATGTGGCAGCAGTTACTGTTGTCCGGGAGTAAGCCGACACATTCCCCGGCCATCAAGTGGCTGTCACCCGAACGACCGAAGCAACCGCTCACTGCAGTCGAGATGCCCATTTCTGGGCCGGTTGTTCGGCCGAAACTTGCTGCCCCACCGATTGTGGTGGAACCTCTGCCTCCACAACCGAAGTCTGGGGCACCGACCAAAGATTCTCGGTCGGGTCACGGCCTGCCCCACAGGTTGTTGGTCACCCTCACTCCTGACCGTCCTCGGCAGGTGGAGGGTGGCGCAGGCCCTAGGCAGCTCTTCACGGACTCTTCGGAGTCCGACGACGACTCCTCCCTGTTCTCCAGGCAGGTCGACCTGGAGTCCTCCGGGGGCCAGTCACTGGACGATAGCCCATCGTCCTTCATGGGTTTGCTTCGGCTCATCTCGGAGTCCACCAGGATGCAGCTCGAGCCCGTGTCCAAACGGGCCAAGTATCCCCTGACGGAGATACTGGACCGAGGGGATTCACCCACGGAGGCCTTTCCTGTGGCTGAGGCCATTGTCGGCACAGCCTTGGAGCTTTGGCAGTGGCCTGCTTCCTGTCCTGCGCCCTCGGCCAGGATGGCCAGGAAATTTGCGGTCCCTACCAGCTCTTTGCCCGTTTCGGAGCACCTTCTGCCGAGGGTTAGTTACTGACAGCGCTTCCAGCATTCGAACGCCGGGACGTCGGACAAGCCCTCGACAAGGAGTCCAAAAGTTGGACTGTGCCGGACGAAGGTGTACGCTGCGCCTCCTCGGCCTCTGACTGGCCAGCTCGGCCGTGCTGATGGCACACCTCTCCCACACCCTCCTGGGCTCCCTGGATGAGGTGATCCCTCATCTCCCGGCCGACCTGCAGACCACGGTCCGGCAGGTGCGGGACCAGGGTAGGGCGGTGGCAAAGCAGCAACTTCAGACTGCTCTGGACACAGGTGATTCCTGTGCCAGGTCAGTAGCGGCCGCGGTGGCCATGCGCCGCAGGGCATGGCTGAGGATATCCACCTTCACGGCAAATACCCAGCACAAGTTGGCAGACATCCCCTTCTTGGGGACCGACCTCTTCGGCCCTGGAGTGGAGGGACACCTCCAGCGGATCGAAAAGTCCAATGCCACTCTGGACTCTGTCACCTCTGCCCAGAAAGACAAAGGCCGCCGTCAGCAGCAGCACAAGCCCTTTCGTCCTTCTGCGCCTGCGGCACGTCCGTCCCACCAGGGCCAGCAGGCTCGCGCTTGGCATCCCAAACCCAAGCCCGCGGCTTCCTCTAATAGGAAGCAAGGAGGTAGAGGCCCAGGAGGTCCCTTGGCCGGTCCCTCCTCCAAGCCTGCCCAGTGACGGGTTGAGGGGTGTCGCCCCCAACCTCGTCACCCTTCCCCGGGTTCCCCCCATGGGGGGACGGCTCCGCCACTTCCTTTCCACCTGGTCCGCTATCACCACGGACTGTTGGGTATTGGAGGAGGTGGTGGGAAAGGGCCTGCCTCTGGAATTCGAGCAGACCCCTCCTTTTCGAGCCGTCTCCCCCCCAGGGGCCACAGGGTCCGAAGCCTCGCTGTCGGCCCGCCGAGACGATATTGGCCTGTTCCTCGAAAAAGAGGTGATCAGGAAGGTGGCGGATCCTCCTCCAGACCCGGGGTTTGTGTCCAGGTACTTCCTGGTCCCAAAACTGACGGGGGGCTGACGCCCCATTCTCGACCTGCACGACCTAAACAGGTTCCTAAGGTCTCGGACCTTCAGGATGGTCACTCTGGCGCAGATAATCCCATCCTTGGAAGGAGGCGTGTGGTTCTTTTCCCTGGACCTCCAGGAAGTGTTCTTTCACGTCCCGATCCGTCCGTCTCACCAGAGATTCCTCCGCCTCAGAGTGGAGGGATCTCTTTACAAGTTCCGGGCCATGCCCTTCAGCCTCTCTCTAGCTCCCAGGGTCTTCACCAAATGCATGGCAGTGGTAACAGCATTCCTCCGGCGCCGAAGGGTCCGGGTGTACCCCTGCCTGGACGACTGGCTGATTGCAGCCCCCTCCAGAGCAGAGGTGGAGCGGTCCAGAGATCGGGCCCTCCAGGTTTGCTCTCAGATTGGCCTCCTCATCAACAAGGCCAAGTCGGAACTTGTGCCGAAGCAGGTGATACACTTCATCAGGGCAGAGCTAGACTCTCTTCGAGCCAGAGCTCGGCTCCCGGCAGACAGGGCTGAGGTCCTTTCCTCCTTTGCCCAGTCATTTCTGTTTGGGCAATTGCGCCCTGCCTGGAACTTCCTGCGCCTCCTGGGCCTCATGGCGGCCTGCACCAGCGTGGTCCGTTGGGCCCGCTGGTACATGCGTCCCCTTCAGTGGGGACTGGCCAGCCAGTGGTCACAACGCTGCGCTCCGTTGGATCAGTTGGTGACAGTGACCCAGGAGATGTGGAACGCTGTCCAGTGGTGGACCGTTCCGGGGCATTTGCAGGAGGACATCCCGTTTGTCTGCCCCAAGCCGACGGGGTCTCTATCGACCGATGCATATCTGATGGGTTGGGGTGCCCATCTGGGGGAGCACAGAACGCACGGCCTCTGGTTCCCTCGGGAGTCCCGATACCATATCAACCTGCTGGAGCTCCGAGCGGTCCGCCTAGCTCTCACCGCCTTCGCTCCGTTTCTACGGGGTCAAGTGGTTCAGGTCCAGACGGACAATACCACGACCATGTACTACCTAAACTGCCAGGGCGGGCCGTACTCCATGCCTTTATGCAAGGAAGTTCTCCGCATATGGTCTCTCGTATGCAGCCTGGAGGCGGATCTCCTAGCCATTCACGTGGCAGGAGCCTCCAACACCCTGGCCGATGCCCTAAGCCAGATAGGGGCTGCGTCTCACGAGTGGTCTCTCCTGCCGGAGGTAGTACAAGATCTCTTCTCCCACTGGGGCATGCCTCAGGCGGACCTGTTTGCCTCCAGGGAGAATGCAAAGCTGAGACTGTTTCATGCCTGCCCCCCTCAGCAGGGCTCGCTGCAGGGGGATGCCTTCTCGAGGCCGTGGACCCCGGGCCTCTTCTACGCCTTTCACCCATTTCCCTTAATCCACAGAGTGCTTCTCAAGGTGAGGAGGGACAAGGCGCAGGTGATTCTGGTAGCCCCAGACTGGCCCCATCAGTTCTGGTATCCAGATCTCCTCAGTCTCAGCTCCAGGCTCCCGAGGCGGCTTCCAGCCCGCCCGGACCTGATATCCGTCAATCAGGGGAAGGTATTCCATCCGGACCTTCAATCCTCACCTGACGGCCTGGTTCCTGAGCTGCCAGAGTTCAGGCCTTGGGTCTTTCCGACGAGGTCCTCAACGCTCTGAGGCGTCCGTAAGGAGTCGACCAGAAAATGTTATGCCTTCAAATGGAAGAGATTCTCCATTTGGTGTTAGGCAAGGGCCTGGACCCTTCCTCCTGTTCCTGGCAAGCATTCTGGACTACCTGTGGTCCCTGTCTCAGCTAGGGCTTAGGTCGGCGACCCTTAAGGTGTACCTGGCAGCCATCTCTACTTGGGGCGCGGGCCGGGAAGCAGTCGGTGGTGCAGGGAGAGCGTGGTCTGGTGCTTTTCAAAGGCCTTGATCACATTTCTCCTCCAGTCGAGAACCTCCACCTCCGTGGGATCTACTGCTGGTGTTGGCCAAGTTCATGGGCAAGCCATTCGAACCAGTGTACAGGTGCGATATCTCCCACCTGTCGTGGAAGACCGCCTTCTTGGTGGCTATAACGTCAGCCACAAGGATGTGAGAGCTCCAGGCGCTTTCCATTGAGTCTCCTTATCTGGTCTTCCACAGGGACAAGGTTGTCCTGCGCCCCCACCCAAAATTCCTTCCGAAGGTGGTGTCGGAGTTTCACCTTAACCAGGTGTTGACTCTGCCGGTGTTCTACCCCAATCACACCTCGGAGGCCGAATATAGGCTCCATACTTTGGATCCTAGAAGAGCGCTCGCTTACTATAAGGAGCGGACGGCTGAAGTTCGGGGAGAGGCTCGCCAGCTGTTTTGTCACCTACCCTGAAGCCGCACCTGGCAGACCTGCAGCCAGGCGGATGATAGGCAGGTGGATCACCTCCTGCATAGATCTCTGCTATAGGTTGGCGGGCATGAAGCCTCCCAGAGGGATAAGAGCTCATTCTACCCGCCATACCGCTGCATCGGTAGCTGCTTCCAGGGACGTCCCTATCCAGGAAATCTGCAGGGCTGCTACCTGGAAGTCAGCACATACCTTCATCACCCACTACCACATCGACCTTGAGTCACACCGGGATGCTGGTTTTGGGGCCTCGGCTCTCCAGTCTCTATTCCCTAAGTAGGGGGTGTGCGCCTTGCCTCCCTTCTCCCGGAGAACTGCTAGGAGTCTGCCAGACAGTGTGGATGAACAACATATCCATGTCCCTAGAAATACAGGTTACTCACCTGTAACAGGAGTTCTAGGAATGGTATATGTTGTTCATCCACACGACCCACCCGACCTCCCCGGCTTCGACGCACAACCTGGCTTCCAGCGGGCTAGATCTGGCGTCATGGGGCGGAGCCGAGAGTTTTACCACGTGGGTGGGTGGGATGAGCCAGCTTGAAAACCTTCCGGCAAGATTTAAAACGGCAAGGAACCTGCCAGACAGTGTGGATGAACAACATATACCATTCTTAGAACTCCTGTTACAGGTGAGTAACCTGTATTTAGAAACAACCCAGCTCCTAACATTTATAGGGGTACAGTTGGACACAAAGCATAGCAGGGCCTTCTTGCCACCAGAAAGAATTCAGAATTTCTTAGCAGTGGCAAACTCTTTTGTGCCCTGGGCCAACCAAGGCTGGCCAAACACTTCCTAAAACTCTTGGGAAACATGGCATCCATGACTGCTGTAGTCCCAGGAGTCGGGTACAGGATCAGGGACATACAGTATCACTTACACTCCCATTGGTCCCAAAAGAGCAATGCTGTGTCCAAACTAATAACAGTAACACGGACTCTTCTTCAAGCCCTGTGCTGGTGGGAGGACACTGCCAGCTTGTCAGTAGGTGTCCCCTGCTAGAATGGAGGCTCATCTGGACAATTCCTCTGTCCGTTGTGCCTGGACCCCGAAGGAGTCAAGGTCACACATCAGTCTTCTGAAACTCATGGCAATTTATTTGGCACTGTATGCCAACAGGTGGGGAAGGTATTTCTTCCAGTCCCTACCATGCTGTTCAGCAAACGCCCCCGGAGCATTGACTTTAGGGTACCATTTAATCGTTCCACAAGTCCATTGCCTTGTGGGTGATACGGTGTTGTGCATCTCTGCACCACCCCACACTTCTCCCATAAACATTTCATCGGGTCCGACATGAAGGAACCCCCTCGATCGGTGATTACCTCCTGCGGAAACCGAACACAGAAGAAAATCCAAAGTAAGGCATCTGCCACTTTATCCGTCCTCGTTGAGGATAGGGCGACTACCTCTTGGTACCGGGTGGCATAATCCACCACAGTCATGATGAATCTCTTCCCTGAGGAGCTGGGGGTATTTAAAGGCCCACAATATCCATTCCCACCTTCTGGAATGACTCCTCCACTATGGGCAATGGAATCAGGGCTGCTTGGGTTTTCTTGCCCGCCTTCCCTATTTCTTGGCACCGGTGACAAGACCTGCAATACTCCTTCACCTGCTGGGTGAAGTTAGGCCAGTAGAAATTCTGGGCTAACCACTGGATTGTGCGCGCGATTCCCAGATGATCAGACAAGGGAATATCGTGCAGTTTTGAGCAACTGCTCACGATACCCCTGGGGAACGACAAGCTGCCTGCCTAGCATCCCTCCCTCTGTCTATGCTGCCTGAGTATACACAAGTCCATTTTCCCAATGAACCTTATGTCGGCCGTCACCTCCCTGTGCTCCGTCAGAGTCTGCCCAATCCCTCAGCTTCTCTAAACTAGGGTCACCCCTCTGAGCAGCTGCAAACCCCTCATACATTCCCAAGGTATGGGACAGGTCCCCTTCAGTCGCTAAACTAGGGTCCCTAGCACTAGTGTCAGGGCCCTCAGGATCACTGTCAATCCCAACCCTCGGACAATGGGTCACCCTTCCCTCTTTGGAGTAACCTTTCGTAGCTGTGTGGTCACTTGCTACCGTAGAAATTTCTACCCCCTTTTTATCAGTCTCCCCATCTGGAGACACAGGCTGGGGAACCAGCCTCTCGGTAGTTTCCACAATGGCTTCTGTGGGGTTCAGGGAACTACAATTTTCCCTTGCCGCTTGGCTGTGGGTAACTGCACATACCATCCCATGTTGGAGATTGTTACCCAGGATCACATCCACAGCTAATGTTTTGGCTACAGCCACCTGTTGCACAGTTCCCCCTGTTTCACCCCAGTCTAAGAGAACACTAGCGAGGGGCAATGTTTTCTCTTCACCAGTGAGCCCTTGGACAGCAAACGTATTTATTGGGTATAAGCTGACCAGGTTGTACCAGATCCCCTTTCACCAATGTCAGGGATGCCCCTGTGTCCCTTAACCCCTGCGTCTGTACACCATTCACCATGACTGGGTGCATGTGTTCCCTCATGTTCACTGGCATGCTTCCAGGGACACACAAACAACCCACTTCTTTTCTTGCACCCTGTTGTGTATAATTGCTCACCTTTTTGGGACACTGTCTGGCAATATGCCCTTTTTCTTTACACAACCGACAGACATTTCTTACTTCAGAGAAATATTTTCTTTGAAACCTGGGGCTTACTGGTTTCGGTGGAGGCAGTGAGGGTTTTAGCTGCCCTGAAGGCACGCTTTTCCCTTTCTGCGCTGCCATGCCCGCCCCATTCACTCTCAGAGCAGGTCTGCTCTTGGCATACCGGTCCGAGAGTTCAGCAGCCTCTTGCACTGTTTTTGGATCTCGGTCCTCTAGCCAGGTTTTTAGCTCTGCTGGGCATGCCCAATAATACCGTTCTAATAAAATCACATTTTCAATTTTATCAACAGTTTGCCTCAATTCCTTCCCACCAACGTTTTAAAAACTGATGTTTCATGGCTAGCTCCTCGTAGCTCATATCAGGGCTTCTCCTGAGCTTACGGAATTTAGCTCTGTATGATTCAGCAGTTAATTCAAACTTTAACAGTGCAACTTTTAGCTTGCTGTAATCATTGCTGTCCTCGACCATTTGACCCAATGCATCCCGAGCTTTCCCGGTAAGTAGTGGGGATAGCTGGAAGCTCCAGGACTCTCTAGAAATTTTAGCCTGAATACAAACTTTTTCAAAAGAATTTAAAAAGGCATCCATGTCCTCCCCTTCCTTAAACTCAGCTATTAATTTGGACTTCAATTTGTAACCCAGTCCTGCAGTCCCAGTTAAACCCAAGTCACTTACCTGCTCTGGTGCAGCTGGTCAGAGTCGTATCTTCTCCAGTTTGTATTGCCTCTGGCGCTCCTGCTCCTCACGGTCTGCGTCCTCGTTCTCTCTTCTCCGCGGCAGCTCGCTGGCCCTCACGCTCCTCATGGTCTGCCTTCCTCCATTCTTGCTCTGCATCCAGTTCCATCCTGTGCAACTCAATTTGCAGTTTGAGTACCTCTGGATTCAGGATACTGGTGGCCATTCCCTGCTGCTGTGGCCCTTCACTGACAGTGGCCCTGCTGTCCTTTTCAGTCACGGTCGGTGACTCACTGCTGTGGGTATCTGCTACCATCAAGGCCTCTATGAGGTTCTGCTTTTTGGCTGTCACCTCGAACGGGACTCCCCTGTCCCCACACAACTGCTTCAAGTAATCTACAGTGTGCCTGCTATAGTTGGAAGCCATCTTCTTCTTCCCTCACTACTGCTACTCTGACTTGCACTTTAGAAAAAAAAAATGAGTAGGAACTGGACTGTACGCCAAGTGATAGATAGTTCTGTTTCCTTTTTAAAATAAAACTCTGCCTTTTTTCTTTCTTTGCAAGAGGGCTTACGGTCTCATCCGACATAGAATACAAGCTTGTGATACCAAAATTATGCCACCGCTGCCAACCAATCTGTCACAAACCCACTCAGCAGGTCAGGCCCTCTACTCCCAAAGTGCCAACCTCTGAGCGCAGTCTTGTGAACAGTGTAACAGACAAGGTAACCCTCTTGTCTGTTTTTGAGAGTTCGGATCAACCTTTGGTCTCAGTTCTAGAGGGATTCAAACTGTGAACCTCTTGCTAGTGTACCCAATGCACAGGCTCAGATATTTCTGTCTTCGGGGGGGCCAGATATCTTTGCCTACGGACACCTGACCAGGTATACAGAGATGAACACTTAAAAACGTTAATAAAGACCTCAGATTTAAAACGCTTTTCTTTCCAGTGTGGTACCACCGTTCAAGCTTATGCCTGCTGTCTGCTATAACCATAGATACTTTTCTTACAACTAAAAGAAATTCAAAGACAGACCAAGAAAGTTCTAAAAAGAATTTTACTAAAATAGTTAAAAATATGTAAAACGAAAAATACAGAACTCTTATATCCCCAGACATACAAATCTTTTAAGAGAAACAAGGTTTAAACAGTGCAAATTCCTACTTACAGTACTTAGATTTGAAATCTTTCTAAATAACTGTTTACAAGTGCTCCAAAGATCTTTCCTCAGTCAGAGTCTAGGTAAAAGTGTGTGTAAGTAAAACAGAGTATTCCTTAAACAACTGTATGGGACAACCCATTTTTGTGTGAGGTCAGCTAGCTCCTCCTCTGTCAGATTATGTATAAAAAAAAAAAAAATATGTCTTATACAAAAGTATTACATTCTGCAACTTTAGCATAATTCATGTCCTTCAAATGACACTTCTTTTGATCTCATAATAAGCTTCCTCCTTCCAGGACATGACAGCATCTTTATGATTTTTGCACTTCTATGTAATAACCTGGGTTTTCCTTCCAACATCATAAAATGGATATGTTCTAGCAACTATGGTTGTAATTAACTCAGGCAGACAGGATCCTTAATTAAGGCCTTACATTTAACACATGGTCTCTCAAAACTGAGTGTGTATGAACTCGCATGCTGTCAGCATTTTTCATTTATCTCATTGCATCTTTCAGCTAAAATCTGGGGGAGGGGGATGAGTGAGGTCATTCTAAGAGCACCAGATTTTTCAACAGAGACAGTAATACATTTTATATTAAAAAAAAAAAAAATGATACAGCACTCAGAGTTGGTTATCTATGTCACAGGGGGGTGACTTATCCAGACCTGTGCTCTTTTCACCTCAGAGTTTGGCTCTTGAGGAGTTAAGAGTTCCCTGCTTCTCAGTACTCAGAATAGGTCCTTAAGATACTGAAGATGGCAAAAAAGCCTAACACAAAGAAGACCTATGCAGCCAAATGGAAGAGATTCTCCATCTGGTATAAGGGCACGAAGATTAGTCCCTTCTCAGCCTCTGACACCACCCTGTTGGACTACCTGGTTCATCTCAGGCTTGAGGCCCTCTTCACTTAAACTGTATTTGGCTGCAATTTCGGTCCATCACTCAGTGGGACAGGCTAAATCTGTTTACTCCCAGCCGGTGTTCAAACAGTTTTTTAAAGGCCTGTCACACTTTCAGCCTCCTGTTAGGGAACCTGTGCCCCCTTGGAGTCTAAATCTGTGCATCTCCAAACTCATGGAGTCTCCCTTTGAGCCCATGGCTACGGCCCATCTCAAGTATGTTACCTGGAAAACTGTCTTCCTGGTAGCCATTACAGTTCAACCCTGTTTATCCAACCCCCCATTTACCGAACCCCTCTATCTAACAAACTGGCAGCTTGTCCCCCATTGTTCCGATTGAGTTCCCATTGAAATTGATGGATGCTGTTCTCACCTACTTAATGGGCGATTGCAACTCCCTGCATTCACAATGGGAATTACAATGGGAACGATCAACAGCTTAGCTGAGAGTGAACAGTTTTGTTTCACAGGATTTTGTACGGTCGTCTTTGGGCAGCTGTAGAAACAGAGTGGTGCTGTTGAAAGTGAAAAGAGACAAGTGGAATGAGAGAAGTATTGTACAGCAGAACCCCCAAATTATTCTAAACTGTCTCAGTGATTCTTAGCCGTTTTCCATTGCCTTTTTCTCTCTGCTTTTCAAATTCCGTTCTCGCGTTCCGCTCGCTGTCCGCATCTGTCCATGTCTATCTGCATCTTTCTACGTACTTCTCAGCAGCACCAGTCTCTGCTCCGAGGTTCCACTGTCCACAGTCCACCATCTCCTTCACTCTGAAGGCAGAAGCACTCCACAGATGCTCTATTTCCACACAGTAAGTCAGAATCTGCCAGCTTTTGTAGTGTCTCAGTAGTTTGACGGTGCAAGTTCATTATCTGCCTATACGGTACTGTACCTGTAGTTTTCTGTGTATCTTTGGTGCTATCTACTGCCCTAAAATTGAAACTTTGGTACCTTTTAAAAATGCAGTACTGTAGAGGAGCATCACTGTAGTACAGTACTGCATAGGCACCAGTGCAGTTTGGCAGACAGCGAGTCCCTCATAAGCACCTCTCGATTATCCGACCTCCTGTTTATCCGGACCGATCGGATGTCCTCCTGCCCCCCCCCAAAGGCAGTTTGGATAAATGGGGTTGGACTGTACTTCCACAAAGAGGATTTTGGAGTTGCAAGCTCTCTGTACCGAGCCCAACTATATTATCCCCCACAGGGATAAGGTTGAGCTCAGGACAAATAGCAAGTTTGGTGTCTGAATTTTTGTTTTGTTTTTAGTTTTTGTTGACCAGGTAAGTGCACTTGACAAATTCTGCCTATTTTCAGGCACAACTTGGGGATACAGATGAATGCCAACTGACCTTGAATCAGATTAAGCTGTTAATGGTGTTTTTAGTGACTGGGCAGAAACTTGGCCAGGGTACCAAGGAAATTCCCCTGATCTTTTCGAGAAGTGCCATGGGATCTTTAACATCCACCTGAACTATCACCAGAACAGGCAGATGGGACCTCGGTTTAACGTCTCATCTGAAAGACGGCACCTCAGGATTGCAACACCCCTCTCATGCTGCACTACAGTGTCAGTATTGGGATTTAACCCAAGTGCCTGGTGGTGGGATAGAACCCACAGCCTTTTGATTTCCCGGCCTCAGAGGCAAGTGTGCTACCTGCTGAGTCACTGACACCCTTAACCAGTCCATTACCCTACCAGTGTTCTTTACTGAAAAGTCCACTCCTGGGGAACAGAAACTCCATAGCCTGGATGTCAGAAGAACCTTATTCCACTATTGGAACACACTAAGCAGGTTAGGGGTTCCTCCACTCAACTGTCCCTTACCTATGGGGAAGTAGGTAGAGGTTGACCAGCCACTAAGAGAACTGTTTCTCATTGGTAGTCTCTTGCATTCGTTTCTGTTATGACAAAGTTGGCAAACAGCCTCCTAAGGGCCTCAGAGCCCACTCTACCAGGGGCACTGCTGCCTCGGTGGCAGCTGGTAGGGGGGACATCCCTCTGCTGGATGTCTGCAGAGCAGCCATTTGGTAGACTGTACACACATTCACTAAGCACTACTGTCTAGATGTACAGTCTAGATCTGATCCCAGATTTGGAAGGGTGATGCTGCAAAACCTCTTTCCTAAGTAGGTTCTCTGCCCTCCTCCCAACTACACTGCTTGTAGTCTGCTTAAAGTTACTGATGCTAAAGGACCCCTGGGGTAAAAAGAAGAAATTACTCACCGTAGTGATCTTCTTTCTTTCAAGGTGTCCTTTAGCATCACTAAGCTCCCACCCCTCCTCCCCTGACAACCTGACTACAGAGGTCTCTGCCTTCATCTTACCTCAGATTTGCTATGTTTCCACCTGGAACTTCGTTTTAAGCAACGTTTTCTTGGTTTATTGTTAAATAATGCTTTTTGCATGATTTTTAATTCCTGTTGGTTCATAACTCTGGGCATGTGCCCATTTATCTTCAAAAAAGCTGAAAACAAGCTTGGCCCATTCAAACGTAAACTCAGCCAGCACCTCACTGACCTCAGCAGTTGTGACTGCTCTGCCCAGGCTTGCAGCTTTGTTTCACCTCTCCCTCATCTTCTCGCCTCCCTTGTTACCCTCCCCACTTCTCTCCACCCCTCCATCCCCTGCTACTCCCTTCTGTCTCCCACCCCCACCTACCATTCCACCCCTCTCCCGCTCCTCTCCTCCTGTCTCCCCCTCCCTATCACCCTATCTCTTGTTGCTCCACCCCAGACTACCTAGCTGTTCTTGCACTTATGACAATGTCAAATCCTTGACTGCCTACTGCCCTTTTCCCCAGCCCTCCCCCTCGTATCCCCCACCCCTTGCTCCACTTATGTCACCCCAGGATGGTTTTTATTTGTATTTGTGTTTTGCTATATATACACACCCGTATTGTTAATTGATATTTGCCACTGTGCAAGTCTATACACATGTACTGTCTTTTGTTATTAAGTTAACCTCCTGACCCTGTATTGTATCTTACCACTGTTTTGCTTGTACCCATTGCTGACGTGGAACTTTTGTAAAAGAACCGTTGGTTCAAAAGTATTTGTGATCCTAGTAATAAATAAATAAAAATTCTGGTGCTTTCTTAGGCAGTCTCTCCTCAGCACACCCCCCCCCAAGTCTGTTCTGATTGGCTGATGCTAATTAAAATTTGCATAAACCACGCCCCCAGGGCGGTACTGCCTGGTCAGCTAGCTGCTTAAAGTTACTGATGCTAAAGGATACCTTGGAAGAAAGAAGATTACTACGGTGAGTAATTTTTTCTTATCTGGACCGTTGGCTCCTGAAGGCTCCGTGGAACAGCTTCTGCTAACTCTGGAGTGAACTCTCCATCTTTTTCACTCCCTGGGCATCACTTTCAATCTGCCCAAGTAGGCTTTGACACCATCCCAAAGGTTGCAGTATATAGGGGCAGTTCTGAACTCTGTGCAGGGGAAGGCCTTCCTGCCCCAAAACAGGGCAGAGTGCCTCGTAGCTCAAGCTCTGAAAGTCGCCCAGTGTCGATACATTCCTGCCAGGGTATACCTTAGATTGCTGGGCCCAATGGCAGCTGCCATACCCACTGTTCCACTGGCCAGACTCCATATGCGTATCCTCCAGTGGACCCTCCAGGTACAGTGGGACCAGCGCATGGACGAGTTAGACCAACCAGTCCTTGTCTCTTCCCCAGTACTCAAGGTACTGCAGTGGTGGATGGACCCCTTGAATCTGCTTCAAGGCGTCCCATTTTAGATCTCCTCCCCGCATCAGATCCTAACCACAGATGCCTCAAGACTGGGCTGGGGAGTGCACCTGGGTCCCTTCCAGACCCAGGCCTCTTGGTCCCGTTGGGAAGCCTGCCTGCATATCAGTGTCCTGGAGATGAGAGCGGTGCTCTACGCCATGCAGGTTTTTCAGGAACACCTTGCTCCAGGTCAGCTACTGGTGCAGTCTGACAGTCTAAGCATTGTATGCTACATCAACAAGCGGGGGGGGGGAATCATTCGTACCCCCTTTGCAGGGAGACCATGACAGTATGGTAATGGGCGTTGGATCACGATCTGACGCTCTCTGCAGTCCATGTTCCAGGTGTGTTAAAAACTTTGGCGGACAGTCTCAGCAGGACTCGGTCCAGCATGCATGAATGGGAGCTTCTCTGATGTGTTGCAGAAGACTTGTTTGACAGATGAGGTCGTCCAAAGTCTGACCTTTTTGCATCCCCACTCAGTACAAAACTGCCCAGTTTCTGTTCGCTAGATCCAGGGCCTGGAGTTTTCTGGTGAGACTCATCCCTTTCTTGGAGCGAAAGGTTTCTTTATGCATTTCCTATGATTCAGATTGTGCTAATGAAGTTGCAGATGGAGGGGAGACAACATGATCCTGGTAGCTCCATTCTGGCCTTGACAGATTTGGTTCCCTCTGCTTCAGCAGATGGAGGAACCTCTGGACCCTCTTCCTCTTTGCAGGAATCTGCTCACCCAGGCTCAGAGGACCCTGGTCCATCCCAACCTCAGATCCCTCCATCTGCATGCATGGCTCCTGATGACATCGCCAACACCAGGTTCGGAATCTCTAACAGGGTGGCGGATGTCCTAGTGGCCATCCGGAAGCCTTCCACTCGAGCCACATATGCCATGAAGTGGAAACTGGTTGCCATCTGGGCTGCCAGACATAGCTTAGATCTTTCACCTGCCCAGTAAACCATATCATGGACTATCTGATCTCACTCTCCAACTCATGTCTCCAGTACTCTTCCCTCAAGGTCCACCTTTCGGGAATTTCTGCATTTCATGAACCCATGGGTGACTGCATGATTGCTAGCTGGATATCTCCTGTACCTTTCTAAGGGGTATCCTGCATCTGAAGTCCTCAATTTGTTCTCCTGTCCTGGCTTGGGAATTGAATTTTGTTTTGGAAAAACTGACCCAGTCTCCTTTTGAGCCAACCACAACTTGTGATTTATGCTTTCTCTCTTGGAAAGCGTTTTTTAGTTGCAATTACTTCTGTTTGAAGAATTTCAGAGCTTCAGGCCCTCTGGAGTGAGGAGCTTTATTGAATTCTTCACAAAGACAGGGTGTCTTTGCACACAAATCCTAAGTTTCTCCCTAAGGTGATTTCAGAGTTTACACTCAGTCCAGTCCAGTGGAGCTGAGGATTGAGGTGCTAGACGCCACATCTCTCATCACACCGGCGACCCGGGGTCTGGAACGAGCTTGGGTTGTCGGGGGTCGACCGGGGAGGAGGAGGAGATCGTGCATGTGGAGGACAGCTCTCTTCTCGGGGGGGTTACTGTACTCCCCGGCAGCAGCGACTCCCAGTGGAGACTGACAGTGCAACAGCCAGGGGGTCGCGCATGCAGGGTTTGAGGCAATGGCGGACATCCGCGAGATGGGTGTGGGAGCGCACTCAGCTCGTGCTGGACGTCATTGCTCATTCGCGCTTCCAGGATCACGCTCATGAACAAGGGAGAGGCCCCGTTGGCCGAGTAGATGACGCTGGCCCCACGCCCACCTCCGGATCCCGCCCACCTAGTCCCTAGATATCCTCCGACCCTTGGACTGCCTGTGGCCTGCTAGATTGAAGGAGCACCAGTGCAGTGGTGGTGGCCCCGTCTGCGGGGTTGGGGGGGGGAGCCAGTGGGCTGAAGAGTTGCAGGTAGGTCCTGGGGAGTTTGGAGTACCGGGAGCGGGGACTAAGGATGGGGGAGATTTCAGATTGGGTGGGACAAGCCAGTCGTCTGAGGGAGTCTCAGACAATGATGACCGGAGGGAAAAAGAAGATTAAAAAAAAAAAGGTGGTTTCAGAGGTTACACTCGGTCAGTCTTATCCACCTTCCTGTTTATTTTCCTGATCGTGCCAGTCCAGGGGAAGTGTGCCAGTCCATGGGAAGCACTGTTCCATATGTTAGATTTTTGCAGAACTTTTAAGTACTACCTGCTTAGGATCAAGGAGTCTAGACAGTCAAAGCAGTTTTATTTTCTCCACCCCGGGTAGAGGGGGCATTTCAGTTTCTAAGCAGTGTTTAGCCAAATGGCTGGCTAACTGCTGCATTATGTTCTGTTACAAGTATGGCAAAGAATTGCCCGATGCTGTCAAAGCTCATTCCTCCAGAGGAATGGCTACCTTGGTGGCTTGTTTCTGAGGGGTTTCAGCCACTGACATTTGTGCGGCTGCCACCTGGAGTATAGTTCATACTTTCACCAAACACAACACTCTG
Organism: Neoceratodus forsteri; assembly: GCA_016271365.2. Classification (NCBI taxonomy): domain Eukaryota; kingdom Metazoa; phylum Chordata; order Ceratodontiformes; family Ceratodontidae; genus Neoceratodus; species Neoceratodus forsteri. The sequence goes on from CM028130.1 coordinate 483,414,878, forward strand.
GACATTGCCTCTAGAAACCTGTGCAGGTTTTGGCAGGGTTGTGTTACAGGGACTCCTGTCTCAAGTTTATGGAAAACCCTCCTCCCAGACTGTCTGTTATGCGTTTGTAACTGCTTGGAACTCGTTCTATGTTGTTACCTGATGACTGAGATCCCCCTGAAGTAGATAAAACAGTTACGTAAGAACTTACTGTAACAGTAGATCTTACTTCGAGATTCACTCTTCCAGCAGGTAGCACCGTTAAGACTAAACTGCCAGGTGCCAGGATGCCACAGAAAACTTCTAGCTAACAGCATCCAGCGGGGAACCGCCCCCGACGTCACGTATAGTATAAAAGGGGTGGTCCCCAGCCCATCCTCAGTTCTTTCCTGCCGTCGACTGTGCAAGTCGGACCTCCGCGGACTCCTTCTTCAGCTTGTCGACCACCATTTTCTCCACTACCCACGTTTATTATTTTTGTTTTAAAATAGTTATTTCAAATATTTGCATGTCGTCTTCCTCTCGTACCTCTTCCATCAAGCAACGGCAGTCAGAGTGTGCATGCGGGAAGCAGATTCCCCATAAGGACGGCCATTCGGCCTGCCTTTTGTTGCTTAGGCCCGGACCACAACATCGAGGCCTGCCAGCACTGCCAAGACTTTAATCAACGCACCATGCTTTGCCGCCAGAAGATGCTCGAAGCCTTCCTGGTTTCTAAAAGATTATCTGAAATGGAGAAGGAGCTGCATCACAAGAGTTCTTCATCCTCTCCGTCCTCTTTCTTCTTCTCATAAAGAGAAGAAATTGAGCAGCAAACACAAGCACCAGGAGAAACACCTGGAGAGATCCCGGGCAGAAGACCGCTCCAGGTCCCCAAAGAAATCAGTGACCCCCACTGGGCTACCAGTATCTAATTCTCCATCATGGGAGAAGGTTCTTCGGGTACGGAAATGCTTCACCGCGTCCTCCTCTTCTCCCCAAGGCCCCTTAAACTTAGACCCATTGGCACTGCGGGCTCTAAGCAAAATGAGTCGGCCAGTTGATCTTTGGGCAGCAAGCCTTTGTTACCCTCCCGACCAGGGTGTCCGCCACGTTTACCCTGACTTCAGGGTCTGATGTCCCCAGGCGACACCCAAGACTGTCGTCCTCTGGTAAAGGATGGCGTTCGTCCCATTCGGGAACCAGCTCCCCTTCTCAGGCAACCCAGCCTAGGTGGCCACCGGATCAGTCTCAGGCCCGGCCTCGGCCTATGCCGGTCACCTCGATGCTGGCTTCTCTGGCGCCTTCTCGGGCTGCCCCATCGCCGGATACTCCAAAGTCGCCAGCTGGGCCTGACACCTTCCCCCTAGCAGACGCCTGAAGTTCCGACGCCCAATGATCGGACGCCAGGTCCAGTTCGTCCGACGCCAGTTGGCAGTGTTCCTCTGGGTCCAACACCAGGCAACACGGATCTCTCTACACAGACACGCAAGTAGTCTCAACCTGATGACCAGACGCCGGGGCTGGCGAAGCCTAACCACCCGACGCCAGATATGCCAGTTCCACAGGATCCACCACAGGGCCTAAACTAACTGTTTTTGGCCTGGTGTGCCTTTTTTAAAGACAAGCAGGCACCTGGAGTGCCCCCTCAGCCAACCTCTTAGGGGCCGTCACCGAACAAGCCTCCAACCTGACTACCCACTACCCCTCCCAGGGCAACCACTCAAATGCCAGACTGGGTGATAGACTGCTTCTTCTCGGCCGCCCGCATAAGCATCCATACCCACCCTCCCCAGACTGAGGATTCAGATGTGTATTCCTGCTCTGACTCCAACAGAGGGGGTTAAGACCTGCAGTCAGAACCGGAGGGTGGCAAAGACACACCTAGGTCCCCACCCAACGACCCATCGTTTAACGTCCCAGCTAAATGGCTGGGACACTGAGGAACTGGACGTAGAACGTAGACGTCTTGCTGTCTTCCTTAGGAGGAAGGACACCTTGCTCATGGTGGTCCCCCCCATTGTCGAATCCTGTAAAGATGCTAACAAGCTTGCCTGGAAGCACCCCTTTTCAACGCCGGCAGTATCTAAGAAATGCGACCGACTCTACACTGTACCCAAGGAAGACACTTATTATAGGGAACAACCAGAGGCAGATTCTGTCGTGATTAATGCTGCCCACAACAGGTCCCAAAGGCCTAGGCTAGGATTGTATGAATTCAAGCTGGCTGAAGTTGAACTCGGAAATGACTGAAGTGCTTGTTGTGGACCCCAGGGCGCTGGATAGAGAGGTTGGGGGCAGGTTCACCTTCGAGACTTTATCTTGGGGCTGTGCCACTTCTTACTTCCAAACATGTGCGAAACCTGCGGGTGATTTTTGATGAAGGGCTGACGCTACGATCACAGGTGTCGGCAGTCTGCAGATCCTCTTTCTGTCATCTGAGGAATATCTCCAGTGTTAAACACCTTATTCCGTCCAGCGATCTCCCTATGTTGATCCATGCCTTTGTGTCCTCTTGCCTGGATTATTGCAATTCCCTGTACCTAGGGCTACCAGGGGGTGATATCCCCCATCTCCAGTTAAGGCAGAATGCTGTAGCCCGGTTACTGACTGGAAATTCTCGTTTGTCATATTTCTCGGTGCTGCACGATCTGCACTATCTGCCAGTGCAGTGGCGGATCACCTTTAAAGTCAGACTTCTGACTTACAAGGCCCTTCTGCGGACAGGGCCCAGACACCTGAAAACTACAGTTTCCTTACTGCCCGGAGCAGTGGCTCGCCAGCTGACTAGGGGTTGCTAGAGATCCCAAGGGTTTCTTTAAAATCTTCTGGGGCCCTAGCATTTATGTACACGGCCCCAGCCCTTTGGAATTCTCTACCCCGTCAGCTACGGGAGTGCTCGACCATGGAAGGATTTAAACGGGCCTTAAAGACTTATCTGTGGAATCATGCCTACACTGTTGGATTTAATATGAATCTGTATGCTGCTATCTTTTTGTTATTTGTTTTGGTATTGAGTGTTTTAAGTATTGTTTTAATCTATTGTTATGCGCCTTGGTTTTGGAAAGGGGCACTACAAATAAAATTAGTAGTAGTAGTAGTAGTAGTACTCAACTGCCAGAGAAGGATTCGTAGCAATTCGACTGTCCGGCCAAAAAGGTATATTCCTCTTCTGTGTGTGCCATATGATCCCAAAACTTCCTTGCTCACATGGTTCAATACCAAAATGCCATGTGGGACAAGGTGGTGGAAATATCCCAAGCAAGGCCAGGCTGAGCTGATGACGATTCTGAACTCTGGCTCTGACGTCGGTAATGACGTTTTCTGGGCATCATATGACACCGTGGACGCGGCCAGGAGGACCGCTGCTTCGGCTGTTTGTATTCCTGGTCCAGAGTGTCTGGGTTCATCCCGGATGTACAGTCCAAGATCATGGGTGCTCCCTTCAGAGGACCAGTTTTGTTTGGTGAGGATTCACAGAACATAATCACTCAGTTGCAAGAATCGGGTAAAGACATTAGGTCTATATATACATGTACAAATCTCAGCCAAAACAGCATTCCAAGCAGTTCTGTCAAAGGAATGCCAGGCAGCAGTCTAGAGGGCAACAGCAGCAACAAAGGACGGGATTCAAGAGAAGGGCCTCCACTCCTGCCTCGGCCCCCGAACCTCCCAGCCTGCGCTTCCCCATCCCAGCGCCTCAGCCTGGCTTGCTGCCCGACACCCCCCCACCCCAGCCAACACCACAGGGGAGGTGGTAGTGGGGGTCGGTTTTCATTGCACACCGAAGGGTGGCGTCAAGTAACCACTGGTCGGTGGGTCCTGCAGCTAGTCAAGAGAGGACATACTCTCGAGTTCACCGAAGTTCCTCCAGACAGCCCTCCAATTCAGTCCCAGTACTTCCAGGCCCACAGCCTCCTCATCACAGAAGAAATCTAGGCTCTTCTGCAAAGGCAAACCACAGAGCCAGTTCCGCCAGCACAACAAGGAAATGAGTTTTACTCCCACTTCTTCCTAGTGACAAAGAAAACAGGAGATTTCTGTCCAATCTTGGACCTCAGCCACCTGAACCAGTACATTGAAGGCAAAAAGTTCAGGATGGTCATCCTGATAGGTCTGCTACCTCTTCTCCATCAAGGGGATTGGCTGTGCTCCCTGGACATGAAGGACGCATACCTCCATATTCTGATTTTCCAACCACACAGGAGGTTTCTTCACTTCTACTTCCAGGAGTATCACTGTCAGTTCAAGGCACTGCTTTTTGGTCTGTCCTCGGCACCCAAAGTGTTCACCAAATGTCTCGCCATGGTGGCTGTAGCTCTCAGGAGGCAGGAACATTGTCTTCCCCTACCTCAACGATTGGTTCTTAACCGCTCCCACCAGGGACCTGCTGCTGTGTACCATGCAGGCCACTTTTCACCTGTTCCAGGACTTGGGGATCATGTTAAAGCTCCCAAAGTCCTCCCTTTGGCCAAGTCAGCAGTTACAATACATAGTGCAATTCTGGACACGGCCCAAGGTGTAAAGCCTTTCTCCCTCAAGACAGAGAGGAACACCTCCAGGCTCACACACGGCATCTCTCCTTGACTCGTTAGTTCTCGGCCAGGAATGTCCTCAGACTCTTAGGGTACATTGAAGCCACCAGTGCCACGGTCCCTCTGGCCAGGCTATATGAGAGTGATCCAGTGGAACCTGAGAGTTCATTGGGATCAGCGGTCAGACGACCTGGATCCAACCCGTCTTGGTATCCAGCCCAGTCAAGCAAACCCGAACTGGCGGTTGGATCTCTCTAACCTTTCCAGAGGAGTGTGTCTCTGGAAGGAGGCCCCACCCCACCCCCGACAGAGCTTGACCACGAATACATCAGATCAAGGCTGGGGAGCTCACCTGGGAGATCGCCAGACTCAAGGGTCCTGGGAGCAGCACGAGCTTCATCTCCATATCAGTATTTTGGAGACGAAGGCAGTTCTCTATGCCCTTCAGGCCTTTCACACAGTCCTGCTGTCAGGTCCCCTGTAGATACAAACTGACAACATGGTGGTATTTTACATCAACAAGCCGGGGACTCATTCCTATCCAGTCTGCAGGGAAGCCATGCAAGTATGGACATGGGCAATGGACCATCACCATGTCCCAGTCGTACAAAACACTCTGGCTGACAGCCTAAGCTGCTCTCGGTCCAGGGCCCACGAGTGGGAGCTTCATCCCTCAGTGACAGAAGATCTTTTCAACAGATGGGGTCGTCCAGAACTGGATCCATTTGCCTCCCCATCCATCGCAGAACTGCCCAGTTTCTGCTTGCTAGATCCAGGGCCTTGTGTGTTCTGGCGAGACGCGATGTCCATCTCTTGGACAGGGAGGTTTCTTTACGCGTTCCCTCCCTTCCAACAGTTTTGGGAGCGAAAGTTCTTTAAATTTGATGGACTGCATCTGACTAAGGAGGGAGTCAGTGCATTGGGGAAGAAGTTTGACATCTTTGCAGAATATTTAAACTAGCAAATGGGGAGAGGGGTGCAGCACCCCATACGCAATGGGAAGAACACCCTCCCCTCAGCTAGTGGTCAAACAGGGATTCAGCATGTTTGCAGTTCATTTGCATCACCAGGTAAGAAAAAGGTCCATCTCCCCATACGATTGACAGGCAAATGCCAAACCTCACCCAACAACTAACACACCAAATCTGGCCAATGGAAAATCATGCCAAAAATGCTCACAGCCTGGGAATAAGATGCCAGACCTGCAGGCAATAATGTCAGAAGCTAAACTGGACATAGTAGCAATTAGTGAGATGTGGTTTACCAGTAACCACGCTTGGGAGACTTCAGTACCTGGCTATGTACTGTTCAGAAGAGACCGAGGTGCAAAAAGAGGGGGGGGGTGGAGTGACCCTGTATGTCAGTGAAAATATCAAAGCTACAGAAATTCAGAATACACATAAGGAGCCAGAAGAACTGTGGGTCACCCTGGAAACAGGAAATGGGACAGCCATAAGAACTGGGGTTGTCTACAGGCCCCCAGACTAGGGGGAGGACATACACATTACTGTTAGAAGATGTACAAAACATGACAGCTAAAGGGGAGGTTCTGATAATGGGAGACTTCAACATGCTGGATACAGATTGGTCAATACCAGCAGGAGCATCTGCCAGAACTAGACACATGGTGGATTCCCTGCAGGGGAGGGCCTCAAACAACTGGTACAACCACCCACAAGAGACCGAGCTGTCCTAGATCTAGTACTGACTAACAGGGAAGGGATCACAGATCTCCAGGTAGAAGGTCACCTGGGGGCCAGTGACCATCACGTGGTATGGTTCAATTTGGCCAGTACATCTAAATCATCCCATTCCAAGGCGAAAATATGGGACTTCAGAGGAGCCGACTTTGATAAGATGGCCAACAGAGTTAAGCTAGTCCTGGCAAAAAGAAACACAGGTGAGGGGGTACAGGCAAAGTGGGCAAGCATTAAGGATGCAATACTTGAGGCAACATCCCATTGTGTTAGACAGAAAAGGAAGTGCAAAAGAAGAAGGAAACAACTTTGGTTCTCAAATACAGTACCAGAAAAGGTCAGAGCCAAAACACTGGCCTTCAGAAAATATAAGGGAACACAGCAGGATGAAGATAGGGAGGCATACCAAACTGCCCTAAGGGAAGCAGGGAAGGCAGTAAGGCAGGCAAAGGCCCAAACCGAGGAAACACTAGCACGAACAGTAAAAGAAGGTGACAAGACTTTCTATAGCTACATTAGTGAAAGGAGAAAGTCCAGAGGGGTTATTGCTAAGCTCAAAGGAGAAAAGGGGGCATGTGAGGAGGAGGACCCTATAAAAGCATCTATCCTAAATAGGTACTTTTGCTCAATATTTACTGAAGAGAAGGTAGGGCAGGGCCCACAGCTCAGCACCATGGACACGGGGAAGGGAGGTGAGCACTACTCCCTTCACAAAAGAAAGGGTCCTACAAGAGCTCGCTGAGCTCAGGGTAGACAAGGCAATGGGACCTGATGGCATACATCCTAGGGTACTTAAGGAGCTAAGGGTGGAACTAGCAGAGCCATTAGCAGAACTGTTTAGTGAGTCTCTGAGCACAGGAGAGGTCCCAGAAGACTAGAGAAGGGCTCATGTGATCCCGCTCTACAAGAGTGGTAGCAGGGAGGAGGCAGGGAACTACAGACCAGTCGGTCTTACCTCAGTAGTGGGCAAGATTATGGAGGCACTCCTTAAGGAAAGGATAGTGCAACACCTGGAATCCATAGGGGCACAGGATCCAAGACAGCATGGGTTTACAGAAGGAAAGTCCTGTCAAACTGATCTCATAGATTTCTTTGACTGGGTAACCAGAGTGGTGGACCAAGGGGGAGCAGTTGATGTCGCCTACCTTGACTTCAGCAAAGCTTTTGACACTGTTCCACATAGAAGATTGATAAATAAGCTGGGTAGGCTCGGGGTGGGTCAGAAGTTGGTCAACTGGGTGGCAAACTGGTTGACTGGCAGAAAACAGAGAGGTGGTAAATGGTATACAGTCAGGAGAGATGCAGGTGTCAAGTGGGGTACCTCAGGGATCAGTCCTGGGGCCAGTCCTCTTCAATATCTTCATTAGTGACATTGCAGATGGACTGGAGGGTAAGGCTTGTCTGTTTGCAGATGACACCAAGATCTGCAACAGAGTAGATGATCCAGATGGGGTGGGCAGAATGAGAAGAGATCTGGATAAACTAGCAAAATGATCAGAAGAGTGGCAACTGGGATTTAATGGAAAGAAGTGCAAGATCATGCACATAGCAAAGAGAAACCCTGAAGCCACCTATAGGCTGGGAGGGGAGTTGCTGGCAGTCACAAAGGAAGAAAGAGATTTGGGCATCATCATCATCACCGATGACCTGAAATCATCCAAGCAGTCCTCTGAAGCAGTAGGTAAGGCTAGGGGGATGTTAAGCTGTATTAGTAGGGGTATCACAAGTTGTAAGAGGGAGGTACTAATCCCTCTTTACAAGACACTGGTTAGGCCCCATCTGGAGTACTGCGTGCAGTGCTGGAGGCCACACCTTCACAAGGACATTAACCAAAATGGTTCAGGGACTGCATCAGAAAACATATGAGGACAGATTAACGGAGCTGAGTATGTATACCCTTGAGCAAAGGAGGGAGAGAGGTGATATGATCGAGACATTCAAACGCCTTAAGGGCATAAACAAGGTGAAAGAGTCTAACATGTTTAAATATAAGAAAAATAGCAGGACAGGAGGACACAGCATGAGATTAGAGGGAGGCCGATTAAGGGTGAATGTGAGGAAATTCTTTTTCACAGAAAGGGTGGTGGATGCATGAAACGGCCAAGCTCAGGAAGTGGTGGTTATGAATACAGTGCAGAGCTTCAAACAGGCATGGGATAGGCATAAGGGAGCAATACAGATGAGTATGAATAGATAAGCCACTGACAGAGCGAAGGCCGATGGCACATTTATAAGGTAGAAAAAGAAATGGGCAGACTGGATGGGCCTTGCGGTCCTTATCTGCCATCAACTTCTGTGTTTCCCCCTACTGCAGAGGGTCCTCCTCAAGCTGCAGTTGGAGGGGGCAGATATGATCCTAGTGGCACCCTTATGGCCACGACAGATTTGGTTTCCACTGCTTCAGCAGCTGGCTGTGGAACCTCTGCTTTCCCTGCCCCTTTGCTCAGACTTGTTCTCCCAGGAACAGGGAACATTGGTCCATCCGGATCTCAAATCTCTGCATCTCCATGCGTGGCTCCTGCAGACCTAGCTGTTTCCAGATGTGGGGTGTCACCCAGAGTAGCGGACATCCTAGTAGCAGCCAGAAACCCTCTACTAGGGCAACCTACACTATGAAATGGAAGCGGTTCTGTGTTTGGGCTGCTGCTCAACTTCTGGATCTGTTCTTCTGTCCAGTGAACTTAGTTTTAGAGTACCGCCTCTCTTTGTCTGATGCAGGACTCTGTTACTCTTGGCTCAAAGTGCACTTGTCTGCCATTTATGCCTACCACCTGCCTATTGAGGGCAAGACTGCTGCCCAGCTGCACCTTCCCTGTACATTCCTTTGGGGCATTTTGCATTTAAAGCCTCCTATCAGGGATCCTGTCCTGCCATGGGATCTTTTATTTGTTCCTAAAAAGCTCACACTGCCTCCCTTTGAACCTGCTGCAAGTTGCGAGCTGCGTCTTCTGTCATGGAAGGCGTTATTTTTTATTTGCCATTACTTCTGCTCGAAGGATTTCTGAGCTTCGTGCCCTGATGTGTAAGGAGGCTCATTTGGTTTTTCACAAGGACATAGTGTCCTTGTGGACTAATCCTAAGTTTCCTACAAAGGTGGTGTCAGAGTTTGCTTTGAATCAGGACATCCACTTTCAAACAACATGAAGTCTTGCTATATTATAGACATTAGCAGTTTGTTCCAGCTGTAGAACTGCCCCGGAGTGAAATGGTTAAAACCATTCCAAAATAGAATTTTGGCACGAGAGCAGCTCTATCTGTGTCATTTCAAACTTGAACTGTCAGATTCTTTACTCCGCCTCAGTGAACAGTCGCTCGAGAATTTCTCCTTCTGCTCAGTTCATTTCTCGGTTTAAAAGTGTTTTCCTCAGTTGGATTTAACCGAGAATAGTTTTATTTTAACCGCAAAACCGTTCGGTTCAAGCTCTATCTGTGGTAACCGTAAGTAAATGAAGGTTTTGTCTGTGTGGAACTTGTAAGTTATCGGTTCAAAACTCATTTAAAACTAAAAGTTACTATTTTAGAGTGCGGTTCCCGGTTCTTATCGGTTCTAAAAAAACGGATTTATTACGGTTTTTTCCAATACCCGTGACACGGTTAGGAACCGATAAGGGTGTCTTGCCTAGCACTGCCGTTAAAAGGGCAAGTTTTTGGTTAGGCTGGCATTATGTCTGAGAAACCCAAAAGAAAAACCGGGCCCACTGGGTTTCAACACTGTGATGTTTGTGGGGAAGTCTTTGCCAAGGCTGACCCACACACCACATGTGTTTATTGTCTGGGGTGTGACCACCTCCAGTCAGACTGCCAGGTATGTAAGAATTTCCCTGCAGCCACCATGGAAAAAAGATTGGGCAGGCTCAGGGAACGAGAGGCCAAAAAGTCCACTGACCCGGATGGCCAGCCCGGTTCGGTGCCAACCAAACCAGAGGGAGTGCCCTCTGACCAGGGCCAGACTTCCTCGGGCAAAAGAAAAGCTGGTTCTGAGGAACCAATTCCAGTAAAGAAAACAAGAAAATCAGCAGGTCTGGAGTCCAAAATTCCTTCTCCAACTGCTGCAGAGATAGCAAAAGCCATACAAATTGTCCAGTCACTGTCTCAGGGTCCGGTCCGAACCACCACTATCTGGTAAAAGGTCGGTTCGTCCGTCCCAGTGGTTCAGGATTATGATATTGAGGAATTTTATGAACCAGAGGAGGGGAGGAGGATTATGAACAGTATGAATGTGGCTGGGAAGGTCTGGGTGTGCCCATTGAACCGGACATCTCCCCAGACAGACCTTTAGAATCTCCCCCTATGCTGTCTGAGTCCCCATCTCATTTTATGTTTTATAAAAAAGTTGCTGAAACCCTCCAGCTTCCTTTAGAAGAGGCTGTGGATGAGCAAGAGGAGCCTGATTTTGTAGTAATGATGGATATTCCAGAGTCTAGGAGATTGTCTATCCCTTTACATAAGTCTTTTAGGAAACAAACAATTAAAATTTTAAAAGCTCCTAATTCTGTGCCTCCTGTAGATAAAAAGATGGACAGAAGGTATACATTGTCAGGCCCTGATACAGAATTCCTTTCTCAGCAATGCAGTCATGTTGGGGTAGATCTTCCTGGACATAAGTCTCCACCACTCATTCACACTAGTGGGATTAGCGCCGGAGGCACTAAGACCCATCGGGAGCAAACTTTTTGCTGGAGGGTCGTCGAGAGACGGCGCTCCGCGAGTCACGCGGCGCCCCTGACAGCGGCTCGAAGCGGTAATGACCATCTCGCTACCACCTCCAACCGCCTTCAGTTCTTCTTTTTTTTTCCCGCCGCCGAGGCGCTTCAGTGACGACGCTGTTCGCTTAGTGGAGTCAAACTTCAAACTAGCGATAGTTTTCAGTTTGTTTTTGTAACTTTATCACGATAAGTAGTATCGCTTAATTTTATTCTATTTTCGTAAAATTTTCTAATATTTCAATTTTACTTGAAGAAGTCTCGCCCTACTGGACGGAGTCGACCATGAGCAGGTCAGGTGACGGTAGGGAGACTGTATGAAAGCTGTTCAGTCAGCCGGCTGGGTCGGTCAGCCTCCTTCTCCTCAGCGGGTTCCGACAACGGTCAGTCCGATGCCTGGGGATGGGCGTGTCCCCCACCGCATAAAAATAAACGGTCGCATTCTCGGCACCGCTCGCCTCGAGTTCTCTTCGCCCACAGGTCTAAAAGAGAAGGCATCACCGAGGTCGCCTTCTGGTATGTCTGCGCCGACGCCGGTTATCGGTTAGTTGCCGGTCTCTTCTTCGGAGTCGCCAACTCCGGTAATCGCCGCCTCGACATCGGAGCCCTCCCCGCCATAGGTAGGACTCCAGATGAGCAGTTTTATCAGTGGGCCGCTCTTATGGAGCAATGGGCTCGAGGTTGGTTCTTCTGCCTGGCTCGGTTGCCTCGGGCCCTCGGGCCCTCCGGCGATCAGGTAGGGCGGTTGACCTTCCTGGTCGCGTGGGGCTTCTTCGGCGCCAGCGACTGCTTAGGTGTTTCCTCACATGGCTGCGGCGCAGGGGCCTCACCGATGCCCTTATCTCCTGGTTTTTTTCCTTCTAGCTTCCAGGTTCCGGGGCTCTTCCGCGCCTTCCGCAGGGTCTGTTGGCTTGTCGGCGCTGCCGGGTGCTGGCGGTTCCTGCGGGCGTTGCCCGCGGGGCGCCAAGGGATTCTCGGCGCCGCCGGTGGTGCTGCTGGATAAGGCGGCGCCTTGCAGGCGGGCGTCGCCCGCGGTGCCGCGCGCGGTAAGTCGCGGGTCATACCGCGTGCACATCGCCTGCAGCTCGCTGGGGCGCTATGGGTCACAGGCTCTTTGGCGCCGCGGCGCCTCGGTGCCGTCATCTGCTTTGCTGTCTCGCGCCAGCAGCCCTTGGGGACTCTCCTTGTTTTTCTTGCTATTTCCTCCTCTCCTCATTTTCACTCCTTTCCTGTCCAAACAGTCCTTTCTGGACCATCAGGAGATGATGTTGAGCCTGGACCCAGACCTTCGCTGGGTGATGAAGTGGAGGAAACAGGATCTTTCTTTGCTACAGAGCCTGTGGTCGAGGACCTGTCCTTTAAGTCTCTGTTGAAGAACCTGGGATCCACTTTTCTCCAGACTACAGACATCGATCCTGGGAAGATATTAAGACTCAGTATTTTCATGCTTCGAGATCCCTACGGATTTGACCCTCCGGGATCCAGCTCTTCCTTCGAGACGCTGTCTCAAAATGGTAATGGAATAATCCTACTTTATTCCTCAGTGGCTAAATCCATTGATAAGAAGTATTCAGCTCCCAAGGATTGTCCCATTTTGGCATCCTGCCTTTATGGATCCTATTGTAGTCCTGGCAGAGAATGACAAGGTCGTTCTTCCTCAACTACTACAGCTCTACTCTATTAACAAAGAGTCTCGTGAAGATTGATACATTAGGTAAGTGAGTCTTTGCTGCCCTCAACTCTAAGTATGCGGACACAGTTATCAAGGCTATTTTCTCAGTATGAGTATATCCTGTGGCACTTGTGTGAAAAAGAATGGTTGAAGCTCTTCCAGATTCGGATTCCAAGTCAGAGCTTCTTCTGACTGTTATTAGAGGTATTGAGTCCACAACCATCAGGTCGTCGTCGCCATGGACGCCTTGACACTGCTTTCTCGCCCAGCAGCCGCTGATTTGTACTCGCGCCATTCCTGGCTCGCATTTCTTGTTCACCAATGATGCTCAGCAGCAGGTGATGGCGCCTGCCTTTGATGGCTCTTTCTTTGGCCTCAGGTGAGCAAGCCTAGAGGCCACTCAGAAGACTAGATCGCCATTGTTGGCCAGATTTTCCGCCTGTCTCTCCGGGGCATGAACAGACGCTTTCATAGTCGTGGGTCCTCGAGCAGAGGCAGGGAAGCCCATAAAAGCCATCCTGCCCAACCTCAAAAGAAGATTTAGGCAGAAAGCGTAGGGGCCTAAAGCTCCAGCGCCATTTTGAGCTCTGGCCCAGTTCCATCTAGTCTGCCCGGTGGAATCCTCCGTGGGAGGTCGCCTGATGTACTTTACAATCAGGAAGTCCATAACTCAGACAATGGGTCCTTCGATAACGTAGGGTTATTTCTCACTTTTGGAACCCCCTAATTGTCTCCCAGACTGTTTAACCCAGGTTGTCGGCTCTCGGTCGACCTCCTCACCTGGAGATGTGGGCCTTCTGAACAACAGGGCATAGAACTGGTTCTCCATCTGCGAAACAGGGTTCTACTTCCATTACTTTTGGTTCCAAAGAAATCTGGGGGTGCGCCTCATTCTAGACCAGAAAGTTAAACACCTCCCAGGAGGTTCATGATATTCGGTACCTGTTGTTCTTTGCTGTATCAGCACGACTGGTTGGCCTCTCTGGATATGCAGGATGCTTACCAGCATGTCTCGGTCCACCCGACCTACCGTAGTTCCTCAGGTTTGTAGCTTTGGGTCAGCATTATCAGTTCAGAGTCCTGCCTTTGGCTATCCTCTCTCGAGTTTTTACAAAGTGTTGTGCAGTTCAAGATCTCAGGAAAGTCGACCGAGTGTTTCCTACCTGACGATTGTTTAGTAAGCCTTCCGGCCTAGGGACTTTGGCTGCGGTAACCACTTCGTCTTCACGCCCATGGAGTTCTGCTGAATTTGGAAAATCTCAACTGCAACCCTCCCAGAGGCTCCTTTTCATAGGACGCTTAGACACCTCTTTAACTCCTCCAAGAGCCATGCCTTGAGATGGAAGGATTGAGGTCCGGATACCACTCTCCCTGTGCACAGGCCAGTAAGTCGTGGACTCTGGGCAAGCTCAGGGCAGGTGGACTGTCAAGGACAGAAGCAGTGGGTACCAGGGCTGTCTGGCTCAATCTGAGCAATCAGAATCACCTTGCAGGGCTGAGATCTGATTTTTACTAGTACCCTGAAAGAAGGGAAAGGGGGAAAGGCATACAGGAACCCCTTTCCAATCCAATTGAAAGCGTCAGGGGACTGATCCCAGCACCGGAGGCCTGCAACAAAGAGGGAAGTTGGTGGTTGTCTGGGGCTGCGAAAGATCTCATCTGAGGTGCCCCATCTGGCAAAGACTGACCCCAGCACCTGAGGATTCAGAGCCCATTCGTGATGGCCCTGAGAATCCTGCTGAGGGCATCCGCCAGGACATTGTCCTTCCCTGAAGGTGAACTGCTATCAGGAGGTGTTCAGGAGTAAGCCAGAGACCACAACTTCATTGCTTGGTGCCTAAGGCTGATGACTGAGTGCCCTTGCTTGTTGATACCACATTGTTGTGGTGTTGTCTGTCCTGGACTTGAACTACTTTGTTCTGCACGGAAGCTGAAACAGTGAAGAGCTAAAAGGACAGCTCTGAGTTCCCAAAAGATTGATGTGGGCAGAGATTCCTGGGAGACCACACTCCCTGATGGACAGGTCGCCTATGAGCTCCCACCCTAACAGGGAAGCATCCGTGGTGAGGGTGAGGGAGGAAACGGGAATGAAAAGGAACCCATTGTTTTAGATTGCTTTGATCCTGCCACCAGTGTAAGGCCAGGATCAGGGCTTCTGGGGTCACTGGAACCAATTTGGAAAGGGGGTCCTCCTTTGAGACCAATAGTTCCTCAAATGGAACTGATATGTCCCCATCTGGAATCTTGCCCTTGCACTACAGCTGTGGAAGCAGCCATGTGCCTTGGGAGTTGCAGAAAATGCCTTGCTGGTCTAGAGAGACCCGTGAGGGTAAAGGGAGGATGCCAGGGTAATGAGTCTGCTCTACCCTTTCCGAGGGGAGAAATGCCCTGGCTAACTTTGTGTTCAATTCTGCACCTATGAAAGTTAGTACCTGAACTGGTTCGAGAACTGACTTTGGTAAATTCAGCAGGAATCCCAGGAAGTGAAAAGCTGCTGGGTGACTTGCAAGTGGGATATTACCTGATCTGGGACTGACCCACTATGAGCCAGTCGTCAGGTAGGGAGCACAGCAGTCCCTTGCCTTCTAAATGAGCCACTACCACAGCTAGACATTTCGTGAATACCCTTGGCGCAGAGGTAAGGCCGAGGGCATTGCCCTGAACTGGTAGTGGCCTGAGGGTGGTTCGACTCTGGGGTACTTTCGTGAGAAGGCTGATCAGAACATATAAATAGGCATCCTTGAGGTCCAGGAAGCTAACCAGTCCCCTGGCCTCAGGGAGGGCAAAATCGTGTCAGAGACTAACATGTTTGAACTTTGGTTTCAAAAGATGCTTGTTCAGGTACCTTAAATCTAAAATGGGCCGCCATTCTCCTGTCTTTTGGGGTAAGAAAGTATCTTAGCTGTTCATTGCCTGATGGCAGGAGGGACCCTTTCCTACTGCTTTGCAGTCCAAAGAAGAAACCTCTGCTTCCAAAGCAAGGGCTTCTGAAGGATTTGCAGGTGGAAAATGTCTGGCTCTCATCTTGGAAACTGTTTGAAGCTGAGAACCAGACCCTGGCCTATTACCTCCAGAACCCACCTGTCGAGTTAGGACACCCAGTTCTGGCTGAAATAAACCAACCTGCCCCCACTGGTACAGGAGAATCGACCCTGGGCACCCCATCAGGGTGCCTGCTAGCATGTAGGCTAGAGGAGGGGCCCGGTTTACTTGTGCCCGCCTCACCTCTGCCTCTAAAAACCCTCTGTGCAAATGCAGGGGAGGCCTGAGTGGTAAAAGGCCTGTGAAAGGCCTGCCCCTACCTCTGGGAGCATGCCTACTGAGTGGCATGCCTCTCCTTAGCCTGAGCACTTTGTAGGTAGTTCTGTATTCATCCATCTTTTTCTATATAGTTTTCCGTTTGTTCCCCAAACAGAATTACCCACAACAGGAAAATCCATAGCCTCTGACTGAGTATCTTGGGACAGATTAGTACAAGCTGAGCCATGCCAACCTACGGAGAAACTACAGAAGTGGCCATGACCCTAGAGGAAACATCATTAACATCAACAGCAGTATGAAATTGAACTTTAGAGGCTTCAATGCCATCAGCAGCCACCTGTTCAACTCACTAGCCACCTGGCCCATGGGCTAACAGCTTGGCTAACTGTCAATGTCGTCCCACCTAGATTTCGATATTCAGACCACATAAGCCATATAATTTGCCTGCCTGAGTCCCAAAGAACTGCCATATACTGTTTTTTCGCCATGGCATCAATCTTCCTGAATCCTTATCAGGAGGATGTGAGGCCAGAGGAATAGTAGCTTGTCACAGGCTGCAGCATTACCTACACCTACATGACTACACTGCTCCCGAGTGAGAAGTCTGCTATCAGAACCTGACAAGGTATATCTTCCTGTCCATTTTTTTTTTTTATCTACAGGAGGGACAGAATGAGGATTTTTTAAATCTTTGTTGTTTGCTTCCTAAATGACTTATGCAAAGGAATAGAACAACCTCCTAGACTCTGGTATATCCATCATTTCTACATAATCAGGATCCTCTTGCTCATCCACAGCTTCCTCTAAAAGGAAGCTGAAGGGTTCTACAACCTTTTTTGTAAAACATAAATGAGAAGGGGACTCAGACAGAATAGGAGGAGATTCTAAAGGTCTGTCTGGAGAAATGTCCGGTTCAATGAGCACGTCAGACCCTCCCAGCCACACATGTAATTATCAAATTCGTCCTCCTCTCCTGTGGTTCACCAAAATTCCTCAACATCATACTCCTGAACCACTGGCACTGAGGCAGACCAACCTTTTACCAACTGCAGGTGGTTGCAGACCCTGAGACAGTGACTGGACAATCTGTATGGCTTTAGCTATTTCTGCAGCAGTTGGAGAGACAATTTTGGACTCCAAACTACTGATTTCTTTGTCTTTTTCACTGAGACTGGTTACACTGAAACAGCACTTCCTTTTACTAAGGAAGTCTCGCCTGGTCAGAGGGCACTCCTCTGGTCCAGTGGGTGGTACTGGACCCGGGCTGGCCATCCGGGTCAGCCGGACTTCTTAGCCTCTCGTTCCTGGCGCCCCAATCTCTTTTTCCGAGGGTGGCTGCAGGAAATTTTACACACCTGGCAGTCTGACAGGAGGTGGTCACCCCCAGACAATCAAACACAAGTGGTGTGTGGGTCAGCCTTGGCGAAAGGCTTCCCCACAGACATCACAGTGTTGAAACCAGTGGGCCGGTTTTCTTTTGGGTTTCTCAGACATAATACAACCCTAACCAAAAACTTGCCTTTTGATGGCAGTGCCAGGCAAAGACACCCTTATCGGTTCCTAACACGTATCACGGTATTTGAAAAAACCTATTTAAAAGCAAGGTTTTTTAGAGCCGATAAGAACTGAGAACCGCACTCTAAAAAGCCAGCACACTTTAAAAGCGTTAAATTAAGCGAACCGATAAATTGAATTTCCACACAGACTTTAAATTTTCTACCACGGTTTATCAGACAGAGCTTTTAACTGAAATACGGCTAAAATAAATACTTTTGCGTTCAAATGAACGAAAATACTCGCTTGAACAGAAATGAACCGATGTGAAGGAGCTGATCTCGGAGGCGACTGTTCAGTAATAGCGATAAAGAATCTGACAGTTTCATTTGAAACTGGCCAGATAGAGCTTTGGTATAGCGCCCTCGCGCTGTGGAACTCCAGACTCTCTGGAGTTAACTCTTTCCTCTCCGGGGCAGTTCAGCTGCAGTGGCTGACTGCATATAGTCATAATATAGCAAGACTTCATGGTGTTTGAAGGGATTTCCCATGTCTTTGATCAGTGAAATGGATGCAATTAGCCAACCACCTAGAAATGGTCCATTTGGAAATGGCCTTGCCCTGGCACTAGGGAGCAAAAGCCACAAAGAGCAGATTTGTCTTGCGAACCTCTTTTGTCTGGTTTGTGTAATACCTCAGGATTCTGTGCACATTAAGAGTGTGCAGGAGGTATTCCCCCGTTAGAATGCTGTGGACAGTAGATTGGCAGTTTGACACTCTGGTTGAGAGTCGTTTCTGAGACTACCTCTAGAAGAAATGAAGAGTTTGTCCGAAGGACTACTCTGTCCCTATGGAAAATCAAATAGGGTTCCTTACAGATAAACGCTTGAAGTTCTGAAACCCTTCGGGTGAAAGTGACTAACTAAAAACAGAGTCTTGCAGGAAGAAGAGCGCAAGTCACATCTAGAGACTGTGGTTCCAAAGGAGGCAAGGTCAGTTTTTCCAACGTAAAATTCAGGTCGGGGGGACATGGATTCTGGACCCAGAGATTTCAAGTGGAGGATGCCTTTTGAAAAGACTGTAACCTCCAGTTGAGCCAAGGTTTGCCCTCCACGGGAGGCGATGAGCAACACCGCAGAGAGATGGACCTTAACAGAAGAATAGCCAAGGCCCGACTCTGATAAATGTGCGAGGTACTCTAACACCTGGGCAGCCGAACATGAAAAGGGATCCCAGTTCCTGGCTTGGGTCCAGATCAAGAATCTTTTCCACTTCATGCCATAGGTGGATCTAGTAGATGGTTTTCTGGCTTCCACCACGATATGGGCAACCTGTGTAGAAACCCCATAGCGGGAGGCCGCTACGTCCACAGGTGCCATGCTTGATGGTGAAGAGACTGTAGGCTCGGGTGCACCAGGGTGCCCTGCTCCTGAGTCAGAAGGTCATGGGATAATGGCAGGGGAACTGGAGGGTCTAGCGCCAGATGCTGTAAGAGAGGGAACCAAATCTGGCGTGGCCAGAGAGGAGTGATCAGAATCACATGTGCCCCTTCCTCCTGAAGTTTCACCAGAACCTTCTGAATGAGAGGAAAAGTGCAAAGAAACCTCCCTGTCTAAGAGAGAGACAGTGCATCTTGCCAAAAAGCACCATGCCCAGGAATGAGCGAGCAAAAGTTGGGTAGTTTTGCGTTGAATGGGGAGGTGAAAGAAAAAGATCTTCGAATACCTCTAGCTTTAACTCCCACTCATGAGCCCTGGCCACTGATCAACAGACTGTCCATCAGGGCGTTGCTTCACCGCCTGGGCATTGGACACTGTCTAGAAAAGGAAACTGTGCTTAATCACCCAGTACCAAACCCTCATTGCTTCCTCTGCAGAGAGGGTACAAGCGAGTTCCTCCCTGTTTGTTGATGTACCAGACTGTGGACATGTTGTCCGGAAGGACAAGTGATCCGGTAATAGAAGGATTGGAATGCCTGGAGGGCATAGCAGAACTGCTCTGGTCTCCAGACGTTGATATGAGCAGAAGCTCCTGGTTGGACCAAGACCCTTGTCTTGGCGAACCCCTAGATGGGCTCCCAGCCCAGGTCTGAGGCGTCCATTAGTGAGGGTCTGGGTTGGGACAGGGGGACTGGAAAGGCCTTGTAACAGTTTGGAAAGATCTCTGCCACCAGCTACATCTCCTGTAGGCTGCTGGAGATCATGACCATCTGGTTCATGTCATCCATCCTCTGATCCCACTGGACTCGAAAAGACCATTGGGTGACCCTCATGTGAAGTATGGCCAAGGGGACTGTGGGAATGGCAGCTGCCATCAGTCCCAAAAGACGAAGCACAGCATGTGCTGGGATCCATCGAGCCTCGGACACTAGGGTCTCGGCTTGATCCGATGGCAGAAAAGCCTTGCTCTGAACTGTGTCTAGTACTGCACCAATGAATTGGAGCCGATGAGATGTTACTAGCTGGGACTTGGGCAAATGGACCGTGATACCCAGAAGAGCAAACAAGCTCAGTGGGAAAGAAAGAGACTTTCAGGCTGTTCGGAGAGGGTGCTGCGAGGAGCCAGTCGTCCAGGTGCGGGAAGACGTAAATGCCCTGGCAGCGAAGAAAACCATAACCAGCTAAACACTTGGTGAACACCGGGGAGGCTGAGAAAGGCCAAAGGGGTGCTCGGGAACTGAGAAAATGGTTCTCCTGGAACAGTAAAGCAGGAGGAAGTAGCAGTGAGGCGGGATGAGTAGGATATACAGGTAGGCATCCTGCATGTCCAAGCACAGCCAAGAATTTGATTTGGAGCAGGGAGAAGCCCTGAATGGTCAACTTTCTTGAAACTTCTTGTACTCGAGAAGAAGAGGTTGAGCTTACGCTGAATCCAGGATAGGTCAGAGATCGCCAGTCTTCTTTGAAACTAGGAAGACGTGGGAGTAAAATCCCCTTCCTAGCTGGTTTTGAGGGACGGGTTCTATGGCCGCTTTTAACAGGAGGGCCTGTATCTCCTGGAAGAAAAAATTACTCACCTTAGTAATGTTGTTTCTTCTAATGGAGTCTTGCTGTGTTCTGACACATTGCAGTGATGTCCAACCTTTGAACTGTCCAGAAGATGAAAGAGTTACCTTTCCATGCCAGGCATGGAACGCTGAGCTCGAGCTCGGTTGAGACTCTGTCTGTTGCTGTTTGAAGTCAAACTGTCATATCTTCTGAGCTATACTCAGGGTGTCCTGTGTGGAAACTGTAAACTACATAGCCAACAGGCTACTAAATATAATAAACAATTTTTTGGTCCCAAAACAACGACTCAAGTCAAGAAACCCAAAAATAAAACAACACAACAACACACACCCAAACTAAAGGGGTGAGAAAACAGGGTGGGGGCACACCCAGTACCAACACTGCAAATCGCTCACCCACATCCCAAAACCAAGGTTCTAGAGGGGAGGCAGGGGAGGTCAGAATACTAGCAAGACTCCATTAGAAGAAACAACATTACTAAGGTGAGTAATTTTTCTTCAAACAACATGAAGTCTTGCAACATTCTGACACATTCGACCATAACAGTACCTCATGGAGGAGGGACAGAACCTATGGAAATGGGCTCTGAAGCACTGCTGTGCCAAACAGAGCATCACTCTTAGCCTGGATATCCAGAGAGTAATGCTTGGTAAAAGTGTGTACTGTTTTCCAGGTGGCTGCTTGACAAATCTCTAAGATAGGAATATCCCTGGCAGCAGCCAGGGATGCAGCTGTACCTCTGGTAGAGTGAGCCCTCAGCCCTGAGGGTGGAGTCCTACTTAGTTTTTCATAGTAAAACTGAATGCAAGAGACAATCAACCTGGCAACAGATCTCTTAGTGGCAGGTTTTCCCTTACCAACCTCACCATAAGTGAGGAACAGTTGGAGGGAGTCAAACCTGTGACCCTTGGTGTGCTCTATGTAGTAGTTAAGGGCCCTTTTCACATCCAAACTGTGCACCTCCTCTCCCAGAGGAGGAATGGTCAGTGAAGAAAACAGGAAAAGACATAGACTGGTTAGGTGGAAATCTAGAAACCACCTTGAGGCAAAAACTTCTATTAGTCCTGAGACCACCTTATCTCTATTAGAAAGAGATAAAATCAGGCTCCACTGACAGACCTGTAACTCACTTATACCTGGCAAGTGATGGCCACCAAAATGAGTTTCCAAGTCAAGTACTTAAGCTCTGCTGAGGACAAAAGGCTCAAAAGGGGTTGCATAAGCTGAGCAATGCAAACATAGGTTCCAAGCAGGGCAGGGTCCCTGAATGGAGGATTGGTATGAAAGCAATCCCTTGAAAATTTTAGAAAATACAGGATGAGCTGAAAGGGAAGAGTGCTTGCCTGCTGAAAGGAATGCAGAGACAGCTGCCAGATGCACTCTTAATGTGTAGCTGGTCTGAGTCCCAAGCTATAAGATGAACCATATAGTCAGGGACTGTGGGCAGGCCAGCAGACTCTGGAGAAATATGCTTCCCAGGAGTACCATATAGAAAATCTTTTCCACTTGGAGTTGTAAGTGTTTCTGGTGGAAGGCTTCGAGAAGCCTTTAGGATATCCATAACACCTTGAGAGGTGCGCAAATAAGCAAACTAACTCTTCAAGACCAGGCCTTGAGACTGAGAGATTTGAGATTAGGATACCAAACTCTCCCTGAGCACATGTTAACAGGTTGTAATTCCTGGGAAGAGACAGGGTAGGTGGACTGCTAAGGACAACAAGAGAGAGAGTACCAGGGCTGTCTGGCCCAGTCTGACAATCAGAATCACCTTGCAGGGTTGAGACCTGATTCTGACCAACACTCTATGAACAGGAGGGAAGGGGAGAAAGCATACAGGAACTTCCCTTCCCAATTGAGAACTAGGGCATCCAGGGACTGGCCAACCCTGGGGACCTCTTGCGGCAAGAGAGAGTTGGTGATTGTCAGGTGCTGCAAAAGATCTATCTGTGGGGTGCCCGTCTGGAGAAGATCACTTTCAAAACCAGGGGATCCAGGGACCACTGGTGAAGGCTCTTGAGATATCCTGCAGGAGAGCATCTGCCAGGACATGTCTTGCCTGGGAGGTGTACTGCCAGAGAGGTGTTCAGGGAATAGGCCAGAGACCATAACTTCATTGCCTTTGTCACTGGGCCGTGAACCAAGAACACCCCTTGCTGCTATTGATATACCACATTGTGGTGGTATTGTCTGTCCTGATCTGAACTACTTTGTTCTGAGACAGACTTGGAAAAACTTGAGTGCTAGAAACACTGCTCTAGAGTTCTAATAGATTGATGTGACAGCAGAGTTCCTGAGGGAGACCACAACCCTTGGTTGGTCAAGCTCTCCCAAGTGGGCTCCCACCCCAAGAGGAGGAGCATCTGTAGTAAGGATTAGAGAATGAAACTGAGTGACAAAGGACTCCCTCTCTTAGAGTGTCCTGATCAGTGGCGGCTCTACACCAAGAACCCGTTCAGAAGCCACGTTACCTAATAAAAAATACTGTGCCCCAGTTGGTAGCCCCCATATGGTGCAAAGATTCCCCATAGTGACAATATATAGAAGTGCCCCTGGCTACCATCCTGTTGTGCCCAGCTGTGCCCTGGTAACCATTTGTGGCTAGAGCAGCTGCTGGTCCTGATCCAGGCACCACTGCAACGCCTGGATCAGGGTTCGAGTCACTGGAATTAGTTTGGTCAGAGGGTCCCTTTTCTGAGACCAGAAGGCTTTCAAGTGGAACTAAATATCCCTCATTTGAAATCTTGCTCCCTGCACCACTGCTGTAGAGGCAGCCATGTGTCCCAGGAGCTGCAGAAAATGCCTTGCTGGTCGAGACATCTGGAGGAGGTGAATAGAAGGGCCAGTGAGAGAAGTAAGGGTCCTTGCCCTGTCAGGGAAGGAAGGCTCTTACTTTACAACATCCAGCTCTGCCCCTATGAAGGTGAGGAGCTGCACAGGCTCTAGAACTGACTTTGAAAGATTCAGAAGGAAACCTTGAAGTGAGCAGCTACTGAGTTATCTGTAAGTGTAACTTGACTTGGTCTGAGACTGGCCTACTATGAGCCAGTCGTCCAGGTATCGGAAAGATGGAGATCCTTTTCCTTAGGAGGCAGCTACTACTGCCAGGCATTTTGATAGACACCCTTGGAGCAGAAGTTGGGCTGAAGGGCATTGCTTTGAACTGGTAATGGCCTGCGTGGCAGCTCGAACCTGAGGTACTTCTGGTGGGAACTACAGATGAGAATATGAAATAGGCATCCTTGGGGTCAGGAGACTAGCCAGTCCCTGGCCTGAAGAATGAAGTATTCCCAGAGTCACCATTTGAACTTTGACACCAAAAGATGCTTGTTTAAATATCAGAGATCCAGGATGGACTGCCATTCTCCTGTCTTTTTGGGGGTTAGGAAGTACCTGGGTACAATCTTTTCCCTTTGTGTGGGGGTGGGACCCTCTCTATGGCTCTGAGAGCCAAGAGGAAGAAGACCACTGCCTCTAGGGCAAAGTGCCTCTGAAGGATTTGCAGTGGAAGGATCTGGTTCTCTTCTTTGGAAATTTTTGAAGCTGAGAGCCAGTCCCTGGCTTACTACTTCCAGGACCCATTTGTCTGATGTTAAAGACATCCAGTCCTGGACAAAGTAAGCCAGCCTGCCTAACCGGTGGTGGAGAATCGGCCTGACAAACCCATCAGGGTGCCTGTTTGACAGGGCTTTAGGCTGAGGAGTGGAAGCAGGCCTGCTAGTACCCGTCTGCCTCTCTCTCTCTGAAGAGAGCCCCTATGAGGCATAAGCAGAAGAGGCCTGGGCAGTAGAAGAGGCCTATGAAAGAGCCTGCCCTGCCCCTGGAATGCTGCTCTGAGGCAGCCTTTGCCTTAGCCTGAGCACTCCTATAGGTGGTCATGTATTCATCCATTTTCTTCATGTAGTTCTCTGTTTGCTCCACAAACAGAGAATTGCCCACAACAGGAAAATCCATGGCCTTAGTCTGGGTATCCGGAGACAGACTAGTAAAGCTGAGCCAAGCCATCCTATGAAGGGCCACAGATGTAGCCATGACTCTAGATGAAACATTATTGGAGTCCACTGCAGCATGGAATTGCACCTTGGATGCCTCAATACCATCCGCAGCCACCTGCTCCAGCTCCTTGGCAAGCTGACCAGGGACCTGTTTAGCTAAAGCCATTACAGTGTGCCATCTAGATTTTGATATCTAGCTGTATAGAGCCATATAATTAGCCTGCCTGAGTCCAATGATGCTGCATGTACTGTTTCTTTGCCATGGCATCAATCCTCCTGAGTCCCTTATCTGGGTGTGTGAGCCAAGGTATATTTGCCTTATCACAGGCAGCATGCATCACTACTCCAACATGGCTGCATTGTGGTAAGGAACTCTATCTGAGCCTGAGAAGTATACCTCTTGTCACAAGAGTATAGAATTAAGGTCTTAAAATTTTCATTGTCTGTTTCCCAAAGGACTTATGAAGGGAATAGACTGCCTCCTAGACTCTGGGATATCCATCATTTCAACATAGTCAGACTCTACCTGGTGCGTCCACAGTTTCTTCCATAGGAAGCAGGAGTTCAGCCGCACATTGAGGGCATAAATGAGAGGGGACTCAAAAGCCTAGGAGGAGAAAACCCTGAGCGTCTGTCTGGGGAGAGGCCGGGTCGATGAGGCACATCCAGACTTCGTAATCACCATCACTATCCTCATACTCTCCCTCCTCCTCCGGTTCATAAAAATCTTCTAAATTATAATCTGGAACCGGGGGAACCGACCCCCTTCCTGATGGTGCCGGTTTGGTCGGAACCGGGGTTAGCGACTGAACAATCCTTATCACTTTAGCTATTTCATCAGCAGTCGGAGAAAGAATTTGTGGATCCGCACTGGCTGATTTATCCCTTCTTTTTCTTTTAACCGGAACCGACTCCTCGGAGTCAGTTCTCCTTCTTGAAGGTTTCGCCTGGTCAGAGGCACTCCTTCTGGTTCGTTTGAGACCAACCAGGCTGACCATCCGGTCAGCGGACTTCTTGGCCTCCCTTCCCCGAAGCCTACCAACTCTCTTTTCTAGGGTAGCTGCAGGAAAATTCTTGCAAATCTGGCAGTCTGAATCGGGTGGTCAAACCCCAGACAATAAACACAGGTGGTGTGAGGGTCAGCCTTAGCAAAGGCTTCCCACACACTACAGTCTTTGAAACCCAGTGAGCCCGGTTTTCTTTTGGGTTTTCTCGAATAATGCCAGTCTAACAAAAACTTACCCTTTTTTGATAATCTGCCAGGCAAGACACCTTATCGGTTCCTGACCAAGTATTTACAGGTCGTGGAAAAACGTGAATGAAATCGCTTTTTTAGAACCGATAAGGACCGATTACTACACTCTAAAAGTAGAATAAACTTTTTTGAACAACCTGATCGGTTCAAACCGAACCCGATCCACGATTCTAAGTTCCACAGAAGAACAAGAAAATAAACCTATCTAGTACTCGATACCACTGAGAGAGAGACTGAACCGACAGGTTAACGGATTAAATCGGTCGAAAACTGAGAAAAACGGTACTTTAACCGACAAACTTAAACCGAGCAAAGGAGAAATCTCCAGAGTGACTGTTCAGTGAGGCGGAGTAAAGAATCTGACAGTTTGACTTCAAACAGCAACAGACAGTCTCAACCGAGCTCGAGCTCAGCATTCCATGCCTGGCATGGAAAGTTAACTCTCATCTCCGGGGCAGTTCAAAGGTTGGACATCACTGCAATATGTCAGAATACAGCAAGACTTCATGTTGTTTTAAGACTATGGGAATCTGATCCCTTCGATAAAAAGACCGTCCCGAAGGATCAGCGGCAGGGATCTCGGAAAACTTGAGTGACCTCGCTGGATAAATTGAACCACCCATGCTTCTGCAGTGACGAACCTCCACCCCTCCTGGTGGAGGCCGCACCTCCCTCCTTCTGGTTCCTCAGAGACTGCTGGAGGTAGCGGAAGGAGGGGAAAGGAGTCAGGACGGGGAGGGGAGCTTTTGCCCTGGAGGCCGGCTTGGGGAACTTGGCCTGGGGAGTTTGGGCTCCCGAACCAGGGGCTCGTCGGTTGCCCTGATGTTTACCCTGGTTTTTATTCCATCTCCTTTGGTGACGAAAAGGCTGCCTCTTTGCCCGTCCGGTACATTGAGACGTACGTCCTAAAGGGACGTCCCGCTCTCTTGGAACCAGTAATATCTTTTGTCGTCATGCAAGGATGGAACCCTAAAAGGCGTCCATAAGGGAGGACTGGACGTCTTGTGCCAAACCTGCAATCTAAAGCCAGAAAAGGCGACGGATACAGATCCCAGTGGCTGGCGCCATGGCCACTGAGTCATATGTTGCATGCAAAGCATGACGACAAGAAGACTTGCCCATTCTGACTTTGTCCAGCAATTTATTATGGAGTGACTCATCCTGGACCTCCTGAAGATCCCTCTCCAGCTTGGAAAAAGAGGCCTTCTGGAATGCCACCATGTGTGAAACAGTTGAGGGAACGGATGGCACAAGAGGAAGAGGAATAAACCTTCCAGCCAAACTGATACAGCTGCGAAGAGTCCTTGTTGAGAGGCAAGGAACTAAAATGCTTTGGTTACGCTGACTGTTCGTGGGTGGCAGTGATCACCATAGAGTCAGCTTTGGGATGAGTCATGAGATGTTGAATCCCTTCCGGGGGACAGTAGGGACGATCTGCCTTTCTGGAGACAGCCAGGATGGATGACAGCTGCTGCCAGATAGTCGTTGTGAGGACCCATTGGGGGATGGGTAGAGGGTCTGCAGTGGCTAGATCCAAATGTTCCACCAGCCTCTTACGCTGGGGGTCCACTTCTTGGGAAGGCCAGCCTCCTGCTGCCTGAATAGTGCGCAAAAGGTCCCCAAAGGAAGGATCCTCTGGAGGAAATTTTGGGGATTCCTTGGGTGGTACCTCGACTGGAGACCGAGGGTCGGAAGGCTCGGAATCAGAGTCTGTGTCAGAAGGCTCAGAACCAATGAGGATGAAAGGGTCTGCCTCAGATGAGCCTAAAGGTAGAGCATCCGCTGCTCGGCCAGAGGGGTATCGGTGGGGGAGGGGCCCTCAGAAGAGGGATGTCTCCCACAGATTGCCTAAGCTCCGTGATGAGCTGGGTCCTGGCATCCTGCCACCATGTGGGGATCGTCTCCCGATCTGGCACTGGAGGAGGAGGAGGAGGCTGATAACCCAGGGAGCCTGGGTACTGCTGGTATTGCCAAGAAGGGAAATGAAAATCTGGCAATCCAGGAGAATAGCCATCAGGGTTATACCCAGGGTATCCCGGCGTCGGGTATCCCAGCGTCGGAGGCACATGACCTGGCATCAGGTACTGAGGAGCCTATGATGGGCCGCCCAGTTGCGGTGCCTGGGGGTCTGGCTGTGGAAGACCGCCAGGAGGTTTGATTGGACCTACGGGAGATACTGAGGGCCAATGGGTGGCATGGGATCCGGGGAGGCCCCGAAGGTCGGGGAAAAGCGCTCCCATAACAGGATCCTAAGCAGGCGGTGGACTCTTGTCCGGTGGCAACAGACCTGGCGAGAGGGAAGTCCGGAAGGACCTGACGGAAGGTCGAACAATGATCCTGTCGACAGACAAAGCAGGATCGGGTGGGGAGCCCCTGGGGTCCAGGACCCGGAGGATGTAGGGTCTCTCGACAGCACACACTGGCGTTGGGGGCCTCACAGGAGCCCGACTGGCAAGAGAGTCTGGGTGGACGGGAGGTCCGCCGTCCAACAGTCCAGATTCCTAACGGGCTGAACAGCAGCGGGAGGCCACCACTAGGCTTATTTGTCAAAGCGTGCCCCGTTGACAGGGGTCGGGGGAGACTCATCAGCGGTGCTTGGAGGAACGCAACAGAAACCTCGATGGGGGCTACCCCCAAATGCCCGTTCACCTCAGCAGGAGGGGAGAGGTGTCAGCCCAAAGAGGCAGACGGGCACCAGAAGGAGTACTCTCAGTTTTGTGCAGGCTTCCACGTGAGACGGACTCCTGTCCCGGCGCTTCTCCTTGGTCCTTTTTTCTGGGGGCCAGCGATGATGACCTTTCCCTAAATTCCTGGAGCTCCTTTTCCATCGACGCCAGCCTCCAGGTAAGGAGGTGGGCCTTGAGGGTCTGCTTGCCCCTGGTCCTGGTCGCTTGACTGACGGCCTGGCAGATGGACGAGGGGCCTAAGCACAAGAGGCAGCGGGAATGGTTGGACCCGAGCGGGATTTGGGCTCCGCACTTCGAGCACTTCTTTACACAAGTCAACATACAATCGGTCGAATAATTTAAGAAAAAAGTTTAGATATGAAGAAAAAACTACGACCGACACGCGGACGATAGATCGCTGTTCTATCTCGTGAGCCGAACGAACTGAGGTGACGGCGGTAAAGAAAAAATTACTCACCTTAGTAATGTTGTTTCTTCTAATGGAGTCTTGCTATATTATAGACATTAGCAGTTTGATCCAGCTCTAGAACTGCCCCGGAGTGAAATGGTTAAAACCATTCCAAAATAGAATTTTGGCACGAGAGCAGCTCTATCTGTGTCATTTCAAACTTGAACTGTCAGATCTTTACGAGCCAAACTCACTAAGGTCTGTGTGGAAGCTGTAACCCACACTAGCCAAATGGCTACCTAAATAATAACAACCATTGATGGTCCCAACACCCAAGACTCAAGTCAGGGGACCAGAAACACTAACACCATTCTAATAATATGAAAATGGAACATAAAGTATAATAAAACACACGCTACACATACACACCCCAAAGTCCCAAGGGGACAAAATGCTAACAGGACATAAGTAGTGCCCACACTAAGTTGTCCGCACCCCAAGTAGAGGTTCTGAGAGGGGCAGGTTGGGGAGGTCTATAATATAGAAGACTCCATTAGAAGAAACAAATACTAAGGTGAGTAATTTTTCTTCAAACAACATGAAGTCTTACATATTACATACATTACAGAATACACAGCAGTACCTCCATGGAGGAGGGCAGAACCTACTTAGGGAATAGGCTCTGAAGAACAGCTGTGCCAAACCAGCATCTCTCCTGGCCTGGACATCCAGGGAATAATGCTTGGTAAAAGTGTATAACCGCTTTCCAAGTAGCAGCCTGGCAAATCTCTAACAAAGGGATATCTCTGGCAGCAGCTAGAGACGCAGTACCCCTGGTAGAATGAGCCCTCAAACCGGAGCCCTGCCCACTTTCTGATAACAAATTGGATACAAGAGACAATCCACCTGGCTATTGATCTCTTAGGCAGAGTTTGCCTTCAACTTCACCATAGGTAAGGAAAAGTTGGAGGATTCAACCTGTGACCTTTGATACGCTCTATATAATAACTAAGAGCTCTCTTAACATCCAGGCTGTGCAACCTCCTCTCACCCAAGAGGAGTGATCAGTGAAAAATACTGGAAGGAGATAGATTGATTAAGATGGAAATCTGAAACCACCTTAGGCAAAAACTCCTAATAGTCCTAGAGACTACCTTATCCCTGTGGAAAGAAATAAAAGTCAGTCTCACAGACAAGGCTTGCAAGTCACTTATGCCTGGCAGAAGTGATAGCCACTAGAAAACAGTTTCCAAGTTAGGTACTTAAGCTCTGCAGAAGACACATGTTCAAAGGGGTTGCATTAACTGGGCAATGCAAACATTAAGGTCCCAAGCGGGCGGTTCCCGAAAGGAGGATTAGTATGGGTAATCATAAAAACTTGGAAAACACAGGATGAGAGGAAAGAGGGATGACTTTCCTGCTGACACAAAAGCAGACACAGCTGCCAAATGAACTCTCAGGATAGCTGGTCTGAGACCCAAGGAATTAATGTACCATGTAATCTAACAAAATGGGCAATTCAGCAGATTCTGGGGAAATATTTTTCCCAGCACACCAAATGGAAAACCTTTCCATTTAGAACCTGGTAGCCCTAGTGGAGAGGCTTTCTGGAAGCCTTTAGGATCTCAAGAACACCCTGAGAGAGGTGTAAATCAGCAAACTCTAACTCCTCAAGAGCCAGGCCTTGAGGTTGAAGGATTGAGGTCCGGATACTAAACCTTCCCTGGGCACAAATCAACAGATTGTGATTCCTGGGAGGCTAGGGAAGATGGACTGTCAGAGACAGAAGGAGTGGGTACCAGGGCTGCCTGGCCCAATCCGGGGCAATCAGAATCACCCTACAAGGCTGAGATCTGATTTTGACTAGTACTTTGAATAGGAGAGGAAAAGGGGGGAAAGCACAGAGGACTTCCTCCCAATCCAGAAGAAGGGCATCCAGGGTACTGGAGCCCAGCACTGGAGGCCTGCAACAGAACAGAGGAAGTTTGTGATTGTCTGGGCTGCAAAAGATCTATCTGAGGATGCCCCACCTGGCAAAAACTATCCCCAGCACTTGAGGATCCAGGGACCATTCGTGATGGGCCTGGGAAATCCTGCTGAGGGCATCCGCTAGGACATTGTCCTTCCCTGGAAGATGAACTGCTATGAGGAAGTGTTCAGGAATAGGCCAGAGACCACAACTTCATTGCCTCGTGCACAGGCTCAAGACGAGTGCCCCCTGTTTGTTGATGTACCACATTGTTGTGGTGTTGTCTGTTCTGACTTGTATCACCTTGTCGTGGACAGATGCAGAAAAACTTGAAGAGCTAAAAAGACAGCTCTGAGTTCCAGCAAATTGATGTGGAGCGAGAGAGATTCCTGGGGACCAAACTCCCTGAGTGAAGGTCGCCCATGGGCTCCCACCCAGAAGGAAGCATCTGTAGTGAGAGTCAAGTCGTGAGAAGGGGAAATGAAGGGACCCCAGCTCTTAAATTGCTCTGATCCTGCCACCACTGGAGAGCTAGGATCAAGGTTCGAGTCACTGGGACCAACTTGGAAGGGGTCTCTTCTCTGAGACCAAAGGTTCTCAAGTGAAACTGAATGTCTCTCATCTGAAATCTGCGCCCTGCACAACAGCTGTGGATGGAGCCATGTGCCCCAGGAGCTGTAGAGTGTCTTGCTGGTCGAGAGACCTGCAGAGTGAAGGAAGAGGCCAGAGCCACTAAATTCCTTACCCTTTCTGGGGGAAGAAAGGCTCTGGCTAACTGTGTCCATTCTGCCCCTATAAAGGTGAGTACCTGGACTGGTTCCAGAACTGACTTTGGTAGGTTTAGCAGAAAACCCAGGGAGGTGAGAAGCTGCTGGGTGACCTGCAGGTGAGATTTTACCTGTTCTGGGGACTGGCCTACAATGAGCCAGTCACTGACAGAGCAAAGGCCGATGGCACATTTATAAGGTAGAAAAAGAAATGGGCAGACTGGATGGGCCTTGCGGTCCTTATCTGCAGTCAACTTCTATGTTTCTATGTTTCTAGATATGGAAAAACAGCAATCCTCTGCCTCCTTAAGTGGGCCACTGCCACTGCTAGACACTTTGTGAATACCCTTGGAGCAGAGGTAAGGCCGAAGGGCATTGCTCTGAACTGGTAATGACCTGAGGGCAGTTGAATCTGGAGGTACTGGTGGGATCTTCTGATTAGGACATGGAAATAGGCATCCTTGAGGTCCAGGAGGCTAGCCAGACCCTGGCCTTAGGGAAGATAAAATCATTGCCAGAGTTACCATTTTGAACTTTGGTTTCAGAAGATGCTTGTTCAGATATCTGAGATCTAAAATGGGCCGCCATTCTCCTGTCTTTTTGGGGTAAGGAAGTATCTGAATACAGACCCCTGCCCTGATGCAGGAGGAACCCTTTCTACACTCTGAGAGCTAACAGGGATGAGATCTCTGTTTCCAGGCGAGGTCTCTCAAACACTTGCAGGTAGAAAAGTCTGCTTCTCAATTTGGGAAACTTTTGAAGCCTGAGAACCAGACCCTGAATCACTACTTCCAGAACCCACTTGTCCGAGGTTAAAGAAGCCCAATTCTGACTGAGTAAGCCAGCCTGCCCCACTGGTACAGGAGAGCGACGGCCTGGGCACCCCATCAGGGTGCCTGTTTCTCAGAGCTTTAGGCTGGGGGTGGGAGCAGGTCTGCCCACCCCTCGCCTGCCCCTGCCTCTGAAGAAGCCCCTCTGAGCATAGGCAGAGGGCCTGAGTCTGGTGAAAGGCCTGTGAAAAGGCCTACCCCTACCCTGGGGCATGCCTTTGAGGTGGCTTGCCGCTCCTTAGCCTGGGCACTCTTGTAAGTAGTCCTATATTCATCCATCTCTTCATGTAATTCTCTGTCTGCTCTCCAAACAGAGAATTTCCCACCACAGGAAAATCCATAGCCTTAGTCTGGGTATCCTGTGACAAACTAGTACACCTGAGCCAGGCCAACCTCATGAAAGCTACAGATGTGGCCATGACCCAGAGGAAACATCATTAACATCACAGCAGCATGAAACTGAACCTTAGAGGCTTCAATGCCATCAGCAGTCACCTGTTCTAGTTCACTAGCCAGGCTGGCCATAGGCCTGCTTGGCCAATTGCATAACAGTATCCCATCTAGATTTCTGATACCTAGCTACATAAGCTACATAATTTGCTTGCCTGAGTCCAGAGGCTGCCATATACTGTTTTTTGCCATGGCATCAATCTTCCTGAATCCTTGTCCAGGAGGATGGAAGCCAAGGAATATTAGCTTTATCACAGGCAGCAGCCTGAACTACCCCTACATGACTGCATTGCTGAGAAAGGAATTCTGTATCAGCCTGACAATGTATACCTTCTGTCCATCTTTTTTATCTACAGGAGCACAGAATTAGGAGCTTTAAAATTTTAATTGTTTGTTTCCTAAGAGACTTATGTAAAGGAATAGACAATCTCCTAGACCTGGAATATCCATCATTTCTACAAAATCAGGCTCTCTTGCTCATCCACAGCCTCTTCTAAAGGAAGCTGGAGGGTTCAGCAACTTTTATAAAACATAAAATGAGATGGGGACTCAGACAGCATAGGGAGATTCTAAAGGTCTGTCTGGGAGATGTCCGTTCAATGGGCACACCAGACCTTCCCAGCCACATTCATACTGTTCATAATCCTCCCCCGCTCATAAAATTCCTCAATATCATAATCCTGAACCACTGGGACCGGACGAACCGACCTTTTACCAGATAGTGGTGGTTCGGACGGACCCCAAGACAGTGACTGGACAATTTGTATAGCTTTTGCTATCTCTGCAGCAGTTGGAGAAGGAATTTTGGACCCAGACCTGCTGATTTTCTTGTTTTCTTTACTGGAATTGGTTCCTCAGAACCAGCTTTTCTTTGCCCGAGGAAGTCTGGCCCTGGTCAGAGGGCACCCCTCTGATTTTGGTTGGCACCGAACCGGGCTGGCCATCCGGGTCAGCGGACTTTTAACTCTAGTTCCCTGAGCCTGCCCAATCTCTTTTCCAGGGTGGCTGCAGGGAAATTCTTACATACTTGGCAGTCTGACTGGAGGTGGTCAAACCCCAGACAATAAACACATGTGGTGTGTGGGTCAGCCTTGGCAAAGACTTCCCCACAAACATCACAGTGTTGAAACCCAGTGGGCCCGTTTTTCTTTTGGGTTCTCAGACATAATGCCAGCCTAACCAAAACTTGCCTTTTAACGGCAGTGCCAAGGAAGACACCGTTATCGGTTCCTAACGTGTCCATGGTATTGTAAAAAGCGTAATAAATCCGTTTTTTAGAACCGATAAGAACTGAGAACCGCACTTCTAAAATAGTAACTTTAGTTTTAAATGAGTTTTAAACCCACTGATCGGTTCAAAACCGAACCGATAACTCAGATTCCACACAGAAAAAACCTTCATTTACTACGAGTTACCACAGATAGAGCTTGAACAGAACGGTTTTATGTTAAAACAAAACTATTCTCGTTAATCCAACGAGAAAACACTTTTAAACCGAGAATGAACCGAGCAGAAGGAGAAATCTCCGGAGCGACTGTTCACTGAGGCGGAGTAAAGAATCTGACAGTTCAAGTTTGAAATGACACAGATAGAGCTGCTCTCGTGCCAAAATTCTATTTTGGAATGGTTTTAACCATTTCACTCCGGGGCAGTTCTAGAGCTGGATCAAACTGCTAATGTCTATAATATAGCAAGACTTCATGTTGTTTGAAGAACTGGATGGCTGGCACGGGACCACCCCTTCTGTAGTCGGGCTGATGTCACGTCAGCTGACGTCGGGTGCGGTCCCCACGGAAGATTGCTATCTACAAGTTTGTCGTTGGAACCTGACGCCAGGGGGCTCAGTCCTATATGTGAAGACCTACTGCAGGAACCCTCTAGAAGTAAGATCTACTGTTACAGGTGAGTAACCTGTTCTTCTAGGATCGTGGATATGTTGTTCATCCACACTTCTTGGCAGACTCCTAGCAGGTCTCTGGGAGGAGGAAGTCAAAGCGCACACCCCCTTAGGGAACAGAGATTGGAGAACTGAGGCCCCCAAACCAGCATCCCGGCGTGACTCAAAGTCGATGTGGTAGTGGGTGATGAAGGTGTTTGCTGACTTCCAGGTAGCAGCCAGACAGATTTCCTAGATAGGGATGTTCCTGGAAGCAGCCACCGATGCAGCAGTATGGCGGGTAGAATGAGTTCTTATCCCTCTGGGAGGCTCCTTGTCCGCCAAGTCATAGCACAGACCGATGCATGACGTAATCCATCTTGCAATGGTCCGTTTGGCTGCAGGTCTGCCAGAAGCGGCTTCAGCGTAGGTGACAAACAGCTGGTGAACCTCTCCACAAATTTCCGCCATCCTCTCCTTATAATAGGAGAGAGCACACCTCAGGTCAAAAGTATGGAGCCTGTACTTGGCCTCCGAGGTGTAATTAGGGTAGTACACCAGCAGAGTCAACACCTGGTTAAGGTGAAACTCTGATACCGCCTTCGGAAAGAATTTCGGGTGGGGGTGCAGGACAACTTTGTCCCTGTGGAAGACCAGATAAGGGGAGTCCACCGAAAGTTCCTGGAGCTCCCCTGTCCTTTTGGCAGACGTGATAGCCACCAGGAAGGCCGTCTTCCACAAGTGTGACAGCTCACACTTGTGCACTGGTTCGAATGGCTTGACCATAAGCTTTGCCAATACCAGCAGTAGATCCCATGGATGTGGAGGTTTACGCACTGGAGGGGATATATGATCCAGGCCTTTGAAAAAGCGCCAATGTCGGCTGACCGGCCCACACCCGGTAAGAAGAAATGGCTGCCAGGTGCAGACTAAGGGTCGATGACTGTAGAACCCCTTTGGAAAGAGACCAAAGGTAGTCGAGAATGTTAGCCACAGAACAGGACAGAGGGGTCCAGACCCTTACCCCGACACCAAATGGAAAATCTTTTTCACTTGAAGGCGTAACATTTCCTGGTCGAGTCTTTTCTAGATGCCTCCACCATGGTGTGAGACATCTTCAGAAACCCAAAGCCTGGAACTCTAGCTGCTCAGGTACCAGGCTGTGAGGTGCAGGGATTGAAGGTCCGGATGGAAGACCTTCCCCTGGTTCAGACATATCAGGTCCGGGCAACTACAAAGCCGCTCCGGGGACCTGCAGCTGAGGTTGAGGAGATCTGGATACCAGAACTGGCACAGCCAGTCTGGGGCTACCAGAATCACCTTCGCCTTGTCCCGCCTCACCTTGAGTAACACCTTGTAAATCAAGGGAAATGGAGGGAAGGCCTGGGGTCCATGGCCTCGAGAAGGCATCCCCTGCACCGAGTCCTGCTAAAGGGGGCGGCATGAACAGCCTCAGCTGGTGTTTTCCTGAGGCAAACAGGTCCACCATCTGATTGCCCCAACGGGAGAACAGGCTGTAAGCTACCACTGGATGGAGAAACCACTCATGGGATGTCTGGCCTATGCAGCTGAGAGCATCCGCCAGCTGGTTCCAGACTCCTGCCACATGGATGGCAAGGAGATACGCCTCCAACTGGCTCACGAGGGTCCAGATGCAGAGCGCCTCCTTGCACAGCAGACGGGAGTGCGTGCTGCCCTGTTTGTTGAGGTAGTACATGGTCGTGGTAATGTCCGTCTGGACTTGAACCCCTTGACCCTGGAGCTGAGGAGCGAAAGCAGACAGTGCCAGTCTGGCTGCTCTGAGCTTCAACAGGCTGATGTGGCATCGGGACTCTTCAGGGATCCAGAGTGCATGGGCCCTGTTGCCCCCCATGTGGGCTCCCCAGCCCATGAGAGACGCGTCGGTTGTGAGGATGACCATCGGCTCGGGGCGGACAAACGGGACCCCTTCCTGCAACCAGTTTGGGGCGGTCCACCATTGGAGAGCGTCCTACATCTTCTGGGTTACAGTGATCAGCTGGTCATAATGACCATGGGGCTGAGTCCACTGGGCGGCCAGCTCCCACTGGAGGGGGCACATGTGCAACCGGGCCCAACGGACCACTGAGGTGCATGCCACCATGTAATCTAGAAGGTGCAGGAAATCCCGGGCAGGGCGTATGTGCCCAACCAGAAATGACTGGGCAAAGGAGGAGAGAACCTCCGTCCTGTCCGCTGGGAGCCGAGCTCTGGCTTGACAAGAGTCAAGCTCTGCCCCGATGAAGCCCATCAGCTGAGAAGGCACGAGTTCCGACCTGGCCTCGTTGAGCAGGAAGCCGAGTTGGGAGCAGGTTTGGAGGGCCAGATCCCTGGACCTCTCTACCTCATGTTGGGTGGAACCTGCAAAGAGCCAATCATCAAGTTAAGGATAAATTCTACCCCGAGATGATCCGCCACCACTGTAATGTTTGATGAAGACCCGTGAGACCGATGACAGGCCGAACAGCATGGCTCGGAACTCGTATAGAGTCCCCTCGACCCTGAAGTGGAGGAATCACTGATGGGACGGACAGATTGAGACGTGGAAGAATGCATCCTGCAGATGCAGTGAACAGAACCACATGTTTCGCTCCAAGGATGGTATGATCTGGGACAGAGTGTCCATTCGAAAGGTGCGTGACCTGACATATTGATTCAGGTCATGGAGATCTAAAATGGGGTGCCAGCCCCCCGTCCGTTTGGGCACCAGGAAGTACCTGGAGACAAAGCCTGGGCCTGCAGATGGATCCGCTATGACAGCTACTGTCTCCTTGAGGAGAAGCGGAGTGATGTCATCTCGAAGAGTCAACTGGGTGCATGCGGAAAACAGTTCTTCCCGAGGGGTGCAGGCTCGGCTGGGAGGGTACTGCTCGAATTCTAGAGGCAGTCCCTGAAAGACCACTTCGAGAACCCACCTGTCCGAAGTGACAGCGAACCAGGCGGAAAGGAAGTGGCAGAGTCAGACCCCCACGGGAAGACCCAGAGCAGGCGTGTCGGGAATCGGAGTGGCAGCCCCAACCCCGTCACTGAGCAGGCTTGGAGGAGGAGGAAGCTCCAGGATCTGAGCCTCAGCCTCCTCTGCGGGCCTGTTGGGGTCCAAGCTTGAGCCTGCTGATGCTGCTGTCCACCCTGGAAGTAGGACTGCTGAACCGCAAGGGAAGAGTGTTGAAAAAGCTTCTTTTTCTTCTGCTGGTTCTTGCCCGAAGAACTCCTAGCAGAAGTGGCGTCCAAGGTGGCACTGGACTGCTCTAAGCGCTGTAAGTGACCGGCCACTCCTGGGCCGAACAAGTCGGCCCCAAGGAAAGGCACATCAGCTAACTTGTGCCGAGTATCCGCCAGGAAGGAGGAGAGCCTCAGCCAAGCCTTGCGGCGAGAGGCAACTGCGTCAACCATCGAGTGGGCACAAGAGTCCCTGATGTTAAGGGTGGTCTGGAGCTGCTGTTTGGCGACAGCACGGCCCTGTTCTTGGACCTGCTTGATCGTGGTCTGCATGCCCGTGACGAGATGTGGGAGGACTTCATCCAATGACCCGAGAAGGGCATGGGAGAAGTGTGCCATGATGACGGCCGAACTTGCCTGACGAAGGCCCAAGGAGGACGTCGCATAGACCTTCCGCCCCGAATGGTCCAAATACTTGGACTCTTTGTCAGGAGGTTGGTCAGCGTCTGCAGAACTGCCAGTATGCCTGAACACAGAAGCGGTGACCAGGCTCTCCAGCCGAAAAGAGTGCTCTGTGAACCCATGAGGGACCCCATGGGCACCGCATACTTGCAGGCCATGTGGGCAGATGGTGCTGGACATGAGGCAGAACGCTACCATAGTTCGAGTGCTGGACCAACAACAGCCTCAGCCACAGGAGAGACGAAGGATCCCTTGGAAGGAGGAAGGACCTTCCTCCATCCTTGTGCCAACAGACGACTTATCCCCAGGATGAGAGTGAAGCCCGGTGACATCAGAGTTGGAAGAGCTGGGGTACAACGGCCTGCCACCCAAATCACCCTCGACCCACCTAGGGCAGTCCGGGGTGACAGTGAGGTATCTGGTTAGGCCTCTTTGCAAGGAGCCCCTCCCACAGGCTGCTTAGGCGGCGGTTCCACCACTATTGGTGGACAGACCGGAATGAGCCAAAGCGGAGGGCCGGGCTCTATCGGGCAGGGGAACCGGGCTTCGGCTCGAGGGGGTTGGCTTGCCTAGAGACGAGAGCCAAGTAATGGCCGGGGTAGGCGGTGGAGCTGGCTTCTGCCCGGACAAAATCAGCTGTTGCCACATAAGGTCCTTGTAGCGTCGGAGTTTCTGTCGGAGCCGCTCCTCATCCGAGGACGACAAGGACGACCTGTGGCGTTGCCTCTTTTTGGAGCGCTTATGGCTCTTCCTTGGTTGATCGACCGAGGGGTTCTAGACCTCGACCGAGATCGGGCAGGCCGACTCAGTCATTTGGAAGACACCGGAGGGATTGGTGAAACCAGAGGGTCCGGAACCGGGACCTCGATGGGGACACCATAGTCTGGGTCTCCTCATCAGGGAACACAAGGACCGGAGTCCTCTCCAAAGAGATGTCGGCCACGGCCGGCAACAGAGGGTCGATTGGATAGAGAACAATCTCGACCTCATCGGCCACATCCTCGGTCGTCTGGTCAGATGGAAGGTCCGTGAAGCCTGTGGCCTAGAAAACGATCTCGACCGAGGTCGAGACCGCATGCTCCTGGGACTGAGACCTCTCTCGGTCCCAAGAGCGCTTTAGCCGAGACGAAAGCATGCCAGTTTCCTTGTCTCTCTTACAAGATCGGGAGGAGTGTGAGCCTGCAGGCGCCTCACCCCGTGTGGGGAGAGACTGGCACAACTCCTTAAAGGAACCTGTTGAAGTGGAGCCCAGGTTGAGTGGAACGAAAAAGCTCCGAATTAGCCAAAGTGCGGGCGCCTTCTTCAAATGCCTTCATGCATTCCAGCTGTTCGTCGGAACCCGCAGCCGTGGAAACCGCCCGCCTAGCCTCCTTGGACTTCACCGGTGGATTCCTTTTAGCCGGTCTCCCCAACTTCAAACGTGCCAGGCAGTCGTCTGGGACATTGGGATGGAAGGCAAAGCAATAGCTGCAGGACGAGGAGTCATGGCAGACACCTAGGCAGTAGACACACGAGAGATAGGAATTAGTGCGCGACATCTTCTGGCCGCAAAGACACCGGCAAAATCCTGGAGAAGATTTCTCTTTCACGATCGAGGACGCAAAAGTGCGACTGCTAACTCAAACAAGTTTTAATTTTGGTGAAACCGAAGTTTTGAAAGCCAGGGTCTACGAAATGCGTGCGGACGAGGGAGGCAACCTGCATCTTCCAGCGGAAAGGAAGATCTGGCGTCATGGGGCGGAGCCGAGGTATATACCACCTGGGTGGGTGGGAGGAGCCAGCTTGAAGACTTCCAACAAGATTTAAAGGGGAAAGGGACATGCCAATAAGTGTGGATGAACAACATATCCACGATCCTAGAACACTGTAATTCAAAAAATACTGCCCCGTGGTAAACACCAACAGTTTACATTAGTTTTTTTAAAAACAGCGGCCAGAAAATACAGGTTACTCACCTGTAACAGGAGTTCTAGGAATGGTATGTGTTGTTCATCCACACTGTCAGGCAGGTTCCTTGCCGAAGGTCTTCAAGCTGGCTCCTCCAACCCACCCAGGTGGTAAAACTCTCGGTTCCGCCCCATGACGCCAGATCTAACCCGCTGGAAGCCAGGTTGTGCGTTGAAGCGAGTCGGTGGATGAACAACATATACCATTCCTAGAACTCTGTTACAGGTGAGTAACCTGTATTTCTAGGGACATGGATATGTTGTTCATCCACACTATCTAACAGACTCCTAGCAGTTCTCCGGGAGGAGGAGGCAAGCGCACACCCCCTACTTGGGAAATAGAGACTGGAGAACGGAGGCCCCAAAACCAGCATCCTGGCGTGACTCAAGGTCGATGTGGTAGTGGGTGATGAATGTGTGTGCTGACTTCCAGGCAGCAGCCCTGCAGATTTCCTGGATAGGGACATCCTGGAAGCAGCCACCGATGCAGCGGTATGGCGGGTAGAAGAGCTCTTATCCCTCTGGGAGGCTCCATGCCCGCCAACCTATGGCAGAGATCTATGCAGGAGGTGACCCACCACCCTATCGTCCGTTGGCTGCAGGTCTGCCAGGTGCGGCTTCAGCGTGGGTGACAAACAGCTGGCGAACCTCTCCCGAACTCGCCGTCCGCTCCTTATAATAGCGGCGCTCTTCTAGGTCCAAAGTATGGAGCCTATATTCGCCTCCGAGGTGTGACTGGGGTAGAACACCGGCAGAGTCAACACCTGGTTAAGGTGAAACTCCGACACCACCTTGGAAGGAATTTCGGGTGGGGTGCAGGACAACCTTGTCCCTGTGGAAGACCAGATAAGGAGACTCGATGGAAAGTGCCTGGAGCTCTCCATCCTTCTGGCCAGACGTGATAGCCACCAAGAAGGCAGTCTTCCACGACAGGTGAGAGATGTCACACCTGTGCATCTGTTGAATGGCTTGCCCATGAGCTTGTAGCCATCCATCAGTAGATCCCACGGAGGTGGAGGTTCACACGGAGGATATGTGATCAAGGCCTTTGGCGCCGACCACCTTCTCCTGTGCCACCGACTGCTTCCCGCCTGCACCCGTAAGCAGAGATGGCTCCAGGTGCACCTAAGGGTCGTCGACCGAAGCCCTAGCTGAGAAAGGGAACACAGGTAGTCCAGAATGCTTGCCAAGGAACAGGAGGAAGGGTCCAAGCCCTTGCTCTGACACCAAATGGAGAATCTCTTCCATTTGAAGGCATAGCATTTCCTGGTCGACTCCTTACGGGACGCCTCAACGACGTCGAGGACCTCATTGGAAAGACCCAAGGCCTGGAACTCTAGCCGCTCAGGAACCAGGCCGTCAGGTGCAGGGATTGAAGGTCCGGACAGAATACCTTCCCCTGATTGATTGGCTGGAAGCCGCCTCGGGAGCCTGGAGCTGAGACTGAGGAGATCTGGATACCAGAACTGGCGGGGCCAGTCTGGGGCGACCAGAATCACCTGCGCCTTGTCCCTCCTCACCTTTAGAAGCACTTTGTGGATCAAGGGAAATGGAGGGAAGGCGTAGAAGAGCCCGGTTCCACGGCCGAGAAGGCATCCCCCTGCAGCGAGCCCTGCTGAGGGGGGCGGGCATGAAACAGTCTAAGCCTCGCATTCTCCCTGGAGGCAAACAGGTCCATCTGAGGCGTGCCCCAGTGGGAGAATAGATCTTGTACTACCTCCGGCAGGAGACACCACTAGTGGGACGCAGCCCCTATCCGGCTTAGGGCATCGGCCAGGGTGTTGGAGGCTCCTGCCACGTGAATGGCAAGGAGATCCGCCTCCAGGCTGTGCACGAGAGACCAAATGCGGAGAGCTTCCCAGCACAAAGGCATGGAGCGCATCCCGCCCTGGCGGTTTAGGTAGTACATGGTCGTGGTATTGTTCGTCTGGACCTGAACCACTTGACTCCGTAGAAACGGAGCGAAGGCGGTGAGGGCTAGATGAACCGCTTGAAGCTCCAGCAGGTTGATGTGGCATCGGGACTCCCGAGGGGACCAGAGGCCGTGCGCTCTGTGCTCTCCCAGATGGGCACCCCAACCCATCAGAGAGGCATTGGTCGATAGAGAGACTGTCGGCTCGGGGCGGACAAACGGGATGCTCTCCTGCAGATGTGCCAGAATGGTCCACCACTGGAGAGCGTTCCACATCCCCTGGGTCACTGTCACTAGCTGATCCAGCGGATCGAAGTGCTGTGACCACTGGCTGGCCAGTCCCCATTGAAGGTGGCATGTACCAGCGGGCCCAACGGACCACGCTGGTGCAGGCCACCATGAGGCACAGGAAGTCCCGGGCAGAGCGCGATTGCCCAACCTGAAATGACTGGGCAAAGGAGGAAAGAATCTCGGCCCTGTCCGCCGGGAGCCATGCTCTGGCTCTAAGAGAGTCGAGCTCTGCCCCGATGAAATGTATCACCTGCTTTGGCACGAGTTCCGACTTGGCGTCATTGATGAGGAGGCCAATTTGAGAGCAAACCTCGAGGGCCAGATCTCTGGACCGCTCCACCTCCGCTCTGGAAGGGGCTGCAATCAGCCAGTAGTCCAGGTAAGGGGTACACCCGGAACCTTCGGCGCCGCAGGAATGCTGTCACCACTGCCATGCATTTGGTGAAGACCCTGGGAGCTAGGGAGAGACCGAAGGGCATGACCCGGAACTCGTAAAGGGATCCCTCCGCTCTGAAGCGGAGGAATCTCTGGTGAGACGGACAGATTGGGACGTTAAAGAACGTGTCCTGGAGGTCCAGGGAACAGAACCACATGCCTCGTTCTAAGGATGGGATTATCTGAGCCAGAGTGACCATCCTGAAGGTCCGAGACCTTAGGAACCTGTTCAGGTCGTGCAGGTCGAGAATGGGGCACCAGCCCCCATCCGTTTTGGGACCAGGAAATACCTGGACACAAACCCCGGGTCTGGAGGAGGATCCGCCACCTTCCTGATCACCTCTTTTTCGAGGAGCAGGGCAATATCAGCTCGGCGGGCCGATAGCGAGGCTGCGGACCCCGTGGCCCCCTCGAGGGGCGAAGGCTCAGAAGGGCGGAGCCTGCTCGAATTCCAGAGGCAGGCCCTTTCCCACCACCTCCAACACCCAGTGGTCCGTGGTGATAGCGGACCAGGCGGAAAGGAAGTGGCGGCGCCGTCCCCCAACGGGGGGGACCCAGGGGGGAGTGACAAGGCTGGGGGCGACACCCCTCAACCCGTCACTGGGCAGGCTTGGAGGAGGGACCGGCCGAGAGACCTACTGAGCCTTTACCTCCCTGCTTCCTACTAGAGGAAGCCGCAGGCTTGGGTTTGGGATGCCAAGCGCGAGCCTGCTGGCCCTGGTGC
This sequence comes from Neoceratodus forsteri, assembly GCA_016271365.2. NCBI lineage: Eukaryota > Metazoa > Chordata > Ceratodontiformes > Ceratodontidae > Neoceratodus > Neoceratodus forsteri. The sequence goes on from CM028130.1 coordinate 483,458,367, forward strand.
TGTTGGGCCAGATGTGCCGCAGGTGCAGAAGGATGAAAGGGCTTATGCTGCAGCTGCTGTTGGCGGCCTTTGTCCTTCTGGGCGGAGGTGACAGAGTCCAGAGTGGCACTGGACTTCTCGATCCGCTGGAGGTGACCTTCCACTCCAGGGCCGAAGAGGTCGGTCCCCAAGAAGGGGACATCCGCCAACTTGTGCTGGGTATCCGCCGTGAAGGTGCATATCCTCAGCCATGCTCTGCGGCGCATGGCCACCGCGGCCGCAACCGATCTGGCACAGGAGTCCCCTATGACCAGAGCTGTTTGGAGCTGCTGCTTTGCCACCGCCCTACCCTGGTCCCGAACCTGCCGGACCGTGGTCTGCAGGTCAGCCGGGAGATGAGGGATCACCTCATCCAGGGAGCCCATGAGGGCGTGGGAAAAGTGTGCCATCAGCACGGCTGAGCTGGCCTAGCGGAGGCCAAGGGAGGATGCAGCGTACAACTTGCGCCCGCATAGTCCAGCTTTTGGACTTCTTGTGGGGGCTTGTCCATGTCCTAAGCGTTCCCTAGCAACGGAAGCGCTGTCGGTGACTAACCCCTCGGCAGAGGGTGCTCCAGCACCAGACAAGAGGCGGTGGGACCGCATACTTCCTGGCCATCCTGGCCGAGGGCGCAGGACAGGAAGCAGGCCGCTGCCAAAGCTCCAAGGCTGGGCCGACAATGGCCTCAGCCACCGGTAAAGGCCTCCGTGGGTGAATCCCCTCGTTCCAGTATCTCCATCAGGGGATACTTGGCCCATTTGGATACGGGCTCAAGCTGCATCCCAGTGGACTCAGAGATGAGCCGAAACAGACCCATAAAGGACGATGGGCTTTCGTCCAGTGACTGGCCCCCAGAGGACTCCAGGTCAACTGGCCTGGAGAACAGGGAGGAGTCGTCGTCGGACTCCGAGGAGTCCGCGAAGAGCTGCCTAGGGCCTGAGCCATTCTCCACCTGCCGAGGATGGTCGGGAGTGAGGGTGACCGACAACCTGTGGGGCAGGCCTTGACCTGAACGAGAGTCCTTGGTCGGCGCCCCTGATTTCGGTTGTGGAGGCGGAGGTTCCACCACAATCGGTAGGGCAGCAGGTTACGGCCGAACAACCGGCCCAGGCTTGGGCATCTCGACTGCAGCGAGAGGTTGTTTCGGCCGTTCGGGTGACAGCTACTTGATGGCCGGGGAAGGTGTCGGTGTCGACTTGCTCCCGGACAAAAGTAACTGCTGCCACATCAGGTCCTCGTAGTGTTGATGCAATTTGTGCCGAAGCCTCTCCTCTTCCGAGGACGAAGACGAGGACGAGCGGTGTCGCCGCTTACCACGGCGGGATCGGCTGGACCGAGAAGAAGTCAGAGACCGAGATCCTCAGTGTTTCCGAGGACGGGCCTGGGAAGGAGCGGGGGACACCCGCTCTTCCCTCGGCTCGGACACCTTAACCGGGGACTGCTGCACCGGGGGCGCAGGCAGATCCTCGGTCTCCACCGGGGGGAAATCTGCGAAGAAGGGTTGTCGGCTTCACCAGTCGACAACCCGTCCGACAGGTCGAGAAAAATTTTGACCACGTCGACAGGTGTCTCAACCGGCTGACCTGAAGGGGACACCGTGAAGCCAGCGGCCTTAGCTGCAACCTCGACCGAAGTCGACAGTCGGCTGTCCGGGGAAGGGGACCTCTCCCGCTCCCACGAACGCCGACGATGGGACTTACCCTTAGAATCCTTCTTTTTGGACCGAGAGGAATGTCCCGATGGCCCCTCTCCCTTCGTGGAAAGGGATTGGCAAAGCTCCTTGAGCGAAGCAGAATCTGAGTACCCAAAGACAGCGGGATAAATGCCACGACCGAGGAAGGCGAGCCTGAGCGCCGCCTCCTCGAGGCGATCATCTGCTCGAGCTGCTCAGCGAGACTCAGCCATGATAACCGTAGCAGGCCTCTTCGACTTTACCGGGGATAGCACTTCTCAGGGTGCCCAAGCTTCAACCGGGCAGCGCGGTCCTCCAAGACGTTGGCCGAGAACGAACAGCATGACTCTCAGGCCTGCGGGTCGTGTTCTAGGTCGAGGCAGTAGATGCACGTGGAGTGCCGATCCGTCCTGGACATCTTCCGCCCACAAGGGCACCGCCGAAAACCGGGAGTCGATTTGTCCAACGCAGCCACGAGGGTAAAAGGAAGACCGAAGTCTTGAAAATTTTAAAACGAGTTTCGGATGAACCGAAGAGTTAGGATCCAGTCTATCACGCAGAACGTTAAGGAGGGAACCTGAGCTTCCAAGCAGTAAGGAAGATCTGGCGTCATGGGGCGGAGCCGAGAGTTTTACCATCCGGGTGGGTGGGAGGAGCCAGCTTGAAGACCTTCCGGCAAGATTTAAAGCAGCAAGGAACCTGCCAGACAGTGTGGATGAACAACATATCCATGTCCCTAGAATAAATATACACACACACACACACACACACACATATATATATATATATTATATATATTAATCAGCCTTTAGTAGTGTTGCAAATTTGCAGCACTATATTTGGGTAACTAACACAAATTTGCGGCGGTTTTCATGCAAGTAATGGCACTGTTGCGTGTAAACCACTGCAAATTTGCTGCTCTTTTCTGGAAAACTGTCACAAATTTGTGGCATTACTTCAATTAAAAAAAACAAAAACTAATCGACCCTGCAAATGTCCAAAATCTTTACTGGATAATTTTTCCCCAAAAACTAAGCCCAGAATCATACTCCTCGGCCCCCATTTAGGCAAACACCTGTTGGCGTTTACCTAATAAAAGGATATTTTTATCCTTTTATTGCCTCCAAGGGGGCAGAGGCATGTTTTATAGATAAAAAAAGTTTCTGACAACATTGTAGTGCCCAAGACCCATGTCAGCGGTAGAAATACCCTCCCCCCACCAGTGTGGGACACTGGGAAGCCCACTCCCAGGGTCCTGAAATACATATTTTTTAAATGTCTCTGCCAACATCGGGGTGCCCAATCCTTCGTGTTAGCGGTAGACATCCACCCCCCCGACCCCCCGCCACTGTGGGACACTGAGGAGCCCAGTCCCAGTGTCTCAAAATATATATTCTTTTTAAAATGTCTCTGCTGACATTGGGGTGCCCAGTCCCTGTGTCTGCACTACAACTTACACCCCCCCAACAGTGTAGGACACTGGGAAGCCCACTGCCAGTGTCCCCAGTTATGTCCACCCCATCCAATACTGAGAGACAGTGGGGAGCTTCCAGTACCTGTGAAAAAGAAAACAGTCCCCCAGCACCTTTTTTTATTGTCATCCTGAAAAAAGAAAACGGTTCCTTGTCGTCTCCCCGTCCCCCTCCTCCATCCTGACCCTCCCACTAAGCAACCCACAACCCCACACCCCCCTTGCCCTATACTTACCATTGGACATCAGCTTCTGTGGACTGGGACACATCTGCACTCTTCAAAGCCGAACTGCCAACTGAACAATCAAGGTAAGTGCCATATAATGGCTGTCAATGGTGTTTAGAACTTATGTTGATATTTTGGCCATTTTCAGGTTATTTTTGCACCACATTTTCAATGTGGGCTTCCTGGAACCCCAGCTCATTAACAATGCCACTGTTTTGTTAATCGGATCCGTAAGGTGATTTCGCGGTCGCTGCACGAAATCATCTTTCGGGACCAAGTAACGAAATGACAGTGCCAGTGTTCATGAGGTGGGTTCCAAAAAGCCCATGTTGAAAATCTGGTGCAAAAATACCCCAAACCACCTGAGTTACGTACGGTCGTTTTAAATTTCCTATGCACGTGCATAACTTTGGCAATTTTCAATATTTTGTTGCCAAATTTTCAACAGAGCAATTTTGTCACACCACCTTATGAACAGTATAGCTGTTATTTTTCACATCTTGCTTGAAATGTGTTTTTGGACCTGTGGCGCAGGCTGGCGTTGCAGTTGCGCATAATGACGTTTTGCCTTGCATTTTACAATCACTCTGTACCAAGGGACATGAGGTGGGATAATAAGATGGCTATGCTAACAATTTGGTCACTGTTGTTCGAAACATGGAAGTGCAGGGCCCTCCACACCTACATACATATACGCATCTACGGAGGGACTGGAGTGCAGGAACCAAAGAATCCTGCGATCCCACAGTAAAATAAGGATACTATTATACCTGCTCAAAAAGAAAGGAAATTCACTGCAAAAAACTGTGTTAATGCATCAATGCATCAGTTAGGGTTCCTATTACAGTGACAAAAGTACGGAAATTTGGTGTTAGGGTTCCCAACCGTACCACTACACCCCACGCTGCACACACCAACAGGCACTGGGGTGTGCCTTGGGGTCGTTGGGCTTAACTCTCACCCCAGTCTCCTACACTGTACCATCTCAGCTTCCTTACAGATGGAATGGGGTGAGAGGCCCAACGACCCCAAAGCACACCCAAATGCCTGTTGGTGTGTGGAGGGGCGGGGTGGTAAAGTTGGGAACCCTAACACCAAATTTAAATACTTTTGTTGTTGTAATAAATATATATTTTTTATATATATACATATACGTATGGGATATGCAGTGGTTCAGTGTGTGATAATGCATTTATCTTGTACAGTTTCCAGTGACCTCAAGTAACCTCATGAGTGCCGAAGGCATGAGTGAGAGTTACGAGAGGTCACTGGAAACTGTACAAAATAAATGCATTATCATTCACTGAACCGCTCATATTCCATTTATGCAACAGGTTTAGATGTGAATATTTTGATTTTGGTAGGTGTAAATAATTTGTCAAAAAAGGGAAAAGAAAATTGAATTTTATGCTGTTTTTTGCTAATTATAAAAAAACAAAATGGCATCTATAAATGAAACACCACTCATTTTGTAGATATTTTTGAGCTGAACATTTTTCATGCTTACAGTACCATGCTATCATTTTTTGTTTTAAAGTTATTCATATTTGTTTGTCAAAAAGTGAACAAAAAATTACATTTTCTTCTGTTTTCTTGCTAATCATATACAATATACAGGGTTTATATAAATGAAAGAGTATTCATTTTGTAGATAATTTTGTGCTGAACAATTTTCGTGCTCACAGTACCATGTTATCTTTTTTGGTTTTTAAGTTATTCACATTTAAATATGGTTAGTACTGCTTCTGAAGCCGAACATTCTAAATGAATTCTGAAGAGAACTGTGTAGATAAATGAGCCTCTGATGTAGTTACTGTGTGGATAAATGGGTGATGATGTAGTTACTATGTGGATAAATACATTTATCCACACAGTAGCACAGATAAATGGATTTATCAGTGCAGATTTATTCAGACACCTGTTGCATAAATATATATATATATATATATATATATATATACACACACACACACACACATATATATATATATACACACACACTGCAAAACTGCAGTAATTGCAGGTTCAGCTTAAAGCAACAAAGGTAGGGAAATGTGGCATTATGGTTTCCAATCCTAACTCCCCAACCCCAAAAAGGAAAAAGAACATTAGGTAGTCCTGAGTGTGACAGGGTTGAATAAGACCCTGCCACATAGGTTACGCAGAAAGAGTTAAATGCAAGAATCTGTTCTATTCTCTCCTTTTCTGTCTCTTATCTGTCTGGCTGTGCAACCAAATGTTCTCATGAGACCTTGGAACTGATCACCCGGGACAGTCTTGCGATTCTCCGCCTCTCACTATCTGTCTGCCTTTACTTGCAGTTTATGTCTTTTCTTCCCCCTTGCATATCTGCGGTTATAAAATTATATGTGAATCTTTATGTGAAACTGGGATCCCTTGGTTTGAAATGCAGGTAGTTATACTGTTGAAATTACTGCACAAAGCTATTTGTAATTTAGGGGGTTAACCTGAGATGCAGCTCTCAAGCATGTTTGCAAACTTTTGCCGAGCTGTAAGCAGGAGACTAGCTTGGGACACTGCACTATTTGTTGCACCTCCAAGGAAACGGACAAGAACATTTTGAGAAAAACAGGAAGTCTGCATAGCAAGTTCTCAGGCAAAGACTTACAAAAAAGGTGGAATTAGCCAGCCCGATGGCGCTGAAGCACTGGACACCTTACCTCGCACAATGCTGGCGACCCGTGTTTGGGAACAAGCACGGGTTACTGGAGGTCGGCAGGGAAGGAGAAGGATCGAGCGTCCGAGGGACTGCTCGCCTTCTCCGGGGGGGGCCTGCCAGTATTCTGCGCAGTACTGGCCCCTGGTGGTGGCTGGGGGGAAGGGGCGCTGATACTGTAGATGAAGGGGTGGAGAGGGGTCAGATGTCTGGATTAGCATGTGTGCACTTCCACTGCTGGCGTCCTGCACGCCTCCTCTCTCAGGGGGAGAAACAAGGCCCTGGCTGTGTAGCTTCATGGCTGTTCATCAACCGCGCACCTCAGAGGACATCGCCGCACTACTGGATCCGGACTTGGCGGGGAAGACGAGTGGCTCCCCACCATTGGGGGGTGGGCGCGGACAGAAGTGAGGATGCCTGGAAAGAACTGCCAGCCAGGACAGGAAAAACAAAACTAAAAGAGGGTAGACTTGCTTTTGCTAGAGAGATGGACAGACAAAGCTGGAATTGAAAAGAAACCCTCAGATGAAGGACTTTGTTTTCTCTATTTGTACTGCCTTAGAAAATAGTTCTGACATTTTTTTTTTTTGTTGTTTTTACTGTTAACAACAATTATAAAACGTTACTCGGGAATTTTACAACTGCTTCTGGACTTCCTATGCTTCCTGACCTGTGCCTCGATGACACCGAATCTTGGTGAATGAGTGGTGGAGTTTTCCTTGAGACAGTCAACCCTAATGCTCACCCCCCTCCCCTGAGCAAACAAGGTCAGATGAGGGGTCTTTTCTGGCAGGACCCACAGGGTCCTGCGTGAAGAAAGGTACAACAGATATTGTTGGCAACATGTGGCGAGACATACTTCTGCACCTCTGAAGAGTATCTGTATGAGGTTCTGGCTTGGAGCTGTACCTTGTGCTTCAGACAGGACACTATGGGGTAGAGGGGTGAGCATTATGGTTGCCAACCCCATGATGACCTCAGCACTGATTCACAGACTCAAAACCCTAATGTTTTTTCCTTTTGCTGCTTGGGGGTGGGGAGTTAGGGCTGAAAACTCTTAACGCCACATTTCCCTACTTTAAGCTGAATCTTAATTGCTGCACTAGTGCAATTTATTTTGCAATGAATTTCCTTTCTTTTTCAGATAGTACAATGTTGTCAGTCAGTGGGAAGAAAAAGCTGAAGAAAGTATTTTCTATTAAACTGGAAGTAAATCCGAAGATTCGTTTGCAAAGGGCATTCTCAGCGTTAGAGTGGTAAGGAGGGAACCTGCTTCTTCCAGCAGAAAGGACGATCTGACGTCATGAGGCAGAGCCGAGGGAGTGACCACCCAGGTGGGTGGGAGGAGCCAGCTTGAAGACGTTCTGGCCCGTCTTTAAGCGGAAAGGCAACTGCCAGCCAGTGTGGACAGATCATATCCATGTCCCTAGAATTTTGTTTTGTGAGGCTGTATTCTTTCCTGAGCCTCACGAAACGAGAAAACTGGCTTATGAAATAAGTCTTCCTGAGGATTTCTGGGATGTCCCAAAATCATATTTCAGATTCTTTTTTGAAACATTAAGTGCAGAACTGAGTTAAACAGATCACATATAGCTAGATTCATGTGTTGCATTCTTTCCAGGGCATCATTTTTAAGAGTTTTTAAAAATTAAAAAAAACAAGATGGCTGCCAAATGAAATGTTTTCTTACAAAAGAATAACTTTGGCTCATGAAACAAAAATCTTCTTTCGTGAGCAGAAATTCTTTCGTATCAAACATCTATTTGAAAGACCCTACTGAGCATGTTCAGAATCAAAATTTAAAATCCTTATAATGGGAATGGATTAATATTTTTTTTTTTTACCAAAGCAATGAAAGGCACCATTCCAGGGCAAGCCCTTTCTACCCTGAAAATTTCAGGACAAAATACAAAATTCAACACAGATTAGGGCTTGCTCGTTTTCCCCTGAAGTGAGATACCTACAAGAAACACTGACGAGTCCTGTGTGGAACGAAACACATGTCTGTGACTTTTATTCTCACCCTTTGCAGATTGTAGAAAAGGCCCTTTGGCACCATGCATTCTTTCTTAAGGCAGAACCAGCCTAAATTTATATCTATATATTTATGCAATGGGATGGACAGAAATGGAGTGTGATAAATATGTTTATCTGAGTAACTGCGTACATAAATTTGTTTATGTACAGTCACTATGTCGCATTCCGTTTATCTGTACAGTTTCTACATCACTAGTTACTCCCCCCTCCGACCGGCACTACTACTTCTAACATAAAGGGAGAGAACAGTTTTTTTCTTTCCCAGTTCTGCAGTGTTGCCCCTCCCCCTTGGCCTGCCTCCCTGCTCGCCACCTCAAACTGCAACATTTTTGTTCACTTTGCTTATTTTTAGTACGCTTCTTGCTTCACAATGGTTCCCAGCTGGTCCCACTTCGGCAGGTTCCTGGTGTTCACTCCTCTCAACATTGTGCTTGACACATACACTGTAGCATGACTGTGGACTCCACAGTTTCAAAACTGCTTTTCCTTACTATCTTTTTTTGTTTGCAATTTACTATGCTTTCTGTTGCTGCACCTCACCTCCCAAGGATCAGCCCCCCCCCCAAACTCTGAGCACCCCAAGGGTTTACATGCTCAGCGATCCTGATCTCAGGCTTGTCCCATACAGGGTGGGGCCGCCGGTCTGCCCCAGGGACACTCGGACATGAAGTCGGGGCTCCGCCAGGCATCCCTACCAGAGGAACCCCCTGACTTACCCCCCCACCAGGGTGGGGTCACAGGACTGGAACACACCAGCGGAACACACGTCGTTCAGCTGCGGCAGGGCCAAGGGCACGAACGGACACAGAGTGGAGTGTCATAGAGGGAGGCAGCATATTTTGTAGCATGATCCCCGGAGAGGAGGAAAGCGCCATGACGGATTGGCGTCTGTTCCTCCTCTTAGCAAGTCAAGTGCCGGTAGTTGTGGAACCCCCCAGCCACTACCAGAGGTCAGAATAGTACCAGCCACTCAACCCACCCTCCTCTCAGAGAAGAAGAGCAGTCAGCAGGATGCTCAGTCCTCTCCACCCCCCCGGCTGGCCTTTAGACTCCTGGGTCCATTCCCAAACCAGGTTGTCGGCGTCACGATCAGAAATCCTACCACTGTGCTAGCGGGCAGGCTTTTCCTTACTGTTCAAAAAACAAAACAATTACAGTTCAGCAGCAGCACATCACCATGCTGATCGCGCTCCCGTCACAGTTTCTGCCGTAGGTCCCGCTCCTGTTGGCTTTATCTGCTGCAGACTCCTGGTTCTCACACCTCTGAAACCGGCATTCCGGAAACTCAACCACTTTTTTTTTTTTCTCCACATCAAAACTCAAATCAAACCTGTGAGATCAGGCATTCAGCACGCATCCTAACTGGTCTCACTAAGTGGTGCCACCAGTTTCCACGGAAAAAAAAAATTTCATCTCCTTCGTTCAAACACCAATCAGCTGCTATGTAGCAGCATCAACACTGACATCATGACACTGCTCCCTAGCAATGCCCATAGCAACAGAGCACACAAAAGACGGATGACCTCCGAAGAAAGGTGCGTAGCCCAACTGGGGGCCATGTTGGTGAGGCCCAAAATGGAGGGGAGTTGTTAACACCCTCAACTGTTTCTTTTATCTCCCTTTTGCAACTACATTGGGGAATTAAAACTTTTAATTAGCCTTTCAAGTTTTGAGAAGGGTTTGATTAACCATGAACAGTACTGCTACACGCACAAATATCTGATATGAGTGGGGGTATTCTCCTCCCCTCAGTGAGTAATAATTCATTTCAATATCTGTTTGGAAGAACTCTTGAGTATCTGGTATGGAAAGCAATTTACCATGTATGTAACTGTCAATGTCTTTTCTTGTAATTGTGAAATTGTATGATGGAATAAAGCTGAGTTTCAAAATAAAAGACAGACGACCTCCAAGTCACTAAGAAGACCCACATTCTTTACGAATTTAAAAAATGAAAATAAATCTTGGGCTGAAAATAACCCATCACACAAGCTCCTGCCATACTGCATAAATGGAATATACAGGGGGCAGGTGAGGTTACTAGAGGTCAAAGGCAACTCATCCACATAAATGCTTTATTACACAGTCGCGCCCCCCCCATATCCCCTATATATCTAGATAGATATATATCATCAAGCGTCATTTTACAGGGGTATGTGTGATTTTTATTTCTTGGAAACCTGGCTTTGTTGCCAGTGCCCTTCATGGGCAAACCCTGCCTCAGTGCTTTTGTGTTGAGGTTCTTTGTCTTTTTAGCTTGCTAGTCTATGTGTACATACTGTATATATTTATCAACAGCTCCAGGGAGAATAACCACTGACAACGCTGGAGCTGACAGAAATGGATGGAGAAAAGGAATTTAGCATACAAGGGTTCTAATATGCAGTACCCATCTGGATTAGGGTGGGGGAGAATATTGTCCTATGTAAGATTCTTACGGGTATGCTACAGGATTCGCATGTTAACCACTGCCTGTAGCACTCTGTGCCCAGAGGCCACACTGGCATAGCTCCGAATATAAAGCCTGTAGTGTGCTTCGTAAATGTATAAAAGATGCAATATGTTGCCTCTTTGCAAAGTTTTGATATGGAAGCCTCTGCCCTTTCCATCTACAATGCTGGTAGTGCTCTGGTGCAATGTGCTTTGATCAGAGTAGGTGCCATTTTCTTTCGTGCCACGTTATGTTTTCAAAATGGAGAAGGACTGAAGATACACTTCCTGGGTGACATGACGAGCTATGGGAACCTTTGGAACAAAAGAAAGCACTGTCCTCAGGACTACCTTGTCCTTATGCATTATAAGAGAAGGCCCCCTATGAGAGAGAGAGAGAGAGAGAGAGAGAGAGCTGAGTTTACCGACGCTCCGGGGCAAGAAAACAACAATCAGGAAACAAACATTAGAACAGAGAATATGAAACAGAACCAATGAAAGAAGCTCAAATGGCACTTGCTGATTGTGCAGCACTAAGGTCAAATCTTATGGTGGGGCTAGCAATCGAAAAAATGGGCAGCCAGACTCACTGCTTTGAGAAACCAAATAACCTCAGTGTTGGTTCCCAAGAAGGTACCAACGGCCATGCCCAGCACTGCTCAGAAATTGGACAGGTAAGCCCCACAAAGTGCTTAATACTAGTCCTTTGTCCGCTTGCAAAAACTACAGTTACATAAGACCTTACCGTAACAGTAGATCTTCGAAAGAATCTCTTGCATCAGGCCGCACCTATAGAACTACTGCCGCCAGGCACTAGGATCACTTGGAAACTTTTCTAGCTAGCAGTCTACAAAGGGCCACCCATGAGGGCTTCATATGCAGCAACGTCCCTCCCATATAAACGTGGGCAGCCCCGCACTCTCCTCCGTTCTTTTCTCGTTGGGAAACCCCATACAGAAGATCGCCATCCGGGGAACCGCAGAGAGCCAGAGGTTCCCGCCAGGATGGCAGATTAAACAGAAGGTGAACCATCCTGGAGAGAGAGAGAGAGAGACACAGACACATGAAAGCTCAAAAGCCGAGGGGGACGGAAGGTGGGATGTCATGAACTGATGCAAGAAATCCTCTCGAAGATTTAGTCTTCCGGTAACTTCTTACGTAACTACTATCTTTACTGAGGGTATCTCTTGCATCAGGTCACACCTACAGAAAATTTAAGCACTACTAACGCCTGTTATTGCTTCTGCTCCTAAAGTAGTTTTCTGTTGTGGTAAAAAACTTGAAGTTTACACAGAAACCTTATTCCTGTTGGAAGCTAGCTGGTACTGTAATTATAAAATTAAAGTGAAATGCACTATGCCTTTTATAGTAATGTAAAGTATTTAAAACGCAATGCAGTATATAAGAAAAAATTACTCACCTTAGTAATGTTGTTTCTTCTAATGGAGTCTTGCTATATTATGACAATTGCAGTATGACCACAGGTTGGAACTGCTCCGGAGGTGAAATAGTTAACTTTCCATGCAGGCATGGAACTTAGAGCGCGAGCTCGGTTGAAAACTCTGTCTGTTGTGCTTCAAAGGTAAACTGTCAGATCTTTACGAGCTAAAACTCACTAAGGTTCTGTGTGGAAGCTGTAAACCTACACTAGCCAACTGGCTACTAACATAAACACTCATTTTTTGGTCTAAAACAAAGACTTAAGTCAGGAGACCCAAAAATGCAAAAACACAACACCAATTCACCCAAAAAGGTAGGTGAAAACAACAAGGTGGGCATCAAAAAAGTGCCAACCCTGTACTGCCCACCCACATCCCAAAACAGAGGTTCTGAGAGGGGCAGGGAGGGAGGTCATAATATAGCAAGACTCCATTAGAAGAAACAACATTACTAAAGTGAGTAATTTTTTTTTTTTTTCAAACAACACGAAGTCTTGCTATATTATGACAATTGCAGACTACACAGCAGTACCCCCATGGAGGAGGGACAGAACCTACTTAGGAAACAGGCTCTGAAGCACGGCTGTGTCAAACCGAGCATCACTCCTAGCCTGGATGTACAAGGAGTAATGCCTGGTAAAAGTGTGAACTGTTTTCCAGGTAGCTGCTTGACATATTTCTAGAATAGGAATGTGTCTGGCAGCAGCCAGAGAAGCAGCTGTACCTCTGGTAGAGTGAGCCCTCAGGCCTGAGGGAGGAACTTTACCCAACTTCTCGTAGCAGAACTGGATACAAGAGACAATCCACCTGGCAATGGATCTTTTAGTGGCTGGCTTCCCTTTCCCAACTTTGCCATAGGTAAGGAACAGTTGGAGGGAGTCAAACCTATGACCCTTGGTACGCTCTATGTAATAACTAAGGGCTCTCTTCACATCCAGGCTGTGCAGCCTCCTCTCCCCAGAGGAGGAGTGGTCAGTGAAGTACACTGGAAGAGAAATAGATTGATTAAGGTGGAAATCTGAAACCACCTTAGGCAGGAACCTTCTGTTAGTCCGAAGGACCACCTTATCTCTGTGGAAAGAGATAAACTCCTGCTCCACTGACAACGCTTATAATTCACTTATGCGTCTGGCAGAGGTGATGGCTACCAGAAACACAGTTTTCCAAGTCAAGTACTTGAGCTCAGCTGAAGACAAGGGCTCGAAAGGGGGTTGCATAAGCTGAGCAATGCAAACATTAAGATCCCAGGCAGGGCAGGATCTCTGAATGGAGGGTTGGTGTGCAACAACCCCTTAAAAAACGTGGAAAATACGGGATGAGCTGAAAGAGAAGAGGATTTACCTGCTGAAATAAAAGCAGATACAGCTGCCAAGTACACCTTGAGGGTAGCTGGTCTCAGCCCCAGAGAATTCAGGTGGACCACATAATCCAGGACTGTGGGTAGATCAGCAGAGACTGGGGAAATATGCTTTTCCGAGCACCATATGGAAAACCTTTTCCATTTGGAATTGTAAGTAGCCCTGGTGGAAGGCTTCCTTGAGGTCTTCAATATATCCATTACACCTTGGGAAAGGTGTAAATCAGCAAACTCTAACTCTTCAAGAACCAAGCCTTGAGATTGAGAGATTTGAGATTCGGGTACCAGACCCTTCCCTGGGCACAGGTTAACAGATTGTGATTCTTGGGAAGGCACAGGGGAGGATGGACTGCTAAGGACAGCAGGAGTGGATACCAGGGCTGTCTGGCCCAATCCGGAGCTATCAGAATGACCTTGCAGGATTGGGATCTGATTTTGACTAGCACTTTGAACAGGAGAGGAAAGGGGAAAGGCATGAAACTTCCCTCCCAATTGAGGGCTAAGGCATCCAGCGGAGAGAGCCCAACACTGGGGGCCTGCAGCAAAAAGAGGAAGTTGGTGATCGCCTGGGCTGCAAAGATCTATCTGCATGGGTGCCCCATCTGGCAAATACTACTCCCAAGACCAGGGATCCAGTGACCATTTGTGGTGGCCCTGGGAAATCCTGCTGAGAACATCTGCCAGGACATTGTCCTTGCCTGGAGAGTGAACTGCCCGAGAGAGGGTGTTCAGGAGTAAGCCAGAGACCACAATCTCATCGCTGTGCACAAGGCAGAGACAGAGTGCCCCTTGCTTGCTGGATGTACCACATTGTAGTGGTGTTGTCTGTTCTGACCTGAATACTCTTGTTCTGAACAGATTTGGAAAAACTTGAAGTGCTAGAAAAACTGCTCTGAGCTCCAACAGGTTGATGTGGAGCAGGGATTCCTGGGGAGACCACAGACCCTGGGTGGTGAGGTCGCCCATATGAGCTTCCCAGCCCAAGAGGGATGGATCTGTAGTAAGGATTAGAGAATGAGACTGAGTGACAAAAGGAACCCCTTGTCTCAGGTTGGCCTGATCCTGCCACCACTGTAGGGCTTGGATCAGGGTTCGAGTTACTGGGATCAACTTGGTAAGAGGATCCTTACTTTGAGACCAAAAGGCTCTCAAATGGAACTGGATGTCCCTCATCTGAAATCTTGCTCCCTGCACAACCGCTGTGGAAGCAGCCATGTGCCCTAGGAGCTGCAGAAAATGCCTTGCTGGCCGGGAGACCTGCAGGGAAGTGGAGGAGGCCAGGGAGACCAGGGTCTTGCCCTGTCTAGGGAAGGAAAGCCCTGGCTTCCTGTGTGTTCAGCTCTGCGCCTATGAAGGTCAAGACGCTGGACAGGCTCCAGAACTGACTTTGAGAGATTCATAAGGAAACCTAGAGAGGTAAGCAGTTGCCGTTGATCTGGAGATGTAATCTGACCTGGTCTGGGACTGGCCCTACTATGAGCCAATCGCCCAGGTAAGGCAAGTGGCAATCTTTGCCTTCTTAGGTAGGCAACTGCTACTGCCAGACATTTGCAAATACCCTTGGGGCAGAAGTGAGGCCAAGGGCATTGCTCTGAACTGGTAGTGGCCTGAGGGAGCTCGAACCTGAGGTACTTTCGATGGGAGCCTCTGATGGGAACATGGAAGTAGGCATCCTTGAGGTCCAGGGAAGCTAGCCAGTCCCCTGGCCTTAGAGAGGGTAGGAAAATTCCCAGAGTCACCATTTTGAACTTTGGCTTTAAAAGGTGCTTGTTTAAATATCTGAGATCCAGGATGGGCCGCCATTCTCCTGTCTTTTTTGGGGTAAGGAAGTACCTGGAGTACAAACCTTTGCCCTGGTGTAGGGGAGGAACCCTTTCCACAGCTTTGAGAGTCAGGAGGGTAGAGACCTCTGCCTCTAAGGCAAGAGCCTCTGATGGAGTTGCAGGTGGAAAAGATCTGGTTCTCAGTTTTGGAAATTTTTTGAAACTGAGAACCAGTCCCTGGCTTACTACTTCCAGGACCCACTTGTCTGATGTTAAAGACTTCCAGTCCTGGACAAAGTAAGCCAGCCTGCCCCCTACAGGTAGAGGATCATCGGCCCTGGCAATCCCATCAGGGTGCCTGTTTGGCAGGGGCTTTGGGCTGAGGGTGGGGAAGCAGCCCTGCTTGTACCCCTCTGCCTCCTTCTCTAAAGAACCCCTCTGAGCATTAGGGCGGAGGAAGCTTAAGGCTTGGTAAAAGGCCTATGAAAAGGCCTGCCCTGCCTCTAGGAAGCTGCTTTTGAGGAGTGGCCTGCCTTTCCTTGGCCTGTGCACTCCATAGGTGGTCCCATATTCATCCATTTTCTTCATGTAATTCTCTGTTTGCTCCCAAACAGAGAATTTCCCACAAGGAAAATCCATGGCCTTGGACTGGGTATCCTGAGACAGGGTAGTACATCTGAGCCAAGCCATCCTGCAAGTGCCACAGATGTAGCCATGACTCTTGATGAAACATCATTAGAGTCCACTGCAGCATGAAATTGCACCTTGGATGCCTCAATACCATCCATAGCCACCTGTTCCAGCTCCCTGGCCAGCTGGTCAGGGACTTGTTTCCATAGGGCCAGCACAGTATCCCATCTGGATTTCTGGTACCTAGAGCATAAGCCATATAATTTGCTTGTCTGAGCCCCAAAGATGCTGCCATGTACTGTTTCTTTGCCATAGCATCAATCTTCCTGGAGTCCTTCTCAGGGGGTGTGAGCTGAGGATATTAGCCTTGTCACAGGCTGCAGCCTGCACTACCCCCCACGGCTGCATTGCTGAGTGGAGGAAATCAGTGTCAAGCTTGATAAGGTATACCTCTTGTCCATCCTTTTATCCACAGGAGGTATAGCGTGAGGAGTTTTAAAACTTTTACTGTCTGTTTCCAAAAGATTTATGCAAAGGAATACACAGTCTCCTAGACTCTGGAAAATCCATCATTTCTACATAGTCTGGCTCCTCCTGGTCATCAACAGCTTCCTCAACAGTGAGCTGGAGAGTTTCAGCAACTTTTTTATAAAACATGAAATGAGAAGGGGACTCAAAGTCTTGGAGGAGAAACCCCTAGGGGTCAATCTGGAGAGATGTCCGGATCAATGGGCACATCCAGATCTTCAAAACCAAATTCACTCTCCTCATATTCCTCTTCCCCCCTCCCCCAGTTCATAAAAATCCTCAAAATCATAATCTTGAACCGGTGGAACCGGCCGAACCGAACGCTTACCAGAAGGTGTCGGTTCGGTCAGAACCGGAGCGAGAGACTGGACAATTTTAATTGCTTTAGCTATTTCCTCAGCAGTTGGGGAGAGAACTTTTGGCTCTAAACTAGCTGACTTTCTAGCCCTTTTTTGATGGAACCGGCTCCTCAGAACCGGCTCTTCGTTTGCTCGAGGAAGTATCGCCTGGTCAGAGGGCACCCTCCGGTTCGGTTGGTACTGAACCGCTGGCCTTCCGGTCAGCGGACTTTTGGCTCCCTTTCCCTGAGCCTACCAACTCTTTATCTATGGTGGCAGCAGGGTAATTGTGACAAATCTGGCAGTCTGAACTGAGGTGGTCAAACCCCAGACAATAGACATACGTGGTGTGTAGTCACTTTAGCAAAAGCTTCCCACAAACACTACAGTGTTGAAACCCAGTGGTCCGGTTTTCTTTGGGTTTCTCGACATAATGCCAGCCTAACCAACTTGCCCGCTTATGGCAATCCACTAAGAAGATATCTTATCGGTTCCAACCGTGGTTATCATGGTCGTGGAAAAAACGTAATGAAATCCGTTTTTTAGAACCGATAAGAACCGGAACCGCACTCTAAAAAGGGCTAGTAGATTTAATACAACCTGATCGGTTCAAACCGAACCGATAACAAATTACAAGTTCCACACAGAAAAACTAATGTAAAACCTATCTATTACTTACATTACCACAGACAGAGCTTGAACCGACCGTTGTAGTTTAATTTGCTAAAACTAAAAATAATACTTTTAAACCGATAAAATGAACTGAGCAGAAGGAGAAATCTCCGGAGCAACTGTTCAGTGAGGCGGAGTAAAGAATCTGACAGTTTCCCTTTGAAGCACAACAGACAGAGTTTTCAACCGAGCTCGCGCTCTAAGTTCCATACCTGCATGGAAAGTTAACTATTTCACCTCTGGAGCAGTTCTAACCTGCGGTCATACTGCAATTGTCATAATATAGCAAGACTTCATGTTGTTTGAAGCTATAGTTATTTAAAACGTTTCTATGTTATTTCTCCTTTTTACATGTTAATTTGTATGTATGTATTTATTTAAGTTTTAATGATCACTTTAATAATAAGGATTTAATTTGTATAAATGAGTTCACGTTTGTGGGTGATTCAGATCTGCCCCTAAGGAAGACCCACTTCAGGGTTGAAACGCAGGGCTAGGTCTGTTCGGGCGCTCTGCCGAAAATAAATTTTGCACTGGTGCACTTTATCAGCAATTTGTGTGCCTAGTTTTTCTTTCATGTTGGTATATGAGTTAGCAAACTCTACTAGAGCACCACCAAATTCTACGATCGCATGATATATTTGTTTTTGTTTAATTAGTGCTTGGTGAAAGCGTGGACAGTATTTCAAGTGGCAGTAGTGCAAATCTGGGCAACTGAAGTGGACACGCCCTGGTGGAATGGCCCTTAACACCAGGAAGTTCCTTATTGTACTTTCTGTAAGAAAAAAATAATACAGTTGGCCAACCATCTGGATAAGCACTGTTCGAAACTGGCGGCCCCCTCTGCCAGGGGTGAAAGAAACAACCTGCCCTACCTGCAGTATATTGTATTTGTACTTCTTTGTACCTGTACTACTCTACTGTGATAATGCTCTCCTACCCCCGGGTCGCACCAGGAAACGAGCCTCGGCTCTGTGTGCCTTTCCTGATTAACAAATTTTAAATAAATTGTTTGGACTTCCTGCAGTCCTTGGTATGGTGTATATAGTAACGTAAAATTCTATGTGCATCCAAAATATGGAGCAATGCTTCCCCTGGATTGGCAAGCTCTGTAAAATAAACAGGCAGGTGGATGGATTGGTTGAGGGTAAACTCAGACACCACCTTAGGAAGAAACTTAGGATTAGTATGCAAACAGACTCCGTCTTAGTAGATAATCAAATAAGCTTGCTCACACGAGAGCCTGTAGCTCTGAAATTCTTCGAGCAGATGTAATGGCAACTAAAAAAATTTTTTTTCCACAACAGAAAGTGTAGCTCGCAAGACGCGACTGGCTCAAAAGGAGGCAGGGTCAGCTTCTCCAAAATAAAACTAAGATCCCAAGCCTGAACAAGGCTATGGATGGGAGGCTTCAAGTGGAGAATGCGTCTCAGAAATGTATGGGCCACATCCAGCTGTGCCACTGCACGGCCATCGATGGGCACATGCAAGGCTAATATGGCAGAGAGGTGAACTGTGAGGGATGAGTATTTGAGACCAGCATCAGACAAGGACAAGAGATATTCCAAAACCTGGTTCATCAGACAGGTGTAATGGTCCAGATGGTAAGAAGCGGCCCAGATAGCAAACCACTTCCACTTCACAGAATAAGTGGCCCTGGTGGAGCATTTTCTGGCAGCCACTAGGACATCAGCCGCCACCTGAGACACTACGAACCAAGCAACGGCTATGAACTCAGGAGCCATGCATGCAGATGGAGGGACTTGAGGCCCAGATGGACCAGGATCCCCAGTACTTCTGTCAACAGGTCCCAGCAAAGGGACAGGGGAACTGGAGGTTCCACAGTCAATTGTTACAGTAATGTAAACCATATCTGCTGCGGCCAAAATGGAGCTACCAGAATCAGGGTGGCTCCCTCCCATCTGTAGTTTGATGAGAACCTTCTGAATTAGAGAGATGAAAGGAAATGCATAAAGAAACCTCCCTTTCCAGGAGAATGCATCTTGGCAGAAAATTCCAGGCCCTGGATCTAGTGAGTAGAAACGCAGCAATTTTGCATTGAGTGGGGATACAAAAAGGTCCAACTCTGGGTGATGCTATCTGCTGAACAGGTCTTCTACAACAGAGGTCAGCAGTTCCCACTCATATACTTTGGACCGTGACAGTCTGAGGCTGTCCACCAAGGCATTTTGGGTGCCTGACACATGGACAGCAGACAGTTCTAGACTGTGATCTAGAGCCCAATACCAGATCCTCACTGCTTCCCAGCAGAGAGGACAGGAATAGGTCCCTCCCCTTGCTTGTTGATGTAATAGACTACAGAGATTGTCCAACTGCAACAACAGAGGATCTGGGGAGAGATGGTTCTGGAAGGCTTGTAAGGCACACAGAACTGCCCTCGTATCTAGAAAGTTTATGTGGATGTGAGTCTCCCCGTGGGACCAGAGGCCCTGGGCCTGAAGGAGCCTAGATGGGCTCCCCAGCCCTAACCTGACGCATCTGTGGTGAGGATCTGTTTGGGGTGGGGATCAGAAAGAGGACTCCCTTCAGGAGATTGGCTGGATTCATCCACCAGCAAAGCACTGTGCGAACTGGTGAGGAGACAAGGACCAGCTGATTTAGCACCAGCATCTCTGGAAGAACATTAGACAAAATGAAAAAATTACTTACCTTAGTAATTGTGTTTCTTCTAATGGAGTTTTGCTGTATTCTGACATATTGCAGTTGGCCCCAGCACTTGAACTGCTCCGGAGATTAAAGAGTTAACTCTGTGCCAGAGCATAGACCTTTGAGCTCGAGCTACGTTCAAACCTCTGTCTGCTGCACTTTGAAGTGTAACCGTCAGATTCTTACAAGCTAATACTAACTAACCCACCCCACTACGTGAAAATTGTAAAATTTTTACTAGCCAAAAGGCAACCAAATATTTCTGGATCCCCAAAAGACTCAAGTCGAGAAATCCAAAACAAAAACTAGGTAGTGAACAAAATAACTATCAAACCATAACAACAACCCAGTCCCCCTAGGTAAAAAGGGGGAAGTGCCAAGTACACCCCTGAGGTGCAACACTGCGCCTACCATCCCACTTCCCAAAAAACAGGTTCTGAGAGGGGAAGCAGGGAGAGAGGTCAGAATACAGCAAGACTCCATTAGAAGAAACACAATTACTAAGGTGAGTGATTTTTTTTTTTTTTTAAACAACATGAATTCTTGCTGTATTCTGACAAAATGCAGACTACCAAGCAGTACCTCCATATAGTAGGGAATCAACCTATTTTGGGAATACGCTCTGCAGTACTGCTGTACCAAACCGAGCATCACTCCAAGCCTGGATATCCAGAGAGTAATGCTTGGTGAATGTATGGACTGTTTTCCAGGGGGCTGCTTTGCATATCTCTAATAAAGGTATATCTCTGGCAGCAGCCAGCGAAGTAACTGTACCTCTAGTCGAATGAGCCCTCAGACCTGAAGGGGGTATTTTGTCTAGCTTTTCATAGCAGAATTGTATACAAGGGACAATTAGCCTGGCATTAGTTATCTTAGTAGCAGGTTTGCCCTTTCCCACTTCCCCATAAGTAAGGAACAACTGGAGGGAGTCAAACCTGGGTGACTTAGTACGCTCAATGTAGTAGCTAAGAGCCCTTTTAACATCCAAAATGTGTAATCTTCTCTCTCCTGAAGAATAGTCAGTGAAGAATACAGGAAGAGACATGGATTGGTTCAGATGAAAATCTGAAACCACTTTGGGTAAGAACCTTCTGTTGGTTCTGAGGACCACGTTATCTCTATGGAATGAGATAAAATCGGACTCCACAAGTTACTGATACATCTGACAGGGGTAACAGCTACCAGGAACACAGTTTTACAAGTCAAGTACTTAACCTCTGCTGAAGACAAAGGCTCAAAAGGGGGTTGCATAAGCTGAGCAATGCAAACATTAAGGTCCCATGCAGGAGTAGGATCCCTAAGGGGGGGTGGGGGATTGGTATGAAACAATCCCTTGAAAAATTTACAGAAAACAGGATGAGATGCCAGTGAGGAGGAGGGCTTCCCACTGACAGAAAAGCAGACACAGCTGACGAGTGTACCTTGAGGGTAGCTGGTCTGAGTCCTAGGCCATTAAGATGAACCATGTAATCCAGAACTGTAGATAAATCAGCAGTATCTGGGGATATATGTTTCTTGGAACACCAATGCTGAATCTTTTCCATTTGGAGTTATACGTTTTCCTGGTGGCAGGTTTTCTAGAGGCTTTGTGAATGTCCAGAACCCCTTGAGACAGATGCAAATCTGCATACTAACTCTTCAAGAGCCATGCCTTGAGATTGAGAGACCGAAGGTTGGGATATCAGATCCTCCCGAGAGGAGGTTAACAGGTTGCGATTCCTGGGCAGAGATAGGGGACGATGGACTGCAACAGGGGATAGCAAGGCTGCCTGGCCCAATCTGGAGCAATCAGGATCACTTTGCAAGACTGTGACCGTATCTTGACCAGGACCTTGAAAAGTAGAGGAAAAGGAGGGAAGGCATATAGAAATTTCCCTTCCCAATCCAGAATCAGAACATCCAGAGGGACTGAACCCAAGACTGGGGGTCTGCAACAGAAGAGAGGAAGTTGGCAATTGTCTGGGGCTGCAAAAAGATCTATCTCTGGGGTGCCCCACCTTGAAAGAAATCACTTTTAAACACTAGGGGATCCAGGGACCATTTGTGATGGCCCTGGGAAATCCTGCTCAATGCATCTGCTAGCACATTATCCTTCCCTGGGAGGTGAATTGCTACCAAAGAGGTCTGTAGAGAATAAACCAGACACCATAACTTCATGGCTTCCGCGCACAGGGCCATAGACCGAGTGCCTCCCTGCTTGTTGATGTACCACGTGGCGGTGGTGTTGTCTGTCCTGACCTGAACCACCTTGTTCTGTACTGATTCTGAGAAGGCTTGCAGTGCCAGGTACACTGCCCTGAGCTCCAGAAGCTTGATGTGGAGAAGAGACTCCTGAGTGGACCACACTCCCTGAGCTGTGAGAGCTCCCAGGTGAGCTCCCCACCCCAGGAGAGAAGCATCCATGGTAATAACCACAGAATGAGATTGACTGATGAATGGGACTCCTTGCCTGAAACTGTCCTGATCCTGCCACCATTGGACAGCCTGGATCAGGCTCTGAGTCACTGGAATAAGCTTGGTTAGAGGATCTTTTTTCTGCGATCAAAAAGCCCTCAAGTGAAACTAGATGTCCCTCATCTGAAATCTGGCCCCTTGTACCACTGCAGATGGAAGCTGCCACATGGCCCAGAAGTTGAAGGAAATGCCTTGCTGGCCGACACACTAGAAGGTGGAAAGAGGAAGCCAGCTATATGATAGCCCTTACCCTTGCCAAGGAGAGAAATGTTCTTGCATTGACAGTATCCAGTTCTACCCCTATGAAGGTCAAAAGTTGTACTGGCTCGAGAACTGACTTGGGAAGATTGAGGAGGAATCCTAGAGAAGTGAGCACTTGCTAGGTCACTTGCAAATCTGACATGACTTGGTCTGGAGACTGACCCACTATGAGCCAGTCGTCCAGGTATGGAAATATGGAGATGTTTTTTTCTCCTTAAAAAGGCCACTACTACTGCTAAGCATTTTGTGAATACCCTTGGAGCTGATGTTAAACCAAAGGGCATTGCTCTGAACTGGTAATGACCTGAAGGCAGTTCGAACCGGAGGTACTTTCTGTGGGATCACCTGATGGGAATGTGAAAGTAGGCATTCCTTAGGTCCAGGGAGGCTAGCCAGTCCCCTGGCCTTAGAGAGGGAAGAATTATTCCCAGAGTCACCATTTTGAACTTTGGCTTTAGAAGATGTTTGTTTAGGTATTTTAAGTCTAGGATGGGCCGCCACTCCTGTTTTTTTCAGGGTAAGGAAGTATCTGGAATACAGACCTTTGCCCCTGTGAATTGTAGGAACTTTCTCTATGGCTCTGAGAGCCAGCAGAGATGAAACCTCTGCCTCTAGGGCAATGGTTTCAGAGATGTTTGCAGGTGGAAAGGACCTGACCCTCAGTTTTGGAGATCTTTTGAAGCAGAGGGCCAGTTCCTGGCTTACTACCTCCAGGACCCACTTGTCTGAGGTAACAGACTTCCAGTCCTGGAAGTAGTAAGCCAGCCTGCCTCCTACAGGGATTGGGGAGTCGACCCGGGCTGACACATCAGGGTGTCTGCTTTGCAAGAGCCTTGGGCTGAGAGGTGGATGCAGCCCTGCTCATCCCCCTTCTGCCTCTCCCTCTTAAGAACCCCCTCTGGGAAAAAGGAGAGGAGGCCTGTGCCTGGTAGAAAGGCCTGCCCCTAGCCTGCTGCCTCTGAGGAGTTGCCTGCCTTTCCTTGGCCACTGCACTCCTCTAGGTGGTTCTGTGCTCATCCATCTTTTTTATATAATTCTCTGTCTGCTCCCCAAACAGAGAATTATTGGCAACAGGGAAATCCATAGCCTTAGCCTGGATATCCTGTGATAGGCTAGTACACCTGAGCCAAGCTAGTCTCCGAAGAGCAACAGATGTAGCCATGACTCTTGATCACACATCACTGGAGTCCACAGCAGCATGACACTGGATTTTTGATGCCTCAATCCCATCAGCAGCCACCTCCTCCAGCTCCTTGGCAAGCTGGGGGAGGCCTATTTAGCCAGTTCCAGTACAGTGTCCCATCTGGACTTCTGGTACCTGGCTGTGTAGGCCACGTAACTAGCCTGCCTGAGTCCCAAAGAAGATGCCATGTATTGTTTCTTTGCCATGGCATCCAACTTCCTGGAGTCTTTATCTGGGGGTGTGAAGCCAAGGGTATATTAGCCTTATCACAGGCTTTAGCCTGCACAACCCCAACATGGCTGCATTGCTGGTACAAATACTCCGTACCTGAGCCTGACAACATGTACCTCTTGTCCATTCTTCTGTCTACAGGAGGTAAAGAATTTGGAGTTTTAAACAACTTTTGTATCTGTTTCCCAAAAGATTTGTGCAGGGGAATATACAACCTCCTGGACTCTGGGATGTCCATCATCTCCACATATTCAGGCTCCCCTTGCTTCTCAACAGCTTCTCCCAAAGGAAGCTGGAGGGTTTCTGCCACTTACTCAGAAAGCCTAGGAGGGAAACACCAGAAGGCCTGTCTGGGGAGATGTCCGGTTCTATGGGCTCATCCAGACCTTCCACACCATCATCATAATCATCACCCCCCTCCAAATCTGGTTCATAAAAATCTTCAGGGGAATAATCTTGAACCGGAGGAACCAACCGAATTGAACGCCTGCCCAAAGGCGTCGGATCAGTCTGAACCGAACAGAGCGATTCAACTATGCTAATCGCCCGGGCAATTTCTTCGGCAGTCGGATGATGCGGTTCTGGATCCGAACCAGCCTATTTATCTTTTCTTTTTGTCGGAACAGACTCCTCAGGATCGGCTCTCCGTTTGCCCAAGGAAGTCTCACCCAGGTCAGTGGGCACTCCCTCAGGTTTGGTCGGAACCGAACCAGGCTGGCCATCCGGGTCAGCGGACTTCTCAGCCTCCTTCTCCCTAAGCCTGCCCAATCTTTTGTTCGGGGTGGCTTTAGGGAAATTTTTACAAATTTGGCAGTCTGATTCTAGGTGGTTAAAACCCAGACAGTAAAACACAGGTGGTGTGGGGATCGGCCTTAGCAAAGGCCTCCCTACACTCACTGCAATGTTGAAACCCAGTGGGGCCCGGTTTTTCTCTTGAGTTTCTCAGAAAAAAACATAACTAAACACTTACCCTTTTTTTGGCAACCACCAGGCAAGACCCCCTTATCGGTTTCTAACAGTGTCACGGGTATTTGAAAAAACTGATTAAACACGTTTTTTTTTTTTAAACCGATAAGGACCAGTACCTCACATTAAATTTCCTGAAAGGAAAAACAAATACACACACTAATAGAAACCGGTTCAGCTGAACCGGTTGAAAAGTCTACTTTTTACAGTTTCCACCACAATTTTCTAATCAAGTCCACTACCTATGCACTTACTGTACCACAGACAGGGATCTGAACCGAAAAATTAATAAAAGTATCGGTAAAACAGACGATTTTTAAACCGACCGAATCGTGAGCGAAGGAGAAATCTCCGGAGCGACTGTTCAGTTAGGCGGAGTAAAGAATCTGACGGTTACACTTCAAAGTGCAGCAGACAGAGGTCTGAACCGAGCTCGAGCTCAATGTTCTATGCTCTGGCATAGAGTTAACTCTTTCCTCTCCGGAGCAGTTCAAGTGCTGGGGCTAACTGCATTATGTCAGAATACAGCAAGACTTCATGTTGTTCGAAAGAAGCAGTCCAGAGAAGGGCAAGTAAAATGGTGCAAGGAATGCACCAAAAGTCATGAGGAAAGACTAGAGGACCTCAATATGTATTCCCTGGAGAAAGGGGGATATGATAGAGACATTCAAGTACCTCGGGGGTATAAACAAGATACAAGAGAGCAGCATCTTTCAGAAAAGAAGGTGTACAAGAACAAGGGGGCATGATATGAGGCTAGAGGGGGGTAGGCTCAGGGGAAACGTGAGGAAGTACTTTTTCACAGAAAGAGTAGTGGATGCTTGGAACAGCCTCCCTGCAGAGGTGTTGGGGGCAAAAATGGTAGGGGAATTCAAGAATGCACGGGATAGATATGAGTACTCTCGCAAAAGGGAAGAGAGGGTAAGCTGCACATCAATTAGGGTCTGTGGTAATGCATCAGGTAGGGGGAAAGGGGGCAGACTAGGTGGGCCACACAAGTCCTTATCTGCCGTCACCTTCTATGTATCCATGATCCAGGTCACCTGAATGCTGATCCCAACAGACCCTGAGGGTCCACTGCGGAATCCTCATGTCCAACCTGGCCAGAGGGACTCTCGTGATGGCTGCTGTCATGAATGAGATCTAGGAGCTAGAGGAAAGTTCTAGCTGGAACATGCCGGCTCTGAGCCACCTCCTGGGCCTGGGCAATGAGATGGTCTGCCCAGTCTTGGCCTTGCCCTGAGTAGAATCCAGGACTGCCCTAATGTACTGTAATCTCTGAAAAGCGGTCAGCACAGACTTGGGTGGACTGACAATGATGCCCAAGGAGGGGAACAACTGCTGTGTGTGCTGCAGGGTGAACAACAAAAGTTCTCTGGACTGGGCTTTCAGTAACCAGTTGTCCAGGTATGGGAACACGTAGAGGCCCTCGCGCCACAAGGCTGCTGTCACAGCTAAGCATTTGGTAAAGACCAGTGGCACAAAGGAGAAGTCAAATGGCAAGACGCTGAACTGGTAATGCTCCCTCTGGAACAGAAACCATAGGTAATGCCTGTGAGGGGGCAAACCGTGATATGCAGATAGGCATCCTGCATATTGAGGGAGCATAGCCAGTTGCTCTGCTTGAGCAGCGACAGAAGGCAGTGCAAAGTTTTTTTTTTTTTATTCTTTTCTTGTTTTAAACTTGTATAGTTTTATGTTTTGGATCTGCTATTGTAAATTTTATCTTTTTATGCTATATAGAACTTCAACCTGTACTTTTGTGCCTGGTTGCAATATTAAGTAATAAAGTATTAACTAACTGAAGAGACAATCCGTTTTTTGCACTGAATAAAAGAAAAAAATTACTCACCGTAGTAATTCTATTTCTTCCAAGGGGTCCTTTAGCATCAGTAACAATAGCAGTAAGCTGACCAGGCTGAACTCTGAGGTGGAGCCATAAATATTCATAAAAATACAGTGACAATCAGAATCAAGCAGGAAGTTGTGATGAGTGCAAAAAGCCCACAGGGCTTCAGAATTTTTTCGAAGACGAAAGGAGAACAATGACTGAAAGGACTGTGCCAAAAGGCTTTAAAAGCATGCAACAGCACAAACAAAAAGGCTATAATTAACCATTAAAATGCTCTAAAAACAATCAAAAAAACTTAAATAAGGCAAAAAGTTACAGAAGCAGAGCTCTCAATGTAGGTGCCTAGGGAGGCAGGGTGGAAGGTTACTGATGCTAAAGGACCCCATGGAAGAAACAGAATTACCACGGTGAGTAATTTTTTCTTCTCACTCCAGGAGTCCTTTAGCATCATTAACAATATTAGACTACTAAACAGTACAGTTGGAAGGCAGGTATAGAACCTACTTAGGGGAAGAAGCTCTGCAGGACTGCCCTGCCAAATTTGGCATCAGACCTTGACTGTACATCCAGGCAGTAATGCTTTATGAATGTGTGTACAGTCTTCCAGGTACAGTAGCTGCTTTGCAGACCTCTAGCAAGGGGATGACCCTTGCAGCTGCCACAGAGGCAGCAGTGCCCCTAGTAAAGCAGGCCCTGAGGGGGCCGTTTGCCAGCCTTGGCATAACAAAAGTGAATACAGGAAACTATCCAGCAAGACAGAGTTCTCTTGATGGCTGGTTTTCCCTTGCCTACCTCACCATAGGTGAGGAAAAGTTGAGTAGAGGAGCCTCTGACCTTTTGGTATGCTCCATATAATAGGATAGAGCTCTTCTGACATCTGTGCTGTGAAGCCTTCTTTCCCCTGGAGTGGAATTGTCAGTGAAAAAGACAGGGAGAGTAATGGACTGGTTAAGGTGGAACTCAGAGAACACCTTCAGAAGCAATTTCCTATTTGTTCTGAGCTCTACTTTGTCCTTATGCAGGAACATGTAGTTAGGCTCAGTGCAGAGTGCTTGTAGTTCTGAAATCCTTCTTGCAGAAGTGATGGCCACTAGGAATACTGTTTTCCAGGTAACATACTTAATGTAGGCTGTAGCCATGGGCTCAAAGGGTGGGAGGGAATACCTCTCAACCTCTTGCCTCATGAATCAGGGACAAGGTTTAAAAAAAATCAGGGACAAAGACCTCAAATCAGGGACACATCTTAAAAACTGGTACTATTCACTTAAAAAGCTGATAGAATAAAGGGATTTGTGATAGGACACATTTTCTAAAGAAGAACAAGTCTGCAACTTTAATGTCTGACATTATTTTCTGCATTTAATCCCCACTGTTCTGTCACAAACACACAAATTTTACGAGGAACAGAGGAAAATGTTGAGGCCAAATCAGGGACAGTTGAGAGGTATTTGGGTGGGTGGGGGGGGCTCCATGAGCTTAGCAATGCAGTGGCTAAGGTCCCAAAGGGGGAACAGGTTGCCTAATTGGGGGCTGCAAATGAAGTAGACCCTCGAATAACTTTTTGAAAATGGGCCAAGAAATGATAGCGACTTTTCTTTCCCAGTGGAAAGGTAGGCTGAAATTGCAGCTAAGCAAAGCCTCAAGGATGAGGCCTTGAGGCCTGATGACTACAGATGAACTAAATAGTCCAAAAAGGAAGGGATAGAGGCCTTCAGAAGGTCTGTTCTTTTTCCTTTGTACCAGATTGAAAATCGTTTCCATTTAGCAGCATAGGTTTTCTTCGTGCTTGGCTTTTTAGCTATACGAATAATTTTCAGAACTTGTTCTGAATACTGTGTATCTGGGAATTCTAGCTCCTCAAGAACCAGGCTTTGAGGTGAAGGGATTCCAGGTCTGGATAATTCACTCCTACTTGTGGTAGCGTGAGGAGACAGTGAGTCAGAAGAAGCTGAATCGGTTTCTTGTGGGACATGGCCAGCAGGAGAGGATACCAGACTTGCCTTGGCCAGTCTGGAGTTATGAGGATCATGGTTGCAGGCTGATCCCTGAGCAGTAGCACTCTGTATAACAGGGGAAATAGACAGAAAACATACAGAAACTTCTATGTCCAGTTCAAAACTAGTGCATCTGCTGGGAGAGTGCCCATTGCTGAGGATCTGCAGCACTACAGATGAAGCCAGTTGTGGAGGTGGGATGTAAACAGGTCCACCTCTGTTGTGCCCTCCCTCCTGAAGACTGTGGAAAGGACTTGTCTGTTCAGAGTCCATTCATTGTGACCTTGGCTGATGCAGCTCAGAGCATCTGCCAGGGTATTGTCCTTGCCTGGGAGGTATATGGCAGAGAGACTCACATCCAGGGAATAGGCCAGGGACCAGATTCTCATGGTCTCCATGCACAGGGCAGTAGACCTTGTGTCACCCTGCTTGTTTATGTAAAACAGAGCAGTGGTGCTGTCTATTCTGAGCTGAGCAGTGCGTCTCTTTACCTGAGTGGCGAAAGCTTTCAGTGCCAAGTACACAGCTCTGGGTTCCAGAAGATTTATGTGGCATTTGGACTCCTTTGGCGTCCAAGTGTTACTGACTGAAGAGCTGAAAGGGGATGCCCACTGAGAGGTTTTTCTTTTCCTTCCACCAGTCAAGAGCCTGAAGCAGTGTTTTTGTCACTGGTACTAGCTTAGACAGAGAATTTTTCTTTTGTGACCAGTGGGCTTGCAAATGATATTGAATGTCCCTCATTTGAAACCTTACCCCTGGGACCACAGCTATAATAGAGAAATCATGTGGCCCAGGAGCTGTAGAAAATGTCTCACAGGCCTTGGCTGGCCTAGCAGAAAATAATTTGCTGCAGTCAGAAAGTTCTGAATTCTGTCCTGAGGAAGAAAGGCTTTTGCCTACTGAGTATCCAAGTCTGCTCATTTAAGGCTGATGAGCCGAGAGGGTTCCAGATGGGATTTCTTTTCATTGATTAGAAACCCTAGAGAGGACAGAGTTTGTCTTGTGCGGTATAGAGTCTCCCTGACTTGCTCTGGGGTCTTGCCCACTACAAGTCAGTCGTCCAGGTATGGAAAGACTGAAATGTCCTGCTTTCTCAAGTAGGCTGCCACTACAGACAGGCACTTTGTAAATAGAATGGGAGCAGAAGTGAGGCCAAAGGCAGGGCTGCAAACTGGTAATGGCCTGACTGCAGCCTGAACCTCAGAAACTTTCTGTGGGACTGCCTGATTGGTATGTGAAAATAGGCGTCTTTGAGATCCAGGGAGGCTAGCCAGTCTCCCTGCTGCAGAGTGTGTAT
The DNA here is from genome assembly GCA_016271365.2 of Neoceratodus forsteri. Classification (NCBI taxonomy): domain Eukaryota; kingdom Metazoa; phylum Chordata; order Ceratodontiformes; family Ceratodontidae; genus Neoceratodus; species Neoceratodus forsteri. The sequence continues at coordinate 483,488,531 of CM028130.1, forward strand.
TACCACTTGAAGGGTAATCATCTTGAATTTTGGTTTGAGTAGGTGCCTGTTTAGATATCTGAGGTCTAAAATAGGTCGCCACTCCCGGTTTTTCTTTAATGTTAGGAAGTATCTAGAGTAGATAGCTTTTCCATGCTGTGAAAGGGGAATCCTCTCCACCACTTTGGCTGATAATAGAGTCTTTACCTCCAGCTCCAACAGGTATCTTTCTGTTGGGGATAGGGGTTTTTACAGAGCCGGACCCCGAAAGGCAGGAAACTGCTTGAACTGTAGGGGTAGACCTTTTTCCACTACCTCCAAGACCCACTTGTCTGTGGTGATGTGGGTCCAAGCTTGGAGGTAGTGGGGGAGCCTGCCCCCTACTGGAGGAGGGGAGGCGACCTGATTGCAGAAGTTAGAACTTAGACTGTGTGGCAGTAGAAATACAGAAAAAAATAGCGGTTTCTGGTAAAATAAAGAAGCCTCTATTAAAAAGACCTTGAAAACGCAAAAAGCCCCCCTGAAAACGCGGTATATTTTTACCTCAGAAAAGTTAAAAGGAATCAAGGAAAAAAGGGGAAAGTGTGGTTCCTGGGAACCGGCAAGGAATAACTAAAAATCCTTTAAAATGATAATAAAATGTAAAATACTTACAAACTCAGCACAAAAGTAAAGACTTAGGCACAAAAAGTTTGCTTCTCAAGAATGAGAGAGTACGTCAGAGGCAGTGTTTCTCAGTCAGTTGGAGAAAAAATTCTGAAGCTCTGTGGGCTCTGCACTCAACACAACTTCCTGCTTGATTCTGATTGGCCATTCTATTTTAATGAATACGGATGTCTTCACCTCTAAGGCAGTTCAATCTGGTCAGCTTACTGCTATTGTTACTGATGCTAAAGGCCTCCTGGGGTGAGAAAAGTTCTGTTTCTTGAGGCTGGTTCCGTGGCCTATTTGACCGGGGGAACATCTGGAGGCTGCTCTAGAAGCTCAAGAGTATGTCCATGTTTGATTATCTGCAGGATCCAAGCATCTGTTGTGATGGTTCTCTACTGGGACAAATGGAGGGAGAACCTGCCTCTGACCACCACCTCCTGACTCAAGGGAAGAGGAGGGGGGTCCTGCAAGGAGTCAGGCAGAGGCTGAACTGGTGGCAAGGGCTGCACTGCTGCCTCTAGGTTGTTTGGCCGAGAGTCCGGCAGAGGAAGAGAGAGCAGGGAAGGCTGAGCTGGCTCTGTGTTTACCCTGGTTTGCCTCCGGGACCCGACTTATGGGAGGGCTTCCGAAAGGACAGTGGCCTACTCCTGGGTTGGGTATGATGTAAGGAGTGGACAGACTGAATGGCCCCACCAGAAGCCTGCAGCTCATTAATAATGTCCTGCACATTTGGACCAAAAAGTTTGTAACCCACAAAAGAGGCATTTAACACCTTTTGTTCAATGTCATTGGCAAAGCCAAAGACCCGCAGCCAAGAGTGCCACCTAAGGCAAATGCCAGATGTAGATGCCCGGGATGCAGTGTCAACCATGTCATAGATGGCTCAGGGGAGGTGTCTGTTAACATTCTCTGAGGACTGAAGTACATTTAGAAGCTCCTGCTTGAGAGAACCCTCAGGAAGGGACTCAGTAGTCGCTTTGCCCTTCTTCCAGAGAGTATTCTGGTTCTTAAGATAGGCAAAGTAATTGGCAATCTGATGGCCAAGGGTGGCCGAGGTGAAAGTCATTTTGCCCCACAGATCCAACCTTCTGGACTCCCGGTCAAGGGGCAGGGAGCTATGGTGCTTAGGGGCCTCAGTCCTGTCACTGGCAGCTTTAATGACCACATAGTCTGTCTCAGGCTGAGCTGCATAAAAGGGTAACCCCTGAAGTGCCTGATTAAAGTTTGTGGGCCTTCCTAGGCATAGCTGGCACCATACTGGGTCTGAGCCAGGCTGCTGTGACTGCATCATTTAAGGCTGGCAGCAGAGAAGGAATAATCTTAGGTGGAAACTCAAGGATCTCTAAGAAGTCCACCATACTTCTCCTCCTCCTCCTCAGTTTGGAATCCCATAGTGGAGGAGAGCTGTTTCATAACACTGAATAAAGGAAGGGTCCCAACGGGGGACCTGGGAGTGTGCTTAACAGACACCTCTCTCACAGAGGAGATAGTGGACCTATCAGAGGCTTCCACATTGACTTCCTCCTCTTCCTCAGGGAGGAGATGATCAGGATGGTACTCCTCTTCATCAAAGGACTGCTCTGGTGCAGGGACCAACAAACGTCATGCCGACGACTCCACAGGGGGTGTGCGGGCCTAGCAGGCGGCGCCGCCGAAACAGCCAACGACGGCCCGGGCCGTGCAGCTAGCTACTGGATAAGAAGTACTAATGGAGGTTAAAATGTTATGAAGGTTTCTGGCAGGGAAGGAATGGTCATCAGGCACTAGGACCACACAGAAAACTTTAGCTAGCAATGTCTGTCAGGAGACCACCCACCAGACGTCATGTGACGGACATCAGCGTGACACTATACGTCGTCAGCTGGTCGGTCCCCTGCCAGACACTGCTAGCTAAAGTTTTCCGTGTGGTCCTAGTGCCTGACAGTTCTAGTCCTAATGGTTAATACCTACTGCAAGAGCCCTCTAGAAGTAAGATTAGCGCTTTCCTAAAAAGAAAGCGCAAATCCCAAGAGGCAACTGGCTCTTAAGGAGACACAGTCAACTTTTCCAAAATAAAATTCAAGTCCCAAGCCGGGACAGGGGAACGGATTGGGGTTTCAAGTTGCAGGATGCCCCTTAGAAAGCTGCACGATGCATCCATCTGAGCAATCCTGCGGTCACCCACGGGCTCGTGAAAAGCAGAAATAACATAAAGGTGGACCTTGAGGGAGGAATACTGGAGGCCTGAGTCGAACAAAAAAAATCAGGTAGTCCAGGACATGCTTAACAGGACAGGTGAAAGGGTCTATGGACTGCTTGGCAGCCCAGATGGCAAACTGCTTCCACTTCATGGCTTAAGTGGCACAGGTGGAAGGCTTGTGGGCGGTCACCAGGAAGTAAACAACTCTGTTAGAGACCCCAAACCTGGCAATGGCTACGCCCTCAGGAGCCACACATGCAGATGGAGGGACCTTAGGTTGGGATGGATCAGGGTCCCCCGATCCTGGGTCAGCAGATTCCTGCAAAGGGGCAGAGGGACCGGAGGTACTTCCGCCAGCTGCTGAAGCAGAGGGAACCATATCTGGTGAGGCCAAAATGGGGCTACTAGGATCATGCTGGCCCCTTCCATATGCAGCTTGATCAGCACCCTTTGTATTAGTGGAAATGGAGGAAAAGCGTACAGAAATCTCCCGCTCCAAGAGAGGGACAACGCGTCTCTCCAGAGAACTCCAGGCCTTGGATCTAGGGAGCAAAAACTGGGCAGTTTTGCACTGAGTGGGTATGCAAAAAGGTCCAACTCTGGAGGACCCCATCTGCTTAACAGATCTGCTACATATGAGAGAAGCTCCCATCCGTGCATGCTGGACTGAGTCCTGCTGAAACTGTCCGCCAGGGTATTTAGAACACCTGGTACGTGGACCGTGGAGACTGTCAGACTGTGCTCCAAGGCACAGTAGCACGTTCGCATGGCCTCCCTGCAAAGGGGGTATGAGTGAGCCCTGCCATGCTTGTTAATGTAGTAGACTACACTCAGACTGTCCGATTGCACCTGCAGTTGGACCTGGAGAAGGTGCCCTTGAAAGGCCTGCATAGCATAGAGTACTGCTCTCATCTCCAGGATGTTGATATGCAGGGCAGCTTCCCATTGGGAGCATGAGCCATGGGTTTGGATGGGACCCTGGTGAGCTTCCTAGCCTAGACCCGAAGCATCCGTGGTTAGGATATGATATTATTTATTTATTTATTAAATTTTGGTGACCGGGTAGGCCCACTGAGCCCCGAAGGTCCCTTTTTCAGGGGCGACCCGGGATAACAATACTATTATACTATATAGTACTACAATACTATAATATAAGAATGAACAAGAACATAAGGAGCATTTGAGGCATTTTGAGTTACATCATCAGGTGATGATATGGGGAAGAAATCTGGAAAGGGACCCCCTGCAGAAGATTCAAGGGGTCCATCCACCACTGAAAAACTCTGCAGACTGAGGAGACCAGGATTAGTTGGTCCAACTCGTTCATGCACTGGTCCCACTGCACTCTTAGGGTCCCCTGAAGAGTGCTCATGTGAAGCCTGGCCAGTGGAATGGTGGTAATGGCCATAGCCATTAAACCTAGAAGCTCGTGGTACGGCCTGGCAAGGATGTACTGATGCCGAACGACTTCCTGAGCCTAAGCTATATGGCATTCTGCCCTGTTTTGGGGTAAGAAGGCTTTTCCCTGCTTGAGTCCAGTACACCCCCCTATGAATTGCAGTCTTTGGGATGGTACTAGACAGACTTGGGCAGGTTGACAGTTTGCCCAGAGATTGGAATAGCTGGAGAGTATGCTCCAGAGTCAGCAACAGCTGCTCCCTGGACGGGGCCTTGAGAAGCCAATCGTCCAGGTAAGGGAAGAACTAACATCCCTTCCTTCTGAGGGCTGCTGTGGCCGCTGCTAAGCATTTGGTAAAGACATGCGGTGCAGAGGATGAGCCAAAGGGAAACACTTAACTGGCAGTGTTCTCCCTGAAAAGTAAAGTAAAGAAACCTCCTGTGAGGAGGAAAGATCGAAATATGCAGGTAGGCATCCTGCATGTCCAGTGAGCAGAACCAGTCCCGTCTTGAGGAGGGGCAAGAGGACTGGCAAAATTACCATCTGGAACTTTCTTTACTAGACAGAGAAACTGAGGTCCTTGATGTCTAAGATGCGTCTCAGATCTCTGGTCTTCTTGGGGACCAGAAAGAACCTGGAATAAAACCCTTGGTGTCTCTGTCACTGGCCTGCTTGCGCAGGAGAAACTGCACCTCCTCCGCAGGAACAGACAGGTCGGCTGGGTGGTAGGCTGAGGGTGGGTATCTGGAGGTTGCTGAATGAGCTACAAGGTGTGACTGCATTCTATTATTTGCAGGATCCTAGCATCTGAAGTGATGGTTCTCCATTGATTCAGATGGAGGGAGAACCGGCCTCCGACCACCGCCTCCCGGGTCTGGACCGGGGAGGGTGGTCTGACAAAGAGTCAAGTGGATGTGGGGCCAGCTGTGGAGGCTGGACTCATTTCTGGGACACTTGGTTGCCATTCCAGTATTAGAGGGGGCAGGCAAGGAAGACTGGGCTCTGCGCTTACCCTGGGTGCGAGGGCCCGAGCCTGGTCTATTGGCCCGTCTACGAAAAGTAGAGCGTCCTCTACCACGGGGTTGAGTGTGTTAGAGAGAGTGGACTGAAGAGCTTGGAGCCACTGAATGGGGTGTTGAGCACCTTGTTTTACATATCAGCTGCAAAGCCAGAGACCCTCAGCCATGAATACCTATGAAGGCAAATGCCTGTGGCAGCCGCCCTGGCCACCGTATGGGCAAATCACAGAGGGCCCGAGGGAGATGTCTGCCGACATCCACTGCAGTTTGCAGGCACTGAAGCAGTTCCTGCCTCTGGGTGCCATCAGGGAGGGCTTGGGCAGCCGCCTTGCCCTTCCTCAAGTTTGCATTCTGGAACTTGACCATATGTGATAGATAGTTTACAATCCTTAGGCTTAAGGTAGAGAAGGCATAAACCCTCTTACCTCAGAGGTCAATCCTGTGGGATTCATTGTCTGAGGGAAGGGAGTAAAGGTGCTTAGGCACCTTAGATCTGTCATGGGCTGATTTTATGACAACAGAATCAGTTTCAGCGTGGGCATCAAAATAAGAGAGGCCCTGGGGGGCATTATACAGCCTGCCTGCCCTGTGTGACATAGCTGGCACCATGCCTGGCTTGTGCCAGGCTGCTGTAGTGGCATTCTTAAGGGTTGGCAGCATAGGAGGGATAATGATGGGTGGAGAATCGGGCATCTCCAAGTAGTCAGCCAGGTCCTTCCTGGCGACATCATCCTCCTCAATCTGCAGGCCCCTAGTAGCAGACAGCTGTTTCATGACATTATAGAAAGTAGCATTCTCAGGAGGAGAGCTGGGAGTATGCTTAACTGAGTCCTCACTGACTGAGGTGGCAGTGGACTTGTCAGAAAAGAGGATTTCCTCATCCTCCATGTCATCAGGGAGGATGAGGTCAGGATGGTACTCCTCCTCGACATCTACCTCCTCATCTGGGTCTGGTGTCAGCGCAGTCGTCTGTGGCTCTTGGGGAGGTTCCTTTGGACAACAAATGGGTGTCGACGATGAAGCTGCCAGCGACAATGGCTTATTGAACGCACTTAAGTGCTGATCCAGTACATTGGTGAACTTAACCAGTACCTCGTTCAGGTCCATGGTCTTCGACTGAGCGGGGTTAGATGGCACAGACGCCGGCAGCCTGCCAACCTGAGAGCCCGATGAAACTGTAGCCCTCTGAATGGAAGGGGCAAGCATTGGAGTATCCATCGATGGAGGCGGGGCTGTCGACCCAGAGGTTGACGACCGGGCGCCCTGAGAGTTGGGCATAGAAGTTGTCGGTATGGGTCTGGTAGGGACAGAGACCTGGATAGCTGGTCTGTTCGAAGCGGTCACAGTCAATGAAGCGCCCCCTGATGAAGGCGAGGCCGACAGGGAATGGGATGGCCACCGGGGGGGAGTGGTCACGATCCCAGTCTTTTTATGAGGAGTACTTGTCTCGGGCCTTGGAGGCCTGGAAATTCGTGGACTTGATGGGAGAAGAAGCGGCCCGGCCCCGGAGGACAACTGACCAGAGTTGACTATCTGTTGCTCAATCAGGAATTTTTTTGAGAGCCTTCTTGCGTCAACCTGAGGGTTGTTCGGTTAAATTTCTGGCAGAGCTCACTGTTGGAGACTTCGTGGTGCAGTCCAAGACAGTAGACAAAAACGGAGTGTTCATCTGTAGAGGCGATCTTTCCACAGCAACAGCGCCGGAAATGGGAAGAAGGTGGATTAACTCTTGACATAAACAAAATAGGACAAAAAAGTTCAAAAGAAATTTTAGTGGTAAACGTAGAAGAAAAACATCTGTAGGCTGAAAAAGGCACAAAACACTGCGATGGTTCTCCTGCAGAGACTGTGCTTGCAAGTTGATGGCGGGAAAGAACTGAGGAGGGAGTGGGTCTGCCTGCGCCTATACAGGGTTGCTGACGGCAGATGTTGACGGCGTGGGTGGCCCTAGTTGTACTGCTGAAAATCTTCTGTGTGGATTCCCCTTCACCAACGGTAATGGTTGCTATGGTGTTAACTGATGACTGAGATATCCCCGAAGATCTTGTTGTTCTAGGTCGATGTGCTGGTCCCACTGGACCCTCAGTGTCTACTGGGGAATCCACATGTGCAGCCTGGCCAAAGACACTGTGACAATGACTACAGCCATGAGGCCCAAGAGCTGCAGAAACATTCTGGCCTCAACATACCTGCTGTTGTAAAGCAGCTGGGCCTGAGCCATAAAGCGGTCTGCCTTGTCCTGTGGTAAGAATGCAGAGCACCAAGCCATATCCAGTATGGCCCCAATGTACTAAAGGCGCTGGCAAGGGGTCAAGACTGACTTGGGCAGATTGACTATGATTCCCAAGGCATAGAACAACTGTCTGGTATGCCCTAGGGTCAGGAGCAGCTGCTCTCTGGACTGTGCTTTGAGCAACCAGTCTACCAGGTAAGGGAAGACATACAGACCCTCCCTCCTGAAGGCCGCTGCTACTGCTGCCAAGCATTTGGTAAAAAGACCCGTGATACAGAAGATGAGCCAAAGGGCAATGCTCAGAACTTGTAGTGCTCCCCCTGGAACTGGAGGTACTGTTGGTGGGAAGCACACACCTTGATATATATGCAGGTATGCATCCTACGTATCAGCAGGCCATGCAGAGTCACCATCCTAAACTTCTTGCGCTGGATATAGAAATTCAGGTTTCTCAGATCTACGATGGGCCATAAATCTCCTATGGATCTAGGGACTATAAAGAAACGAGAACAGGATTCCCTGTTCATCTGAACTACAGGGACAGGTTCTATGGCCCTTTTTTTGCAGCAATGTGCGGATTTCCCCCAGCAGCACTGCAATGTGGTCTGGAGGGTAGCTACAATGAACAGGAGGTTGATCTGGAGGCCACTCTGGAAGTTCTAGAGTGTGACTTTGTTCCATGAGCTGCAGGACCCAAACATCTGTGGTGATCTCACTCCACCTACCCAGGTGGAGAGAGAAATGACCCCTACCACCACCTCCTGCAGTGCTGAAGGGTGGGGGTCTGGTAAGGAGTCATGTTGTGGTAGCCCACGCAGCTGGGACCACACCCCCCCTCCTCTGGGGGCCTTCCCAGAGGTGGAGGTGGGAGCAGGCAGGGCTGCTGCTGTCCGGTGTTTGCCCTGGGGCCGGACACCTTGCTTGGGCTTATGGAAGGCCCGACAAAAGGGCACCTTCTGGCCACTTTTTAGCTGGGTGTGGTATAGGGTGTACATGGATCGCAGAGTCCTATCCAAGGTCTACGGAAACAAAGTCCTGCACATTCACCCCGAAGAGCTTGTAGCCTCTGAATGGGGCATTGAGGATGGACTGTTGCACATCTGTACCAAAGCCAGATACCCGAAGCCAATAATGCCTACTCAAGCAGATACCTACTGCCACTGCCCTGGCAGAATTAGCAGCAGCATCATAGGCAGACCGCAAAAGATGCTTGCCAATGTCGGCCCCAGACTGGAGGGCCTTAAGCAAATCTTGCCTCTGGGAGGGCCTAAGCAGCAGTCTTGGCCTTCTTCCAGAGAGTACTCTGAAATTTGACCATGTGGGCAACATAATTCAAGACCCTGATGGCCAGCGTAGCGGAGGCAAAGGTCCTCTTCAGCATGAGGTTCAGCTTTCTGGATTCCTTATGGCAGGAAGAGAGCAGAGGCACTTGGGCTTTTGCTCCTATCATGGGCAGCATTGATCACTACTGAATACGCCTTTGGCTGCTTAGCAAAGTATGGTTTCCCTGAGAGAGCCTCGTACAATTTGTCCACCTTTCTAGGCATGGCAGGGAACAAATTCAGTCTGTACCAGGCAGCCAGAATGGCATCTTCAAAGGCTGTTATAAGAGGAGGAATAATAAGGGGAGGGGAATCTGGCAGTTCCAGGTACTCAGTCAGATTCCTCCTGTAACATCCTGCTCTTCACAATCAAACCCCATCACCGTTTGTAACTGCCTCATCACTGAGATGAAAGAGGGGTCATCAGCGGAGATCTCGGGGGTGGGGTGGGGGAGATAGTGGAGTCCTCAGACCTGGAAGAAGCAGTGGAGATGTGAGGGGCTAGCAGCCCCGTTGCCTGCATCCTCATGGGGGAGATCAGGATGGTATTTGTCCTAGTCACTGGGCTCTGAAATGGGCACCAACAGTGGCGCGGATAAGCAGGATGCGGCGCCAAAAGCATAGGCCTAGTACGTCCCATCATCGGCCTCGGGGGTAGGGGGAATGATGCATGAACTCCCAAAAGGAGTACAGCACAGATGAGACATCAAAGAGAGGTGGCATTGGTGGGGGAACCTGGGGATCCGGCGCCAGCGGCACTGCTTGTGGCGTCAATGGGGTGAGAGAGGCCCTGGCATCAATAAGTCAGCCTGAGACATCATCATGGGAGACCAAGACCCTGATGATGACGTGGTAGCCTGAAGTGATGACATGGGGTGGGGGGTCTGAGTCCCCAGTGTCGAAGTGGAGGCCAAGGTACAGGCAGAGGACACCATCAGGATAGTATAGAGTCCAATGATAATGCCACGCTGGTCAAACTGATCCAGCTAAGCTCCGTCTGGTGGCCCATGGAGAATAGGGTCCGGAACAGCAGAGGCTGAAAGGTTAGCGAGGGGGACAGAAAGCTTGACGCTGAGGAGCCACCACCAGCCAAAGTTAGATTGGTGGGAAGCGCTGCTAAAGCCAACTCCATAGAAGATGGGATGAGGGGGATGTTGCCAAAGCAGCAGGCGACCCTGCAGAGGTTGCTGCCTTAAGCGGTGACCATGAGTGAGCTGGGGAGGACCGCTCCTTACCCGTGTTTGTGCTTTCCAGCCGACTTGTCCCGGGCCTTGGATGAGTGACAGCCCATGGATGGTGCAGGGGAGATGAAGGTGCTAATTCCAGTCATCATGAAGGTGTTTGAAGGTTTATTAGCAAATCAAATACAAAGTTTCTTAGAAGGAGAAAAGATTTTAAACAGATTTCAATCTAGTTTCAGACCATTACACAGTACAATGACTGCTTTACTGAAAGTAACGGGACATTACTGGAGCACTGAACAGGGGGTTGTCAGTGGGCGCGGTCTTTATAGACCTATCCAAGGCCTTTGATATTCTGTCCCATGACATCCTCCTGTCCAACCTCGGAGAAACTGGAAAGTCAGATTCAGTGCTGCACTGGTTTCATCAATACTTGGCGGGGAGACACGTAGGACAACCCTGGGAGGGTGGACATCAGACACAGGACTTATAATATCAGGAGTTCCGCCGGCCCAGTGGCGCGGAGGGCTAAGGCGCTGGACACCTTACCTCACGCCGCACCAGCAACCTGTGTTTGGGATCGGACATGGGACGCTGGGGGTTGGCAGGAAGGAGAAGGATCGAGCGTCCACAGGACTGCTCTCCTTCTCGGGAAGGGACTACAGCGCTCAGCGAAAGCCTGCAACCTAAGCGGAGGCTGGGGGTGTACGTCAGCACTGGAGCTTTGAAGCAGAGCTGCGGCAGGCGCCAGGAATGCAAGACAGGAGCACGCGCCGCCACCACCGCTGGTGCCACTGCACCGCAACCTCGAGGGGAGAAAATGGAAAAAATAGGGACCCTCTGCAGGATGACGATGGTCCCCCGCCTCAGCGGTCTGGGAAGGCACCTCCCGAATGCATATCCAGTCTGGTGGGTCAAGTCGCTCCCCAACCCCTGCCATGAAGGTTAAGTCGTGGGGTTCATGGGAGGGGGCCCTCATACCTGAAGCCGTGTGGGGCGGGGGATGTCTGAGGGTGGCAGAGGACTCCTAGGAGGAGAAAAATAGAAACTAAAAAAAAAAAGAAATAATATCAGGAGTTCCACAGGGCTCAACGATGGGCCCGATTTTATATATGAACAAACTCTCTATAACAGATGTTAAGAGTAAAGCACAATCGGTATGCAGGTGATACTATCATATACATGGAAGGCAATTTAATTGATAGTATCCAACATCCTCTTCAACTGGCTTTTGAAGAATTGCAACAATTCTTACTAGATTCCAAGTTAATATTAAATGACAGGAAATCGCAGGTAATCTATTTCACTAGACAGAAATATAGAAACATTACTGAGGTACCTCTACAGATTAAAACCAAAAGCAATAAATGTTTAGAACAAGTTTTTAGTTACAAATATTTAGGTATTCAATTAGATGCCTCATTAAAATGGGATTTACATATAAAACTCTTGAAAACAAAATTGGTAAATGTCTCGGTTTTCTATACAAAAATAAATACTGTATGACCGAGTCAATTAGGAACCATGTTGTTCAAACCTTGATTATGCCAATCATCGATTATGGAGATATAATCTACCAGGGTGCTACACTTAAGATTTTAAATAGGTTAGATGTTCTATATCATAAATTAGCAAGATTCATATTGGATGTTCCAAAAAGAACTCATACGGCCGACATGTATGATCCCCTACAATGGATCAGTTTAACAGAAAGACGTGCCCTTCACTCAGTTTTATTTATGACAAAATGCATAAAATGTAGAGTACCTGATTATATCATGGATAGTCTCTCATTGAGACCTGTAAACCAGTCCTTGTGAGCTGCTAAAGGTATAGAACTTAATCTCCCTAAAGTTAATACAGTTTTTGGAATGAAACATCTATTCTACAATGGCCCCAGACTTTGGAATACCCTTCCTGTAAATCTCAGGTATAAAGGTAAACCCATATGTATAAGTGCCACCTTCAAGACCTTGCATGCCAAGGAGCTATGCAGCTGCTTCCAGCAAGCTTAGCATGCTAGGGTGCCTACTGCTTACCTGCCCACTACATCTCCACCTAACCCGGCCCTTTGATTGTCTCCTATACCCCCCTTTTTTCTACGAATCCACTACCTTTCTTACCCTCAGACTCCTAACATATATGACCCCAACCAATCTACCGTAGCACCCCTCCTACAGCAGCTGCAGTCCTGTACCCCTCCCCTCCATATCTGCCCCTTAAGTTTGTATATATCCTGACCAATGATATGCCATGCTGTTTGAAAATGTTTTAATATGCTGGCTGTTTCAGAATGTTTTAATTCCCCATCTCATACCATTCTCCCCAACCTTGTTAACCCTATACCTGAAATACTTATTTGCTCTGTGCATTTTTTTTTCTATTTCTGTATAATTATGTCTATTATCTCTACATAAAAAAAAAAATTACTCACCTTAGTAATTATGTTTCTTCTAGTGGAGTCTTGCTGTATTCTGACAAGTGCAGTTAGCCCCAGCCTTTAAACTGCCCCGAAGAACAATGGGTTAACTTTTCTATGCAGGGTACAGAATGTTGCTCTCGAGCTCAGTTGATGTCTCTGCCTGTTGTATTTTGAACTGCAACCATCAGATCTTTATGAGCAAAACTCACTAGATGTTCTATGTGGAAATTGTGAAAATTTTACTAGCCACCTGGCAGAAAAATATTCTTTTGGGTTCCCAAGGGAAGACTCAAGTCAGGAAACCCAAAACACAAAAAACAATTAAAACTGAAATAACATATCACCCCATGAATAACAGAGGGTGTAAGGAGGCACCCCTGAAGTGCCAACACTGCGCCTGCCCACCACAACCCAAAACATCCAGGTTCTAAGAGGGGAGGGGGGGGTCAGAATACAGGAAGACTCCACTAGAAGAAACATAATTACTAAGGTGAGTAATTTTTCCTTCAAACAACATGAACTCTTGCTGTATTCTGACTACTGCAGACTACCAAGCAGTACCTCCATGGAGGAGGGACAGAACCTACTTTGGGAATAGGCTCTGAAGTACTGCTGTGCCAAACCGAGCATCACTTCTAGCCTGGATATCCAGAGAGTAATGCCTGGTAAAAGTATGTACCATTTTCCAGGTGGCTGCTTGACAGATTTCTAAGAGAGGGATATCCCTGGCAGCCACCAGGGAAGCAGCTGTACCTCTTGTAGAGTGAGCCCTCAGGCCTGAGGGTGGAATCTTTCCCAGTTTCTCATAGCAGAATTGTATACAAGACACAATCCACCTGGCAATAGTTCCCTTGATGGCAGGTTTGCCCTTTCCTATCTCTCCACAAGTGAGGAACAACTGGAGGGAATCAAACCTGTGACCCTTGGTACGCTCTATGTAGTAGCTAAGGGCTCTTTTAACATCCAAACTGTGTAGCCTCCTCTCCCCTGATGAAGAATGATCAGTGAAGAAAACAGGGAACGACAGACTGATTCAGGTGGAAATCTGAAACCACTTCGGGCAAGAACTTTCTGTTAGTTCGAAGGACCACTTTATTTCTGTGAAAAGAGATGAAATCAGGTTCCACTGACAGGGCTTGCAATTCACTGATGCGTCTAGCAGAGGTAATGGCTACCAAAAACACAGTTTTCCAAGTCAAGTACTTAAGCTCTGCTGAGGACAGAGGCTCAAAAGGTGGTTGCATAAGCTGAGCAATGCAAACATTAAGATCCCAAGCAGGAGTAGGATCCCTAAAGGGGGGATTGGTATGAAGCAATCCCTTGAAAAACTTACAGCATACAGGGTGAGATGACAGTGAGGAAGGCTTACCTACTGACAGGAAAGCAGAAACAGCGGACAAGTGTACCTTGAGAGTAGCTGTTCTGAGGCCTAGGCTATTAAGATGGACCATATAATCCAGAACTGTAGGCAATTCAGCAGTATCTGGGGGAAGATATGCCTCTTGGAACACCAAATGCTGAATCTCTTCCATTTGGAGTTATAAGTCTTTCTGGTGGAAGGCTTTCGAGAGGCTTTGAGAATATCTAGAAACCCCTGAGACAGATGCAAATCTGCAAACTCTAACTCTTCAAGAACCATGCCTTGAGGTTGAGAGACTGAAGATTGGGATACCACATCCTCCCCTGAGAGGAGGTTAATTGGTTGTAATTCCTGGGAAGAGACAGGGGAAGATGGACGGTTAGGGACAGCAACAAGGGCTACCATGGCTGCCTGGCCCAGTCTGGAGCAATCAGAATCACTCTGCAAGGTTGTGACCTTACCTTGACTAGAACTTTGAACAGGAGAGGGAAAGGGGAGAAAGCATATAGAAATTTCCCTTCCCAGTTCAGAGTCAGAGCATCCAGGGGGACTGAGCCCAAGACTGGGGGTCTGCAACAAAAGAGAGGAAGTTGGTGATTGTCTGGTGCTGCAAAGCGATCCATCTCTGGAGTGCCCCATCTTGAAAAAATCACCTTCAATACCAGAGGATCCCGGGCCCATTCGAGAAGGCCCCGAGATATTCTGCTCAGTGCATCTGCTAGGACGTTGTCCTTCCCTGGAAGGTGAACTGCTATCAGAAAGGTTTGCGGGGAATAAGCCAGAGGCCACAGCTTCATTGCTTCTGTGCACAAGGCCGTAGACAGAGTGCCTCCTCGCTTGTTGATGTACCACATGGTGGTGGTGTTGTCTGTTCTGACCTGAACCACCTTGTTCTGTACTGACTGGGAAAAAGCTTGCAGTGTCAGAAACACTGCCCTGAGTTCCAGGAGATTTATGTGTAGAAGCGATTCCTGAGGAGACCACAGTCCTTGGGTGGTGAGATCCCCCAAATGGGCTCCCCAGCCCAGCAGGGAAGCATCCGTGATAAGGACCACTGAATGAGACTGAGTGGCAAATGGAACCCCTTGCCTCAAATTGCCCTGATCCTGCCACCATTTGCAGGGCCTGGATCACAGTTCAAGTCACTGGGATTAGTTTGGTAAGGGAATCCTTTCTTTGGAACCAAAAAGCCCTCAGGTGGAACTGAATGTCCCTCATCTGGAATCTTGCCCCTTGGACCACTGCTGTAGAAGCTGCCATATGGCCCAAGAGCTAAAGAAAATGCCTTGCTGGTCGAGACACCTGAAGGTTGAATGAAGAAGCCAGCTCCATTAGAGTTCTTGTCCTTTCCAGGGGAAGAAAGGCTCTTGCTTTTACCGTATCCAGCTCTGCCCCTATGAAGGTGAGGAGCTGCACTGGTTCGAGAACTAACTTTGGTAGGTTGAGAAGAAATCCTAAAGAAGTGAGCACTTGCTGGGTCACTTGCAGGTCTGACTTGACTTGGTCTGGAGACTGGCCCACTATGAACCAGTCATCCAAATATGGAAAAATGGAAATCTTTTGTCTTCTTAGGAAGGCAACAACTACTGCCAGGCACTTTGTGAAAACCCTTGGAGCTGAGGTTAGGCCAAAGGGCATTGCTCTGAACTGATAGTGGCCTGAGGGCAACTCGAACCTGAGGTACTTTCTGTGGGAGCACCTGATGGGAATGTGAAAGTAGGCATCTTTGAGGTCCAGGGAGGCTAGCCAGTCTCTCAGTCTTAGAGAGGGAAGGATAATTCCCAGAGTTATCATCTTGAACTTTGGCTTTAAAAGATGTTTGTTCAGATATCTTAACTCCAGGATGGGTTACCACTCTCCTGTCTTTTTGGGGGCCAGGAAGTACCTGGAGCACAGTCCTTTGCCCCAGTGTAGGGTAGGTACTCTCTTTATAGCTCTTAAAGCTAGGAGAGAAGAAACCTCTGCCTCTAGGGCAAGGGTTTCCAAAAGATTTGCAGGTGGAAAAGATCTGGCTCTCATCTTTGGAAATTTTTTGAAGCTGAGAACCAGTCCCTGGCTTACTACTTCCAGGACCCACTTGTCTGATGTAAAAGACATCCAGTCCTGGACAAAGTAAGCCAGCCTGCCCCCTACTGGGATAGGAGAGTCGACCCGGGCAGACCCATCAGGGTGTCTGCTTGGCAGGGGCTTTAGGCTGAGGGTGGATGCAGGCCTGCTCATCCCCTTCTGCCTTTCCCTCTGAAGAACCCTCTCATGAAAAGGAAGAGGCGGCCTGTGCTTGGTAAAGGCCTTTGAAAAGGCCTGCCCTGCCCCTAGACTGCTGCCTTTGAGGAGTTGCCTGCCTTTCCTTGGCCTGAGCACTCCTGTAAGTGGTCCTGTACCTAAGTCATTTTCTTCATGTAATTCTCTGTCTGCTCCCCAAACAGAGAATTACCCACTACAGGAAAATCCATGGCCTTAGCCTGGTATCTCAGAGAGGCTAGTACATCTGAGCCACGCCATTCTCCTAAAAGCTACAGATGTAGCCATGACTCTTGATGACATCACTGGAGTCCACAGCAGCATGAAACTGAACTTTTGATGCCTCAATCCCATCTGCAGCCACCTGCTCCAGCTCCTTGGCAAGCTGGGGGGGAAGCCTGTTTAGCCAGTGCCAGTACAGTGTCCCACCTGGACTTCTGGTACCTGGCTGTATAGGCCATATAATTCGCTTGCCTGAGTTCCAAGGAAGGTACTGCTTTTTTGCCATGGCATCAATCTTCCTGGAGTCCTTATCTTGAGGGTGTAATGCCAAGGGAATTTTCGCCTTATCGCAGGCAGCAGCCTGTACAACCCCAACATGGCTGCACTGCTGATAAAAGGAACTCTGTATCTGAGCCTGAAAATGTATACCTCTTGTCCATTCTTCTATCCAGAGGAGATATGGAATTGGGAGACTTCAGAATTTTTTGTTTCTGTTTCCCAAAAGATTTGTGGAGGGGAATAGACCGTCTCCTGGACTCTGGGATGTCCATCATCTCTACATAGTCAGGCTCCTCCTGATCCTCCAGCGCCTCCTCCATAGGAAGCTGGAGGGTCTCAGCCACCTTTCTGTAAAACAAAGTAGGAAGGGGACTCAGAAAGCCTAGGAGGAGAAACACCTGAAGGTCTGTCTGGGGAGATGTCCGGATCAATAGGCACATCCAGACTTTCACCATCACCATATTCATCTTCCAACTCTCTTTCCTCCTCAAACTCCAGTTCACAAAATTCTTCCAGGGTATAATCGTGAACCAGGGGAACCGACCGAACCGAGCCCCTGCCAAAAGGTGCCGGATCAGTCGGAACTGGGCGAAGCGATTCCACAATACGAATCGCTTTGGCTATTTCTTCGGCGGTCGGAATAAGAGATTCTGGATCTGAACCGGATGATTTTTCTTTGCGTTTCTTTTTGGCCGGAACCGACCCCTTGGGATCGGATCTCCTTTTGCCCCGAAGATGTATCGCCCTGGTCAGAGGGCACTCCTTCTGGTTCGGTCGGAACCGAACTGGGCTGGCCATCCGGGTCAGCAGACTTCTCTGCCTCCCTTTCCCCTCAGTCTACCTAATCTCTTCAAGGGTAGATTTGGGAAAATTTTTACAAATTTGGCAGTCTGAATCGAGGTGGTCAAACCCCAGACAATAAACACAGGTTGTGTGGGGATCGGCCTTAGCAAAGACCTCCCCACATTCACTGCAGTGTTGAAACCCAGTGGGCCCGGTTTTTTTCTTGGGTTTCTCAGACATGGCCAACCTAACCAAACTTACCCTTTTTTCAGCAACCGCCAGGCAAGACTCCCCTATCGGTTCCTGACCGTGTCACCGGTCTTGGAAAAAAACATACTAAACCCAGTTTTTTTTAGAATCGATACGGACCAGTAACCACACACTAAAGATAGATATAAAAATTACCTGAACGATTGCTTCAGCCGAACCAATCCACACTTTTTACAAGTGCCACACAGAAAACAGAACAAAACCTATCTAGTACTCACGGTACCACAGACAGAGACTTGAACCGACTATGCAGAAACTAAATTTCAGTAGAAAACAGACCTAAAACCGACACTTCAACCGACCTCGAACCCAGCTGCAGAAGAAATCTCCGGAGCGACTGTTCAGTGAGGCGGAGTAAAGAATCTGACGGTTGCAGTTCAAAATACAACAGGCAGAGACATCAACCGAGCTCGAGAGCAACATTCTATGCCCTGCATAGAAAAGTTAACCCATTGTTCTCCGGGGCAGTTTAAAGGCTGGGGCTAACTGCACTTGTCAGAATACAGCAAGACTTCATGTTGTTTGAAAGTGTTACTCTTGACCTTGTGTAACGCAGGTTCACCTTGTAAATGAGCCTGCTCAATGGTGTTCGCCTTGATAAATAAAGACTTGACTGATTGATTGAAGTGCAATAAAATGCTGGTATGTAACTGAAGCAAAAATTAGAACTCTAGCTGAATTTGCTCAATAACATGTGTCACCTCATAATATCCTTAGGTGCATTTAAATAATGTTTTGCTGCTGATGCTGAAGCAATATTTTTAACAACTGATGTGTATTGATTGTTTATATAAATATTGTGAAGGTAGACGTTTGTTGTATAAAATGTGAGTATGAATTTGTTGACATTGTTGAGTTTTATTTTAAGTGGTATTTTATAATTAATTGTAGCTCTTTCGTTCACTGATTGCAATTTTGTACAAAAGACCTCACTGTAAAATGAGCTACTCTCAGCTGAGCTATCCTATTCAATCTTGAATAATTGTTTAAATGAAACTGAATGGAGCTCCTTCTCCATTTGGGTGACGACCTGTTGCAGCAGGAAATTTTCCAGGGCTTTCTGGCACAGCCACCAGATAGCTTGGTTGAATTCATGGTAGACTTTGCAGGCCTTAGTGTTGAAGTCCAGGCCTAGGCAGCAGACACAGGCATCATGGTCATCCTTATTGAAGATCTTCTGTCCACATTCGCAGTAGCTGAGGGAGTTTTGGACTCAGGTAGCCATAAGCGAGGGCAGTTTTAAATTAAACCTCTCAAGGCTTTGATCGGTAAACCATGCCCTCCCTATCTCCAAGCTTAGTCTCCTAGGCTGTTCTCAGAGGGTAACAAACTGGTTCAGTAACTATGTCACCGACCGCTCCCAATTCGTGTGTATTGGCCAAGCTTGCTCACCCACACTGCCTGTCTCCGTAGGGGTCCCCCAGGGCTCTATTCTGGGTACCCTGCTTTTCTGCTTATTTATCAAGTCGCTTCCCTCTGACTGCCTCAACTGTCACCCTCTCCTCTACGCTGATGATCTTGTTCTCTTTGACAGTGAGAAATCCACTGCTGATATTTCCTCAGTTCTCACAAAACTACGCCGCGGCCCACAACTGGTTAATGCCAAAAAAAAAAAAATAATAATAATCCATGTTGTTTGGATTAAAGCCCTTCCTTGCCAAATTCAAAAATCACACCCCCCAAGCACACTCTCCCCGGATGATACAGCCCTAGAGGACATCAACACCTTCAAATACATGGGAGTCCTGCTTGACCCCTCCCTCACCTTCACTGAGCACGTAAATTCCCTAGTTTGTAGGTTTCATCAGAAATTAGGTGCAGCCTATAGATTCCGGCAATACCTTACCCCGGAAGTCAGACTAGCCATTGTCCAGGGAAATCTTCTCCCTATTCTAGACTACTGTTTCCCTATATAAGCCAGGACATCCGCTACCGCCATAGCCAAGCTCTCCATTGCCTACAACAGTGCCTGTCGTTTTGCTTTATTGGCCCCTTTTTCTACCCACCACTGCGCCCTCTACAAGACCCTTGGCTGGCTCCCACTGCAAGGTCGCTTCGACCTACCCTCTGCTGCATGGTGGACACTGTCATTTGTACTGGTCTGGAATCCCCCCTGGCTGCCCTCCTCAAAACCCGAACTCTCCACCGCAGCCTCCGCTCAAACAGTAAACCCCTCTAGCTGTTCCTAGGGTATCCACAAATATAGGTGGCAGAGCATTGTCGGCAGCAGCCCCCATGTAGTGGAACAAACTACCTGCTGAACTCCACTCCATAAACACTCACTGCAGGTTCAAATCCTGCCTCAAACTCTGGCTCCTGGCAAATTCCTCCCGTCACTGCTTCTAGGAGTAGCCCACCTACCTATGGTCAACACTACCTAGCAGATAACTGTGACTTCTACCTGCCTTTGTATTTATGTATATTTTCTGTATTTATATGCACACCAGACTATGTATCATATCTTGTACATTGTTTATGTATATCTGCCTTTGTATCCAATCTTCTGTTTGTGTTATATTGTAACCTATTTATCACATTTTACCTACCCATTTTAACCCTGTACCATGTATAATGGCCCGGGTCGTGCCTGAAAACGGTCCCTGGGATCAGCGTACTTATCCGGTTATCAAAGTCATAGATAAAATGAAAACCCCAGAATCTGATCAGTAAAACTAGGATGACAAAAGAAAAGAAAGTTAAGGCATGAAATGGTGGTCGACTGAAGCAGCAGTGTCCCCGTGGAGTCAGATGTGCAAAGATTGATGGCAGGAAAAAAAACTGAGGAGGGTACAGGGCTGCCCACGTTTATATGGGAGGGACGCTGCTGTGCCTGACATCATCATGGGCAGCCCCTTGTAGACTACTAGCTAGAAAAGTTTCCATGTGGTCCTAGTGCCTGGCGGCTCTAGCTCTATAGGTGTGGCCTGATGAAAGAGATACCCTCGATGTCGATTATCTAATACCTGTGGGACTGCAGCTTTGGTGGGTCCAATGCCCCACGCTATGGTCCATACCAAGGGGAATCCACACGGAAGATTTTCAGCAGTACAACTGGGGCCGTCCACGCCGTCATCAGCCCCTCTAAAGGCATGAGCTGCCCTGCTCCTTTCTCTTCTTTCCCCCAGAGACTCAGGGAGCTAGGCTCTTGCCATGGGGGACCGAGAAGAGAGGTGCCCAGACCTAAATGAAACACTGGATACACCAGACAGTCAGTTCCTAGACAGGAGCCCCAAGAAGGGGGAAGGTGGGAGGGAAAGCATACCTGATGACAGATCCCCTCGAAGATCGTACAGTTACGCAAGAACTTACCGTAACAGCAGATCTTCAGGAGGAGCTCTTGCAGCAGGTAACACAGGACTAAGTTGCCAGGACCCCACGGAAAACTTCTAACTAGCAGTATCCAGCGGGGGACTGCCCCCGATCACGTATAGTATAAAATGGGTGGTCCCCCCAGCCCATCCCCAATTCTCCCGCTGGAGACCCCAGCAAGTCAGTAAAAATGGAGAACCAAAGAGGATCCTCTAACAGAGGAAAAACAAGGTATCTGAGATAGAGAAGCAACCACCAGGGGGAAGGTGGGAGGGAAAACAGTACCAGATGCAAGAGCTCCTCTCGAAAATCTGCTGTTACAGTAAGTTCTTACATATCCGTACTATCTTACTTCGAGATTCACTCTTGTAGCATGCAACACCGTTAGGACAGAATCCCAAGCAGTAACGGAGAGAACCCAGTCAGAAGGGAGGAGGCAGAGAAGTCTCCCGAAGAAATTAGGACAGGAGGTCCTAATGGACAACAAGTCCAAAATCTGCTCTGCAGCGAGAAGCAATGTCCAAACTGTAGTACTTCATAAAGGTGTGGACAGAACTCCAAGTGGTAGCCACACAATTGTCAACAGCAGACACATTCTTCAATGAGGCAAAAGAAGCAGCCATACCCCTGGTAGAATGACCCTTAACCGGGCCCAGTAAGGGTATGTCATGCTGTTTGCAGCAGAAAAGAATGTAATTTACCAACCATTTGAATAAACACTGTTTAAAAACTGTACCCCTAACATGCAGGGGACGAAAGAAACAAACTGATCGGCCTTCTGAGTGAGTTGGGTGCGGTCCACGTAATAACAGAGCACCCAGTGCACATACAGAATATGTAGTGATGCCTCCCCTTGGTTCGAGTACTCTGGGTAATAGACTGGAAGAAAAAATTACTCACCTTAGTAATGTTGTTTCTTCTAATGGAGTCTTGCTATATTATAGACATTAGCAGTTTGTTCCAGCTCTAGAACTGCCCCGGAGTGAAATGGTTAAAACCATTCCAAAATAGAATTTTGGCACGAGAGCAGCTCTATCTGTGTCATTTCAAACTTGAACTGTCAGATCTTTACGAGCCAAACTCACCAAGGTCTGTGTGGAAGCTGTAACCTACACTAGCCAAAATGGCTACCTAAATAATAATAACCATTGATGGTCCCAACACCCAAGACTCAAGTCAGGGGACCAGAAATACTAACACCATTCTAATAATATGAAAATGGAACATAAGCATAATAAAACACACACACGTACACATACACACCCCAAAGGGGACAAAATGCTAACAGGACATAAGTAGTGCCCACACTAAGTTGCCCGCACCCCGCCAAGTAGAGGTTCTGAGAGGGGCAGGTTGGGGGGGGAGGTCTATAATATAGCAAGACTCCATTAGAAGAAACAACATTACTAAGGTGAAGTAATTTTTTCTTCAAACAACATGAAGTCTTGCTATATTATAGACATTAGCAGAATACACAGCAGTACCTCCATGGAGGAGGGTCAGAACCTACTTAGGGAATAGGCTCTGAAGAACAGCTGTGCCAAAGCGAGCATCTCTCCTGGCCTGGACATCCAGGAGTAATGCTTGGTAAAAGTGTGCAGATTTTTCAAGTAAGCAGCCTGGCAAATCTCTAATAAAGGGATATCTCTGGCAGCAGCTAGAGACGCAGCTGTACCCCTGGTAGAATGAGCCCTCAAACCGGGGCGGCTCTGCCCACTTTCTGATAACAAAATTGGATACAAGAGACAATCCACCTGGCTATTGATCTCTTAGTGGCAGGTTTGCCTTTCCCAACTTCACCATAGGTAAGGAAAAGTTGGAGGGATTCGAACCTGTGACCTTTGGTACGCTCTATATAATAACTAAGAGCTCTCTTAACATCCAGGCTGTGCAACCTCCTCTCACCCGAAGAGGAGTGATCAGTGAAAAATACTGGAAGGGAGATAGATTGATTAAGATGGAAATCTGAAACCACCTTAGGCAAAAACTTCCTATTAGTCCTAAGGACTACCTATCCCTGTGGAAAGAAATAAAGTCAGTCTCCACTGACAAGGCTTGCAATTCACTTATGCGCCTGGCAGAAGTGATAGCCACTAGAAAAACAGTTTTCCAAGTTAGGTACTTCAGCTCTGCAGAAGACAGAGGTTCAAAAGGGGGTTGCATTAACTGGGCAATGCAAACATTAAGGTCCCAAGCAGGGGCCGGTTCCCGAAAGGGAGGATTAGTATGGAGTAATCCCTTAAAAAACTTGGAAAACACAGGATGAGAGGGAAAGAGGGATGACTTTCCTGCTGACACAAAAGCAGAGTACAGCTGCCAAATGAACTCTCAGGGTAGCTGGTCTGAGACCAAGGAATTAAGATGTACCATGTAATCTAACAAAATGGGCAATCAGCAGATTCTGGGAAATATTTTTCCCAGCACACCAAATGGAAAACCTTTCCATTTAGAACTATAAGTAGCCTAGTGGAAGGCTTTCTGGAAGCCTTTAGGATCTCAAGAACACCCTGAGAGAGGTGTAAATCAGCAACTCTAACTCCTCAAGAGCCAGGCCTTGAGGTTGAGGGATTGAGGTCCGGATACCAAACCCTTCCCTGGGCACAAGTCAACAGATTGTGATTCCTGGGGAGGCACAGGGGAAGATGGACTGTCAGAGACAGAAGGAGTGGGTACCAGGGCTGCCTGGCCCAATCCGGGGCAATCAGAATCACCCTGCAAGGCTGAGATCTGATTTTGACTAGTACTTTGAATAGGAGAGGAAGGGAAAGCATAGAGGAACTTCCCTCCCAATCCAGAAGAAGGCATCCAGGGAACTGAGCCCAGCACTGGAGGCCTGCAACAGAACAGAGGAAGTTTGTGATTGTCTGGGGCTGCAAAAAGATCTATCTGAGGGATGCCCCACCTGGCAAAAACTATCCCCAGCACTTGAGGATCCAGGGACCATTCGTGATGGCCCTGGGAAATCCTGCTGAGGGCATCCGCTAAGACATTGTCCTTCCCTGAAAGATGAACTGCTATGAGGGAAGTGTTCAGGGAATAGGCCAGAGACCACAACTTCATTGCCTCGGTGCACAAGGTCAAGACCGAGTGCCCCGCTTGTTGACGACCACATTGTTGTGGTGTTGTCTGTTCTGACTTGTATCACCTTGTCGTGGACAGATGCAGAAAAGCTTGAAGAGCTAAAAGACAGCTCTGAGTTCCAGCAAATTGATGTGGAGCAGAGATTCCTGGGGACCAAACTCCTGAGTGGAAAGGTCGCCTTGTGGGGCCCCCAACCCAGAAGGGAAGCATCTGTAGTGAGAGTCAAGTCGTGAGAAGGGAAATGAAGGGACCCCGCTCTTAAATTGCTCTGATCCTGCCACCACTGGAGAGCTAGGATCAAGGTTGAATCACTGGGACCAACTTGGAAAGGGGGCTCTTCTCTGAGACCAAAAGGTTCTCAAGTGAAACTGAATGTCTCTCATCTGAAATCTGGCTCCCTGCACAACAGCTGTGGATGCAGCCATGTGCCCCAGGAGCTGCAGAAAGTGTCTTGCTGGTCGAGAGACCTGCAAAGTGAAGGAAGAGGCCAGAGCCACTAAATTCCTTACCCTTTCTGGGGAAGAAAGGTCTGGCTAGCTTTGTGTCCAATTCTGCCCTATAAAGGTGAGTACCTGGCCTGGTTCCAGAACCGACTTTGGTAGGTTTAGCAGAAAACCCAGGGAGGTGAGAAGCTGCTGGGTGACCTGCAGGTGAGATTTTACCTGTTCTGGGGACTGGCCTACAATGAGCCAGTCGTCTAGATAGGGAAAAACAGCAATCCTCTGCCTCCTTAAGTGGGCCACTGCTAGACACTTTGTGAATACCCTTGGAGCAGAGGTAAGGCCGAAGGGCATTGCTCTGAACTGGTAATGACCTGAGGGCAGCTCGAATCTGAGGTACTTCCGATGGGATCTTCTGATTAGGACATGGAAATAGGCATCCTTGAGGTCCAGGGAGGCTAGCCAGTCCCCTGGCCTTAGGGAAGGTAAAATCATTGCCAGAGTTACCATTTTGAACTTTGGTTTCAAAAGATGCTTGTTCAGATATCTGAGATCTAAAATGGGCCGCCATTCTCCTGTCTTTTTGGGGTAAGGAAGTATCTGAATACAGACCCCTGCCTGATGCAGGGAGGAACCTTTCTACTGCTCTGAGAGCTAACAGGATGAGACCTCTGTTTCCAGAGCGAGGGTCTCTGAAGTACTTGCAGGTAGAAAAGTCTGCTTCTCAACTTGGGAAACTTTTTGAAGCTGAGAACCAGACCCTGGCTTACTACTTCCAGAACCCACTTGTCTGAGGTTAAAGCCCAATTCTGACTGAAATAAGCCAGCCTGCCCCACTGGTACAGGAGATCGGCCCTGGGCACCCCATCAGGGTGCCTGTTTCCCATGGGGGGTGGCAGGTCTGCCCACCCTCGCCTGCCCCTGCTCTGAAGAAGCCCCTCTGAGCATAGGCGAGAGGAGGCCTGAGTCTGTAGAAAGGCCTGTGAAAAGGCCTCACCCCACCCCTGGGGGCATGCCTTTGAGGAGTGGCTTGCCGCTCCTTAGCCTGGGCACTCTTGTAAGTAGTCCTATATTCATCCATCTTCTTCATGTAATTCTCTGTCTGCTCTCCAAACAGAGAATTTCCCACCACAGGAAAAACCATAGCCTTAGTCTGGGTATCCTGTGACAAACTAGTACACCTGAGCCAGGCCAACCTACGAAAAGCTACAGATGTGGCCATGACCCTAGAGGAAACATCATTAACATTCACAGCAGCATGAAACTGAACCTTAGAGGCTTCAATGCCATCAGCAGCCACCTGTTCTAGTTCACTAGCCAGCTGGCCATGGGCCTGCTTGGCCAATTGCATAACAGTATCCCATCTAGATTTCTGATACCTAGCTACATAAGCCATATAATTTGCTTGCCTGAGTCCCAGAGAGGCTGCCATATACTGTTTTTTTGCCATGGCATCAATTTTCCTGGAATCCTTGTCAGGAGGATGTGAAGCCAAGGGAATATTAGCTTTATCACAGGCAGCAGCCTGAAAGGAAAATTACGTACCTACCGTAATTCTTGATCTTCTTGGACGAGTCTCCACCACTCATTACACACTAGTGGGATTAGCGCCGGAGGCACTAAGACCCATCGAGAGCAAACTTTTTGCTGGAGGGTCGGTGAGAGAGAGCCGCGAGGCAGTCGGCTCGAGCGTAATGACCATCTCGGCGACGCACCCTCCAACCGCCTCCAGTACCTTTTTACCAAGGAGGTGCAGCGCAACTCAACGTAAAGAGTAAACCCAACATTAAAAAAAACGACATAAGATAGTTCAGATGACCCGTGTAAGAAGGGTCAGCAAAGAAGTCCTCACGGCCTAAAGATTTGAGGAAGTGAAGACCAATACAGTGAGCTCGGGGATGGAGGGAGGGAGATGATGAGTGGTGAGACTCGTCTAAGAAGATCAAGAACACGGTAGGCAATGCACTTTTCCTATCTTCCTGGACAAAGTCCCACCATCATTCACACCTAGTGGGAGAGTACCAGCTGATAATCCCCAAAAGGGCGGCAGGAGAGCCAGAGCTCACGCTGCCTAAGACAGAAGTCCATTAAGGACAGTTCTGCCGAATGCAGAATGTCGCCTAGCATGAACATCCAGTGCATAGTGCTCACTTGAGGGTATGCACTGAGCTCCAGGTGATGGCGTTGCATATATCTGCAATTGGAACATTAAGATTTCCGCTAGGGATGCCGATCACTCTAGTAGAGTGAGCGCACACTCTACCTTCTAATTTAACTTGAGCCATGGAATAGCAATGACGAAGGCATGCCACTAACCATGAAGAGATGCATCTAATAGCGTACAGGTTGACCCAGCCGGTGTCGCTGAAAGAAAAGACAGTTACGCAAGAACTTACCGTAACAGTAGATCTTGAGAACAGCTCTGCAGCAGGTTTACACCATTAGGATCAAGCCACAGCGCCAGGACCCCACGAAAATTCTAGCTAGCTAACTACAGCGGGGACCGCCCCGACGCCGGTCCCCACTCCGACCAGGCGTGGTACAAAAGGCGGGTCCTGGCCAGATTCCCCAGTTCTCCCGCCGGAGACTCTTGCCGCAGGCTGACATCAAATGGGAGACCTAGGACTACCACCAGAAGACAGAAAGATAATACCTCCTGCTCAGAAAGACTGAGCCATACTCCTCCAAGGGGAAGGTGGGAAGGTGCCTGCTGTAAGAGCTGTTCTGAAGATCTACTGTTACGGTAAGTTCTTACGTAACTGTACTATCTTACTCGAGACACAGCTCTTGCAGCAGGTTACACCCATTAGGGACTGATTCCCAAGCAGTAACGCTGTCAGAAAATCCGGGAGGAGGAAAATAAAGGATAAATACCAGGTCCTGAACCTAGGACAGGAGACCCTGAAGCACGCCAAGCCAAACCAGCCCCTTCACGAGAGAAGCGAGTCCAGGACTATAATGCCTAATAAAGGTATGCACAGAACTCCAAGTATGCAGCGATATAGCAGAAGTGGAAACATTTTGGAGCTGCAAAGGAAGTAGCCACCCTCTAGTGGAATGACCCGGACTGTACCCGGGAGGGCTTTTGTTTGATACCATAACAGTGAGAAATACACTGGACAAGCCAGCGAGAAAGGGACTGTTCGGATAAGGGTTGGCCCATCATTCTCTCAGAGAAGGAAAGAAAAGTTGCTCAGAACTAAGAAAGGACTGAGTTCTGTTGAGAGTGGAAAACTCAGGCTCATGTGAACATCCAGGGTATGGAGCAGAGCCTCCTCTATTTGAGTAGCTGGAAGTAGACCGGAAGTCAGATATCCTGGTTCAGAGTGAGTGAAGAAACCACCTTAGGCAAAAATTTAGGGTTCGTCCTCAGGAGATACTCTGTCCGGTGGAAAACTAAATAAGGCTCTTTGCACATGAGAGCGTGAAGTTCAGAAATTCTTCTTTGCCGGTAACAGCAACTAAAAACAACGTTTTCCACGACAAACGAGCTTCGCAATCCATGGGCAGGTTCAAGGGGCGAGCGAGCTGTTCCAGGACAAAGACGAAATCCCATGGGCACAGGGTCTCTAATAGGAGGCCTAAGGTGTAACACTCTAAGAAATTCCATGATCCACCTGAGCCACTGTCACGATTTCCCACGGAGGTGGTAAGCGAAATGGCACAGAGGTGCACTTTAATAGAGGGTAGGCTAGACCCGAATGAAGGGAGAGCAAATATTCTAATATTACTCCCACAGGACAACCTAAAGGGAAAGGTGCGTGCTGCGCCACCATACCAAAAAGCAGCACCATTTCATGGCGTCACAGTCGCATCGTTACCGGCTTTCTGGCTGCAGAAAGGACTTCTGCAACCTCTTGCGAGACCCGTGGCGCCAAAATGGCTATGTCTCTAGGAGCCAAGCATGCAGGTTCAGGGCGTGGATCCGAGGTGGACAAGTGAACCCTTCTCCTGAGACAGTGAAATGGGGAGCTGGCGCAACGGGCGGGAGTTCCCGAGATAGTTGAATCAACAAAGGAGACAAATCTGTCTGGGCCAAAATGGGGCCACGCAGGATCGATAGTCGTGCTCCCTCCGCAGGTTGAGAACAACTTTCTGGATCAGCGGGAAGGAGGAAAGCGTAGAGAATCTGTTAGCAGGAGAGGGATAGCAGCGTCTCGCAGAAACACCAGGCCCTGGATCT
Organism: Neoceratodus forsteri; assembly: GCA_016271365.2. Lineage (NCBI taxonomy): Eukaryota > Metazoa > Chordata > Ceratodontiformes > Ceratodontidae > Neoceratodus > Neoceratodus forsteri. The sequence goes on from CM028130.1 coordinate 483,517,084, forward strand.
AGCGAGCAAAAAACTGGGCAGTTTTGCGTTGGATGGGGAGCGAACAAGTCTAGATCTGGGTTCCCCATCGAAGAAACAGATCCTCTGCTACCTCTTGAAAAGTTCCCATTCAGTGGACTCTGGCGCAGAGACGACTCAGGCCGTCTGCAATCGTGTTGTCCACTCCGGGGACGTGCACAGTGATCAGATTAGCGCCGTGTCTGATTACCCAATCCCACTCTCATGGCCTCCCTGCAAAGGGTAAGAGTGTCGCCTCCTTGTTTGTTGAGGTAATACATCACGCCGTGTTGTCTGTCTGAAGTAGAAGAGTACAGGTGGGATAGCAGACTGAAGGCCTGCAGGGCATAGAGGACCGCTCTCATTTCAAGCACGTTGATGTGAAGGTGAGCTTCCATCGAGGTCACGTGCCTGGGACTTTACCCGCCAGTGTGCCCCCACCAGACCAGGGCGTCCGTGGTGAGGGTGACCCTCGGGGGCAGCGCCCAATGAAACAGGGGCGCCTGGTAAGGAAGCGACCCTGGGCTAGCCACCACTGCCAGTCTTGAATCACTGACCGTGAGTCTGACCCGATGCTGCAAGTGGTCTTGCCTTTGATCCCATTGCACTTTGAGCATCCACTGAGTAATTCGCATGTGGAGTCTTGCGAAAGGCACAGTAGGAATGGCCACATGACCATGTGTCCGAGCAAGCAAAGGACCGACCTGCCAGGTGCAACCTTGCATAATGATAGGTCCCTTATGAGGGATCTGATGCGCCAGCTCTCAGCCGGCCGGAAGAAATGCTCTTCCCGAACAGTGTCCAGGACTGCTCCTATGAACTGCAGTTTCTCGACGGTACCAGGAGAGACTTCGTAATTTATGAGAATGCCAGGGATGAGAACAGATCCTGGGTGCTCTGGATACAGAAACAGCGCCTCTCTGGGCGGCCATGAGAAAGCCAGTCGTCCAGGTGCAGGAACACGTGGTGGCCCTGACTACTCAGAGGCACTGCCACAACTGCCATGCATGGCAACAGCCCTTGGTGCGGAGACAGTCCGAAAGGAAGGGCTCGGAGTGAAGGTGGTGGTCGAGCAAACTCAAGCGCAGGAACCTCATATGCGCCTGAGCCATAGGGATGTGCAGGTAGGCATCCTGCAAATCTAGAGAGCTAAAGGCGTCCTGTTTGAGCATGGGGATAAGACCGGAAGGGTCACCATCTCGGAATCTCTTATAGTGACCGACACATTGGGGTCGCTGAGGGTCAGGATTGGATACAGGAGGTCCCTGTTTTCTTGGGAACCAGGAAGAAGTGAGAATATTATCCTAGTCCTCTGTGGTTCTCTGGGACGATACTCTATCGCGTAACCTTCGTAGTAGGCCAGCACTTCTTGCCAGATCAAGGCTTTGTGCTGACCCCGATACCAGGAGAGCAAAGGAGGCCTCGAGGGTGGCTTTCCTAAGAATTCTATAAAGTATGGACTGACCAGCTGAAGAACCACCTGTCGGTGGTAATGGCCCTGCCATCCCGGCAGGATTCTGTCTGACCCCGACTATAAACTCGGTGATCCTGAGGCGGGGGAGGAGAAAGAATCAGGCTGTGGCGGCAGATGGACCCGCTGGCCTCGGCTGGCCAGGGTGTTTACCCCAGGAGCTCTCAAAACCGAGAGAGCCCCTCTGAGGTGCAGCGGGACCAGGTCTGTTGCCTCTACGTCGCGCACGAGACTGCTTGGTTCCTCACGAAGGACCAAGCTTAAGTCGGTACATGGCCTGAACCGACCTTACCGCCTTCCCCTCATGGGTTAGTAAGGATCTTTCTGTAGGATTACCAAACAATACCTCTCCCTCAAAAGGGCGTCAAGATGTTGCTTTGGACGTCGAGGGTAAAACGAGGCAACGCAACCAGAAAGACTGTCTCGAGGCATCTCGCAAAGAAGCTGCTGCTCGGGCCGATGAGTCAGCGAGTCATCTGGCGCTCCGCTGAAGGTCCCCGTCTGAACCCGTACGGAGGGAGCTGGAAGGCATCTCCTTCACCATGCACTCGGGCATCTTTCAGCGCTTCCAGACCCTGGCTAAGCGTTCTGGAACTGAACCATATGGGTTAAATGATTCAAGGATCTGATGGCGCCAGGTGGCGGCAAGCACCGTCGCCTACAACAATCGTCCAGTTTGGACTCTGAGTCAGATGGCAGGGTGCTCAAATGTTGTAGCCTCTGTGACGGTCATGGAGGCTGTGATGACCAGAGATCGGCCTGAGGATGCTACGTCAAGTACTGTGATCCACAGGAGCCTTGACAAGCGATCAGCTTTCTTCGGTCTCGCCGGAGGCGAGTGTGGGCCTTCCAGCGGCCTTGGTGGCGATCCACAGTGTCACCAAGGGTGAGTACAACCACAGGCTTGGGGTCCTTTTGCCGAAGATATTTGGTAGTACCCTTCGGTCTAAGTCTTCATCCCATCCCATGTTCCTCTTGTATATGTCTCATAATATCAAGGAGCGAGGATCATCGGAGAATCTAGGCATCTCACATTAGGTCGGAGAAGGGATGGAAGTGGAGATGGGGATCTAGAGGTGGAGTCAGTCTGATCCGTGTCCTCGTTGAAGGCGATGGTCGGCGTCTCCTAGATCTCTTGGGGCGGGTGATGATCCAGAAGAGGATTCGGCCAGGAATTCAGGTTTATCCAGTCCCCTGGGAAGGTTCTAGGCTCCGGGGAGGAACACGACCTGCCGACCCCGATGGCGGGGGGCAGGAACTGGAGTAGGAGGAGGAGGAGGAGGGAGGAGGAGGGGAACCATGTCCTTCCTAATGGTATCCCAGGAGGTGAACAGATCTTTCACCTCCGCTAGAGAGGAGACAACGGCCGGGAGCAGTGGGCGGTCGTCGGGTCCAGCTCCACAGGGGGGCTCTGGTAATGGCGGGGTTCCCTGGGAGTACCAGCCAGGACCAGGAGTCACAGTCTGGTCCTCGGGCTGCTCTGGAATCCTCCATCAGATAGAGCTCCTGACCCGGCCGTTGGTCGGAGGCAATAGGGCCTTCTTACTTCTCAGGAGGGGCAGGCGTGGTCCCCCACCCGGCGTCCGCTGGGATCCAATGGCGGCGTCGGGCGTCGGCGCTCAGGAAGCAGGCGCACGGCTGGCTGTCGAGCCGGGCGTCTGGGCTACAGGCCTTTTAAGGCGTGAGCTCCAGGCGTCGCGTGGAGGCACCGGCGAAACAGCTGGCGTGGTACCGAGGAGGAGAACCCGACTGCGGTGGTGATGGTGTGAGTTCCCCGGACTTAGCCAAGGCCCTGGAAGGAAGAGGACAAGCGGATCTTTCCTGAGAGGAAGGCTTCCTCACTGCAGCCAGGAGAATTTGAACTGGAGCTACAGGACTCGAACCCCTGGTATAGGGACCTGGAAGGGCCTTCTCCCTTCTCTTCTCCAGCGTGCCTGTGGACATGGAGCTTTCCCCCTTGGAGGACATGGTCTTCAGTCGTTCCTCCAGAAGAAAGCGCCTGCAAAGCCTTCTGGCGCCCCGGATCCAAGTGACGGCTGTTGAACACCTTGGCAAGAAGGACAGGCCTAGGTACCATAGTGGTCTAGGCCCAGGCACAGACGCAGACCGTGTGAAGGTCACTGAGCAGGATCTGCTTTCCTGGCGCACTTGATGGATGGCCAGAGAGTTGATTTGATGACATCAAGATCTTGTGAAAGAGAATTTTGAAAAAAGGAAATTTGTCGGCACTATTCATGGCAGCTAGACTGGTAACCGAAGGGGTCAGGTAGCTGAGTCGGCGGCAGGGAAAAAGAACTGGGGAATTTCAATGGGACCGCCCCTTTGTCTGCCACAATGACCGGGCCGGGACTGACGTCGGGGTGGTCCCATGTAGTTAGCTAGCTAGAATTTTCCAGTGAAGGTCCTGGCGACTGCAGCTTCAGTCCTAATAGGGTAACCTGCTGCAAGAGCTGTGTCTAAAGTAAGATCGAACAGTTACGTGAGTCTTGCGAACATCCTTGGTTCTATCTAAATAGAACACAAAGACTCTCTTAACATCCAAGCAATGAAGCACAGTTCCCTTCATTTTGGAACGAGAGTAGTAACGGGAAGTACCAGAGGTTGGTTAGATGGAATTCTGACACAACCTTGGGAGAAATTTAGGATGACACGGAGAACTACCTTGTCTTTATGGAATACACTGATATACGGAGGGTCCGTAACCAGGGCATGTATCTCGAGACCCTGCGGGCTGAGGTAATGGCCACCAGGAAAACAGTCTTCAGGTAGAAATTTTAGCTCACAGGTAGCTAAGGGTTGAAGGCTTCCGAGTGAGCATGTGCCAGCCTCAGGTTAATGTCCCAGGCTGCAACTGGGCACCATAACAGGGTCTGGTATGGAGAATCATGAAATCTCTTCACCATGAGCTAACTGAGCCAGAGTTAAGGAAGAAACCGGCTCATGGAGCTGAGATGGCACTAAGTTGAACTTTAACTGTGCAAGTACTGAAAACCTAAGTTTGACAGGTCAAAAGTACTCAGAACCTTGCCAGGAGGACAGGAAAGAGTTCAAGAGGATTTGCACACCAGAGAAAAACGTTTCCATTTGAGGCGTGCGTTTTCGGTGGCTGCTCCGAGCAGCCAGAAGGATGTCTGAGACTCTCGAGAGGCGTTGAACAGATTCACTTCATCTCTTCAGGGCTGAAGCAAGAAGGTGAAGTGATTTCAGGTTGGGATGGACCAGCGAACCCTGAGTCAAAGACTGATTTGCAAAGAATGGTCTCCGGAGGGGCTGCCAACATACTGTTGAGTGAGAAGCCATAGTTGCCGAGGTCGGGAAGGACAATGAGAATCATCTGGTCCCCTGAGACTCGAACTTGAGAAGTACTCTCTGGATTAGAGGCGGTGGAAAGGACGTAAAAGCGTTTTGTCCGCAGCCTGAGCACATCCTGACAGAAAATGCCAGGCCCTGGATTTCTGGAGCAGAAGAGAGGCAGTTTCAAGTTGGTGGGGATGCAAAAGGTCCGGGTCTGGAGTCCCCACTCTTTGAACAGGGACGAGCTACGGCTGGATAGAGACCACTCGTGAGGTCTGCCTCCGTTCTGCTGAGGTGATCTGCTAGATCGTTTGGATACCTGGCAGATAAACCGCTGAATCGAAGACTTGTGCTCAACACGACTCCCACACCCTCATTGCTTCCCTGCAAAGGGATGAAATGAGCACCGCGCCTTGTTGATGTAATACATCACTGCTTTTTGTTATCCGTTTGAAGAGAATGTTCCTGTGACAAAGGACATCCTTCAAACTCAGTTGCATAGAGGACAGCTCTCATCTCAGGACATTTATGTGGAGATGAGTTCCAGAACCTGAGTCCATACACCTTGAGGTGTGGAGAGAGAGACAGTGACTCCCCATCCCATGCGTAATGAGTCTGTGGTGATGGAGATCTGATGATCGAGGGAGCAAGGGAATCCTTCCGGAGACTGCTCGCAGAGACCACCAGGTGAGACCTCGAAGGGCTCCGTCACCTTGATGGGATAAAGACTGGGGTGAGAGCGCGGGGACCACTGAGTGGAGAGCATCCATTGGGTGGTTCTCATGTGCAGTCCAGGGCCAAAGGGACAGTGAAGACCGAGGAGCGCCATGAGACCCAACTGTCACGTTGCATCGAGAGCTGTAACGATTAGTTCTCCCTGATGTAACGGGCCATTCGAGATGTGGTCTTCTGTCACCTGGAAGAAAGCCTTCGCTGAAAGAGGTGTCTGAAAATCCTATGAAAAGGAGCCTCTGGGAGGGTTGCAGTTGAGAATTTTTCAAATTCAGCAGAACTCCCATGGACGTGAGAAAGGCAGTGGTTGCCACAGGCTTCCAAAGTCCCTGAGCCGGAAGGAGGCTTGCTAGAAGCCAATCGTCCAGGTAGGGAAACATTTCGAGTCCGACTTTCCTGAGATGCGCCCGCGAACTGCACAACACTTTACAGCAAAACTACGGCGCCGAGGATAGCAAGGGCAGGACTCTGAACTGGTAATGCTGACCCAAAGCTACAAACCTGAGGAACTTGCGGTGGAGTCGGGTGGGCAGAGATATGCTGGTAAGCATCCTGCATATCAGAAGGCCAGCCAGTCGTGCTGATGCAGCAAGGGTAACAGAGGGTACCTAAAATCATCTTGAATTTCTCCCTGGGGAGGAATTTGTTTAACTTCTACAGGGTCTAGAATGGGGCGCATCCCCAGATTTCTTTGGAACCAGAAAGTAATGGAGTAGAACCCTGTGTTTACGAATAGTCGGGGGCACCAGTTCTATTGCCCTGTTGTTCAAGAGCCCTGGATCTCCAGCGGTGAGGAGAACCACTGACTGAGAGAGGACAACCTGGGTTATCGTCTGGGAGGAACAATTCGGGGGTTTCAAGAAATTGAGAGAATAACCCTAGCGAATTATCCGAGGACCCATTTGTCTGATTATGGACTTCCACTGGTTGTAAAGTACATAGGCGACCTCCACGGAGGAGAAAGTTCCACCTCGGGCAGACTGGATGGAACTTGGGAACAGCGACTCATAAGGTGGCGCTGGGAGCTTTGGGCCCCTGCGCTTTCTGCCTGCGATCTTCTTTTGAGGTTGGGCAGGTTGGCTTTTATGGGCTTCCCCGCCTCACACTCGAAAGGACTGACGACTATGACGAGCGTCTGTTCACATGCCCGAGGAGGGGGGCAGGCGATCTGGCCAGCAATGGCCGATCTAGTCTTCTGAGTGGCCTCCTGAACCTGGGGGAGGCCAAAAAGAAAGGAGCCATCAAAGCAGCGCCATCACCTGCCTGCTGAGCATCATTGAAGCCAGAATCGCCAGCCAGGAATGGCGCCGAGTACAAATCCCAGCGGCTGCTGAGCGAGAGCAGTGTAAAGCGTCCATGGCGGCTTTGACCTGTTGGTTAATGGACTCAATACCTCTAATAACAGTCAAAAGCTCTGACTTGGAATCCGAATCTGGAAGAGCTTCAACCATTCTTTTCAACAGTGCCACAGGATACTACTTCTATACACAGGAAAATAGCCCTTGATAACTGTCACATACTTAGAGTTGAGGCAGCAAAGACTCTTACCTAATGTATCAATCTTCCACGAGACTCTTTGTTAATAGAGTCGAGCTGTAATAGTTGAGGAAAAGCGACCTTGTCATTTCTCTGCAGGACTACTATTCTAGGATCCACAAAGGCAGGATGCCAAAATGGGACAATCCTTGGGAGCTGAATACTTCTTATCAATGGATTTAGCCACTGAGGAATAAAGCAGGATTATTCCATACCATTTGAGACAGCGTCTCGAAGGAAGAGCTGGATCGGAGTCAAATCCGTAGGGATCTCCGAGCATGGAAATACTGGAGTCTTAATATCTTCCAGGATCGATGTCTGTAGTCTGGAGAAAAAGTGGATCCCAGGTTCTTCAACAGAGACTTAAAGGACAGGTCCTCGACCACAGGCTCTGTAGCAAAGAAAGATCCTATTTCCTCCCACCTCATCACCCAACCCGAAGGTCTAGGTCAGGCTCAACATCATCTCCTGATGGTCCAGAAAGGACTGTTTGGACAGGAAAGGAGTGAGAGTAGGAGGGAGGAAATAGCAGAAAAACAAGGAGAGTCCCAAGGGCTGCTGGGCGCCAAGAGACAGCAAAAGCAGGCTGAAAACGGACACCGAGGCGCCTGGCGCCAAAGAGCCTGTGACCCCCATAGCGCCCCAGCCCAGCGCTGCAGGCGACAACAACAGCCTGGTACCAGCCACATTGCTGCCTTACGGCACGCATGACGCCGCCTTGACAATGACGCCGCCTTATCCAGCAGCACCACGGCGCCGAGATCCCAGCTGGCCCCGCTGAGCCAACGCGCCATAAGACCCAACAGCACAGCAGGCGCCCGACAAGCCAACAGACCCTGCGGAAGGCGCGGAAGAGCCCCAGGAACCTGGAAAGCTAGAGAAGGAAAAAAACCAGGAGATAAGGGCATCGGTGAGGCCCCCTGCGCCGCAGCCATGTGAGGGGGGGAAACACCTAAGCACGGAGTCGCTGGCACCGAAGAAGGCGCCACGCGACTAGGAAGGTCCAACCGCCCTACCTGATCGCCGGAGGGGCCCGAGGGCTCCGAGGCAACCGAGCCAGGCAGAAGAACCAACCTCCGAGCCCATTGCTCCATAAGAGCGGCCCACTGATAAAACTGCTCATCTGGAGTCCTACCTATGGCGGGAGGGCTCCGATGTCGGGCGGCGATTGCGAAGTTGGCGACTCCGAAGAAGAGACCGGCAACTAACACGATAACGGCGTCGGGCGCAGACATACCAGAAGGCGACCTCGGTGATGCCTTCTCTTTTAGACCTGTGGGCGAAGAAGAGCTCGAGGCGAGCGGTGCCGAGAATGCGACCGTTTATTTTTATGCGGCTGGGACCGCCCATCCCCAGGCATCGGACTGACCGTGTCGGAACCCCGCTGAGGAGAAGGAGGCTGACGGACCCAGCCCGCTGACTGAACAGCTTTCATCAAGTCTCCCTACCGTCACCTGACCTGCTCATGGTGGAAGCTCCGTCCAGTAGGGCGAGACTTCTTCCAAGTAAAATTGAAATATTAGAAAATTTTACGAAAATAGAATAAAATTAAGCGATACTACTTATCGTGATAAAGTTACAAAAACAAACTGAAAACTATCGCTAGTTTGAAGTTTGACTCCTCAGGCGAACAGCGTCGTCACTGAAGCGCCTCGGCGGCGGGAAAAAAAAGGAACTGAAGGCGGTTGGAGGTGGTCGCGAGATGGTCATTACCGCTCGAGCCGCTGCTCTGGCGCCGTGTCTCGCGGCGCCGTCTCTCGCGCCGACCCTCCAGCAAAAAGTTTGCTCCCGATGGGTCTTAGTGCCTCCGGCGCTAATCCCACTAGTGTGAATGAGTGGTGGAGACTTATGTCCAGGAAGATCTACCCCAACATGACTGCATTGCTGAGAAAGGAATTCTGTATCAGGGCCTGACAATGTATACCTTCTGTCCATCTTTTTATCTACAGGAGGCACAGAATTAGGAGCTTTTAAAATTTTAATTGTTTGTTTCCTAAAAGACTTATGTAAAGGAATAGACAATCTCCTAGACTCTGGAATATCCATCATTACTACAAAATCAGGCTCCTCTTGCTCATCCACAGCCTCTTCTAAAGGAAGCTGGAGGGTTTCAGCAACTTTTTTATAAAACATAAAATGAGATGGGGACTCAGACAGGATAGGGGAGATTCTAAAGGTCTGTCTGGGAGATGTCCGTTCAATGGGCACACCCAGACCTTCCCAGCCACATTCATACTGTTCATAATCCTCCTCCCCTCCTCTGGTTCATAAAATTCCTCAATATCATAATCCTGAACCACTGGGACGGACGAACCGACCTTTTACCAGATAGTGGTGGTTCGGACGGACCCTGAAGCAGTGACTGGACAATTTGTATGGCTTTTGCTATCTCTGCAGCAGTTGGAGAAGGAATTTTGGACTCCAGACCTGCTGATTTTCTTGTTTTCTTTACTGGAATTGGTTCCTCAGAACCAGCTTTTCTTTGCCGAGGAAGTCTGGCCCTGGTCAGAGGCACTCCCTCTGGTTTGGTTGGCACGAACCGGGCTGGCCATCGGGTCAGTGGACTTTTGGCCTCTGTTCCCTGAGCCTGCCCAATCTTTTTTCCATGGTGGCTGCAGGGAAATTCTTACATACCTGGCAGTCTGACTGGAGGTGGTCACACCCCAGACAATAAACACATGTGGTGTGTGGGTCAGCCTTGGCAAAGACTTCCCCACAAACATCACAGTGTTGAAACCCAGTGGGCCCGGTTTTTCTTTTGGGTTTCTCAGACATAATGCCAGCCTAACCAAAAACTTGCCCTTTTAACGGCAGTGCCAGGCAAGACACCCTTATCGGTTCCTAACCGTGTCACGGGTATTGGAAAAAACCGTAATAAATCCGTTTTTTTAGAACCGATAAGAACCGGGAACCGCACTCTAAAATAGTAACTTTTAGTTTTAAATGAGTTTTGAACCGATAACTTACAAGTTCCACACAGACAAAACCTTCATTTACTTACGGTTACCACAGATAGAGCTTGAACCGAACGGTTTTGCGGTTAAAATAAAACTATTCTCGGTTAAATCCAACTGAGGAAAACACTTTTTAAACCGAGAAATGAACCGAGCAGAAGGAGAAATCTCCGGAGCGACTGTTCACTGAGGCGGAGTAAAGAATCTGACAGTTCAAGTTTGAAATGACACAGATAGAGCTGCTCTCGTGCCAAAATTCTATTTTGGAATGGTTTTAACCATTTCACTCCGGGGCAGTTCTACAGCTGGAACAAACTGCTAATGTCTATAATATAGCAAGACTTCATGTTGTTTGAAAGTGGATGTCCTGATTCAAAGCAAACTCTGACACCACCTTTGTAGGAAACTTAGGATTAGTCCACAAGGACACTATGTCCTTGTGAAAAACCAAATGAGCCTCCTTACACATCAGGGCACGAAGCTCAGAAATCCTTCGAGCAGAAGTAATGGCAAATAAAAAATAACGCCTTCCATGACAGAAGACGCAGCTCGCAACTTGCAGCAGGTTCAAAGGGAGGCAGTGTGAGCTTTTTAGGAACAAATAAAAGATCCCATGGCAGGACAGGATCCCTGATAGGAGGCTTTAAATGCAAAATGCCCCAAAGGAATGTACAGGGAAGGTGCAGCTGGGCAGCAGTCTTGCCCTCAATAGGCAGGTGGTAGGCATAAATGGCAGACAAGTGCACTTTGAGCGAAGAGTAACAGAGTCCTGCATCAGACAAAGAGAGGCGGTACTCTAAAACTAAGTTCACTGGACAGAAGAACAGATCCAGAAGTTGAGCAGCAGCCCAAACACAGAACCGCTTCCATTTCATAGTGTAGGTTGCCCTAGTAGAGGGTTTCTGGCTGCTACTAGGATGTCCGCTACTCTGGGTGACACCCCACATCTGGAAACAGCTAGGTCTGCAGGAGCCACGCATGGAGATGCAGAGATTTGAGATCGATTGAGGTCAGGATGGAACCTTCCCTGATTGACTGAGGCAGGTCGGGCGAGCTGGGCTCCTTGAGTCCTGAACTGAGACTGAGGAGATCTGGGTACAGGGTGCCAGGCCAGTCTGGGACTATCAGAATCACCTCGCCTTGTCCTCCTCGCCTTGAAGCACCTTGTGGATCAAGGAAATGGAAAGGCGTAAAGGCCCGGGGTCCATTGCCTCGAGGCATCCTGAGCCCTGCTGGGGGTGGGCATGGAACAGACTCAGCCAGCGTTCTCCCGGAGGCAAACAGGTCCACCTGAGGTGTGCAAAGGAGAACAGATGCTGTACTACCTCCAGCATTGAGACCTCGTGGGATGCAGCCCTATCGGCTCAGGGCATCGGCCAGGGGTGTTGGAGGCTCCTGCCACGTGAATAGCTAGGAGATCCGCCTCCAGGCTGCGCACGAGTGACCAAATGGAGAGCTTCCTTGCATAGAAGCATGGGCGGCGTCCGCCCTGGCCAGTTTAGATAATACATAATAGAGGTATTGTCCGTCGGACTGGACCACTTGACCCGGAGAGCAGACAGGCGGTGAGAGCTGGCGGACGGAGCTCAGCAGGTGATGTGGCATCAGGACTCGCGGGGACAGGGCCACAGGCCAGTGTTCCCAGATCGACACCCATCAGAGAGGCGTGATCCGATAGAGAGACCGTCGGCTTAAGGCGGACTGACAGGATGCCCTCCTGCAAATGATCTGGAGCGGTCCACCACTGGAGGCGTTCCCATCCCCTAATGTCACCGACCTAGCTAGTCAGGGATCGCGGCGTTGTGACCACTGTGATCCCCACTGAAGGGACGCATGTTCCAGCGACCCCAGGACCACGCTAGTGCAGGCCGCCATGAGCCCAGGACGCGCAGGAAGTCCGGGCAGGCGCAGTACCCAACCAGAATGATCAGGCAAGGAGAAGAACCTCGGCCCATCACGGGGAGCAGCTCAGCTCGAGAAAGTGACTGCGCCCGTGAATAGAATCACCTGCGCGACCAATTCGACTTGGCCTCGTTGATAAGGCCCAGTTGAAAACATACCTGGAGGCAGATCTCTGGACACTCACTCCTTCCTGGAGGAGCTGCTATCAACAGTCGTCCAGGTAAGGACACACGGACCTCGGAGCCCGCAGAGAATGTCACCACTGCCATGCATTTGGTGAAGACCCTGGGAGCTGGAGACAAGCGAAGGCATGGCTTGGAACCGAAGAGGATCCCTTCCCGAAGGAAGCCGGGTCAAGACGACGGATAGGACGTGGAAACGCCCTACAAGTCCAGAGACAGAACCACCGCGCATTCAAGGATGGATTATCAGGCAAGTGACCATCCTGAGATTGAGACCTTAGGAACTTATTTAATCGTGTGAGTCGGGCGCCAACCCCGTCCGTTCGGAACAAAACCTGGACACAACCCTGGGTCTGAAGGAGGTCCACCACCTCTTACCACCTCCTTCTGGAGGAGGAGGCGTGTCGGCTGCGAGCCGCCAGTGAGCTAGGATCGAAGCCCCGGCGGCCGCTCTGAAGGTGGTGCTGCCGATTCCAGAAGCAGGCATCTTCCCCACCCAAGACCCACCTGTCCGTAGCAACAGCGGACAAGCGAGCAAATGCGGGCCATCCCCACGGGGACCCAGGGGAATGAGAAACACCCCTCAGCCATCACTGGGCAGGCTTGGAGGAGGGACGGAAAGGCCTCCTGGGCCCTCCCCTCCTGTTAGAGGAAACCGTGACAGGTTTGGGATGCCAAGGCCGAGCCTGCTGGCCCTGCGTTACTGGGCAGGCGCGCCGGGGCACAGAAGGACAAGGGCTTAGGCTGTGGTTTGCGGCCTTTGTCCTTCTGGGGAAGAACCCAGTCAAGGTAGCGTGGACTTCTCGATCCTCTGCAGGCAACCTCCACCCAGGGCGAAGGTCAGTCCCAAAGACATCCGCCAACATGCTGGGTATCCAAGTAAGGTGGATATCCTCAGCCAAGCCATGACATAAGACTCTTGACGCCACCGATCTGGCACATAGTCCCCTATATCCAAAGCAGTCTGGAGCTGCTGTTTGGACTATGCCTGGTCGCACCTGCTTAACGGCGGTCTGCAGATCGGGCGGGAAGGCGAGATAATACTCCTCAGGGAGCCAACAGGGCATGAAAAAATGCGCCAGAGGCAGACTGGCTGCGAGAGAGGGGCAGAATAGACTTTAAGCCGACATAGTCAATTCTTGGACTCCTTGTCCGAAGGTTTGTCCACATCCTAGGCGTTGCCCGGCAGCTATCGGTAAAACCTCAGCAAGGGGTGTTCGAAAAAACAGGACAAGGGCAGTAGGGACGCACACTTCCTAGCCATCCTGGCGGAGAAGCAGCAGAAAGCAGGCCGCAAAGCTCAGTGCGGACCCACTATAGCCTCGGCCACGGAAAACCTCCGTCCAGTCCTAGGTCAGAATCTCGTGAGGATACCTAGCCCGTTGGAAAACAGTTGACTCCATCACAATAGACTCCAGATGAGCGAAGCAGTCTAGGAAAGGACGGGCTATAGTCCATTGACTGACCTCCTGAAGACTCAGTCAGTCGCTTGGAAAAGGAGGAATCATCTTCGGACTCGGGAAGAGTCCTCAAAACTGCCTCTGGCCAGGCCACCTTCACCTGCCGAGGTGGTGGGGTGAGGGTATGACAACCGATGGGGTAGACCCTTAGCCGACCGAGAATCATGGTGGAGCCCCAGTAGTGGCTGTGGGAGGAGTTCCACGGGTCGATTAGAGCAGCTGGTTTAGCCCTGCTTGACCTGGTATAGGCTCCTCCAGGATAAGTCGGGGGTTGTATGGACGTTCGGTGACAGCCATAATGGCGGGGGCTGACGGGGGTCGGCTTATTCCCGGCAGGGCTTTGTTGCAACATAAGGTCTCGTACCGTCGTAATTCACGCTGACTCCTCATCGAGAGGAGGGCCGAGGGGCAGCCGCCCGCTTACCGAGTGCCGAGACGAGACGCCTGGACGGTGGGATCGGCTGGGACGCGAAGAGGTCCGAGACAGTCCCGGGTATTTCCGGTCGGTGCGGGAGGTGTCAGCGGAACCGGCCTCCCTTGACTCGGATGGTCATCCGAGGCTCGAACCCCAGGCTGGGAGCCACAGGATCCTCACTCCCAGAGAACCCGGAAGGGAATCTCGGCTGCTAAGGCAGCCACGTCAATGGGTGAAAAAATCTCGACTTCACCGGTCGGAGTCTCGGTCAGCTGACACAGCGGGGACACCGTGAGCCAGTGGCGAAGCAGTCGACCGAGCCGGCGGTCGGCCGGGGAAAGGACTTCCGCTCCAGGCGTCGATGGAGGACTACCTGTCCTCTTTTTGGACCGAGAATAAGGTCCAGCAGGCATGAGCCTTTCCTTTAGTGGAAGGACAGACAAGCTCCTTAAAAAGAAGCCGTTAGGAAGAACCCCAGAAGGCAGGATAAATGCAGCGGCCGGAAAATCTGACCCGCGCGCCTCCTCTTAAAGGCGACCATCCGCTCGGCTGATCATGACCCGCCGAACACCGACAACAGACCTCATGGACTTCACCAGGAGAAAGCAGCTTCTCGGGCGGCCCAGTTGCAATCGGGACATGCGGTCTTGAGCGTAGGCCGAGAAAGATGGCTGGAGTCGCAAGCCTGCGGGTCGTGCTCGGCCTAACAGTAACACGTGGAGTGGATCCGTCAGACATCTGCCGCCGCGGGGCATCTCAGCTCGGGAGTCGATTTGTCCGCCACTTGCTTGAGGATAGGCTGATCTTTGCAAAATTTGTTTTAAATCCGCGCCAAGCGGAGAAATAGGAACCAGTCACAAGCATGAGCGTTAAGGAGGAACCTGAGCTAGCGGTAAGGAGATCTGGCGTCATGGCGGGCAGAGTTATACCACCGGGTGGGTGGGTGAACAACAGAAGCTTCGGCCAAGTTTAAAAGCAAGGATCTGCAATAGTGTGGATGAACAACATCATGTCCCACAAATGAAAATACGTACCTGTAATTTTGATCTTCTTAGACGAGTCTCCCATCGTCACACTAGTGGGATTAGCGCCGGAGGCACCTAGGACCCATCGAGACAAACTTTCTGCTGGAGGGTGGCGCGAGAGGGTGGCGCGCCGCAAGGCATGGCGCCCAGGCAGCGCTCAGTGGCAATGACCATCTCGGCGACCCTCAACCGCCTCAATACCTTTTTACCAGGGTGCAGCGCAACTGCATAAGTAAATCAACCTTAAAAGCGGACATAAGATAGTCAATCGACCGATATGAAGGGTCAGCAAAAGTCCTCACGGCCTAAGATTTGAGGTGAAGACCAACACAACGGTGAGCTCAGGGATGGAGGGTGGGCGTGTGAATGAGTGGTGGAACTCGTCCAAGAGATCAAAATTACAGTAGTGCGTAATTTCATATCTTCCTGGACATAGCCTCCACTCGTCCTGATAAAGAGTACAGCTGATAACCCCCAAAGGAACGACGGGAAGCCAGGCTCACGTCTAGATAGAAGACACTGAGATATTCTGCCGAATCACGGAATATGCCCACATGAACATCAGTACCAATGTAAGGTATGCAGGCTCAGGTGGGGTGCAGTATCCACAACTGGAACATTACGAATCTCCGCTAAAGATGCGACCGCCCTAGTAGGTGGCGACACTCTACCCTCAATTAACACCTGAGCCATGGAGCAGCAATGTCGGCATGCCACACTAACCATGATGAGATGCATCTAATAGCGACAGGTTGACCCGCACGGTGTCGCTGAAAGAAACAAACAGTTGCGAGTCTTGCGAAAATTCTTGGTTCTATCTAAATAGAACACAAAACTCTCTTAACATCAAGGAATGAAGAGAGATCGTTCCCTTCATTTTGGAATTAGCTGAAGTAAGAGGAAGTACCAGGAGGTTGGTTTAGATGGAATTCTGACACAACATTGGGAAGAAATTTAGGATGAGTACGGAGAACTACCTTGTCTTTATGGAATACAGTATACGGAGGGTCCGTCACCAAGGCATGAATCTCCTCGAGACCCTCATGGGCTGAGGTAATGGGCCACCAGGAAGGCAGCCTTCCAGGTAAGAAATTTTCAATACAGGGTAGCTAAGAGCCGAAAGGCTCCAGTGAGCATGTCCAGCCACCAGGTTAATGTCCCAGGTTGCAACTGGACTGGCCTAACAGGGGTCTAGTATTGAAGAATCCATGAAATCTCTTCATCGTAGGGAAGCTGAGCCAGAGTCAAGGAAGAAAACCGGCTCATGGAGCGCTGAGATGGCACTAAGGTGAACTTAACTGTGGAGTACTGAGACCTGAGTTTGATAGGTCCAAAAATTACTCCAGAACCTTATCAGGGAGGACAGGAAAGGGATTCCAAGAGGACTTTGCACACCAGAGAGAAAAGCGTTTCCATTTGAGGCGTCGTTTTTGGGTGGCTGGCTATACGAGCCAGAAGGATGTCCGAGACTCTACCAGAGATGTTGAATCCGATTCACGTCTACCTCTTCAGGAGCCAAGCATGAAGGTGAAATGATTTCAGGTTGGGATGGACCAACGAACCTCGAGTCAAGAGGTTGATTTGCAAGGAAGTGGTCTCGGAGAGGCTGCCAACATACTGTTGAGCAGAGGAAACCATAGTTGCCGAGGCCAGGAGGGAGCAATGAGAATCATTTTGGTCCCCTGAGACTCGAACTTGAGGAGAACTCTCTGGATTAGAGGATCGGTGGAAAGGCGTAAAGAAAACGCTTTTGTCCACACGCAGCCTGAACGCATCCTGACAGAAAATGCCAGGCCCTGGAATTCTGGAGCAGAAGAGAGGCAGTTTTGCGTTGGTGGGGATGCAAAAGGTCCGGTCCGGGTCCCACTCTTGAATAGTGACGAGCTACGGCTGGATCGAAGACCACTTTCATTGAGTCTGCCTCCAGTTCTGCTGAGGTGATCTGCTAGATCGTTTGTATACCTGGCAGATAAACCGCCTGAATCAGAGACTTGTGCTCCAAGCACCACTCCCACACCCTCATTGCTTCCCTGCAAAGGGGTAAGAATGAGCCCACTGCCTTGTTGGATGTAATACATCACAGCTTTGTTGTCGTTTGAGAGGAGAATGTTCTTGTGACAAAGGATATCCTTCAGAGCTCGGATCGGCGAGAGGACCGCTCATCTCCAGGACATTTATATGGAGAAAGTTTCGAACTGAGTCCATACACCTGGAGTGTGGAGGGAGCGACGTGAGCTCCCAAAGCCCGTGTGATCGTCTGTGCAGGTGGAGATCTGATTGATCCGGGGGAGCAAAGGGAACCCTTCCGGGAGATTGCTCTCTTGAGTCCACCAGGTGAGAGACCTTCGAAGGGCTCCGTCACCTTGATGGGATAAGACTCGGGGGTGAGAGGTCGGGAGACCATTGAGTGGAGAGCATCCATTGGGTGGTCTCATGTGCAGCAGGCCAGGGGTACAGTGAACACGAGGTTCCTGAGACCCAACATCGTTACGCCGAGCTATAACTGTGTTGGTTCTCCCGATATAACGGGCCATCCGAAGGATATCGAGTCTTCTGTCTCTGGAAGGAAAGCCTCCATGAAGGAGGTGTCCAGGCGTCCCTATGAAAAGGAGCCTCTGGGAGGGGCTGCAGTTGTGATTTTTCAAATTCAACCCAGAATTCCATGGGCGTAGAAAGATGAGAAGTGGTTGCACGGCATCCAAAGTCCAATGGCTGGAAGGGCTTGCTGAAGCCAATCGTCCAGGTAGGGAAAGAGTCCGATCTTCCTGAGATGCGCCAAGTAGAACTGCACAACACTTTGTAAAGACTCGGGCGCTGAGGATAACCAAAAGGCAGGACTCTGAACTGATAATGCTGACCCCAGAGCTACAAACCTGAGGAACTTGCGGTGGAGTCGGGTGGATGGGGATATGCTGTGGCGTCCCTGCATATCAAGGGAGGCAAGCCAGTCGTGCTGATGCAGCAAAGAGTAACGGGTACCTAGGAAATCATTTTGAATTTCTCCCTGGGGAGAAATTTGTTTAACTTGAAGTCTAGAATGAGGAGCATTCCCCAGACTTCTTTGGAATCGGAAGTAGCCCGGTGAGAACCCTGCTCACTTGAATCACGGGGGCACCATTCTATTCCTGTTGCTTAGAAGGCCCTGGATCTCGGCGGTGAGGGAGGTCTGACTGAGGCCCGACAACCTGGGTTGTCATCTGGGAGAACAGGGCCGGGGGTTTCAAAAATTGAGAGAGAATAACCCTGTGAATTGTCAAGAAGGACAGTGATCCCGAGTTATGGACTTCCACTGGTTGTAGAAGTACATCAAGCGACCTCCCACGAGGAGAAAGTTCGCCTCAAGACAATGTGGATGGAACTTGGGCCCAGCAATTCATAAATGGCGCTGGGGCTTTGGGCCCCTCTTGCAGCTTTCTTAGCTTTCTTTTGAAGTTGGGCAGGTTGGCTTTATGGAAGCTTCCTACCTCTGCCTACGAAAGGACTGTGACTATGAAACTGGCGTCTGTTCATGCCCCGGAGGAGCAGTGATCTGGCCAACTAATGGCCGACCTAGTCTTCGAGTGGCCTCTAAGGCTTGTTCCACCTGAGGGGCCGAAAAGAAAGGAGCCATCAAAGGCAGCGCCAAGCCTGCTACTGAGCATCATTAGTAAGCCAAGTACGCAGCCAGGAATGGCACTTGATACAAATACCTGCGGCTGCTGAGCGAGAAACAGTGTTGAAAGCGTCTCATAGCGGCTTTGACCTGTTGATTATTGGACTCAATACCCTAGTAACGGTCAGAAGAATGCCTGACTTGGAGTCCGAACCGGAAGAGCTTCAACCATTCTTTTCAAAAGAGTGCCACAGGATATACTCATACTGAGAAAATAGCCTTGATAACTGGCACACGCATACTTAGAGTGAGGCAGCAAAGACTCTCTTACCTAATAGTACCAATCTTACGAGACTCTTTGTTAATAGGTCGAGCTGTAGCAGTTTGAGGAAGAAACGACCTTATCATTCTCTTAAGGACTACAATAGGATCCAGCAAAGGCTTGGGATGCCAAAATGGGACGATCCTTGGGAGCTGAATACTTCTTATCAATGGTTGCACTGAGGGAATAAGAGCAGGATTATTCCAACCATTTGAGACAAGCTGCCTCGAAGGAAGGCTGGATCGGAGGAGTCAAATCCGTAGGGATCTCCGAGCATGAAGGTACTGGAGTCTTAATATCTTCCCAGGATCGATGTCTGTAGTGGAGAGAGAAAGAAATTGGATCTCAGGTTCTTCAACAGAGACTTAAAGGACAGGTCCTCGACCACAGGCTCTGTAGCAAAGAAGATCCTGTTTCTCCACTTCATCCCCAACCGAAGGTCTAGGTCAGGCTCAACATCATCTCCTGATGGTCCAGAAAGGACTGATTGGACAGGAAAGGAGTGAGAAATTAGAGAGGAGGAAATAGCAGAATAAGGAGAATCCGAGGGCCGACGCCAGAGAGACAAAAGCAGGTTGAAAACGGCACCGCAGAGCCACGTGACACCGCAAGCGGCGCCGCCACCCAACGGCGCTGAGACCAAGCGGGCGCCCGCAAGGCCGAAAGCGGCACCAAAACGCACCGACAAGCCAACAGACCCCGCGAAAGCGCCGGGAAAGCCCCAGGAACCTGGAAAGCTGGGGAGAAGGAAAACAGGAGATAAGGGCATCGGTGTGGCCCCCGCGCCAAAGCCATGTGGGAGGGGGAACACTTCAGCCGAGTCACCGGCACGAAGAAGGCGCTGATTTACTAGGAAGGTCCAACTGCCCTACCCGATCGCTGGAGGGCCGGGGCTCCGTGGCAACCGAGCCAGGCAGGAGAACCAACCTCCAGCCCATCGGCTCCATAAGAGCGGCCCACTGATGAAACTGCTCATCTGGAGCCCTACCTACAGAGGAGGAGCTCCGATGTAGAACCGCGGTCACCAGCAGTTGGCGACTCCGAAGAAGGAGAATGGCAACTAGCTACGATAACCGACCGTCGGCGCCGGGCTATACCAGAAAGCGACCTCGGTGATGCCTTCTCTTTTTTTTTGACCTGTGGGCGAAGAGAGCTCGAGGCGAGCGGTGCGAATCGACGTTTATTTTTATGCTGGCGGGGGCCGCCCATCCCCTGGGCATGGGACTGACCGTTGTCGGAACCCCGCTGAGAAGGAAGGCTGACGGACCCAGCCCGCTGACTGAACACGTTTCACACAAGTCTCCTACACGTCACCTGACCTGCTCATGGTCGACTCGTCCCAGTAGGCCGAGACTTCTTCAAGTAAGTTAAATTTAAAAATATTAGAAAATTTAATTGAAAATAGAATAAAATTAAGCGATACTACTATCGAGATAATGTTACAAAAAATAAACTGAAAACTATCGCTAGTTTGAAGTTTGACTCCCGACAAGCTAGCGACGTCGTCACTGAAGCGCACTCCGACAGCGGAAAAAAGAACTGAGGCCGGTTGGAGGTCGTCGAATGGTCATTGCCGCCGGAGCCGCTGCTCACGCCGCCATCTCAAGGCCACCCTCCAAAAAGTCGCCCCGATGGGTCCTAGTGCCTCCGCGCTAATCCCACTAGTGTGAATGAGTAGAGACTTATGTCCAGGGAAGATCTACACCTGCAGAAGACCTGGGGGAAGGAGAGGAGGAAACTAGACCTATTGCAGAAACCTCTCTCAAAGATCTACTGCTATTCCGATGAAGTTCTTACGTAACTGCTATATCTTACTTGGAGGTTCTGCAGTAGGTCTTCCATATAGGACTGAATACCAAGTAGTCCCAAAGAAAAATAAGGTATAGGTGCAACCCGGGAGGAGGAGAAAGTAGCCAAGAGTAATCACGACAGAAGGCCTCGTAGGACCAAGAAGTCCAAAGCCAGTTCTGCCTAGAGGCAATGTCCACACTGTAATGCTTAGTGAAGGTGTGAACAGGTCGACCAGGTGGCTGCAGCACAGATCTCTGCTGTGGACACATTTCTGAAAAAGGAAGTAGAGGTAGCCACGCTACGGGTAGAGTGGCCTTTGACTGCCCCCGGAAAGGACTTCCCATATTTCATGTATGAAAAATGGATGCAGTTAGCTAGCCATTGGGAGATGATCTGCTTGGAAATAGCCTTGCCCTGGCACGGAGGGGCAAAGGCTACGAACGGTTAGTTACATTTCCTAACCTCTTTAGTCCTGTTTGTGTAGTACCTCAGGATCCGGTGCACATCAAGCGTGTGCAGCAGGTGTTCCCTCCCCGTTGGAATATTGTGGATAGTACACCGGTAATTCCATGCTCTGGTTCAAAGTGGTTTCTGAAACAACTTTGGGCAGAAAAGAAGGGTTAGTCCGAAGGACTACTTGGTCCTTAAGAAAAATCAAGTAAGGTTCTTTACATACAAAGCCCTGTAGTTTGGAAACCCTTCTGGCTGAAGTGACAGCGACTAAAAACAAAGTCTTCCAAGAGAGGAAGCGCAAGTCGCAAGAAGAAGCTGGTTCAAACAGTGGTAAGGCCAGCTTCTCGAGCATGAAATTCAGGTCCCAGGGTGGACAAGGATTTTGGATTGAAGGTTTCAAATGAAGGATGCCTTTTAAAAAGGTTTTGGCAACCTCCATCTGAGCCAAGGTTTTGCCCTCCACCGGGAGGTGACAGGTAGACACTGCAAAGATGTGGACCTTAATGGAGGAATAGCTAAGGCCCACCTCAGACAGCTGTGCGAGGTACTCTAGAACCTGGGATGCCGAGCATGAAAATGGATCCCAGCTCCTTGCTTGGGCCCATATCATGAATTTCTTCCACTTCATAGCGTAAGTTGACCTAGTGGAGGGTTTTCTGGCCTCCACTAGAGTGTGCGCAACCTGCGAAGAGACCCCATAGCGAGAAATCGCTATGTCCACAGGTGCCACGCATGACGGTGGAGAGACATAAGGCTAGATTGCACCAGGGTACCCTGCTCCTGAGTCAGAAGGTCATGAGAAATGGGCAGAGGAACCGGAGGCTCCAGTGCCAAGTGTCACAGAAGAGGGAACCAAATTAGGCGTGGCCAAAGAGGAGCAATCAGGATTGCGTAGGCCCCCTCTTGTTGAAGTTTCACCAGGACCTTCTGAATTAGAGGAAAGACGTACAGAAACCTCCCTGTCCACGAAAGAGACAGCGCATCTAGCCAAAAAGC
The DNA here is from genome assembly GCA_016271365.2 of Neoceratodus forsteri. Classification (NCBI taxonomy): domain Eukaryota; kingdom Metazoa; phylum Chordata; order Ceratodontiformes; family Ceratodontidae; genus Neoceratodus; species Neoceratodus forsteri. The sequence continues at coordinate 483,539,206 of CM028130.1, forward strand.
ACCATGCCTGGGAACAAGCAAGCAGAAGACGGGTAGTTTTGCATTGTATGGGGAGGCCAACAGATCCATCTCTGGTCGACCCCATCGAAGAAAAAGGTCTTCAACTACCTCTGACTTGAGCTCCCACTCGTGGGCCTGGGCCACTGATTGACCGAGACTGTCGGCCAGGACGTTGGTGATGCCCGGAACGTGAACTGCTGTCAGATAAAGGCCGTGCTGAATCGCCCAGTACCACATCCTCATGGCTTCTCGGCAAAGAGGGTAGGATCTGGTTCTCCCCTGCTTGTTTATGTACCAGACAGTGGACATGTTGTCCGTCTGTACCAGGACAGATCCCGGAACCAGCAGCGACTGGAATGCCTGGGGTGCGTAAAGAACCGCCCTGGTCTCCAGAACATTGATGTGGAGCATCAGCTCCTGATCAGACCAAGACTCCTGTGTCTTGTGAAACCCCAGATGAGCACCCCAGCCCAGATCTGAGGCGCCCGTAGTGAGAATCTGAGTTGGAACTGTCTGAAGGAAAGGGACCCCCTTCGACAAATTCGAGAGATCCTGCCACCATCGTAGATCTCTCTGGAGGCTGTTGGAGATCATGACTTTTTGGTTCATGTCGTCCGTCCTCTGGTCCCGTTGGACTCGAAGAGATCATTGGGTGACCCTCATTTGAAGCCTGGCCACTGTGACTGTCGAAATGTCGGCCGCCATCAGACCCAATAAACGGCGCACCGAGTGTGCACAGATCTAACGGGCCTGTGCCACCAGTGTGGCTTGAGAAGCAAGAGTCTCGGCCTGATCTGATGGTAGGAAAGCCTTGCCCTGAACTGTGTGTAGTACAGCTCCAATGAACTGGAGTCTCTGTGAGAGTACTTGTTGGGACTTGACAAAATTGACCATTATGCCCAGTAAAGCAAACAAGCTCAGGGTGAAAGAGAAAGCCTCATTCAGGCTGGTAGGAGAGGGTGCTGAGAGGAGCCAGTCGTCCAGGTACGGGAAGACATAAAAGCCCTGGCGGCGCAGAAAGGCCACCACCACCGCTGGACATTTGGTGAACACTCGGGGGGCCAAAGAAAGGCCAAACGGGAGTGCTCGGAACTGAAAATGGTTCTCCCGGAAAACAAAGTGGAGAAAGCGGCGGTGGGCCGGGAGGACAGGGATATGCAGATAAGCATCCTGCATGCCCAGGAAGCACAGCCATGAGTTTTGATGGAGCAGGGGAAGGAGCCACTGAAGGGTCAACATATGAAACTTCTTGTGTTCGATGAAGATGTTTACTGTGCTGAGGTCCAGGATCAGTCTCAGGTTGCCCGTTTTCTTTGGAACCAGGAAGAAGTGGGAGTAAAATCCCCTTCTTATTTGGCTTAACGGGACAGGCTCCATGGCTCTCTTTAGGAGAAGTGCCTGGATCTCTTGAGAGACTATGGGGACCTGATTCCAAGGATAGAAGGACCGTCCTGGAGGTTGAGGGATTGGGATTTCGCTGAATTCTATCGAGAGACCTCGCTGGATGAGCTGAAGCACCCAGTTTTCTGCTGCGATGGACCTCCAACCTTCCAGGTGGAAGCCGAACCTTCCTCCGACCGGTTCCTCCTGATGTACCGGAGGTAGCAGAAGGAGGGGAAAGGAGTCAGGACGCCGAAGGGAGGGGAGCTTTAGCCCCAGAGGCCTGTTTTTGAAATTTGGACTGTGGGGTTTGAGCTCCTGGTCCAGGTGCGCGTTTCTTTACCTGGCGCTTAGCCTGGGATTTGTTCCACCTTCTTTGGCAGCGAAAGGGCTGTCTTTTCTGTCCCATCTTGTATAAGGAACGGACGTCCCTCAAGGAGCATCCGCTCTCCTGCAGCCCGGTAATGATGTCTTTAGCGTCACCACCAAAGAGGACGGAACCCCTGAAAGGGGCATCCAACAGAGAGGACTGCACGTCCTGCGCCAGTCCCGCTATACGAAGCCAGGAGAGGCGTCGGAGGCAGATCACCATGGCAGCTGCTCTCGCCACTGAGTCGTAAGTAGCCCGAAGTGCGTGGCGGCATGAGGATTTCCCCATCCTTACTTTATCCAAGAGCTGCTTCTTCAGGGTTTCATCTTGAACATCCTGGAGGTCCCTTTCAAGGTCCAAAAGAGAAATTTTTCACCCAAACTGGCCAAGTTGACGCGAGTCCTTGTCGGGAGGCGAAGAACTCAGATGTTTGGGCTGAGCTGAGAGGTCGTGAGCTGCCGTGATGACCACAGAGTCAGCCGTGGGATGGGAGTTCAGGTGAGAAATCCCTTCTGGGGGATAACAGGTGCGGTCAGCTTTGCGGGAGACTGCGGGAATGGAGGACGGTTGTTGCCAGACTGTGGTAACTAGGTCCTCGTGAGGTCCCATCCACGGAGGAATGGGAACAGGGTCCGAGGTGGCCAGATCCAGGTGCTCCGCAAGGCATTTGCGTTGGGGATCAACCTCTTTGGACTGCCAACCACCAGCCGCTTGAACAGAACGTAGCAAGTCTCTGAAAGAAGGATCCTCTGGAGTTGACTTTGGTGAGTCTTTTGGAGGAACCTCCATGGGAGATCCGAGGTCCGACCTGTCCGAGTCGGAACTAGTGTCAGAGGAATCAGAGACAGAAGGAACAGAAGGGTCTGGTTCAGTTACGCCTACCGAAACAGAGGTAAGGGTTCTGGAGATAGGAGGCAGTGGAGAGGTCACCGTAACCAAGGGTGGCTCCCTCACCGGCTGTCGCAACTCTGACACAAGCTGCGCTCTAGCCTCTTTCCACCAACGAGGGATGGACTCAAGTTCCGGCACCGGAAGAGGTGGTGGTTGATAACTCGGATAATTCTGGTACTGCAGATAGTGCCAGGATGGATAATATGGGTACCCTGGGTAGCCCGGCGTGGGATGTCCTGGAGTACGATAACCCGTCGTCGGGAATGACGACGTCGGAAAACCCAGCGACGAAGACACCCGACCCAACATCGGATAATGAGTAACCGATATAGGGGCGCCCGCATGCGGGAAGGAGGGTTCCTGTGGAATGAACCTAGACGAAGGGCCGCAGGGGAGATGCCATGGAGCCTGAGGGGAATCGGACCTGGAGCATGCCCAAGTACTGGGGGTGGAGGGCTCCATACTCGGGTCCTCTGTCGGCAGCGGAATGAACTCCGGCGACGGAGGAAGGCCTGGCAAGGGGGGGGGAGAGAGACATGAGGGGCCCCCCGACAGCAGGTCTGATCGCGACTTTGCTAAGGCAAACAGCAAAGGGTCAGGTGGCGAGTCTCTAGGGTGGAGGACCCTGGGAGACAACTGGTCCCTCACTCTACCCAATGTCGGGGGCCAAACTGGAGCCCGACGGGAGAGTGGGAGAATCTACACGGGCGTCTGGAGCCTGCGTCTGATGGAACAGATCCGGCCAGGCTAGAGACGTCTGGGAGGCCGCCGCTAGGCTGATCGGCGGAGGGCCGGTGCCCTTCGCCGGAGGCGAGGGGTGACTTACCAGCAGGATCAGTCAACAGAATTACCACCTCCAAAGAGGCAACCCCCGGCTGCCCACTCACCTCTGCAGGAGGGGGAGAAGGGGTCCGGCCCAAAGAAGTGGACGGGGTGCCCGAAAAAGTACTCACGGTTGCCGGCCTCCTGTCCCAGCACTTCTCTTTACTTTTCTTTTTCTTAGGGGCTGGCAACGACTACCTTTCCCGAAGTTTTTGAAGCTCCCTTTCCATAGACACCAAGCGTCGGGTCAATAGATGGGCCTCAAGGGACCTCTTGCGCCTGGTTATGGTCACCTGGTTGAAGGCCTGGCAGATGGAACACTCATGGACGTCGTGCTTCGAACCGAGGAAGAGGAGGCAGCGGGAAGGGTTGTCCCCGTGCGGGATTTGAGCGCTGCACCTAGAGCACTTTTTCTTCTGTCTAGAAGACATCAATTTGAAGAAAAATGTTTAAGAATTTTACAAGAAGCTAAGAAATACTTCGAGAAATACAACACGGATGTTAGCGGAAAGAACTGGAGAGCCGGAGCGTACTGCCCTTTATAGTTGGGCTGACGCCACCACGCTCTGACGCTGGGGGTCCCGCTGATGAGTGCTATCTACAAGTTCGTCGTATGGACCTGACACCAGGGGGCGCAGTCCCATATGTGAAGATCTACTGCAGGAACCCTCTCGAAGTAAGATCTTTAATTTCCCTGTAGTCGTCATCCTCCTCCTGGTTGGACTCTTGGCAGGGTATGTTCAGAGTATCCACCAAGTGCTGGAGAAAAGTTAGCATAGAGGAATTCTCTTCCTGATCCGAAGGGGAAGCACCAAAATGAGGATCAGGGGACATGTCAGTCTCCAGGGGATTAATTCCTGAAAGACTGTCTGGAGCATCATAATAATCATCCTTGTCACCCCCCTAGGCTCCTGCATCAGAGGGGACTGCAGAAGGGCGTTTGCTTGACAGGGCAGAAAAAAACAGACCCCATGCCTTGTGAGGTCTGGAAAACATGCCATGCCTTTGCCATATCTTTAGCAAAGGGCAGCTCCTTCTGAAAATTAGGGAGACTGTCTGCAGGTGCTTAGACTTCTCTATGTATTTGTTTATTTTTTTTAACTTTGTTTCTCCTCCTTCCCCCACCCCAGAGCTGCGCTTCTTCAGGAGACTCCTAAGTGCCCCCCCCCCCCGCGACTGGCCTACCTGAATCCCCGGAGGTTCCCCCATGGAGCCGTGGCTATACCCTCAGGCAGGGCCCAGCACCCAGACATCTTGATTTGATCGGGTCCCCTGGTGATCAGGCAGCCTTGCGTCCTGAGTGGGGCTGGCACTGGAGCTCCGTCTACCCGTTCGGTGGACTTTTCACAAGCTTTCTTGCTGTGTGGTATGTGCCTAATGTCAAGGCATTAAAGCGATGTCCACCACACAGCTCCCCACTGGTCTATTCTGCCAGCTTGCTGTACCTCGGTCTCCACCGGGTCAGACAAGCCGCTGATCTGCCCTCCCTCATCTCTCGGGAGAAGGCTAGCAGTCCCTGGGACGCCAAGCCTTCTCCTTGGCACTTCCTCCAGCAACCCGAGTCCATTTCCGAACCCAGGTCGCCAGCGTCGCGAGCAGAAATCCAAACGCTGAGCCGACAGGCCAGCGTAGACTTCTCTGTTTTTTACCTACTGCTTGATCACTCTTTCCATTACTGGGAAGAACAGGAGGCAATTTATCTTTACACACTTTTTAGGTGCCACTTCATCAGTGGCAGAATCTGGCTTCGTTTTAAATCCAGGCACTTCATTAGTGCCCCTATTATTTTTATTTTTTGAAGGAACTTCAGCCCCTTTGGAAGCTCTTGGTTTCAAAGGCACTTCATCAGCACCCGATTTATTATTTTTTTCTCTTGAAGACACTTCATTAGTGCCTCTGCTGGGCTTAGAACTAGTGGATGCTTCATCAGCACCCCGTTAGAATTTTTTGAAGGCTCCTCATCGGTAAGCCTGGGTCTTTTTGGGACTGAAGAGGACCCTTCCTCAGCCATCTCTCTAAGCCTCACTGCTGTTTCTCAAGATTTTAGAACAAAATTCTGATCAAAGATCTGGACCCAAACACTTCAAGCACAGATCGTGGGTATCAGCTTTGGCCACAATCCCGTGACAATTTAGGCAATTTTTACGTACCTATCATAATTCTTGACCGTCTATATCTTCACCATTCGTCACTGGTGGGTTATACACCAAAGGCGCTATAAATATGTTAGCTTTCAGCTTACAAATGTTTTTCCTGGGGAGAAGCCGGCATCGTGGATGGTGCTGCCCACGAGGACAATGCACAGCATGCTGCTCGAGTGTCAGCCAGTAACCAACGCAGACTCCTCCCTCACTTCAGTTCTGTCCGCCAGAGAAGGTGAGAAATAGATATAGAGAAAAGAGGGCGGGAGGTAGTAAAAGGAAAGGACATAAACAGAAAGGAGAAAAAAAGCCAAAAGAGGAGAAGGAGGGATAGAAGAGAATTATGAGAGACCCTACGACACCCCAGTCCCCAGGGAGACAGGATGAAGATGTCAAGGGCAGCTTCCACCTCTATATTCTCCAAACACTTTAACATGAAGGAGAGACTGGACAGTCTCTCCTTTGAGAAGAGTCTGGACTATTTGAGCTAACAGACAGCCCTGAGAAAAAAAAAAACCAAGGCTGAAGCAAGAGGGAACGTCCATTAAAACCCTGAAGAATAGGATGCCGGGGTCTCTACAGGTTGTCATAGCATGGAGAGGTGGGGACAGGACCCACCCCTGGGGAAGGACCCCCAGTCATTCCACATCTAGGTGTTGCTGCTTCCTGTAACTCATCCTGAGCCATTCATCACTGGTGGGTGAGTACCAAGCTCCCCCCCCGAAGGGGACCTTGCACTTCCCTGAGCCCCTTGTGGGGGAGAACTACAGGGGGAGAAGCCCATGACTGATCAGGGCGAGATGGGGACTCCCGTGAGCTGGGAGAAGGAAGGCGCCTCGCCAATTCCCGTCTCACTCTGCAGGAGAAAAAAATGGGCTCCTTGGAAGGGGGAGGCAATCACCCTATGCCGGGCCAAGGGCGATAACCTGGAAAGGCGAACCCATGCTGCCAGTCTTAGACTACGGATCTTGCCAACCTAGACGCTACCTATTAGCATCGTATGATGCCCTTGAGAGATGCCTCACTAGCTCTAGGCCACAAGCAGAAAGGCAGATGGCCTGCCTGGTTGCCTCCAAGTCAGGCAAAGTGGCCAGGAGCTATTCTAGCACCATCCGTAAGTGTCTAGCATAGACAGCCACATGGGTCTGATGGGCTGAAATACATAGGAGACGCGCCAAGGAAAAAATCCTTCTCCCCAGCGGTTAAACTCAGCTTAGTCCAACTCCGGGGGGGTCTCGGGCAGCTATGCCCAGAGTGGGTATCCAGTAGCTCCATCCCAGACATGGGGTGAGGCATGGAACCTGGGGACCCCTGGGAGGCACGATACCTGCGATGGCAGTCCCTCAGGGGCAGGGGAAATATAGAATTTGACAGCAGATACGGATCGCTTGGCCCACCCAGTCTGCCCATTTCCCTACCTGATGGATAAGCTGCAGATTCTAGTTCAACAGCTTACTTCCTCCTACCCCCCCCACTAGAATTGCCTTATGTCTGTCCCATGCATTCTTTAATTCTCCCACTGTTCGTGACTCCACAACCTCATGAAGGCTGTTCCATGCATCCACAACCCTCTCTGTGAAAAAAATACTTTCTCACATTACCTCTGAGCCATCCCCCCTCTATCTTCAAATTATGACCCCTAGTTCTTGCACATCTCTTTTTCTGAAAAATACTACCCTCTTGTACTTTAATTCCCTTGAGACACTTCAACGTTTCTATCATGTCCCCCAAGGGTATACACATTAAGCTGCTTTAGTCTCTCTTTGTATGTCTTCTGGTGCAGACCCTGCACCATTTTAGTTACCTCCTGAACAGCCTCCACTCTATGTCTTTGCAAGATGGGGTCTCCAGAGTTGCACACAGTACTCTAGATGGGGTCTCACCAACTGTCTACAGAGGGATAACAACTTCCTGCTTTCTACTGTTGATGCCTCTCCCTATGCATCCCAGTACCCCCCTCGCAGCCCTCCTTACTGCCTTCTCACATTGCTTGCCCACCTTTAGGTCATCTGATATAACTACTCCTAGGACTTTTTCGATTTTTGTTGTTATCTCACCCCCCACTGTGTACTTTTCCCCTGGGTTTTTGTTTTCCACATGCATTACCTTGCACTACTTTGCACTGAATCTGACCTGCCATATATTTGACCATTCCTCCAACCTTGCCAAGTCCCTTTTCATCCTTTCCAACCCACCTTGTGTATCAACCCTGTTGCAGATCTTTGTGTCATCTGTAAAGAGACATACTTTTCCTTCCAGGTGCTCTCCAATGTCGCCTATAAAGACATTAAAGAGGACTGGTCACAGTACCGAACCCTGTGGTACCCCACTAGTTACCCTCCTTTCTTCACTGTGAACCCAGTTTACTATTACCCTTTGCATCCTGTTGTCCAGCCAGTTTTTTTATCCAGGCGGACCCACTCCAAGGCTGGCTAACTTGTATATTAATCTTTTGCGTGAGACTGTGTCAAATGCCTTGCTAAAATGTAGGTATACCATATCCACAGCCCCTCCCTGCTCTACTACTTTGGTCACCCAGTCATAAGTGATTCCATCATTTTCCCTACCACTGAGGTCAAAAAAAGAAGGGGAAGGGACAGAGGGGAGTCTGCCAGACCTGATGCGACGCTTCCTGAAAAGGGAAGGCCACGGAAGAATGACCACATTCTCTGAGGAGAACTCTCCCAGGAGAGCATGCTCCTCCAAAATCTCAAAAAGAATCATCTGCAAGGCTGCCATGGCAATCCCTGGGTTAGCCCCTGATTCAGGAATAGAAGCGGCACCGCTCCCAGTTTCAACACCGGATTCGGCCTCCACAGAAGTGCCAACCTCCAACTCTGCATCAGGTGCAGCGCCACTCCCAGACCCGGCACTGTCTCCCAAACCCGCTCCATCCTCTGCGCCGTGAGAGCTCCCAGCACCGCCAATGGTGCCAGAAGACTCAGAGGGCGGCCCCAGAGACAGTCAGGGAGGTAGAAGATACCTCCAGAATTTTGCAGCTAGGCCTTATAGGGCAGCGAGACTCCTCAGAAGCTGGAGGGCTCCTCGGAGTGGGGCAACCACTCCAGGTCAGACCCACCCTCCTCCTCCTCCGAACAGGAAGAGAGCAGGGCGACTGGGAGAGGGGCCATTCCTCACACCCTACCACATCTGGCACCGCACGCGGCACCTAATGAAGGCCTTGGTGCTGCCCTGCTCACCGGCCCCAGAGAGGAGGCCAGGAGCTCGAGTGGAGTCGGCGGAAGGAGTCGACGGCCCCATTGGTTCAGATCCAGCGCATCTCTCTGTAGGCGACACTGGGGGTGGTCATGGCCCCAAAGAGGCCAACGACCGAGAGGGGTGGTCAACCGACCCTCCTGAGGCTGACTGTCCGCCCGATCCCTCTAGCGACCCAGAAGCACCAGCGAGGCCGGCGCAGATGACGGCTAGCGACCCTCCGGTATGTATAGTAATGGAGGGTGACCAGGGGGAAGGTCCAAAGTTCTTGCCATGGCATCCCTGGACCGACGCTGTTCTTTGAAGGTAGAAGGTTTCTGACCCACCTTCAACGCACGCATTTCAAGGATCCAACAGTCCATGGAGAAGCATGCGTCGAAGTTGTCTATGTCGTACTGTGTGCCCAGGCAAGATAGACATCGATCATGATGATCCACTATGAAGATGTACTTGCCACAGGGGCACCGACACATGGGGGCATGTCCCGCCTTAGACTTTGACTAGAAACCGGATCTGACATGATTGACCGCACACAAAATAAATTAAAATACAGAAAAGACTCGGCAGCATAGAAACAATAAAACAAGAAATAAGAAAGGAACGGTCTCACCTGTTTGCAACTCTACGGCGTAGAGTTAACGAACAGAACTTCAGCGACTTCGAACAAATGAACTGCGCAATTCGGCTCTTCAGCTCCACGAGGTGCACACTCGGTGGGAGGAACAGAACTGAAGTGAGGGAGGAGTAGGCATCTGTTACTGGCTGATGCTTGAGCAGCACACCATACATTGTCCTCATGGGCGGTGCTGTCCACGACACTGACTCCTTCCCCAGGAAAATAATTTGTAAGCTGAAAGCTCCCGTGGGGTCATATCGTCTCTGGCGTATAACCAATTAGTGATGAATGGTGAAGAAACATACAGGAAGATCCGCCATTTGTGAAGTAAAAAAAAAATAAAAAAAAAAAACCTTAAAAATCACTGTTCCTGAAGAAAAAAGGGAACCGTGATAAAAGGTTTAAAAGGAACCATCGAAATACACAAATGCAGTTACAATAAATAAAAAATATACAGGGGAATCGCGGAACCAACAGAGGAGGCAGTATAGCACAGTGAGTTAAGGCTCCGAGCTGTAGATCTGGAAACCTGGGTTCGAATCCCACAGCCGCCTGGGTGCACACTGTGTGATCCTGAGCAAGTCACTTAACTTCCTTGTGCTCCCAGGTTGCATTTGGAAACAAGCTTCGGTTTAGTGTGTTACTCCTGGTTAAACAATGTTCCCCTATAAACACGATTCCTGGGAACCGTAATAAAATGACTAAATTGTATTCAGCACAGTAAAATGTAAGTAAAATGAAAAGTTTTTAGTGTTTTTATTTTAATCCCATAAGAGAGACACTAAACTGAAAGCTTGTTTTTTTACCACAAAAGTTCAAGAAAACTTGTTTTCTTGGCCAATTGAGTAGAACACCTCAGAGGCAGTGTTGTTCAGTCAGCGGAGAAAAACTTCTGGTGCCTTCTCAGGCAGTCTCAGCACACTCCCAAAGTCTCTCCTGATTGGCTGATGCTAATTAATTAGCATAAACCACACCTCCGGGGCAGTAGTACCTGGTCAGCTAGCTGCTTAAAGTTACTGATGCTAAAGGACCCCTGGCGTAAGGGAAGACATACAGTACCTCATTTCTGAGAGCTGTTGCAACAGCTGCTAAGTGCTGGTAAAGACCCACAGCGAAGAGGACAAGCCAAAGTGCTGCATTTTGAACTGATAATGCTCGCCCTGAAAGGTGAAATGGAAAAACATCCTGTAGGGAGGAAAGACCAAGAAGCGGAGGTAAGCGTTCTGAATATCCAGTGAACAGAGCCAGTCCCGTCTTGAGAAGGGGCATCAGACCTGGCAAAGTTGCCATCCGGAACTTTTTGTATTGGACATACAGATTGAGGTCCTTTAGGGCCACACTACGCCTCAGATCTCTGGTCTTTTTGGGGACCAGGAAAAACCTGGAATAAAACCCCCTTGTTTTTCTGGTGCCTGGATACTGGCTTGATGGTCTGCTTGCACAGAAGGGACTGTACTTCCTCCCGGAGAACTGTCAGGTGAGCTGAGGGATAACGAGGGCGGAGGTGGGGATCCTGGAGGCTGCTCGATGAGCTCCAAGGTCTGACCTCTTTCTATGATCTGCAGAATCCATGCATCCAAAGTTATGGTTCTCAATTGATTCAGATGGAGGGTGTACCGACCTCTGACCACAGCCTCCTGGTCCAGAACCAGAAGAGGGGGGATCTGGCAAACAAACAAGGTACCAGCCACAGGGGCTGGTCCCTCACTTCTGGGGTGCTTGGCTGCCGCTTCAGCACTGGAGGGGCAGGCAAGTGAGTCTGGGCTCTGCATTCTCCCTGTGCATTGGGAGCTGTCCCAGGCCTATTGTTAGGTTTACAAAAAGGAGGCTGTCCTCTACCCTTTGGTTGGGTGTGGTAGAGAGAGTGGACAGACTTGAGGGCCTTGCCTGAAGCTTACAGATCATTAATGTCCTGGACATCAGGGCTAAACAACTTGGTGTCACTAAAGGAGGCATTATGCACTTTTTGCTGCACATTAGCCGCAAACACAGATACTCTGAGCCAGGAGTGCCTGTGGAGGCACATGCACATGGCAGCTGCCCTGGCAACTGTGTCAGCCATGTCATACAGAGCTCTGAGGAGATGTTTACTAACATTCTCAGAGGCTTGGAGGTGAGTGCCCTCTGGAAGGGTCTGGGTGGCAGCCTTTGCCCTTCTTCCAATTGGCATTCGAGTATTTTACCATGTGTAAGCAATGATTTGCAATCCTCAAACCTAGAGTAGAGAAGGCGTAAACCATTTTACTCCAGAGGTCAAGTCGACGAGACTCTTTGTCTGGGGGAAGGGAACTAAGGTGCTTAGGCACCTTAGACCCATTATGAGCTGCCTTGATGACCACCGAGTCTGTCTCGGGCTGGCCAGCATAACAGGGAAGACCCTGGGGGGCATGATAAAGTTTGTCCGCCTTGCAGTGCATTGTGCCACCATGTCTGGTCTGTGCCAGGCTGCATTCCTCAAGGCTGGCAGCATTGGAGGAATGATCTCAGGGGGTGATTCTGGAATCTCCAGGAAATCCACCAGTTTTTTTCTGCTGGCATCCTCTTTCTCAGTGTGGAAGCCCATGGCTGAAGACAGCTGCTTCATCACACTGAAAAATGTAGGGTTCTCAGGAGGAGACCTGGGGGTATGTTTCACAAAGTCCTGACAGAAGAGGCTGTAGATCTGTCAGACAGCAGGATCTCTTCCTCCTCACCTTCAGGAAGAATGAGGTCTGGGTGGTGGTATTCCTTGACGCTGACCTCTTCAACATCTGGGTCTGGCATTGGGTACGCAGACAGCCCATGGGGAGCTTCCCAGGGTCGACGACGAAGGCCTAAGTGCCTGGATAATCACCACGTTGAATTTTGTCAGGATTTCATTAAAGTTGACAGTGTTTGTCAACAGGGTGGTGGTGATGGGGGGGGGGCAACGACCTGCCCGTTAAGCCCTGTGAACCTGAGGAGCCTGTTGCCCTGGTGGGAGGGAGAAGGGGCACGCCTCGACGAGAAGTGACATTGATGACAACTCTGAGGTCGATGGCTGCTTGCAGACTCGGGTGGAGGTATGTATTTTATTTATTTGAATTTTGATGACCGGGAAGGTCAACTGAGATAAAGTCCCCTTTTTCAGTGACGACCCGAGGAATAAAGCATTCCAAGAACAAAACATAACACAATAATACACATAAAATAGCACAGTGAGAATAGTACAGTCGGAGGTCGGTTCTCCCTCCATCTGACTCAATTGAGAACCATAACTTTGGATGCATGGATTCTGCAGATCATAGGTGCTGTCGGTATGGGTCTGGTGGACACAGACCAGGACAGCAGATTTCTTCGCTGGTGCAGCCGCAGCCGATGAAGATCTCCCAGGAGAAGGAGGCGTTGATGGGGAACAAGATCGACGCCAGGGGGAGCAGTCACAATCTCAGTCTTTTTTGTGACTTTTCCCCAAGGATTTGTCTTAAGCCTTGGAGATCGAAGAGCTGGTCAACGACTGGGAGGCCGGACCCCTGCCCAGAACTGGCTACCTGTTGCTCCGTCAGGAAATTTTTGAGAGCCTTTCTACGTCACCAGAGTGTTGTTTGGTTAAACTTCTGGCAGAGCTCAGTCAGAAATTTCGTGGTCAAGCTCAAGACAGCAGACACACAGAGAGAGTGTTCATCTGTGGAGGCAATCTTTCCACAGCAGTATCAATGGAAGAGAGGAGACAAAGGATTAACTCTCGACATAAAACAAATTGAAAGACTTTGTTTAAAAAAAAAAAGATTCTCAAAGGTAAAGATAGAAATGCCGTAGACGAAAAAAGGCGTGAATACTGTGACAGAAGCAGACTGAGCCTTCCACGGAGACCCATGCGAGCGAGTAGACAGCAGAAAAAAACTGAGGTGGGAGCAGGACCACTCATGCCTTTATTGGGTTGATGACGTCGACTGAGCAGGCAGCCCCAATTCTACTGCTCAAAATCGTCCGTGTGGATTCCCCTTCACCGACGAAGGTTCCTACGGTGTTACCCGATGACTTGAGATATCACCGAAGATCTTTCTTGAGGCCATTAAGGTATCTACCTTTTCAGAAAACCAGTTTCAGGAGTTTCAAAAGCCAGGTTGCCAGCTGCAGTGCCCCCGGTTTGCATGCAGAACTGGACCCTGACTGAGCATGTCCCTGTGACATGGGAGCCGGAATGGCACCCAAGTTTCCTGGTTGATCAGGTCAGAGAATCACGACCTACAACAGTACTCTGGGGCAATCAGAAGGACACTTCCTTTGACCATTGAACTTTTTGCTACACCCTGGGCAACAATGTGAGTGGTGGGAACAGACACACTCTGGGACAAGGCATCCAACACTTCAGCCTAAGGGCACTGACTGAAAAACCTCAGAACTTGAGCATTTTCTTTTGAAGCAAACAGATCAATTGGGACCATTCAAACCTTCTGCACAGAAGGCCAAACACTTCCAGCATTAGACACCGCTCCTCTGGATGAACCCTCTAGTGGCTGAGCCAATCCACTTTTAGGTCCACTGCTATATGAACAACTATCAGAGAGACAGAAGATGTTCCTTCAGTCACTAAAGATCATGGGCACTTCCGTGAGCATGCTAGCACTCACTGGGCTTCGTTGACTGTATGTGTACACTACGGTGATGCCATCTGTCTGATTGCACCTTTACTGCCTGGGACCGTACCTAGTCCTGGAAGTGCATCAAAGCTAAATACATTGCCTCCATCTTTAAAACATTTATCTAGAAACATTAATCTTTTGGGCTAACTCCTTGTACTAGGATGTGGTCAAGGACCTGCAACCTGTGTGAGGATCAGAGGTAGCTGTGAAGGTGGCTCTTTCTGTGAAAGGTTACACAGTGGCAGACTACTATCGGAAATCCCCGGAGTAAAAGACACTGGAAAGAAGAACAGAAGACACCATTAATCCAGACGAGGATCCACTTGAAGGACTCTGTTTTCAATCTGCTACCGGTCAGGAGTTCTCTTTTGGGTTTGGCTTATTTTTTATTTCTAGACAGTGACAGTGCCTATAAAAAGTACTGCTTTTCAAATAATTCTGTTGCTCATCACTGAAGTTTGAGGTGAGAACTGAACTTTAGTTTGGGGCATAAATTGGTATCGGTATCCTGAAGAGGCGAGAACTCTGATGGACTTCCATAAAGACTGTTATAGAACTAGCGACTCCTCATTTGACCTGTGGAAAACTGACATGCTGCCATAAGACTGTATTTCACTTTACACGTTTTGTTTCTTTAGTGTGTTTTATTTAGTTTTGTGTTTTTCATTTTTGGGTTTGTTTGGAGAGGGCTGTTACTGTTGTTCGGGGGGAGATAGTGGTTTTAATTTTGGGGTGTTTGGATGGTGAATGACTGAGTGTGTGTTTGTGGTATATTGTAGTGTGTTTGCTGCTTGCTGTTTGCTATTGTTAGCTAAAGATGTGTTGGTATAGTGTACAGACAGTCAGGCGCTACTCTCCCACCAGGCTCAAGGATCTCCGCACTTTTAGCTGTCCCTTTTGTCAGCTGAGGGATATAGAAGATGTCGTGCCTTGGGGATAGCTAGGAGGAGGAAGGGGGGGAGGAGAGAGACTGGTCCTGATGGGGGAGCGGAGGGGAGTCAGCAGATTGGGGTGGTGAGGACAAGGAGATGCCCTAGGGCAAAATGGGACCAGAACGGGGTCCTCCCTGCCTGGTTCCCATACCCAAGGGCTCTACTTTATGTAGGCAAGTAGCGTGGTCTTCCTCGGCTGCCCATCCTACTCGGGTGGTATGCAATTCCAGGTCTATAAAAAAACAAGGCTGCTGTGATAGCGGATCTTGTTAGTACATCTGACCTGGTCTGAATCACCGAGACCTGGCTGGCCGAAAATGCTGGTCCAGTTTTGGCATCAGCTGTTCCAGCCGGGTACTCTGTGATACACTGCCTGAGGATGGATCGTAGGGGCCGGGGTGTAGCCATTTGTTTCAAATCAGAACTGGGCCTTGTCGATGTTCCAGCGGGGGCAACCAGATCCTTTGAGTGTATCATGGGCAGGGGTGTAGGATGCAGGATACTTCTCAATTACCATCCACCTGGTGATGGTAAGGAGTTCCTGCAGGAAGTCGCAGACTTCACTGTCGACAAGATGTTGGGAGCCCCCCCGATGGTGGATTCTGGGGGATTTCAATGCCTGGGCCAACAACGAACTATCGCAATTTGGTCAAGACTTCCTCCAACTGATGCTTCGTTGGGCCGCATGCAGGCAATTACCTCCGTGACCCACAATCATGGTCACTCACTGGATCTGATGTTCCTCCTGGGGATGGAGATCGCCGAACTAGTGGTGGAACCGGTCGGATGGTCAGACCACCACACCATAAGGTTCAGTTTCTAGACTCCCCCTAATAGACCTGCCCCTACGGAGATGGTCCAGTACTGCCCTTTAAGGGGTGTGACCCAGATGGTCTAATGGCGGTGCTTGACCTATCGGGTACGCCAAGTGAATGCATGGATCCAGGGGATCTGGTGCTCGCCTATAATAAAGTGGTGGCACAGGCCATGGATTCCATAGCTTCTGTCCGTGTTTGTCCCCTCACTCTTTGCCCAAGGTTCCCATGGTATGATGGGACCCTGAAGGAGTGGGTGCTGGCGGAAAACAGGTTTGGCCGAGGACAAACTCAGATTGATGGATTATTATAAAATTCCTGTCCGGGGAGATTGCTGCTGCATGAAATCGACCGGCTCAGCTCTTCTGGACTGTCGACAGATTGTGCAATCCAATCTGTCTCCAGTCCAGAGAAGTGCTTTCATAAGATAAGTGTGACGAGTTTGCTCACTTTTTCGCAGATAAAGTTGCCACCATCAGATCTGGAATCTGTCCAGCTCCCTCTATTGGGTGTTGCTGAGGTCAGCAGGAGGTTGCGAGTGCCCGGTTTACCTGGTCTGACTTTAGCCGGCTGGTGATCACTGACATTGTGAGGATAATCCAGACTTTGCTACCAACCTGCTGTAGTCTGGACTCGGGCCCACCACACACCTCCTTGTGGGGTGTGTTAAGAAAATCGGTCCGGTCCTGAGATAGCCTGGAGGTCACTGAAGAGGAGGGGTGTTACCTGACCCCCTGAAGGAGGCGGTTGTATGCCCACTCAAAAAATCCTCCCATGACCCAGACTGTCTTAACTACAAACCTGTCTCTAACCTGTCCTTCATGGGTAAGGTTAAACATAGAAACACAGAATTCGACGGCAGACAAGGACCGCTTGGCCCACCTAGTCTGCCCATTTTCCTATTTAGCAGATAAGCTGCAGATCCTAGTTAACCAACAGCTTACTTCCTCCTAACCCCCACTAGGACTGCCTTATGTCTGTCCCATGCGTTCTTGAATTCCCCCACTGTTCTTGACTCCACGACCCCCTCAGGGAGGCTGTTCCATGCATCCACAACCCTCTGTGAAAAAATACTTCCTCACATTACCTCTGAGCCGTCCCCTCTATCTTCAAATTGTGCCCTTTGTTCTTGTACATCTCTTTTTCTGAAAGATGCTACCCTCTTGGACTTTGTTGATTCCCTTGAGGTATTTGAAAGTTTCTATCATGTCCCTCTCTCCCTTCTTTCCTCAAGGGTATACATATTAAGCTCCTTTAGTCTTTCTTCGTATGTCTTCTGGTGCAAACCCTGCACCATTTTGGTTGCCCTCCTCTGGACAGTCTCCACTCTGTCTATGTGTTTGCGGAGATGGGGTCTCCAGAACTGCACACAGTACTCCAGATGGGGTCTCATCAACTGTCTGTACAGAGGGATAACTTTCTGTTTTCTACTATTGATGCCTCTTCCTATGCATCCCAGTATCCCCCCAGCCTTCCTTACTGCCTTCTCACATTGCTTGCCCACCTTTAGGTCATCTGATATAATTACCCCCAGGTCCCTTTCCATTTTTACTGTTGTCAGTATCTCACCCCCCATTGTGTACTCTTCCCCTGGGTTTACAGAAACATAGGTTACTGAAAAGATGGTTGCGTTGCAGCTAGAGGATCATTTAACTATCCATGATGTCTACGATTCTCTCCAGTCCAGATTTAGGAAGAAACATAGTACTGAGATGGTTACTTGTTTGGGTACTAAATGATCACCTGATAGCGAAAGATTGGAGGACTCGTTCGATCTTGGTCCTCCTTGATCTCTCCACAGCATTTGACACTGTGGACCATGGTGTGTTGGAGTGGCTGTGGTTGATCTGTGGACTGTCTAGTACAGTCCTCAGTTGGTTTCAATCGTTCCTTGAGGGTCGAACTCAGAGAGTGGTTACAGGGATTTATTCCCCAGTCCTTCTCCCCCTATTCTGTGGGGTACCACAGGCCTCCATCTTGTCACCCATGCTGTTCGCAGTGTATATGCTGCCGTTGGGAGACATTATTAGGTGGTATGGTCAGAGTTTTTGCTGCTATGCAGATGATGCTCAGCTATACATGTCCTTTGTGCCCGAGCAGGGTGATGCCCTCTTGGTCTTTAACAACTGTCTCTGAGATCCAGGACTGGATGAGTGCCAGCTGGTTGCGACTGAACCTGGACAAAACAGAGGTGTTGGTGGTGGACCCAGATCACTGGCGGGACAGCCATCCAGGATTTTGCTCGATGACGTCCGGCTGGTGACCTCTGACTGGGTGTGAAATCTAGACGAAATGATGACAGCTTGACACTTGAATCTCAGGTGTCAGCCGTTGTCAAGACCTCATTTTACCATCTGAGGAATATCGCCTGGATAAAACACCTGGTCACACCTGACGATCTTCCAACTTTGGTCCACACCTTTGTGACCTCCCACCTTGACTACTGCAATGCCTTCTACCTACGGCTTCCGGGGACTGATATCCGCCACTTGCAGCTGGTGCAGAATGCGGCAGCTAGGCTGTTGACAGGCATCTCAAGATCTTGCTGTATCACGCCTGTGTTCCACGGACTGCACTGGCTGCCGGTACAGTGGCAGATCACCTTCAAGGTCAGGTTGCTGACCTATAAAGCCCTACACAGGCAAGGACTATGTTACCTGGAAGATCTCCTGTGTCCTTACCACCTGCTCCGCTCCTCCGACAAGGGATTGCTAGAGATTCCCAGAGTCCGACTAAAGACCTCATGGGACCGCTCATTTGCGACCCCTACCCTGTGGAATTCTCTACCTCACCGGGTGAGGGAGTGCCTGAACGTCCAGAGTTTTAAAACTGCTCTTAAAACTTATTCAGCATGGCTTTTCTGGATTGCCTGTAGAACTTTCTGTGATGGTTATTTAAATTATTGAATGGTGTAATTTAATGAGTTTTAAAGTGGTTGGGAATTTTGTTGACCGTTTTACTTTGCTTGTGTTTTAATGTTATTATACAAGCGTTTTAGACAAACTAGGAATTGCGCTTTATTACAAATAAAGGTTGATTTGATTCGATTCGATTCTCATCCTCACAGCCAGGCACTGGTGGTCAGAATAGACTCCAGAAGAATTTCAAGGAGAGTTCTCTTGAGGAGATTCTATGGTATCTCCCACCTCACAGGTGTCTGCAGGACTGGTGTAGACAACAAAATTGAAGTCTGGTAGTCCTCAGTGTCTAGAGACCGCACTGAAAGTAACAGTTCGGAGTTGTCTCATATGGAGTCTGGTCCATGGCACCAGCTCCTTTGCCTCCATCATCAGGTCCAATATTTGTAGTATCTTGTAAGCACATAACTACTGTCTGAGATCTCAGTCACTGGATCTCCCTAAGGTGTTGTTTCTGTCTGTGGATAGGAAAACCTTAAGGTGTCTGAAAACCACTCCTATATGTTCCAACCTCTGTGACAGAGGCCAGGGAACTTCTCTCCCCCACTTACTATCTAGCCATGCATCTCTTGGACTTCCTTTAGTTTTTGCCGACGGGGAAAAGAGGGCTACACAATACGCCTATTTTCGGCCTCAACCCAGGAGATGGGTGGGGAGGATACAGATGTAAGCCAACTGAAACTTAATCAGACTAAACTGTTGGTGGTATTTTTAGTGAATGATGGAAATTTGACCAATACCGGGCAATAACTCCCACACTTTGAGAAGTTCCATGGGATTTTTAATATCCGCTTGAACAACTACTACAAAAGGCAGACGGGACCTTGGTTTAATGTCTCATCTGAAGGACAGCACACCTTGACAGCAGTGCATCCCCCTGGTACTGTACTTAGGTGCCAGCATTTATGGTATTTGCTGCAGAACTTGAACTTTCGGTCTCAGAAGCAGATGTGCTACTAACAGCCACGTTCCAGAGTCCTTGTCACTGACCTCTGTGACACCAGTGCCGTTAGTGCCCTTAGGAGAAGATCGTCCAGACAGGTAAAGATGATGCTCCTTCAGTTGCAACAGTGCGACCATCACAACCTTCAAAAACAATCATGACACTGTTGCTAGGCCGAAGGAGAGAGCTCGGGGCTGGTAATCCTGCCCCGGAATGCAAATCTCCTGGAGATAAGTGTCCTTCAAGGTGATGGACACTAAGCGGTCCACCGGTTGGACTGCTAGGATGATGGACCACAGGGACTCCACTTTTACTGTAATGTGTTTGACAAACTTGCTAAAATGCTGCAGAGCTGTGAGTGAGACCTGTCTCTTCCAGCAGAAAGATAAGATTTGACATCACAGGATGGAGCTGGAAGATATACTGCCGGGTGGCGGGAGGAGCTTAGCTTCAAGATCTCCAATTAATCAGCCCGTTTCAGTGGAATTGCTAAAGTATACATAATGAACTGTATCCCCATCCTTAAAAAATGGGATTTACATCCAGTGTTTGTATCCTTAACCTCCTTTAGCTGTAAAGAACAGTTACGTAAGAACTTACCGTAACAGTAGATCTTCGAAAGAGGCCCTTGCAGTAGGTATTCACAAATAGGACTAAGACACCAGGCGTCAGAAAACCACGGAAAAATTTCTAGCTAGCAGTCTCTGGTGGGGGACCGCCCCCACATCATCTGACCGGTGTCAGCTTACGTCAGTATAAAGGGGCGGGGTTGGTAACCCACGCCCGCCTTCCAGTTCTTTCCTGCCAGAGGTCAAAGGGCATGGACAGAGAGAAGGGGAATGCAGCCCCCAAACATAAGAAAAGAAACTCAGGGGACAGTGGAGGAAGGCAATATCTACTACAAGAGCCTCTCTTGAAGATCTACTGTTATGGTAAGTTCTTACATAACTGTTCTATCTTACTTTGAGGGGGCTCTTGTAGTAGGTATTCATAAATAGGACAGAGTCCCAGGCAGTCAAACAATGCAGAAAGGGAGGAGGAGTCATCATTCACTGTAGGCTGGAAAAAGCTGAATAAGGATTCATGTCAGGAGTCCCTGCAGGACAGCCAATCCGAAGCCAGCTCTGCGGCGAGAGGCAACGTCCAAACTGTAATGTTTTGTGACGGCAAGAACAGAAGTCCAAGTGGCGGATGCACAGATTTCTGCAGCTGACACATTCCTGAAACAAGAAGCAGAGTCAGTTACTCCCCTCGTGGAGTGACCTCTGACTTGACCCAGCGGGGTCTTACTGTATTTGTCATAACAGAAAGTGATGCAAGTTGCTAACCACTTAAGAGAGGCATTGCTTGGAAATTGCATTGCTTTCTCTTTTGTGAGCAAAAGAAACTAAAAGTTGACCAGTTTTTCTGAGATCCTTTGTTCTGTTAGTGTAGTATTTCAGAATTCTATGTACACCCAGCGTATGCAGAAGGTATTCATCATTTGAGTGTTATGGGAAAAAGACCGGGAGCTCAGTGGATTGATTCAGTCACCACATTTGGAAGAAACTTGAGGTCGGTACGCATGGCCACCCCATTCCCTGTGGAAAATCAAGTAAGGGATCTTACACATCAGGGCTTGAAACTCGGAAATCCTCCAAGCTGAAGTGATTGCCATAAGAAATAGTGTCTTCCAGGAGAGGAATTTTAGGTCCGCCTCCGCCGCTGGTGCGCGAGCTTCTCCAAAATAAAATTCAGATCCCATGGAGGAGCAGGGCTGTGGATCGTAATTCTGATCTTTCTGTGCATCTTCACCATTCATTACAGTTGGGTAGTGGCTGGAGGTCATGACCCCGTAGGAGCTCTTCTTTGTACAGATGGCTGACGAGAACGGCGCCACCCTTCGAGGTCGGGCCAACGTGGCACTCAAAGGTTGGCCATTAGCTGCTGTTGTCACCACCCCCTCGCCAGTTCTGAGTCGCCGTAGAGCAAGAAATAGGGGCTGGAGGGTGGGACAAGAAAGTCCAAGGGATAGATAAAGGAAAGGATGTAATAAACAAAAGGAGGAATAAGCAACTGAGAGGACAGACAAAGGAGAGAGCAGAATCTAAGGGGATTGGGAGGGGCCCCAATCTCTGGAAAAGAGAAGGGAAGGAAAGAATGCAATTAAGTGGGAGGGGAGAGGACAAGTCCAAGACTCGTGGTCTGGACCCCTGTTTTAGAAGACGGAAATTACTGCCCAAGGGAGTCAGCTAGAGAGCTTGGCAAAGCTGGCAAGATCTCAAGTCAAAGATTACTTGACCAAGAAGAAAACTCCTGGCAGAAAACGACCTCCTAGAGCTGTAGTTAACGGGGGTATGTGTGTGTGTCCAGGAGCCAAGGATGTCCTCTCCCTAAACAACAAAACGGGGACCCTCTCTAAAATAATCATAAAGGGATTAGTCCCGAAGGACAAGGGTAAGGACAGAGGAGAGGGGCAGCACCAACATCCCACCCCTGAAAGGGGTGGAAGCCAAAGGCTATGAGGAAAAGCAACCCCGTCTCCCTCCCCAGCCTCAAGGCTGAAGGAAACCCCAGGCATCTCAAGGTTCCACCCTGGCCAACTGGAAGGAGGGAGGAAGGAGGAGGCACACAGGAGGAGGGGGACCCAGACTGAGACCCCAGGGGATGGAGGAGGGATTTAGATGAATGGTGAAGACACACAGAAAGATCAGAATTACAGTAGGTACATAATTTTCACATCTTTCTGTGTCATTCTTCACCATTCATCACAGTTGGGTGAGTACCGAGATCCCCCGGCCCCCTCGAGACCCTAAGGGACTAAGTTCCCTAGCTCCCAGTGGGGAGACACTGGGAGGGAGAACTCTATGGGCCCGGTGAGGCCCGGAGACTGTAAGGGAGGAGACGGGACCTCCCGGAGGGGAAGGAAGTTGCCTTGACAATTGCCGCCTTGACTCTCATGGAGAAAACGTGGGTTTCTCCGGTGGGGAGGGAAATCATCCCATGCCGACCATGGTGACAACCGGGAAAGACGAAGCCATGCTGTCCACCTGATGCAGATTGCTGTCCCTATGACTCTGGAAGCTACCTTACTGGTGTCGCAGGATGCCCTCACTTGGTACCTTGCTAGCTCCAGGCCCTGAGCAGAGTGCGCGATGGCCTGTCTGGTTACCTCCATATCAGGCAAAGAGGCTAGGAGCTGAACTATCCTGGACCACAAGAATCTGTGATAGGATGCATAGTGGGCCTGATGTGAAGCTATAGACAGTAAAATCCGTGCCGAGTAGAAGGTCCTCCTACCCCAGAAGTCAAAATCCTAAGAGTCTTGATCCGGGGGCCGGTCGCGGTGAAGGGCGCGAAGCCCATCAGGAGTGTCCAGCTGGGTCAACCCTGAGAGAGGGTCAGGCATGCAACCTGGAGACTCCAGGGGAGCACAATACCTCTGTCTCAGTTCCCTAGGGGCCAGGACAGTGCCAGAAGCGCAGTGACGCCTCCCTGAAGGGAGCAGGCCAGGTGGGAACCACCAGGTTGGCCGCCCTGAATTTGCCTAGAAAGGCACGCGCTACGTGCTCAGGATTGTCTTGAGAACCAGGGGTTATGCGAAGATCCTCCATCATCGTCGTCGGAAGTGCTGATATGAAGCAAGATTAGCGGCGGGGAAGATGTGGACGAATGGTTCCTCTCCCTCAAAGGAGGGAGAGGAGGAAGCGGAAGATCTCGGAGATTCAGAGGGTGGCTGCTCAGAGGGAGGGTAGAACATCCACTCATCCATCACCCTAACATACGTGGGAAAGAGAGCAGCCGCACCCCTGAACTGCTCCCAAGTCAGAGGTCCCCTAGGACTGGCAATACCAGGGAGAGAAGGAGATGGCGACAGAGGAAAGGGGGCAAGATCCAATGAAGAAGAGGAACGTCCTCTGCCTGGGCAAGAGAGCCTGCTGGATGCTCAGTCCAACAGCCGACAGCTAGTCAACCACATTGGAACTGTATAGACTGTGCCCTGAAGAGTCCCCCCCTGTGTTAAGCAACCAGGACCGTGAGAGACCTGAAGGATGGTCCCTGGCCTCCAAAGAGGAGGACCCTCTCGTGGAGAGAGAGAGGGAAGGACAAGGGTCCGCACTATGTTTCCTCCCTGTACTCGGGTGGATCCCAGGGAGAGGCTGCTGCACAGAGCACAGGCCCCTCGGATTCCGAAACAGCCCTCCACCTCGAAAACACCAGCCTAGGCAGCTGGCAACTCTGAGTAGTCCCCAAAGAGACCACCCAGGGTGCAGCACCCTCCCCTTCCGTGGGTGCCCCGGTTGGTTCCAAAGTTGGGCTGTCCAGGCACACCACAGGAGAGGGTACTCCAACTGAGGGGGCAGAAGATCCCCCGACTCCAGGCTGCACAGCAACGGCCACCTGGACCGCTGCCTGCTGATCAGTGCCACCGACCCCAGAATCTGGAAACACTGCCCGCTCCCAAGAGGGCGGCTGAGTGTGGGCCGCCGAAGTGACCACTGAGGGGTCAGCGGACTCCGAACAGTCTGGAAGCCTGTCATGACCAGACCTGGAATCCCCCTCCTAAGAGGTAGAGACCGAGGTCCAATGCCAGACCACCTGCCGACCCCTGCCTCTTCCTGGATTGCGAGAGGTGCCAATCTGAGCTCTGGCGCCATGGCAGGCACAGACTCCCTCCTTGGCGCACGACGCAGAGATGGTACCAAACACGGCGCCTAAGCCAGAATTGGTGATAGTCACGGCGCAGTCCCTTACCATGGTGCCGCGAACGGCAGAGTCAGAGAGGGTGCCGAGCCCCCCCTTGGCGCCGCAAACCGCGCAGAGATCAGAAACGGCACCAGCACTAGCCATGGCGCCGTCTCCATTCTTGAGGCCGAAAGCAGGAACAGCTGCAGAAGAAGCAGTCACACCTCCCATGGCGCCACTCCTACCATCGGAGCCGAGGGACAGCCCTCGGCGCTGCAAGGGACACAGACACACAAAACAGCACTGGCGGACAGCATTGAGGCCGGTGCCGGCCTGGGCCTGCGGGTCCCAGGATGCGACACCGGGGGTTCCTTCGTCCCCGAAGTGGCAACTGCCGAAGCAGTGCCTCTCGCCCACCCACCAAAAGGCCGCCCTGTCTAGGATGATTTCTTGTCCCCCGTACCAGACATGATCCATCGATAAAATAACAGCAAAAACAGACCCGACGTAGCTGAAAATAAAGTAAAAATGGTTTCCCAGTCAGCGGCGTCGGTAGTGTGAAACAGAACCAGCGGGATTTTTCGACGCTAGAAGCCGATCAAAAACTAGGCCGTAGCTTGTGACGCAGTTTTCTTCAGGTGCTCCGCACGAGGTCCAACCTCTATGATGGGAGACTAAGAACTGGCGAAGGGGCGGCGCCAACAGCAGCTAACGGTCAACCTGCGAACGCCACATTGTATGTTGGCCTCGGGGGGTGGCGCCGTTGCTGCGTCTGCTCCACCCATGCAAAAGGGAAAAAAAGCACCCGCGGGGCCATGACCCAACTGTGAGGAATGGTGAAGATTGACACAGATAAGATCCCCCTTTTAGGAAAGTCTTGGAGACTTCTAATTGAGCAATCGTCCTGTCCTCAAAGGGGATGTGGTAGGCCGAAATGGCTGCCATATGTACCTTCAAAGAGGAGTAACTAACGTCCAGATCATAGAGGTGCCTCCGGTAATCCAGGATGTTGGTTGCAGGGCAAGAAAAGGGTTCCAGATCCTTGGAACCGGCCCAAATGGAAAATCGCTTCCACTTCATTGCACAGGTAGACTGGGTGGAAGGCTTTCTGGCCTCCAGCAAAATGTCAGCCACTAGAGGCGAAATGCCAAAGCAAGCAGTGGCTACATCTGTAGGAGCCACGCATGAAGGTGGAGCGATTTGAGTCCTAGATGGAACAGGGTTCCCTGATCCTGGGTCAGCAATTCCTGTGACAGTGACAGAGGAAGCTGAGGTTCCTCTGAAAACTGTTGCAGAAGAGAGAACCAAACTTGCCTCGGCCAGAAGGGAGCGATGACAATCATATGCACCCCCTCTGCTCGAAGTTTGTTCAGCACCCTCGGAATCGAAGGAATGCGGATGAAGGTGTAGATGAATCTGTCCTTCCGGGACAGAGACAGCACGTCCTGCCAAAAAACGCTTCGCCCTGGAGCAAGCAAGCAGAAGGCGGGAAGCTTGGCGTTGTCGGGGGAGGCGAATAGGTCCACCTGAGGAGTTCCCCACTGCTCGAAGATGTTGTTTACGACTTCTTGTTGGAGTTCCCACTTGTGAGACTTGGTTGACGAGCGACAGAGCGTCTGCCAGGGTGTTTTCTACTTCTGGTACATGAACTGCTGTCAGATACAGGTTGTGCCGAGATGCCCAATACCAGACTCTTATTGCTTCCCCGCATAGGGGATAGGAACGAGTTCCTCCCTGTTTGTTGTGGTACGAGACTACACACATGTTGTCTGACTGGATCAGAAGTTGACTGGGAAGAATGAAGGGAAGGAGAGCCTGACGGGCATACAGAACAACTCTCAGCTCGAGAACGTTGATGTATAATCTCTTCTTGAAGTGAGACCAGTTGCCCCGAGTCCTGTGAGACCCTAGGTGGGCACCCCAGCCTGCACCTGACGCGTCTGTGGTCAGAGTCTGGGTGGGATGATCGGTGCAGAATGGGACCCCCAGACTGAGGTTCTTCTGAACCGTCCACCACTGCAAGTCCCTTATCATCGGGTCCGACACTAGGATCTCATCATCCAAGTCATCTTGGGACTGGTCCCACTGAAACTGGAGGGTCCACTGGGAGACTCTGATATGGAGTCGGGCCAGAGAGGCAGCAGGAATGGCTGCCGCCATAAGCCTGATAAGTCGAAGGACCTTCCGGGCTCCGACCCGTCTGAGGCTGGACAGAAGGTGAGCCTGGTTTAGGACTGTTTTGACTGTCCGGGGGCAGAAAAGCCCTGCCTATGGTCATGTCCAGCACTGCCCCGATGAACTGCAGCCGCTGGCAAGGGACCAAATGGGACTTGGTTTGGTTGACCGTGATATCCAGGTTTGAAAAAAACCTCCAGGGGGAGGGAAAGGGAGCATTGGACGTTCTCCCTGGATGGTGCTGCCAAAAGCCTGTTGACCAGGTAAGGAAAGACCTGTACTCCCTGGGTACGCAGGAATGCTGCCACTACCGCCAGGCATTCGGTGAACACTTGGGGGGCCGAGGAAAGGCCAAATGGGAGGGCCCTGAACTGGTAGTGTGCCCCGTGGAAACAAAAACAGAGATACTTGCAGTGGGAAGGGCATATGGGGATATGTAGGTAGGCATCCTGCATATCCAGGGTGCATAACCACAGTCCCGACTGAAGTAGAGAAAAAAGACTCTGCAGAGAGAACTTTTTGTACTCCACATATTGGTTTAGAGAGCTGAGATCCAGAATAGGTCTCAGGTCGCCTTTATTTTTTGGTATTAGGAAGAAGTGAGAATAGTAACCCATCCCCTGGAAGGGGGAGGGGACGTGTTCTAGTGCTGCCTTTTGAAGAAGGGAGCTGATCTCTTCGAGTACCAAAGGTATGTGAAGAGGGGAGTATGACAATGGAGGGGGTAGTCTGTGGGTGGTTTCTCGAGGACTTCTATTGAGTGTCCCGCTGAAACCAACTGAAGAACCCATGTATCGGTAGTTATTCTCTCCCAACCCAGCAGGTGAGAGGAAAATCTTCCCTCTACCGGTTCCTATAGAGGCATCAGAGGAAGAGGGAGAGGCAGGGAGTCAGGGGGCCGAGGGCAAAGTGGCGGCCAGGGCTCCAGGAATCTTGCGAGACTTACTTGGGGAAGCTTAGGCCGCTAATGCGGCTTGGCATTTATTGGGACACTTAGCCTGCGTCTGTTTCCGTCTTTGGTGGTTCTGGCGCCGAAAAGTACGCTTCTGACCCCGAGAGGATTTATACACGGTCTGGACTGACTTCAATGCTAAACCCTTCTCTTGCAACTCGGTGATGATGTCCTTGACATCACCTCCGAACAAAACTGATCCCCTGAAAGGGGCATCATGTATGGCAGTCTACTTCAGGGGCCAAACCTGACACACGAAGCCAGGCATGACGACGTTAAACTTATGGCAAAAGCTGAGCTTCTGCCTGCAGTGTCCACCGCATTGTGCCTAGAGGCTGAACAAGCAGAACGGACCAGATCTCCCAGTTCCTGCTTCGGCTGGGACAGAGTCCAGTTTTGATTCCACCTGACTCAGAATAGACTTCTGGTAGTCCCCCATATGTCTCACATAATTAAGGGCTCTCAAACTCAGGGTAGAAGACGCATAAATCTTGCCATATTGGCCCAGAAGTCTGGATTCTTTGTTGGGGGGAGGCGAGACAAGGTGCTTAGGGTTGGCAGTTCTGTCATGGGCAGCACTAATGACAACCGAATCTGCCTTAGGGTGAAGACTAAGAAAGACTTTGCCCCCGGGAGCCTGGTAAAGCCCATCTGCCATGCGAGGAAGAGGGGCTAGTGAGGCAGGTTGCTTACAAATTGTGGAAACGAGATCCTCGTGAGGCTCAATCCAGGGAGGAATCAGTGTAGGAGAAGTTTCGGGAAGATCCAGGTGAATGGCCAGTTTCTTCCGTTGAGGATCTGGCTCCACTGATTGCCATTCATGAGCAGCCTGGATTAGTTTCAGCAACTCCAGAAAAGAAGGATCCTCCGGAGGGGACTTGGGAGAATCCTTTGGCTTAGGGGTCTCTGGGGTGTGGGGCTTGTCTCCTGGGTCGGAGGGTTCAGAGTCTGAGTTGGTGTCTGAAGGGTCCGAAGAGGAAAAAGAAGAGTCCTCCTGAAAAGCTCGGGGATTGACAGTTCTGGGGTTACCCCGAGGGTGTGTGTGTCCTTCCTAGGACGAGACCCAGAAGGTTCTGCTCTGGCGTCTGGTAGAGGCGGAGGAGTCATTTGTCTCCGACGAACGGAATCTGGCGTTGGGTCCGGCATCGGCTGACTATTTTCTGCCTCCTTAGTGAGCTGGAACGTGGCCTCAGCCCACCAGGAAGCTAAAACCTCCTTAAGGTCCACTTGAGGTTGTGGGGGGGGGACTTGGATATGGGTAACTGGGGAACCTGTAAAAGGGGTACCCATAACCTGATGGTGGGAGGCCCGGCGTCGGGTACTGCGATGCCGGGTAGTGCGGCATCGGGTACTGAGGTGTTCGATACTGCAGCATCTGGTATCCTGCTGCCAGGGGCTCTGAAGGAGCTGAAGGACCTGGTGTTGGCCCAGCCGAGGACTGGACGGGTCTGGCGCGGGTCCGGAAGGCGTAGGGGCAGGAGTGGGTGGTCCCATGGGAGGGTCCAGAAAAATGGGCCCTGCAGGCTCTGGCAGTGGAGCAGTTCTGTTGTCAGGCACTGGTATGCCGGAGGGTGACGTCAAGTCTGGCGTCGGGGGCTCTGGAGAAGGGGGGGGCACCCCCTATGGCAGCGTCCCAGTATCCTCAACCCCTGCTGGGGAAGAGGGGGCAGAGTCTGCGGGGACTGAGGAGCCTCGGACGGCGACGGAATAGACTTTTGTTGCGGCGACTCCTGGGAGTCAGGCGTGGCGTCAGTGCCCTGACGCAGGGTGCATGCTGTGCGATCATCAGATGAGCAGACGATCAGCTTAGCAGCCTTGTCAGGGTGGGCGAAGGCAGTGCTGGTACCCGACTTAGTAGACCACTTGCACCATTAGGCCCAATACTAGGCGTGCGTAATGGGGTGGAGGCCTCCTTTGCCCTGAGGCTCCCGGCGCGGCCCGAGCGAGACTTACACGGGGCTGACGCACGTTTAGTAACCACTAAGGCGGCCGTCGGAGAGCGATCCCCTGGAGAGGAAGACACCTGTAAGGCTGCAACTCCAGCCAAAGTTGCGGGGGCTGTGGATGATGAATCCCGGTCCCTGTGTTTTTCCTTGTCCCGTTTCTTCTTATGGTGGCCTTCAGGGGAAGTCAATGTCTGCCAGAGTTTTTTCAATTCTTTTTCCATGGAGGCCGTCTTTTTCTTTAAAATGAGTGCTTCCAGGGACTGCTGTCACCTCTTGCGGGTGACCGAACTGAATTTCTGGCAGTGGACGCACTCCTCCACACGGTGGTCCGGGTCTAGGCAGAAGACACACAAGGAGTGGCCATCCTTGTGAGGGAGCTGGGATCCACATGACTTGCACTTGTTTTTATTCGATTCGGAGGGCGTCTGGGACGACATACACAGCCTGATACAGGGAACAATTTAGAGAAAAAAAAAATGTTTGTAGAAAAAATGAGGAAATACTCATCCAAAATGGCGGTAGAAGTGGCGCTGTTCTTCCACGAGTGCTACATGAAGCCGGCCCAGCAGGAAAGAACTGCAAAGGCGGGCGTGGGGACCGCCTCTTATACTACCGGACGTAAGCTGATGCTGGTCAGCTGACGTAGGGGCGGTCCCCCACCAAAGACCGCTAGCTAGAAATTTTTCCCTGGAGTCCTGATGCCTGGCGGCTTAGTCCTATTTGTGAATACCTACTGCAAGAGCCCTCTCGAAGTAAGATCGCCCTAGATGCCTCAATTATAAGGACAGTATCTTTGAGCCAAACGGGTGGAATCGGAATCTTTTTCTTAGGCTCCATCAACTCCCCATTCTCCTCAGAGGGACTTTTCATTTCATCCAACAGAACCGGTTTAACCTGGGCAGGATTCCCTTCATTTACCCTTCATCCTTATCTTGCTCTTTCCCTCTGTCCTTAAAGTCATTTCCCTCCCAAAAGGTGGTGACTCATAAGCTCCTGGCAACTACCGTGCTATCTCCCTTCTCCCCACCCTTGCTAAACTCCAGGAACACCTTGTTCTCTCTCTCTCAACTTTCACATTTCTCGACTCATCTTCATTCTTCTTCACCCCTTTCCAGTCTGGCTTTCACAAATTTCACTCCACCTCCTCCTCCCCCCTTCTCAGGTTGACTGACCCTATTCTCTGGCATGGACCAGGGTCTGATCACCTCTGCTATTTCTGTCAACCTGGCCAAAGCCTTCGCTACCGTATCCCATCCCCTTCTACTTGGTAAGCTCTTTGTAGCGGGGCTTTCCACTCAAGTTACTGATTGGTTCCGTTCTTACCTTACGAACAGAACCCAATCTGTTAAAACTGGCGATTTCCTGCCCCCCAAGGATCTGTGCTTGGCCCAGTTTTTTTTCTCGATCTTCCTAAATAGCCTCCCCTCTGCCTATATCTCTGCGTCCATCCATATGTATGCAGACGATACTGTCTTCTATGCCTCTGGATCCTCTCGGACTGCTCTGATGACCAGACTCCACCTGGACTTTGACAACATTAAGCTCTGGTTTCGCTCTAATCAGTTGTCCCTTAATGGAAAGAAGATGGTCTCCATGACCTTCGGAACCAGGCAGACTCTCCAGATTTCCTGTCCTCCTCTCCTTCCACCCCCTGGATGGGTCCCCACTTGAAGATATCACCCCCTTCAAGTACCTCGGGGTGTGGATTGACCGGCATCTTGATTTCTCTGTACACGTGGATGCTATCCACAAAAAGCTGCATTCAAAGCTAGTGGCTTTGTACTGTAACGGTGGATGCCTTGCCAGCTCATCGAGCTGTTCTACAGAGAATGATTCTCCCCATTTTCGACTATGGAGACACTATTAACGGCGGTGCCCCAAAATCCAATCTGGCCATATTGGACCCTCTCTTTCACATCTTCTGTCGGTTTGCTCTGGACAGTCCACCCCGATCTCATCACTGCTCCCTTTACACATCACTCCCTCTTTCCTCCCTTGAAGCCAGATGCCTTGCACATTGCTCCTCCTTTATTGCCAAGTACAGGCTTAGTTCTCTCCCCTCCTACCTATCCTCTCTACTCTCACCTCCTCCTCCTTCCTCTTACTCCCTCCGTGGCTCTGGCCTTTGCTCCTTTGCACTTCCACCTAGGTCGTCTTCTTCTGGGTAGGCAGCCTTCTCCTTCCGCCTCCCCAAGCTCTGAAATTCCCTCCCCCTTTTCATCCATTCTGCCATCTCCACTTGCTCCCTCTCCTCTTTTCTCTGCGATTTCACCACTCCCTCCTGCAAGTGTGCCTAATTCTCCCTTGCTCCTCCATAGAAACATAGAAAATGATGGCAGATAAGAACCACTAGGCCCATCCAGTCTGCCCGTAAGCTCTACCTCTGCCAGTGCCCTCTGACACTACATAGTCATTAGCTTTAGCCCCTCATTCCCAATGCTAGGGTTCCCTTATGCCTGTCCCTTGCATGCTTGAATCTCCCAACTGTGCTCACCCCCCACCACCTCCTTGGGCACTGTTCCATGCATCCACCACCCTCTCTCTCTTTCTCCCCCCCTCCAATCTCTCCTACAATAAACTCTACTGCTGCTCCCATTGCTGTCAACTATTCTACCCCCATTCACAGAGTTGTCTTTTATATGTTCTGCAAGGATTATGTAGATAGCTGTAAATACTTTGACATTTTGCTCTGTCATTGTACATACTACCTGTAATGCTCTGTTCATTGTCTCTTTATGCACTGTATATTATACATATTGTTCTGTAATGCTTCGTTATTGTCTCCCTTTCCCCTTCCCCCCAGAACCCATCTGAAAACGAGCTGTTATGCAGCTCAGTATGTTTTTCCTGGTGAAACTTTTGAAATAAATAATCTTTGGTGTGTTCAAAATCAGGGAGTGCCTTCAAATCTAAGTGAACAGATTTCTGCCAGCTCTGGTGTGTCTGGACATGCCTGTATGGACACCTCCCCACCCCAGCCCGAGGGGCCTGCTTTTAGTTTGGGTGTCTCTGCAGTTAACAGCTATGGCTCATGTATGTGAAGCACATTGTTAAAATAGAAGCAAGATGGATCTGTGCAACTCCGCTTTACCACTGCCACTTGGTACCACAGAAAGAGTTATAACTTATTAACTGCAGAATGGAGACCCCTATAGGGTAGAGATTACACTTATAACCTATTACTTGCAGAAGGCAGATCCCAACAGGGAAAACACAAGAGTTATACTCTATGAACTTAGAAAAAAAAGAGACCTACATGGTACTGACAAGAGTTTTACCCTATTAACTGCCTTAGTGAGAGTCCTACAGGGTACAAACACGGGTTATAACCCATTAACAGCGGTATGCAGATCCCTACAGGGTACAGACAAGAGTTATAATCTATCACCTGCAGAAGGGAGAGACCTACAGGGTACAGACAAGACATAACCTATTACCTGCAGAAAGGTGAACCCCTAAGAGCAGACAAGACAAGAGTTATAATCCATTAACAACAAAAGGGAGATCCCTACATGGTACAGACAAGACTTATAATCCATTACCTGCAGAATGGAGAGATCTACAGGGTACAGACAAGATATAACCCATTACCTGCAGAAAGGTGAACCCTACAGGGTACAGACAAAAGTTATAACCCTTAACTACAGAAGCGAGAGCCCCAAAAGGTACAGACACGAGTTATAATATATTACCTGCAGAAGGGAGAGCTCTACAGGGTACAGACAAGAGTTATAATCCATTAACTACATAAGTGAAAGCCCTACAGGGTACAGGCATGAGTTATAATCCATTACCTACAGAAAGGAGATCCCTACAGGGTATAGATAAGAGTTAAAACCTATTACCTGCAGAAGTTACAGCCCTACAGGGTACGGACAAAAGTTATAACCTATTAACTGCAGAAGGTAGAGCCCTAACATGGTACATATAAATGTTATAACCTACCAACTGCAAAAAGGGGAGCACTACAGAGAACAGAGAAAGATAATACCCTACTAACTTCTGAAGGGAGAGCTATAGAATTATAATCTACTAGCTGAAAAAGGGAGAGCCCACAGTGCTACTGGTCGCTACGCAGCTGACACAGGTTCATGAAGAATGGAACTCAGCATACCAATGGATGCTCCACTTCCTCAGGGAGGCAGAGTTCAGCATTCTGCTGCTCTGCCGCCACCACTGGACTGATTAACTGAAAGGGAGAGTGCGTGAGCGTTGTTACATCACACAGTGACTTAGCTTTTAGACACCCTAAATGAGGGAAGCCAAAATCACAGAGGAAAGCAGGCAGCCAGGAGGCAGATGAAACTGTTGGCTCAAACAGCAGAAACAGGCCCCACTCTGCCTCTGTTTCAGACCAGTTCCTAATGACTCCACAATAACTGGGCACTATATGAGGGACTGCACTGCAAAGGTGCTAATGGTCTGGGCCCCAATAACACAGGGGTAATGGAGGGAGGGGTATCAGGGCTGTGGAACACAGGAGCTAAGCAAGGTCAAGACCACAGGAAGGGACTCTAGCTAGGTAGAGAGCCAGTGGTGCAGGAAGGAGGTCTGACTGGTGGGCCTATCAGAAGCAACAATAAGAAGGGGAGAAGAGCTCTGTAGAGTAAAGGTATAATTTACCACTTCCCATTTTCATTAAACAATGGCCAACGTGGACAGACTGCCTGCCATAGTAATAATAATATCTTCATTTGTATAGCGCCTATCAGATGGCATCAGTACCCCTTCTAGTGGCCCAGACTGCAATCCCCAAAGCTTCTGCTAGGTGGTGGTAGTGCTGCAGGTAACAAATTCCACCCCAAAGGGAGAGAGTTTCCCCTTGGTGCTGAATCCCCCAGTAGACAATACCAGAGTCTGTTCTAGAAGGATCTGATACCCTGTTTCATTGCTTACCCTCTTCTTGGTTCCCTTGTCCTTCTGGTATCCCGACATAGACCATTACATTAACGGCGTCAGAAACGTCCAAGTGGAGATTTGTTGTACCGACTTTCCGATCTTCTGTTGAAATCAGACCTAAAGGGGGAAAAAATAAAAGGCCTGTATGAGTTCAAGACAAAGTAGGGCTCACAGTTGCAGCAACAGTGAAACTGAAAGCTACAATTTTACTCTCTCAGCTATACCATAGTCAAAGTCCAATCCCTGGGCCTCAAAACTCCCAAGTTACATGCATATCTGGGCTCCTACACTTGTCCCAAATATTGTACATTTTTGACATCAGACCAGACTTATCTCAGAGTCCCTAGACTCACCATAAGAATGGTACATTCTCCAGCAGCCCATTGGGGCAGTGACAGCACTTGGGACACTGGTGATTTGGGAGCAAGTTCAGATTATGTGAGGATGGCAGGGGGATTCAGCACCCCGAGGAAACTCCCTTCCTTCAGGGTGGGATGTGTTGCCTGCAGCACTACCACCACCTAGCAGAAGCTATGGGGATTGCAGTCTGTGACACTAGAAGGGGTACTAATGCCACCAGAAGCCCAACAGGACCAGCAATTCTACAGACAGAAAACCCGGAGGAGTAAAGCCCCAGGCTACCAAGAATGGTGTCAGCACCCACTGCACTACTGACACGGTGCTTCAACTGCCACACAATAGTCCTGGATAATCAGTGAGAATGTTAAGACCATGAAAGGGAGGTGGCAGAGGGTGGTGGGGATGGGGGGCTGCCATCAGGAGGTGGATAAAGAAATGGGGAGAGAGACACACACACACAAGGAATGTTACTTATCCTAAACCTGCGATGCTGACCATTACCTGTCCCAGTCCTTCAACTTCAGCAGCCACTTCTCAGCTGACGGCGAGGCTGCAAAAGATTCTGAACCCTGTTCTTTCTTCATGGCTGTTAAAAGTTTTAAGAAGGTAATTTTCTAGAGCTTTCTTACAGCGTCACCTTGTAGACTCGCTTGAAGCTCTGGCAAATCTCATGCTGTGAGAAAGGACCAAGCAGCACACACAAACTGTGTGTCTTCGCTGTAAATTTTCTCTCCACACTTACAATACCGAAACAAAGGGTCTTTTGATTTCAGCGGCATGCAGAGACGACAAAATGCACTTATAATAGTAACAAAACTAAATGGCTAGCTAATGATGCTTCCTTCAGCAGGTCTGACAAGGAAGATCGATGGTGGGAAAAGAACGGAGGAGTGATGGGGCCATCCATGTTTATATAGATGCGGGATGCATGTCGTCGTCGTGAACAGCCCATGGCTAGCAAAATGTTCCATGTGGTCCTAGTGCCTGACGGCTACAGTTACAAAGGCGTGGACTAATAGAGGAGATATCCTTGAAGATCCTATTTTTCTACAGGTGTGAATATAGTTCACTATCCACACGGTGGCAGACTTCCAGCAGTTCTGTGGAAGAAGGGGCAAAACACGCACCCCTACTTGGTAAATAGAGACTGGAAAAAGAGGTCCCAAAAGGAGCATCCTGACAAGACTCTAGGTTGATGCTGTAATGGGAGATGAAGGTGTGTGCCAACTTCCAGGTGGAAGCCCTGCTGATCTCTTGGATACAGATGTCCCTGGAAACCAGGGGTGTGCAAATCCTATTGCCCCCTGCCTAGGGCAAGTAAACTTCCTTGATGGGCAAGTACAACAACAGAGCTAATTTCACTGCAATGAATAAGGGCAAATGAAAATTCAGCTACAGTTATGGCTAGGCAAGTCTTAAGAGTTTTGACTTGAACACCCCTACTGGAAGCAGCCACCAAGGCAGCAGTATGTCTGGTGGACTAAGTCCTAAGCCCCATTTTTTCGGGGGGGCGGGGCGGACGATGACTTCCTACCAGCCAACCTATAGCATAAGTCGATGCATGATGTGATCCACTTGACAATCGTTCACTTAGACACCTGTCTGCTAGGTGTGGCTTTAGCCTATGTCACAAACAAGCAGTAAGCCTCTCCCTGAACTCCAGCAGTGTGCTTCCTGTAATGAGAGTGCGCTCTCCGCACGTCCAGGCAATGAAGCCTGTGGCTGGCCCCTGAATAAAGGTTGTTAAAATACAACAGGAGGTTTATCTTTTGGGTAAGGTGAAACGCTTACTACATTCACAAGGAACTCTGGGTGGGGGTGAAGGATGACTTCATCCCTGTGGAAGACCAGGTAAAGACACGACACTCCACTCCCTAAACCTTCTTGATGATGTAATGGCCACTAAAAAGGTCATCTTCCATGACAGGTGTGATCTCACTTCTGTGCACAGGCTCACATGACTAGCCCATGAGCATAGCCAGCACCAGCAGTTGGTCACATGGTGGTGGTGATACACACACTGGAGGCATAGGTGGTTAAAGCCCTTGAAACAGTGCTGGACCACCAACTCCTGGGCCACAGCAGACACACCGGCCCACACCTAGTATGCATATATGGCAGCCAGGTGCCCCTTAAGGGTCTTTGTTTACAGTCCCAGCTGAGAAAGGGAGAAAAAGTACTTAAGGATACTAGACACAAGGCAGGCAAGGGAATCAAGCTCTTTGCTCTTGACACCAAATGAAAAAATATTTTCCTTTTAAAAAGTGCAACACTGTTGAGTTTGCATAAGGGAGCAATACAAATGACTATGAATAGATAGGTCACTGGCAGAGCAAAGGCCGATGGCACATTTATAAGGTAGAAAAAGAAATGGGCAGACTGGATGGGCCTTGCGGTCCTTATCTGCCATCAACTTCTATGTTTCTATGTTTATGAGTTGACTCCTTAAGGAAAGCTTCCACAACATGGAGCACAGCTTCCAAAAGACCCAAAGCTTGGAACTCTAGCCACTCAGAAACCAGGCTGTGAGGTGCAAGGAATGAAGGTCCAGATGCAAGACCACCCTGTTGTCTGATCAGCAGGTCCGGGCAAAGAGGCAACAGCTAGGGAGGCCTGCTGCTGAGACTGAGGAGATCCAGGTAACAGAATTGCCATGCCCAGTCTGGTGCTATCAGGACCATCTGCACTGTCCTTCTGGGCACTGATACCACCTTGTGTATCAAGGGGAAGGGAGAAAAAATGTACATGAGTGTGGCAGGGTTGATTAAGACCCTGCCCTATTTGTTATGCAGAAAGAGTTTAAATGCGACGGTCTGTTCTAGCCTCCCCTTTTCTGTCTTTTCTCTGTCTAGTTGCACAACCAATTTTCTTGTGAGCCCTAGGAACTGATCACTCAGACGGTTTCGCAGTTCTCCGCCTCTTGCTATCTCCTCTGCCTTCCCTTACTATTTTGGTCTTTTCTTTCCCCTTCCATACCTGTGGGTATAAAAATATATGTGAATCTGTATGTGGAAATGTCACTGATACTGGGATCCCTTTGTTTAAAACTGTATATAGTTACTACTGGTGAAATGATTGAAAAAAGCTATTTGGAACTCAAGGGGTTAACCTGGGATGCCGGTTTTAAGCCCTTTTCAGAGCTGTCAACAAGAGGTCAGTTCTAGGACATCATGCACTGTTTTGCAGCACCTGCAAGGAACTAAATTAACAAGAACATTCTGTAACTTACAAGAACATTCTGGGAGAAGCAGGCCCTCTTAATGAGTTCCCAGACAAAGACTTATAAAACGAGCAGAAAAACTTTTGCTAGAGAGACTGAGACTTGGAATTGAGAGATACTCTCAGAAGAACAACTTAGTTTTCTCTGTTTGTACTGCCTTTGTAATTAATTATACTGAATAACACTTAGTTTTTATTTTGTTGTAATGGAGAAAAAGGAAAAATTACTCACCTTAGTAATGTTGTTTCTTCTAATGGAGTCTTGCTATATTATGACAATTAGCAGTTTGGTCCTCCTCTAGAACTGCCCCAGAGATGAAAGAGTTAACTCCATACAGGATGGAGTTCTGAGCGCGAGCTCGGTTTTCAAAGCTCTATCTGGGCAGTTTCAAACTGAAACTGACAGATCGTTACGAAGCAAGAACTCACTAAGGGTCTGTGTGGAAGCTGTAACCTACACTAGCCTACTGGCTACCTAATAACAACAATAGCAACAATAACAACAACACTGCTGGACCCTACCCAAAGACTCAAGTCAGGGGGCCAGCAAAAAATACCATTTAACAATAGAAACAACACTCCCCCAAAAAACCCAAAAGGGGAAGAAAATCCTGCAATGGCATAAACAGTGCCTGCACTAGGTTGCCCACCCCCTACCCAAGTAGAAGTTCTGAGAGGGGCAGGCTGGGGGGGTGGTCATAATATAGCAAGACTCCATTAGAAGAAACAACATTACTAAGGTGAGTAATTTTTCTTCAAACAACATGAAGTCTTGCTATATTATGACAATTAACACTAACACAGCAGTACCTCCATGGAGGAGGGACAGAACCTACTTAGGAATAGGCTCTGAAGCTACAGCGTAGCAATCGAGCATCTCTCCTGGCCTGGATATCCAGGGAGTAATGCTTGGTGAAGGTGTGTACCGTTTTCCAGGTTGCAGCCTGACAAATTTCCAAAATAGGAATGTCTCTAGCAGCAGCTAGAGACGTGGCTGTACCTCTGGTAGAATGAGCCCTCGATCCAGAGAGGGGGTCTCTACCCAGTTTCTGGTAACAAAATTGGATATAAGAGTCAATCCGTCTGGCAATTGTCCTCTTAGTGGCAGGTTTCCCTTTGCCAACCTCACCATAGGTGAGAAACAGTTGATGGGATTCAACCTGTGACCCTTGGTACGTTCTAAATAGTAACTCAATGCCCTCTTTAATATCCAAACTGTGCAATCTCCCTCTCACCAGAGGAAGAATGCTCAGTGAAAAATACTGGAAGGAGATGGATTGGTTAAGATGGAAATCCGACACCACTTTAGGTAAAAACTTTCTGTTAGTCCTAGAGGACTACCTTATCCCTGTGAAAAGAAATAAAATCATTTTCTACTGAAAGGGCTTGTAACTCATATGCATCTAGTAGAAGTGATGGCCACTAAAATACAGTTTTCCAAGTTAAAACTTAAGCTGTGCGGAAGACAGGGGTTCAAAGGGAGGTTGCATTAACTGGGCAATGCAAACATTAAGGTCCCAGGCAGGGGCTGGGTCACAAGGGTGGATTGGTATGAGTAACCCTAAAAAACTTGGAAAATACAGGGTGATGGAAAGGGAGGAAGGCTTCCTGCTGAAATAAAAGCACAGACAGCTGCCAAATGAACTCTTAAGGTAGCTGGCCTGAGGCCCAAAGAATTAAGATGGACCATGTAGTCCAACAAAATGGGCAATCAACAGATTCTGGGGCAATATGCTTTCCAGAACACCAGATGGAGAACCTTTCCACTTGGAATTATAAGTGGCTCTAGTGGAAGGCTTCCTAGAGGCCTTTAGGATGTCAAGGACACCTTGAGAAAGGTGCAAATCAGACAATTCTAACTCCTCAAGAGCCAAGCTTTGAGGTTGAGGGATTTGAGGTTCAGATACCAGACTCTCCCCTGGGCACAGGTCAGCAGGTTGTGAATCCTGGGAAGACACAGGGGAAGGTGGACTGCCAGTGACAGAAGGAGTGGGTACCAGGGTTGCCTGGCCCAGTCTGGTGCAATCAGAATCACCTTGCAAGGCTGGGATCTGATTTTTACTAACACCTTGAATAGGAGAGGGAAAGGGGGGGAAAGCATAAAGAACTTCCCTTCCCAATCCAAGAGAAGGGCGTCCAGGGGGACTGAGCCCACCACTGGGGGCCTGCAACAGAACAGTGGA
Source organism: Neoceratodus forsteri (assembly GCA_016271365.2). Taxonomy (NCBI): domain Eukaryota; kingdom Metazoa; phylum Chordata; order Ceratodontiformes; family Ceratodontidae; genus Neoceratodus; species Neoceratodus forsteri. Next base: position 483,579,253 of record CM028130.1, read on the forward strand.
AGTTGGTGGTTGTCTGGGGCTGCGAGGTCTATCTGAGGGTGCCCCATCTGGCAAAACTGTCCCCAGCACTTGAGGATTCAGGGACCATTCGTGATGGCCCTGAGAAATCCTGCTGAGGGCATCCGCTAGACATTGTCTTTCCCTGGCAGGTGAACTGCTATCAGAGAGGTGTTCAGGGAGTAGGCCAGAGACCACAACTTCATTGCCTCGGTGCACAAGGCCGACGACCGAGTGCCCCCTTGCTTGTTGATGTACCACATTGTTGTGGTATTGTCTGTTCTGACCTGGACTACTTTGTTCTGGACAGATGCAGAAAATGCTTGAAGAGCTAAAAAGACAGCTCTGAGTTCCAGCAAATTGATGTGGAGCAGAGATTCCTGGGGAGACCACACTCCCTGGGTGGAGAGGTCGCCCAAGTGTGCTCCCCACCCCAGGAGGGAGGCATCCGTAGTGAGGGTGAGGGAGTGGGAGAGAGGAATGAAGGGGACCCCCAGTCTTAAATTGCTCTGATCCTGCCACCACTGAAGGGCTAGGATCAGGGTTCGGGTCACTGGAATCAATTTGGTAAGGGGGTTCCTCCTTTGAGACCAATAGGCTCTCAAGTGAAACTGAATGTCTCTCATCTGGAATCTTGCTCCCTGCACCACGGCTGTGGAGGCAGCCATGTGCCCCAGGAGCTGCAAAAAGTGTCTTGCTGGTCGAGAGACCTGCAGAGTGAAAGAGGAGGCCAGGGCAATCAACTTCTCTACCCTTTCCAAGGGGAGGAAGGCCCTGGCCAGCTTTGTGTCCAATTCCGCACCTATGAAAGCAAGTACCTGAACTGGTTCTAGAACTGACTTTGGTAGATTTAGCAGGAATCCCAGGGAGGTGAGAAGCTGCTGGGTGACTTGTAAGTGGGATTTCACCTGTTCTGGAGACTGTCCTACAATGAGCCAGTCGTCCAGGTAAGGGAAAACAGCAATCCCTTGCCTCCTTAAATGAGCCACGGCCAGACATTTTGTGAATACCCCTGGGGCAGAGGTAAGGCCGAAGGGCATTGCCCTGAACTGGTAGTGGCCTGAGGGCAGTTTGAACCTGAGGTACTTTCGGTGAGAAGGCCTGATGAGGACATGAAAATAAGCGTCCTTGAGGTCCAGGGAGGCTAACCAGTCCCCTGGCCTCGGGGAGGGTAAAATCATTGCCAGAGTTAGCATTTTGAACTTTGGTTTCAAAAGGTGCTTGTTCAGATATCTTAGATCTAAGATGGGCCGCCATTCTCCTGTCTTTTTTGGGGTAAGGAAGTATCTGGAATACAGACCTTTGCCGTGGTGTAAGGGAGGAACCCTTTCTACTGCTCTGAAGGTTAACAGGGTAGAGACCTCTGCTTCCAGAGCAAGGGTCTTGAGGGGGCTTGCCGGTGGAAAATGCCTGGCTCTCATTTTTGGGAATTTTTTGAAGCTGAGAACCAGGCCCTGGCTTACTACTTCCAGAACCCATTTGTCCGAAGTTAGGGACACCCAGTTCTGACTAAGTAAGCCAACCTGCCCCTACTGGTACAGGAGAATCGACCCTGGGCACCCCATCAGGGTGCCTGCTTGGCAGTTGCCTTAGGCTGAGGGGTGGGGACCGCTTACCTGCGCCTGCCTGCCTCTGCTTCTGAAAAGCCCTCTGAGCAAAAGCAGAGGAGGCTTGAATTGATAAAAGGCCTGTGGAAGGGCCTGCCCTACCTCTGGGTGTGGCCTCTGGGGAGTGGCTTGCCGCTCCTTGGCTTGGGCACTTTGTAGGTAGTTCTGTATTCATCCATCTTTTCATATAGTTCTCTGTCTGCTCCCCAAACAGAGAATTCCCACCACAGGAAAATCCACAGCCTTAGTCTGAGTGTCCTGTGACAAATTAGTACACCTGAGCCATGCCAACCTACGAAAAGCTACAGAAGTGGCCATGACCCTTGAGGAAACATCATTAACATCCACAGCAGCATGAAATTGAACTTTAGAGGCTTCAATGCCATCAGCAGCCACCTGTTCTAATTCACTAGCCAGCTGGCCATGGGCCTGCTTGGCTAACTGCATAACTGTATACCATCTAGATTTCTGATATCTAGCCACATAAGCCATATAATTTGCCTGCCTGAGTCCCAGAGAGGCTGCCATATACTCTTTTGCCATGGCATCAATCTTCCTGGAATCCTTGTCAGGAGGATGTGAAGCCAGGGGAATGTTATCCTTGTCACAGGCTGCAGCCTGCACTACTCCTACATGACTACACTGCTCAGAAAGGAAGTCTGTATCAGGACCTGATAGAGTATACCTCCTGTCCATCTTCTTATCGACAGGAGGCACAGAATTAGGATTTTTCAAAATTTTTATTGTTTGCTTCCTAAATGACTTATGCAAAGGAATAGACAATCTCCTAGACTCTGGAATATCCATCATTTCAACATAATCAGGCTCCTCCTGCTCATCCACAGCCTCTTCTAAGGGAAGCTGGAGGGTTTCAGCAACTTTCTTATAAAACATAAAATGAGATGGGGACTCAGACAGCATAGGGGGAGATTCTAAAGGTCTGTCTGGAGAGATGTCCGGTTCAATGGGCACATCCAGACCCTCCCAGCCACATACATACTGTTCATAATCCTCCTCCCCCTCCTGTGGTTCATAAAATTTCTTAACATCATACTCCTGAACCACTGGGGCCGGACGAACCAACCTTTTGCCAACTAGTGGTGGTTCGGACGGCCCCTGAGACAGTGACTGGACAATTTGTATGGCTTTTGCTAATTCTGCAGCAGTTGGAGAGGAAATTTTGGACTCCAGACCTGCTGATTTTCTAGATTTTTTTTACTGGGGCTGGTTCCTCAGAACCAGCTTTTCTTTTGCCCGAGGAAGTATCGCCCTGGTCAGAGGGCACTACCTCTGGTTCAGTTGGCACTGAACCGGGCTGGCAATCCGGGTCAGCGGACTTTTTGGCCTCTCGTTCCCTGAGCCTGCCCAATCTTTTTTCCAGGGTGGCTGCAGGGAAATTTTTACATACCTGGCAGTCTGACTGGGGTGGTCAAACCCCAGACAATAAACACATGTGTGTGGGTCAGCCTTGGCAAAGGCTTCCCACAAGCATCACAGTGTTGAAACCCAGTGGGCCCGGTTTTTCTTTTGGGTTTCTCAGACATAATGCCAGCCTAACCAAAACTTGCTCCTTTTAATGGCAGTGCCAGGCAAGACACCTAATCGGTTCCTAACCGTGTCACGGGTATTTGAAAACCGTAATGAAACTGCTTTTTTAGAACCGATAAGAACCGGAACCGCACTCTAAATATATTTTAAAATGTTTAAATGAGTTTTAAAAGAAACCAATCGGTTCAAAACCGAACCGATAATGACAATTTCACACAGACTAAAACCTTGTACTTACGGTTACCAGATAGAGCTTGAACCAAATGCGGTAAAATAAAACACTGTTCTCGGTTAAATTTAACCGAGAATACTTAAAATGAACCGAGAAATGAACCGAGCTGAAGGAGAAATCTCCGGAGCGACTGTTCAGTGAGGCGGAGTAAAGAATCTGACACTTTCAGTTTGAAACTGCCCAGATAGAGCATTGAAAACCGAGCTCACGCTCAGAACTCCATCCTGTATGGAGTTAACTCTCATCTCCGGGGCAGTTCTAGAGGAGGACCAAACTGCTAATTGTCATAATATAGCAAGACTTCATGTTGTTTGAATAAAACTTTATTTGCAAAACTGCTTCTGGTTCTCCTATGCTTCCTGACCTGTGCCTCGACAACAATGAGGCCTGGGGTCCAGGGCCTCACAAAGGCATTCTCAACAAGTGTCCTGGACTGAGGGTGGCGGACACAAAAAAGTCAGTTTTGCATTCTCCCAAGAGGCAAACGGATCCACAGGAGAGGTTCCCCATTGGGAGAAACACAGGTTATTCACCTGTAACAATAGTTCTAGGAGTGGTATATGTTATTCATCCACACTATCTGGCAGAGTCCTTTCCCCTTTAAGAAGTGCCAGAAAGTCTTCAAGTTGGCTCCTCCCACCCACCCAGGTGGTATATCCCTCTGCTCCGCCCCATGATCCCAGAACTTGCCTGCTGGAAGCAGAGGTTGTGCGCCTAGGTCAGGTGGGTCCATGTGGATGAACAACATATACCACTCCTAGAACTATTGTTAGAGGTGAGTAAATGAAATGATGTACTTACAGTAACTGTTGATCATCTTGGACAGCCTCCCTCACTCATTCACACTAGTCGGATAGCGCCGGGCTGGGATAGCGGGAGCCAACATTTTCAGGGTCGGGCGCTGGAGACAGGAGCATGCATGCGCAGGCTCCGCAAGACTTGCTCGCGCCTTTGTAGGCTATCTCGGCGTTGACCATCCAACCGCCTCAGTACCTTTTCTACCGAGGAGGTGCAGCGTAACTAATGAAAATAACTTATCCTGTTTTTCTGGGCCTGAAAGGGCCCAGATGGCCTTTGCAAGAAAGGTCAAAGAACAATGTCTTCACAGCCTGAACCACAAGACCATGAAGACCAGGAAAGAAAACTAGTGAACCCAAGGGATGGTGGGTGGGCGTGTAAATGAGTGATGGGAGACTGACCAAGAAGAGCAGCAATTACGGTAAGTACGTAATTTCCATATCTTCCAGTTGATGTCGCCTACCTTGACTTCAGCAAAGCTTTCGACACTGTTCCACATAGAAGATTGATAAATAAGCTGGGTAGGCTCGGGGTGGGTCAGAAGTTGGTCAACTGGGTGGCAAACTGGTTGACGAGCAGAAAACAGAGAGTGGTGGTAAATGGTATACAGTCAGAAGAGATGCAAGTCACAAGTGGGGTACCTCAGGGATCAGTCCTGGGGCCAGTCTTCTTCAATATCTTCATTAGTGACACTGCAGATGGACTAGAGGGTAAGGCTTGTCTGTTTGCAGATGACACCAAGACCTGTAACAGAGTAGATGATCCAGATGGGGTGGGCAGAATGAGAAGAGATCTGGATAAACTAGCAAAATGGTCAGAAGAGTGGCAACTGGGATTTAATGCAAAGAAGCGCAAGATCATGCACATAGGGAAGAAAAACTCTGAAGCCACCTATAGGCTGGGAGGGGAGTTGCTGGCGGTCACAAAGGAAGAAAGAGACTTGGGCATCATCATCACCGATGATCTGAAATCATCCAAGCAGTCCTCTAAAGCAGTAGGTAAGGCTAGGGGGATGTTGGGGTGTATTAGTAGGTATCACAAATCGTAAGAGGGAGGTAATAATCCCTCTTTACAAGACATTGGTTAGGCCCCATCTGGAGTACTGTGTGCAGTACTGGAGGCCACACCTTCACAAGGACATTAACCAAACTGAGGCAATCCAGAGAAGGGCAACGAAAATGGTGTAGGGACTGCATCAGAAGACATATGAGGACAGATTAACGGAGCTCAATATGTATACCCTTGAGCAAAGGAGGGAGAGAGGTGATATGATCGAGGCATTCAAACACCTTAAGGGCATTAACAAGGTGAAAGAGTCTAACATGTTTAAATATAAGAAAAATAGCAGGACAAGAGGACACAGCATGAGATTAGGGAGGAGGCGATTAAGGGGTATGTGAGGAAATCTTTTTCACAGAAAGAGTGGTGGGTGCATGGAACGCCTACCCCAGGAAGTGGTGGCTATGAATACAGTGCAGGGCTTCAAACAGGCATGGGATAGGCATAAGGGAGCAATACAGATGAGTATGAATAGATAGGCCACTGACAGAGCAAAGGCCGATGGCACATTTATAAGGCAGAAACAGAAATGGGCAGACTGGATGGGCCTTGCGGTCCTTATCTGCCGTCAACCTCTATGTTTCTATGTTTCCTAGACTAAGTCTCCATCACTCACTCACACCAGTGGGAGAGTACCGAGCTAAAACAACAACCCTGAGTAGGGTGGTAGGAGATAGGGTTCACTCCGAAAGGATGGCCAGGGACTGCTGTGCTAATAAAAAGAGCTGTCTTGGAAACAGCATCTAGAACATAGTGCTGACAAGATAAGCGCTCGAGTTGCAATTCACCACTTTGCAGACGACTGCAATGGACACAAAATGAAACTCTGCCAGAAAGCCGCAACCACTCTAGGAGAGCAACGAGAACCCGGCCACACAATTTGGTCTAGGACCAAAAATAACAGTGTCAAAGACGTGTATTAATCTAACGTAAAAGGACTTCAGGAACTGAAAAAGTCGGGGGTAAAGTCTACTGGTTCATGGTAGACTGAAAAGCACAGATGGAAACCCCCCATTACCAAGTATGGCTGACCTGCCAACAACAGGTCCAGGAGCACTTGAACCCCTTACTTGATGAACAAGAAAAAATTACTCACCTTAGTAATTATGTTTTTTCTAGTGGAGTCTTGCTGTATTCTGACAAGTGCAGTTAGCCCCAGCCTTTAAAGTGCCCCGGAGAACAATGGGTTAACTTTTCTATGCATAGCATAGAATATTTATCTCAAGCTCGGTTGATATCTCTTCCTGTTGTTATTCGAACTGCAACCGTCAGATCTTTACGAGCAAAATTCACTAGGTGTTCTGTGTGGAAACTGTAAAAATTTTTAACTAGCCAACTGGCAGAAAAATAATGTTTTGGGTTCTCAAAGGAAGACTCAAGTCAAGAAACCCAAACAAAAAATACAATCAAATTAAATAACATTTCGACCCAAGAAAACAGAGGGTGTAAATGGGGCACCCCTAGGGTGCCAACACTGCTCCTGCCCACCCACATCCCAAAAATCTAGGTTCTGAGAGGGGAGGCGGGGGAGGTCAGAATACAGCAAGACTCCACTAGAAGAAACATAATTACTAAGGTGAGTAATTTTTTCTTCAAACAACATGAAGTCTTGCTGTATTCTGACAAGTGCAGACTACCAAGCAGTACGTCCATGGAGGAGGGACAGAACCTACTTTGGGAATAGGCTCTGAAGTAGTGCTGTGCCAAACCTAGCATCACTCCTAGCCTGGATATCCAGAGAGTAATGCTTGGTAAAAGTATGGACTGTTTTCCAGGTGGCTGCTTGACACATCTCTAAAAGAGGAATATCCCTGGCAGCAGCCAAGGAAGCAGCTGTACTTCTTGTGGAATGAGCCCTCAGGCCTGAGGGTGGAGTTTTACCCAGTTTTTCATAGCAGAATTGTATACAAGACACAATCCACCTGGCAATAGATCTCTTGGTGGCAGGTTTGCCCTTCCCAACTTCTCCATAAGTGAGGAACAACTGGAGGAGTCAAACCTGTGACCCTTAGTACGCCTATGTAGTAGCTAAGGGCTCTTTAACATCCAAACTGTAGCCTCCTCTCCGAGGAAGAATGATCAGTGAAGAAAACAGGGAGATATATAGACTGATTCAGGTGGAAATCTGAAACCACTTTAGGCAAGAACTTTCTGTTAGTTCTAAGGACCACTTTATCTCTGTGAAAAAAGATGAAATCGGGTTCCACTGATAGGGCTTGCAATTCACTGATACGTCTAGCAGAAGCAATGGCTACCAAAAACACAGTTTTCCAAGTCAAGTACTTAAGCTCTGCTGAGGACAAAGGTTCAAAAAGGGGTTGCATAAGCTGAGCAATGCTAACATTAAGATCCCAAGCAGGAGCAGGATCCCTAAAGGGGGGATTGGTGTGAGGCAATCCCTTGAAGAACTTACAGAATACAGGGTGGGATGACAGTGAGGAAGACTTGCCTACTGACAGGAAAGCAGAAACAGCTGACAAGTGTACCTTGAGAGTAGCTGGTCTGAGACCTAGGCCATTGAGATGGACCATATAATCCAGAACCATATGCAATTCAGCAGTGTCTGGAGAAATATTCTTTTTAGAACACCAAATGCTGAATCTCTTCCATTTGGAGTTGCAAGTCTTTCTGGTGGAGGGCTTTCGGGAAGCCTTGAGGATATCCAGAACCCCTTGGGAGAGATGCAGATCTGCAAACTCATAATTCTTCAAGAGCCAAGCCTTGAGATTGAGAGACTGAAGATTGGGGTACCAAATCCTCCCGAGAAGATGTTAACAGGTTGTAATTCCTGGGAAGAGACAGGGGAAGATGGACTGTTAGGGACAGCAACAAGGGATATCATGGCTGTCTGGCCCAGTCTGGAGCAATCAGAATCACTTTGCAAGGTTGTGACCTTATCTTGACTAACACTTTGAACAGGAGAGGGAAGGGGGGCAAAAGCATACAGAAATTTCCCTTCCCAGTTCAGAATCAGAGCATCCAGGGGGACTGAGCCCAAGACTGGGGGTCTGCAACAAAAAGAGGAAGTTGGTGATTGTTTGGGGCTGCAAAAAGATCCATCTCTGGAGTGCCCCATCTTGAGAAAATCACCTTCAACACCAGGGATCCAGGGCCCATTATGATGGCCCTGGGATATTCTGCTCAGTGCATCTGCTAGCACATTGTCCTTCCCTGGAAGGTGAACTGCTATCAGAGAGAGGTTTGCAGGAATAGGCCAGGGACCACAACTTCATTGCTTCTGTGCACAAGGCCGTAGACCGAGTGCCTCCTTGCCTGTTGATGTACCACATGGTGGTGGTGGTGTCTGTTCTGACCTGAACCACCTTGTTCTGTACTGATTTGGAAAAAGCTTGCAGTGCCAGAAACACTGCCCTGAGTTCCAAGAGACTGATGTGTAGAAGAGACTCCTGAGGCGACCACAGTCCCTGGCAGGTGAGGTCCCCCAAATGGGCTCCCCAGCCCAGCAGGGAAGCATTTGTGGTAAGGACCACCGAATGAGACTGAGTGGTAAATGGAACCCCCTGCCTCAAATTGTCCTGATCCTGCCACCATTGCAGGGCTTGGATCAGAGTTCGAGTCACTGGGATTAGTTTGGTAAGGGAATCCTTTCTTTGGGACCAAAAGGCCCTTAGGTGGAACTGAATGTCCCTCATCTGGAATCTTGAGCCTTGGACCACTGCTGTAGAAGCTGCCATGTGGCCCAAGAGCTGAAGGAAATGCCTTGCTGGTCGAGACACCTGAAGGCTGAATGAAGAGGCCAGTTCCATGAGAGCTCTTGCCCTTTCCAGGGGAAGGAAGGCTCTTGCTTTTACCGTATCTAGCTCTGCCCCTATGAAGGTGAGGAGCTGCACTGGTTTGAGAACTGACTTTAGTAGGTTGAGAAGAAATCCTAAAGAAGTGAGGACTTGCTGGGTCGCTTGCAGGTGTGACTTGACTTGGTCTGGGGACTGGCCCACTATGAGCCAGTCGTCCAAATATGGAACAATGGAAATCTCTTGTCTTCTTAGGAAGGCAACAACTACTGCCAGGCATTTTGTGAAGACCTTTGGGGCTGAGGTTAGGCTAAAGGGTATTGCTCTGAACTGATAGTGGCCTGAGGGCAACTTGAACCTGAGGTACTTTCTGTGGGAGCACCTGACAGGAATGTGAAAGTAGGCATCTTTGAGGTCCAGGGAGGCTAGCCAGTCACCTGGCCTTAGAGAGGGAAGAAAAAATTACTCACCTTAGTAATGTTGTTTCTTCTAATGGAGTCTTGCTATATTATGACAATTGCAGTTTGTCCCACCATTAGAACTGCTCCGGAGGTGAAAGAGTTAACTCCCATTTTAAGAATGGAACTTGGAGCGCGAGCTCGGTTAGAGAAGCTCTGTCTGGGTTATTTCAAACCTAAACTGTCAGATCTTTACGAGCAAAACTCACTAAGGTCTGTGTGGAAGCTGTAACCTACACTAGCCAACTGGCTACCCGACTATTAACACATATTCCTGGTCCCAACACAAAGACTCAAGTCAGGGGACCAGAAGTAATAATATAATAAGCAATAATATGAGATAAAATAAAAACATCACACCCCAAAACCCCAAGAAGGGGTGGAAAACATATAATGGGCATAACTAGCACCCACACTAGGCTGCCCACCCCATACCCAAGTAGAAGTTCTGAGAGGGGCAGGCTGGGGGGGAGGTCATAATATAGCAAGACTCCATTAGAAGAAACAACATTACTAAGGTGAGTAATTTTTTCTTCAAACAACATGAAGTCTTGCTATATTATGACAATTGCAGACTACACAGCAGTACCTCCATGGAGGAGGGACAGAACCTACTTAGGGAATAGGCTCTGAAGCACAGCTGTGCCAAACCGAGCATCTCTCTTGGCCTGGACATCCAGGGAGTAATGCTTGGTTAAAGTGTGTACCGTTTTCCAGGTAGCTGCTTGACATATCTCTAAGATAGGGATGTCTCTGGCAGCAGCTAGAGACGCGGCTGTACCTCTGGTAGAATGAGCCCTCAGGCCAGAAGGGAACTTTCCCCAGTTTCTGATAACAAAATTGGATACAAGAGACAATCCACCTGGCAACTGATCTCTTAGTGGCAGGTCTCCCTTTTCTGACCTCACCATAAGTGAGAAAAAGTTGGAGGGATTCGAACCTGTGACCCTTGGTACGTTCTATATAGTAACTTAGGGCCCTCTTAACATCTAAACTGTGCAATCTCCTCTCGCCAGAGGAGGAATGTTCAGTGAAAAACACTGGAAGGGAGATAGATTGATTAAGATGGAAATCTGAAACCACCTTAGGCAAAAACTTCCTGTTAGTCCTGAGGACTACCTTATCCCTGTGGAAAGAAATAAAGTCAGTTTCTACTGACAGGGCTTGCAACTCACTTATGCGCCTGGCAGAAGTGATAGCCACTAGGAAAACAGTTTTCCAAGTTAGTACATAAGCTCTGCAGAAGACAGAGGTTCAAGGAGGTTGCATTAACTGGGCAATGCAAACATTAAGCACCAGGCAGAGGCCGGATCCCTAAAAGGTGGATTAAAATGAAGTAATCCTTTAAAAAACTTGGAAAATACAGGGTGAGCAGAAAGAGAGGAGGGCTTTCCTGCTGAAACAAAAGCAGAGACAGCTGCCAAATGTACTTTCAGGGTAGCTGGTCTCAGTCCCAAGGAATTAAGATGGACCATATAGTCCAAAACAATGGGCAAATCAGCAGATTCCGGGAAAATATGTTTCCCAGAACACCAAATGGAAAACCTTTTCCACTTAGAATTGTAAGTAGCCCTAGTGGAAGGCTTCCTAGAAGCCTTTAGGATTTCAAGAACACCCTGAGAAAGGTGTAGGTCAGCAAATTCTAACTCCTCAAGAGCCAGGTCTTGAGGTTGAGGGATTTGAGGTTCGGATACCAAACTCTCCCCTGTGCACAGGTTAACAGGTTGTGATTCCTGGGGAGACACAGGGGAAGATGGACTGCTAGTGACAGAAGGAGTGGGTACCAGGGCTGCCTGGCCCAATCTGGGGCAATCAGAATCACCCTGCAAGGCTGGGATCTGATTTTGACTAGCACCTTGAATAGGAGAGGGAAGGGGGGAAGGCATAAAGAAACTTCCCTTCCCAATCTAGGAGAAAGGCATCCAGGGGGACTGAGCCCAACACTTGGGGCCTGCAACAGAACAGTGGAAGTTGGTGATTGTCTGGGGCTGCAAAAAGATCTATCTGAGGGGTGCCCCATCTGGCAAAACTATCTCCAGTACTTGAGGATCCAGAGACCATTCGGTGATGGCCCTGGGAAATCCTGCTGAGAGCATCTGCTAGGACATTGTCCTTTCCTGGAAGGTGAACTGCTATGAGGGAAGTGTTCGGGAATAGGCCAGAGACCACAACTTCATTGCCTCGGTGCACAAGGTCAAGACAGAGTGCCCCCTGCTTGTTGATGTACCACATTGTTGTGGTGTTGTCTGTTCTGACTTGTACCACTTTGTTCTGAACAGACGCGAAAACACTTAAGTGCTAAAAGACAGCTCTGAGTTCCAGCAAATTGATGTGAGCAGAGATTCCTGAGGGACCACACTCCCTGAGTGGAGAGATGTCGCCATGTGGGCTCCCCACCCTAGGAGGAAGCATCCGTAGTGAGGGTCAAGGAGTGAGACAGAGGAATGAAGGGGACCCCAGTCTTAAATTGCTCTGATCCTGCCACCACTGGAGGGCCTGGATCAGGGTCTGGGTCACTGGGACCAACTTGGAAAGGGGGTCTCTTCTCTGAGACCAAAAGGCTCTCAAGTGAAAACTGAATGTCCCTCATCTGAAATCTTGCTCCTTGCACTACAGCTGTGGACGCAGCCATGTGCCCCAGGAGCTGCAAAAAGTGTCTTGCTGGTCGAGAGACCTGCAGAGTGAGAGGAGGCCAGAGCCACCAAGTTCCTTACCCTCTAAGGGTAGGAAGGCTCTGGCCTGCTTTGTGTCCAATTCTGCACCCATGAAGGTGAGCACCTGAACTGGTTCCAGAACTGATTTTGGAAGATTGAGCAAGAAGCCCAGGGAGTGAGCAGCTGCTGGGTAACTTGCAGGTGAGATCTACCTGTTCTGGGGACTGGCCTACAATGAGCCAGTCGTCCAGATAGGGAAAGACAGCAATCCTTTGCCTTCTTAAATGAGCCACTGCTACTGCCAGACATTTTGTGAATAACCTTGGGGCAGAGGTGAGGTCAAGGGCATTGCTCTGAACTGGTAGTGACCTGAGGCAGTTCGAATCTGAGGTACTTTCGGTGGGAGCTTCTGATTAGGACGTGAAAATAGGCATCCTTGAGGTCCAGGGAGGCTAGCCAGTCCCCTGGCCTTAAAGAGGGTAAAATCATTGCCAGAGTTACCATTCTGAACTTTGGTTTCAAAAGGTGTTTGTTCAGATATCTCAGGTCTAAAATGGGCCGCCATTCTCCTGTCTTTTTTGGGGTAAGGAAATATCTAGAGTACAGACCCTTGCCCTGGTGTAGGGGAGAAACCCTTTTACAGCTCTGAGAGCCAGGAGGGTTGAGACTTCTGTTTCTAAAGTAAAGGTCTCTAAAGAGTTTGCAGGTGGGAAAGATCTGATTCTCATCTTTGGGAACTTTTTGAAGCTGAAAACCAGACCCTGGCTTACTTACTTCCAGGACCCACTTGTCTGAAGTTAGAGACACCCAGTTCTGAACGAGTAAGCCAACCTGCCCCTACAGGTAAAGGAGAATCGGCCCTGGGTACCCCATCAGGGTGTCTGTTTGGCAGGTGCTTTAGGCTGAGGGGTGGGAGCAGGCCTGCCCACCCCCGCCTGCCCCTCCCTCTGAAGAACCCCTCTGAGCATAAGCAGAGGAGGCCTGGGTTTGGTAAAAAGGCCTGTGAAAAGGCCTACCTCTACCCCTGGGGGCCTGCCTCTGAGGAGTGGCTTGCCGCTCCTTAGCCTGAGCACTCTTATAGGTAGTCCTATATTCATCCATTTTCTTCATATAATTCTCTGTCTGCTCCCCATCAGAGAATTTCCAACCACAGGAAAATCCATAGCCTCAGTCTGGGTATCCTGTGACAAGCTAGTACACCTGAGCCAGGCCAACCAGCGAAAAGCTACAGACGTAGCCATGACTCTAGATGATACATCATTAAAATCCACAGCAGCATGAAACTGCACCTTAGATGCCTCAATGCCATCAGCAGCCACCTGTTCCAGCTCATTAGCAAGCTGGCCAGAGGCCTGTTTGGCCAAGGCCATGACAGTGTCCCATCTAGATTTTTGATACCTTGCTACATAAGCCATGTAATTTGCTTGCCTGAGTCCCAAGGACGCTGACATGTATTGTTTTTAGCCATGGCATCAATCTTCCTGGAATCCTTGTCAGGAGGATGTGAAGCCAAAGGAATATTAGCTTTATCACAGGCTGCAGCCTGAACCACACCAACGTGACTGCATTGCTGTGAAAGGAATTCTGTATCAGGACCTGACAAAGTGTACCTTCTGTCCATCTTTTTGTCCACAGGAGGCAAAGAATTAGGAGTTTTTAAAATTTTTATTGTCTGTTTCCTAAATGATTTATGCAAGGGAATAGACAATCTCCTAGATTCTGGAATATCCATCATTTCTACAAAATCAGGTTCCTCTTGTTCATCCACAGCTCCTCCAATGGAAGCTGGAGGGTTTCAGCAACTTTTTGTAAAACATAAAGTGAGAGGGGACTCAGAAAGCAAAGGGGAGATTCTAAAGGTCTGTCTGGGGAGATGTCCGGTTCAATGGGCACACCCAGACCCTCAAAGTCACATTCATACTGTTCATAATCATCCTCCCCCTCCTCTGGTTCATAAAACTCTTCAACAACATATTCCTGAACCGGTGGAACCGACCTTTTACCAGACAGTGGCGGTTCGGACGGAACCGGAGAAAGTGACTGGACAATCTGAATAGCTCTTGCTATCTCTGCAGCAGTTGGAGAAGGAATTTTGGGCTCCACACCTGCTGATTTTCTTGTTTTCTTTACTGGAACTGGCTCCTCCGAGCCAGCTTTATGTTTGCCCGAGAAGTCTCGCTCCTGGTCAGAGGGTACCCCTCCGGTCGGGTTGGCAACCAACCGGCTGGCCATCCGGTCATGGACTCTGACCTCGCTCCCTGACCTGCCAAACTCTCCTCAGGGTGGCTGGGAGATTTTTACAAATCTGGCTCTGAATGGGTGGTCAAACCCAGACAATAGACAATGTGGTGGGTCACATGGCAAAGCTTCACAGGCATCCAGTGTGACCCAGGGTCGGTTTGCGTTTCAGACATAATGCCAGCCTAACCAAAAACTTGCCCTTTTAGCGGCAGTGCCAAACGGAACACCACCATATCGGTTCCTAACACGTGTCACGAGGTCTTGGAAAAACGTACTGGAAATCGCTTTTTAGAACCGATAAGAACCGGAACCGCACTCTAAAACCTTCAATTCAAGTTTTAAAATAAGCTGATCGGTTCAAAATCGAACCGATAATATTTACAAGTTCCACACAGAAAATAAACTGAAATTACTTACGATACCACAGACAGAGCTTGAACCGAACGGTTTTGCGGTTAAAATAATAATATTCTCGGTTGATTTGAACCGAGAAAACACTGTTTAAACCGAGAAATGAACCGAGCAGTAGGAGAAATCTCCGGAGCGACTGTTCAGTGAGGCGGAGTAAAGAATCTGACAGTTTAGGTTTGAAATAACCCAGACAGAGCTTCTCTAACCGAGCTCGCGCTCCAAGTTCCATTCTTAGAATGGGAGTTAACTCTTTCACCTCCGGAGCAGTTCTAATGGTGGGACAAACTGCAATTGTCATAATATAGCAAGACTTCATGTTGTTTGAAGGATAATTCCCAGAGTTATCATCTTGAACTTTGGCTTTAAAAGATGTTTGTTCAGGTATCTTAAGTCCAGGATGGGTCGCCACTCTCCTGTCTTTTTGGGGGTTAGGAAGTACCTGGAGTACAGTCCTTTGCCCCAGTGTAGGGTAGGTACTCTCTCTATAGCTCTTAGAGCTAGGAGAGAAGAAACCTCTGCCTCTAGGGCAAGGGTTTCTGAGAGATTTGCAGGTGGAAAAGATCTAGCTCTCATCTTGGGAAATTTTTTGAAGCTGAGAACCAGTCCCTGGCTTACTACTTCCAGGACTCACTTGTCTGATATAACAGACATCCAGTCCTGGACAAAGTAAGCAAGCCTGCCCCCTACTGGGATAGGAGAATCGACCCGGGCAGACCCACCAGGGTGTCTGCTTGGTAGGGGCTTTAGGCTGAGGGGTGGATGCAGGCCTGCTCATCCCCCTTCTGCCTCTCCCTCTGAAGAACCCCCTCTGTGAAAAGGAAGAAGAGGCCTGTGCTTGGTAAAAAGGCCTTTGGAAAGGCCTGCCCCTGCACTGCTGCCTTTGAGAAGTTGCCTGCTTGCCTGCCTTTCCTTGGCCTGAGCACTCCTGTAAGTGGTCCTGTATTTGTCCATTTTCTTCATGTAATTCTCTGTCTGCTCCCCAAACAGAGAATTATCCACTACAGGAAAATCCAAGGCCTTAGCCTGGATATCCTGTGAGAGGCTAGTACATCTGAGCCAAGCCATTCTCCGAAGAGCCACAGATGTAGCCATGACTCTTGATGATACATCATTGGAGTCCACAGCAGCATGAAACTGAACTTTTGATGCCTCAATCCCATCTGCAGCCACCTCCTCCAGCTCCTTGGCAAGCTGTGGGGAAGCCTGTTTAGCCAGTGCCAGTACAGTGTCCCACCTGGACTTCTGGTACCTGGCTGCATAGGCCATATAATTCACCTGCCTGAGTCCCAAGGATGATGCCATGTACTGCTTCTTTGCGATGGCATCAATCTTCCTGGAGTCCTTGTCAGGGGGGTGTGATGCCAAGGGAATGCTTGCCTTATCACAGGCAGTAGCCTGTACAACCCCAACATGGCTGCATTGCTGATACAGGAACTCCGTATCTGACCTGAAAGAGTACACCTCTTGTCCATTCTTCTATCCATAGGAGGTATGGAATTGGGAGACTTAAGAATTTTTTGTGTCTGTTTCCCAAAAGATTTGTGGAGGGGAATAGACCGTCTCCTGGACTCTGGGATGTCCATCATCTCTATATAGTCAGGCTCCTCCTGATCCTCCACTGCCTCCTCCACAGGAAGCTGGAGGGTATCAGCCACCTTTCTGTAAAACATGAAGTGTGAAGGGGGCTCAAAGCCTAGGAAGAGAAACACCTGAAGGTCTGTCTGGGTCAATAGGCACATCCAGACTTTCACCATAATCATCTTCCAACTCTCCTTCCTCTTCAAACTCTGGTTCATTAAATTCTTCCAGGGTATAATCCTGAACCAGGGGAACCGACCGAACCGAGCCCCTGCCAAAAGGTGCTGGATCAGTCGGGACCAAGCAAAGCGATTCCACAATACGAATCGCTTTGGCTATTTCATTGGCGGTCAGAGTATGAGATTCTGGATCCAAATCGGTCGACTTGTCTTTGCGTTTTCTTTTTGTCGGAACAGATTCCTCGGAATCGGCTCTCCTTTTGCCTGAAGAAGTATCGCCCTGGTCAGAGGGCACTCCTTCTGGTTCGGTCGGAACCGAACCGGGCTGGCCATCCAGGTCAGCGGACTTCTCGGCCTCCCTTTCCCTCAGTCTACCTAATCTCTTTTCCAGGGTAGATTTGGGAACATTTTTACAAATTTGGCAGTCTGAATCGAGGTGGTCAAACCCCAGACAATAAACACAGGTGGTGTGGGGATCGGCCTTAGCAAAGATCTCCCCACACACACTGCAGTGTTGAAACCCAGTGGGCCCGGTTTTTTTCTTGGGTTTCTCAGACATGGCCAACCTAACCAAACTTACCCTTTTTGCGGCAACCGCCAGGCAAGACTCCCCTATCGGTTCCTGACTGTATCACGGGTCTTGGAAAAAACCGTACTGAAAACCCCTTTTTTTTTTTTTTTAGAACCGATACGGACCGATAACCACACACTAAAGTAAAGTACAAAATTTACCTGAATGATCGGTTCAGCCGAACCAATCCACACTTTTTACAAATTCCACACAGAAAACAGAACAAAATCTATCTAGTACTCACAGTACCACAGACAGAGACTTGAACTGACTATGCGGAAACAAAATTTCGGTAGAAAACCGACCGAAAACCGACACTTCAACCGACTTTGAACCGAGCAGCAGGAGAAATCTCCGGAGTGACTGTTCAGTGAGGCGGAGTAAAGAATCTGACGGTTGCAGTTCGAATAACAACAGGCAGAGACATCAACTGAGCTCGAGATGAACATTCTATGCTATACATAGAAAAGTTAACCCATTGTTCTCTTGGGCAGTTTAAAGGCTGGGGCTAACTGCACTTGTCAGAATACAGCAAGACTTCATGTTGTTTGAAAAGCAGGTCCCGGTTGGGTTAGCCCATCAAGGAGAATGGTTTTTGCTTAGTCACTGAAACCTTCCTGATGGAAGCTCAAAGCACGACTTAGAAGTCTCTTGTGGTGGTCTAGTAGAACCAGATCCTGCCCACTTTATATTCCAAAAAGGAATCATCCTGCCCCTGTGTGTACAACTGTAGTAGCAGTCTCTGAACTTACGGAAGAGAGGAAAAGTGTACAGGAGGATGTGTCCACTGCGGAAAAACATTCCGACAGAAAAAAAACAGGGGCTGTATTTCTTAGGCAAATAGAGGCAGATGTGCATCGAGGAGGGAAGCAGCAGGACCAAGTTAGGGCTAACCCATTCGTTGAAAGTAACTGAACAGCGGCAGAAGTGACTCAATGCGGTGAGGCACTACTCACTCCGGCCTCCCTGAAGGCAGTAGGAAAGGACTCTAGTTTGTTTGCTGAAAAACAAACATCACAGCTCCGTCACGCACTCGAAGAGGATAGTTTCCTGAGCAACTGGCACAAAACTAATGCACAGGAACTGAAGCTGTGAATATTTGAGAAGCCATCTCAGAAAAAAGACCTACCTGACCTTCGATCAAGAAAGGAGTATGTTGTCTGTTAAGTTGAAATAAGCAAGGAAGTAGGAACCCAAGTTACGACTCGCTGGAGAGTCACTTCTGTTGCTGCGAGGCTCTGCTCAAGTGAAGAAAGCCTGATTAAAAAAGGGTCATTAACAGACCGGGCAGTCGCCTAGGTCTAGGAAATGCCTCTGAATAAGAGAAATCTCTCTTGGAGAAAGAGATGACCCATACCGCCGCTGGATTGGACTCCCCTGAGGGGTAGAAGTAGTCAGGTACTTTCTACCGTATTCTAGAGAAGAGCGCCTCAGGAGGCCGAGGTGGAACCTGACCAGATCCAACAGGGTGGTATCAGGTAATTTCAGCTAGGCCCTGTGCTGTGATAAATGTTCATTTTTATTTATTTATTTATTTTTACCATTAGTCTGAGCCTTAGTCCGAGCCTAACAAGGCTTTCAGGCTGCTATTTCACAAGGACTGCTTGATACAAAAATGATGAAGATGTCCTCCATCTGAGGGGCAGGAGGAGCCTGAGCGTCCATACTGAAATCGTGACCGGACTAATAATCACAGCTGGAGAGATGATAACCACCTGTGCTGAAGAAGCCACTGAAGGGGCAATATCACAAGGGGGCTATATACCCCTATCAAAGAAGCGGAAGAGCCTGAGTGGCTCCCGACCTTTTGAATTAGAATGTTCCACAGAGTGTTAATTGTCTTGACGATTGAAAGAGTCTAGATGCAGAAGTGTATGGTCCACGGATGCAGTCTGAAATACTATAGTGGACCCCATCACTGAAGAACTACTGAAAAGATCTTCCATCGCGGACTCTGATAGAGAGGGTGTGCCCTTCAGTATAAAAAATGAGTCATCTGCTGTATTACTGACCAGAAGGACAGGGAGAGACTCATCTAGATGCACTTCTACCCCAGAAGGACCCCTAAGGGAGGTCTAGGTCCGCCACTAGAGACTCCACCACCAAGAAGGATGTTGAGGAGCTTGGCACCACATAGAGAGCTGAGAAAGTGCTGAGCGGAATGAGAGAGTCTGCTGGCAGAACAGTACAGAACAGTTCCTTCAGTGGAAAACCGCTGGATGTCACAAGATCCCACTCAGACCACCACTCACTAAGATGTGTGGAAAAAAATAATCTGCAGAACAGGACTTCATTCTGCGGAAAATATCCTGCCACAAGTTCTGCGGAGAAGTTTGTAGAAGGAAAATTTGCCACTAGTTCTGCCAGACACCTATGCCAACCTGGGCGACACCTGAGGGCACCCGTGGCGGTACCTGCAGGCACCCCAGCACCCAGGCAGCAATAGCAACGAGGCACCCCCGACACCCATGGTATCATGGCAAGAATGGCACCCAAGGGCACCAGTGGCACCCATAGAGCTCATGGCACCACTTGTGCTCAGCAGCGACACATAGGCTTCCATGGGTGCTCAGCGCTGCCAGCTGGGTGCTTGGTGCCACAAGCCGGCAACCAATGGCAGCAACAGCACCCGTGGCGCTGCACAGGAAGACGGTGCCGACCATGGCACCGAGCCAGGGCGCCAACCAAGGCACCAAGCCATGCAGCCAAGGTAAGGGGGCAGACCAAGGCACCGAGCCACGGCACCGTCCCAAACACCAGCAGTGCCGCCTACAGCACAGATGCCAAAACCAGCGGCTGCCATGGCGCCGGACCTGCAGTGTCACCCATGAAGTCAGGCACAGTGCCGGGACAACCACCACCTTGGAAAACGCCAATGGAAAATCCTGAGAAGAAAGGGAGAAGGAAAAAGGTGGTGCTCTGCCAGACCCTGCATCCGATTCTTCTTCCCCAACGAGGAAGAAGAGTTCGAGGGATTAAGCAGGCGGATCCCCGGAACTGCTAGAATGGAGTATGAAGGACACCCCGTGCACAGGACTGTCAATGGTGATCCCCACCCCCCTCGTTTATCAAGGGTGGCGGGCCGGACACAGACCCTCTGCCATAACAATTTTCAAACAAAGTCTTCCTACCGTCACCGCTACCGTCTAAGGACGACTCAGTTGATGGCAGGTGAGAATTTCTTTTTCTTCTTCATAATCTTCTTTTCTTGTTCATAAAGTAAGAAATTGCTACTATAATGTTACATTAAACGCTAAAAGCTGCTGTCATATAGACGGAAACTTTGACTTTGGCAGATGAGCGACATCGACATCTAAGTGCACTCGACGGCGGGAGAAAAGGAACTAAGATGGTTGGAGGGTCGATGCCGAGATAGCCGACACAGGCGTGAGCTAGTCTCGCGGTGCTGTGCATGCGTGGTCCTGTCTCGGCGCCGACCCTTCTGAAAAATTTTGGTTCCCGCTTGGTCCTAGCGCCTCCGGCGCTATCCCACTAGTGTGAATGAGTGATGGAGACTTAGTCCGGGAAGATCCTGTGTTTCTAGGGACGTGGATATGTTGTTCTATCCACACATACTGGCAGACTCCTACAAGTTCTTCGGGAGGAGGAAGGCAAGGCACACACCCCCTATTTAGGGAACAGAGATTGGAGAACTGAGGTCCCAAAACCAGCATCCCAGCATGACTCATGGTCAATGTGGTAATGGGAAATGGTGTGTGCTGACTTCCAGGCAGCAGTCCTATAGATTTCCTGGATAGGGACGTCCCTAGATGCAGCAGTATGACAGGTGGACTGAGCCCATAGCCCTCCAGGAGGCTTCCTACCCACCAAACTATAGCAGAGGTCAATGCAGGAAGTGACCAGCCTGCCAACCGCCCACTTGGTTGCAGGTCTGCCAGGTGCGGCTTCAGCCTAAGTGACAAACAGCTGTCGAACCTCTCCCTGAACTCCAGCCGTGTGCTCTTTGTAATAAGCGAGCGCTCGCCTCAGGTCGAGAGTATGGAGCCTGTACTTGGCCTCTGAGGTGTGATCTGGGAAGAACACCGGAAGAGTAACCACCTGATTAAGGTGAAACTTTGATGCAACCTTCGGGTGGAACTTCGGGTTGGGGCACAGGACAACCTTGTCCCTGTGGAAGACCAAGTAAGGAGACTCCACTGAAAGCACCTGGAGCTCCCCAATGCTTCTGGTTGACGTGATAGCCACCAAGGAGGTGGTCTTCCACGACAGGCAAGACATCTCACACGTGTGCATCAGTTCGAATGGCTTGCCCATGATCTTTACCAAAACCAGCAACAAGTCACATGGTGGTGATGGTTCACGCACCAGAGGGTAAATGTGATCTAAACCTTTGAAAAAGTGCCAGACCACATTCTCCTGCGCCACAGACTGTTGACCAGCCCATGCCCGGTAAGCAGCCAGGTGCACCTCAAGGGTTATCGCACCGAAGGCCCACTTTGGAGAGGAACCACAGGCAGTCCAAAATGCTGGCTACCGGACAGGACAAGGGGTTCAGCACCTTGCCCTGACACCAAACGGAGAATCTCTTCCATTTGAAGGCACAGCATTTTCTGGTTGATTCCTTTCTAGATGCCTCTACCACGGTGAGGACATCTTTGGAGAGACCCAAAGCCTGGAACTCTAACCGCTCAGGAACCAGGCTGTCAAGTGCAGGGATTGAAGATCAGGGTGGTGTACCTTCCTCTGATTGATGGAGAGCAGGTTCGGGTGGAGTGGTAGACGTCTTGGGAGCCTGTTGCTGCGGCTAAGGAGATTGGGATACCAAAACTGGCGTGGCCAGTCTGGAGCCAACAGGTTCACCTGTGCCTTGTCCCGCCTGACCTTGAGCAACACCTTGTGGATCAAGGGAAGTAGAGGGAAGGCATAAAAGGAGGCCTGGGGTCCAAGGTCTTGAGAAGGCATCCCCCTGCAGTGAGCCCTGCTGAGGGGAGGCGGGCACAGAAGAGCCTCAGCTTTGTGTTCACCTGAGGGGTGCCCCACTGGGAGAACAGGCTGTGTACTACCTATGGATGGAGAGACCGCTCATGAGACACCTAACCCACCTGGCGTCTGCCAGCTGGTTGGAGGCTCCTGCTACATGGATGGCTAGGAGATCCGCCTCCAGGCTCTGCACGAGGGTCCATACGTGGAGAGCTTATCTGCACAAAGGCAGGGCGTGCATACCACTCTGCTTGTTGATGTAAGTACACGGTCGTGGTGTTGTCCGTCTGGACTTGAACCACCTGACCCCGAACATGTGGAGCGAATGCAGTCAGCACCAGCCGAACTGCCTGGAGCTCCAGCAGGCTGATGTGCCATCGGGACTCTCTGGAGTCCAGAGCCCGTGGACTCTGTCGTCCCCAGATGGGCACCCAGCCCGTGAGAGAGTCGTGGGTTGTCAGGATGACAGTTGGCTTGGGGCAGAAAAATGGGATCCCTTCCTGCAGCTGCTCTGGGACTAGCCACCACTGGAGGGCATCCCACATCTTCTGGATCACAGTGACCAGCTGGTCGAAGAGACAGTTGCACTGAAACCACTGGCTGGCCAGTTCCCATTGCAGGGAAAGCATATTCCAACAGGTCCATCGGACCATGCTGGTGCAGGCCACCACGTAACCCAGAAGGCGCAGGAAGTCCCGGGCAAGGCGCAATTGCCCAACCCAAAATGATCAGGCAAAGGAGGAGAAGGACCTCCGCACTGTCCGCCAGGAGCCAGGCTCTGGCTCAGCAAGAGTCGAGCTCTGCCCCGATAAAGATGATCACCTGCACGGGCACGAGTTCTGACGACCTCGTTGACCCGGAGGCCAAGTGAGGTGTAGGTCTGGAGGGCCAGGTCCCTGGACTACTACACCTCCTGCCTGGAGGGATCTGAGGGCTCAGTGTCACCAGGACTGAGCTTGCTGGCCAGCCTGATGCAGAGCTAGTTTTGCCGCAGGAGTGGAGGACCGAAAGGGCTTTCACTTCTGTTGCCTGGAGCCCTTGGGATCCTTCTGTGCAGATGTTACAAGGTGGAACTGGACTTCTCCATACACTGGAGGTGACCCTTCATGCCGGGCCCAAACAGGTTGGTGCCCAAGAAAGGAATATGTGCCAGCTTGTGCTGAGTGTCTGCTGTGAAGGTCAAGATACGCAGCCAAGACCTACGGCACATGGCTACTGCGGCTGCCACTAAGCAGGCACAGGAATCTCCCAGATCCACAGCCGTTTGAAGCTGCTGCTTGGCCACAGCCCAGCCCTGATCTCAGACCTGTTTGACCGTGGTCTGGCGGCCCACAGGCAGGTGAGGAATCACCTCATCCAAGTGCCCAAGAGGGCATGGGAGAAGTGTGTCATCAAGACAGCCGAGCTCGCCTGTCGGAGGCCGCGGCATAGACTTTTTTTAACCACATGGTCTAATTCCTTGGACTCGTCTGGCGGCTTGTTGACATCCCCGATATTGCCCGAGCGCCAAAACACAGAGTTGACCACCAACCACTCGGCTGAGGGGTGCTCCATGAAACCCAAGAGGATACCGATGGGCATCACATACTTGAGGGCCATCTGGGCAGAGGGCAAGACTCTGCTAACATTGGCCTTGACCACTGTAAATTCTCTTTGTCCAGTAAGGGGATAGTGAGCCCGCTTCTGAATGGGCTCCATTTTCATCCCTGTGGACTCCTGAGATGAAGTGGAGGATGTTCATGAAAGAAGAGGGCCCTTCCTCCATCGACAGATCCCCCACGGACCAGTCGATCGGATGGGAGTGCAGTGAGGAATCTTCAGACTTCAAGGAGTCCGCAAAAAGCAGTCAAATGCCCAAGTCGCCCTCAACCCTCCTTGGGCGGTCAGGTGTGACGGTGACCAACAGCCAATGGGGAAAGCCCCTTGGCTGGTTGGGAGTGCCGGTCGGCGGCTGCTTGGACGGCAGTGGCTGAGCTCCTCAAACCAGCAGACACTTCCTCCGATCTCTGGGCCCTGGTGTACTCAAAGTTCCCAACACCTGTACGCAAATGGAGGACAGGGACTTTGCTTCATGTGCTCAGAGGCTATGGAACTCCTTTCCCGCCCAGGTTCTCTCCTCCCCCTCCCACTTGTGCCTGTGGAGCTCCTTGTGGGGTTACTTGAAGCTTTCCTCTGCGTGTGGGTGTCCTAAGTCACCATAGCTAGTTCTGGACCCTTAAACTGGGCTTGCCTGACCTTCTGGGTACCCCTTTTGCAGCCTCTACTGATGCTGCCTGTCTTACTGTTCTCTGAGATGCATATGATGTGTTTATTTCTTTGTTTCAAGAGTTACTTATAATGTCGCTCTGGCTTAGGCTCAGAGTCACTTATGCTTTATAACATGTTACTGCTCTTAGCCTTGGTGTCTCTAGGTCTATATATTTTATGTATATATTTCAACTGTGCTTACTGTAGACTATTTATGTTCACCTGGTTCCTTTATGACTCTGTATACTGCCTTACTTGTGTCACATGTTCTCTGTTTGAACCCATTTTCTCACTGTACTCTCCGGGTCATACCTGAAAATAAGCATATAACTTGTCTAATGTACCTACCTGGTCAACAAAAGCTAAATAAACAAACAATAGGCGAAGGGGCTGGCTTTGGCAGAACCAGAACAGTTCTGACCGGCTCCACTGGTGGAGGGACGTCTCGGCCGACCCCCACAGGGGGAGTCTGTTGGTCTGTTGGGCGACAGCCAAGTGATGGCTGGTGTGGAAACTGGGGTCGGTTTAGTACCGGCGAGCACCAACTGTTGCCACATCAGATCTCTGTAGCACTGATGCAATTTGCACCAAAGTCTCTCCTCACCCGAGAAGGATGAAAGTGAGGAATAGTGGCAGTGCCGCTTCCCGTGGCGCCAGCAGCAGGAGCTCCGATGACGGTGGGAACTGCTCAACCCACTGGATGAGGACCAAGACATCAATCTCGGCTGGTGGGGGAACTCTGAGGGAGCCGGGGGAATGCTAGGGATCCTCCTGGTCTGGGCTGGTGACTGAAAGGTTCTGGGTCAGCAGACTAAGCAGCCCCTTGTATGGTCACAGGCAGGACCGCAGTCCTGAAGAGAGAGTTATTGGCCTCTTCGGACGACAACCAGTCGACTGGGTCGAGAAATCTCTCAGCCATATTATTGGCTGGCATCTCAACCGACTGGCCGGACGAGGTCTCCATGAAACCAGAGACCAATGCAGCGGTTTCGACCGTAGTCAAAACATGAAAATTACGTACCTACCGTAATTCTTGATCTTCTCTTGTATCTTCACCATTCATTACTGCTTGGGTTAGTGCCGGAGGCGCGCACCCACCACGGGAGTTTTTTTTTTTTTGAGTCGGCCTCAACAGCGCCGCCTCGAGCGCGACGACCAAGGCCAGTGCACCAGGGCGGCCGTAGGTGCCGCAGACTCCTCCTCTATCTCAGTTCTGGTAGCCGGAGAGGCAAAAATAAAGGGTAAGAAAAAAGGAAAGCGAGGCAAGAGAGCCCAGGGACAGAAAAAGGAAAGAATATAAACTGAAAAAGGTATAAGTCGGTAGAGGACAGACAGAGGAGAGAGAATTCCTACCCTAAGGGACCGCAGGGCCTTCTTTTCGGGGCGGCTCTAGTGGAGGAACAGAGAGAGGGAAAGAGAAAGAAGAAGAAGAAGAAAAGGAGGCATGTTGAGAGGGAGAACAGTGCCCATCGAGCATTGGTTGAGAGGCTTATAAGCTCGAGACTAACAAGGGAGCAAGAATCCCTGTTGCTAGGACTGAGGGGAGGTTCAACCGAACCACCTGAACAGATCTGAATAAGGGTAGATTCTCTGATCTCTCAACATGCCAAGTCCCTACATCCTAGCTGAGGGCTCATGGACTGCCCAGGCAGAATCTGTTCCGGGAAGAGCGCCCACCCAGGAAGGGGACTATGTTCCTTAGCACCCTGTTAAGTGCTAACACAGCAGTGTATGGGGAAAGATTATGCCTTACCAAAGGCAGCTTTGTATGAAGGATAGAGTGGGAACTCAATCAGACTCCCTAAGGCAAGGCAAAGCAGACACTCAAGGCTGACAAGTGCAAAG
The DNA here is from genome assembly GCA_016271365.2 of Neoceratodus forsteri. NCBI lineage: Eukaryota > Metazoa > Chordata > Ceratodontiformes > Ceratodontidae > Neoceratodus > Neoceratodus forsteri. The sequence goes on from CM028130.1 coordinate 483,605,371, forward strand.
CAGCAGCTAGAATGAGCTCAAAGATAATACCTGCCAGGGGGATTCTAAATTTTTGTTGAGGCCGAGTCAGGGCACGGTCTCTTAAGCTGTGAAACTGCATAACCTGATCAAGGTACTTAGAAGCGCACCCTAAGGGCAGTCAGAAAGAGTTCCCTCAGAATAAGAGAAAAGTACAGACCGTGCTCGTTCCTCTTTACCTTGAGGAAAAAAGAAACCATTCACTAAGAATGGAAAACAGAATTTTTTTTTTTTTGGCATAAAGGCCAAGGGAAGGAAGAGGAACGAGACGAGAGGGGGAGACACCACAGAAGGAGGCCAGTGAGGGGAAGGTGGGTGGGTATAAGTAATGAATGGTGAAGATACAAGAGAAGAGCAAGAATTATGGTAGGTACGTAATTTTCACATCTTCCCTTGTCAATCTTCACCATTCATTACAGCTTGGGTGAGTACCAAGACCCCCCCCTTAAAAAGGGGGGGGGGTAGAAACCCTGAGGGAACAAGACCTCCAGCCTCCTGTTGGTGAGAAACAGAAGGGGAGGACCCTGGGCTAATCTAGAGAGAAGCCTATGGGGGAGAAGAGCTAGGAGGTGCCCTCCCGAGGACGGGGAGATGGAGGAAGCCCCTGCAGTAGTCTCCTAGCTCTGACGGGTCTCCCGGAAAGCGGAGTGAATCATCCTACGCCGGGCCAGGGGTGACAACCTTGATAGACGAAGCCATGCCATCCGTCTAATGCAGATCGCTGTCCCCGCAAGCCTGGAAGCCACCTCATTGGCGTCATAAGATGCCCTTACTTGGTGTCTTGCCAGCTCCAGGCCTATAGCAGAGAGGGCAATAGCTTGTCTGGTCTGCTCCGCATCAGGCACTGATGCTAAGATCTGAGAGAGCATCGACCACAAATGCCTACTGTAGGCAGCGTGATGAGCCTGATGAGATGCAATGCAAGAGATCACACGAGAGGCAGAGAACACTCTTCGCCCCCACCGGTCGAACTGTAGGGAATCCGTGTCCAGTGGATGGTCATGCGCCAGGCGGCGGCGGTGCCCAGAGGGAGTCTCTAGGTATACCAAACCCAAGGGCGGGTTGGGGAGAGTACCCAGGGATTCCGAACGGGCACAATAACTACGTCAGCAGTCTGCCAGGGCTGGAGAAGGGGCGGCTGGCGACTGCCAGGAATGGATAGACGCCTCCTGGAAAGGAATAGGCCAGGAAGGTACCACCAAGTGCTAGGCACTGAATTCATCAAGGAATTCACGCGTCTCCCGTTCGGTATTGTCTCGCCTAACGTAGGAGATTCAAAGATCCCTCACCATCCTCGAAAGGAATCGCTGATATTCAGTGAAATCAGCATCGGAGGAGAGATGAGCAGAGGGTTCCTCTCCCTCAGAGGAGGGAGACGAGGATGATGGAGAGCTCGAGTGTCCAGAGGATTCTTGTGGTGGTGGGGATAGGCGAAAGACCTGCTCATTCATGTACCTGACATATGAGGGGAAGGCCGCCGCAGAACCTCTGAACTGCTCCCAGGATAACGGGCCCGTAGGACCGACATGGCCCGGGAGTACGAGGGGTGGCTGCAGAGGAATGGGAGATGGGCACCTACGAAGAGGCAACTGTCCTCTGCTAGGGCTCTGAAATCCGGGGAACGGAGCCCGAGCTGGCGGGATCCCGGACAACAGACCAGGTCGCAAAACGGAACCCTGGGGATGCGAAGCCTGGAAGAGCCCAGAAGGGGATCCTCCCCTGTGGCGAACCTGGGACTGCATGGATTCAGAGGGGCAACCCACAGCAATGCCACCGGAGGGGACCCTGGGGGTCCAAGAGGGAAAGGCAGGGCCCAGCACTGCGTCTCCTAGCCACCCCCCCGAGGGGTGGCCAACAGAGACCGAGACGCCTGCACCCTGCCCTTCAACCCTCGGACTCCGAGAGCCTCCTCCGACCCCAGCGATCTTCCCACCCGAGGGTCTGTAGCAGCACCAGGGTCGGTAGCTGCACGAGCCCCCAGGAGGAGAGCCCTCCCTCCGCCCCTGCTCCATCGCTCCCCAGGGATCCGGACCACCCCTAGCCCGGGAACCTCAGGGAGGGACGGAAGGGACAGGGGAAGAGGTCTGCCGACGCTTAGCACCCAAGCCACCGGGACTCTGACTTGAAGAATCAGGTTGCCAGGACGGGTCCACTTCTGAATCACCAGCCTCCGAAGAGGAAGAGATCAGCTGGACCACAATACTAGCAACCCCAGGGGTTCCCGGTGAAACGGCACCACGAACGGCGCCGAGGCGGCGCCAGATGACCTCGCCCACCCGCTAGCCCGGCCCTGGCTCCCTCACCGCTAGGCCCACGGTGCCACCGGCACCGAACCCAACCCGCGCCGCCAGGAGAGTGAACTGGCCTCGCGCGCGCCGCTCGATCATCGGCGCTGCGGCAGCGCCGGATCCAAACGGCACGGAGGCGTCGAGGGTCCACTGGTGCCAGGCCCAGCAGGCATAGGCCTCGACACTGGGGGAGCCTGCACGGTGACTGCTGAGGTGGTGTCTCCGCCGCTGCCACGGGAGGGACCTCGACGTTCCTCAGACGCCGCAAAAGAAGCTTCCTCTGCGGCAAGAGAAGATGAGGAAGCCTCCTCCTCTATGGACCGTATAGGCCCGAGAGGGGACCCGGAGGAAGGGCCTAGAGACCTTACCTGGGAATCCCTGGAGCGACGCCGTCCCCCGAAGGTCGGCGGGGCCTTGCCGATCTTGAATGCACGGACTTCGAGGACACGACGGTCCATGGAGAAACAAGCGTTGCACGCATCCATATCGTGGTTGGGTCCCAAGCAATGGAGACAAACATCATGCCGATCCGTGACGGAGAAATGCCGGCCACAGGAGCACCGACGCATTGGGGCACGGCCCGCCTTCGACTTACGTTTTGCCCCCAAACCTGACATGATGCAAACTAAATAAGAGACAAAATCAGCAACAAAGCACTCGGCGCCGACGACAGAAATAAAAGAAACGGTCTTACCGGGAGACGGCGTCGAGCGAATATGAGAATACGAGGAGTCTTGAGTGACGCAGAAAATCTTCAACTACCACACAGCAGGTGCAGCCTCGAAGGCGGGAGAAACAGAACTGAGATAGTGGAGGTCTACGCGGCACCTGTAGCGCCGCCGTGCATGGCCCTTGATGCGTCGCGCCGAGGCGGCGCCTTGGAGCAGACTCAAAAAAAACTCCTGGCGGGAAAGCGCTACTCCAGCACTAACCCAAGCAGTAATGAATGCTGAAGATTGACAAGGGAAGATCAGAGAGTTGTGAGATCAAGAGCACTCCCAGTAACACAAATGTCAATGATGAGCCTTCTCTTTTTTCAACTCCTTCTTTCGTGGTCTAGAGTTGTGAGTTTCAGAAGGACCCTGACCCTTTGTCAGGAGGGACTGGCACAGCTCCTTGAAAGAGCCAAAAAAAGTGGAGCCAACTGGGGCGGCACGAAGACAGAAGCTGAAGAGGAATGAACGGCGGCCCGAGCCATCTCCTCCTTGAAGGCCGCAAGCTGTTCTAGCTGTTCGGCGGCCCCGCAGCCACAGAGACCAACCAATGGACGTCCTCAGATTTGACTGGTGGATGCAGTTTCTCCAGGTGGACCAACTTGAGGCAGGCGAGACGATCCTTGAGGATAGTCACGTGAAGCGACCAGCAGATATCACGGGCCTGGATATCATATTCGTGGCCCAGGCAATAAGCGCACGTGGCGTGGGGGGCGGTACGCGATATCTTCTGTCCGCATGAGCACCGGCAAAATCCGGGTACAGACATGTCATCCATTGTGGTCGGGTAGCTCAAAGACAAAAACTGAAAAGGTTGTGAAAGTTCTGAAGCAATCAAAAAGTATTAGAAAGTGGTAGGGTCTACAACGCGAGAGTGCGAAGGAGAGAACCTGCTTCTTCCAGTGGAAAGGAAGATCTGGCGTCATGGGGCAGAGCGGAGGGATATACCACCCAGGTGGGTGGGAGGAGCCAGCTTGAAGACTGTCTTGCACTTCTTAAAGGGGAAATGACTCTGCCAAATAGAGTGAATAGAACAACATATCCACGTCTCCAGAAATGAAAATTACGTACCTACCGTAGTTCTCTATCTTCCTAGATATCTTCACCATTCATTACTGGTGGGTTCCTAGCCAGAGGTGCTAGAACTCTGTGGGAGCTTATAGCTTTAAGAATTTTGAGGCGGGGAGCAGATGGGGCGGTGCTGTCCTGGAGCGTGAGACTGAACTTGGCGCTCACAGACTGCCCAGTAACTGATGCAGACTCCCCAGCCTCCTTGGTTCTGCTCGCCGAGAGGGAGAAAGCAGGTGATAGAGAAATTATATGGGCAGGCGTGTTGGAGCAGAAGACCCAAGGGACAGCAAAGAAAAGGATGTAAACTTAAAGTAAAAGCCGGAGAGAGAGAGAGAGAGAGAGAGACAAGACAAGGGCTCTATAAAATCTCAGGCAGGCCAAGTATGAGACAGGAAGAAGAAAAAGAGGAGGAGGAAGAAGAAAGAGAGGGAGGGAAGGAGGAAGATACGACCATCCTCCAAAAGGCAGAAAGAGACCCTCCTGAGAGAAGAGCCAAGGGGCTCAAGGTGTAGAGGTAGAAAAACTGGTCTATAAACCTAGAGGTTTCAAGAGGAGGAGGTTAGAAATCGCTTAACAAAGGTTGACAGCACTCTGAGGCAGAGCAAGAAGATGGGATAAAAACCCACCACTGCTGGTGAAAGGATGCCTGAGCGGGCTCCCTTCTACCCACTGTATTTTCCCACCTGCTACCTCTATTCCTCTTTTATTTATTTTTTGTTGTTAGCGAGGTCTGAAGCAGAAATTGGAGTGACGGCATCTTTCTCCCTCCAAAAGAGGGAAATACCTCTTGGTGTAAACCTCCAAAAGAGTGGAGATGAAACTAGGTGAAGTGTAGGCTATCCTCTAAGTGAAGACTTGTAGGCTTCCAAACGCAGTCTCCTGTTAGAAAGAGGTAACTGGCAGAGGGAGCTGCCTTTCTGAGCATTCAAACTTGAAAAATCGCCTTGCACTAAAATTTACTCAGAAACTGGGAAGGGAAGTGTAGCCAAAAATAAGAAATAAAAGACCACAAAGTGGTAAATATAGAATCCCCAAGGCTCAAGAAGTTGAGAGAGAGAGAGGAACTCCGACTGAAGATAAAAGGCAACTTTAAAGAGCAGCTGACGCATTCAGGAGAAAATTAGCAGAACATAATATTTAAACATAGTTCAGCTTATATTTTACATTAGTTCTGGATTTCTCCTCCCCATTATTTATCACTGAGGTAATCTGTATGAAAACAGGTTCTTTGCGCCTGAAGATTTCATCTATTTCTTTTACTTTCTCCCCACCCAAGATCATAATGCACTGCTTGTGACGTAAGAGTTACTCCTATGGCAACAGAGTGACATCGCAACAGAGGATTATGATTTGAAGTAGGGAGTAAGCTACAGAGGCAGATGAACTCCAAGGGGATAAACATCATGTATTTATGTAAATTTTCTCAGTAATGAATACTGGGGAGGAGAAATAGATATGGAATGCAAACTGAATTGTACCCAAGTATTATGTTTTTCAGTTTTCTCTGAGACGTCAGCAGCTCTCTAAAGTTGTTTGCAGTAAGGAGGTTGCGAGTCTGAGAGTTTAGGCCACCTCAGCTGACAAACTGTATAAGTGGGTTAGAAAGGCAACTCAATGAAAGTGGAGTTCCTCAGGTCTCGAATAACTGGAGACTTGGGGAGGGTAAGAGTCCCTGCTTGCCTTCTCCCTAGAGATGGTACCCTAGTACTTCAAAAAGAAGATTTAGGGGGTATGGAGGTGCCAGCGAGAGGCCACCCACAACTGGCCTCAGAGAGAGAAAGCAGACAGAAAGGAGGCTCTACCCAGGTGACTGGCCATGAGGGGATGGTGGGCGGGAAACTAATAAATGGTGACGATATCCAAGAAGATCAAGAATTATGGTAGGTACATAATTTTCATATCTTACCTGGATCAATCTTCACCATTCATTACTGATGGGCAAGTACCAAGCACCACAAAGTGGCACTGGCACCTCCCAGAGGAAAAATAAATCACCCTCAGCCTCTTGCTGAGGAGACACAAGAGGAGGAGGCCCTGACAGGCCTGGCTAGGCCCATGATTGGTCAGGGTCAGACAGAGTTTCCTCACGCACAGGAGAAGGAGGGTGGCCCAACAGCTCTCGCCTGGCTCTACGGGAGAAGAATCGGGCCCCCCTGAAGGTTGAGGCAATCACCCTACGCTGGGCCAAGGGTGACAACCAGGATAGCCGGAGCCATGCCATCCGCCTAATGCACAGTGCTGTTCCCACCAGCCTGGAGGCTACTGTGTTGGTGTCTTAAGATGCCCTCACTTGGTGTCTCGCCAGCTACAAGCTGCATGCAGAAATGGTGATGGCCCATCTGGCTGCCTCACTGTCAGGCATAACTGCCAGGATCTGCCCCAGCAAAGCCCACAGGCTACCTGGTGTACAGAAATGGAGTTCAAGAGACGTGCGGAAGAGAAAACCCTTCTGCCCCAGCGATCAAACTCTGCAGTGTCAGCATCTGGGGGTGGTCTCTAGAGGGGCTATGACGCCACAAAAGGGGTATCCAGCCACTCCAGTCCAGACGTAGGATGGGGCATAGCTCCTGGAGAGCCAGGGGGAGCACAATACCTGTGCTGGCAGTCCTGAGGGGCAGGAACAAAGGAGGCGGAAAACTGCCAGACACTGTGTGACTCCTCCATGAAGGGACAGGGCCACGGAGGGATCACAACCGATTCTGAACTGTATTACCCGAAGAAGGACAGCATTGCATGCACAGGACTGCTGTCTACAGCTGGGGGAAGGTGGGGTTCCTCCAACATCGTCATGAGGAACCACTGATAGCTGGTGTAATCAACGTCAAAGGAGATGTGGGTGGAGGTGTCCTCTTTCTCTGAGGAGGAATCTGACGAGGTGGAAGGACTCTGTACAGCGGGCAGCGGTGCATGGGCAGGAGGTGGAAAAACCATCTCATCCACGGATGTAAAGTAAATGGGAAATGCACTAGTCATCGCCTTGTACTGTTCCCACATAAGGGGGATCCAGGGGACCAGAGTCTCCTGGGAGGAGGGCAGGAGAAAGCAGAGCGGAAGGAGGGAGAGAACGGTCCCGAGATACCATAGGCTCTCTGTCAGAGCTGTGAGAGCAAGCAGAAGACGCCTCCTGAGGGAGGGGGCTGTGCTGCCCAGCCACCGACTGTTGCTCAACCTGCCCAGAGCAAACAGGCTGCTACCGGGGGGGGGGACTACTGGTGAGGAAGCCAGAGCTGTACAAGCCCAGAAGGGTGGCTCCTGTCCCTACCAACAGCAGGGCTCTGACCCCCCAGCAGGAGAACGCGAGGCCCCATCAGCACTCCAGCTCTGCCCTGTGGTGGCAGAAGCCACAGGGACAGACTGGGGCATCTGATGGGGCCTACCAGGCTCAAACAGAAACCAGAGATCTGCCCCTCGAAAGAGGCCCCACCTTAACCACTGCTCTCAGAGAGGGAGGAAGGGAGAAGCTGGCACAAAGGTCGGCCTCAGATTCCTCCACGGCACCAGCACTGGCGCCGACAGCTGAAGGGGCACCGGTAACCAACATGGCACTGGAGGTGGTGCCATCTCCTGAAGTGGCACCGACCGAGGTGCCACCCTCAGAAGTGACACTGACTGCAATGCTGACCTCAGAAGTTGCACAGATTGTGGCGCTGTGCCCAGAGGTGGCACCGACCGTGGAGCAGGAGCTTCTTTGGCACCAGAGGAGGGAGAGGCAGCACTGGACGGTGCCAGCTGGAGAAGAGGGCGAAAGGGAGGACCTCGGACTGGGTGCGGAAAGCACCCGGAGCTCCAGAGAGCTGGGTCGCTAACTGGGATCATCCTCCACTTCCGGCGAGGAGATCAAGGAGACCCCCAGAGAGGCGAACCCGGACACTCTAACTGTCTCGGTACTGTGGATTGTGTTGGGAAGAGACCTAGAGGCAATGACAGCACCACCTCGCTCACCGACACCGGTGTTGGGAGTCAAAGCCACGCTAGCCCAAGCCAGCAAGGAAGCCACGATGTAGGCCCCACGTATAGCCAAGGCCTCGATACTGGGGCAGCCTGATCCCCCAAAGGGAAACAAGGCTGCGAAGGCTGCTCAACCGGTCACCCAGAAGAAACCTACTGTCTATCTGACCCCTCGCCTAGGCCTCCGGTCTCGGCCAGACCAGAGACAGCGGAGGCCTGTTCTCCCCAAGTGTGTATAGCAGTGGGGGAGGCCCGGGGGAAGGACCCAAAGACCTAACCTTGGCAGCCCTTGTATGCGCTGACCCCGAAGCGGCCTTTCCAACCCCGCTGCATGGTTTACCAAGGTGTGGAAATCCATCCAAAACGGGCGTTGCATGAATCCGTGTCATGGCGCAGCCCCAAGCAAGTGAAACACTGATCATGCGGGTCAGTCACAGTCATGAGACTACCACAGGGGCACCGACGCACAGGGGTAGTCCCCGTCTTTGAGGAGCGTTATGCCCCGAACTTGACATGATCGGCTGCAAAAAACAACAAAAATGAAAGGAAAAGACTTGACGCCACAAAACTTTCAAAATAATAAAGAGGGTTGGTGCTGAAAATGGCGACAAACTGGCGACATTGATTAACGGTTTGTCTGACAAACAGAACCTTCTTGAACTAAAAACTGCTGTACTGCTTCCACAAAGTCCTCAGTTGCTGCCTCAATGGCGGGAAAAAAAACTGAGGAGGCTGGGGAGTCGGCAGTTAATGGCCAATCCGCAAGTGCCATGTTCTATCTCACGCTCTAGGACAGCGCCTCCCCCAATGTCAGATCCCCGCCTCAAAATTGTTAGAGCTATAAGCTCCCATGGGGTCCAAGCACTTCCGGCTAGTAATCCACCAATAATGAAGGGTGAAGATTGATCCAGGTAAGATCAGGCTGCTTATCACCTCCTGATGCAGGAACCATTCGTGGGATGTCTCTCCCACCCAGCTGAAAGCATCTGCTAGCAGTTTGTTTACTCCTGTGACATGGATCGCCAGGAGATCTGCACCCAGGCTGCACAGGGCCTCCTGGCACAAGGGAAGGGAGTGAGTTCCGCCCTGCCTGTTCAGGTAGAGCATGGTTGTGGTGTTGACCATCTGGACCTGCACAACCTGACCCCCAATCTGAAAAGCAAATGTTGTCAGAGCTAGCCACACTGCATAGAGCTCCAGCAAGTTACTGTGGTGGCAGGACTACCTGGGTGACCAGAACCTGTGGGATCTGTGGTCTCCCAGATGTGCTCCCCACCAGAGACATATCCATCATGAGCGTCACGGTCAGTTCTGGGCGGACAAACGGGACTCCTTCCTCCAGAAGTTTGGGGATCAGCCACCACTGGATGGCATCCCACATTGGCTGGGTTACTGTGACCAACTCGTCCAAGTGGCCTAGACGCTAGGATCACTGACAACCCAACTCCCACTGCAAAGGTGCATATGCAAGCAGGCCCACCAGACCACTCTGGTGTAGGATGCCACGTACCTGAACAATCGCAGGAAGTCTGGGGCAGACAGCAAGAGCCCAACCTAAAATAATTGGGCAAATGAGGTAAAATACAGTGTCCAGTCTGCAAGGAGGTGGGCCTAGGCCCACATGGAGTCTAGTTCTGCCCTGAGGAACTGAACAACTTGCGAGGGGATCAGTCTGGACTTGGCGGGCTTGACCAGCAGGCCCACATCTCTATAGGTTTGGAGGGCCAGATCCCTGCACCTCTCCATAGCCTCCCTGGATGGCCCGGCAATCAGCCAGTCATCCAGTCAGGAATACACCTGATGCCCTTTAGTCACTATAAAGATGCCACTACTGCCATGCACATGGTGGAGACCATGAGCGCAGGCAAGAGGCCGAAGGGCATGACCTGGAACTGCTAGAGAACACCTTTTGTGTGGAACCAACGTTACTGCTAGTGGGTGGATGGACCGGGATGTGGTAGAACGCATCCTAGAGATCCAGAGAGCAGAACCACATTCCCTGCTCCAGAGATAATATGATCTGGTTCAGGGTTACCATCTTGAGCTTGCACTTCTGTAGTAGTTGAGACCGTGCAGATCCAGCATGGGGAGCAAGCCCCCTACCCCACAGAATCTGTTTTGGGACCAAGAAATACCTGGACACATACCACGATTTGCCAGGGCATCTGGGACACGGGCTATAACCCCTTTCCCAATAAGCTGAGCGATGCCCTTCTTCAGGGATAATAGCATGTCCCTGTAACACCAAGGAGTCCCTTGGAGTGTGGGATCAAAAAGGCGGGAGAGCCTTGAAATCAAGAGGCAGTCCTCTGCCAACCACCTCCTGTACCCACTTGTCCACGGTAATGAAGCACCAACATGGCCAGAAAGTGCTGAAGCTGTCCCCCTACAGGGAAGTGGGTCAGGGACTGGACAGGTGGGAGACTGACACCCCCCCCCTTTCTGACCTGTCACTCGGTAGCTTTGGAGGGGGCACTGGCCGCTGGCACCGGAGGGGCACCACTTCTCCTACCCCTTTTTAGTCCCATGCCAGAGAAGTTTATTTATTTGCTTTTGTTAACTGGGTAAGCACAATAGACAACCAAGTGCCTATTTTCAGGTGCGACCCGGGAGATTACAAGGTACATTCATGAACATCAGGCAAAAACAAGTACAGGGTACATTTAAGAGCATCAAGCAACAAGGTCAATACAAGAAACAACAGGGGTTTACATTGCAAGCAGAAGGTAGAATAACAGCATGGTTCACTCATGGAAGGCAGTAATCATCATACCTGGGCAACAACGCTCTAAAGGATGAGGGTAGCAGGTAGACAGAGAAGTAACAATTGGGGATATTGGAAAGTTGGTCTTGGGATACCAGGCTTGGTATTGCCCCAGCTGAGGCTGCTGCCAAAGCTGTTGTGGCTGAATGGACCAGAACCAAAAGGCCTTTTCCTTAGGTTTCTGGTCCTTAAGTGTCCTTTTGTGACAAAGCCACATAATCCAGGGTGGTACTGGACCTCTTAATCCTTGTGAGAAGTCCTCTCACTCCCAGGTAGGTGCCCAAGAAGGGGACATCAACCAGCTTGTGCTGAGGGTCCACAGTGAAGGTGGACAACCTCAACCTGGCCCTGCGAGGCACCTTGCTGGCTGCTGCCATTGCATGGGTGCAGGAGTCGCTCATGTCTAAGGCTGTCTGGAGCTGGTGTTTAGTCAGTGCTTGACCCTGGTTCTCTGACCAACTTCACCAACAGCTGTCTGTCAGCAGGAAGGTGAGGGAGGACTTCATCAAGCACACCCATCAGAAAGTGACCAGAGTCGGCCATCATCATGGGGTAGCTATACTGACAGAGATCCCAGAGGACGCAGTATAGACCTTTTTGGCTCCATGGTCTAGTTTCTTAGACTCTTTGTCAGGGGGCTTGTCCATGTCCCCTTGGCCTCCGGACCTCCAGAAGGTCGAGTCAAAGACCAGTCCCTTGGGCAAGGGATGGTCCAAGAACCTTGAGAAGGACCCAGTAGGGACCGCACACTTGCCAACTATACAGGTGGAGGGTGCCGGAAGGATGCTGGCAGAGTTCCATGGATGGTCCCAAAATGGCTTCAGTCATAGGAAAGATGACCCCCGAGAATTGTCCTTGCCTAGGATAACAATTAAGGGGTATTTAGCCCGCTTCTAGATTGGCTTCAAGAACACATTCATAGACTCCAACATCAGTGGGAGAAGAGCCCCAAATAACACTGGCCCATGGTCAGTAGTGAACTCCTCGACCGAAGCTCAGTCGAAGGTAAGCGGCCTCAATGACAACATGAACGACTTGTCCAGGGATTCTTCAAAAATAGCTCTCGACTCTTTGCCGCTGTGGACCACTTGTGTTATCTTCCGATTGGGTGATTTCCACCATTAGCTGGCCTGGCAAGCTAGCTGCAGCATGGAAGTCCTCCGTTGGTGCTCCCACCAAAGGCTGCAGTGGAGGCGGCTCCACCTGCAAGGATGGTAAGACAAATACTGGGGAAATATGTCAAGGGTGGACCGGCGTGGGCATGAGTGGTGCCTGACAGTCGACCACAGGTGTCGGTGCCCCACAATGGTCCACTGCTGCCAGAGGAGTTTCTTGTAGCACTATCGCATCCTGGAGCAGTGCTTCTCATCACCAGAGGATGACAAGGTCAAGGAATGTAAACAGCGGTGCCACCCAGTCGAGTGGGATCGACAGCACGAGCGGCACTTCCACCACATCCTTGACTGTCAATCCGACTCTAAGAAGAAGCCACTGGACTGTCGGTATAAACTACATGTTGCGGTGCATGAACAAACACAGGCTTCAGTGGCATGACCACTGGTGGAAGCAGATCCTGAGTGGAGATGGTTGGGGACCGGTCCACGTCCTTTTCAGCGAGTACCAGGAAAACCAGGTCTTGGAGATCGACTCCTTGTCGATCCCCTCCGACAACTGGTTGACGAGGTAAGGAAATATCTTGACTGTCTTATCGGCAGGTGTCTAGATTGATGAGCTTGAATGGGGCAGCATGGAGCTGTTAACCGAGCCATTAACCACATTTAGCTTGACCAGAGTAGAGTGCTCAATGCATTTTGCGTGGTCGTGGAAGTACAGGGAATGGGAGGACTGCGATCCCTCCTGATCACACAACCAGTGCTGGCGGCACTTCTGCCTCTTGCCGTGGTGGCCAGAGCTCTGTTGGCCTCGAGGTCCCGACTCATATCCCAAAAATCTTTGGTGAAGGATCCCCCCTTCCGACGCTAGCTCAAGCCAGAAGCAGCACTAAGGCCGAGGCGACCACTGCAGGAGCTGCTGCCTCTTGTTCCATGGCCACAAGCTGAGCAGCGACTCTCTCGGATGCAGCTTTGGATACCCGTCAGCTGCTTTAGAAGAAGCCAGGTCGCACGATCATCCAAAGAAGAGGGAAGCATCACCGGAAACAGGCCACAGCCGGCAACATCGTGTGCAGCCCCTAAGCAGCAGAGGCAAGACACATGTAGGTCCGTCTTCAGCATCTTTGGTTAGCACATCACGCAGAACCTGAAGTCGCGAACCAGCTGCTCTTCCTCAGAGTCCACTGTCCATCACTGAAGCAGAACCGGAGCAAAGGAGAAGAAAATCAGCTGGGGAACAATCACAAGTGTTAAATTAAATTGAGAAAAATCGCCAATGGCGCACCTGGCACTTACAAGGCTACGGAGCTGCGAAGGAGGTGACTAGACTCTTCCAGCAGAAAGGAAGATCTGTCATCATTGGGCGGAGCCAGGGGATATAACGCCCGGGTGAGTAGAGGAGCTTAGTTTGAAGACATTCCGATTTATTTATTAGTTTTTGTTGACCGGGTGGGTGCGTTAGGCAAGAACCTGCCTGTTTTCAAGCACGCCCCGGTAGGGTACAAGATACACTACAATCAACAACCAAGACATCGGAGGAATACAAACTGCTATTGAAGTTATACAACAGATATCCTTGCAGAATATACCAGGAATTACAGCATACATGTTTAAGACACATAAAATACAGACAGTTTTGAGTGCTTAACAACACAGCTATCCTCGCAGGGATAGAGGAGGATTTAAACTTATAAGTGGAACACATCCACACAGGGATGGAAGGGAACAGATTGACAATCAAGCACAATGCACAAGTTACAGGAGCCAAGCAGTAGTAGATAGGAGTATACTGAAACAGGGGCCAGGGTAGGTTAGGAGCACTCACAGGAATCAAGTGCAAAAAGGTAGGAGAAAAGTGCAGACTTGAAGGAGGAGTGAGATAGCGAGCACTTAAGAGTGGGAGGAAGAGAGTTCCAGAATTTGGGGGCAAAAAGAGAGAAAGCCTGCTCCTCCATTCTAGTTGAACAGAGCGTAACAGAGAGTTGCAAGGAGTTAGAGGAACCAAGTGGGCAGGAGTGAGGCACAGGGGTAAGCATTGCCCAGAGACTGTCAGGCCAAGAGTTTCTAGTCATGGAGTCAGTGACACAGTCCAGAGAGTAGGAGCACACATTTTGGGGGGCTAGCCAGTGTAGGGAGAAGTACAGGAGTCAGTGGCGCATAAGGCAAGGGGCCAATAAGGCAAATCTGCAAATATTGTTGTATGTGGTGTCCCATTTACGAAGAATAGAAGCATTGGCATGGGAAAAGATAAAGAGGGCATACAGCAGCCTTGGGAGCAAGACACCTCTAGCCATGGAGATCATGGCAGCAGGGGTGAGGGAGTGGCACACAGGGTAGGTGGCACCTACCCTGATGTTAACTGATCTGCATACCTCGTTTATGGGAGAAGAGAAGTCAAGTGCAGGATCCAATGTCACTCCAAGGTATTTGAAAGAGTCGGTTGACGTGACTGCAGACCCATCATGACACAGAATGCGTAGCTTGGGAGTCTCAGCATGAACTTTTCTGGTGGACCCAAAGAGCATGGCCTGGGTCCTTGGTAGATTGAGGACTAGGGAGGTCGAGGACAGCCAGGATTGAATCTGTTGGAATGCCGATGACAGGTGAGCATTCAGGACAGCAACTAAGTGAGAGGATGCATAGAGCACCAGGTCGTCGGCGTACATGATGGAGTGACAGTGGGTAAAGGAAGTGGGACTATCATTTACAAAAATGCAGAAGAGCAAGGGTCCCAGAATGGATCCTTGTGGGACACCACAGGAGATAGGAGCCAAAGATGAAAGGACCCTGCTGAAGGATACAGACTGGGATCGGCCAGAGAGGTAGCTGCTGATCCAGGATATAGTGGAACTGGAAGCACCAAGACAATGCAATTTATGAACAATCAGGGGGTGGCTAACCAAGTCAAAAGCCTTGGTGAAGTCAAGGACTACGGCACCGGTAAGCAGGCCTTTATCCATGTTGGACTTTACCTCACTGGTTAACAGAGTAAGAGCCGTAGTGGTGCTGTGACCCGCCCTGAAGCCATGTTGAATCGGGGACTGTAGGATAAAATTTTGTAAATGGGAGGAGATCTGCTGGTGGATACGTTTCTCTGAAGTCTTGCTGAGGGTAGGCAGTAAAGCAATGGGGTGATATTTGGACAGAATTTTACAGTCCCCTTTCTTAAAGGGTCGGTATAATCCTGGCAGATTTCCAAGCCAGTGGCACTGTGGAGGTGCAGATGGACAAGTTAAAAAGCTGAGTAATGGGGGTGGCAAGGAGAGAAGCATCCAGCCTAAGGATCTGAAGTGCAATACCATCCAGCCCAGCACTGCTGCGCACGGGAATTGACTGAAGTAATTTAAGAATGTCCAAGCGCAGGATAGGGGAAAGAACCAGGGCTGGAGGAGCATCCGGTGGAGCTGTGGGAGGGGGCTGGGTGACACAAGCTACAGGAGGGGGGGATATTGGGAACCTCGAAGACCGAGTTGAAGGCATTTGCAACAGTCCTGGAATTGTTGCAAACGGAGTCATTTATTAGCATGTCCTTGGCAGTAAGTGGCTTGGTGTTCCCTGGGATCTCGTTAATCTGGTACCAATACTGCCTGGGGTCAGAGGCCGAGGAACGTAGGAGTCCGCGGTAGTAGCAGCTCTTGGCTGCCCGAATTTCCTTCTTGCAGGCATTACGCAACGTACGATACTTGTCGAAGGCAAACTGATTGGAGGAGGGCTTCCATTTTGACCAAAGTTGTCACGCTTGCTTGAGCAGCTGCAGGAGGGGCGATCAGCCACTTGGTCACCTTCGGACCTCGCGCCGAGAGTAATGGAATGTTTGTGCTGTAATGGAAGTAAAGTTGTATTGAAATAGTCATTGGCCAGATTGATGTCAGCAGTCGTAAACATTGGAGACCAGTCGACATGTTTTAGGTCATGTAGGAACTCGGTGAGGGCAAGATTAGAGAAGTTGGCAAAGGATAAAACTTTGTGAGGATGTGAGGAAGGGGAAGCATCTCGCACACAGTAGACTGGGCAGTGGTTACTGACTGAGTTGGGTAGAACCCCAGTAGGAGAGTACCAGTACTTCCTATTAGTGAGGATCCAGTCTATCAGAGTACGACTGTGGCTATTCTGCAATATCAGAGTAGGGGAAGTGATGAGTTGAAAGAGGCTGGCCATACTGATAGTAGAAGCAAGGGAGGATGAGTTTGGTCCAAGCCAGTCAAGGTTAAAGTCACCCAGACAGATCACCTTGTTGTTTTTGGTTAAGGCAGGAATCAGTGCAGTGAGCTCTTCAAGACCTATCTTGCTATTACGCGGAGGTACACACACCCCAACTATGTGTAGTTTCTTTGCCCCACCAAGGAATAGGAGTGTGTGTATAACCTCACTATTGATTGGGGGGGTAGCCTGGAGTGAGATGTTCAAGTGGGCCTTATAGTACAGCGCCAGGCCACCCCTCTTTTGCGAAGTCAGTCAGCCCAGTACATGTTATAGCCTGGCAGTGCACAGCTAGGATCAAGGACAGTAAGTTTCAGCCCCGGTTCTGATAGAACAAGGATGTCAGGATTATTTGCCCGGACCCAGACCTCCAGTTCAGGGAGACTGGCAGTAAGGCTTTGGATATTAAGGTGGGCAAAGGTCAAGCCTGTGGTCTGAGGCAGAAGATAGGTGGCGGCACAGGGAGTCTGGTGTGGATTGGCAGAGGGACCTGGGTTGGTTTCAATGTCATCAGCTAGGGTAAGTGATAGCACGGTAACCCAGAGAATAGCTACTGCAAGGGCACAAGAAACTTTCACTGGGGAGGTAAGTTTCTTGCGACTGATGTGCCTTAGTAGAGACCCTAGGAGTTTATAGCTAAGGTACACTGGGTGAATTGTCATGTCATTACGATCTGCCACTAAGATAGAGAACATAGAGTCTAAAGGGGGGGCGCCTTAGATGGAAATTGACGGATCCAAAGACATGGGAGAGAGAGTTGAGTGCCAGCAGGGTGAAAAACATAGGAGCGAGATAACACATAGAGCTAGTCACAGTGGAGGAATCCTAGTGGGCTCCAAGCAGACAATAAGAGCAGCAAGACCAGGGTAAAGGAATGTCAAAAATAGGGAAGAGGATATCGGGCTAGAGGTAATGACTAGGACCGATCACAAAAGGGGTATTAAAACAATCAGCCTTAAAAATCTGGCCAGGACAGGCAACAGAGATCTAGTGGGAGCAGGACACAGGCAAACAGCAGATCAAATGTCCACTAAGTAGGTTGAAGTTGTAAGCTGACAGGATGCATACAGGAGCAGTTTGGAGAAATTGCGACACCTGCAGGTGGGTAAGAACCTGCTAATGTCAATTTAGGAAGATAGGAAAAAAAAAAAAGCTACTCCAGCCCACAGCACGTGACTCATGCACCGATGAAGCTACTCCAGCCCACAGCATGCGACTCCCGCACCGATGAATCAGCAGTTCTGGTGAAACTGCCAATTTATGGATAGTGACCTATATCCACACCCCTTGTATGCTGTTTTGCTGTTCTATGTTTCATGCAATTAATTCTGGGTCACCCCTGAAACAGGGACTTTTAGTCTCAGTGGGCTTACCCGGTTATCAAAATTTAATACATAAATAAGAAAATAATGTACAATAAAATCTTTAAAGAGCAGCTGCCATCTTTGGGGCAGGTGACCCTCTGCAAGGAGCTGCCTGCCCCAGGACCTGAGCCTTTCAGCCATGCATTTGTTTTATTTACCTTAGAAGAACTGCAATCCAAGTTCCACATTCAAAGCCAGCCACCAAGTACCAGCTGCAACCCCACACAGAAAACCACGTTCTGACGACGCGAAGTGGAGAGGGGGCTGCAGGACTCTAGATAGCATTATAATGCTATCGGGGGCATCAGCAGCCTGTAAGTATAGGGACTTACACACGTTAAGAGTAGGTAGCAAATGTAATACTATTTCCTTTTAACAGTATAAGTGCCTGTAATAAGTAAAAGTTACACGTAAAGGCAGCCATTACCCCCCCGATGGCATTATAATACTATCTACAGTTCTGCAGCCCCTTCCTCACTTCGCATTATCAAAAAGCAGTTTTCTGGGTGGGGCCCAAGTGGGCGCTCAGTGGCTAGCTTTGAAAGTAGAAAATGGAAATTACGTACCTACTGTAATTCTTGATCTTCTCGGACGAAGTCTCCACCACTTATTCACACTGATGGGATCTACGCCGGAGGCGCTAGGACCCAGCGGGAGCAAACTTTTTGTATGAGGGTCGGCGCCAGAGGTGGAGCCACGAGCCTCGGCTCGTGCGGCAATGACTATCTCAGCGTCGACCCTCCAACCGCCTCAGTACCTTTTTTCCGAGGAGGTGAAACGTAATTAACCTAGAAGGATAGCCTAACAAAAACCGGACATAAGACAGTCCGGAAGACCCGTATAAGAAGGGTCAAGAAAGAAGTCTTCACAGCCTAAAGATTAAGGGAGTGAAGACCAACAACAGAGGTGAGCAGGGGGGATGGAGAGGGAGAATGAGTGAGGAGACTTCATTCCAAGAAGATCAAGAATACGGTAGGTAACGTCATCCATATCTTCCTGGACATAAAGTCTCCACCACTCATTCACACTGATGGGAGAGTACCGAGCTAATAATCCCCCGAGAGGGCGGCAGGAGAGACCAAGAGCTCACAAATTTAGGACAGAAGTCCACTGAGGATGGTTCTGCCAAACGAAATATGTTGCCTGGCATGCACATCCAGGGACTAGTGCTTTATACAAGTATGCACTGAGCTCCAGGCAGCCGCATTGCAAATATCTGCAATGGGCACGTTGCGGATTTCCACCAGGGATGCCGCGACCACTCAAGTAGAGTGAGCGTACACTCTGCCCTCCAGCTTAACCTGCGCCACGGAATAACAGTGGCGAAGGCATGCTACCAGCCATGTTGAAATGCATCTGATAGAGACAGGCTGACCCAGCTGGGTCTCGCTGAAGGAAACAAACAGTTGTTGAGCTTTGCAAATTTGTTTTGTTCTATCTAAGTAGAAACGGAGAGCTCTTTTGGCATCCAAAGAATGAAGGGTACGCTCTCCATTTTGGAAGTTCACAAAGTAAGTAGGAAGGACCAAAGGTTGGATTAGATGGAATTCTGAAACAACCTTAAGGAGAAACTTAGGATAAGTCCTAAGAACTACTTTGTCTCTATGAAACACAGTATATGGAGGATCTGTTAGCAAGGCATGTATCTCAGAGACCCTGCAGGCCGAGGTAATGGCCCCCAGGAAGGCCGTTTTCCAAGTGAGAAATTTCAGCTCACAGGTAGCTAGAGGCTAGAAAGGCTTTCGAGTGAGCATGTCTAGCACAAGATTAATGTCCCAGGCTGCGACTGGACATCTGATAGGTGGTCTGGTATGCAAAATTCCCTTAAGAAACCTCTTAACCACAGGTAACTGAGCCAGTGACAAGGAAAGTACTGGCTCATGATGAGCTGAAATGGCCCAAAGGTGAACTCTGACTGTAGAGTATTGCAGACCTGAATTTGAGAGGTCTAAAAGGTACTCTAGAACTTTATTGGGTGGGTAGGACGAAGGATTCAGAGAGAATTTTGCGCACCAGAGAGAGAGAAATGCTTCCATATGGCTGTATAAGTTTTTCTAGTGGCTGGCTTACGCGCAGCCAGAAGAATATCTGAAACTCTGCGAGAGACATCGAACCTGTTCACCTTTATCTCTTCAGGAGCCAAGCGTGAAGGTGAAGGGATCTCAGATTGGGATGGACCACAGGCCCCCTGAATCAGAAGGTTCGTCTGAAGGGGAAGCGCTTTTGGAGGGGTTTTCGACAAGCTGCTGAGTAACGGAAACCATATTTGTCGAGGCTAAAAGGGAGCAATGAGGATCATTTTGTCCACCTGGGACTCTAACTTGAGACGTACTCTCTGAATTAGAGAAAGAGGAGGAAAGGCGTATAGAAAGCGTTTTGTCCACTGCAGCCTGAACGCATCCCGACAGAAAATGCCAGGCCCTGGATTTCTGTAGCAGAAGAGAGGCAGTCTTGTGTTGAGTGGGGATGCAAAAAGGTCCAGGTCTGGAGTTCCCCATTCTGCGAATAGTGACTGAACTACGGTTGAGTCGAGAGACCATTCGTGATGATCTGTCTCTGTTCTGCTGAGATAGTCTGCCAGTTTGTTCTGCACTCCCGGCAGATAGACTGCTTGAATTAGAGCCTTGTGCTCCAAGCACCATTCCCAAACTCATTGCTTCCCTGCATAAAGGGTAAGAGTGAGCACCGCCCTGCTTGTTGAGGTAATACATCACTACTTTGCTGTCCATTTGAAGGAGAATGTTCTTGTGACAGACAATGTCCTTCAAAGCCCGGACGGCAAAAAGGACAGCTCTCATTTCTAAGACATTTATGCGAAGCTGGGACTCGTCCTGAGTCCACGTACCGTGGGTGTGGAGATTCTGATAGTGAGCTCCCCACCCCATCAGGGACGCGTCCATGGTAATGGAAATCGGATGATACAGGGGAGCAAAGGGATACCCTTCCAGAAGCTTGTCCTCTTGCAACCACCAGGTGAGTGACCTCTTCAGAGGTTCTGTCACCTTGATGAGAAAGGACTGAGGGTGAGTGGTTGGGGACCACTAAGTACTGAGCATCCACTGAGAGGTTCTCATGTGGAGGCGTGCTAGGGGTACAGTGAACACCGAGGATGCCATGAGACCCAGCATCCGTTGCATCGAGATAGCTCGAACCGAGCTGTTCTCTCTGATGTATCAACCCATCTGTAGGATATCACTCCTTCTGTCCTCTGGTAGAAAAGCTTTCGCACAAGACGTGTCAGGAAGAGTTCCTATGAAAAGGAGCTTCTGGGAGGGCTGCAATTGTGATTTCTTGAGATTCAGCAGGACACCCACTGGATGCGAGAACGTCTGAGGCTGTGGCTATGGCATCAAGAGTCCCTTGCCTGGAAGGGCTTGCTAGCAGCCAGTCGTCCAGATATGGGAACACTTGTATTCCGATCTTTCTGAGGTGTGCTGTGAGAATTGCACAACACTATCTAAGAACTTGAGGCGCCGAGGATAGACTAAAGGGCAAGACTCTGAACTGATAATGCTGGCCCAAAGCCACGAACTTTAGGTATTTGTGATGCCTTGGGTGAATAGGAATATGTTGGTAAGCATCCTGCATGTCCAGGGAGGCTAACCAGTTGTGTTGATGAAGCAAAGGTAACAGGGTTCCTAGCGGTATCATTCTGAATTTCTCTTTGGGAAGAAATGTATTCAATTTTCTGAGGTCCAAAATGGGGCGCATGCCCCCGGTTTTCTTTGGAACTATAAAGTAGTGGGGGTAGAACCCTGTGTTCCGTTGATCCAGCAGAACTACTTCTACTGCCTGTTGTTCAGAAGGCCTTGTATCTCAGAGGTGAGAAGTTCTGACTGAAGTAGTGACAGTTTTGGCTGTCGTTTGGGGGAACAATCCGGAGAGTCTTCTCAAAGATTAAGAGAATATCCCTCGTGGATTATCCGAAGGACCCACTTATCAGACGTTATGGACTTCCACTGGTTGTAGAACTGAGTAAGACGACCTCCCAATGCTAAGAAGGAGTTCCCCTCGGGCAGCTGAGGTGGGACTTGGGCCAGAAACTCAGAAGGCAGCACTGGGAGCTTTGGGCCCTTGTGCTTTCTGTTGTGTTTTCTTCTGAGGCTGAGGGGCTTAGTTTTTATTAAAACCTCCTCTGCCTTTGCCTCGAAAGGACGGACGGTTGTGAAACTGGTGCTTATTAACACCCTCTCCCCTCTGAGAAGGGGCAGGAGCAGGTCGAGCTAATTTAATGGCTGATCTGGTCTTTTGTGTGGCCTCTAGAGCTTGTTCTACTTGAGGACCAAAGAGATACACACCATCAAAGGGCAACGCCATGACCTGTTGCTGGGCATCATTCGTGAAGCCTGAAGTGTGCATCCAGGAATGATGGCGAGTACAAATGCCCACTGCCGCTGCTCGGGAGGCAGTATCGAAAGCGTCCATAGCCCATTTAACCTGTTGGTTGTTGGACTCAATACCCGTTTATGGTTTGAAGAAGCTCTGAATTAGCGTCGGACTCCGGTAGAGCTTCAACCATTTGTTTAAGTGAATGCCAAAGAATATACTCATATTGAGAAAAATAGCCCTGGTAGCTGGCAATACGCATACCCAGGGTGGATGTAGCAAACACTCTCTTACCTAAAGTATCTATCTTACGAGACTCTTTGTTTACAGGTTGAGCCGTAGCAGTCTGAGGAAGGACGACCTTATCATTCTCTGCCAAGACTACAATAGGGTTCGCAAAGGCTTGGGAGGCCAAAATGGGTCAATCCTTGGGAACAGCATACTTCCTATCTATGGACTTAGCCACAGAACGAATGAGAGCAGGATTATTCCACACCATTTGAGAAAGCATCTCAAAGGAGGGCTGTACCGGGGGGGGAGTTAAATCCATAGGCATGTCTGGAACATGAAGGTACTGGAGTCTTAAAAGCTTCCCAGGATTGAAATCCATAGTCTGGCAAGAAAGAGTGGAATTCAAATTTTTCAGCAGAGACTTAAATGACAGGTCCTCAACCACAGGCTCTGTAGCAGGATTAGATCCTGCTCCTTCCACATCATCACCCAGCCTAAGGTCTGGGTCAGGCTCAATATCATCTCCTGACATCCAAGGAGGGACTGTATGGACAGGAAAGGAGTGAAAATCAGAAGGAAAATAGGAGGGAAAGAGGTTCGGAGTCGAGGAGCCCTGGAGACGTCACACCAAGTCTAGGCGCCGAAGATGAGCACGGCGCCGCCAACCTCAATGGCGCCAACAGATGCATAGTTGCCGAGAATGGTGCTGAGTGCCCCACTGATGCCGACAGCGCCGAAACCAACGCAGGGACCCGAAAACCAAGATTTGAGGCAAAAGAAGGAAAAGAAGCAGGAGAAAGAGGCATCGGTATGGCCCGCTGCACCGCAGCCATGTGAGAGGGGGAACATCTGAGCACGGAGTCGAAGGCACCGCGCGACTACGGAGGCCCAACCGCTCTATCCAATCACCCAAAGGGTCCGAGGGCCCCTGAGTGACCGGGCCAGGCAACCGGGCGGACCAACCTCCGAGCCCATTGCACCATCAGAGCGGCCCACTGATGAAACTCCTCATCTGAAACCCTACCAGAAGGCGGGGAAGGGCTCAGATGTCGAAGAGGTCGGAGACCAGAGACAGAAACCGGTGACTTCGGAAGAGACTGACAGCAATGACCGACCGTCGACGCATAGACATACCAGAAGGCAACCTCGAGTGATGCCTTCTCTTTTTGGACCTACTGGTTGAAGAAGAGCTCGAGGCCGAACGGTGCCGACAGTGCGACCGTTTTCCTTTATGCTTCCTGGGGGGACCGCCCCTCCCTCCGGGCACTGGACATCCGTTGTCAGACCCTCCATCTGGAGAGGGTGGCAGACCAGACCCAGTCCGGCTGACTGAATAATCCTCTACACGAAGTCTCCCCTACCACCTGACCTGGCCATGGTCGATCTCGCCAATGTAGGCTGAGACTTCTTCTTATAATAAATTATAGTAAGTGGTACTTTATTTCAAGAAATACTACAAAATAAAAAACTAAAAACTATGCTGCTAGTTTGAAGTTTAACTCCGTGGTAGAATGGCGTCGTCACTGTAGTGCACTTGACGGCGGGAAAAAAGGAACTGAGGCGGTTGGAGGGTCGACGCCGAAATGGTCACTGCTGCATGAGCCGAGGCTCGCGGCACCGCTCCTCGCAACTCCATCTCTGGCGCCAACCCTCCTGCAAAAAGTTTGCTCCCGCTGGGTCCTAGCGCCTCCGGCGTAGATCCCATCAGTGTGAATGAGTGGCGGAGACTGCACGTCCAGGAAGATTGAAAATTACATACCGTAATTCCTGATCTTCTAGGAATACCTTCACCACTTATTTACACTCATATGTTCTGCACCAGAGGCGCTAGGACCCTGTGGGAGCCAGAAAATTTAAGGAGGGTTGCGCTACGGTAAGTTGTGTGCATGCACGGTATTGTGAAACTGGCTCATAGTGCATGGCTTACCTTGGCACCAGCCCTCAACTGCGTCAGTACATTTTTTACCATGGAGGTACCGCATAACCTAACTAGCACTTATGTTCTTAACCCTAATGGCAAAAGACAGCCCTAATGACACGTGTAAGGGTGAGCAAACTAGTAACACAGTGTCTTCACATTCCAAACCAAGAACAAGGGGCGAAGACCAATAAACAGACTGGAGTGAGCCTGGGGGATGGTGGGTAGGTACATGAAATCAATGGTGAATATGAAAAAATTACTCACCTCAGTAATTGTGTTTCTTCTACTGGAGTCTTGCTGTATTCTGACATATGCAGTGATCTCCAACCCGTGAACTGCCCCAGAGAACAAAGAGTTAACTTTCTATGCAGAGCCTAGAATGCTGAGCTCGAGCTTGGCTGGAGTATCTGTCTGGAGTGTTTCAAACTCAAACTGTCAGATTCTTACGAGCCCACTAACTAAAGATTCTATGTGGAAATTGTAAAATTCCTACTGGCCAACTGGCAGAAAAAAGTTTTGGGTTTCCAAAGGAAGACTCAAGTCAGGAAACCCAAAAACCAAAACCCAATTTAATACAAATGACAGTAATAAATCAACACCCAAACAAAAGGAAGAGGGTGTAAACAAGGAGCACCTCAGGTGCAACACTGCTCCTGGCCACCAATTCCCCCAAAAAAACAGGTTCTGAGAGGGAGGCAGGTAAGAATACAGCAAGACTCCAATAGAAGAAACACAATTACTAAGGTGAGTAATTTTTTCTTCACACAACATGAAGTCTTGCTGTATTCTGACATATGCAGACTACCAAGCAGTACCTCCAAGGAGGAGGGACAGAACCTACTTTGGGAATAGGCTCTGAAGTACTGCTGTGCCAAACCGAGCATCACTCCTAGCCTGGATATCCAGAGAGTAATGCTTGGCGAAAGTATGGATCGTTTTCCAGGTGGCTGCTTGACAAATTTCTAAGAGACGAATATCCCTGGCAGCAGCCAGGGAAGCAGCTCTACCTCTTGTGGAATGAGCCCTCAGGCCTGAGGGTGGAGTTCTACCCAGTTTTTCATAGCAGAATTGTATACAAGAAACAATCCTAGCACCTGGCAATAGATCTCTTAGTGGCAGGTTTGCCCTTACCAACTTCTCCATAAGTGAGGAACAACTGGACGGATTCAAACCTGTGACCCTTGGTGCGCTCTGTGTAGTAGCTAAGGGCTCTATAACATCCAAACTATGTAGCCTCCTCTCTCCCGAGGAGGAATGGTCAGTGAAGAAAACAGGGAGAGATATAGACTGGTTGAGGTGAAAATCTGAAACCACTTTAGGTAAGAACTTTCTGTTAGTTCTAAGGACCACTTTATCTCTGTGAAGAGATGAAATCAGATTCCACTGACAGGGCTTGCAATTCACTGATACGTCTGGCAGAAGCAATGGCTACCAAAAACACAGTTTTCCAAGTTTAGTACTTAAGCTCTGCTGAGGACAAAGGCTCAAAGGGGGGTTGCATAAGCTGAACAATGCAAACATTAAGGTCCCAAGCAGGAGCCAGATCCCTAAAGGGGAGACTGGTGTGAAGCAATCCCTTGAAAAACTTACAGAATACAGGATGGGATGACAGAGAGGAAGACTTGCCTACCAACAGGAAAGCAGAAACAGTTGCCAAGTGTACCTTGATGGTAGCTGGTCTGAGGACTAGGCCATTAAGATGGACCATATAATCCAGAACCGTAGGCATTTCAGCAGAGTCTGGAGAAATATTCTTCTTAGAACACCAAATGCTGAATCTTTTCCATTTGGAGTTGCAAGTCTTTCTGGTGAAAGGCTTTCAAGAAGCCTTAAGGATATCCAGAACCCCTTGGGAAAGATGCAGATCTGCAAACTCTACCTCTACAAGAGCCAAGCCCTGAGATTGAGAGACTGAATATTCGGGTATCAAATCCTCCTAAGAGGATGTTAACAGGTTGTAATTCCTGGGAAGAGACAGGGGAGGGTGGACTGTTAGGGACAGCAACAAGGGATACCATGGCTGTCTGGCCCAGTATGGAGCAATCAGAATCACTCTACATGGTTGTGACCTTATTTTGACTAACACCCTGAACAGGAGAGGGAAAAGGGGGAAAAGCATACAGAGATTTCCCTTCCCAGTTCAGAATCAGAGCATCCAGGGGGACTGAGCCCAAGACTGGGGGTCTGCAACAAAAGAGAGGAAGTTGGTGATTGTCTGGGGCTGCAAAAAGATCCATCTCTGGAATGTCCCGTCTCGAGAAAATCGCTTTCAAAACCAGAGGATCTAGGGTCCATTCGTGATGGCCCTGGGATATTCTGCTCAGTGCATCTGATAGGACATTGTCCTTCCCTGGGAGGTGTACTGCTATCAGAGAGGTTTGCAGGGAATAGGCCAGGGACCACAACTTCATTGCTTCTGTGCACAAGGCCATAGACCGAGTGCCTCCTTGCTTGTTGATGTACCACATGGTGCTGGTGGTGGTGTCTGTTCTGACCTGAACCACCTTGTTCTGTACAGATTTGGAAAAAGCTTGCAGTGCCAGAAACACTGCTCTGAGTTCCAATAGATTGGTGTGAAGCACAGATTCCTGAGGTGACCACAGTCCCTCGGTGATAAGATCCCCCAAATGGGCTCACCAGCCCAGCAGGGAAGCATCTGTGGTGAGTATCACTGAATGAGACTGAGTGACAAATGGAACCCCTTGTCTCAAATTGTCCTGATCTTGCCACCATTGCAAGGCTTGGATCAGGATTCGAGTCACTGGGATTAGTTTGGTAAGGGAATCCTTTCTTTGGGACCAAAAGGCTCTTAAGTGGAACTGAATGTCCCTCACTTGGAATCTTGCTCCCTGGACCACTGCTGTGGAGGCTGCCATGTGGCCCAGCAGCTGAAGGAAATGCCTTGCCGGTCGAGACACCTGAAGGGTGAATGAAGAGGTCAGTTACCGTATCCAGTTCTGCACCTATGAAGGTGAGGAGCTGCACTGGTTCGAGAACAGACTTTGGTAGGTCGAGAAGGAATCCTTAAAGAAGTGAGCACTTGCTGGGTCACTTGAAGATGTGACTTGACTTGGTCTGGAGACTGACCTACTATGAGTCAGTCGTCCAAGTATGGGAAAATGGAAATCTTTTGTCTTCTTAGGAAGGCAACAACTGCTGCCAGGCACTTTGTGAAGATCCTTGGGGCTGATGTTAGGGCAAAGGGCATTGCTCTGAATTGATAGTGGCCTGAGGGCAACTCGAACCTGAGGTACTTTCTGTGGGAGCACCTGATGGGAATGTGAAAGTAAGCATCTCTGAGGTCCAGGGAGGCTAGCCAGTCCCCTGGCCTTAGAGAGGGAAGGATAATTCCCAGAGTTACCATTTTGAATTTTGGCTTTAACAGATGTTTGTTCAGATATCTTAAGTCCAGGATGAGTCGCCACTCTCCTGTCTTCTTGGGGGTTAGGAAGTACCTGGAGTACAATCCTTTGCCCCTGTGTACGGTGGGAACTCTCTCTCTATAGCTCTGAGAGCTAGGAGAGAAGAAACCTCTGCCTCTAGGGCAAGGGTCTCTGAGAGATTTGCAGGTGGAAAAGATCTGGCTCTCATCTTGGGAAATTTTTTGAAGCTGAGAACCAGTCCCTGGCTTACTACTTCCAGGACCCACTTGTCTGATGTAATAGACCTCCAGTTCTGGACAAAGTAAGCCAGCCTGCCCCCTACTGGGATAGGAGAATCGACCCAGGCAGACCCATCAGGGTGTCTGCTTGGCAGGGGCTTTAGGCTGAGGGGTGGATGCAGGCCTACTCATCCCCCTTCTGCCTCTCCCTCTAAAGAACCCCTCTGTGAAAAGGAAGAGGAGGAGGCCTGAGCTTGGTAAAAAGGCATTTGGAAAGGCCTGACCCTACCCCTGGACTGCTGCCTTTGAGGAGTTGCTTGCCTTTCTTTGGCCTGAGCACTCCTGTAAGTGGTCCTGCATTCGTCCATTTTCTTCATGTAATTCTCTGTCTGCTCCCCAAACAGAGAATTACCAACTACAGGAAAATCTATGGCCTTAGCCTGGGTATCCTGTGAGAGGCTAGTACACCTGAGCCAAGCCATTCTCCGAAGAGCCACAGGTGTAGCCATGACTCTTGATGACATCATTGCAGTCCACAGCAGCATGAAACTTTACTTTCGATGCCTCAATCCCATCTGCAGCCACCTGCTCCAACTCCTTGGCAAGATGGGCGGGAGCCTGTTTAGCCAGTGCCAGTACAGTGTCCCACCTGGACTTCTGGTACCTGGCTGTATAGGCCAAATAGTTAGCCTGCCTGAGTCCCAAAGATACTGCCATGTGTTGTTTCTTTGCCATGGCATCAATCTTCCTGGAGTCCTTGTCTGGGGGGTGTGATGCCAAGGGAATATTTGCCTTATCACAGGCAGCAGCCTGTACAACCCCAACATGGCTGCATTGCTGAAAAAGGAACTCCGTGTCTGAGCCTGAGAGTGTGTACCTCTTGTCCATTCGTCTGTCCACAGGAGGTATAGAATTAGGAGGCTTAAGAATTTTTTGTGTCTGTTTCCCAAAAGATTTGTGGAGGGGAATAGACAGTCTCCTGGACTCTGGGATGTCCATCATCTCAACATAATCAGGCTCTTCCTGATCCTCTACTGCTTCCTCCACAGAAAGATGGGAGGGTATCAGCTACCTTTCTGTAGAACATGTAGTGTGAGGGGACTCATAAAGCCTAGGAGGAGAAACACCTGAAGGTCTGTCTGGGGAGATGTCCGGGTCAATAGGCACATCCAGACTTTCACCATCACCATAATCATCCTCATACTCTCCCTCCTCCTCAAACTCCGGTTCATAAAATTCTTCCAAAGTATAATCCTGAACCGGGGGAACCGACCGAACCAAGCCCCTGCCAGATGGTGCCGGTTCGGTCGGGAACCGAACTAAGCGATTACACAATCCTAATCGCCTTGGCTATCTCATCGGCAGTCAGAGTATGAGATTCTGGGTCCGAACTGGTCGATTTGTCTTTTCTTTTTGTCGGAACAGATTCCTCGGAATCTGCTCTCCTCTTGCCCGAAGTATCGCCCTGGTCAGAGGACACTCCTTCTGGTTCGGTCGGAACCGAACCGGGCTGGCCATACGGGTCACCGGACTTCTCGGCCTCCCTTTCCCTCAGTCTACATAATCTCTTTTCCAGGGTAGATTTGGGACAATTCTTGCAAATTTGGCAGTCTGAATTGAGGTGGTCAAACCCCAGACAATAAACACAGGTGGTGTGGGGATCAGCCTTGGCAAAGACTTCCCTTCACATACTGCAGTGTTGAAACCCAGTGGGCCCGTTTTTTTTTCTTGGGTTTCTCAGACATGGCCAACCTACCCAAAACTTACCCTTTTTTCGGCAATCCGCCAGACAAGACTTCCCTATCGGTTCCTGACCGCGTCACGGGTCTTGGAAAAAACTGTACTTAAAACCCGTTGTTTTTTAGAACCGATATGGACCGGTAACCACACACTAAAGTAAAGCACACGTTTTTACCTCAAATTGATCGGTTCAGCCGAACCGATGCACAGTTTACAAGTTCCACACAGAAAACAGAACAAAAACGTATCTAGTACTCACGGTACCACAGACAGAGACTTGAACCGACTATGCGGAAACAACAATTCGGTAGAAACCGACCGAAAACAGACACTTCAACCGACTTTTGAACCGAGCAGCAGGAGAAATCTCCGGAGTGACTGTTCAGTGAGGTGGAGTAAAGAATCTGATGGTTGCAGTTTGAACAACAACAGACAGGGGCTTCAACCAAACTCGTGATGAACGTTCTATGCAAGGCAAAGAAAAGTTAACCCTTTGTTCTCCAGGGCAGTTGAAAGGCAGGCCTAACTGCAATAGTAAGAATACAGCAAGACTTCATGTTGTTTGAAAACTGCCGGAGTTCTAGGAGATTGATATGGAGAATGGATTCCTGAGGGGACCATAGTCCCTGGGCAGTGAGGGCCCCCAGATGGGCTCCCCAGTCCAGAAGAGAAGCATCCGTGGTAAGGACCACTGAATGAGACAGAGTGGCAAATGGGACCCCTTGCCTTAAGTTGTCCTGATCCTGCCACCACTGAAGGGCTTGGATCAGGGTTCGAGTCACAGGAATCAGCTTGGTAAGGGAATCCTTCCTTTGGGACCAAAAGGCCCTCAGATGGAACTGAATATCCCTCATCTGGAATTTTGCTCCTTGGACCACTGCTGTAGAAGCTGCCATGTGGCCCAAGAGCCGGAAGAAATGCCTTGCTGGGCGAGACACCTGAAGACTGAAGGAAGAAGCCAGTTCTATAAGAACTCTTGCCCTTTCCAGGGGAAGAAAAGTTCTTGCTTTGACAGTCTCCAGCTCTGCCCCATATAAAGGTAAGGAGCTGCACTTGCTCGAGAACTGACTTGGGAAGGTTGAGAAGAAATCCCAGCAGGTCTGACCTGACTTGGTCTGGAGACTGGCCTACAATGAGACAGTCGTCGAGGTATGGAAAAATGGAAATCTTTTGCCTTCTTAGAAAGGCAACGACTACTGCCAAGCACTTTGTGAAAACCCTTGGGGCTGATGTTAGACCAAAGGGCATTGCCTTGAACTGATAATGGCCTGAGGGCAACTCGAACCTGAGGTACTTATCGTGGGAGCACCTGATGGGAATGTGAAAATAGGCATCTTTGAAGTCCAGGGAAGCTAGCCAGTCCCCTGGCCTTAAAGAGGGAAGAATTATTCCCAGAGTTCCCATCTTGAACTTTGGTTTTAAAAGATGCATGTTCAGGTATCTTAGGTCTAGGATGGGTCGCCACTCCCCTGTCTTTTTTGGGGTAAGGAAGTACCTGGAGTACAGACCTTTGCCCCTGTGTAGGGTAGGAACTCTCTCTATGGCTCTTAAGGCCAGAAGAGATGAAACCTCTGCCTCTAGAACAAGGGTTTCTGAGAGACCTGCAGGTGGAAAAGATCTGGCTCATCTTCGGAAATTTTTTGAAGCTGAGAACCAGTCCCTGGCCTACTACTTCCAGGACCCACTTGTCTGATGTAATAGACCTCCAGTCCTGGACAAAGTAAGCCAGCCTGCCCCCTACTGGAATAGGAGAGTCGACCCCGGCTGACACATCAGGGTGTCTGCTTGGCAGGGGCTTTAGGCTGAGGAGTGGATACAGCCCTGCTCATCCCCCTTCTGCCTCTCCCTCTGAAGAACCACCTCTGAGGAAAAGGAGAAGAGGCTTGTGCTTGGTAAAAAGGCCTATGAAAAGGCCTACCCCTGCCCCTAGACTGCTGCCTTTGAGGAGTTGTCTGCCTTTCCTTGGTCTGAGCACTCCTGTAAGTGGTCCTATACTCATCCATTTTCTTCATGTAATTGTCTGCTGCCCAAACAGGGAATTACCCACTACAGGAAAATCCATGGCCTTAGCCTGAGTGTCCTGTGAGAGGCTAGTACATCTGAGCTAAGCCATTCTCCGAAGAGCCACAGATGTAGCCATGACTTGATGACACATCACTGGAGTCCACAGCAGCATGAAACTGTACTTTCGATGCCTCAATCCCATCTGCAGCCACCGCCTCCAGCTCCTTGGCTAGCTGGGGGGAGGCCTGTTTAGCCAGTGCCAGTACAGTGTCCCACCTGGACTTCTGGTACCTGGCTGTATAGACCATATAATTCGCCTGCCTGAGTCCCAAAGAAGATGCCACGTACTGTTTCTTTGCCATGGCATCAATCTTCCTGGAGTCCTAGTCCGGGGGGTGTGAAGCCAAGGGAATATTTGCCTTGTCACAGGCAGCAGCCTGCACTGCTGATATAAGAACTCCGTGTCTGAGCCTGAAAGTGTATACCTCTTGTCCATTCTTCTACCCACAGGAGGCACAGTGTTAGGAGACTTTAGAATTTTTTGTGTCTGCTTCCCAAAGGATTTGTGGAGGGGAATAGACAGTCTCCTGGACTCTGGGATGTCCATCATCTCTACATAATCAGGCTCCTCTTGATCCTCCAATGCCTCCTCCATGGAAGCTGGAGGGTTTCAGCCACCTTTCTGTAAAACAAAGTGAGAAGGGGACTCAGAAAGCCTAGGAGGGGAAACACCTGAGGGTCTGTCTAGGGAGATGTCCAGTTCCACAGGCACATCCAGACCTTCACTTTCACCATCATCATCCTCAAACTCCCCTTCCTCTTCAAACTCCGGTTCATAAAACTCTTCAAGGGTATAATCTTGAACCTGGGGAACCAACGAACCCCTGCCAGAAGGTGCCGGATTGGTAGGAACCGGGCGAAGCGATTCCACAATCCTAATCGCTTTGGCTATCTCTTCGGCGGTCAGAACATGAACCTCTGGATCCGAACCGGACGATTTTTCTTTGCACTTTCTTTTTGTCAGAACCAATCCCTCGGAATCAGCTCTCCTTTTGCCCTAAGAAGTATCGCCCTGGTCAGAGGGCACTCCTTGTGGTTCGGTCGGAACCGAACTGGGCTGGCCATCCAGGTCAGCGGACTTCTCGGCCTCCTTTTCCCTCAGTCTACCTAATCTCTTCTCAAGGGTAGATTTGGGAAAATTCTTACATATTTGGCAGTCTGGATCGAGGTGGTCAAACCCCAGACAATAAACACAGGTGGTGTGGGGGTCGGCCTTAGCAAAGACCTCCCCACACTCACTGTAGTGTTGAAACCCAGTGGGCCCGTTTTTTTTCTTGGGTTTCTCAGACATGGTCAACCTAACCAACTTACCCTTTTTATGGCAACCGCCAGGCAAGACACCCTTATCGGTTCCTAACTGTGTCACGGGTATTGGGAAAAACTGTAGTAAACACTTTTTTTTTTTTTTGAACCGATAAGAACCGGTAACCACACTCTAAGTAAAACACTAAATTTCACTATCAAATGGTCGGTTCAGCCGAACCGACCTGCACTTTTACAAGTTCCACACAGAAACAGAACAATTCCTATCTAGTACTCACGGCACCACAGACAGAGATTGAACCGAGTATTCGGATAACTTTTTCGGTTTAAAAACCGACAAAAACTGAGACTTTAACCGACTTTCAAACAGAGCTGACGAAGAAATCTCCGGAGCGACCGTTCAGTGAGGCACAGTAAAGAAGAAAAAATTACTCACCTTAGTAATGTTGTTTCTTCTAATGGAGTCTTGCTGTATTCTGACATACTGCAGTGATGTCCAACCTTTGAACTGCCCCAGAGATGAAAGAGTTAACTTTCCATGCCAGGCATGGAGCGCTGAGCTCGAGCTCGGTTGAGACTATGTCTGTTGCTGTTTGAACTCAAACAGTCAGATCTTTACGAGCTATACTCACTGGGTGTCCTGTGTGGAAACTGTAAACTTACACTAGCCAACTGGCTACTAAATATAATAAACAGATTTTTGGTCCCAAAACAAAGACTCAAGTCAGGAAACCCAAAAAATAAAACAAAACACAACACCCACACACCCAAACTAAAGGGGTGAGAAAACAAGGGGTGGGGGCACCTCCCGAGTATCAACACTGCTACTACCCACCCACATCCCAAAAACCAAGGTTCTGAGAGGGGAGGCGGGGGGGAGGTCAGAATACAGCAAGACTCCATTAGAAGAAACAACATTACTAAGGTGAGTATTTTTTTCTTCAAACAACATGAAGTCTTGCTGTATTCTGACATATTGCAGACTACCAAGCAGTACCTCCATGGAGGAGGGACAGAACCTACTTAGGAAATAAGCTCTGAAGCACTGCTGTGCCAAACAGAGCATCACTCCTAGCCTGGATATCCAGAGAGTAATGCTTGGTAAAAGCGTGTACTGTTTTCCAGGTGGCTTCTTGACAAATCTCTAAGATAGGAATATCCCTGGCAGCAGCCAGGGATGCAGCTGTACCTCTGGTAGAGTGAGCCCTCAGGCCTGAGGGTGGAGTCCTACCTAGTTTTTCATAGCAAAATTGAATGCAAAAGACAATCCACCTGGCAATAGATCTCTTAATGGCAGGTTTTCCCTTACCAACCTCACCATAAGTGAGAAACAGTTGGAGGGAGTCAAACCTGTGACCCTTGGTGTGCTCTATGTAGTAGCTAAGGGCCCTTTTCACATCTAAACTGTGCAGCCTCCTCTCCCCAGAGGAGGAATGGTCAGTGAAGAAAACAGGAAGAGACACAGACTGGTTAAGGTGGAAATCTGAAACCACCTTAGGCAAAAACTTCCTATTAGTCCTGAGGACCACCTTATCTCTATGGAAAGAGATAAAATCAGGCTCCACTGACAGGGCCTGTAACTCACTTATGCGTCTGGCAGAAGTGATGGCCACCAAGAAAAGAGTTTTCCAAGTCAAGTACTTAAGCTCTGCTGAGGACAAAGGCTCAAAAGGGGGTTGCATAGGCTGAGCAATGCAAACATTAAGATCCCAAGCAGAGGCAGGGTCCCTGAATGGAGGATTGGTATGAAGCAATCCCTTGAAAGATTTAGAAAATACAGGATGAGCTGAAAGGGAAGAGTGCTTGCCTGCTGAAAGGAATGCAGAGACAGCTGCCAGAAGCACTCTTAGTGTAGCTGGTCTGAGTCCCAAGCTATTAAGATGAACCATATAGTCAAGGACTGGGCAGGCCAGCAGACTCTGGAGAAATATGCTTCTGAGATCCAGGATGGGCCGCCATTCTCCTGTCTTTTTGGGGGTGAGGAAGTACATGGAGTATAATCCTTTCCCTTTGTGTAGGGGTGGAACCCTTTCTATAGCTCTGAGAGCCAAGAGGGAAGAGACCTCTGCCTCTAGGGCAAGTGCCTCTGAAGAATTTGCAGGTGGAAAGGATCTGGTTCTCATCTTTGGACATTTTTTGAAGCTGAGAACCTGTCCCTGGCTTACTACTTCCAGGACCCATTTGTCTGATGTTAAAGACATCCAGTCCTGGACAAAGTAAGCCAATGGTGGAGAATGGGCCCTGGCAAACCCATCAGGGTGCCTGTTTGGCAGGGGCTTTAGGCTGAGGGGTGGAAGCAGGCCTGCCTGTACCCCGTCTGCCTCTCCCTCTGAAGAACCCCCTATGAGCATAAGCAGAAGAGGAGGCCTGAGCTTGGTAGAAAGGCCTATGAAAAGGCCTGCCCCTGCCTCTGGAATGCTGCCTCTGGGGAGTGGCTTGCCTTTCCTTGGCCTGAGCACTCCTATAGGTGGTCCTGTATTCATCCATTTTCTTCATGTAGTTCTCTGTTTGCTCCCCAAACAGAGAATTACCCAACAGGAAAATCCATGGCCTTAGTCTGGGTATCCTGAGACAGGCTAGTACATCTGAGCCAAGCCATCCTACGAAGGGCCACAGATGTAGCCATGACTCTAGACGAAACATCACTGGAGTCCACTGCAGCATGGAACTGCACCTTGGATGCCTCAATACCATCTGCAGCCACCTGCTCCAGCTCCTTGGCAAGCTGGCCAGGGACCTCTTTAGCTAAAGCCATTACAGTGTCCCATCTAGATTTCTGATATCTAGCTGTATAGGCCATATAATTAGCCTGCCTGAGCCCCAAGGATGCTGCCATGTACTGTTTCTTTGCCATGGCATCAATCTTCCTGGAGTCCTTATCTTGGGGGTGTGTGAAGCCAAGGGTATATTTGTTTTATCACAGGCAGCAGCCTGTACTACCCCAACATGGCTGCATTGCTGGGTAAGGAACTCCGTATCTGAGCCTGAGAGAGTATACCTCTTGTCCACAGGAGGTATAGAATTAGGAGTCTTTAAAATTTTCATTGTCTGTTTCCCAAAGGACTTGTGAAGGGGAACAGACAGCCTCCTAGACTCTGGGATATCCATCATTTCAACATAGTCAGGCTCCTCCTGGTCGTCCACAGCTTCTTCCACAGGAAGCTGAAGAGTTTCAGTCACTTTTTTGTAGAACATAAAATGGGAAGGGGACTCAAAGCCTAGGAGGAGAAACCCCTGAAGGTCTGTCTGGGGAGATGTCTGGGTCAATAGGCAAATCCAGAGTTTCGTAATCACCATCACTATCCTCATACTCTCCTTCCTCCTCCTCCGGTTCATAAAAATCTTCTAAATTATAATCTGGAACCGGGGGAATCGACCGAACCGAGCCCCTTCCTGATGGTGCCGGTTCGGTCAAAACTGGTTAGCGACTGAACAATCCTTATCGCTTTGGCTATTTCATCAGCGGTCGGAGAAAGAATTTGTGGATCCGAACGGCTGATTTATCCCTTCTTTTTCTTTTAACCAGAACCGACTCCTCGGAGTCGGTTCTCCTTTTGCCCGAAGAAGTTTCGCCCTGGTCAGAGGGCACTCCTTCTGGTTCGGTTGGAACCGAACCGGGCTGGCCATCCGGGTCAGCGGACTTCTTGGCCTCCCTTTCCCTGAGCCTACCAACTCTCTTTTCCAGGGTAGCTGCAGGAAAATTCTTGCAAATCTGGCAGTCTGAATCGAGGTGGTCAAACCCCAGACAATAAACACAGGTGGTGTGGGGGTCAGCCTTAGCAAAGGCTTCCCCACACACACTACAGTGTTGAAACCCAGTGGGCCCGGTTTTTCTTTTGGGTTTCTCAGACATGGCCAGTCCTAACAAAAACTTACCCTTTTTTCGGCAATCTGCCAGGCAAGACACCCTTATCGGTTCCTGACCGTGTTATGGGTCGTGGAAAAAACCGTAACGAAATCCCTTTTTTTAGAACCGATAAGGGCCGGTTACCACACTCTAAAAGTAGAATAAACTTTTTTTGAACAACCTGATCGGTTCAAACCGAACCGATCCCACGTTTACAAGTTCCACACAGAAGAACAAGAAAATAAACCTATCTAGTACTCACGATACCACAGACAGAGACTGAACTGACAGGTTAACGGATTAAATTCGGTCGAAAACTGAGAAAAACAGTACTTTAACTGACAAACTTGAACCGAGCAAAGGAGAAATCTCCGGAGCGACTGTTCAGTGAGGCGGAGTAAAGAATCTGCCGGTTTGACTTCAAACAGCAACAGACAGAGTCTCAACCGAGCTCGAGCTCAGCGTTCCATGCCTGGCATGGAAAGTTAACTCTTTCATCTCCGGGGCTGGTCAAAGGTTGGACATCACTGCAATATGTCAGGATACAGCAAGACTTCATGTTGTTTGAATCTGACAGTTTGAAACACTCCAGACAGACTCTCCAACCGAGCTCGAGCTCAGCATTCTATGCTCTGCATAGAAAGTTAACTCTTTGTTCTCCGGGGCAGTTCAAGGGTTGGAGATCACTGCATATGTCAGAATACAGCAAGATTTCATGTTGTTTGAAACTCCTAGAATATCAAGAATTATGATGAGTATGTATTTTTCATATCTTCCAGGGATCAATCTTCACCACTGATTCATACTAATGGGTCAGAGTACGAAGCTCAGATAAAGTCCCCCGGACCAGGGTGGTAGGAGCTAAGGCTCACTCAGAACAGAAGTTCATTCAGGATGGTCTTGCCAAAGGTGGCATGCTGCCTGGCATGAACATCCAAGGCATGGTGATTAACATAAGTGCGCACTATGCTCCAAGTTGCCCCTCTGCAATTATCACAGATAAGTACAGAGTGAATCTCTGCCAGGGACGTAACAACTGCTCTGGTGGAGTGGGCACGTACCTGTCCTTCCAGAGCTTGACCTGCGCCATGGCACATCAGTGGCATAGACAGCTCACAATCCAGGAAGAAATGCATTCGATTTTAACAGGCTGTCCCTTTCGATTCGGATCGAAGGCGACAAAGAGCTATTCGTATTGCCCGAAGTTCTTCGGTCTGTACAGCTAAAACTTAAGGACTCTCTTGACATCCAGAGAATGGTGAATGTATTCTCCTTCATTCTTGAAACTGGCAAAGTAGGTAGGCAGTACTAGAGGCTGATTCAGATGCAACTCAGACACCACTTTCACAGTAGCAATATAGGGTGCATGTAGAAAAATAAAAATTATGAAATTCTTGATCTTTCTGTGCATCTTCACCATTAATCACTACTTGGGTACTCTGCCAGAGGCTAGGACCCTGCTGGAGCATTTTATTTTTATCTGGAGGAGCCGACGCAGGGGTACCGCTGCCCTCGAGGCCAATGTATTACGTGGCGCTCACGGGTTGGCTGTTACCTGCAGTCGACTCCTCCCTAGCTCCAGTTCTGCACGCCAGCGAGAAGGGAGCCCAAGGGACAGAGAAAGGAAAGGATATAAAACTAAAAGGGAAAAGCAATGGAGAGGACAAGAAGGAAAAGAAGTGTAAGGGTTTGGGGAGGGAAGGGTCCCAATCTCTGGGTGAAAGGAAGGGTAGAGGAAGAAAGGAAAAAGGGAAAGAGGAGGAGACACCGCCCACCCACCCTGTCGGACTGGACTGCTTGAGAGGCAAGCCACGAAATTTCAAGTACAGGAGGTAGTGTCAAGGCTTAAGGATAAGCCCCCTTTTTAAGGTAGAGGCAGGCCACTAATCCAGGGCGGGCGATGTTTTCCTCTCCTGCCAACTTAAAAGGACAGCAGGACTGTTAATGTGCCCTGGATAATACCCGAGGGACAAGGGGAATGAAGGGTTGGGGAGAGAGAGAGAGAGAGAGAAGGGGGTATCCCCACACAGGGGAACGAAAATTAAATTGCAGGGAAAAACAGCTGAGGGGGGTTCAAAGGTCCCGTTCCCCCCCAGAGAGGGAGCCAGAGCACCAAAACCTGACAAGAAGGGGAGAGCCTCCGCTACCCCCGGCAGCACAGTCCTCCCTGTCTGCCTACCAAAGGATTCTTCCTCCGATCCCAGAATGGAGAGAAGGGAGGAGGTGCTGAAGACCACGTGAATGGGAGACAAACAGGGAGGAGGAATCGCCCCAAGGGGAAGGAGGGCAGGATTTAGTGATGAATGGTGAAGATACACAGAAAGATCAAGAATTACAGTAGGTACGTCATTTTCATATCTTGTCTGGGTCAGTCTTCACCATTCATCACTAGCTGAGTGAGTACCGAGCCCTCCGAAGGGGGCCCAGCACCTCCCTAAGGGACAGTGTCCCTTAGTCTCCAGTGGAGGAGACACTAGAGGGGAGAACCCCGCAGGCCTGGGACTGGTACGGGTGAGGCAGGAATTTCCTCGCAGGAGACGGAAGGCACCCCTGAAGCTCTCGCCTCACCCTATGGGAGAAAAGATGGGTTCTTTGGAAAGCTGAGGAAGTCACCCTACGCCGGGTCAGGGGTGACAACCGGTATAGACGATGCCATGCCGACCGCCTAATGCAGATCACTGACCCCACTATCCTGGAGTTCACCTCGGCATCATACGATGCCCTTGCTTGGTGCCTTGCAAGCTCCAGGCCTCGCGTGGAGAGGGCAATGACTTGTCTGGTTTCCTCCGAATCAGGTAAGGAGGCTACAACCTGTCCTAGCCGAGACCACAAGTACCTGTTATAGGCAGCATGGTGGGCCTGATGCGCTGCCACACAGAGTGAGATCCATGCTGAGCAGAAAACTCTCCTGCCCCAAAAATCGAACTCAGCAGAGTTTGAATCTGGGAGTCAGTCATGGCTCGGGCTTCTAAGCCCAGAGGGGTGTCCAGAAGCATCACGCCCGAAGGAGGGTGAGGCAGAGTTCCTGGAAACACCAGTGGGACACAATACTGTTGGCGAAGGTCTCTTGGGGCTGGAGCTGGTGCAAAGGGACGACGCCAGACCTGGTGCGACGCCTCCTGGAAGGGAGCAGGCCAGGCAGGGACCAACAGGTCAACTGCACTGTACTCACCCAAGAAGCCTCGCACTGACCGGTCCGGATTGTGTTCTCCTAAGGTGGAAATGTGGAGCTCGTCAAGCAACCCCGACAGGAAACGCTGATAGCTTGAAAGATTAGCTGCTGGGGACAGATGGACGGATGACTCCTCTCCCTCAGAGGAGGAAGACGAGGGAGCCGATGAGCTCAGAGGGACAGGGTCAGGCTGCACTGGGGATCGGTGGAACACGTGTTTGTCCACAGCTCGGTAGTAGGCAGGGTACAGTGCAGCCGTGGCCCCGAACTGTTCCCAGGTAAGGGGCCCCATAGGACCAGTGATACCTGGGAGAGAGGGAGGGGCTGGCAGAGGCACAGGGGCCAGGCACCTCCAAGGAGGGGCACTGCCTCTGCCCGGGCAGGGGGACCGTGCAGGAGACCTCAAAGGAGGAGGGGTCCCGGTGGTCCCAGCATACAAAGGCCGCTCAACTGAGCTGGAACGGCCAGAGCTGAGCCTGAGAAAAGAATTCCCACCACAAGGCGACTGGGGCCGCATGAGCCCAAAAGAGTGGCTCCTACTCTCTAAAGAAGATGTCCTTCGCGGGTGGCCCTCGGGAAGAGGACTAGCCCAACGCTACAGCTCCTCCCAGAGTCCACTCAACCCTTCAGATTCCGAGAAGGCCCTCTTCCTCACCACCAGCTGAGGCAGCTGGCACCCATAGCCAACTCCAAGGAGACAGCCGGGGGTGGAGCGCCCTCCCCTGCCTAGGACGCCCCCAGCCCGCACAGAAGTCGAGCTGGCCAGGACAACCACAGGAGGGGGTACATCCCCCATGGGGGCAGATAGCTCACCAGCACCGGGCTGCCCTGGGCAGAGAGCTGGTCGGTACCACTGACCCTGGAACCAGTAGAATCCACCTGCTCCTGAGGAGGGGGCTGAGTGGGGGCCGAGGCGCTGAACATGGAGGAATCAAAGGATTCTGAGGAATCCGAGAGCCAATCCAGGTCAGCCTTTGAATCATCATCCTCCTCCTCGAAGGCCCGAACCCAGACGACCCCTCGATCACTCCAGGTACCACGAGTGCCGCCACCCCCATCCCAGGCACCGCGAACCGCACCAGGGTCAGAGGTGGCACCGCAAACCGGCCTGATGCTGCCGCCTCCGTCCCTGCGAATGGCGCTGGAGGCCGGCCCGGTGCTGCAAGCGGCACCGGAGTCAGGGGTGGCATGGGCCTGTGGGCCCCAGAGCACAACGCCGGGGGAGTTTTCGCTTCCAAAGAAGTGCTTGCCAAAACGGTGCCTCCTGCCAGGCAGACTGGGCCTCCAGCACAGTGGAAGAAGCCTCCGCCACGGCAAGGCTAGAGGTGGTGGAGGTCCCTGCGAGCTGTACAGGATTGGGAGGGGACCCGGAGGAAGGGTCAAGAACCCTGATGTTGGCCTTCTGAGTGCGAGCCTGTCCTCTGAAAGTCGGTGGCGCACGTCCAACCTTAAATGCGCACAATTGCAAAACTTGGTGGTCCACTGAAAAACAGGCGCTGCAACGATCCATGTCGTGGTTGGGGCCAAAGGAGGTTAAACACCGGTCATGCTTGTTCGTGGCGGAGAAAAGTCAGCCGCAGGGACAACGGCGCATTGGGGGCCGACCCACCCGAGAAGATTTCTTTTTGTCCCTCGAACGAGCCATGACCGAACGGAAACAAAAAAACAAACAAAAGCACTCGGTGTCATCAGAAAACAAGAAGGAAAGATCTTACCAGGAGACAGCACCAAGCACGGAGGTGAGCAGAACTTTTAATTGAAGCCGATGGACTAGGTCGCACCGCTGATGCACTTTTCACACCTGGAGCTTCCATGAGGTTCTCACTTGATGGCGGGAGAAGCAGATCTGGAACTGGGGAGGAGTCGATGGCAGGTAATGGCCAACCCATGGCGCCACGTAATACGCGCCGGCCTAGAGGCGGCACCGCCCTCGTCAGCTCTCCTCCAGAAAAAATAAAATGCTCCCGCGGGGTCCTAGCCTCCGGCTGAGTAGCTAACTAGTGATGAATGGTGAAGAGTGACACAGAAAAGATCTAACTTGACCTTGTGGAAAACAGTGCATGGTGGATCTGTGACCAAGGCATGAATTTCATAGACTGTGAGCTGACGTGATGGCCACTAGAAATGAAAATGACATACTTACTGTAATTCTTGATCTTCTTGTGTATCTTCACCATTCATCACTGGTGGGTATTTGGCTGGAAACAAACACCCAGACTTCTTAGGGTGAGGAACCCGGCGCCATCTGCCCGCCCACAAAACCAACATAATGTGTAGCGCTCGCTGGTTGGCCAGAAACGTCCGTTGGCTCCTCCTCCATCTCAGTTCTGCACGCCGGAGACACAGAAGGAAAAAGAGGATTGAGAAAAACGAGGGCCGGGCATGAAAGCCTGAGTGACAGTAAAAGGAAAGGATATAAACCGAAAAAGAATAGGCCGACCAGAGGATGAAGGAGGAGAAGGCGGCTCTGGGAGGGTATAGGCCGAAGGGCCCCAATCCCTGGATGACCAGTATGGGTAGGAAAGGGAAAGGGAAAGAGAAGAGAAAAACAAGGAGAGAGGGACAGAGAGGAGGGACCAACGTCCACACATTAGGGTACCCAGATCTTGAGACCAGCAGAGCCACCAGGGAGGCAGACAGCTCACACAGGAACCTGCTACCGAGGAGCATCTCAGTTTACTGGAATCCTGTTGGGGAGTGGAGCATGGAGAAGGTCCCTCCCTCTAAACCCCTGAGGGTGGAACCCACCCCTCGGTGAGGATTCACCAACCCCCCCCCACCCCCAGTTTTCCAAGGAAGAACCCACAGGGTTCAGAAGGGAGGAGTGAGGATCCCACCCATTAACGTCACCCTCCTGTAGGGGGAAGGAGACAGGAAGAGAAATAATATAAGAAGGGAAAAGTCCCCGTCAGCCCCAACCCCACATCCTGGGAGACCCGAAGAACTGGTGCACCCCAACAGGGTGGGCCGACCCCAGAGATCATTCCCAGGACAAGGGAGAAGGGCCCATCAGAAGTCCCCCACTGGGCTTAGTTGGAAAGCCCTACTTGCCCTCCTCCCAAAAGTCCTCCCGACGCCTCCTAGGAAGGATGGCTCCAAGGAAAAAAGGGACACAACTGGATCCCTGATGATGAGCAGGGAGGGGGCATCACTCAGGGACTGAGACCTTGTGAAGGGAAGGTGGGTGGGATTCAGTGATGAATGGTGAAGATACACAGGTAGATCAAGAATTATAATAGCTTTATTTTTAAAGCGCCTTTCAGAAATATCAAGGCACTTTACATCAAAACACAATATACAGTATCAATTTTAAACATAT
Source organism: Neoceratodus forsteri (assembly GCA_016271365.2). NCBI lineage: Eukaryota > Metazoa > Chordata > Ceratodontiformes > Ceratodontidae > Neoceratodus > Neoceratodus forsteri. The sequence goes on from CM028130.1 coordinate 483,648,333, forward strand.
AAAATAAATTCATTAAACATTACTCAGTTAAAACAGACCATATGATCAACCATACAATCCACAAATATTTACAAATAATTACCATTAATCATCCAGATAGGCCAGATCCCATAAATAGGTTTTCAAATCATTCTTAAATACCTCCACGGAGGTGCACTCCCTTAACCAGCGTGGTAGAGAATGCCAAAGAGTGGGTGCGGCATATGAAAGTGCTCTACTACCAGAGGAATTTAAATTCACTCTTGGAATCTCTAACAACCCCTCATCGGCTAAGCGGAGCGAATTATGGTAGATAAGTAATTTTCATATCTTCCCTCGCATCAATCTTCACCATTCATCACTGGTGGGTGAGTACCGAGCCCCTCCCCCCGAAGGGGGCCCAGTATTTCCCTGAGAGAATAGCATCTCAGCCCCCTGTGGGGGAGAAACCCTCCACTAGCCAGTTAGGCCGTGACTGATTAGGGCGAAGAAGGGTCCCCCGTTCCCTGGGGAGAAGGAAGGCACACCTGCAGATCCTGTCTCGCCGTGCAGGAGAAAAGACAGGTCCCCCAGAAGGAGGAGATGATCACCCTACGCCGGGCCAAGGGTGACAACAGCGAAAAGGCGAAACTACGCTGTCCACCTAGTGCAGATTGTTGTCCCTGCAAATCATGAAGTGACTTCATGGGTGTTGTAAGATGCCCTTGAATGGTGCCTTGTCAGCTCCAGACCTATAGCAGAGAGGGCTATGGCTTGCCAGGTGGCCTCCAAATTGGGCAGCGATGCAAGTGCCTGGCCCAGCATCGCCCAGAGATGCCTCTTTTAGGCAGCGTGGTATGCCTGATTTGAAGCAATGAAAAGTATCATCCGCGCAGAGGAGAACACTCTCCAACCCAGATGATTGAACTCCGCAGAGTCAGGATTCGGGGGTTTGGTTGTGAACTGGACGTCTATGCCTGGTAGGGGTGTTGTGTCAATCCCATAGTGCCTGGTGACCCCTGAAGTGCACAGTACTGATGCTGGCAGTCCACAGGGGCGGAACTGTGGCAGATGGAAGCTGCCAGGTGCCATACGATGCCTCCTGGAAGGGGACTGGCCAGGAGGGGACCACCAACTAGTTTGCACTGTACTCCCCCTAAAAGGCTTGCGTCGTACGTTCGGTATTGAGATGGGCTACAAAGGAAATATGCAGGTCCCTGACCAACCTTGCTAGGAAGCGCTGATACTGGGCTTGATCAGCATCAGAGGACAGGTGGACGAAGATCTCCTCTTCCTCAAGGAAGGAAGGCAAGCAACCTGAAGAGTCGGATTCCGGATGTGGAGGGGGAAGACAGTCAGAAGATCTGCTTGTCCATGGCCCTAATATAAAGAGGGAAATCCGCAGCCTGGGATCTGAACTGATCCCAGGTCAAAGGTCCCAAAGGACCAACTTGGCCTGGGAGAAGGGGGTGGATGCAGAAGCAAAGGGGAAGAGCCCACCACAAGTGGTGCACCTCTGCCAGGGCTGGAAGACATCTCCGGCAATCCTGGAAGATCAGGGAATCTGGAAGTCTGCTGAAGTCACCGGCCTGTGCAGCACAGAAAAACAGTCGGGACTGAGCCCTGTAGGGGTAGCTTCCCTATGAGGGGACCGGGGCTGCATGGATCCAGAAGGGTGGTCCCCAGCACCACCCAATGAGGACTCCCTAGAAGGAGTGAGGGAGAGAACTTGGGCTCACCACTCGGCCCTCTCTGGCGAAGACTGCAGAGGGAGTGCCAGAGTCCTTCACCCCGTCGACTCGAGGAAGACCTCTTCCCCCGGACCCTGTCTGAGAGAACCCCCAGCACCACAGGCCCTCAGGGAGAGCTGTAGTGGAGGGGTCTGGTCTTAGCCTTAAGGGAGGTGGCACCCGCTCACCCCAAAGTCAGAACCACGCACCCATAGCAACAGGGCGTAACCGCACCACCCCTGGCGGGCCAGGGGTTGGCACCGGCTGCAGTAACTGGAGCCGGGAGGTGCAAGGGTGCTGGGCTCTGGAGAACCCTCAGACTCTGAGGAGTCAGGCCGCTAGTCCGGGTGAGCCTCCTGATCATCCTGCTCCGGAGATCTAGGAAAGCTCCTGACCAGTGGCTCCGACAGCGCCGAGGGCCTGCCTGCACCCCCAGAATCACCGGAGTCACGAACATCTCCTTGGCGGTGCAGGCGGGTGGCACCGAGGAATGCCCTGCACCGGACCCAACAACCATGGGCCCCAACAATGTAGTAGCTTGCACCTCCAAGGAGGTGACTGCCAGGGCGAGGCTCCCGGCCTGGCCTTGGGTGCAGCCAGACCGGTCCTCTGGCACCGCGATAGAAACTTCCTTCATGGCAAGGTCTGAAGAGGAGGAAGCTCCCTCCTCACCAGACCGTACAGACCTGGGAGGGGACCAGGGTGAAGGGTCCTACGCTTGGACTGATGAGAGTGACGCCATCCCCAAAAGTAGGCGGAGCCCTGCCAACTTTCAACGGGCAGTGCTTGAGAATGCGGTGGTTCATCAAGAAGCAGGCATCGCAGTTATCCATGCCATGTTGGGGCCCAAGGCAGGAAAGATGCACATCATGCTGGTTCGTAACGGAAATTTGCCAGCCACAGGGTCACAGACACACTGGAGGCCGGCCCACTCTCGACAAACGTTTCTTGTCCCCTGAACCTGGCATGATGAAACAGTAACCAAAACTCTAAAGAAAAAGACTTGACTCCATTAAATAAATGGAAAAGTCTTACCGGAGTCCAGTAACGGCGCAGAATGAGGATGGCAGAACTGAGGCGTCGAACAACGACTCCGAGTGGTGCTGACAACGGCTCCAAGCAGCATCAACAACATGAGGACTAGGCCGCAATGGCTCAGTTGAGAATCTTCTTCTAAGTTGGCAGGCAAGGTGCTGTCTCGACGGTGGGAGAAGCAGAACTGAGGTGGAGGAAGAGCCAACAGCCATTTCTGGCCAACCTGCGAGCGCCACACAGTGAAATCGGCCTTGTGGGCGGCGCCGACTCCTCCCCCTAAGGAGAAAAAAAAAAAAAAGCTCCAGCGGGGTGCTTGTCTCCAGCCAAACACCCACCAGTGATGAATGGTGAAGACTGACACAGGGAAAATAAGCTGCTTTCCAAGTTAAGAACTTTAACTCACATGTCACAAGATACTCAAAGAGCTTCTGGGTAAGCATGTCCAACACAAGGTTGATACCCCAGGAAGCTACTGGCTTCTGGATATAAGTGGAGAAAAGCGGAGAGGAAGATGGTGGCCACGCTGGGCCAGCTGTCGAGTGAAGCAGCAGCTTAGAAAGTTTGTTTTATTTTAATGTATTAGTGTGAAAGTGTGCTGTTAAACCTCCAAATACCTGTCTAATTCTGTTTCACAAGTCTACTGCAGTAGCACTCTCTGAATATCTTTACTGTCCTTTCCCTTACTTTCCCCCTTTTAATTCCCTTTTTCCAGGCAGGCCACCTGGATAAGAGGCCCTTTCTATCACTTTCATTTCATTAAAAGACAGGTATGGCTTCAGTGGCGCCCCGGATAGGCTACAGTGTATAGACCTAGAGTTTAGCATATTTGGGCTAGTAGTTCCTCTTTTTATGTTTAAGTAATGCCCAGAAGACAAATGTGTATGCCAAATATAGGGGAATTCTCCTCACAGTGCAAGCACTTAGTTTATTTAGGCAGACAAGAAAAATAAAGATAGTAAAAAGATTCAGAGTCTGCCTGCTGGTCACCCAATCCCTTAGTGTGTTGTTGTAAGGTTCCCTAGATATGACATAGCAACACTATTTTGACCCAAAAACAGTTTACTTTTCCTTACTGTTTAACTTTATTATTTTTGGTAAGGTGACATGGAAAGGCAATATGCCAGCAGCACAAATGGTTTTAAACGTACGCAGATCTGAAATTAAAGGGACTGCTTTTGTTTGCTTGTGCTGCAATGTGTTTAGCACTCCCAAAAGAAGCTTCTAAACAAAAATGTGCAGTATTTCAGACATTGTAAGATAAACGATGGACTCTCTTCAGTTTTACTCCTTTTCATAGCAGTCTGGCTCCTGTTAATTTTAAAGAGTAAAACTTACCAGCTAATGGGTATTCAGGCCTTTAGCCAGAGGTAATCCTTACAGCCATTTGCACTTGTTGCTCTTGCTGTTTTCCTAGGAGGCAGCGGACCATTTCTCACTATAGTTATACTGTGGACAGGTTGAGGGAGGGGCTAAACTTGGCAAGAGTACTGTTTTTAGTAAAACCTGTATTATATTTCATTTCAGGGATGTCAATGTTTTGTAATAAAGATATACTGAATGTCCCTTTACTTAGAATGAAATAAAAGTGTTTTATAAATGAAAATCTGTATTGAAGAGTATAGGGGGCCGAGTCTGAAGTGATCACCTGATGATTCCCTAGGACAAAAGGAGACTCATTCTTGTGATACCTTCAGAGTCATTTTGGGATCAACCAGTACTGGTCCATTTGAGAGTCTGCACTTACAGACTAAGATAATTGAAATCCCAGGCGGCCTTTTCGTTTGCTGATATTGCCTGTGGAAACATTCATTTATTTTTGTACCTTTTATGTTTCTTTCTGTATTCCTGCAAAGTTAATAGTTTTATATTTTCTTTTCGCTGTTACTTTAATAAAGCTTTAGGCGTGGCAATTTTTTTTAGCCTTGCCACATTACCTCTTTGTGTCAGTGTCCATCATTACACCCACAGCCTATGACAATTAGCCGTTAATATTTTATTATTTGTGCTTTTGATACTACTTTATATCCATTGTGGCCCATTTAAATCAGATATCGCTAGTACCCTATATAAAGTGTGCTGCTTGGGCAGTAAATCCCTGTATCCATTTTTTGGTTATACTACAGGGAATCATCATGAATATATATAGAAGCCTGGGTAATAAGTTCATTTTAATAGTTTCCAATCTCCCCCATAGTCCCAGGGATAATTTGTTCCATCTATAAAGGTCTTCTGTAAATTTCTGTCTGAGTTTTTTAAAATTGTTAGAAATAGTCTTATTAATAGTTCTATGGACATGGATCCCTAAATATTCTATATACTCTTTGGACCAAGTTATCCCCGTTCTGTCAATATCTTCTTTAATACAGTATTTATTAAGAGACGATTTTATTTTCTCCTTATTCAGTTTATAACCTGAAAGATCCCCAAAGTTATTAATTGTTGTAAATATATGAGGTAAAGTAACAGAAGGTTCAGAGATCATTAGAAGGATATCTGCATAGGCTGCCACTAATTGTTCCTTTTGACCTACTTTAATACCTTTAAAGTTCTTATCCTGGATTAGTTTTCTTATTAAAGGATCAATTGTTAGGTTAAATAATAAAGGAGAAAGAGGGCACCCTTCTGGTACCCCTCCCTATTTCAAAGAAATTTGATAAAACCCCATTAGTAACTACTGCAGACGAAGAGTTCTGGTATAGAAGTTATACCCGTTTTAGGAAAGAGTCAGGAAAACCATACAATCTGAGTGAGTTAAATATATGAGACCAAGCAACTCGATCAAATGCCTTTTCAGTATCGAGTGATACCAGACCGCAAGGAGATGACTGATTGCTAGCTACTAGTAATACATGAAACAATTTCCTTGTATTGTCTGCAGCATTCCTACCTTTCATGAAACCGTCTGCTGTCTGGAAATCAGTGCAGGAGTTACTCTCTCCAGCCTATTTGCCAATACTTTCGCAAGTATCTTAACGTCAGAATTAATTAAAGATATTGGTCTGTAGTTTCCACACTCCAATGGATCTTTGTCCTGTTTATGTATCAAGAGTCATCAGGCCTCTAGTCATTTCTTGTGACAGTGACGTCCGCTAAAGCTTGATTAAAAACTTCTACTAAAACAGGAGCAATTTTTGAATCAAATGTATTATAGAAGTTAACAGAAAAGCCATCTGGACCTGGCGTTTACTTTTTTTAGTTGTTTAATGGCCATTATTATCTCTTCTTTTTCAATGGGAGCTCCCAGTCCCTCCTCTGTTTCAGGAACTCTAGGAATGACAAGGTCTTTACAAAAATTAGCTAAAGAATATTTGTGCTCCCCTCTTCATTCTGGTAAAGTTCCTTATAAACACTTTTTAAATTCTTCATTAACTTGGGAATGACCTACCAGTGGCCTTAATGCTGGTGGCATTACTGTTCTGAGTAAGGCGAATGGCTAGAATTTTTGATGCTTTAGGTCCAGGGTCTATGTAATTTAATTTGCTTTCCCGATTGCAAAAATGGCTTCACTTCTAAGGGACTCATTATATTCTACCTTAAGCCAAAATGTGTAGAACTAAAACCAAAGGAGGTCTTACGGCACCAGATCTCTATTTTTATTTTCTAGCTGCAAGGATAGTACAATTAGCATCATGGTTTAACCTAGGATCAGAGCAAGCATATATACAAGACTGGGTCTATATTGAACAAGAAATTATGAGTAAACAAGGAGTAGACATTAGAACATTATTTTTTGCAAAACCAATTGGTTCTTATAAAAATAAAGTTCTTGCAGATTCTTTCAGGCAGATTAAACAAATATCATCTATTTTGGGGCTTAACTTATGTCAAGCTAGGATCCAGCCTATAAGGAATAACCCAAATTTTTTGGTCAAAGTAGATTACGGTGTCATCCGCGTAGAGGATAAGGTTGCAGAGTGCACAATCCTCTTCTATGTCATTTAAGAATAGTGAGAATAGTAGGGGGCCCAGGATGGAGCCCTGAGGTACCCCAGAGATCATAGCTCTGGGGTTAGATTATACTCCTCTCCAGCGGACTTTTTGGGATCCGTTTGTCAGACAGCTCATGAACTAGGAGAGTGAGAGCTGATCCAGGCCGAGACAATGAAGTTTGGTAAGGAGAAGCTCATGGTTGACCAGGTCAAAGGCCTTGGATAGGTCAATGAATAGGGCGCCCGTTGGGATGCCTTGGTCCATGGCCTTAAGAATGTCGGATGTTAGATGGATAAGGGTGGTGTCGGTGCCATGGCCTTTCCTAAAGCCGTGCTGTACTTTGGAGAGGAGTAGGTGTTGTTCTAGGTAGTCTTGGAGTTGATTATAGACAAGTCTTTCCTGAATTTTCCCCAGGGGGGAGAGATGGGCCTGTAGTTTCCCACTCTATCACGAGTTACTTTTTTTTGGACGGGGACAATGGTCGTAACCTTCCATTTACTGGGGACCGTACCTTCTTGGAGGGACCTATTAATGAGCAGGGTGACAGGATTGGCAATGGCCAGGGCTGCAGCCCTCAACAGCCGAGGTTCTAGAAGGTCATTTCCAGGAGAAGAGTCTGGGTTTATTTTGCGTAGGAGGGGGGGAGTACTGTTTCAGGCTCAACAAGTTTCAGGTGGAATAAGGGGCGAGGTAGCACCCTGTCCACGTAGGGGAGAAAGGGGGTCCCAGGCGCTGGTGGGAGGCATTCGTTAGGGTTTGCAAAGGAGGCACAGAAGGCGTCAGCCACTTTAGCCGGGTCATTGGTAAATTAATCCCCAATTAGGAGTGAATCATCATGTTCTTTTGAAGGGCCTTTGAGGAGGGAGTTTATGTGGCCCCAGAATTTCTTTGGGTCACGTAGATGGCCAGATTGGAGGTCCCTAACGAATCTGGATTTGGACTGTTTTGCAGTTTTTTTGCATAGGTTCCTCAGGCTCCGGTACTTCTCCCAGTCCGGTTTACAGCGAGAGGATTTGTAGAGTCCCCACACCTTGTCTCGGAGTCACATGGTCTGCTTTACTTTAGCGTTTAGCCATTTGTGGCATTTTCCCTGTACCCTGAGCTTTTTCCAGGGGGCATGTCGGTTAGCTAAGGACAGGAACATTTTAGTGAAGTATTCCAGCGCCTCGTCAAGTGAGGGGAAGGAGACAATGGGGTCCCAGTCGACTTTCCAAAGGTCGGAACAGAGGTCAGCAGGTACAAACCGGCTGTAGTTCCTTGCTTCAATCACCCTGGCGGTGACCTTGAGGGGTTTATTGGACCAGGCACAGAAAATAGGGGAGTGGTCGCTCAGGGAGTCAGACATAATCCCAGCAGTCAGTATTCGGTCGGGGCAGGAGACGTACGCCCAGTCAAGTAGTGTGTGATTGCCAGACTTGGTATTAAGCCTGGTTGGCAGATCAATCACTTGGGTAAGTGATGAGTCCAATATTAAATTCTTGATTTTGGAGGCACCTGGGGAAAGCCAATTTAGGCTGAAATCCCTGAGGAGGATGGTCTCACCCAGGGGGTGACTGTAGAGGGCATTTGTAAGGGATTCTAGGGAGGAGGCGGCGGTTTGGGGTGGGAGGTAGGCACACCCTATAAAGAGAGGCTTGGTATCTCCCAGGAGTATTTTGACAAATAGTACCTCACCCTGAGATCCATTTTGTGGGGGGGAGATCAATCTTGGTTGCATTCAGGGAGGAGCTGAGGTAGATAAGAACCCCCCCCTTTTTTTTTTCCTGCTCTGTCCTTTCTAATGGCCTGATAGCAAGCCAAATCAACTTCATGGGGGAGGATCTGAGGCTGCAAGATCTCCCGTATCCCTACTGCCCCCTTTGTCCTTTCTGCTCCGACAACGAGGGATTGCTAGAGATTCCCAGGGTCCGTTTGAGAACTGTAGGTGCTAGATCATTTGCTTTTGCAGTGCCGACCCTGTGGAATTCTCTACCTCGTCAGATCAGAGAGTGCCCATCCGTGGAAACCTTTAAATCTGCGTTAAAAACGTATCTATTTGAGTCAGCATTTCCTGTTGCCTAATATTTTAAGAATATGAACTTGCTATTTATAGTCCTGCTGTTTTGGAATTGTTCCTTTGTACAGTGCCTTCAGAAAGTATTCACCCCCCTTGGATTTTGTCACATTTTGTGATGTTGCAGACTCAAATTAAAATACATTTATATGGGATTTTTTTTGTCACATATCTACACAAATTACTCCATAATGTCAAAGTGGAATGAAACTTCTGGAAATTTTTGTACATGTAATTTAAAATAAAAACCTGAAATGTCTTGATTTGATAAGTATTCACCCCCTTTGCTATGACACTCCAAATTGAGCTGAGATGCATCCAATTTCCTTGTGAGATCACTCTAAAACTTGAATGGAGTCCACCTGTGGTCAGTTCAAATGGTTGACATGATTTCAGAGGAAATACACCTGTCTATATAAGGTCCCACTGTTGACAGTGCATGTCAGAGCAGAAACTCTACCATGAAGACCAAGGAGCTGTCCGTAGAACTCCGTGATAGAATTGTGAGGAGGCACAGATCTGGGAAGGGGTATAAAAACATTTCTAGGATGTTGAAAGTTACCAGGAGCACAGTCAAGTCCATCATTAGGAAATGGAAAGATTACGGAACCACCCTGACTCTTCCTAGAGCAGGCCGTCCTTCCAAACTGAGCAACCGGGCAAGAAGGACCTTGGTCAGGGAAGTGACCAAGAACCCAAAGACCACCCTGACAGAACTACAGAGTTCCATGGCTGAGATGGGAGAACCTGTACAGAGGACAACAATCTCTGCAGCACTTCACAGATGTAGCCTCTATGGGAGAGTGGCTAGACGGAAGCAACTCCTGAGAAAAGGCCACATAATAGCATGCCTGGAGTTTGCAAGAAGGCACGTGGCAGACTCAGACCATGTGGCAAAAGATTCTCTGGTCTGATGAAACAAAAATTGAACTCTTTGGCCTAAATGCAAAGCGCTATGCCTGGCGCAAACCAACACAGCTCATCACCCATGTAACACCATCCCTACCATGAAGCATGGTGGTGGCAGCATCATGTTATGGGGATGCTTTTCAGCGGCAGGGACTGGGGCACTTGTCAGGATAGAGGAACAATGAATGGAGCCAAATACAGGCACATCCTTGAGGAGAACCTGCATCAGTCTGCACTAGACCTGGACTGGGGCGAAGATTTATTGCCCAACATGACACGACCCCAAGCATACAGCCAAAGCAACACTGGAGTAGCTTCACAACAAGAAGGTGAATGTCCTCGAGTGGCCCAGCCAAAGCCCAGACTTGAATCCCACTGAGAATCTGTGGAAAGACTTAAAGATTGAGGTTCACCGACGCTCCCCATCCAACTTGACAGAGCTTGAGCAAATCTGCAAGGAAGAATGGGCGAAAATTCCCAAATCCAGATGTGCAAAGCTGATACAGACATATCCAAGAAGACTCAAAGCTGTAATTGCTGCCAAAGGCGCTTCTACAAAGTACTGACTCAGGGGGGGGTAAATACTTACGTAAACAAGATATTTCAGTTTTTAATGTTTCATAAATATTTGTTACACAATAAAAATATTTTTGCCCCTTTAAATTGTTGAGTATGCTGTGTGAATCAAGGGGGAAAAAATCATTTCAATGCATTAAAAATTCTGGTAGTAACATAACAAAATGTGACAAAATCCAAGGGGGGGGTGAATACTTTCTGAAGGCACTGTATGTTTTTTATGAAATAGTTTTGTTGATTATCACGTTTTATAAGATGTACAACATAATCTGCTGGAATAGTGTTTTACAAATAAAGGATTGATTGATAAAATGCCCTTTAGGAACCTGTTAAGGTGTGGCAGTTGAGGCAGGTGAAGGGTACCAATCGGCTCATGGTATGCAGATACAGCACACAAGTGAACCTTGACTGTGGAATACTGCAAACCAGCATCAGAAAGGTCCAGTAAGTACTCCAGAAACTTGTCAGGTGGGCACCAAAAGGGGTCCTGTGGATTTTGGAGCACCAGATGGAAAATCTCTTCCACTTGGCTGTGCTGACTTTTCCTGGTGGAAGGTTTACAAGCAGCCAAAAGTATTTCAGAGATCCTCCTCCGAGTTGCATCTGTTCACGTCTATTTTTTCAGAAGCCAGGCCTGAAAGTGAAGGGAGCGCAGGGTGGGATGGACCAGGTGACCCTGAGTCAGCAAGTCTGTCCTGAGTGGGAGGATCCTTGGTGTGCTGACCGACAGTCTGTTTGGCAGAGGAAACCATATCTGTTGAGGCTAGCCAGGGGCAATTAGAATCATCTTGCCTCTGAGTGTCTCCAGTCTGAACAGAACCTTCTACACCAGAGGGAATGGAGGAAATGCATACAGAAAATGATTTTGCAGTTGCAGTCTGAATGCATCCTGACAAAATGTGCCATGTCATGGATTTCTGGAGCAGAATCATGGCAGTCTGGCACGGAGTGCAGACACAAAAAGGTTCACATCTGGTGTACCCCACTTGAACAACAACTGGAGCTAGTGACCGCTCATGAAGATCAGCCTCTGTTCGGTTGAACTCGTCTGCTAGAGCATTTTTGTACCCTGGCAGGTAAATGGCTTGGAGCAGGATACCCTGCTCCAGGCACCATTCCCACACTCACCGTCTACGTGCAGAGAGAGTAAGACTGTGCTCCTCCTTGCTTATGTAAAACATGACTGACGTCTGTCTCTAGGAGGACTGTCTTATGGCTGACGAGGTCCATAAGGTCTCGAAGGCCCTACAATACAGCTCTCATTTCCAGCACGCTGATGTGGAGATGAGTCTCCGGGAGGTTCCAAACACATTGTGCTTGGAGACCTTGACAGTGGGCAACCCATCAGGGAGAAGTATGTGGTGATAGTCACCTAGGCTTCGGCTGGGAGCAGGAGCCCTGGAGGAGGTTGTCTTCCTCTGTCCACCATGCAAGTGGTCACTAGAAGGGGGTACGTTTCAGAATGCAATGCTTGTGATCACTGTGCACTGAGCATCCACTGATTCGTTCTCATGTGTAACCATGCAAGGGGCACTGAGGAGACTATCAAACCCAGCAAGCGCTGTATGGAGTGTGCTTGTACAGATTTGTGTGCCATCTGTAGGCTTGTCTACCTCCTGCTCTCTAGAAGGACGGCCTGGACCTTGGCAGTATCCAGAAGAGCTCCAATAAACAGGAGTTGCTTAGAAGGCTGAAGATGAGACTTCTCTAGGTTCAGCAGAACTCCCACGGAGGTAGTGAGAGGCTGTGGCCACCGGTAGTTCAGCCTCTCGCTTGGATGAACTGGCTATTTGCCAGTTGTCCAGATAAGGGTACACATGAAGTTTTAGTTCTCACTCATATGCTGTGAGTGAAACAAAGCACACTATAAATACTCGAAGCGCTGAGGACAGCCCAACGCAGAGGACTCAACTTACTGTATAATGTTGTCTCAGCACAGCAACTCGGACGTATCCGTAGTGGCTGAAGTGCACTAAAATATGCTGATAAGCATCCTGCATATCAAGAGAGACTAACCAATCCTGCTGCTTCAAGAATGGAAGCAGAGATCCCAGAAAAAACATCTGGAATTTCTCTTGATCCATAAATTTGTTCAAAATTCTGAGGTTGAGAACTGGGCGCATGCCCCTTGATTTCTTTGGTATGAGGAAGTAGTGGAGTAGATGCATATGCTGCACACTGACTCTGGCACTACCTCCACTGCCCTGTTGCTCAAAAGACCTGAAATCTCCTGCACCAGAAAATCTGACATGTGATCTAATTAAGAGGTGTTGTTTTCTGGGCAGATAGTCCAGAGAGATTTCTGTAAAGTTCAGAGTGCACCTCAGATGATCCTGAGGACCCACTGTGATGGACATCCACTGATGTAAAATTGGGTCAGACAACCTCCTTCTGGAGAGGAGAGGTCCACCTCGGCAGCTGAGGCAACAAGACTGGGGACAGAGCTTCAGAGGGTGGCACTAAGTGCCTGTGCCTTCTTTTGTTGTCATGGAAATTGAGATTTGTTTTGAGCTCCCCTGCCTTCTCCATGAAAGGACTGCCTATTCGGAAAGAAACCTTGTCCCTTCCCTCTCTGAGGATTAGCAGGTCATTCTAGTTTTCTAAGAGACTTCTCCACCCTGCTGTCCAAACAGGTAAGTGCCACTGAATGGAACGTTCATCACTTGCTGTTGGACATCTTGCGAAAATCTGGATGCAGGAAGTCAGGAAGTGCTTTCTGATACAAACGCCTGCTGCAGTGAAGTGAGAAGCAATGTCAAAAGCATCTATAGCTGTTTTAATTTGATGACTGTTAGATTCAGTGCCATGAGTACCAGGCTGCAGAATCTTCTGTTTAGTCTCAAGAGTCAGGCAAGGACTCTGCGAGAGACTAACGTGAGCTCCAAAGGTATAGTCGTGTTTGGAAAAATGCCCTTGGTAGCTGGCAAGTCTCATGCCCAAGGTAGTGGCAGCGAAAGCTCACTTACCCATAGTGTCTATCTTGCACGACTCCTTGTTAATGGGATGTGCAGTGAGCTCCTGGGGCAGAATGGCTTTGTCAGCGAGAACAGCAGCAGCATCAGCTACAGGTTGAGACACACACACACTGGTCTGTCCTTAGGGGCAGTGTATTTTCTATCTGCCTATAGACAGACAGAATAGAAGCAGGTCTAGTCAAAACTGCATCCAACAGGGTTTCAAATGCTGGAAAAAAAGGGGGAACTAAACTGACAAGCATGGTAGACACGTTTAACCACTGCATTCGGAGACGTTTACCTGGGTCAACAGCCGAAGGCTCAAAATTCAGTGCAGAATCCATATTTTAATAAAGCCTGAAAGATCAAATCCTTCTGAGGAATACAAGGAGGAAGGCCTGTGTCCAAACAGTTCAGGCGATATAGAGAGTCATGATTATTGACCTCAGAAATAATAAGTCTGGGGTCAGGCTCACACGTTTCCCCAATCTAGAACGAGGCCTAGGAAACACCAGCAATGTGGTCAGAACTTAATCCAGTGTTGGGAGGTCTCCCCGCATAAAAGGTGGAGTAGACGCCGGAAAAGCCCTGAGAGGTCTAAACATGGCGTCAACTCTGGCACCAATGATCCAGCCTGCACCGAAGTGACAAGCAAAGGCACCACAGCCGGTCCCATAACAGTGACACTGAATGGGGGTACGGCCAGTGGGACAGGAGGCAGTGCAGTCACCAACAAGGACCTGGGGACTGTTGTCTGAGTCAAACGCTCTACCCGGCTTGAACGCCCTGCAAATGGAGGGACTCCGAGCTTGAGACCTTGACCTCCCATGAACGGAAGGCCCTGCTGACGCTGATGGTGCCAGTGAGGACCTTCTGCTCCAGAACACTGAGGACAGTGTGGCAGACCTCGCAGAGGGTGACCTCGAGTGATACCATTCCTTTTCCTTCCTACGGGAAGAGGAAAGACTCAAGGACAAGCGGCGTCACAACCCCAAATGGGATTGGGAAGGGGCCTGCTTCTTTTTATGATTCTGGGAGGACTTTCCTCCCTTCCTCCCAGGCACAGGACCATCTGTTGTCAGAATCCTCTCCTGAAAGTGGAATTGGACCGGGCATGGACCCGCTGCCAAAGCAGCTTGCCTGAGGAGGCTCCCCACCGTCACTGTCCCTGGATGTAGACCGACTTGGCAAGGCTATGAGACACAACAGAAATATTTTTGTAAATCCACTTAAATGACACATAAATAAACTCCAATTTTAAAAACTACAAACTGAGAAGAACGGTACGCTGTTATCGTATAGACGTGAAGTTCTGACTCCTGGTGAATGAGCGATGTCATCAATGAAATGCACTCAACAGGAAACAGGGAACTGAGACGGTTGAGGGCTGGTGCTGGCGTAAGCCATGCAGCGTAATCCAGTTTCAAACTGTCACACAAGCATGCAGCTTACCTTGACGTCAGCCCTCTTGAAAAGTTCTGGCTACCACAGGGACCTAGCGCCTCCAGCTCAGACACCATCAGCACGAATCAATGGTAAAGACGGATTCCTGGAAGATCACATACTTTGCCTTTGAGAAAGGGTCCGGTGGGACCAGAAATGTGTCAGGTGGGTGCTTTATTATTTTATTTTAATAAATATCCTCCTTTGTTTCTGATGTTGGTGTCAGTATCCTATGTGGTGGCGACTGCCTTGAATTTTCAGTGTTATATAAGATCACGGACTGCAGTTCTTCTAAGGTAACTAAAACAATAATACCTGGCTCAAAAAACTATTTTGGGGTTGAGTCCTGGGGCAGGCAGCTCCTTGCCATGAGTTGCCTGCCCAAAGGAAAAATATGTGTTAGCAGCTCTAAGACTTGGTTGTCCAATAGCAGAAGCACCGTCTGGGGTGACCACCCTGCAGTGAAAAAGTACAGTTGCGTAAGAACTTACCATAACAGTAGATCTTCGAGAACAGCTCTTGCAGCAGGTTACACCATTAGGACTGAAGCTGTCAGGCGTCAGGACCCCACGGAAAATTTTCTAGCTAGCAGTCTTCAGCGGTGACCGCCTCCGATGTCATTCCCGGCCCCGACGTCAGGCATAGTACATAAGGTGGCGGTCCCGCCAGAATCCCCAGTTCTCCCGCCGGAGACCTCCGGTCGCTGGATGACATCAGAAGAGGAGACAGAGGACCCGCCATCAGATGGCCAAGATTCAGAACAGACCTTTCTGATCCTAAGGATATTGTTAGGCTGGAACCTACTCCTCCAAGGGGAATGGTGGGCGGAAAGTACCTGCTGCAGAGCTGTTCTCGAAGATCTACTGTTGCAGTGAGATTTTGCAGTAACTATACCATCTTCTTGAGTACAGCTCTTACGTGCAGTTACACCATTAGGACAGATTCCCAAGCAATGGCGCCTACAAAAGCCATCGGGAGGAGGCAATACGGACAACCGGACCCTTCCTGAGCCTAGGAAAGGAGGCCCTGAAGAACAGCAAGGCCGAAACCCGTTCTTCGCCTTGAGGCGATATCCAGGCTATAATGCCTGATAAAAGTGTGCACCGAACTCCAGGTGGCTGCGGCACATATGGCCGACGTAGAAACGTTCTTCAGTGCCGCAAAGGAGGTAGCCACTCCTCTTGTCAAACGGCCCTTGACCACTCCAGGCAAGGGTCTCTGACGCTTGTCATAGCAAAAGGAAATGCACTGAATGAGCCAGCGTGAAAGGGTCTGTTTTGAAACCGGGGCCCCTTTCATCCTCTCAGCGAATGAAATGAACAGCTGCTCCGCTTTCCGGTGCTGCTTGGTTCTGGTCAAATAGTATCTGAGACACCTGTGCACATCCAGGGTGTGAAGCAGTGCTTCTCCTCGATTGGCATATTTAGGGAAGTATACTGGTAAATCGACGTCCTGGTTGAGAGTGAGGGCTGAGACCACCTTAGGCAGGAACTTGGGATTTGTCCTCAGGGACACCCTGTCCATATGAAAAATTAAATAAGGCTCCTTGCACATAAGAGCATGTAATTCGGAGATTCTTCTCGCTGAAGTAACTGCAACCAAAAACGTTTTCCATGATAGAAAACGCAGCTCGCAATCTGTGGCAGGCTCAAAGGGTGGCAGCGTAAGCTGCTCCAAGACAAAGGGTAAATCCCAAGGAGGGACGGGATCCTTGATGGGCGGCCTAAGGTGGAGGATCCCTCTTAAAAAGGCATGGGTAGTGTCCAGCTGAGCCACCATGTGTTGGCCTATAGGGGCATGATAAGCTGAGATTGCACAAAGGTGCACTTTAATCGAGGAGTAAGCTAACCCGGTTGAAGAAAGCAGGTACTCCAGAACCAGCTTCCGGGCAGACTAACGGCGAGAAACACGAGTCTGAGACCACAGGCAAAATCTGCGCATTTCATGGCATATGTTGCGTGTGTCGCCGTTTTCTGGCGGCAGAAAGCACTTGCGCCACCTCTTGCGAGACCCCGTGTCGCAACATGTCTATGTCTCTAGGAGCCAAGCATACAGGTTCAGTGAACGTAAGTCCGGGTGGACTAGTGAACCCTCCTCCTGAGACAACAGGTGGGAGCTGATTGGTAAAGCCAGCGGAGGTTCCCGGGACAACTGATTCAGTAGCGGGAACCAAATCTGTCTCGGCCAAAAGGGTGCTATCAAAATAAGCATCGCGTGCTCCCTGCAAAGTTTGAGAAGGACTCTCTGGATCAACGGAAAAGGGGGGGAAGGCGTAGAGGAATCTGCCCACCCAGGAGAGGGACAATGCGTCTCGCCAGAAAACACCAGGCCTTGGATCTAGCGAGCAAAAATTGGGCAGTTTCGCGTTGGATGGGGAGGCGAATAAATCCAATTCTGGAGTACCCCATCTGTGGAACAGATTCTCTGCCACTTCCTGTAGGAGTTCCCACTCGTGGACTCTGGCCTGGGAACGACTCAGGCCATCTGCGACAGTGTTGTCCACCCCGGAAACTTGAACTGCAATGAGGTTTCTGCCGTGTCGTAATACCCATTCCACACTCACTGCCTCCCTGCAAAGGGTAGAGTGTGTGCCTCCTGTTTGTTGAGGTAATACATCACCGCAGTATTGTCTGTAACAGGAGAGTACTGGGGAATCTCCGACTGGAAGGCCTGCAGGGCATAAAGGACCGCCCTCATCTCCAATATGTTGATATGGAGATGAGATTCCTGGGTAATCCATGTTCCCTGAGACCTCATCCCGTTCAGGTGCGCTCCCCACCCCAGCCCTGAGGCGTCCGTGGAGAGTGTCAACACCGGGGACGGCGCTGTGAAGGGAACCCCCGCTGAGAGGGTTCCCGGATCTAGCCACCACTGGCAGTCTCGAATCACGGTCTGCGTGATTCTGACTGGCTGCTGCAGATGGTCTTGCCTTTGGTCCCACTGCACCCTTAACATCCACTGGGTTACCCGCATGTGGAGTCTTGCCATCGGGACCGTTGGAATGGCCGCAGCCATGTGTCCGAGCAAGCGAAGGACCAGCCTGGCCGGGATGGTTTTTTTCGCTGACATGTCCCTTATGAGGGATCATATGCGTTCTCTGTCTTCGGGAAGGAAGGCTTTCCCTTTGACTGTGTCCAGAACTGCACCTATAAACTGCAGTTTCTGGGACGGCACCAGGAGAGACTTCTCGTAGTTGATTAAGATGCCCAGAGACTGGAAAGGAGCCTAGGTGTGCTGAATGGCCAGCATCAATGCCTCCTTGGAGGAGGCCATGAGAAGCCAGTCGTCCAGGTATGGGAACACGTAGTGACCCTGTCTCCTCAGAGACGCTGCCATGACTGCCATGCACTTGGTGAATACCCTTGGTGCTGACAGCCCAAAAGGAAGTGCTCGGAACTGGTAGTGGCGACCGAGAAACTCGAAGTGCAGGAACCTCCTGTGCGCCTGAGCGATGGGGATGTGCAGGTAGGCGTCCTGCATATCCAGGGACGCCAAGAAAGCGTCCTTCTTCAGCATGGGGATTAGTCCTGGTAGGGTCACCATGCGGAAGCGCCTGTAGGCGACTGATATGTTGAGGTCGCTGAGATCCAAAATTGGACGGAGGTCCCCTGTCTTCTTTGGAACCAGAAAGAAGTGAAAATAGTAGCCTGCTCCTATCTGGTTCCCTGGAATGTGCTCCACCACTTCTTTCTGCAGAAGCGCGAGAGCTTCCTGTTTGATGAGCAGGGCATGCTGACCCGAGTAACGGGAGAGCAGAGGAGGCCTTGTGGGGGGCTTGTCTAAGAATTCGATAAAGTAGCCTTTTTCGACCAGCTGTAGCACCCACCTGTCGGTGGTGATCAAGCGCCACCCTGGCAGGTGGTCTGCGATGCGACCCCCTACCTTTGTTTCCCGTTGATCCAGAGGAGGGGCGGGGGCCGGGAAGGAGTCATGCTGTGGCAGCAGAGGGTCCTGCAGGCTGGGCCGACTTGGAGGCACGTTGGCCCCTACCTGAGGACGTTTTGACCTGGGCTTTCCGGGGAAAGGAGCCCCTCTGATGCAGGCCAGAACGGGGTTGTTGCCTCTGAGTCCGGCTGCGAAAACGACTCTGGTTCCTACGAAAGGAACTGAGTCTAGATCTGTACATGGCCTGGACAAATCTAATGGCCTTCCCGGCTTCCTGTAATTTGGTGATGACCTTCTCCGAGGCTTCACCAAACAGAACTTCGCCATGATAGGGGGCGTCCATGATGTTCTTCTGGACGTCCAGGGTAAACCTGGAGACATACGCCTGAGGCTGCCGCTCTGGCCGAAGAGTCCGCGGAGTCATACGCGGCTCGGAGCACCTGGGTCCCCATGTCTGAACCCGTGTGGAGGAGCTGAAGAAGTTCCTCCTTTGGGCCACCATCTGGCAATTTCTCTACCAGATCCTGCCCCTGTTCCCACAGCGCATTCTGAAACTGAACCATGTAGGTCAGGTAATTCAAGGATCTGATGACACAAGTCGCGGCCGCATAAGTGCGCCTACCCAGCACGTCCAGTTGCTTGGACTCTGGATCCAGTGGCTGCGTGCTCAGATGTTGCGGTTTTTTGAGACCGGTCATGAGAGGCTGTAATGACCAGGGAGTCACCCAGAGGATGATTAGCCAGGTACTGGTCCTCCCTAGGGGCCCTGTACAGACGGTCAGCCTTCTTCGGCATAGCCGGAGTGGAATGTGGACGCCTCCACGCTGCCTTGGTGACATCCAAAAAGGTGTCGACCAAGGGTGGTACTACCACAGGCTTAGGATCCTTTTGCCGAAGGTAACGGGCGAGGCGTAGTCTTTCGGGGTCTAGTTCTTCCGCATCCCATCCCATGTTCTCTTGGATGTGTCTCATTATCTCAGAGAATGAGGGGTCATCCGGAGGAGACCTGGGGAGGTCACATGGGTCCGGAGAAGGGATGCTAATCGGTGAAGGAGACCTGGAGCATTCAGAGATGACAGATCTGGAGTCCTCTGTCGACGGTGAATACCGACGTCTTCTGGGTCTCTTGGGGCTGGGTGACCCTGAAGATGATCTAGACGGAGGCCTTCTCTTCTCTGTAGATCTGCCCCTAGGAGGTGTCACCGGCTCCTGGGGGGGATGGTGCTCGGCCTGCTGCCCCCTTGGGCGAAGGAGGGGGTGCAGGTGTTGGTGGTGCCGTGGGTGCTGGAGGAGGGTGCGTGGTGACCACATCCTTTTTGATGGTGTCCCACCAGAAAGTGAAGAGCTCCTTCACCTCTGCCAAGTTGAGTCCCGACGACGGGCCGGGCCCTGGTGGTCTGTCGTCGGGGCCGGGCGTCGGCTCCCCGGGTGTCTCCGATTCTGGGGAGGGTTCCCGTGGGAGCTCAACGGGTCCGGAGTCGCCTGCCTGGTCCTTGGGCTGAGTGGACTCCTCCTCCGATAGCGCCTCCTGGCCGACGTCGGTAGGTGGCGGTGTGGCTCTTCTGTCTGCGGCAGCAGGCGCCGGTCCCCTGGCCGGCATCCTGGGGGGAGAATGCCTGACTGGCGACGGGTGACGAACTGCCGCCGGCTCACAGGAGTGCTTGTGGACCTTGGCCGACGTCAGGTGAGCCGACTCTGGGTCCGACGTCCGCTTGAGGGAGGTCAGCTCCTTGGTCTTACGTTGGGGAGGCGGAGGCAAGGAGACAGACCGGACGTCGGAGGCAGAGTGCCGGGACGAAGACTTGTGATGCCCCCCTGACCTGGAAGAGGCCTTAGCCAAAGAAGAAGGAGGCCTGGAAGTCTTGGCAGGCCGCAGAGTCGAAGAACCGCTGGCAGATTTGACCACTACTGGGGAAGGCTGAGAGTGGGCCCTCGACGGCGAGCGGTCCGACCAGGAGCCGGAGCTGCGGGAATCCGAGGCCCTGGAGGGGGATCTAGGTCTCACCTTCTCCCGATGTTTCTCGTGGTGCCTGTGGGCCTTACCCGAAGGTTCCCCCCTGGAGGAAGGTTCCATGGCCTTTAGCTTTTCTTCTAGGAGGAAAGCCTGGAGAGCCTTCTGTTGGCAGATTCTGGTCCAGCTATTAAAGCCCTGGCAGAAGGAGCAAGCCTGGGTGTCGTGGTCCGGACCCAGGCACCGAACACAGGCAGAGTGGGGGTCTTTAAACGGGATCTGCTTCCCACAAGCACACTTAGAAGGATGGCCCTCCACTGAAGTTGGGGAGGACATCAGACGAAGAAAGGTAGTCTTGAAGAATTTCTTCCAAAATTTCCGATTCGGAAAGGATTTCCTGGACGTCGCTCGCTAGGACTAACCGAAGAGGTCAAGACATGCAAATCGACGGCGGGAAAGAACTGGGGATTCTGGCGGGACCGCCTCCTTATGTACTACGCCTGACGTTGGGGGCAGGACCGATGTCAGAGACGGTCCCCGCTGAAGACTGCTAGCTAGAAAATTTTCCGTGGGGTCCTGACGCCTGACGGCTTCAGTCCTAATGGTGTAACCTGCTGCAAGAGCTGTACCTCGAAGATCATCTAAATCTGCTGCTGGGAATGCTGAGAGCCTTGAGATCACCACTGTGACAAGGAATCTTTGAATACACATTCTAAGTTCCAGAGTATCATACACCATGCAGAGATGATGCCCAAATTTGAGAGGATTGTTCTAATTCATGTGGGTATAAATCTCTCTTAGTGGCCAATATGTCGAACTGCCAAAGGATGACCAAACCAATGGAGAGGCTTCGCCAATGTTAAAAGTCTCACCAAACTCAACTCTGGGATTGGCTCATTCTTCCTGCTGAACTCCAAGTAACAATATCTTTGGTCCAAGTCAGCCAGATCCTTTAGCTCCTACACACCCACACTTCGTGCGAGGCACAGGGCCCCCACGCACTCTGACTGCGTGTGGGGTGCAGTAGACCACCAGCGCCTAGACTTCCTGTGGGAGGCACACAGGGCCCCCTGCACACACACACTTTGGGCAAGGGGGCCCCTTGTGCTCATGCTGCAGACGCCCCCACACGCTCATACTCTTCATGCCCCCCGCACGCGCCACACTTCCTGCAGGTGCACAGAGCCCCTACATGCTCATAATTGAGACCTTGCATGTTCACACTTTGTGCAAGGCATGTGGCCCCGCATGTGCACACTTTGTGCTGGGGACGTGGGCCCCTGTATGCTCAAACTTCTTGCAGGGTGTGGGGCCCAAGCACGCATGCACAGGTTGTGTGGGGCGAGCAGTCCCTGCGCACACACTTCATGCAGAGCCCTTGTGCTCTCACTTCCTGCGTGGCACATGGTGCCCCTACGTGCTCTCACTTCCTACGGAGCACGTGGGCATACTCGGTGCTGACCAGGGCCTCTACGCTCACAATTAATGCTCAACTTGGCCTCTGCGCTCTCAATTAATGCTCAACATGGTCTCTGTGCTCACTTAATGCTGAAAATGTCCACTGTGCTCACAATTAGCACTGACCATGGCCTCTGCACTCACAATTAGTGCTGACCATGGCCTCTGCACTCACAATTAGTGCTGACCATGGTCTCTGCACTCACAATTAGTGCTGACCATGGCCTCTGCACTCACAATTAGTGCTGACCATGGCCTCTGCACTCACAATTAGTGCTGACCATGGCCTCTGCACTCGCAATTAGTGCTAAACATTGCCTCTGCACTCACAATTAGTGCTAAACATTGCCTCTGTACTCGCAATTAGTGCTCAGCTAGGTTGATGCCTGGGCCAGTATACTCATAAGCTCTGAACATCTTTGGTAACAGATCAGGCAGATTCCCGGGCCTCTGTACTCACCGTATGCGTTGTACATCTTTGGTCCCAAGTCAGGTCGTACAAAATAACTGGGAAGGCGGGAGGCAAGGTTCAGTTTACCGTCCCTCTTTGTGTATTCTGGCAGAGGGAGGTTCTCCATTAAATCATCAAACCTGAAAAAAGATGAAGATAAACACTAAGTTAAAGAGTAGAATACCGATTATTCAAGTCAAGCTGCCACACACAAACTATACATTATAAACTAATATCCAATCGAGAGTTTAAAATAAACAAACGAGGGACGGGAACAGAGGTCAGCTGATTTACATTAAGTTCTCACTGTGCATCACCTACAGTGATTTTGTTTCAGATGAGAAGTCTGTTGAAAGCAAAGCTTAATTCATAAACAAAGAAAAAAAAAACCTAGGACAGCCTCTTCTACTCAGTCAAGCAATCACAGAACAGTACAAGAAAAATAGGATAATTTATTTTTCTGAAGGACATCCATCGATCCCTGTTACGTTCAGGTGCATGATCCATCTCTCAGTACACAAAACCAATCACATCACTGGTCCCTGCAAGGAACACTAGGGCAGCTCTCCCAAAGTTCCATTAACCAACACGTCTATTGAAGACCATTCAGTCTCAATCTCTTCGTATACTGAATCTGGAGACCGGAACTTTCATGCCTTTAGTAACATTTCTTTATATTAAGGTGATGCCAGTGAACAAGGAGGGCTGCTTCCCTCAGAAAAATACCCTGACCACTTTCAGTTCATATCTTAAAGTATCGGGGGAATGATCAGATTACCAGATTACAAACAGGATGCGTTCAACCCTGGGCCACAAAAATGGAATGTGATATTTCAGATTCTTGATGTCTGCAGTGCTGCTGTGTGGTCTAATGTGAACACATTTATTTTCCACTTCAGCATTGACATGCTCAGCCACTGGTTTACTGTTTGTAGAAAAGCAGGACTCGGCAAACATCTCTGTGTTCAGTGCGTGGCTTTAGAAAAGAAAACAAGAGACGCTCTTCTCAGGGAAATGAGGGACGAAGGCTGCTCTGCTGTACTGCCAGCTGGGTCATGACAAATGGCAGTGCAACTGGAGCAAGAGGACATCGGCTGGTGGTGTGCATGAGAACGCTTCGGCGTGTGTAGTCCCACTACCGGCACTTGCCTCCAGT
The DNA here is from genome assembly GCA_016271365.2 of Neoceratodus forsteri. Taxonomy (NCBI): domain Eukaryota; kingdom Metazoa; phylum Chordata; order Ceratodontiformes; family Ceratodontidae; genus Neoceratodus; species Neoceratodus forsteri. The sequence goes on from CM028130.1 coordinate 483,671,822, forward strand.
GTCCTGAAGTGTGGGGAGAAAATGGAAGAAACTGCTCAACATGCAGTAGCGTGATGTGGGAACTCTCGGATTCTGAGTCAGCAGCAAGAAGCTGGCACTCTGGGGCCTCACACAGCAGCATGAAGGAGGTGCTCTGGGGCCTCGACAGGTGGCAGTATGAAGCCGGCACTCTGGGCCTCAACAGGAGGCAGCATAAGATTGGCACGGCTGGGCGCTGATATGCGGCAGCATGAAGTGGGCACTCCCAGACCCTGACAGGTGGCAGTCCTCTACGACAGATGTGACATCTCACACCTGTGCACTGGCTCAAATGGCTTGTCCATGAGCACTGTCAACACCAGTAGTAGGTATGGAGGCAGAGGTTCGCGCACCACAGCAGACAAGTGAGCCAGGCCTTTGAAACAGTGACCACCTTCTCCTGAGCCACCACTGGCTTCCTTGCCAGAGCCTGGTATGCAGAGATGGCTGCCAAGAGCACCTTATATGATCTAGCTCATCCGTGCGCTGGTCCCATTGCACTCCGAGAGTCCGCTGGACAATGCGCATGTGGAGCCTGGCCAGTAGAACAGTGGGAATGGCAGTCGCCATCAGACCAAAGAGTCTCAGTTATATCCTGGCAGTAAAATAACTGTCCCAGGTGACTTCCAGAGCCTGGGCTATAAGGCACTCCACCCTGTTCTGAGGCAGGAAAGCCTTCCTCTGCACGGAATCTAGATTCACCTCTATGTATTGCAGTCTTTGGGATGGCACCAGGACCAACTTGGGCAGACTGACAGTAACATCTGAAGAGTTCTCTCTAGAGTCCACAAGAGCTGTTCCCTATATGGGGCTTTTAGGAGCCCATTGTTAAGATAAGGGAAATGTAAAGTCCTTCCCTTCTGAGAGCTGCAGTTACTGTTGCTAAGCACTTGGTAAAGATCCGTGGCACAGACGACAAGCCAATGGGAAGCACCTCAAACTGATAATGCTCGCCCTGAAACAAAAACCGGAAAAACTTCCTGTGCAGAGGAAAGACCGAGAAGTGCAGGTAAGCGCCCTGCACATGCAGTGAACATAGCCAGTCGCCAGTCTTGAGAAGAGGCATCAGGCCTGGCAAAGTTATCATTTGGAACTTCTTGTACTGGATGTACAGACTGAGGGCCTTTAGCTCTAAAATGAGCCTCAGATCCCTGGTATTTTTGGGACCCAGAAAGAACCTGGAATAAAATCCTGTTTCTCTGGTGCCTGGGTACTGGCTCGATGGCCTGCTTGCGCAGAAGGGACTGTACTTCCTCCCACAGAACGGACGAGTGAGCCAAGGGGTAACTGGAATACAGGGGAGGGTGTTTCTGGATGCTGTTTGGAGAGCCCAACATATGTCCCCTTTCTATGATTTGCAGAATCCAGTCATCTGAAGTTATGGTTCTCTACTGATTTAGATGGAGGGGAACCGACCTCTGACCACCACCTCTGGGCTGGGCATCAGAAGGGGAGTCTGGCAAGGAGTCAAGCAGAGGCAGATCCAGCCGCAGGGGCTGGTCCATCACCTCTGGGGCGCTTGGTCACAGCTCCAGCATTGGAGGGGATGGGCAAGGAAGTGGAAGCTCTGCATTTGCCTTGGGGGCTAGAGGCTGCACCAGGTCTACTGGATGTCTTGCGAAAGGGAGGGCGCTGTCTACCCCTAGGCTGCACGTGGTAGATAGAGTGGACAGACTTGATGGCCCTGCTGGATGCCTGCAAATCATTAATAATATTCGGAACGTCAAGACCGAAAAGCTTAGTGCCATTAAAAGGGGGCATAAGCACCTTTTGCTTAACATTAGCAGCAAAGCCAGAGACCCTCAGCCAGGAGTGCCTACCTAGGTACATGCCTGTGGCAGCAGCCCTGGCAATAGTATCCAAGATGTCATAGAGGGCTCTGAGGAGGTGTTTACTAACATCCTATGCAGTCTGCAGGCTCTTGAGAAGCTCCTGCTTCTGTGTGCTATCTGGGAAAAACTGAGCGGCAACCATGCCCTTTGTCCAGCTGGAATTGTTAATTCACCATATATGAAAGGTAGTTTGCAATCCTCAGCCCAAGGGTGGATAAGGCATAAACCCTCTTACCCCAAAGGTCAATTCTACGTGACTCCGCCTGGGGAAAGGAAGCCAAGGTGCTTAGGCACCTCAGACCAGTCATAAGCTGCCTTAATGGCACAGAGTCTGTTTCTGGCTGGGCAGCATAGTAGGGGAACCCCAGGGAGGCATGGTAAAGCTCATCTGCCCTGCGGGGCCTAGAGGGCACCATGTCAGACCTGTGACAGGCTGCAGGAGCAACATTCCTCAATGCAGGCAAAATAGGAGGAATTATCTTGGGAGGAGACTCTGGGATCTCCAGAAGGTTCACCAGCCTTTTCTAATGACATTCTCCTCCTCAGTATGGAAACCCATGGCTGAGGACAATTGTTTCATCATATTGACAAATGTGGGATCCTCAGGAGGAGACCCAAAAAAATGCTTGACAGAATCCTAACTAAGGAAGCTGTGGCCCTGTCTGACACAAGGACCTCTTCCTCATCAGGAAGACTGAGATCAGGATGGTACTCCTCAATGGCCTGCAGGGAGCATCCCGTGGACTACGTGTAAGAGTCAATGACAAGGCCGCCATATATGGCGCCAGTAACGTGGGCCTGTATGTGCTCAGCTGGTGAACAATCACCAAGTAAATTTGATTAAAATTTCGTTAAGGTTGATGACTGAAGACTACGTTGACGGGGATGGGGGCGGTCGTCTGTGTAAGGACCGACGACCCACCCGATGGGCCCTGTGAACCAGAGGAGCCTGTAGCCCAATTGGAAGGAGAGGGTCAGGCCTCGACTGAAGGGCTGTCGACGCACCCATCACTGACTAAGGAGGGGGCCAACTACCCGGAGGTAGACGAGCAGCCAACCTGAGAATTGGGCAGGTGCGCTGTCGGTATGGGTCTGGAGGGCACAGAGACTTGGACAGCGACTTTGTGCATTGGCACAGCCGACGAGGAACCCCTCAAAGGAGGAGAGGCAGTCGGGGAGCGGTTCCATTCTCTGCCTTTTTTATGACCGCTCCCCCGAGGACTTGTCTCAAGCCTTACAGGCCTGGGAGCTTGACGACCCTGCTGGCAACTGAGAGCCCGGGACCCCAGAGGGCCCCCTGCCTGGAACTGGCTACCTGTTGCTCCATCATGAAATTTTTTAGAGCCTTTTTGCGTTGCCTGATTAAATGTTTGGCAGAGCTCACAGTCAGAGACTTCATGGTCAGGCCCAAGACGGCAGACACAGAGAGAATTAGTCTGCAGCGGCACCGATGGAAGAGAAAGGTTGAAGGATTAACTCTCGACATAACAAAAATAAAGGAATCTCTTTTTTAAAGAGATTCAAAGATATCAGGTTAAAAAAAAAAAAAGTTGGCGGAAAAAGGCACAAAACTGCATCAGAGCTTCCGTGGAAACCCATGTAAACGAGTCGACGGCAGGAAACAACTGAGGAGGGAGTGGGGCCATTCATGCCTTTATAGGGTTGACGACGTTGATGGATGGTGTGGGCGGCCCCAGCTGTACTGCTGAAAATCTTCCATGTGGATCCTGCTTCACCGACAGTGAAGTTCCTACGATGTGACCCGATGACTGAGATACCCCTGAAGATCTAGTGTTCCGTTGCTCTAGAGGCACAGATTCTATGGCCTGCTTTTGCAGCAAAGTCTACACTTCCTCCAGCAACAGGGGGAAGTGCTCTGGGGGATATTTTGTCACAGATGAGAGATGATCTGGACAGTTGTCCAGAAGTTCCAGGGCATGCCCCTTTTCTACAATCTCCAGAACCCATGGGTCTGTAGTTTCCTCCTCCTTCTGGTCTAAATGAAGGCAGAGACAGCCCCCTACAACCACCCCTGGAGGTAAAGGTGGTTGGGGGGTGTACAAGGAGTCAGGCTGAGCCAGTGGGGCTGCTCCACCACCTCTAGGTACTTTTGAGTGGACACCCTGGGCCGTGGCTGGGACTAGCAAAGCCCAGGCTCCTCTACCTGCTGTCTGGGAGTTGGGCGCTGTCCCCCAATATCAGCTGGACAAAAGGCATCCCTACTCCTACCCCTGGGCTGGGTATGGTAGAGGAAGAATTACACCAGATGGAAAATCATTTCTATTCTGAAGCACAAGTCTTTCTGGTAGATGTTTTCCTGGATCCTCTCAGGACTTTAAGGACCTCTTCTGAGGAGCTAAATTCAGTAAATTCTAACTCCTCAAGAACCAGGCTTTCAGGCAAAGGCTTTTGAGGTTCGGAAAAATTATCGGACCTCAAACAGCTGTTAAGAGATGGTATTTCTGGGGAAGTCGAATGGGTTGCTTGGTGGACAGGGTAAGTAAACGCAGGTTATTCATCTGTAACAGTAGTTCTAGGAGTGGTATATGTTGTTCATCCACACTTCTGGCAGTGTCCTTTACCTTTAAGATATTGCTGGAAGACTTCGAGCTGACTTATCCCACTCACCTGGGCTGGGTGGTATCTCACTCGACTCCACCCCACGACGCCAGATCTTGCCCGCTGGAAGCAGAGGTTGTGCACCTAGGCCATGGGAGGTCGGGTGGGCTTGTGTGTTTGAAAAACATATACCACTCCTAGAAAGTACAGTTACGTAAAATCTTACTGTAACAGTAGATCTTCGAGGAATGTCTTGCAGTAGATAATTACTTCTGGGAGTTTCCAGCAGAGGGCGCTGTGACATGGCAGCTCTTCTAGCAGTTTTATACCAGGGACTGCCCATACAACAACATCTTCCTGCTTCCTGTATAAGTGTGGGCGGTCCCTAGTATCCTCAGTTCCCCTGCCGGATTCAGCTTGCAAAGCGAGGACTGAGGGGAAGTCGAGGTACCAAGGAGTCCCAACCTTAAATCACTGGATCAGAATTTGCTCTCTTAGAGAAGGAGGGGGACGGAGGGTGGGATCGTACCTACTACAAGAGACATTCCTCGAAGATCTATTGTTACGGGAAGATTTGACATAACTGTACTATAGTGTATGGTGGAACATTGTATTCCCTTAAAATCTATCTTTCACTAGTCTTGTTGTACCATTGATGTGACGTTACAAACGATGGTACAACAGCTCTGATTGCGTTTGTGCATGTGCAAGTTGCAGTTCGTAGGCGTTTGGAAAATGGCCACGGCAGTTCATTGAAGGCACAGGAGGAAGTTCAAATCTGTCAGTAAGTGCAGATTTTTTAAATAGTAGCCAGCACACAGCAGGACACCAGTACTTCTCTTTACATTTAACAATAAATAGTATCTTTGTGGACCGGGAAGGAGTGGAATGTTTTCACGGACACGGGCGGGGCGGTCCCCTGACATCACGGTGCAACCGTGGAAGAAGTCACAAGCTTTTTTTTTTTTACACATTTGCCCATACACTATAAGAGACAGTGAATGAGCAACAGTAAACAACACTTTTTCACTTCTCGAGGTTTCATGACAACCTCTCGAAGTGAACAACAGTGTTATTGTTCACAGTTGCCGATCCACTATCCTCTATATCTTCCATGGAATGGTCTCTTGCAGTAGGTAATTACTTCTGGGATAATCCCCAGCAGTTATGACCATGTGGGAGGACAGTTACGATAGGAGACCTTGTAGGACTGCATGGCCGAAGGCCGCCCTACGTCGTGAGGCAATATCCAAATTGTAATGCCTTGCGAAAGTATGGATTGTGGACCAGGTAGCTGCACTGCAGATATCTGAAATGGAAGCTTCTTTAAAGCAAGCCGCAGTAGTGGCCATGGCCCTAATGGAATGGGCTTGGACAGGTGCAGGTAAATCCTTGTTGTAGTTTTTGTAACAAAAGGTAATACGATTGGCCAACCATGAAGAAAGGGTTCATTCAGCAACAGGAAGCCCTTCTCTGCCAGAAGCAAAGGTGATGAATAATTGAGACGTTTTCCTAATCGACTGTGTATGAGTAGCGTAATAGCTTAGTATACGATGGACATCTAAGGTATGTAAAAGATTTTCACCGTGATTGGAGTATTCAGGGTAGCAGATCGGAAGCTCCAAGGACTGATTTAAGAATATGTTCAGAGACTACTTTAGGAAGGAAGGATGGGTTAGACTGCCCTGTCCTTGTGAAAAATCAAGTAGGGTTCCCTGCACGAGGCATGAAGCTCGGAAATACAGCGAGCTGACGTGGTGGCCACTAGAAATAACGTTTTCCATGAAAGGAAATGGAGGTCACAAGTGGCCGCTGGCTCGAAAGTTTCGAGGGTCAATTTTCTATAATGAAATTGAGATCCCATGCAGGAGTGGGTCTTCTAATAGGAGGCTTAATATGCATCATTCCTCTCAAAAACATCTTGGCTAAATTATGTTGGTACAGTAGTTTGCTATCTAAAGGTTCATGAAATGCAGAGATGGCAGCCAGGTGGACTTTGATGGAGGAGTAACTTAATCCTGACTCCGATAATGAGGCTAGGTAGTCTAAAACCTTCATCAGTGGACAAGAGTAAGGGTCCAGTGAGCGAGAGGCAGACCATATGGAAAAGCCTTTCCATTTGGAATTATATTTCTCCGGTTGCTGGTTTACGACAAGCCAGGAGAATGTTGGCAACAGGAGGGGACACGTAAATCTATGAGTGCGCCCTCAGCAGACAAGAGTGAAGATGAAGGGTCTTCAGGCTAGGGTGCAGAAGGGATCCGTGACACTGAGTCAGGAGGTCTGGTCTGACTGGCAATTAAAAGGGTTCCCTTACTGACAGTTGTTGGAGTAGAGGGTACCACGGTTGATGAGGCCACATTGGTACTATGAGAATCATGGTGGCCGGCTCCATTTGCAGTTTCAATAGAGTCCGTTGCAAGAGAGGGATAAGTAGAGTCCTGTCCAAGGTTGGGACAGGGCATCTATAGACCATCCCTTGTTGCTCATGATAATGGAGAAGTAACAGGGGGAGCCATGATTGACTGGGGAGGAAAACAGATCCAGCTGTGGAGTTCTCCATAGGTCAAAGATTTCTTGGAGTACTTTTTCGTGAAGTGTCCATTCGTGAGTGGACGACTGGCCGCTTAACCAGCCTAAATAACTAACTGCACTGTCCTGGTAGGCAGATGGCTGTTAGCGTTAGTTGTCTGATGGCTTCCTGCCAGACTGCAAGGGTCTCCATGCAAAGGGTGCGTGATTTCATGTCCCCGTGGTTGCTGAGGTAAAACACCACTGCAGTGTTGTCCGACTGAATCAGCAACGGTGTGTGCTTGAGGTAGGGCTGGAATGCCTGAAGGGCTAGACGGACCGCTTTCATCGTGAGGAGACTGATATGTGAGTGATGGGAAGAGGCGGTCCACTGGCCTTGAGTCTGATAAGGACCTAAGTTCACCCCATCTGTCCAGGGAAGCAACCATGGTTAATGTCTGCATGGGACGGAGGAAGGAAGCGGAAAGGCATTCCTCGACAATATGGTTTTTATTGTCCACCATGTCAGGGACGACTTCAGAGAAAGAGTGACCCTGATTTTGTCACTGAACTGTCCAGTTTTTTGAGACCACTGACTCTGGAGGGTCTACTGGACAGGTCTCATATGAAGGTGGGTGAATGCCACCGACGAGATGGCGGTTGACATGTGACCCAGAAGGCTCAGCACTGGTCTGGCTGTGACTATTTTCTGAGTCTGTATTCGCGAACCCAGAGATATAATGGTGTCCTAACGAGCAGGCGGAAGGTAAGCTGTGACTGTATATAGAACAGCTCCGATGTACTGGAGAGACTGTCTGGTTTGGGCTGGACTTCGGGCAGTTGACCATTATTCCTAGGTCACTGAACATGCTCAGAGTAGTGGCTAGGGAGGCAAGAAGAGCTTCTCTGCAGTCTGCTTTTATTAGCCAATCGTCTAAGTATGGAAAGACTAAGTGCCCTTTTTTCCGTAATGCTGCTGCCACCACCACTAGACATTTGGTGAACACTCTTGGGGCCGATGAGAGGCTGAAAGGGTGTTTGAAACTGGTATTTTTGATCTAGAAGGTGGAAGCGCAGAAATCTGTGATGGGCAGGATGAATGGGGATATCTAGGTAGGCATCCCTCATATCCAGGGGACACAGCCAATCTCCTTGTTTTAGGATAGGCATGATGGCCGTTTAAAGTTATCATGCAAAAATGTTTAAACTGAATGCATCGATTCAGGTGTCTCAAATCTAGTATTGTCAGATCTCCGGTTCGCTTGGGTACCAGAAAAAAAAAAAAGGGAGTAAAATCCCATTTGATATTCTGGAAGGGGCACTGGTAAGACAGCCTGTTTGGCTAGAAGTGCCTTCAATTCTTCTGAAGTAGGGACATGATGTGAAGAGTAATGGATTACCGGGGAGGATTCCAGTGTGTCCCTTTGGATGATCTGAAGTACCCGTTTGTCCAAAGGGATCGTTGTCCAGGCCTCCAGATGGAGGGCAAAATGACCCACTGCAGCCTCCAAGGCCTGGTCGAGGGGAAAGCCCTGATAGGTCACTGGGTACTGATTTGCCTGGCCCCCTCCGTAGGACGGGCATGGGAACCACGGGTGGCAGAGGTGTTGCCCCTTGTGGACTGGGCACAACCTCGGAAGCCACCTCTGTTAAGAGGCCTTATATTTTTTGCCTCTTTTTGGAATAGGTGGAATATTGCGTAGGATAGGTTGGCTGCGGAGTATAGTACATGCCATGTACCGTACGACAGGTTCTGCCTGATGCCTGCAGGTCGTCTAACAACGTCTGAGTACCTGACCCGAACAGTTTGGGCTCATTAAAGGGTGCACTGGCTACTTTGTTGTATATCAGGAGCAAAACCTGAAATGCGAAGCCAAGCATGGCGATGCAGAGAAACTCCAGTAGCTGAGAGTTGGGTTGAGGTATTTATGGCATCATATCCTGACTGGAGTGAGTGGCGGGAGACAGAACTGCCAGCGGGCACTGTTGCCAATAACTTGTCCCTTTCCTGGGAAGAAGTAAGTTTATTGATGTCATCAATGGCCGAAGCCCTAAGGGTACGTTGGCATTTAACCATATGTCCCATATATTTTAAGATTCGAATATTCATGGTGCCTGAGGCAAAAATACAGGTAACTCACCTGTAACAGGAGTTCTAGGAATGGTATATGTTGTTCATCCACACTGTCTGGCAGGTTCATTGCCGCTTTAAATCTTGCCGGAAGGTCTTCAAGCTGGCTCCTCCCACCCACACGGGTGGTAAAACTCTCGGCTTCGTCCCATGATGCCAGATCTAGCCCGCTGGAAGCCAGGTTGTGCATCGAAGCTGGGGAGGCCGGGTAGGTCGTGTGGATGAACATATACCATTCCTAGAACTCCTGTTACAGGTGAGTAACCTGTATTTCTAGGGACATGGATATGTTGTTCATCCACACTGTCTGGCAGACTCCTAGCAGTTCTCCGGGAGGAGGGAGCCAAGATGCACACCCCTTACTTAGGGAATAATGACTGGAGAACTGAGGCCCCAAAACCAGCATCCCGGCGTGACTCAAAGTCTATGTGGTAATGGGTAATGAAGGTGTGTGCTGACTTCCAGGTAGCAGCCCTGCAGATTTCCTAGATAGGGACGTCCCTGGAAGCAGCCACCGATGCAGCGGTATGACGGGTAGAATGAGCTCTTATCCCTCTGGGAGGCTCCATGCCCGCCAACCTATAGCAGAGATCTATGCAGGAGGTGACTCACCTGCCTATCGTCCGCTTGGCTGCAGGTCTGCCAGGTGTGGCTTTAGCGTAGGTGACAAACAGCTGGCGAACCCCTCCCTGAACTTCAGCCGTCCGCTCCTTACAATAAGCGAGCGCTCTTCTAGGGTCCAGAGTATGGAGCCTATATTCGGCCTCCGAGGTGTGATTGGCGTAGAACACCGGCAGAGTCAACACCTGGTTAAGGTGAAACTCCAACATCACCTTCGGAAGAAACTGGTGGGGCAGAGGACAACCTTGTCCCTGTGGAAGACCAGATAAGGAGACACGATGGAAAGCACCTGGAGCTCTCCCATCCTTCTGGCTGACGTGATAGCCACCAAGAAGGCAGTCTTCCACAACAGGTGAGAGATGTCACACCTGTGCATCAGTTCAATGACTTGCCCATGAGCTTAGCCAATTCCAGCAGTAGATCCCATGGAGGTGGAGGTTCTCGCACCGGAGGGGATATGTGATCAAGGCCTTTGAAAAGGCACCAGACCACCTTCTCCTGCGCCACCGACTGCTTTCCGGCCAGCGCCCGGTAAGAAAAAATTACTCACCTTAGTAATGTTGTTTCTTCTAATGGAGTCTTGCTATATTATGACATATGCAGTGAGTCCTAACCTTGAACGTGTCGAGGTGAAAGAGTTAACTTTCCATGCCAGGCATGGAACGCTGAGCTCGAGCTCGGTTGAAACTCTGTCTTTTTTTTTTCAAACTCAAACCGTCAGATCTTTACGAGCTAAACTCACTGAGGTCCTGTGAGGAAGCTGTAAACCTACACTAGCCAACTGGCTACTAAACATAAGAACACATTTTTTGGTCCCAAAACAAAGACTCAAGTCAGGAGATCCAAAAAATGAAAAACACAACACCAAGCATCCCAAGAAAGGAGGGGTGAAACAACAAGGGAGGCACCAACTGAGTGCCAATCACTGCACTGCCCACCCACATCCCAAAACAGAGGTTCTGAGAGGGAGGGGGGTCATAATAAGCAAGACTCATTAGAAGAAACAACATTACTAAGGTGAGTAATTTTCTTCAAACAACATGAAGTCTTGCTATATTATGACATATGCAGACTACAAAGCAGTACCTCCATGGAGGAGGGACAGAACCTACTTAGAAATAGGCTCAAACACAGTTAGACAAACCGAGCATCACTCCCAGCCTGGATGTCCAGGAGTAATGCTTGGTAAAAGTGTGAACTGTTTTCCAGGTAGCTGCTTGACATATCTCTAAAATAGGATGTCCCTGGCAGCAGCCAGGAAGCAGCTGTACCTCTGGTAGAGTGAGCCCTCAGGCCTGAGGGGGAACCTCACCCAGTTTTTCATAGCAAATTGATACAAGAGACAATCCACCTGGCAATGGATCTTTTAGTGGCAGGTTTCCCTTTACCAATCTCACCATAAGTGAGGAACAGTTGGAAGGAGTCAAACCTCTGACCCTTGGTATGCTCTACATAGTAACTATGGGCTCTCTTCTCATCTAATCTGTGCAGCCTCCTCTCGCCAGAGGAGGAATGGTCAGTGAAGTACACTGGAAGAGATATGGATTGATTAAGGTGGAAATCTGAAACCACCTTAGGCAAAAACTTCCTATTAGTCCTGAGGACCACCTTATCTCTATGAAAGGAGATAAAATCAGGCTCCACTGACAAAGCTTGCAATTCACTTATAGTCCTGGAAAGTGATGGCTACCAGAAACACAGTCTTCCAAGTCAAGTACTTAAGTTCTGCTGAAGACAAAGGCTCAAAGGGGGGTTGCATAAGCTGAGCAATGCAAACATTAAGATCCCAGGCAGGGGCAGGGTCCCTGAATGGAGGGTTGGTATGAAGCAATCCCTTGAAAAACTTGGATAATACAGGATGAGCTGAAAGAGAAGAGGGCTTACCTGCTGAAATAAAAGCAGACACAGCTGCCACATGCACTTTTAGGGTAGCTGGTCTCAGCCCCAAGGTATTTAAGTGGACCATATAATCCAGGACTGTGGGTAAGTCAGCAGATTCTGGGGAAATATGCTTTCCAGAACACCATATGGAAAACCTTTTCCATTTGGAATTAAAAGTAGCCCTGGTGGAAGGTTTCCTAGAAGTCTTCAGGATATCCATTACACCTGGGAGAGGTGTAGATCAGCAGACTAACTCTTCAAGAGCCAGGCCTTGAGATTGAGAGATTTGAGGTTCGGTACCAAACCCTCCTGAGCACAGGTTAACAGGTTGTGCTTCCTGGGAAGACACAGGGAAGATGAACTGCATGATGACAGGAGTGGATACCAGGGCTGTTCTGGCCCAATCTGGAGCAATCAGGATCACTTTGCAGGGTTGAGACCTGATTTTGACTAGCACTTTGAACAGGAGAGGAAGGGAGGAAAGCACATGAAACTTCCTTCCCAATTGAGGACTAAGGCATCCAGAGGGACTGAGCCCAACACTGGGGGCCTGCAGCAAAAAAGGGGAAGTTGGTGATTGTCTGGGGCTGCAAAAAGATCCGTCTGTGGGGTGCCCCATCTGGCAAAGATCACCTCCAAAACCAGGGGGTCCAGTGACCATTTGTGATGGTCCTGTGAAATCCTGCTGAGAGCATCTGCCAGGACATTGTCCTTGCCTGGGAGGTGAACTGCTGTAAGGGAGGTGTTCAGGGAGTAAGCCAGAGACCACAACTTCATTGCTTCGGTGCACAAGGCCATAGAACGAGTGCCCCCTTGCTTGCTGATGTACCACATTGTGGTGGTGTTGTCTGTTCTGACCTGTACAACTTTGTTCTGAACAGATTTGGAAAAGCTAGGTGCCAGAAAACTGCTCTGAGTTCCAACAGATTGATATGGAGCAGAGATTACTGAGGGACCACAATCCCTGGGTAGTGAGGTCGCCCATGTGAGCTCCCACCCCAAGAGGGATGCATCTGTAGTAAGGATTAAGGAGTGAGACTGAGTGACAAAGGGAACCCCTTGTCTCAGGTTGCTCTGATCCTGCCCACCACTGTAGGGCCTGGATCAGGGTTTGAGTAACTGGGATCAATTTAGTTAGAGGGTCTTTCCTTTGAGACCAAAAGACTCTCAAATGGAACTGGATGTCCCTCATCTGAAATCTTGCTCCCTGCACTACTGCTGTAGAGGCAGCCATGTGCCCTAGGAGCTGTAGAAAATGCCTTGCTGGTAGAGACTTGCAGGGTGAATGAGGAGGCCAGAGAGACCAGGGTCCTTGCCCAGTCCAAAGGAAGGAAGGCTCTGGCTTTCTCTGTGTTCAGCTCTGCGCCTATGAAGGTGAAGAGCTGTACAGGCTCTAGAACTGACTTTGAAAGATTCAGAAGGAAACCTAGAGAGGTGAGCAGTTGCTGAGTTATCTGCAGGTGTAACCTGACCTGGTCTGGGAACTGGCCTAGTATGAGCCAATCGTCCAGGTAAGGGAAGATGGCAATTTTTTGCCTTCTTAGGGAAGCAACTGCTACTGCCAGGCATTTTGTGAATACCCTTGGAGCAGAGGTGAGGCCAAAGGGCACTGCTCTGAACTGGTAATGGCCTGAGGGCAGATCGAACCTGAGGTACTTTTGATGGGAGCTTCTGATGAGAATATGGAAGTAGGCATCCTTGAGGTCCAGGTACGCTAGCCAGTCCCCTGGCCTTAGAGAGGGTAGAATAATTCCCAGAGTCACCATTTTGAATTTTGGTTTTAAAAGGTGCTTGTTTAGGTATCTGAGATCCAGGGTGGGCCGCCATTCTCCTGTCTTTTTTGGGGTAAGGAAGTACCTGGAGTACAATCCTTAGCCCTGGTGTAGGGATGGAACCCTTTCCACAGCTCTGAGAGCCAGGAGGGAAGAGACCTCTGCCTCTAGGGCAAGTGCCTCTGGTGGATTTGCAGGTGGAAAGGATCTGGTTCTCATCTTTGAAACTTTTGAAGCTGAGAACCAGTCCTGCTTATACTTCCAGGACCCACTTGTCTGATGTCAGAGACTGCCAGTCCTGGACAAAGTAAGCCAGCCTGCCCCACAGGTAGGTGAGAATTGGCCCTGGCAACCCCATCAGGTGCCTGCTTGGCAGGGGCTTTGGGCTGAGGGGTGGAAGCAGGCCTGCTTGCATTCCCATCTGCCTCTCCCAAAGAACCTGGGCATAAGCAGAAGAGGAGGCCTGGGCCTGGAAAAGGCCTATGAAAAGGCCTGCCTGCCCTGGAAGCTGCCTTGAGGAGTGGCCTGCCTTTCCTTGGCCTGTGCACCCCACAGGTGGTCCTATACTCATCCATTTTCTTCATGTAATTCTCTGTCTGCTCCCAAACAGGGAATTACCCACAACAGGAAAATCCATGGCTTTTAGTCTGGGTATCCGAGACAGGCTAGTACATCTGAGCCAAGCCATTCTCAGTGCCACAGATGTAGCCATGACTCTCGATGACACATCATTAGAGTCCACTGCAGCATGGAACTGCACCTTGGATGCCTCAATACCATCAGCAGCCACCTGCTCCAGCTCCTTGGCAAGCTGGCCAGGGACCTGCTTTGCTAGAGCCATAACAGTGTCCCATCTGGATTTCTGATATCTCAGCAACATAAGCCATATAATTTGCCTGTCTGATTCCCAAGGATGCTGCTACGCACTGTTTCATTGCCATGGCATCAATCCTCCTGGAGTCCCTGTGAAGGGGTGCAAGCCAAGGGAATATTTGCCTTGTCTGAGGCTGCAGCCTGCACTACCCCAACATGGCTGCATTGTTGTGAAAGGAACTCCGTATCAGAGCCTGACAATATGTACCTCTTGTCCATTCTCTTATCCACAGGAGGTACAGTGTGAGGAGTTTTTAGAATTTTAAATGTCTGTTTCCCAAAAGATTTATGCAAGGGAATAGACAGTCTCCTAGACTCTGGGATATCCATCATTTCCACATAGTCAGGCTCCTGCTGATCATCCACAATTTCCTCCATAGGGAGCTGGAGGGTTTCAGCCACTTTTTTATAAAACATAAAATGAGAAGGGGACTCAGAAAGCCTAGGAGGAGACACCCCTGAAGGTCTGTCTGGGGAGAGGTCCGGTTCAATGGGCACATCCAGACTTTCAAATCCACATTCACTCTCCTCATACTCCTCTTCCCCCTCCTCCGGTTCATAATATTCCTCTAAATCATAATCTTGAACCGCCAAACCGGCGCTATTTGAAGGTGCGGTTCAGTCAGGAACCGGAAAGCGACTGGACAATTTAATCCTTGGCTATTTCTTCAGCGGTTGGAGAGGAAAGTTTTGGCTCCACACCAGCTCATTTCCTAGTCCTTTCTGCTGGAGCCGACTCCTCAGAGTCGGTTCTCCTTTTGCCCGAGGAAGTCTCGCCCTGGTCAGAGGGCACTCCCTCTGGGAACCGAACCGGGCTGGCCATCCGGTTCAGCGGACTTCTTGCTCCCTTTCCCTGAGCCTACCAACTCTTTTCCAGGGTAGCTGCAGGAAAATTTTTACAAATCTGGCAGTCTGCATTGAGGTGGTCAAATCCCAGACAAAACACAGGTGGTGTGGGGTCAGCCTGGCAAAACTTCCCCACACACTGCAGTGTTGAAACCCAGTGGGCCCGGTTTTTCCTTTGGGTTTCTCAGACATAGTGCCAGTCCTAACCAAACTTACCCGTTTATGGCAATCTGCCAGGCAAGACCCTCTTATCGGTTCCCAACCGTGTCACGGGTCGTGGAAAAAAACGTAATAAAATCCGTTTTTTTTAGAACCGATAAGAACCGGTAACCACACTCTAAATCACAGATTAAGATACTTTAAACAACCTGATCGGTTCAAACCGAACTGATAAACTGTTTACAAGTTCCACACAGAATAGAAATAATGTAAATCTATCTAGTACTCACAAATACCAAAAGAGAGCTTGAACCGACCGGTTGCGGTTTAAATTCGGTCGAAAACCGAGAAAAACAATACTTTAACCGACAAAATGAACTGAGCAGAAGGAGAAATCTCCAGAGCGACTGTTCAGTGAGGCTGAGTAAAGAATCTGACGGTTTGAGTTTGAAGAACAACAGACAGAGTTTCAACCGAGCTTGAGCTCAGCGTTCCGTGCCTGGCATGGAACGTTAACTCTTTCACCTCCGGAGCAGTTCGAAGGTTGGGACTCACTGCATATGTCATAATATAGCAAGACTTCATATTGTTTGAAGCAGAGATGGCTGCCAGGTGCACCTTGAAGGTCGTCGACCGAAGCCCTTGCTGAGAAAGGGACCACAGGTGGTCCAGAATGCTTGCCAAGGAGCAGGAGGAAGGGTCCAGGCCCTCACCCTGACACCAAATGGAGAATCTCTTCCATTTAAAGGCGTAGCATTTTCTGGTCGACTCCTTGCGGGAAGCCTCAACCACGCTGAGGACCTCGTCGGAAAGACCCACGGCCAGGAACTCTAGCCGCTCAGGAACCAGGCCGTCAGGTGCAGAGATTGAAGGTCCGGATGGAATACCTCCCCCTGATTGACTGAAATCAGGTCCGGGCAGGGTGGAAGCCTGGCTGGAGCCTGGAGCTGAGACTGAGGAGATCTGGATACCAGAACTGGCGGGGCCAGTCTGGGGCTACCAGAATCACCTGTGCCTTGTCCCTCCTCGCCTTGAGAAGCACCTTGTGGATCAAGGGAAATGGGGGAAAGGCATAGAAGAGGCCCGGGGTCCACGGCCTCAAAAAGGCATCCCCTGCAGCGAGCCCTGCTGAGGGGGGCGGGCATGAAACAGTCTCAGCTTCACATTCTCCCTGGAGGCAAACAGCTCTGCCTGAGGTGTGCTCCAGTGGGAGAACAGATCTTGTACTACCTCCGGCAGGAGAGACCACTCGTGGGATGTAGCTCCTATCCGGCTTAGGGCATCAGCCAGAATGTTGGAGGCTCCTGCCACATGGATGGCAAGGAGATCCGCCTTCAGGCTGCGCATGAGGGACCAAACGCGGAGAGCTTCCCTGCACAGAGGCATGGAGCGTGTCTTGCCCTGGCGGTTTAGGTAGTACATGGTCGTGGTATTGTCCGTCTGGACCTGGACCACTTGACCCCGTACAAACGGAGCGAAGGCGGTGAGGGCTAGACGAACCGCTTGAAGCTCCAGCAGGTTGATGTGGCATCGGGACTCCCGAGGGGATCAGAGGCCGTGCGCTCTGCGCTCCCCCAGATGGGCACCCCAACCCATCAGAGGCGCATCGGTCGATAGAGAGACTGTCGGCTCGGGGCGGACAAACGGGATGCCCTCCTGCAGATGAGCTGGAATGGTCCAACACTGGAGAGCATTCCACATCTCCTGGGTCACTGCTACTGGCTGATCCAAAGCATCGGAGCGCTGTGCCCATCGGCTGGCCAGTCCCCATTGTAGGGGACGCATGTGCCAGCGGGCCCAACGGACCACGCTGGTGCAGGCCGCCATGAGGCCCAGGAAGCGGAGGAAGTCCCAGGCAGGGCGCAATTGCCAAACCTGAAATGATTGGGCAAAGGAGGAAAGAACCTCGGCACTGTCCGCCGGGAGCCGTGCTCTGGCTTGCAGAGTCTCGAGCTCTGCCCCGATGAATTGTATCACCTGCTTTGGCACGAGTTCCGACTTGGCCTCGTTGATAAGGAGGCCAACCTGAGAGCAAACCTGGAAGGCCAGATCCCTGGACCGCTCCACCTCCACTCTGTAGGAGGCCGCAATCAGCCAGTTGTCCAGGTAGGGGTACACCTGGACCCTTCGGCGCCGCAGGAATGCTGTCACTACTGCCATGCATTTGGTGAAGACCCTGGGAGATAGAGAAAGGCCAAAGGGCATGGCCCGGAACTCATAGAGGAACCCCTCTGCCCTGAAGCGGAGGAATCTCTGGTGGGACGGATTGGGACGTGAAAGAATGCGTCCTGGAGGTCCAGAGAACAGAACCACACGCCTCGTTCCAAGGATGAAATGATCTGAGCCAGAGTGACAATCCAGAAGGTTCGAAACCTTAGGAACCTGTTCAGGTCGTGCAGGTCTGGAATGAGGCGCCAGCCCCCCCCCGTCCGTCCGTTTCGGGACCAGGAAGTACCTGGACACAAACCCTGGGTCTGGTGGAGGATCCGCCACCTTCCTGATCACCTCCTTTTCGAGGAGTAGGGCAATGTCGGCTTGACGAGCCGACAGGGAGGCTGCGGACCCTGTAGCCCCCACTGGGGCTATGGCTCGGCAGGGCGGGGCCTGCTCGAACTCCAGAGGCAGACCCATTCCTACCACCTCCAACACCCAGCGGTCCGTGGTGATAGTGGACCAGGCGGAAAGGAAGTGGCGGAGCCGTCCCCCCACGCGGGGAACCTGGGGGGGAGCGACACCCCTCAACCTGTCACTGGGCAGGCTTGGAGGAAGGACCGGCTGAGGGACCTCCTGGGCCTTTTCCTCCCTGCTTCCTGTTGGAGGAAGCCACAGGCTTGGCTTTGGGGTGCCAGGCATGAGCCTGCTGGCCCTGATGCTGGTGTTACTGGGCTGGACGTGCCGCAGGGGCAGAAGGTCAAAAGGACTTATGTTGCTGACGATGGCCCATGTCCTTCTGAGTGGACGTGACCGAGTCCAGGGTAGCGTTGGACTTTTTGATCCTCTGGAGGTGGCCTTCCACTCCAGGGCCGAACAGGTCGGTCCCCAAGAAGGGGACGTCCGCCAATTTGTGCTGGGTATCCACCGTAAAGGTGGATATCCTCAGGCAGGCTCTGCAGCGCATGGCCACTGCGGCTGCTACTGATTGGACAGAGGAGTCTCCGATGTCTAGAGCCGTTTGGAGCTGCTGTTTCGCCACTGCCCTTCCCTGATCCTGCACCTGCTTGACCGTAGTCTGCAGGTCGGCCGGGAGATGAGGGATCACCCCATCCAGGGAGCCCATAAGGGCATGGGAGAAGTGCACCATCAGTACGGCCGAGCTGGCCTGACTGAGGTCGAAGGAGGATGCAGCGTACACCTTGCGCCCGGCACAGTCCAGCATTTTGGACTCCTTGTCGGGGGGCTTATCCACATCCCTAGTGTTCCTGGAGCACCGGAAAACGCTGTCGGTGACCAACCCCTCCACAGAGGGGTGTTCCGAAAAACCGGACAAAGAGCCGGTAGGGACCGCATACTTCCTGGCCATCCTGGCCGAAGGTGCAGGACAGGAAGCTGGCCGCTGCCAAAGCTCCAAGGCTGGGCCAACAATGGCTTCAGCCACCGGAAAGGCCTCCGTGGGAGAATCCCCTGGGTCCAGTATCTCCGTGAGAGGATACTTGGCCCGCTTGGATACAGGTTCAAGCTGCATTCCGGTGGACTCCGAGATGAGCCGAAGCAGACCCATGAACGATGATGGGCTCTCGTCCATCGCCTGCCCCCCCGGAGGACTCCAGGTCAAGGGGCCTGGAAAACAGGGAGGAGTCGTTGTCAGACTCTGAGGAGTCTGCGAAGAGCTGCCTGGGGCCTGAGCCACCCTCCACCTGCCGAGGACTGTCGGGAGTGAGGGTGACAGACAACCGGTGGGGCAGACCCAGACCTGACTAAGAGTCCTTGGTCGGAGCCCTCGATTTCGGTTGTGGAGGCGGAGGTTCCACCACAAATCGGTGGGGCAGCTGGTTTCGGCCGAACAACCGGCCCAGGCTTGGGCACCTCGACCACCGCGAGGGGTTGTTTCGGCCTTTCGGGTGACAGCCACTTAATGGCTGGGGAAGGTGATGGCGTCTGCTTGTTCCTGGACAAAAGGAGCTGCTGCCACATTAAGTCCTGTAGCGTCGACACAATTTGCGCCGAAGCCTCTCCTCTTCCAAGGAGGAAGACGAGGACGAGAGGCGCTGCCGCTTTCCTCGGTGCCAAGACCGAGACCGCCGATGTCGGGGCGGATCGGCTGGACTGAGACGAGGTCTGAGACCTCGGTGTTCCAAGGGTGGGTCTGGGAGGGGACACCCCCTCCTCGGCTCGGGAACCTTGACCGGGACTCCGCACAGGAGGCGAGGCAAGTCCTTGGTCTGCACCGGGGAACTGGTGATGAGGGGTTATGTTTCACTAGTCGACAGCCCGCCTGACGGGTCGAGAAAAATCTTGACCGCTGGCCGACGGGTGTCTCGCCGGGTGACCTGACGGGACACCGAAGCCAGCAGCCTTAGCCGCAACCTCGATCAAGTCGAGTGTCAACTGTCCGGGAAGGGGACCTCTCCCACTAACGCCGACGGTGGACCTACCTTCGAGTCCTTCTTTGACCCAGAAGAGTGTCCTGATGGCCTCGCCTCGTGGAGAGGGACTGGCAAAGCCTCAAAAGAAGCTGTGTAGGAGGATCCCAGAGAGAGCGGGATAAATGCCGCGATCGAGGAAGATGAGGATGCGGCCTGGGCCGCCTCCTCCTCGAGGGCAATCATTTGCTCAAGTTGCTCAGCCGAACCAGCTGCCGCGGACACCGCCCAATGGGTCTCCTTGGACTTCACTGACGGATAACGTTTCTTGGGGTGCCCAAGTTGCAGCCGGGCAGCACGGTCTTGGTCAAGGCCGAGGCAGTAGACGCACGTGGAGTGCGGATCCGTCCTGGACATCTTCTGCCCGCATGGGCACCACTGAAAACCGGGAGTCGATTTGTACATTGCAGCCGCGAGGAAAGAATTTGACCGAAGTCTTGAAAACTTTAAAATTATTTTCGGGTGAACCGAAGAGTTAGGATCCAGTCTATACGCAGAGTGTTAAGGAGGGAACCCGAGCTTCCAAGCGGTAAGGAAGATCTGGCGTCATGGGGCAGAGCCGAGAGTTTTACCACCCGGGTGGGTGGGAGGAACCAGCCTGAAGACCTTCCGGCAAGATTTAAAGCAGCAAGGAACCTGCCAGACAGTGTGGATGAACAACATATCCATGTCCCTAGAAACCTTTTCCCCCAGGTAGTTGATTCTTTATCAGGTGGTAAGGAACTCATAGGTTTGGGCTTTTTAGTATGCTCATGAGTGGCAGTAATGACCACTGAATCCGCTTCTGGGATGGTGGACAGTAATGTATGATCCAGGGCAGCCTGATATAAGTGAGCTGTTTTTCGGGGAACAGCTGTAATAGCGGACGGCTGATGCCAGGGAGCCAGAATGGCATTCTGGTAGTTCAAGATATTCTGCCATATCCTTACGTTGTTTTTCATGCTCTGTAGTAGAGAATCCCATGATCTTTTGTATTTGAATCATCATCTCACTAAAGGTCAGGTCATCTGGAGGAGAGGTGGAAATGATATAGGCAGGTACTCATCCAGGGAAGAGATTTCAGACTAGGGGGACTCCGGGTTCGGGAAATCCAGATCTTGGAACTCTTCTTCATCATTATCACTGGGGAGATCCACCGGTAGTTCAGGTTAGGAGGGGGGAGACCAGGGTGGCAGTATATCCCTGTCTCCGTGAAATCTTTTGAGTGGAGGAGACTGAGACCGGAAAGGATCCTCTAGCTTTCCTGGGTCGGAAAGCTGGGAATAGTGCATGGCAAGCAAGACGTGCTGTACCACCTTGGTGATGTTTTCTTGGGAAAAAGTGGGGGCAAGCAGTGGTGGGTTAGAGACAATGATGGTGATGGAGGAGATGAGACAGGCAGTGTGGGCAGGTCTTGCCCCTGGAAAGTATGAACCAGGGTCCCGATCTCTGTCTGCTTGCCCCCTGTAAGATGCCACCTGTGAGGGTGGAGGGACATGCTGTAAGGCAAAAGCCATTGGTTTGCCTTGTGGAATACGGGATCTCGTTGACAAGCCTGGGGAATTATGTTCACTAAATATGTCAGATCTTGTCGACGGAGCAGCCATTTATTTGACTGAATTTAAGACAACAGATAGCATTGTCGACAAAAGGGTATAAGCCCCCACTGACGGAGCAGGCAGAGCCTGCACAGTGTTTAAAGCGCAGTCGACGAGACGGTATGAGCTCCCGTCGACTAGGAAGCTGGAGGAAGACGCTCTGTCGACGGAGGAGAAACAGAAACCGTGGCCGGCGACGCGGCCGGGAGTGAGAGGAGGGTTTTTCCCTCTCCTTACTCTGCCGAGAACAAGAACCAGAGCTGGGGAAGCCCTTGGTACGATCCCCCTGGTTCTTCAATAGAGACATTTTCTGCTCTGTAAGTAAATGCTGAATTTCAAGCAACTGTCGACGATGGGTTGCTCTATTAAACTCCTGACAGGAGTTGCAGGAATTGGTGTCGTGCGTGGGTCCCAGACACCTTACACAAGCTGTGTGGTTGTCAAAGTGGTATCTCTTCCTACCGCAACAGCAGGAATGAAACGGAGCTTGTTTAGTTGAAGAATCTTTAGACATTAGTTTTCCTAATCCAATTCTCGTTGACTGTTACACAGAAGTTGAACTAGCTGCCATGCAAGATGAAGACTGAGGAAAAGACAGCCAACTCGGTTAAGAAGGGGGATAAAACATTTTATAGGTACATCAGAGAGTGTAGAAAGACAAAGGGAGGGATAGTGAGGCTGAATAGAATGAATGGTGGGTGGGCAGAGGGGGACAGTGAAAAAGCAGGGATACTGAAGGAATATTTCTGCTCAGTATTCACAAAAGAGGAGGGGGAAATGCCTAATCCAATTAACAGAAGCACTCTTGATAGGGGGGTCGATCCCAGCCCTTTCACAGAAGAAAGGGTTCTGCAAGAACTCCTAAAACTGAAGGTGGACAAAGCAATGGGGCCTGATGGAATTCACCCCAGAATTGTAAAAAGAATTAAGGGAGAACTAGTGAAATCACCTGCTACTCTCTTTAATAAATCATGGGAGGATGGTGTGGTACCCAAGGACTGGAGGAAGGCAGATGCGATTCCCTTCACAAAGTGGGCGGACAGAGGCAGGAACCACAGACCTGTCAGTTTGACTCTGGTAGGGAAAGTGATGGAGTCACTTCTGAAGGAAAGAATAGTCGAGTACCTAGAGGCCAGTGGGGCACAGGACCCAAGGCAGCATGGGTTCACAGCAGGAAGGTCATGTCAGACGAACCTAATAGATTTCTTTGACTGGGTGACCAAAGTAGTAGACCAGGGAGGGGCTGTGGACATGGCCTACCTAGACTTTAGCAAGGCATTTGACACAGTCCCACACAAAAGATTAATAGTCAAATTAACCAGCCTGGGAGTGAGTCCCAGGGTGGTAGCCTGGGTAAAACATTGGCTGGACAACAGGACACAGAAGGTAATTGTAAAATGGAGTCCACTCTGGAAGAAAGAGGGGTTACTAGTGGGGTACCAGCAGAGTTCAGATTGGGTCCAGTCCTTTTTAATGTCTTTATAAGTGACATTGCAGAGGGACTGGAAGGAAAAGTATGCCTTTTTGCAGATGACACAAAGATCTGCAACAGGGTTGATACACAAGGAGGCGTGGAAAGGATGAGAAGGGACTTGGCAAGGTTGGAGGAATGGTCTGAAGTATGGTAGCTAGGAATCAATGCAAAGAAGTGCAAAATAATGCATTTGGGAAACAAGAACCCGGGAAGATTACACAATTTGGGGTAGTAATAACAACAAAAAGGAAAGGGACCTGGGGTAATCATATCAGATGACCTTAAGGTTAGCAAGCAATGTAAGAAGGCAGCAGGGAGGGCTGGGAGTATACTGGGATGTATAGGGAGAGGTGTCACCAGCAGAAAACAGCAAGTTGTTATCCCCCTGTACAGACAGTTGGCGAGATCCCATCTGGAGTACTGCGTCCAGTTCTGGAGACCCCATCTCCGCAAGGACACAGACAGGATGGAGGCAGTTCAGAGGAGGGCAACTGAAATGGTGCAGGCTCTGCAAGAGAAGCCATACGAGAAGAGACTAAAGGAGCTTAATATGTATACCCTTGAGGAAAGAAGGGAGAGGGGGGACATGATATAAACTTTTAAGTACCTCAGCGGAATCAACAAAGTCCAAGAGGGTAGCATCTTTCAGAAAGAGAGACGTGCAAGAACAAGGGGACACAATTTAAAGATAATGGGGGTGCGGTTCCAGGGCAATGTGAGGAAGTATTTTTTCACAGAGAGGGTAGTGGATGCATGGAACAGCCTTCCTGAGGAGGTTGTAGGGTCTAAAACCGTGGGAGAATTCAAGAATGCATGGGACAGACATAAGGCAATTCTTGTGGGGGATAGGAAGAAATAGGCTGGTGGTTAACTAGAATCTGCGGCCTATCCTGTAGGTAGGGAAATGGGCAGACTAGGTGGGCCAAGCGGTCCTTATCTGCCTATGTCTATGTTTCTATGAGCATCCCAGGGACCACCCACACTTATACAGGAAGCAGGAAGATGTCATGTGTGGGCGGTCCCTGGTACAAAACTGCTATAAGAGCAGCCGTGTCACAGCGCCCTGTGCTGGAAACTCCCAGAAGTAATTACCTACTGCAAGAGACCATTCCGTGGAAGATCTACTGTTACAGGTGAGTAACCTGTGTTTCCAGGGACGTGTATATGTTGTTCTATCCACACTTCTGGCAGACTCCTAGCAGTTCTCCAGGAGGATGGAGGCAAGGCGCACACCCCCTATTTAGGGAAACAGAGATTGGAGAAGTGAGGCCCCCAAATCAGCATCCCGGCATGACTCTAAGTCAGTGTGGTAATGGGAAATAAAGGCGTGTGCAGACTTCCAGGTAGCAGCCCTGCAGATTTTCCTGGGTAGGGACGTCGCTGGAAGCAGCCACCGGCACAGCAGTATGGTGGGTGAAATGAGCCCTTAGCCCTCCAGGAGGCTCCCTACCCACTAACCTATAGCAGAGATCAATGCAGGATGTGATCCAACTGTCAACTGTCTGCAGGTCTGCCAGGTGCGGCTTCAGCGTATGTGACAAACAGCTGGCGAACCTCTCCCCGAACTCCAGCCCTGTGCTCTTTGTAATAAGTGAGCGATTGCGTCAGGTCCAGAGTATAGAGCCTGTGCTCGGCCTCTTGGGTGTGATCTTGGAACACCAGGAGTGTCACCACCTGTTTAAGGTGAAACTCTGACACAACCTTCAGAAGGAACTTTGGGTTGGGGCGCAGGACAACCCTGTCCCTGTGGAAGACCAGATAAAAAGACTCCATCGAGAGCGCCTGAAGTTCACTGATCCTTCTGGCTGATGTGATAGCAACCAAGAAGACGGTCTTCTATGACAGGTGAGACATCTCACTTGTGCATCGGTTCGACTGGCTTGCCCATAAGCTTTCCCAGAACCAGCAACAAGTCACACGGTGGTGGTAGTTCATGCACCGGAGGGGAAATGTGATCTAGGCCTTTGAAAAAAAACACGCCAGACCACCTTCTCCTGCGCCACCAACTGCTGACCTGCCCATGCCCGGTAAGCAGAGATGGCTGCCAGGTGCACCTTAAGGGTTGCTGACCAAAGGCCCCCTTTGGAGAGGGACCCTATGTAGTCCAAAATGCTAGCCACTGGACAGGTCAAGGGGTCCAATCCCTTATCTGGACACCAAATGGAGAATCCCTTCCATTTAAAAAGCATAGCATTTCCTGGTCGATTCCTTTTCTAAATGCCTCCACCACAGTGAGGACATCTTCGGAGACCCCCAAAGCCTGGAACTCTAGCCGCTCAGGAACCAGGCTGTCAGGTGCAGGGATTGAAGGTCTGGGTGGAGTACCTTCCCCTGATTGATGGAAAGCAGGTCCGGGTGGAGTGGCAGACGCCTCAGAAGCCTGCTGCTGAGGCTGAGGAAATCGGGATACCAGAACTGGCATGACCAGTCTGCAGCCACCAGGATCACCTGTGCCTTGTCCCATCTGACCCTGAGCAGCACCTTGTGAATCACAGGGAGGGAAGGCATAAAAGAGGCCTCAAGAAGGCATTTTCCCTGCAGCAAACCCAGCTTGGGGGGGGCGGGGGGAGGAGGACAGAACAGCCTCAGCTTCGTGTTCTCCCAGGAGATGAACAGGTCCACCTGAGGAGTGCCCCACTGGGAGAACAGACTGTGTACTACCGCTGAATGGAGAGATCACTCCTGAGACGCCTTGCCCACACGGCTGAGGGCATCTGCCGGCTGACTGGAGACTCCTGCCACATGGATGACAGGACATCTGCCTCCAGGTTACGCACAAGGGACCATACACGGAGAGCTTCCTTGCACAAAGGCAAGGAGTGTGCATCCCGCCATGCTTGTTGAGGTAGTACATGGTCAGAGAATTGTCCGTCTGGACTTGAACCACCTGACCCCGAATGTGTGGAGCGAACACAGTCAGCGCTAGCCAAAATGCTCGAAGCTCCAGCAGGCTGATGTGCCATCGGGACTCTTTGGGGTCCAGAGTCTGTGGACTCTGCGTTCCCCCAGATGGGCACCCCAGCCCATGAAAGAGGCATCAGTCGTGAGGATGACCATTGGCTCAGGTCGGACAAACGAGATTCCTTCCTGCAGATGCTCTGGGACTAACCACCACTGGAGGGTGTCCCACATTTTCTGGGTCACAGTGACCAGCTGGTCAAAGTGACCTTTGCGTGGAGACCACTGGCTGGCCAGCTCCCACTGCAGGGGAGCGCATATTCCAACGGGCACACTGGACCATGCTGGTGCAGGCCGCCATGTAACCCAGAAGGTTCAGGAAGCCCCGGACAGGGCGCAATTGCCAAACCCAAAATGATCAGGCAAAGGAGAAGAGAACCTCCACCCTGTCCACCAGAAGCCAGGCTCTGGCTCGGCAAGAGTTGAGCTCTGCCCCTATAAAGCTGATCACTTGCGAGGGCACGAGTTCTGACTTGGCCTCGTTGACCAGGGGCCAAGGGAGATGCAGGTCTGGAGGGCCAGATCCTTGGACCGCTCCACCTCCTACCTAGAGGGACCTATCAGCCACTTGTCCAGATAGGGATACAACCAGACCTAAGGTAAGCTGCCACCACTATCATGCATTTGGTGAAGACCCTGGGGGCCAAGGAGAGGCCAAATGGCATGGCCTAGAACTCGAAGAGGGTTCCTTCCACCCGAAAGTGGAGGAAACTCTGGTGGGAAAGACGGATCGGGACGTGAAAGAATGCATCCTCAAGATACAGGGAGCAAAACCACATGTCTTGCTCAAGAGATGGTATGATCTGGGACAGAGTAACCATCCTGAAGGTGCGCGACCTGAGAAACTTGTGCAGGTCATGCAGATCTAGAATGGGGCGCCAGCCCCCTGTCGGTTTTGGCACCATGAAGTACCTGGACACAAACCCTGTGTGTTCCTGAGGATCCGCTACTCTGACCATGACCTCCTTGTGGAGCAGCTAGGCTATGTCGTCTCGAAGAGCCGACTGAGTGTCCGTGGATACCAAGTCCTCCTCTGGGGCACAGGCTTGGCAAGGAAGGTACTGCTTGAATTCCAAAGGCAGACCCTGACTGACCACTTTTAGAACCCACCTGGCTGTGGTGACAGCAGACCAGGCGGAAAGGAAGAGGTGGAGCCAGTCCCTCACGGGAGGACCCAGGCGTTGTGTGGCAGGCATGAGGGTAGCACTCCTCATCCTATCACTGGGCAGTCTTGGAGGAGGAGGAGGAGGGGCCGGCTGAAGATCCACCGGAGCCTCCCCCACCGGGATTGCGGATGACTGAGGCTGTAGACTTAGGCCGAGGTCGCCAGGCCTGAGCCTGCTGCTGGGCTGCCTTGGCTGCAGGGGTAGAGGAGGATCGAAAGGGTTTCCGCTTTTGCTGCTCGAAGCCCTTGGGGTCCCTCTGGGCAGATGTAACCAGGGTAGCACTGGACCTCTCAATGCGTGCGAGGTGACCCTCACCCCTGGGCCTGAACAGGTCGGTGTCCAAGAATGGGACATCTGCCAGTTTGTGCTGAGTATCCGCCGT
This sequence comes from Neoceratodus forsteri, assembly GCA_016271365.2. Taxonomy (NCBI): domain Eukaryota; kingdom Metazoa; phylum Chordata; order Ceratodontiformes; family Ceratodontidae; genus Neoceratodus; species Neoceratodus forsteri. The sequence goes on from CM028130.1 coordinate 483,699,162, forward strand.
AAAGGTCGAGATCCTCAGCCAAGCCCTGCGGCGCACAGCCACTGTAGCCACCAATGAGCGGGTGCAGGAGCCCCCGATATCCAGGGCTCTCTGAGGGTGTTGCTTGGCCACTGCTAGGCCCTGGTCACAGACCTGCTTGACTGTGGTCTGAAGGTCTGCGGACAGATGAGGAAGCACCTCATCCAAGGAACCCAGCAAGGTGTGGGAGAAGTGGGTAATGAGAATGGCCGAGCTCGCCTGGCGAAGACCAAGCGAGGAGACAGCACAGACCTTCTTGGCCGCATGGTCCAGTTTTTTTGATTCTCTCTGGTGGCCTGTCGACATCGCTGGTGTTGTCGGAGCACTGGAACACTAAGTAGGCTACCAGTCCCTTGGCTGAGGGATGCTCCATGAATCCCAAAAAGGAGCCAGTGGGTACTGCATACTTGAGTGCCATCCGGGCACAAAGACACAGGGCAAGAAGTGGGGCAATGCCACAGCCCCAAGATAGGGCCAATGACAGCCTCCGACACCGGGAAGACCTCCGTCATGAGTCTCCCCAGTCAAGAATCTCGGTCAGGGGATGGCGAGCCCGCTTCTGAACCGGCTCCATTTTCATCCCTGTGGACTCCAAGATAATATGGTGGAGACCCATGATGGAAGAGGGTCCTTTCTCCGTTGACGGATCCCCCACGGTCTCCTCATCGACTGGACAAGAGTGCAGGGAGGAACCTTCAGACTGAGGAATTCTCGTAGAGTGGTTGACCGCCAGGATCTCCACTGATCTGCCATGGACAGTCAGGGGTGACGGTGACTGACAGCTGATGTGGGAGGCCCCTGGTTGGCCGAGAATCCTTGGTCGGGACACTGACGTCCGGCTGCTGGGGTGGCAGTTCCACCACAATCTGTGGAGAAGCCAGAATCAGGATTGTCTTGACCGGCTCTGTGGGTGGAGTTGGTGTTGGCTGTTCGGGCGACAGCCACGTGACGACCAGCATCAAAACCGGTATCAGTTTAGTGCCGTCAAACAGCAACTGTTGCCCATCACATCCTCGTAGCGTCGACACAATTTGTGCCGAAGCCTCTCCTCACCCGAGGAAGAAGAGGATAAATTAAGAGTGGTGGCACCACTTCCCATGGTGTTGAATGGGACTGCCAGGGGCAGGAAACAATGGACCCATGCGAGGATGACCTTGACTGCCGGGGGGCGGCAGCGGTGGTGGCTCTGAGGGAGTCGACGACCGCTGAGGCTCCTGGATCAGTGGACTCCAAAGGCGGAGTTGGTGTTGGCTGTTCAGGCGACAGCCACGTGATGACCAGCATCAAAACCGGTGTCAGTTTAGTGTCATCAATCAGGAACTGTTGCCCATCATGTCCTTGTAGTGTCAACACAATTTGAGCCAAAGTCTCTCCTCACCCAAGGAGGAAGAGGACGAATTAAGAGTGGCGGCATCGCTTCCAGTTGTGTTGAGAGTGGGACTGCCAGGGGCAGAAAACATCTGCCCACGAGAGGTTGACCTTGACCATGTTGGGGTGGCGGCGACGGGGCTCGGAGGGAGTCTGCATCCGCTGAGGCTCCCGCCCCTTCCACAGTCTGAGTAAGGACCGGAGTCCTGAAGACAGAGTTGGCGGCTTCTTCAGACGACAACCAATCGATTGGGTTGAGGAAAATCTTGGCTGGCTCACAGATCAACGTCTTGACAGACTGGCCCAATGCGGTTTTTGTGAAGCCAGTGGCCTTGGCCGTGGTTTCAAACTAAGTCAAAACCAGAGAATCATGGGAATCCGAGGCCCTAGACCGAGAGCGCTCTTGATCCCATGAACAACGATGAGTCCTGTCCTTTTTGGGACTCTTTTTCCGATTTGGACTTGTGACCTGAAGGGTCCTGGCTGCCGAGTTGGCTGGGATTAGCACAGTTCCTGGAAGGAGCTTGTGAAAGTGGAACCGAGCTGGAGTGGCATGAAGGCAGAAGCTGATGTGGATAAGGCGGCAGCCCGGGCTGCTTCCTCTTCAAAGGCCGCAAGCTGCTTGGCAGACCCCATGGCCGCGGAGACCACCCACCAGGCATCCTTTGACTTGACCGGAGGATTCCGTTGACCCGGGCAGCCCAGTTGCAAGCGGGCGAGACGGTCCTCGAGGATGGCAGGATGGAACGAGAGACAGAAAGCACAAGCCTGGGTACTGTGCTCTGAACCCAGGCAGTACACGCATGTGGCGTGGTGGTCCATCCAGGACATCTTCTGACCGCAAGGGCACCGGCAGAAACTGGGAGCAGACTTCTCGTCCATTGCAGACACAATTGGTAATTGAGCTGAAGACAAACCAGCGAGGTTTTAAACTTTTGGGAAGGAAAAGGACGTCAAGGGCCCCAGGGTACCTGAAAGACCTGGGAGGAAGGGAGAAGGAGAATGGTCATGAGAGACTGCTGGTCCTCTGCCAGGGCTGTGGGAACTTGCAGGGGACCCTTCCCAAGGGAGGGGGTTGCGGAGCCCACTCACCAGAGAACGCCCAACTGGCGAGGAGCGAAGATGGTGGTGCCCTTGGGGGCAGACCACCTGATGAGGAGACCAGAGCTGTTCTGGTCCATTAGGGTGGCCCCTGTCCCCACTGACTGAACCCCCCTGCCCGCCAGGAGGGGAAAGGAGGCCAGACTCAGCACTCTGACTGTACCCAGAAACTCAGAGCGCGCGCTAAGGACAAACCAGGGCACCGAACGCCAGAAAGAGATCTACCCCTCGAGAAAGGCCTTCCAATGGCTGCAACATGCAGAGGGGAGAGCAGAGAGAATCCGGCACCAGGATAGACCACCCTCTGCCTGTTGCAGCACTGTCAGCTGAATCGACACCTTGGGCAGGGCCTAGGTGAGCTCCGAAGCTCTGCAGAGCCTGACTGCCAATTGAGATCATCCCAATCCTCGTCCGGACCTGGAGGACGAGATCGGGGAGATCTCCAATGAAGCAACCCTTGCAACTCTTCCTCTTGCAGCACCGAGGATGATGTCAGAAAGAGACCCAGTGGGACCAATGGCACTACCCCGCTCAGTGACACCGCCAAAGGAGCAACCAGTGCAGGCCCAGCATATAGCAGAGACCTGGACACCAGGGGGATTCAGGCTCCCGAGGGGGCATCGGACTGCAAAGGATGCTCAGTCGACCCAACCCCTCGCGCAGGCCTCTGGTCTAAGTAAAACACAAAACAACAAAGACCTGCTCCTCCTCAATATGTATAGTACTGCAGGGAGGCCCGGGTGAAGAGCGAAGGGTCCTGGCCTTGGCGTACCTAGTGCGATGCTGCCCTCCGAAAGTCGGAGGTCCCAACCCAACTTCGCTGCACGCTGACAGAGGGTGCGAAAATCCATAGAAAAGCAAGCTTTGCAACTATTTATGTCGTTAGAGGGACCCAGACATGAGGGGAAAAAAAAAAAAGTTACTAACCTGTAACAGTATTTCTAGCAGTGTTATATGATGTTCATCCACACTTCTGCAGTGTTCCTTTCCCTTTAAGACTACGCCAGAATGTCTTCAAGCTTGCTCCTCCCACCCACCCATATGGTAACTCCCCTAGCACCGCCCCATGATGTCAGATCTTACCCACTGGATGCAAGACTGGTGTGCCACTTGGCAGGGGAGGCTGGGTGGGTCAGTGTGGATGATCATCATATAGCACTCCTAGAAAGATCAGTTACGAAAAGACTTTTGTCGTAACAGTAGATGATCTAGGAATGTCTCTTGCAATGAAGTCATTACTTGGAAGTTCCCGATAGGTGGCGCTCTAGCACGCAGTCTCTTCTAGCAGTCTCTATACCAGGGACCACCCACACGACCTCACTTACTGGGCTGTGCCTATAAAAGTAGGTGGTCCCTGGTAGTCTCCATTCCCCGCCGGTTTCAGCTCGTTAAAGCGAGGGACTGAGGGGAACAGAGGTACCAAAGCATCTTGACCCTACGTCGTTTTCCCTGTTACAGAATGGCAGGGGGACAGAGGGAGGGAAGCTGGTTACTGCAAGAGACATTCCTAGAAGATCTACTGTTACGACAAAAGTCTTTACGTAATTGATCTATCTTCCACGGAATGGTCTCTTGCAGTAAGTCATTACTTCTGGGAGATTCCCAAGCAGTTGCGTGGCCAGATATGGCATTCTGCCGTACATATAGTGTGGACCTAGGACCGAGAGGTGCTGAGAGCAGTATATCAGCATATAAAGATAATTTTGTATTCTATCTGTAAGTACTCCATTATTGTATTTGTTATAGGGTTATGGCTGAAAGACAAGCCAGACTGGCTCTTATTGGGCATTGTCAGATGAGTTAAGCAGATATAGACCCGATACTGCGAGAATTCAGAAGAAATTCCAGCCATATAATGGAGTGATTAGTGGGTCTCAGTGGCATGCAGTAGAAGAGACAGTATATGTCAAAGCCTACTGAGGTCTGAATTTTGAACAGTAACTCAAATTACACAATGGTTATTTTGTATTGCTACAATGTAGCAAGTTAAGTTTCTTTTTTTTTGCCGTATCTGATTTTCAAGTCCTCAGAAAATGTATCCATATTGGCATAAATAGGCTACATAAGTAGCAAACGATGTGAAATGAAACAATCTTTCATACTGGAATCTAGTGGCTTCGAGTCAGTAGTATTGTTGTAGTCAATATTGTACTCGTTTTAGGGTAAAGACATGGAATGCAACAGAATAATGTCAGTTCCATCGTGCCCTAGTAATCTCATTTGCAAGGGAGTCCCAAGCATGTTAGGGCCTGCAGCCTTCTTAGGAGTAAACCTGAAATGTTAAGTTTACAATATATATGTATTCGCCATTGTTTCTGTGGCTTTTATCTATGGTCAGGTGAAGACTGCATGTAGCAGCAGCAATTTGGTAAGAATATTATGATCCATATTATCGGGATATATTGATCGTTTCTCAGCATGTGAGTAGTAGCAGGCTCTGCTCATGGGACGGACACAATGGTCCGGCGCACAACAGGCCTAGAGGCATCCCGATGGAATGACCGTAATGGCCTGTAACAGTGATACCTCAAAAAGTGGCTAGATGTAAAAAGCCTCATGGGAAAGGCCTCAGTACTACTTAGAATCTGTCACCGTCAGATTCTTATGAGCCCTATGGTAACCAACTAACAACCCAGAAATAATTTGGGGTCCAAAGACTTGTCGAGACCCCCAAAAAGAATCCAAGTAGTTAATAAAACAAAGTATAATAAACATAGGAACAAGAAAAATCCTCCGTTAAGAAGAGGCACCCAGGTACACCCCTGGGGTGCTACACTGCACCTGCCCACCCACATCCCAAAACAACTAGGTTCCAGGAGGGGAGGCAGGGAAGGAGGTCAGAATACAGCAACACTCCATTAGAAGAAACACAATTACTAAGATGAGTAATTTTTTTTTTCAAACAACATGAAGTCTTGCTGTATTCTGACTACATGTAGACTATCAAGCAGTACCCCCAGGAGGAGGGAACTACAGAACCTATTTTGGGAAAAGGCTCTGCAGTACCAAACCTAGCATTACTTCTAGCCTGAATGTCCAGGGAGTAATGCTTGGTGAATGTGTGAACAGTCTTCCAGGCAGCTGCTTTACAGATTTCCACTAAGGGTATGTCTCTAGCTGCTGCGACCGAAGCAGCTGTACCTCTGGTAGAATGAGCCCTCAGGCCTGAGGGTGGCTCTTTCCCCAACTTTGAGTAACAGAACCGAATGCAAGAGACGATCTTGCCTAGCAACAGTTCTCTTGGTGGCAGGCCTACCTTTACCCACCTCCCCATAAGTGAGAAACAGCTGGGAGCAGTCTTTTCTATGGGGCATAGTGGATTCTAAGTAATAACTCAGAACCCTCTTTACATCAAGACTGTGTAGTCTCCTCTCTCTCCCGAAGAGGACTGATCAGTAAAAAATACAGGCAGTGTCACAGACTGGTTCAGATGGAAGTCTGATACCACTTTAGGAAGGAATTTCCTATTCGTATGAAGGACCACCTTATCCCTATGGAATGAGATGAAATCAGGTTCCACTGATAGAGCCTGTAACTCACTGACTCTCCTGGCTGAGGTAATAGCAACCAGGAATACAGTTTTCCAAGTCAGATATTTGAGCACAGCTGAGCAAAGAGGTTCAAAGCGAGGCTGCATCAGCTGTGCAATACAGATATTCAGGTCCCATAAAGGAGTAGGATCCCTGAAGGGAGGACTGATGTGAACCAAACCTTTAAAGAATTTCTTGAAAACTGGGTGGGAAGCTAGAGAAGAGCCCTTCCCAGCCAAAAGAAAAACAGTGATAGCTGCCAAATGTACCTTGAGAGTGGTAGGCCGAAGGCCTAAACTGTTAAGATATACCAAATAATCTAAGGCAGTGGTAATATCAGCTGAATCTGGCTGAATGTGCCTCTGGGAACAACAGAACCCAAACCTCTTCCATTTAGAATCATAAGTTTTCCTAGTGGAAGGTTTCCTAGTGGCCTTAAGGATATACAGAGCTGATTGTGAGAGATGTAGGTCTGCATAGTCTAGCTCCTCAAGAACCAAGCCTTGAGCCTGAGTGTGTGAAGGCTGGGGTACAATATCCTCCACTGAGATGAGGTGAGGAGGTTGAACTGTCTGGGAAGGCAGAGGGGAATTGTCACTGATAGTGACAATAGTGGAGGATACCAAGGCTGTCTGGCCCAATCTGGGGCTATCAGAATCACAGTGCAGGGTTGGGACATGATCTTGACTAGAACCCTAAATATCAGAGGAAAGGGAAGAAAAGCACAGAGAAACCTGTTGGTCCAATCCAACAGGAGGGCATCTAGAGGAACAGACCCCCGCAGAGGGGGCCTGCAGCAGAATAGAGGGAGCTGATGGTTGTCCAGGGCTGCAAAGAGATCCTTCACTGGAGTGCCCCATCTCTTGAAAATGATCTGAAGAATGAGAGGATTCAGGGCCCATTCGTGGTGACCATGAGAAATCCTGCTGAAAGCATCTGCAAGTACATTGTCCTTCGCTGGGAGATGCACAGCAATCTGGGAAGTCTGCAGGGAATAAGTTAGTGACCATATTTTCATGGCCTCGGTGCACAAGGCCGAGGACCGAGTACCCCCCGTCTTGTTGATGTACCACATGGTTGTGGTGTTGTCTGTCCTTATCTGCACGTCTTTCCCCTGAATTAAACTCGAAAATGTCTGAAGGGCCAGAAAGACGGCCCTGAGTTCGAGAAGATTTATGTGAAGAAGAGACTCCTGATGGGACCAAGTCCCCTGAGCAGTATGCTGATCCATGTAGGCTCCCCATCCCAGCACAGACGCGTCTGTGGTGAGAGTCACTGTGGGAGCCTGACTGAGGAAAGGAACCCCATGCCTCAAGTTGTCCTCTTCCAGCCACCACTGGAGGGCCTGAATCAAAATCAGAGACACTGGAACCAACTTGGAGAGGGGATCTTTTTTCTGAGACCAAAAGGCTCTTAGGTGAAATTGAATATCCCTCATCTGAAACCTTGCCCCTTGCACTACTGCAGTGCAGGCTGCCATGTGGCCTAGCAACTGCAAGTAGTGTCTGGCTGGCCAAGACACAAGTGGACAAAAAGAGGAAGCCAGAGATATGAGGGATTGGACTCTTGAGGGAGGAAGGAAGGCCCTGGTCTGAACAGTGTCCAGCTCCACTCCTATAAATGTGAGAAGCTGAACTGGCTCCAGAACAGACTTTTCCAGATTTAGGATGAACCTTAGGGAGTGTAGAAGATTTTGAGTGACCTCTAGAGCTGATCTGACTTGGTCTGGGGACTGACCTACTATGAACCAGTCGTCCAGGTAAGGAAACAGTAGGATGCCTTGCCTTCTGAGGAAGGCCACCACTACTGCTAGGCATTTGGTGAATACTCTTGGGGCAGATGTTAGGTCGAAAGGCATTGCTCTGAACTGGTAATGGCCTGAGGGCAGTTCGAACCGGAAGTACTTTCTGTGGGATTGCCTGATAGGTATGTGGAAGTAGGCATCCTTGAGAACCAGGGAGGCTAGCCAGTCTCCTGGTCTCAGAGAGGGAAGAATAATTCCCAGAGTCACCATCTTGAACTTTGGCTTTAGTATGTGTTTGTTTAGGTACTGTAGATCCGGGATGGGTCGCCACTTCCCTGTCTTTTTTAAGGTAAAATACCACCTGGAGTACAATCCGTTTCCCCGAGTACAATCAGTTTCCCCTGTGAATGAGAGGTACTCTCTCCACTGTCTGCAGAAGCAGTAGAGAACAAACCTCTATTTCTAAGGCCTGTGTTTCCTCTTCTCAGGAAGGACAAAAAGCCTTAGCTCTCAACTTTGGGAACCTGCTGAAGCCGAGAGCAAGACCCTGGCTCACCACCTCCAGGACCCACTTGTCTGAAGTGACAGACTTCCAGGCCTGGAAAAAGTGAGCCAGTCTGCCCCCTACAGGAACTGAGAAGGCGACCCTGGCTGACACATCAGGGTGTCCATCTGGCAGGGGGCTTAGACTGAGAGGAGGATGCAGCCCTTGTCATCCCCCTTCTGCCTCTTCCCCTAAAGAACCCCCTCTGCTGAAAAGAGGAGGAGGCCTGGGCCTGGTAGAAAGGCCTGTGAAAAGACCTGCCCCTGCCAGCCCTGGATTGCTGTCTCTGAGGAGTGGTCTGCCTTTCTTTGGCTGCAGCACTCCTGTATGTGGTCCTGTATTCATCCATCTTTTTCATGTACGTCTCTGTTTGTTCCCCAAACAGAGTTACCAGTGACAGGAAAATCCATGGCCTTGGTCTGGGTATCCCGAGATAAATTGGTACACCTGAGCCAGGCAAATCTCCTCATGGAAACAGATGTAGCCATGACCCTAGAATGAACATCACTCGAGTCCACAGCAGCATGAAATTGGACCTCTGAAGCTTCGATGCCATCCACAGCCACCTGCTCCAGCTCCTTGGGCAGCTGGGGAGGGGCATTCTTAGCCAGCTCCAGAACCGTATCCCACCTGGACTTCTGGTATCTGGCTGTATATGCCATATAACTGGATTGCCTGAGTCCCAAAGAGAATGCCAAGTACTGCTTCTTTGCCATGGCATCCACTTTCCTGGAATCCTTATCTGGGGGTGAGACTCCAAGGGAAAATTATCCTTGTCACAGGCTGCAGCTTGCACTACCCCAACATGGCTGCAATGGTTAATAAGAAAATCTGTACCAGGGCCTGACAGGGCATACCTCTTGTCCATTTTCTTATCCACAGGAGGTATGGATGTTGGAAACTGTAATTTTGGGTCTGTTTCCCCAGGGGCTTGTGCAGAGGGATAGACACCCTTTTTGACTCTGGGACATCCATCATCTCAACATAGTCAGGCTCCTCCTGATTCTGTTCAGCTTCTTCCACTGGAAGCTGAAGAGTCTCAGCCACCTTCTTGTAAAACAAGAAGTGGGAGGGGGACTCAGAAGCCTGGGAGGAGACACATTAGAAGGCCTCTCTGGGGAGATGTCAGGCTCAATAGACTCATCTAGGTCTTCATAATCCTCATCTCCTTCCCACTTGCCCTCATAAAATGCTTCAGGATCATATTCAGAAGCAGACAAGTCCGACCGAACCGACCGTCTCTGTGTTGGTGTCAGTTCAGTCAGAACTGGGCGAAGCGACTGCACAACAGCAATCGCTTTGGCTATCTCGTCAGCGGTGGGACCATGGGAACCGGGATCCGAACCTGCTGATTTGCGTTTTCTTTTTACAGGAACCGAGTCTGCAGAATCGACTGCTAGTCTGCCGAGGAGTGTATCACCCAGGTCAGTGGGCACCCCTTAGATTCGGTCGAACCGAACTGGCTGGCCATCCAGGTGAGCGGATTTTTCGGTCTCCCTTTCCTTTAGCCTACTTAAACGTTTATCAACAGTGGCCTTAGGAAAGTTCTTGCAGATTTGGCAGTCTTCTTTGAGGTGGTCAAACCCCAGGCAATAAACACAGATGAGGTGGGGATCAGCCTTGGCAAAAGCCTCCCCACACTCAATGCAGTGTTGAAACCCAGTGGGCTCAGTTTTCTTTTTGGGTTTCTCAGACATGCCTTTAAACACAAAGTCACTCTTACCAGTGTTCAAGCCAAGCGACTACCAAATCTATCGGTTCCAACCGTGTCACGGGTTGGATGAAAGCACCAGAGAAATCAGCTTTTTTTCAGGAACCGATAGATACTGGAAAAGCACACTAAAAACCTGTTAACCCCCCCCCAAAAAAAACCAGATACATCAAAACGCTTCAGTTCCCAACCGGACCGACCAGAAAGAAACCGGAAACAAAAACAATTTCTTTATAAACTACTCTACTACCTACTAATACACTTACTGTACCAGGACAAAGATATAAAGACCGAAAAAATAAAGAAGCAGTTTACCAAACCAACTGATTTTACCACAACCGAACCTAAGTGAAGGAGAGGATCTCCGGAGCAACTTCACAGTAAGGCGGAGTAAAGAATCTGATGGTTACACTGAAGAGTACCTGGGAGAGAGGTTTGAAAACAGAGCTCGAGCTCAACCTTCCATGCACTGGCATAGCGTTAACTCTTTCCTCTCCGGAGCAGTTCAAGTGCTGGGGCTAACTGCATATAGTCAGAATACAGCAAGACTTCATGTTTGAAATGTATTATATGCAGGTAAAGGTGCTGTTCTATGATGCAGGGACTGCTCCGTTGAAGGTGGGATCAGGCTCGTCAACGGAAGAGAAATAAAGGCATACCCCGTCAACACTGTAATGTGTCTTACTGATGATGGATAAGTGAATGCATGCTCCATCGACGGTGGAATACACCTTGTCGATGATGGAGGAGTCAATGCATGCTCCGTCGACAGTGGGATGCTCTTCATCGACAATGGAACAGTAGGTACATGCTCCGTCGATGATGGAAAGTGTGTCATCGACAATGAGAAGGCAAGTGCATGCTCCGTCAATGGTGGCAGACTTCTCGTTGACTATGGACGTTTAGGAGCATGTCCCATCGACGATGAAGCATGTAGAGTGTGCTCCATCGACAGAGGAGGTGTTTTCATCGATGAGGATGTCTTGTGGAGCCCTCTCGTCGATGAGGGAGTGTGCCCCGTCGACGATGAACACAGCAGGACCTCCATCGTCGACGGTGCATGTGGTTTTGTCGACAGGGGAGCAGAGGAATGACGTCCCGTCGACGATGAACGTTCCTTTCTACGTGAAGATGAACTTCTATGTTCTTTTGATGAAGAAGTGCCTGCCGTTGATGGGGGAATATGGCCCATCACTGAGGAATGTTTTCTTGATGATACATGTTTAGGAGATGTGACCGTTGAAGGGCAGTCAGGCAGGACTTTAGATGAAGGTATTTCCTTCCCTATTTTGCTTCTTGAAGAGGACTCTGAAGTTTTTAAACCCTTTGATCGACTACCCGAGTCTGTAACAGGGAAACATCCATTGTAAAGCTCTTGGTCAAGCACAGGAATATGGTGCCGTGAATGAAGCCCAGGCACCCCAAGCTATGGGTTCAATCCACATCGTAGACTGCTGGCAGAAGAGTAAGCTGCTGTCAGAGCTGAAGCCGGTTGGAAAATGAACGGAGACTACCAGGGACTACCACCTTTTATAGGCACAGCCCAGGAAGTGAGGTTGTGTGGGTGGTCCCTGGTGTGGAGACTGCTAGAAGAGACTGCCGTGCTAGAGCGCCACCTATTGGGAACTCCCAGAAGTAATGACTTATTGTAAGAGACCATTCCGTAGAAGATCTACTGTTACAGGTGAATAAACAGTTTTTCTAGGAATGTGGATATTTACTTGGTTTACTTGGTACTGAAGGCAGAAGAGGGCACAGGGCCCATTGGGACTGCCTTCCCCACACCATGTGGGGGAAATTAACCAGAAATGTAAAATAAATATTTATTCAATGCTGTCTTAAAATTAGTAAAGTCTGAGATGTCCATGACATTCTGGGGTAGAGCTTTCCACAACCTGCAGGCCTGAATAGTAAAGTAGCCATTCCTCTTGCTGGTTGTTGCCCTCTGGATATAAAGTTGCCTATTGTGGGAGTATAAATTAGATGGTTTAGAGGCAAGAGTAATTCTCTGATCAGGTCCCGATTGTGTAGGATGCTGAACAACATGAGAATGTCTCCTCTATCCCTACATTTCTGTAAGTCATACATATTTTAAGGACTTTACCCTGTCTGGATATGGGAGTCCCTTTAGTACCATCTACTAGCTTCTTATCTTTTACTAAATGTGGGGCCCAAAAGGAAGCAGTACAATCAAGGAATGGTTACATGTAGACTTTATATAGGAGGTATCAAGCACAATTTGCTCCTACTAATGAAGGATTTACAGATTGATCTAACAATTCTGTTGGCCCTTAGTGCCATCTTCCTACAATGGTCCCCATGTGTGAGGTCATTAATAATGGTGATACACAGGACGGTTTCTGAGGTAACATCCCTCAAGATGGTCCCATTTAAAGTACATGAATAGCATCTGTTTTTTTTTTTCCCAAATGGACAACCGAGCATTTTTCGACACTGAAGAACATGTCATTATTAGAAGCCCGGTTCTCGATCTTGAATAGATTATTGAGAGTACTACGTTCACCAATATTATCCACTTCAAAGTCAAGCTTGGTATTATCTGCGAATTTAATGATACTGCACTGTAGTGTAGGTCACAGATAAAAATTCCAAACAGAACTGGTTCCAAGACTGAACCCTGGGGGATCCCACAAGTTACATCAATCTCTTCAGACAGGATGTTAGAGATCTTAACCTGGTGGGTCTGACAATGTAGCCATTCCTCAACCCACCGTACTAAGTATGAATTTAGTCCCATTGTGAGCATTTTGAGTATTAACTTGTTGTGAGGCACAGTATCGAATGCCTTACGGAAATCAAGATAAATTTCATCGACTGGTACACCTTGGTCAAGGCTACAACTGACCTTCTCGCAGAAATGATAAATTTGGGGTACAAGAACGTCCCTTAACAAAGCCATGTTGGGTTTGATCTTTAAGTCCTCTGTGTACTATTTCATTTTTCAGCCTAATTCTCAGAAGTCTTTCCATGAATTTACAGACCACCAATGTCAAGCTGAGCGATCTGAAGTTCCCAGCTAAGGTTCTGTTACCCTTTTTATAGATTGGAAACACAGTAACCCTCTTCCAGTCTGAAGGTATAATGCCTGAACTGAGGGACTTGTTGAAAAGGATTTAAGGGGTAATGTCAAATGATCAGCAGGTTCTTTAATAAACTTAGAATTTAGGAGGTCAGGCCCTGATGAATAATTCTTTAATTCTTTGAGGACTTCATTAACCTCCTGTGGTAAGTTTTCACACTCGTGTGATGTATCTGAAATTATTGTTGTTTTACCCTTTTTCGAGAAGACGGAGTCAAAGTACCTACTGAATGACCTCGCTAAGTTCCCCAATTTCCACTCCATCCACTACCAGTGAGCAGAGTCCATTATCACCTGAACGGTTATAATTATTGTATGTAAAAAATGACTTTTGGTTATCTTTAGTCATGGATAAACTGATGTCCAACTTTCTCTTCTCTTTCCTAATCATATATTTAGTTTTTTTTTCAATTCTGTTTTATAGGTTTACTTATTTTGTTCACTATTGGTCCATCTGTAATTTTTAAAAGCTTTTTCCTTTTTGTGAATTTGTTTCCTTATATTTGCCATTAGCCATGGAGGTACCTTGCCCCCTTCTGTTGTGGACTTGTTTAATAGGTATAATAAAGGTGTTCTAATTAATGATAGATTTAAGAATTTGCCAGGAATCATCTACATCTAGGTCAGCCATTAAATTATGCCAGTTATATGAATTAAGCACTAAGTTAATTTTATGATAATTGCCTCTGGCATAATTGTACCGATAACATGTCTCTCAGATTATAGTTTTGGGTCTAGCTAAGCTGAAGGTTGTACAGTTGGGATCCCGATTTCCAATGGGGGGATTAATTGAAATGTCAGTAATATCAGTGTCCACATTGGTTAATATGAGATGCAATGTGTTATTACCCCTGGTTGGTTCTACTACAAGTTATTCCAGACCAGCTAACAGGGTGGTGTCCACAAAAGTACAGTTACGTAAGAACTTACCGTAACAACAGATTTTGAGAGAGGCTCTTGCAGTAGGCAATAACGATAAGGACTGAGCTGCTAGGGAACTGCCCACCCGACATCATGTGATCATCGGCCCAATGGTATACAGTGGGCAGTTCCCACCCCCGCCTCCAGTTCTCCCACCGGAGCCCTGTGAAAAGGTCTGACAGGAGAAGGAGTGGGCTCCTGGGAGCCATGAGTAAGGCTAAGAAACTGGCTGCCACACAAATGTCTGCAACAGAAACATTTCTGAAACAAGCAGTAGATGCAGCCATGCCTCTGGCTGAATGTCCTTTAACTTCCCCCGGAAGGGCTTTGTTGTACTTCTGATAGCAAAACAGAATGCAGTTTGCTAACCATTTAGATAAACACTGTTTCGAAACTGCTGCACCCTCCTTTTTGGGTGCAAAGTAAACAACAAGCTGATCCGTTTTACAGACTGATTTGGTCCGATTCGTGTAGTAACACAAAATTCTGTGCACATCCATTGTGTGCAGAATTCCCTCCCCCTGATTAGAGTGCTCAGGATAATACACTAGCAAGTGTATAGTCTGATTCAAAATAAAGTCAGAAACAACCTTCGGTAGGAACTTAGGATTTGTACGCAGAGCCACCTGGTCTCTGTGGAAAATCAAATAAGGCTCCTTACACACGAGAGCCTGAAACTCCTTCGAGCATAAGTAACAGCAACTAAAGGTGCTTTCCAAGACAAATAGCGCAGGTCACAGCCGATTCAAAAGGAGACAAAGTAAGCTTCTCAAGGATAAAGTTCAGATCCCATGGGGGAACAGGGTTCCTGACTGGGGGTTTCATTTTTTTTTTTTTTTTTTTAATTTATTTAGTTTTTGATAACCTGGTGAGTGCACTAGGCACAAAACAATGATGATACAGTACAATATAGGAGTACAACATATTAGGGATACAATTAAAATGGATAACAATTTGAGGTGACGAGAGAAACACTCCGACTTACTTCATAGCAGAAGTGAAAGTAAGTGCATATTATACTATAGCATTTAAGAATACGGTAAAAGGAATATGGTTTGAGCAATTGGTGTAACCAGGAGACAATACAGACATTTCACATATCAAAGCACAACAAAGGTTAGTGCACACATAACAGCTGATCATCAATCTAGGTATCAACTCTATTCTACAAACTGGCTATAACAAAGAATATGACACCGAAGAGGGAGCAAGTAGGTAAGAAGGATTGAGGTATTAAGACCTCGTGGGGAGAAAGCAGGAGCAGGGGGAGAGAGATGTTTAAGAGGTGGGGTAGGAAAGGGGTGGTAAGAAGAGTAGAAACTATAGAAACATAGACTTTGACAGCAGGACCGCTAGGCCCATCTAGTCTGCCCATTTCCCTACCTACAGGATAGGCCGCAGATCCTAGTTAACCAACAGCCTATTTCTTCCTACCCCCCACAAGAATTGCCTTATGTCTGTCCCATGCATTCTTGAATTCTCCCACAGTTTTAGACCCCACAACCTCCTCAGGAAGGCTGTTCCATGCATCCACTACCCTCTCTGTGAAATACTTCCTCACATTGCCCCTGAACCGCCCTCCTTCTATCTTTAAATTGTGTCCCTTGTTCTTGCAAGTCTCTTTTTCTGAAAGATGCTACCCTCTTGGACTTTGTTGATTCCACTGAGGTACTTAAAAGTTTCTATCATGTCCCCCCTCCTTCTTTCCTCAAGGGTATACATATTAAGCTCCTTTAGTCTCTCCTCATACGGCTTCTCTTGCAGACCCTGCACCATTTTAGTTGCCCTCCTCTGGACTGCCTCTATCCTGTCTATGTCCTTGCGAAGATGGGGTCTCCAGAACTGGACACAGTACTCCAGATGGGGTCTCACCAACTGTCTGTACAGAGGGATAACAACTTCCTGTTTTCTGCTGATGAAGCCTCTCCCTATACATCCCAGTATACCCACAGCCCTCCATACTGCCTTCTCACATTGCTTGCTAACCTTAAGGTCATCTGATATGATTACCCCCAGGTCCCTTTCCTTTTTTGTTGTTGTTACTACCTCCCCACCCATTGTGTATTCTTCCCCTGAGTTCTTGTTTCCCAGGTGCATTATTTTGCACTTCTTTGCATTGAATCCTAGCTGCCATACTTCTGACTATTCCTCCAACCTTGCCAAGTCCCTTTTCATCCTTTCCACGCCTCCTTGTGTATCAACCCTGTTGCAGACCTTTGTGTCATCTGCAAAAAGGCATACTTTTCCTTCCAGTCCCTCTGCAATGTCACTGATGAAGACATTAAAAAGGACTGGACCCAATACTGAACCCTGCGGTACCCCACTAGTAACTATGAGGTATAGTACCGGAGGACACCAAGACAGTAATAGGGTATGGAGTATTCCCTTCAGAAACATATGGGAGACCTCCAACTGAGCCAAAGTTTTGCCTGCCACAGGAGTGTGGTAGGCAGATATGGCAGATAGGTGGACCTTAAATACAGGTTACTCACCTGTAACAGGAGTTCTAGGAATGGTATATGTTGTTCATCCACACTTATTGGCAGGTTCCTTGCCGCTTTAAATCTTGCTGGAAGGTCTTCAAGCTGGCACCTCCCTCCCACCCACCCGGTGGTAAAACCTCGGCTCGCCCCATGATGCCAGATCTAGCCGGCTGGAAGCCAGGTTGTGCGTCGAAGCCGGGGAGGTTGGGTGGGTTGTGTGGATGAACAACATATACCATTCCTAGAACTCCTGTTACAGGTGAGTAACCTGTATTTCTAGGGAGATGGATATGTTGTTCATCCACACTGTCTGGCAAACTCCTAGCAGTTCTCCGGGAGGAGGGAGGCAAGGCGCACACCCCCGATACTTACTTGGGAAAAAGAGACTGGAGAGCCGAGGCCCCAAAACCAGCATCCCGGCGTGACTCAAGGTCGATGTGGTAGTGGGTAATAAAGGTATGTGCCGACTTCCAGGTAGCAGCCCTGCAGATATCCTGGATAGGGACGTCCCTGGAAGCAGCTACTGATGCAGCGGTATGGCGGGCAGAATGAGCTCTTATCCTCTGGGAGGCTCCATGCCCGCCAACCTATAGCAGAGCTCTATGCAGGGGTGACACACCTGCTTATCGTCCGCTTGGCTGCAGGTCTGCCTAGTGCGGCTTCAGCGATGGTGACAAACAGCCTGGCGAACCTCTCCCGAACTTCAGCTGTCCGCTCCTTATAATAAGCGGCCATCTAGGGTCCAGTATGGAGCCTATATTACTCCGAGTGTGACTGGGGTAGAACACCGGCAGAGTCAACACCTGGTTAAGGTGAAACTCCGACACCACCTTCGGAAGGAATTTCGGGTGGGGGCGCAGGACAACCTTGTCCCTGTGGAAGACCAGATAAGGAGACTTGATGGAAAGCGCCTGGAGCTCTCCCATCCTTCTGGCTGACGTGATAGCCACCAAGAAGGCGGTCTGACACGGCAGGTGTGAAATATCGCACCTGTGCATCGGTTCGAATGGCTTGCCCATGAGCTTGGCCAATACCAGCAGTAGATCCCACGGAGGTGGAGGTTCTCGCACTGGAGGGGAAATGTGGTCAAGGCCTTTGAAAAAGCGCCCGACCACCTTCTCCTGCGCCACCGACTGCTTCCCGGCCCGTGCCCGGTAAGCAGAGATGGCTGCCAGGTGCACCTTAAGGGTCGTCGACCCAAGCCCTTGCTGAGAAAGGGACCACAGGTAGTCCAGAATGCTTGCCAAGGGACAGGCGGAAGGGTCCAAGCCCTTCCCCTGACACCAAATGGAGAATCTCTCCCATTTGAAGGTGTAGCATTTCCTGGTCGACTCCTTACAGGACACCTCAACGACGTTGGGGACCTCATCGGAAAGACCCAAGGCCTGGAACTCTAGCTGCTCAGGAACCAGGCCGTCAGGTGCAGGGACTGAAGGTCCGGATGGAATACCTTCCCCTGGTTGACTGAGATCAGGTCCGGGCGAGCTGGAAGCCGCCTCGGGAGCCTGGAGTTGAGGCTGAGGAGATCTGGATACCAGAACTGGCGGGACCAGTCTGGGGCTACCAGAATCACCTGCGCCTTGTCCCTCCTCACCTTGATGTGGATCAAGGGAAATGGGGGAAAGGCGTATAAGAGGCCCGGGGTCCACGGCCTCGAGAAGGCATCCCCCTGCAGCGAACCCTGCTGAGGGGGGCGGGCGTGGAACAGACTCAGCTTCGCATTCTCGCTGGAGACAAACAGGTCCACCTGAGGCGTGCCCCAGTGGGAGAACAAGTCTTGTACTACTTCCGGCAGGAGAGACCACTCGTGAGACGCAGTCCCTATCCGGCTTAGGGCATCGGCCAGGGTGTTGGAGGCTCCTGCCATGTGAATGGCTAGGAGATCCACCTCCAGGCTGCGCACGAGGGATCATATGCGAAGAGCTTCCTTGCATAACAGCATGGAGCGCGTCCCGCCCTGGCGGTTTAGATAGTACATGGTCGTGGTATTGTCCGTCTGGACCTGAACCACTTGACCCCGCAGAAACGGAGCGAAGGCAGTGAGAGCTAGACGGACCGCTCGGAGCTCCAGCAGGTTGATATGGCATCGGGACTCCCGAGGGGACCAGAGGCCGTGCTCTCGGTGTTCCCTCAGATGGGCACCCCAACCCATCAGAGATGCATCAGTCGATAGAGAGACCGTCGGCTCGGGGCGGACGAACGGGATGCCCTCCTGCAGATGTGCTGGAACGATCCACCACTGGAGAGCGTTCCACATCTCCTGGGTCACTGTCACGGGCTGGTCCAATGGATACGCAGCGTTGTGACCACTGGCTGGCCAGTCCCCATTGAAGGGGACGCATGTACCAACAGGCCCAATGGACCACGCTGGTGCAGGCCGCCATGAGGCCCAGGAGGCGCAGGAAGTCCCGGGCAGGGCGCAATTGCCCAACCTGAAATGATTGGGCAAAGGAGGAAAGAACCTCGGCCCTGTCCGCCGGGAGCCGTGCTCTGGCTCGTAGAGAGTCGAGCTCTGCCCCGATGAATAGTATCACCTGCTTTGGCACGAGTTCCAATTTGGCCTCGTTGATGAAGAGGCCAACCTGAGAGCAAACCTGGAGGGCCAGATCTCTGGACCGCTCCGCCTCCGCTCTGGAGGGGGCTGCAATCAGCCAGTTGTCCAGGTGGAGGTATACCCGGACCCTTCGGCGCCGCAGGAACGCTTTCACCACTGCCATGCATTTGGTGAAGACCCTGGGAGCTAGGGAGAGGCCGAAGGGCATGGCCCGGAACTCGTAAAGGGATCCCTCCGTTCTGAAGCGGAGGAATCTCTGATGGGACGTGAAAGAACGCATCCTGCAGGTCCAAGGAACAGAACCACATGCCTCGTTCCAAGGATGGGATTATCTGAGCCAGAGTGACCATCCTGAAGGTCTGAGACCTTAGGAACTTGTTCAGGTCGTGCAGGTCGAAAATGGGGCGCCAGCCCCCCCCGTCCGTTTTGGGACCAGGAAGTACCTGGACACAAACCCCGGTCTGGAGGAGGATCCGCCACCTTCCTGATCACCTCTTTTGAGGAGCAGGGCATATCGGCTCGGCGGGCCGACAGCGAGGCTGGTGACTTACGAAGCCCCCAGACGGCTCGAACGGGTGGAGCCTGCTCGAACTCCAGAGGCAGGCCTTTTCCTACCACCTCCAACACCCAGCGGTCCATGGTGATAGCGGACCAGGCGGAAAGGAAGTGGCGGAGCCGTCCCCAGGGGGAACCCAGCGGGGAGTGACGAGGCTGGGGGCGCACCCCTCAACCCGTCACTGGGCAGGCTTGGAGGAAGAACCGGCCGAGGGACCTCCTGGGCCTTTTCTTCCTTGCTTTCTGTTGGAGGAAGCCGCCAGCTTGGGTTTGGGGCCTAGCCTTGAGCCTGTAGCCCTGTTGCTGGTGCTGCTGGGCGGTCAAGATGCAGGGGCCAAAGGACGAAAGGACTTCTGCTGCTGACGGCGGCCTCTGTCCCTCTGGGCGGAGGTGACAGAGTCCAGGGTGGCATTGGACTTCTCGATCTGCTGGAGGTGTCCCTCCACTCCAGAGACAAAGAGGTCAGTCCTCAAGAAGGGGACATCCGCCAACTTGTGCTGGGTATCCGCCGTGAAGGTGGATATCCTCAGCCACGCCCTGCAGCGCATGGCCACCGCAGCCGCTATTGACCTGGCACAGGAATCACCTATGTCCAGAGTAGTCTGAAGCTGCTGCTTCGCCACCACCCTACCCTGGTCCCGCACCTGGCGGACCGTGGTCTGCAGGTCAGTCGGGAGATGAAGAACAACCTCATCCAGGGAGCCCAAGAGGGCGTGGGAGAAGTGTGCCATCAGCACGGCCGAGCTGGCCTGTCGGAGGCCAAGGCAAGACGCAGCGTACACCTTGCGCCCGGCAAAGTCCAACTTTTTGGACTCTTTGTCGGGAGGCTTATCCACATCCCAAGCGTTACTGGAACGCCGGAAAACGCTGTCGGTGACTAACTCCTCGGCAGAGGGGTGCTCCGAGAAACCAGGCAAAGAGCCAGTAGGGACCGCATACTTCCTGGCCATCCTGGCCGAGGGCGCAGGACAGGAAGCAGGCCGCTATCTGAGCTCCAAGGCTGGGCCAACAATGGCCTCAGCCACCAGAAAGGCCTCCGTGGGGGAATCCCCTCGGTCCAGTATCTCCGTCAGGGGATACTTGGCCCGTTTGGACACGGGCTCGAGCTGCATCCCGGTGGACTCTGAGATGAGTCGAAGCAGACCCAAGAAGGACGATGGGATTTCGTTCAATGACTGGCCCCCGGAGGACTCCAGGTCGACCTGCCTGGAGAACAGGGAGGAGTCATCGTCGGATTCCGAAGAGTCTGCGAAGAGCTGCCTCGGCCCTGAGCCACCCTCTACCTGCCGAGGACGGTCGGCAGTGAGGGTGACCGACAACCTGTGGGGCAGGCCATGACCCGACCGAGAATCCTTGGTTGGTGCCCCAGACTTCGGTTGTGGAGGCAGAGGTTCAACCACAATCGGTGGAGCAGCTGGTTTTGGCCGAGCAACCGGCCTTGGAACGGGCAACTCGACTGGGGTGAGTGGTTGCTTTGATCGTTCGGCGACAGCCACTTGATGGTCGGGTCTGGACCGAGTCGGTTTAGACCCGACAACAGCAACTGCTGCCACATAAGCTCTCATAGCGCCCGATTTAGCAGCCGGGCCTACCCTCATCCGAGGAAGAGGACGAGGAGAACGGTGTCGCCGCCACTTCTCGTATCGAGATCGAGACCGCCGATGTCGGGCGGAACGCGCTAGAGTCGAGAAGAGGTCCGAGACCGAGACCCGGGGACCGAGGTGGGTATGGGAAGGGGGGGGGACACCCGCTCTTCCCTCGGCTCGGGCACTTTAACCAGGGACTGCGGCCCAGAAGGCACAGGCAGATCCTCGGTATCCACCGGGGACCGGTGAAGGAGGGTTGTCGGCTTCTCCAGTCGACAGCCCGCCTAACGGATCGAGAAAATCTCCACATCGTTGGACGGAGTCTCGGCAGGCTGGCCTGACGGGGCACTGCGGAAGCCAGCGGTTACAGCCGCAACCTCGACCGAAGTCGACGGTTGGCTGTCCGGGGAAGGGGACCTCTCCCGCTCCCACGAACGCCGACGGTAGGACTTACCTTTCGACTCCTTCTTCTTGGGTCGAGAAGAATGTCCCGATGGCCCCTCTCCCTTCATGGAAAGGGACTGACAAAGCTCCTTGAATGAAGCCATATACGAGGAACTCAGAGAGAGCAGGATAAATGCCGCGGCCGAGGAGAAGGAAGATGCGGCCTTGGCCACCTCCTTCTCGAGGGCGATCATCTGCTCGAGCTGCTAAGCCGAGCCAGCCGCCGCGGACACCGCCCAACGAGCCTCTTTTGATTTTACCAGCGGGAAGCGCTTCGGGCACCAACTCAATCGGCAGTGCGATCGCCCAGGACGCTGGGCCGAGAAAGAGCGCACAACTCGCAGGCTCAAGTGGTCATGATCTAGGCTTCAGGCAGTAGACGCACGTGGAGTGCGGATCCGTCCTGGACATTTTCTGCCCGCAAGGGCACCTCCGAAAGCTGGGAATAGATTTGTCCATCGCAGCCGCGAGGGAAGATGAAGACCAAAGTTTAGAAAACTTCAAAGCCAATTTCGGATGGACCGAAGAGTTAGGATCCAGTCTAAGACGCAGAGCGCTAAGGAGGGAACCTGAGATTCCAAGCGGTAAGGAAGATCTGGCATCATGGGGCGGAGCCGAGAGTTTTACCACCCGGGTGGGTGGGAGGAGCCAGCTTGAAGACCTTCTGGCAAGATTTAAAGCGGCAAGGAACCTGCCAATAAGTGTGGATTTAACAACATATCCATGTTCCTAGAAAAGAGGAATAGCTGAGTCCCAGGTCGGAGAGATGGAGCAGATACTCTAAGATCTGAGGAACAGGGCACAAAAAAGGGTCCCAACCCTTGGAGGTTGCCAAGATAAAAAATCCACGTGTAAGTAGTTCTTGCAGATAGCTTTCTGGCCTCTGCTAGGACTTCAGCAACTCTGGAAGAGACCCCTAAGCGAGAGACAACCAAGTCTGCAGGCACCATGCATAAAGGTAAGGTACTTGAGGTCCAGATGGGCCTGCCTGACCCGATTCTGGGTCAGAAGGTCCTGGCAGAGGGGAAGAGGAACCGGAGTTTCCACTGCTAACTGCTGGAGCAGAGGGAACCATATTTGGCGAAGCCAATATGGAGCGATGAAGGTCATCTGAGCTCCCTCTACTTGTAGCTTGAGGAGAGCCCTCTGCAAGAGCAGGAAGGTGTACAGGAACCTCCCTGTCCAGCAAAGAGACAGCGTGTCTTGCCAAAAGATACCAGGACCGAGAACGAGCATGCAAGAACTGGGTAGTTTGGCACTGTAGGGGAAGGTGAATCGATCGAGATCTGGATGATCCCAAAGATCGAAGATGTCCTCCACCACCAACTGACAGTTCCCACTCATGAGCCCTTGTCTGAGTGTCGCTGAGACTGTCTGTTAGGATGTTCTGGATGCCCGGGCGGACTTTAGGCAGACTCCTAGCAGTTCTCCAAGGTTTTCAGCTGTGTGAAGACCAGGTCACAGTCTGCGTCCCACTTTACCCTGCTAGGCTTATTCTTTGTCAACAACCCAGATAAAGGAATGGCCAGGGAGCTGTAGCTAGGAACAAATTTTCTATAATACCCTTCTGTCTCAAGAAAGCTCCTGACTTGTCTCTGGGTTTCAGGCATGGGCCATGACGCAATCGCCTCTATTTTTGCTTCATGTGGGCGGAGTTGTCTTCGCCCCACCACGTCCCAAATAAGCGACCTCTGCCATGGCCACCTGGCACTTTTCTGCCTTAACAGCCAGACCTGCGGCCTGTATTCGGCCAAACACTTACCTCAAGTGTTTCTCCCAGCTATTGCTGAAGATAGCAATACCGTCCACGTAGATGACTGCAAAGTCCTCCATATCCTGTAATACCTGATTTACTAACCGCTGGAATGTACCAGGGGCATTTTTCATCCCGAAGGGCATGATCTTGAACTCTAACAGGCCGACTGGGGTGATGAATGCCAACCTTTCCCTAACCCTGTCAGTTCCACGTGCCAGTACCCCTTTGTCAGGTCTACTGTAGTCAAGTATGTCTCCCCTCCCTGTTTGTCAAGCAGTTTGTCTGTGCGTGGCATTGGGTGGGCATCAGATTTTGTGATGGCGTTAAGCCCACGATAATCTACGTAAAACCGTGTAGTCCCATCTAGTTTTGGTACAAGGAGTACAGGTGAGGCCCAGGGGCTGTGGGATTTCTGGATCACTCCTTGATCCAGCATCTCCCCTACCTCCCTCCTAATGTCCTCGAGGACCATCTTCGACACCCGGTAAGCTGTCCTATGTATGGGTGCTTGGGTCTCCGTGTCAACGTCATGCAGCACTAGCGGTGTCCGTCCAGGCTTTGCCGTAAATAAAGGGGAAATGTCTCGCAAAACGGTCCTCAGTTCTTGGGCCTGTGCAGGTGTCAACTGGGGTGACACCGTGATGGTCTCCACAGACTATGCCTGCTTGCTCTCGGCTAACAAGTCGAGAAGGGGGTCTTCCCCTCCTAGTTCCTCCCCAGGACTGCAAACTGCAAGTACCATGTCAGCCCTATTAAAATATGGCTTCATCATGTTCACATGATACATCCTGGGAGCGTGTTTTCAGTCAGGTAACTCTACAATGTAATTACCCTTGTTTTCCTGCTGGACTACCTTGTATGGCTCTGCCCACTCATCTTGCAGCTTTGTCCTTCCAGATCGGGATCAGAGCCATTACCTCCTGTCCTACCCCATACGAGCTAGCTCTGGCTCCACGATCGTACCAGGTCTTTTATTTTTTCTGAGCAGCTGCCAGGTGGCTCTGGGCCACACCCATAAGCTCCTTCAGCATCTCCATGAATTTTATCACATACTCCACTATGGGAGTCCCCTGGGTGGCTTGCTTACCTTTCCAGTCTTCTCATATTAAATCTAGGGGCCCCCTCACCCTACGTCCATACAAGAGCTCGAATGGGGAAAACCAGGTCGACTCTTGTGGCACTTCCCTGTAGGCAAACAGCAGGTGGGGCAGGTATTTCTCCCAGTCCCGCCCTTGCTGACCTGCAAATGCCATAAGAATAGCTTTCAGGACCCCATTAAATCTCTCCAAGAGACCACTGGCTTGTGGGTGGGAAGGCGTTGTGCACCTCTGTACGAAACCACACTTCTCCCACAAACATGTCATTAGGTCCGACATGAAGTTACCCCCTTGATCAGAGATAACCTCCTGTGGAAACCAACACGGGAGAAAATACCCAACAAAGCATCTGTCACCTTGTCCACCTTAGTGGAGGACAGCGCGATGGCTCTGGGGTAGCATAACCGACGACTGTCAATATATACCCTCCCAGGAACTTGGGGTATTCAAAGGACCCACAATATCCATTCCAACCTTCTGAAATGGCTCCTCCACAAGTGGTAGGGGAATCAGGGCAGCCTTGGCTTTGCTTCCAGCCTTCTCTATTTCCTGACACCAGTGCCAGGATTTGCAGTATTCCTTTACCTGCTTGGTAATATTGGACCAATAGAAATTGTGGGCTAAGCGCTGTGTAGTATGAGCAATGCCCAAATGTCCGGACATGGGAATATCATGAGCTACCTTGAGCAATAACCCACGATGCAGACCAAACGGCCCTACGCAGTATCAGACCAAGCACTCAATAAAGCCTACAGACTGGTCACTGGATGCGATAGACACACCCACACGTGTGAGCTTTACAAACTTGTGGACTGGCTCACATTCGAAGGGAGGCTCAAGTATCATACCTCCCTCCAAGCCAAAAAAATACTACTCAATCTAGCACCCAAAGGCCTCCTCCACCTCATCCAGACTGTCCCACACAGGATGGCCCCTAGACGCACAACTGGCACCTCTCTCCTAGTCCCCCACTGTAGGACCTCCCTAGGGCAAACGTCTTTCCGTTACCGGGCTCCCCTCTGGCTAAACAACCTACCAACCTCTATCTCCCTAGCCCCTAGTATTGGCCAATTTAAAACTGGTCTTAAAAAACTCAACCTTGAATCATCTACCTGTGACTGCAACCATTGCAGTCTATAGCCCAAGCGTAGGGAAATAATTCACAAATGTAGGGCTAAATTCCTAACCTTAATCCATGACTGCATCCTCAAGTCCAACAATCACACTGTATATAAACTCTGACTCAGGGTTCAGTTAGGACTCTCTGAAACTGTATTCTACCTTGTGGCACAGTTTAGACCAAAGGACTACTTAGGATACTTGACGCAATGTTTATACACTGCACTATGCGACCTTTGTATAAATGCTAGTAAATGTTATGTTTATTCTATCTGTATTGACGTGGAGCCTTTGCAAAGGAGTCTATGACTAAAAGGATTGTAATTCTGATTCTCTTCAATAAATAAAATAAATACATACATCTGGGGAACAACAAGCTGCCTACCCATCACCCCTCCCTCTGTCCTGATGTCTTTCGTGTGTGTAACAGTCCATTGTCCCAATACATCCTATGTTTTCTGTCATCTCCCTGTGTCCCAGCAGACTCTGCACAGGCCCTCTGCTTCTCTAAGCTAGGGTCAGTCCCTTGTGCTGCTGCTAGGTCTTCCCACTTACCCAGAGCACGGGGCATGTCGCCATCAGTTCCTAGGCTGAGGTCCATAGCTGTGACAGTAGGGGACTTAGTATCACAACCTTCTCCCTCCCCCAGGCTATGCATCACCCCTTCCTCTTGAGAGCAACCTTCAGCAGCAGTTGGGTTAACTGCCACTAGGGGAAATTCCATCCCCATTATCACCCTCTTTTACAAGACCCACAGGTTGGCTGGCCTGTCTTCCAACCTCTCCTGTCTGAATTGCTGCGAGTCCTGAAGGACACAGGTGCCCCTATTCTTTTTGCTCCTGGTCACAACGCAAACTACTCCCTGTGGAACATCATTCCCCAGAATAACATCCATAATGAGTTTGTCAGCTACAGCCACCATCCTTAACCAGTCACCTGCATCTCCCCAATCTAGGGTAACACTGGCTAATGGGTAAGTTTTCTTTTCCCCTGTGAAATCCCTCACAGAGACAAACTGGTGAGGCAGTATTTGTTCTACCCCCATCAGATCCCCTTTCTCCATGCTCCTGTTTCCCTTAGCCCTCTAGTTTGTACCCCATTCACCATGACTGGCTGAATGTTCCCCCTCATATCGTCAGGGATAGCATCAGAGATACAGTGGGCAACTGTCTAGTTTGCACAGGCCCTTTTACCTTCTGGGCCTTCTTAGGACACTGCCTAGAAAGATGGCCTCACTGTTTACAATACCAGCATTCATCACTTTTCTTGTCTCCAAAATCCCTTTTTGGCACCTGGTGGTTCCCATCTTTTTGCAGGGGCCCCATGGTTTTTGGTTGTCCAAAATGCCAACTTTTCCCCTTTGCCACTGCATTCCTTTTGGGAGCAGTCCTGTTTCGAGCACAGCTATCTGACAGCTCTGCAGTCTCTTTGGCAGTCTTTGGATCTCGTTCCTTTAGTCAAAGCTTTAGTTTAGGTGAGCAAATCCAATAAAACTGTTCAAAGAATACCACCCTCTCACTTCAACAGAATCTGCTTTTACCCCCCTCCAACCAACGTTTTAAATATTGATGCTGTGTAGTGGCTACTTCATCAAAGCTCATTTCCGTCCCCTTTCAAGTTTCCGGAACTTTGCTCTGTATGCATCAGGGTTCAGATATACAGGTTACCCACCTATAACAGGAGTTCTAGGAATGGTATATGTTGTTCATCCACACTGTCTGGCAGGTTCCTTGCCGCTTTAAATCTTGCCGGAAGGTCTTCAAGCTGGCTCCTCCCACCCACCCGGGTTGTAAAACACTCTGCTCCGCCCCATGACGCCAGATCTAGCCCGCTGGAAGCCAGGTTGTGCGTCAAAGCCGGGGAGGTCGGGTGGGTCGTGTTAGATGAACAACATATACCATTCCTAGAACTCCTGTTACAGGTGAGTAACCTGTATTTCTAGGGACATGGATATGTTGTTCATCCACATTGTCTGGAAGAGTCCTAGCAGTTCTCCGGGAGAAGGGAGGCAAGGCGCACACCCCCTACTTGGGAAATAAAGACTGGAGAACCGAGGCCCCAAAACCAGCATCCCGGCGTGACTCAAGGTCGATGTGGTAGTGGGTGATGAAGGTGTGTGCTGACTTCCAGTTAGCAGCCTTGCAGATTTCCTGGATAGGCACATCCCTGGAAGCAGCCACCGATGCAGCGGTATGGCGGGTAGAATGAGCTCTTATCCCTCTGGGAGGCTCCATGCCCGCCAACCTACAGCCGAGATCTATGCAGGAGGTGACCCACCTGCCTATCGTCAGCTGGGCTGCAGGTCTGCCAGGTGCAGCTTCAGCGTAGGTGACAAACAGCTGGCGAACCTCTCCCCAAACTTCAGCTGTCCGCTCCTTATAATAAGAGAGCGCTCTTCTAGGGTCCAAAGTATGGAGCCTATATTTGGCCTCCAAGGTGTGATTGGGGTAGAACATCGGCAGAGTCAACACCTGGTTAAGGTGAAACTCCAACAGCACCTTCGGAAGGAATTTCGGGTGGGGGTGTAGGACAACCTTGTCCCTGTGGAAGACCAGGCAAGGAGACTCGATGGAAAGCGCCTGGAGTTCTCCCATCCTTCTGGCTGACATGATAGCCACCAAGAAGGCGGTCTTCCACGACAGGTGAGAGATGTCACACCTGTGCATCGGTTCGAATGGCTTGCCATGAGCTTAGCCAATACCAGCAGTAGATCCCACGGAGGTGGAGGCTCTCGCACTGGAGGGGATATGTGATCAAGGCCTTTGAAAAAGCGACCGACCACCTTCTCCTGCGTCACCGACTGCTTCCCGGCCCGCGCCCGGTAAGCAGAGATGGCTGCCAGGTGCACCTTAAGGGTTGTCGACCGAAGCCCTTGCTGAGAAAGGGACCACAGGTAGACCGGAATGCTTGCCAAGGAACAGGAGGAAGGGTCCAGGCCCTTGCTCTGACACCAAATGGAGAATCTCTTCCATTTGAAGGCATAGCATTTTCTGGTCGATTCCTTACGGGACACCTCAACGACATTGAGGACCTCGTCGGAAAGACCCAAGGCCTGGAACTCTAGCCGCTCAGGAACCAGGCCGTCAGGTGCAGGGATTGAAGGTCCAGATGGAACACCTTCCCCTGATTGACTGAGATCAGGTCCGGGCAGGCTGGAAGCCGCCTCGGGAGC
The DNA here is from genome assembly GCA_016271365.2 of Neoceratodus forsteri. NCBI lineage: Eukaryota > Metazoa > Chordata > Ceratodontiformes > Ceratodontidae > Neoceratodus > Neoceratodus forsteri. The sequence continues at coordinate 483,727,965 of CM028130.1, forward strand.
CTGGAGCTGAAACTGAGGAGATCTGGATACCAGAACTGGCGGGGCCAGTCTGGGGCTACCAGAATCACCTGCGCCTTGTCCCTCCTCGCCTTGAGAAGCACCCTGTGGAACAAGGGAAATGGGGGAAAGGCGTAGAAGAGGCCCAGGGTCCACTACCTCGAAAAGGCATCCCCCTGCAGCGAGCCCTGCTGAGGGGGGCGGGCATGAAACAGTCTCAGCTTCACATTCTCCCTGGAGGCAAACAGGTCCGCCTGAGGTGTGCCCTAGTGGGAGAACAGATCTTGTACTACCTCCGGCAGGAGAGACCACTCGTGTGACGCAGCCCCTATCCGGCCTAGGGCATCAGTCAGGGTGTTGGAGGCTCCTGCCACATGAATGGGAAGGAGATCCGCCTCCAGGCTACGCACGAGTGACCAAATGCGGAGAGCTTCCCTGCACAGAGGCATGGAGTGCGTCCCGCCCTGGCGGTTTAGGTAGTACATGGTCGTGGTGTTGTCCGTCTGGACCGGAACCACTTGACCCCCCGGAGAAACGGAGTGAAGGTGGTAAAGGTCTAGACGAACCGCTCGAAGCTCCAGCAGGTTGATGTGGCATCGGGACTCCCGAGGGGACCAGAGGCCATGCGCTCTGTGCTCCCCCAGATGGGCACCCCAACCCATCAGAGAGGCATCGGTTGATAGAGAAACTGTCGGCTCGGGGCGGACAAACGGGATGCCCTCCTGCAGATGTGCTGGAACGGTCCACCACTGGAAAGCGTTCCACATGCCCTGGATCACTGTCACTAGCTGATCCAGAGGATCGAAGTGCTGTGACCATTGGCTGGCCAGCCCCCATTGAAGGGGACGCATGTACCAGTGGGCCCAACGGACCATGCTGGTGCAGGCCGCCATGAGGCCCAGGAAGCGCAGGAAGTCCCGGGCAGGGCGCGATTGCCCAACCTGAAATGATTGGGCAAAGGAGGAAAGAACCTTGGCCCTGTCCACCGGGAGCCGTGCTCTGGCTCGTAGAGAGTTGAGCTCTGCCCCGATGAATTGCATCACCTGCTTGGGCATGAGTTCCGATTTGGCCTCGTTGATGAGGAGGCCAACCTGAGAGCAAACCTGGAGGGCCAGATCTCTGGACTACTCCACCTCCGCTCTGGAGGGAGCTGCAATCAGCCAGTCGTCCAGGTAGGGGTACCCGGACCCTTCGGCACCGCAGGAATGCTGTCACCACTACCATGCATTAGGTGAAGACCCTGGGAGCTAGGGAAAGGCCGAAGGGCATGGCCCGGAACTCGTAGAGGGATCCCTCCACCCTGAAGTGGAGGAATCTCTGGTGGGACGGACGGATTGGGACGTGAAAGAATGCATCCTGAAGGTCCAGACACCACCTTCGGAAGGAATTTCGGATGGGGGTGTAGGACAACCTTGTCCCTTGCCAGAACCACACGCCTCGTTCCAAAGATGGGATTATCTGAGCCAGAGTGACCATCCTGAAGGTCCGAGACCTTAGGAACCTGTTCAGGTCGAGGATGGGGCACCAGCACCCCGTCCGTTTTGGGACCAGGAAGTACCTGGACACAAACCCCGGGTCTGGAAAAGGATCCGCCACCTTCCTGATCACCTCTTTTTCGAGGAGCAGGGCAATACCTGCCCGGCGAGCTGACAAAGAGACTGCGGACCCCGCAGCCCCCCGAAGGGCGACGGCTCGGAAGGGAGGGGCCTGCTCGAACTCCAGGGGCAGGCCCTTTCCTACCACCTCCAATACCCAATGGTCCGTGGTGATAACGCACCAAGCGGAAAGGAAGTGGCGGAGCCGTCCCCCCATGGGGGGAACCCAGGGGGGAGTGACGAGGCTGGGAGCGACACCTCTCAACCAGTCACTGGGCAGGCTTAGAGAAGGGACCAGCAGAGGGACCTCCTGGGCCTTTACCTCCCTGCTTCCTGTTGGAGGATGCCGCAGGCTTGGGTTTGGGATGCCAAGCGCGAGCCTGCTGGCCCTGGTGCTGTTGGGCCGGACGTGCCGCAGGCGCAGGAGGACGAAAGGACTTGTGCTGCTGCTGTCGGCGGCTTTTGTCCTTCTGGGAGGAGGTGACCGAGTCCAGAGTGGCATTGGACTTTTCGATCTGCTGGAGGTGACCTTCCACTCCAGGGCCGAAGAGGTCGGTCCCCAGGAAGGGGACATCTGCCAGTTTGTGCTGGGTATCCGCCGTGAAGGTGGATATCCTCAGTCATGCTCTGTGGCGCATGGCCACCGCGGCCGCCACTGATCTGGCACAGAAGTATTCAATGTCCAGAGCCGTTTGGAGCTGCCACCGCCCTACCCTGGTCCCATACCTGCCGGACCATGGTCTGCAGGTCAGCTGGGAGATGAGGGATCACCTCATCCAGGGAGCCCATGAGGGCATGGGAGAAGTGTGCCATCAGCACGGCCGAGCTGGCCTGGTGGAGGCCAAGAGAGGACGCAGCGTACACCTTGCGCCCGGCATAGTCCAGCTTTTGGACTCCTTGTCAGGGGGCTTGTCCACATCCCTAGCGTTCCCGAACGCCGGAAAACGCTGTCGGTGACCAACCCCTTGGCAGGAGGGGTACCCTAAAACCGGGCAAAGAGCCGGTAGGGACCGCACACTTCCTGGCCATCCTGACCGAAGGCGCAGGACAGGAAGCAGGCCGCTGCCAGAGCTCCAAGGCTGGGTAAACAATGGCTTCAGCCACCAGAAAGGCCTCCGTGGGTGAATCCCCTCTGTCCAGTATCTCCATCAGGGGATACTTGGCCCGCTGGATACGGGCTTGAGCTGCATCCTGGTGGACTCCGAGATGAGCCAAAGCAAACTTATGAAGGACGATGGGCTTTCGTCCATCGACTGGCCCCCAGAGGACTCCAGGTCAATGGGCCTGGAGAACAGGGAGGAGTCGTCGTCTGACTCAGAGGAGTCCGTGAAGAGCTGCCTGGGGCCTGAGCCACCCTCCACCTGCCGAGGATGGTCGGGAGTGAGGGTGACTGACAACCTGTGGGGCAGGTCCTGACCTGACCGAGAGTCCTTGGTCGGCGCCCCCGATTTCAGTTGTGGAGGCGGAGGTTCCACCACAATCGGTGGGGCAGCTAGTTTCGGCCAAACAACTGGCCCAGGCTTGGGCACCTCGGCTACAGCAAGGGGTTGTTTCGGCCGCTCGGGTGACAGCCACTTGATGGCCGGGGAAGGCGACGGCTTGTTCCCAGACAGAAGTAACTGCTGCCACATCAGGTCCGTAGGCCGACGAACTTGCGCTGCTTCCTCCTCTTCCGAGGAGGAAGACCAGCGGGCGGCGCCGCTTACTGCGCCGAGACCGCTGGCGTCGGTGGGATCAGCTGGACCGAGACGATGTCCGAGACCGAGATCCTTGGCGCTTTCTGAGGACAGGTTCGGGAAGGGGCGGGGGACACCCGCCTCCTCAGCTCGGAAGCCTTGACCGGGACTGCGGCACCGGAGGCGCAGGCAAGTCCTCATTCTCCACCGGGAGAACCGGTGAAGAAGGGTTGTCGGCTTCACCAGTTGACAGCCCGGCCAACGGGTCGAGAAAAATCTCGACTGCGTCAACAGGTGTCTCAGCCGGCTGACCTGACGGGGACACCGTGAAGTCAGCGGCCTTATCTGCAACCTCGACTGAAGTCGAGTGTCGACTGTCCTGGGAAGGGGACCTCTCCCGCTCCCACGAACGCCGACGATGGGACTTACCTTTTGAGTCCTTCTTTCTGGACTGAGAGGAATGTCCCGATGGCCCCTCTCCCTTCGTGGAAAGGGACTGGCAAAACTCCTTGAAAGAAGCTGAATATGAGGTACCCAAAGAGAGCGGGTTAAATGCCGCGACCGAGGAAGAGGATGATGCGGCCTAGGCTGCCTCCTCGAGGGCGATCATCTGCTCGAGTTGCTCAGCCCAGCCAGCCGCCGCGGTAACCACCCAACGAGCCTCCTTCGACTTCACTGGCGGGTAGCGTTTCTTGGGGCGCCCAAGCTGTAACTGGGCAGCGCGGTCTTCCAGGACGTTGGCCGAAAACTAACGGCATAACTCGCAGGCCTGAGGGTCATGTTCTAGGCCGAGGCAGTAGACACATGTGGAGTGCGGGTCCGTCCTGGACATTTTCTGCCCACAAGGGCACCGCCAAAAACCAGGAGTCGATTTGTCCATCGCAGCCGCGAGGGAGAAACTTGACCGAAGTCTTGAAAATTTTAAAATAAGTTTCGGGCGAACCGAAGAAATAGGATCCAGTCTACAAGCAGAGCGTTAAGGAGGGAACCTGAGCTTCCAAGCGGTAAGGAAGATCTGGCGTCATGGGGTGGAGCAGAGAGTTTTACCACCCGGGTGGGTGGTAGGAGCCAGCTTGAAGACCTTCCGGCAAGATTTAAAGCGGCAAGGAACCTGCCAGACAGTGTGGATGAACAACATATCCATGTCCCTAAAACATATTTTCTTTAATAAAGCAGTTCTTAATTTATCAAAATTTTTACTGTCAACATTGGCCATCTGCCCCAATGCCTCCCTCCCTCCCCTTGCCAGTATGCAGTGGAGACAGTTGAAAACTCCAGGTCTCTTTGGGCAGATTGGCCTGGATACAGACCTTTTCAAATTAAATTAAAAACATATCCATATCCTCCCCCTCCTTAAACTCAGCCATTAATTTTGAATTTAACTTGTACCCCAGTCCTGGAGTTTCAGACCCACCCCCACCACTTATCTGCTCGGGTGGTGTTGGCGTTGCTGTCTGCTGGAGCTTCAGCTTTTCCAGCTCGAACTCCCTCTGTCGCTGCTGTTCATCTCTTTGGAGCATTTTATCTTCGGCCTCTCTTTGGCGCTGTCGTTCTTCAGCCTCTCTCTGTTGCTGTCGTTTCTCTAATTCCATCTCAAATCTTTTTTGCTCCATCTCAAACCTTTTGTGCTCATTCTCAAGCTGTTTCTCCTGCATCTGCAACCTCATCTCCAGCTTCTGGTGTGTAGATGGCTCCTTCTCTGGGCATCTGGATTCACCAACTGTGGCTTCAAGTGGGGTGGCACTTCCTCAGTCTCCGCTGCCATAAGGGCCTCTGTGAGTTGCTTTTTATTTTTGTTCTCACTGGGAATGCCCTTTTCTCCACAGATCTTCCTCAGCTGTTCTACATTCATAGTGCTATCCTGGGAAGACATCCTTCTTTTTCTATACTACACTACTCTTCTCAAAATAGGCAAAAACAGGATAGGGTCTATTGTCTGCAAACAAATTTCTTTTTCTCTTTCCAAATTCTGCCCTTGACTGTGTGATGGTTTTGTAAGACCATTCAAAATCCCACCTCTGCCATCAAATCTGTCCCAAGCCCAACCTCGGGGGCAAGGCAGGACCTCCAGTTTGCAGGTAGGATCCCCATTCTTACAGAACTCATCAGCAGTTTTAGGGTTCAGGAATCATTACCAACCTTCCTTTCTCCCCAGTGGGAAGGTGGAAAAGTACAGTTATATAAGAACTTACCATAACAGTAGATCTCCAAGAGAAGCTCTTGCAGCAGGTAACAGTTAGGACTGTAGCCGGCAGGCGACAGGACCCCATGGCAAAATTCTAGCCAGCAGTACCAGGCAAGGCCCACCCTCGACATCCCACATGGTATAAAGGGAGGCGGTCCCCAGTGTGCCCCAGTTCTTGTTCTGCCGGAGACTCCGGCATCCGGATACGATGAGATCCGTCTACGGAACCTAGGGCAATACCTCACAGAACAGGTGACTCATTGCGAAAGAGGTTGCATGCAGCAGGAAATCTCAAGGGGGAAGGAGGGTGGGAAGTATACCTACGGCAAGAGCTTCTCTCAAAGATCTACTGTTACGGTAAGTTCTTACATAACTGTACTATCTTACTTAGAGAGTCAGCTCTTGCAGCAAGTAACACAGTTAGGACTGATTCCCAAGTAGTCTAAACTAAAAACAATGACTTGGGTGGTAGGAAAGTAGGAGAAATCCCCTATGAGATGAGGCCCTGCAGGACAGCAAGCCCAAAGCCTGCTCTGCGCCTCGAGGCAATGTCCAAACTGTAGTGGCGAATGAAGGTGTGGACGGTGTACCACGTGACGGCCGCTACACCTCTTGTGGAGTGACACCGTATTGGTCCAGGTAGGAGTTTGTTGTGGTTCTGGTAAAGAACTGCAGTGCACTGACCATCTGGACAGAGTGTTTGGTCACAGGAGCCCCAAGGGCCCTAGGCACAAAAGAAACAAATAACTGATCAGAATGCCCGTTATCTGGCACGGGGTCATAATGTCGCAAGACATTATGCCTCATGGCAAAATTGTGCTGTTAATACAGTGGGATTTCTGTCATGAGGTTTAAGTCTTTTTTCTGTTGGGGCGCCAGAGCTCAACCCCCACACTCAAAGATTCTCAACTCGGGGGAGATGGTGTTCAACTTGGGGAGCACACAAAGAGGAAAAATAAAGATTCTGGGACGGGTTTGGCGCTGGCGCCTGGGTTCCTGCTGCTCTCGGAAACCACTCCCAGCAGAGGTCACATCCTCTGCCTGGGAAAGTGCTACTGGTGCAATACCGCATACAGCAGTATACGCGGTATTGCACCATTAGCGGTTACAGGCTACGCTGTAGTGGTTTAGCCATTATGTCGTACACTATTAAGCGTGCGACATTATGACCCAGTAGACCGTTATCCTTGGTTCTGGACACAGTATCGCAAGGCGTGATGCACGTCCAAGGTATGAAATAGTGCCTCACCCCTGTTCACATGAGTAGGGTAGTAAACAGGGAGTTGGACGTCCCGATTCAAAGTCATTTCAGACACCACCTTAGGCAGAAACTTAGGATTGGTTCTCAAAACTACCCTGTCTTTGTGGAACACCAAGTAAGGCTCTTTACACATCAGGGCCTGCAGCTCGGAAATCCTTTGAGCAGAAGTAACAGCAACTAAAAATAATGTTTTCTAAGAGAAAAAACGTAGATCACAATCCACGGCAGGTTCAAGAGGTGGTAAGGTCAACTTCTCCAAAACAAACAAAAGATCCCAAGGGGGAACAGGGTCCCTAATGGAAGGTTTAATGTGGAGCATACCCCTAGGGAAAGTGCGATTTACCGCCAACTGCGCCACCGTTCTGCCCTGGACAGGGGTGTGATAGGCAGAAAGTGCGGCCAAATGCACCTTTATAGAAGAGTAGCCCAAGCCAGACTCTGAAAAGGTCAACAGGTACGCAGAAACACAGAAGTTGATGGCAGATAAGGACTGCAAGACCCATCCAGTCTGCCTGTTTCTTTTTCTACCTTATAAATGTGCTATTGGCCTTTGCTCTGTCAATGGCCTATCTATTCATACTCATCTATATTGCTCCCTTATGCCTATCCCATGCCTGTTTGAAGCCCTGCACTGTATTCATATCCACCACTTCCTGAGGTAGGCCATTTCATGCATCCACCACCCTTTCTGTGAAAAAGAACTTCCTCACATTACACCTTAATCAACCTCCCTCTAATCTCATGGTACTCTAGTAGGATATTTACCGGACAGGCCAAAAGGTCCAGGTGATGAGCCGTGGCCCATAGACAAAAACGCTTCCATTTCATGGCATACACTGTTCTGATGGAAGGCTTTCTGGCCGCCACTAGAACCCTTCGGTGGCCTTATCAGAGACTCCGAAGTGGAGCATGACTAGGTCCTCAGGAGCCATGCATGCTGATGGAGGGACTGTAGGTTCAGGTGGACCAAGGTCCCGTTGTTCTGGGACAGCAAGAACATGCTCAAAGGAAGGGTGATCGGAGGTTCCGCTGCTAACTTTTGCAACAGTGGAAATCAGATTTGTCAAGGCCATAGTGGTGCCACCAGGATCATTGATGCACCTTCCGTTTGCACCTTGAGGAGGACCCTCTGAAGGAGCGGAAATGACAGGAAGGCATAGAGGAATCTCCCCTTCCAGGAGAGGGATAACGCATCTTGCCAGAAAATACCAGGCACGTGCTCTAGCAAGTAGAAACTGGGCAGTTTTGCGTTGGTAGGGGAGAGGAAGAGGTCCAACTCTGGTGTTCCCCATTTGACGAATAGGTCATCGACTACCGATTGCAGAAGTGACCACTCATTTGCCTTCGATCTCGTTCTGCTGAGACAGTCTGCCAAGGTATTCTGGACTGCAGAAACATGAACCGCTGAGATCGTCAGATGATGGGATATGGCCCAATCCCACACTCATTGCCTCTCTGCAGAGACAACAGGAGTGAGTGCCCCAATTTTGTTGATGCAGAACACCACCAACATGTCTGTCTGCACAAGGAGGTATCTCGGTTTGAGAACTGTGTTCAAGGCCTGCAGCGCGTACAGAACGGCCCTCATTTCTAGAACTTTGATATGGAGAGATTCCTCGTTCACGGACCAGGGCCCCCCCCCCAAAAAAACACATATTTGAGGTGTTTGACATCAGGACTTGATCTGGTGCCCCATTTTGGAGTGGCACTCCTTTCTGCACAGAAGGCGATGTCATCTACCACTGGAGTTCTTGGCGGACTGGTCTTGTGATGGAGACTGGAAGGTCTAGATCGTCCCTCCTCTGGTCCCATTGGATTCGAAGGGTCCACTGAATCGTCCTCATCCGAAGTCTCTCAAAGGGGACTGTGATGATAGACGCAGCCATGTGGCCAAGCAGCCGCAGTAGGATTCTGGCTGGCACTGTTGAGGCTGAAGAGATTTGTCTGGCTAGGACTTGCAGCCGAGCTGTGCCATTCTGCGGTAGGAAGGCTCTGCCTCTCACCGTGTCGAGAAGAGCCCCGACACAAGGTAGGTTCTGGGAGAGAGTCAGAGCTGATTTTGGGGCGCTGATGGTGATACCTAGACTCTGGAAAAGAGTACAAGTGTCCCAAATGGACCTTTGAAGTTGTTCCTTGGACTGTGCTGTAAGGAGCCAGTCATCCAATTATGGGAACACGTAATGCTCCACCCTCCGAAGTGCCGCGGCTACCACCATAAGGCAGTTCGTGAATACCCATGGTGCTGAAGACAGCCCGAAGGGTAGTGTTCTGAACTGGAAACCCATTCCTTGAAAGGAGAACCTGAGATATTTCCAGTGGTGCTTTGCCACTAGGACATGGAGGTATGCGTCCTGCATTTCCAGTGATGCTAGCCAGTCCTCCTGGTGAACCATGGGGAGCAGATTCTGGAGAGCGACCATCCTGAATCTCTTGTACTCCACCGAGTGGTCGAGTTCGCTGAGATCCAGAATGGGTCTCAAATCTCCTGTCTTCTTCAGGACCAGGAAGAAGTGAGAGTAGAATCCTGTTCCCCTCTGGTTTGGAGGAACTGGTTCTATGGCCCTTTTGGAAAGCAGGGCTTGGATTTAATTGCAAATCAGACCTCATGTTCCACAGAGTAATGTGTGTGTTTGTGTGTGTGTGTGTGTGTGTGTGTGTGTGTGTGTGGGGGGGCCTGTACGGGTATGCTGACTTAACTCTATAGAGTGACCATTCTCAATGAGTTCGTGGACCCACTGGTTGGAGGTCACTTTTCGCCATGCTGCCGCATAAAGAGAACAGTGTTCTGTGACCGCCTCTCCCAACAATGAGTTGCGGGGGAGGCAGGTCCCTTGGGGAGTCGGGTGGTAGGAGGGGGTGGAAAAGTAGCCTGAGCTGGTTTAACCTGGTGAGAGGCGGGTCCTGCAGATCCTCTGTGGGTGCCTCTCCGGCTGTAGCCTCCCCGCTGAGACTGTTGCTGCTGAAAACGAGACTGCTATTGTTGATGTCCCCCATACCCACGAAAACGAGACTTCCGAAACAGTCTCCATTTCAGGCAATACATGAACTACACGGTTCTGACAGCCTTGCCGGAGTCCTGAAGTTTATTATCTTCTCAGTATCCTCACCAAAGAGGACAGAGCCTCTAAAGGGTGCATCGAGGATGTTAGACTGGACATCCTGTGCAAAACCGGAAACTTGAAGTCACGAATGGCGACGAAGGCATATGCCAGTGGCTGCTGCGTCCGCCAAATCATCAGCAGATCATAGGACATGTGTGCCTATATCCAATCCAGTTTGCAGGAGCTTAGAGAGTTCAGCTTTTTGAGAGCAGTCCAGCATTCCCTGCAGAATGTCCAATCCCTGTTCCCAGGGGCATTCAGGAATTGGACCATATGGGTCACAGAATTTAGGCTTCTTATGCTGCAAGTGGCAGAATGAATATACCTTATGACCCATGGAGTTCAATTGCTTAGATTCCCTGTCTGGAGATTGGGTGCTAAGGTGTTTTGGTCATTGTGAGCGGTCATGTGCCACCGAAATTACCACTGAGTCGGCAGTGGGGTGTTCAGCCAGGAAAGGTTGTTCCTTCGGGGCCCTGTATAAGCAGTCAGCCTTCTTGGGGACAGCCGCAGAGGAATGAGGGTGTCTTCATGTTGCCTGGGTGACGTCCTCGAAGGTGTCTACCACAGGTGGAATGACCACCGGTTTGGGGTCCTTCTATCTGAGGTACTTAGAAAGCGCATCCTTCCTGGCTGTAAGTCCTGTGTCCCAGCACATATTTCCCTGTAAGTGCCATGACCTCCATAAAGGATGGGTCATCAGGAGGCGATTTTGGTGTGTCCTCTGGATCTACAGGGGATAAATCCTTTGTGGAAGACTGAGAGGAATCAGAGGGTTGGTAAAAGTCTGAGGAGGAGACGGATGAGGATCTGCACCGCCTCTTCCTGTGTCTATTCCTGTCAGAGGAGCTGGACGAACTAGGCCTCCATGGTCTGGACCTGCAGCCTCTCTTTTTGGAAGCCTTCTTTTTAGGCGGTTTTCCTCGGTCCTTATCCGAAGGCGGTTGAGGAACCGCACGCAAGTCCGGGGGTTGGGGAGGATTTGCAAGAGTCCTCCCATCCAGACTTTGTATCAAGTCTGGGGCCACTAGCATAGTCGGTTGTGGCTTTGGAGGGAGAATGTCCAGTCTAATGGTCTCCCACCAGTGACTAAATAGGTCCCTGACCTGCGACAGGTTAAGCTTCAGTAAGCCTGTCGCCGGGTCCAGCATTGGTCTGGCGTTTGTACCACCTCTGGCGCCGGTTATCAGGCATAGGTGGGTCTATGGGAGACAAAGACAGGTTGGCATTATTTGTATCACGGGATGTCGAAGGATCAGTGTGGACCGGCGTCTGATCTGCCCATTCCAGGGTGTTGTTGGTTGGAGGTGGTGACGCCAGAGGAGACGGTGTCCTTGCCAGCGGAGCCGGCATATGGGTGACCTTGGAGGCGATGTCTGAGGTCCGATGAGGACTTAGAAGTCTTGTCGGATGGGCACCTCTCAGACTGCGGTTTGGAAGTTTTTTCCACTGGTATTTTGGCCTGTTTGGGTGGGAGAGGGGACGATCTCCCTGAAGAATGGCCAGAGGTGGTCTGCCTCTCCCAGGAGTCAGCACCACTAACAGAGGCTGACCGGGAAAGCTGATGCCCCTTACCTGGTTCTGAAGAGCGGCCTGTAACCTGAACAGGAGACCACATCTTGATAGGCTGAAGAGCAGGGCCGGAGGATCCTGAAGGCTTCTCTTTAGCGCCCGAGACACGGGCTGTAGCCAGGGCACTGACTATGGTAAGTCGGGAGTCGCGGCCGGCTGATTTGGAACTGCCCTTCGAGGCAGTGTGTGATCCTGAGGACCTGGATTGCGAAGGGAATCTCTCCCACTCTTTCCCCCTCTCCTTACGCTTGGAGGATTCTTTATGTTTAGAAGATTCCCTGTGTTTCCCAGACTTTCTTGAGTGGTGGGAAAACTCCCTCTCCGAGGAGGAATCCCGCTGCATGGCGGCCAACCGCTGTTGGGTGAGGTAGGCCTGTAAGGTTTTTTGACGACGTATCTGTGTCCAGTTGTTGATGCTCTGGTAGTGTGGGCAGGACTGGGTGTCATGGTCAGGGCCCAAGCACAGCAGGCAGGCTGAATGGCTGTCTTTAGCTGGGATCTGCTTCCCACAGGCGCACCTATTTGTGTGCCTAGATGAAGGCGACGGGGGAAGACGACATGCAGGAAGGGAGGACGGTGAGAGCGGGTACTAGTGAAGAAGAAAAGAAATTTGTTGAAAACAAGAGTAATGGTGGTCAGATTGGCGCAAGTCAAGCCGTGGAGCCGATGAATGCACGTCGATGGCAAGAAAAGAACTGGGGCATGTCGGGGACCACCTCCCTTTACACCATGTGGGACATAGAGGGCGGCCGATGGAGGTGGTCCCCGCCTGGTACTGCTGGCTAGAAGTTTGCTGTGGGGTCCTGTTGCCTACCGGCTATAGTCCTGTGTTACCTGCTGCAAGAGCTGACTCTCGAAGTTAAGATCTGTAATTTCAAGTCCACTTGACTCTGTACCACGTTCGGAGTTTGAATCCCATCACTGCTGTACTATGTTCGGGGTTTGAATCCCACCACTGCCACTGGCAGCGTCTTGCCTAAGTAGTTTTGTAGGATAGTCGAGCGGTCACTGTCTGTTATCATGGCATACAGTCTTAAAAAAAAAAAAAACCTCTTTAAAATATTAGATCACACCATCCAACCCCAGGCAAGAGCTGATAAGAATTACAATAAGTTTACTTAAATAAAAACACAGTAACTTCTACAATTTGCAAGATTTTTGAAATGCAGACAATACCAAAAATAACACTGGATGGTTTGCAGAAAACACTATATACTGTTTTATTCTGAGGTTTCAAAGTCCAGAAAAGTGTCCTTCTTGAGAATAACTTTCTCTCTGTGTAGGTGAAGAAAAGTTATTTGGAAAACACAAGATTTGTTGGAATTAAAATCAGTCTTGGAGTGTTCTTTTTCAAAACTCAAGGTTCATCTTGCTGAGTAAAGTCCTTGTTCCCAAATTCTGACTTAAAATCTGAATTTCCGTTTAGCACGTGAAAAATCAGTTTTCCACAAAACACAGGTCTTGTTCTAAAGGATAGTCCAGGACCTGTCATATACTTCAACACAAGTATATAAAAGAGCTAAAGTTCTCACTGTTCTGAGATGCCCATGGGGGGCAAAAGTCCTTCTCAAGGTTTTAACTTTAAGCTAATGTACCTTCTCCTCTGAAAACCTTCAGGAGAATGCCCTGATTTCAAGATGGGTCTATTAGATAAAGTCTGGTCATTTTCAAGCCCCACCTTTCTCCAATCTGGCCATGAGAGAACTGGGGTGCAACAGTTTCACCTTGTCCTGCAGGTGTCACTGTGGTTCCATACCTAAACCCTGTAACAGCTGGTATTTGCATTTGTCTTGAGCCCCTGACCCTAGCCCATTCTCCTGACCTCCTTCTGTTACTGGAAACTAAATACTAACATACTAAAATGCCAGCAGAATAGGCCTAACGGTCTTTCGAGTCTGCTCGATTGGTCAGCCCCCACCCTGGGTGCTGACCTTGCTGCCCCGCTTGCCTTCTCTGGCTTCTCCCTTCCCACTTCTGGATATTCTTGCTGCATTGGATTTTGCTTCCAGAACCCTTCCCCTGTACCTGTCCCAGCCCCTCTGAACCCTCCACCGCCTCTGCCTCCACCAGCCCCTAGGCAGTGCATTCCATGGCTCCACCACCCTCCGTGAAGTAGCACCTCCTCCTTTCTCCCTGAATCTTCCCTCCAGCTTCCACCCATGCCCTCTAGTGGCCCCTCCTCCTTCCTTCAAGCACCTGACTGTTCCTCCCTATTTACCCTCTTCATGTACTTGAAGACCTCTATCATGTCCCCGCCTCCCTTCTCTCTTCCAATGTGTACATATTTAGCTCTTCGAGCCTCTCCTCATAGGTCCTGTCCCCCAAGCCCCAAATCATTTTGGTTGCCCTCCTCTGGACCCTCTCCAGAAGTTTAATATCCCTCTAAGTGTGGCCTCCAAAACTGCATGCAGTACTCAAGGTGTGGCCTCACCAAGCAGTTATACAGAGGGAGCATCACTTCCCTCCTTCTGGAGGTGATCCCCCTAGCGATGCATCCCAGCATCCTGTTGGCCTTGGCTGCTGCCCTCCTACAAGTCTCAGAGTTGTTCATTTTGACATCCACCACCACCCCCAGGTCCCTCTCAGCCATCGAAACTTGTAGCAATCCCCCCCCCCCTGGGTGTACACTTGGCCCGGGTTTCTGGCCCCCAGGTGGAGTACCTTGCATTTCCCTGCATTGAACCTCAGCTTCCACTTTCTAGACCATCTTTCCAGAGCCTCCAGGTCCCCCTGTAGGGCCACCTACACCTAAATGCTCCATTTTATCTAAGGGATGACTTTTACGGTCATAAACCTGTCTGTTCTTCATCTAGGTAAGTGCCAGGCCTAACCTGGCTTTAACACAAAATGTTATTTTGTTCAGCTCTTTCTGGCCTTTTAAACAGACAGTGTCTTAACTCTGAGTTACATTACAGTACATACATAGGAACATTTATAAAGATATAGGCCTATCTAGCCACAACAGCGACCAGGAAGGCAGTCTTCCATGACAGGTTTGACATCTCACTCCTGTGCATCGGTTCGAATGGCTTGCTCATGAGCTCTGCCAACACCAGCAACAAGTCCGAAGGTGGTGGTGGATCATGCACCGGAGGAGAAATGTGGTCAAGAACTTTAAAAAAAGCACCAGACCACCTTCTCCTGCGCCAACTGAATATCAGCCGGCGCCCAGTAAGCAGAGATGGCTGCCAGGTGCACCTTAAGGGTCGTTGACTGAAGGCCTGAAAGAGAGGGACCAAAGGTAGTCAAGAATGTTAGCCACCAGACAAGATAAGGGGGGTCAACTGACTGAATTTGTGGCCTGCTGGAGGGGATGTGGAGCTAAGATGGCAGACTTTGCACATATCATGTGGCAATGTCCACGTTTGATGCCCTTCTGGATAAGTCTGCAAAAAGAAATCAGTGATAGCCTTGGAGAGAACATTGAGCTCACAGCTGAAGTGGTACTTATGGCTGTCTACCCGGATCGTTCCCCCCATGGACAAAAACCCTGCAGCCCATTTTTTTGTTGGCTGCAAAAAAATCCTTAAAGAAATGGATGACCAAAGACACCCCTACCATACAAGATTCGAGGCGAATAGTGATATCTATATACCAGATGGAAAATATCACTGCTAAACTTAATAACCAAACTGATAAGTTTGCCACACTCTGGCAGAAATGGTCATTTTATCAAGCAGGGGTTGATCCTGCTTTTTGCCCATAAAATGTACGCCACAGGGGAGAAGAAATGAGATTAGTATGGTACCCCGAGCTGCTAGATTTTAGCAAAGAATATTACACCTTATCTCAATGCTAGACTGTATCAACTGCAAAAAATCTCTATACATACTTGAGTAATGTATATCTGTATAATAACAAAACTGAAGAAAGAACACAAAAAAATCTTGATTGTAAAATGTCTCCTGATTTAAAAGAAAAAGTTCAATAAAAATGTATTTAAAAAAAAAAAAAAAAAAAAAGAAGATAAGGGGGTCAAGTCCCTTGCCCTGGCACCAAATGGAGAACCTCTTCCATTTGAAGGCACAGCATTTTCGGGTTGACTCCTTCCGAGAAGCCTCGACCACGCCGAGGACGTCTTTGGAGAGACCCCAAAGCCTGGAACTCTTACCACTCAGGAACCAGGCTGTTAGGTGCAGGGACTGAAGATCCGGATGGAGTACCATCTCCTGACTGCATGAGACCAGGTTTGGGCATTGAGGGAGACAACTAGGGAGCCTGCTGCTAAAGCCGAGGAGATCAGGTACCAGAACTAGTGAAGCCAGTGCGGAGCCACCAGGATCATCCAAGCCTTGTCCCTCTTTGCCTTGAGCAACACCTTGTGGATCAAGGGAAACGGAGGGAAGGAGTAGAAAAGGCCCAGGGTCCAGGGCCTGGAGA
This sequence comes from Neoceratodus forsteri, assembly GCA_016271365.2. Taxonomy (NCBI): domain Eukaryota; kingdom Metazoa; phylum Chordata; order Ceratodontiformes; family Ceratodontidae; genus Neoceratodus; species Neoceratodus forsteri. The sequence continues at coordinate 483,743,732 of CM028130.1, forward strand.
AGGCATCCCCTGCTGAGGGGGATGGGCACAGAACAGCCTCAGCTTTGTGTTCTCTGTGGAGGCAACAGGTTCACCAGGGGGTGCCTCATTGGTAATACAGGCTGTGTACTACCACTGGGTGGAGAAACCACTCATGAGACACCTCGTCTATACGGCTGAGAGCATTCACCAACTGATTAGAGATGCTTGCCACAGGAATGGCCAGGAGGTCGGCCTCCAGGCGGCGCACGAGAGTCCAAACATGGACAGCTTCCATGCACAGAGGAAAGGAGTGCATCCTGCCCCGTTTGTTGAGGTAGTACGTGGTTGTGGTGTTGTCCATCTGGACCTGAACGACCTGACCCCGGATGTGTGGAGCAAAAGCAGTCAGCGCCAGCTGATATGCCCAAAGCTCCAACAGGTTGATGTGGCACTGGGACTACTCAGGGGTCCAGAGCCCATGGACTGTGTTGCCCCAAGTGGGCACCCCAGCCCATGAGGGAGGCGTCGGTCATCAGGATATCGGCTCTGGGCAGATAAACGGGATCGCTTCCTGCAAATGTTCTGGAACCAACCACCACTGGAGGGCATCATATATCAGCTGGGTCACAGTGACTGGCTGGTCAAGATGGCCCTTGAGTTGGGACCACTGGCAGGCCAGCTCCCACTGCAGAGAGCGCATTCTTCAGCATGCCCAACGGACCATGCTGGTGCAAGTCACCATATATCCCAGGAGGCGCAGGAAGTCTCGAGCAGGGCAGAACTGCCTGACCTGAAATGATCGGGCAAATGAGGAGGAGAGAGCCTTCACCCCCTCCGCTGGGAGCCAATATCTGGCTCTGCCCCGATGAAATGAATCACCCGCGAGGGCACGAGTTCCGACTTGGCCTCATTGGCCAGAAGAGATGCAGGTCTGGATGGCTAGATCTCTGGGCTTCTCCACCTCCTGCCTGGAGGGACACGCAATTAGTCAGTCCAGGCAGGGGTATGCCTGGACTCCTCAGCACCTCAGGTAAGCTGCCACCACTGCTATGCATTTGGTGAAGACTCTGGGGGCCGAGAAATGAAAAATGGAAATTACGTACTTACCGTAATTGTTGATCTTCTTGGACACAGTCTCCATCACTCATTCACACTAGTGGGATAGTGCTGGAGGCGCTAGGGACCAAACGGAGCCAAACATTTTCTGAAGGATCACATCAAACAGGACTACGCATGCGCGGGTAATCACAGACTAGCTTGCCTGTGTAGGCTATCTCGGCATCGAACCTCCAACCGCCTTAGTACCTTTTCAACCGAGGAGGTGCAACATAACTAATGAAAGTAACTTATCCTGACTTTCTGGGCCTGAGAGGGCCTGGATAGCCCTTGCAAGGAGGGTCAAAGAACAATGTCTTCACAGCCTGAGCCATAGGACCATAAAGATCAGGAAAGAAAACGAGTGAGCCCAGGGGATGGAGGGTGGGTGTGTGAGTGAATGAATGATGGAGACTGTGTCCAAGAAGATCAACAATTATGGTAAGTACGTAATTTCCATGTCTTTCTGGACCCAAGACTCCACCACTCATTCACACTAGTGGGAGAGTACCATGCTAAAACCAACAACCCTGAGTAGGGTGGTAGGAGATAGGGCTCACTCAGAAAGGACGGCCAAGGACTGTCCTGCTAATAAAAAAAGCAGTCTTGGAAAGATCATCTAGAACATAGTGCTTACAAGATAAGCGCTTGAGTTCTAACTCACCACTGTGCAGAAAACTGCAACGGACACAAAATGAAACTCTGCCAGGAGGCCGCAACCACTCTAGGAGAGCGGCGATAACCCGGACCCACAATTTGGTCTAGGACAAAAATTAAGGGCATCAAAGACATGTACTTATCTAATGTAAAGAGACCTCAGGAACTGAAAGAGTTGGAGGAAAAGTCTACTGGTTCAGGGTAGACTGGAAGGCGCAGATGGAAACCCCCACTACCAAGTCTGGCTGACCTGTGACAACAGGTCCAGGAGCACTTGAACCCCTTACTTGGTGAGCAAAGGGGGTCCAGAAGGGGTTAGCCCATCAAGGAGAATGGTTTCCACTTAGTCACTGAAACCTTCCTGATGGAAGGCCAAGCACGACTTAGAAGCCTCTTGTGGTGGTCTAGTAGAACCAGATCCCACCCACTTCCTATTCCAAAAGGAATCACTCTGTCCCTGTTTGCCTACAACTGTAGTAGCAGCCTCTGAGCTAAGTGAAGAGAGGGAAAGTGTACAGGAGGACGTGTTCACTGCGAAAAAACATTCAGTCAGAAAAAAACAGGGTCTGGATTTCTAAGGTAAACAAAGGCAGATGTGCGTCGAGGGGGGACGCAGCAGGACCAAGTCTGGGCTAACCCATTCATTGAAAGTGACTGAATAACGGCAGAAGTGACAACGCGGTGAGGCACCACTCGCTCCGGCCTTCCTGAAAGGTAGTAGGAAAGGACTCTAGTTTGCATGCTGGTGAAAAACAAACATCACAGTTTTGTCACCGACTTCAGAAGTGTGCTTAGTGACCCGGCTAATAGAACCAATTAGGAACCCCGAAGGTGTGAATATCGGAGAAGCCATCTTCTGGAAAAAGACCTACGGTCATGGAAGGAGCATGCTATCTGTTAACTTGAAGCAAGCAAGGAAATAGGAACCCAATTCGACTCGCTGGAGAGTCACTTCTGTTGCTGTGAGGCTCTGATCAAGAGGAGAAAGCCTGATAAAAAAGGGAACCAACAGACTGGGCAGCCGCCTAGGCCTAGGGAATATCTCTGAATAAGAGAAATCTCTCTTGGAGAAAAGAGATGACCAATACCTCCGCTGGATCGTACTCCCTCTAGGGGTAGAAGAAGTCAGGTACTCTTCACCGTAGTTTAGAGACAACTGCCTCAGGGGCTGAGGCGGAACCCGGCCAGATCCAAAAGGATGGTATTGGGTAATTTCGCGCTAGGGCCCTGTGCTGTGATGATTTTTTACACCATTGGTCCGAGCCTGACAAGGCTTTGAGGCTGCTATCACACAAGAATTGCCACCTGAGCATCCATAACTGAAATCATGACTGGACCAATAATCACAGCTGAAGAGATGTTAACCACCTGTTACCTATGAAGCCACCGAAGGGGCAGTATCACAAGGGGGCTATATATCCCTATCAAATGAGCGGAAGAGCCTGTACGGCTCACGACCATTGAATTAGAATGTTCCACAGAGTGCAATTGTCCTGGCGACTGAAAAGTCTCTAGACACAGAAGCTTTTGGTCCATGGATCCAGCCTGAAATACTATAGTGGATCCCATCACTGAGGAACAACTGAAAAGATCTTCCATCATGGACTCTGGTGATAGAGAAGACTTGCCTCCAGTCTATAAAATTAGTCATCTGCTGCATCACCGACAAGTAGGACAGGGAGAGACTCATCCAGATGCACTTCTACCACAGAAGGACCCCTAAAGGGAGGTCTAGGTTAGAGCCACTAGAGACTCCGTCACCAGGAAGGGTGTTGAGGAGCTCTGCACCATGTAAGGAGCCAAGAAAGTGCTGAGCAGAGTGAGGGATTCCGCTGGCAGAATGGCACAGAAGAGTTCCATCAGCGGAAAACTGCTGGATGTCACAAGATCCCACGCAGACTGCCACTCACTAAGATATGTGGAAAAATAATCTGCAGAACAGGACTTCCTTCTGTGGAAATTCATCTCACCACAAGTTCCGTGGAAGAAGAGGTCTGCAGAAGGAAAAATCCGGCGTTAGTTCTGCCGGACAGCACCAACTGGCACCCCCGTGGCATCAGCATTACTCGTGGCACAGGATGGCACCAAGCAGTGCCTATGCCATACTGGGCGACACCCGAGGGCACCTGCGGCAGTACACACAGGCACTCCCGGCACCACCGCCCACGGCACCCATGGGTGTGCTGCGCCGCTAGACACCTGCGGCACTGCGAACCAACAGCACCCGCAGCGCAACGGCGCCACCCACGGCTTACACAGTGCCGCCTACGGCACCGATGCCAATTCCAGCACCGGACCTGCGGCGTCACCTATGGCGCTATACCATGAGCCAGGACCAACAGCACTGTGGAGAATGCCAACGGAGAAAATCCTGAGGAGAAAGGAAATAGTGGTGCCCGTGCCGGCCCCTGTATGGAAAGAGGGAGGGGGGTAGGCACAAGGGGTCAATGCGATGATGAAGGCACCAGGAGGGCACCGCACACATCCTGATCCAATCGAACTGGCCCCGGTCCAGCGGCTCAGAGGCCCCAAAATCGGGAACACTGGCCAGGAACACTGGACAGAAATTGAATCCTCTGCTCCACAGGAGCAGCCCAGAGGTGAAACTGCTCACCGGAACTCCATTGAAGACAGAGATGGAGTCTGGAGTCGAAGAACGCGGCTGTTAAGAGTGGTATCAAGGGGAACCCACCAAAATCGGTTCAGGCCTATCGCCTCTCCCGACCAACAATCCCCATGCAGGCCATACCAGAGGACAACCGAAGTAGCACCAATTCTTCTTCCTCAACGAGGAAGAAGAGCGCAGGTTAAGCGAGCAAGATCCTCGAACTGCCAGATTCGCGAAGCCGTGGACTGTCCTCCCCACCGAAGCACAGAACTGTCCGAGAATGGACCCCTGTTAGCAAAGGGCGGGGATCGACACAGCCCTCTGCCATAACAACTTTCAACGAAGTCTTCCTACCATCACCGCTACCGTCTAAGGATGACTCCGCTGATGGCAGGTGAGAAATTCTTTTTCTTCAAAATCTTTTTCTTCTTCGTAGAATAAGAAAATATTACTAAAAATTTTAAATAAAACGAATACTAAACCGCTAAAAGCTGCTGTCGTATAGACGAAAACTGACTCCGGCAGATGAGCGACATCAACATCCAAGTACACTCAAGGGCGGGAGAAAAGGAACTGAGTCGGCTGGAGGGTCGACGCCGAGATAGCCTACACAGGCGCGAGCAAGTCTCGTGGTGCCACGCATGCATGGTCCTGTCTCGGCACCAACCCTTCAGAAAATGTTTACCTCTTGTTTGGTCCTAGCGCCTCTGGCGCGATCCCACTAGTGTGAATGAGTGGTGCAGACTTGGGTCCAGTAAGATTTACATACCTACCGTAATTATTGATCTTCTTGGATGAAATCTCCACCACTCATTCACACTAATGGGACTACGCCTGAGGTGCTAGGACACAGCGGGAGTCAAAAATCTTCAGGACGGCCGGCGCTGAGGTATGACAGCGCATGCGCGGCAAGACTGGCTTGTGCAGTATAGGCTATCTCAGTGTAGACCCACCAACCACTTCAGTACCTTTTTTTACCAAGGAGGTGCAGCGTAAACTAATCTAGGAAACTCACCTAAACCGGACATAAGATAGTCTGTATGACCCGTACAAGAAAGGTCAACTCAACAGTGTCTTCATGGCTCAGCCAATGAGGGAGTGAAGACCAGAAACGGGTTGAGTGAGCTTGGGGGATGGTAGGAGGGGGTGTGAATGAGTGGTGGAGACTTCGTCAAAGATCATCAAGAATTACAGTAGTTATGTAATTTTCATATCTTCCTGGACTAAAAGTCTCCTCCGCTCATTCACATTAATGGGAGAGTACCAAGCTGAAAACAATCCCCCTGAGCAGGGCGGCAGGAAAAAGGGAGCTCACGTAGGACAGAAGTCCATTAAGGATTGTCCTACCAAAAGAAGGATGCTGTCTGGCATGGATATCCAGTGCGTAGTGGTTCACAAAAGTGTGCACAGAGCTCCAAGTGGCTGCATTACAGATGTCTGCAATGGGAACGTTCCGAATCTCCACCAGAGATGCCATGACTGCTCTGGCAGAGTGGGCATACACCCTGCCTTCTAGCTTGACATGCGCCATCGAGTAGCAATGATGAAGACATGCTTCCAACCATGCTGAAATGCACCTGATGGCAACAGGTTGACCCAGCCGGGTCATGCTGAATGATACAAAGAGTTATTTGGATTTGCGAATCTCTTTCGTCCTGTCGATGTAGAATCGCAAGGCCCTTTTGACATCCAGAGAGTGAAGGTTGCATTCCCCTTCATTCTGGAATTTGCAAAAAAGGTCAGGAGGACCAAGAGCTGGTTAAGGTGAAATTCTGAGAACCACCTTGTCCTTGTGAAATACTGTGTACAGGTGTGTGTGTGTATGTGTCTGTGACCAGGGCATGTATTTCAGAGATCCTGCGAGTGGAGGTAATGGCCACTAGGAAGGCTGCCTTCCAGGTCAGAAACTTCAAGTTGCAGATTGCTAGAGGCTCAAAGGGCTTATGGGTGAGCATATCTAGCACGAGATTGATATCCCACGTGGCCACCGGTCTCCTGACTGGTAGTCTAGTGTGTAGGATGCCTTTAAGAAATCTCTTGACTAGAGTTAATTGAGCCTCCGACATATTCCGTACTGGCTTGTGAGAGGCAGAAATTGTGCAGAGGTGTACATTTACCATAGAGTATTGCAGTGTTGCATTCAACATGTCTAGGAGGTACTCCAACACTTTACTTAGTGGGCAAACAAAGGGGTCAAGGGCGGCCTTTGTGCACCAAATGGAAAACCGTTTCCACTTTGCCGTGCAAGTCTTCCTAGTGGATGGCTTATGCGTAGCTAAGAGGATTTCTGAGATTCTTTGAGAGAGACTAAACCTAGCCACTTCTATCTCCTCAGGAGCCAGATATGGAGATGAAGGGATCGCCGGTTGGGATGGACCACCAGACCCTGAGTCAGGAGGTCCGTTTGTAGGGGAAGTTGTCTCGGAGAGGCTTCCGACAATCTGTTGATCAATGGAAATCATATCTGATGAGGCCAGTATGGGGCAATGAGAATCATGCTGTCCACCTGCGCCTCCAACTTGAGGAGCACCCCCTGAATTAAGGGAAGTGGAGGAAATGCGTACAGAAAGTGTCTTGCCCACCGCAGTCTGAAGGCATCCTGACAGAAAGCACCAGGTTCTGGATTTCTGGAGCAGAATAGAGGCAGTTTTGCATTGAGTGGGGGTGCAAAACGGTCCAGGTCTGGAGTGCCCCACTCTTCAAAGAGCGACTGCACGATGCTCGAGTCAAGTGACCACTCATGTGGATCCGCCTCCGTTCTGCTGAGATGGTCCGCCAGGTCATTCTGGATTCCCGGCAGGTAGACTGCCTGGATCAGGGCTTCATGCTCGAGGCACTGCTCCCAAACTCTCATGGCTTCTCTGCACAGGGTATAACAGTGCGCACCACCCTGCTTGTTAATGTAATGCATTACAGCCTTTTTGTCAGTCTGAAGGAAAATTACCTTGTGACAGAGGACCCCTCCTTCAGGGTGCGTACAGGACAACTCTCATATCCAAGACATTTATGTGTAGATGGGACTCCTTCCGGCTCCACAATCCCTGGGTGTGGAGGTCCTGACAGTGAGCTCCCCAACCGGTCAGAGATACTGTTTTTCCAGTGGGGCAAAGGGAAAGCCTTGGAGAAGGTTGTCCTCCTGAGTCCACCAAGCAAGTGATCTCGTTAGAGGCTCTGTCATCTTGATGTGGAAGGAATGCCGGAGTGCTGAGCATCCACTGTGTGGTTCTCATATGTAAGTGGGCTAGTGGCACCGTGAATACGGACGATGCCATGAGGCCTAGCATCTGCTGCACTGAGAGAGCTTGAACCAAGTTGTTCTCCTTGATGAAGTGAGCCATCTTAAGAATGTCGCTTCTCCCGTCCTCTGGAAGGAAAGCTCTTGCTCTGGAGGTTTCCAGAAGAGCCCCTTTGAAGAGAAGCTGTTGGGAAGGCTGAAGCTGCTATTTTTCCAGATTCAACAGTACTCCCATGGATGCAAGGAACTTATAAGCTATGGAGACTGCTTCCTGTGTCTTCTGCCTGGAAGGGCAAGCCAGGAGCCAATCGTCCAGGTATGGAAACACTTGAATGCCGAGTTTTCTGAGATGCACTGTGAATACCGCAAAGCACTTTGTAAAGACTTGTGGTGCCGAGAGCCCAAACTGCAGGACTTTGAATTGGTAGTGCTGACCCAGGGCCACAAAGAGTAGGTACTTGTGGTGGCTTGGGTGCACTGGAACATGATGGTAGGTGTCCTGCATGTCCAAAGATGCCAACCAGTCATTTTCATGAACGAGAGGCAGTAGCGTTCCCAGCGAGATCATCTTGAACTTTTCTTTGAACAGTTATTTAATTTCCTTAGGTCTAGAATAGGGTGCATATTGCTTGTTTTCTTTGGAACTAGGAAGTAATGGGAGCAGAAACCTACGTTCCGTACTGCCTGCGGAATCATTTCTACTACCTTGTTGTTCAGAAGGCCTTGAATCTCAGAAGCAAGGAGATCTGACAGAGTGGTAGACAGTTTTGGCTGTCGTTTGGGTGCACAATCAGGAGTCGAGAGATACAGGTTACTCACCTGTAACAGGAGTTCTAGGAATGGTATATGTTGTTCATCCACACTCATTGCGTATCCTTGCCGCTTTAAATCTTGCCGGAGGTCTTCAAGCTTGCTCCTCCCACCCACCCGGTGGTATAACTCCTCGGCCCTCATCATGACGCCAGATCTGGCCCGCTGGAAGCTCAGGTTGTGCGCGAGCCGGGATAGTCGGTCGTAGGATGAACAACATATACCATTCCTAGAACTCCTGTTACAGGTGAGTAACCTGTATTTCTAGGACATGGATATGTTGTTCATCCACACTCATTGGCAGACTCCTAGCAGTTCTCCGGGAGGAGGGAGGCAAGACGCACACCCCATATACCTTACTTGGGAAAGAGAGACTGAGAACCCGGGTCCCAAACCAGCATCCCCGCGTGACTCAAGGTCGATGTGGTAGTGGGTAATGAAGGTTTAAGGACTTCCAGGTAGCAGCCCTGCAGATTTCCTGGATAGGGACGTCCCTGAAGCAGCCACTGCTGCAGCAGTATGGCGGTGGAATGAGCTCTTATCCTCTGGAGGCTCCATGCCCGCTAACTTATAGCAGAGATCTATGCAAGAGGTTACCCACCTGCTTATCGTCCGCTTGGCTGCAGGTCTGCCAGATGCGGCTCCAGCGTGGGTGACAAACAGCTGGCGAACCTCTCCCCGACTTCCAGCCGCAAGCCCTTATAATAAGCGAGCGCCTTCTAGGATCCAGAGTATGGAGCCTATTCGCCTCCGAGTGTGATAGGGTAGAACACCGCAGAGCCAACACCTGGTTAAGGTGAAACTCCGGCACCACCTTGGAAGGAATTTCGGTGGGGGGGGACAACCTTGTCCCTGTGGAAGACCAGGTAGGAGACTCGATGGAAAGCGCCTGGAGCTCTCCCATCCTTCTGGCTGACGGATAGCCACCAAGAAGGCGGTCCTCCACGACAGGTGAGAGAGAGCACACCTGTGCATAGGTTCAATGGCTTGCCCATGAGCTTTGCCAGTACCAGCAGTAGATCCCACGGAGGTGGGGTTCTGCACTGGAGGGAAATGTGATCAAGGCCTTTGAAAAGCGCCAGACCACCTTCTCCTGCGCTACCGACTGCTTCCCGCCCGCGCCTGTAAGCAGAGATGGCTGCCAGGTGCACCCTTAGGGTCGGCGACCCAAGCCCTTTGACTAGAAAGGGACCATAAATAGTCCAAGATGCTTGCCAAGGAACAGGAGGGAAGGGTCCAAGCCCTTGTTCTGACACCAAATGGAAAACTCTTTCCATTTGAAGGCATAGCATTTTCTGGTCACTCCTACGGGACGCCCCAACTACATTGAGGACCTCGCCGGAAAGACCTAAAGCCTGGAACTCTAGCCGCCAGGAACCAGGCCGTCCAGGTGCAGGGATTGAAGGTCCGGATGGAACACCTTCCCTGATTGACTGAGAGCAGGTCCGGCGAGCTGGAAGCTGCCGCGAGTCCTGGAGCTGAGACTGAGGAGATCTGGGTACCAGAACTGGCGAGGCCAGTCTGGGGCTATCAGAATCACCTGCGCCTTGTCCCTCCTCGCCTTGAGAAGCACCTTGTGGATCAAGGGAAATGGGGAAAGGCGAAAAGAGGCCCGGGTCCATTGCCTCGAGAAGGCATCCCCTGCAGCGAGCCCTGCTGAGGGGGCGGCATGGAACAGACTCAGCCTGCCCGGTGGAGGCAAACAGGTCCACCTGAGGTGTGCCCCCAAAGGAGAACAGATGCTGTACTACCTCCGGCAGGAGAGACCACTGTGATGCAGCCCCTATCCGGCTCAGGGCATCGGGCAGGGTGTTGGAGGCCCTGCCACGTGAATGGCTAGGAGATCCGCCCAGGCTGCGCACGAGTGACCAAATGCGGAGAGCCTTGCATAGAAGCATGGAGCGGCCCCGCCCTGGCGGTTTAGATAGTACATGGTCGTGGTATTGTCCGCCTGACTCGGACCACTTGACCCGGAGGAACGGAGCAAAGGCGGTGAGAGCTAGGCGGACCGCTCGGAGCTCCAGCAGGCTGATGTGGCATCGGGACTCCCGGGGATCAGGAGGCCATGAGCCCGGTGTTCCCCAGATGGGCACCCAACCCATCAGAGAGGCATCGGTCGACAGAGAGACCGCCGGGCTCGGGCGGACGAACGGGATGCCCTCCTGCAATTGATCTGGAACGGGTTCACCACTGGAGAGCATTCCACATCCCCTGTGTCACCGACACAAGCTGGTCCAAGGGATCGCAGCTGCCAGGACCACTGGCTGGCCAGTCCCCACTGAAGGGACGATGTTCCAGCGGGCCCAACGGACCACGCCTGGTACAGGCCGCCATGAGACCCAGGAGGCGCAGGAAGTCCCGGCAGGGCTAATTGCCCAAACGAGAAATGATCGGGCAAAGGAGGAAAGAACCTCGCCCTGTCCGCCGAGCCGCGCCTGGCTCGAGAGAGTCGAGCTGCGCCCGATGAATAAAATCACCTGCTTCGCTCGAGTCTGACTCTGGCTTCGCTGACAAGGAGGCCCAGTTGAGAGCAGACCTGGAGGGCCAGATCTCTGGACCACTCCGCCTCCTTCCTGGAGGGAGCTGCTATCAGCCAGTCGTCCAGGTAAGGCACACCGGACCCTCGGCGCCCAGAGGAATGCTGTCACCACTGCCATGCATTTGGTGAAGACCCTGGGAGTGGAGACAAGTCAAGGGCATGGCTTGAATCAAGAGAGATCCTTCCGCCGGAAGCGAAGGAATCTCTGGTGAGACGGACGGATAGGGACGTGAAAAACGCCCCTGCAAGTCCAGAGAGCAGAACCACACGCTGCTCCAAGGATGGTATTATCTGAGCCAGAGTGACCATCTTGAAGGTTCGAGACCTTAGGAACTTGTTTAGGTCGTAGGTCGAGAATGGGGCGCCAGCCCCCGTCCGCTTCGAACCAGGGAAGTACCTGGACACAAACCCTGGTCTGAAGGAGGTCCACCACCTCTCTTACCACCTCCTTCTGGAGGAGGAGGATGTCGAGCTCGACGAGCCGCCAGTGAGGCTGGGATTCGAAGCTCCCCGAGGGGCGACGGTCTGAAGGGTGGTGCCTGCTCAATTCCACAGAGGCAGGCCTCTTCCCACCACCTTCCAAGACCCACCCGTCCGTGGTAACAGCGGACCAGGCGGAACGGGAAGTGCCGGAGCCGCCCCCACGGGGGACCTAGGGGTAAGGTGACGGGATGGGGCGACACCCTCAGCCCGGCCACTGGGCAGGCTTGGAGGAGGGACCGCCGAGGGACCTCCTGGGCCCTTTCCTCCCTGCCTCCTGTTAGAGAAGCCGGGCGCTTGTTTGGGATGCCAAGGCCGAGCCTGCTGGCCCTGACGTTGTTGGGCGGCCTGGGGCACAGAAGGACGAAAGGTTTAGGCTGTGGTTTGCGGCCTTTGTCCTTCTGAGCGAAGAGACCGAGTCCAAGGTGGCATTGGACTTCGATCCTCTGCAGGTGACCTTCCACCCCAGGGTCAAGAGGTCAGTCCCCAAAAGGAACATCCGCCAACTTGTGCTGGGTATCCGGCGAAGGTGGATATCCTCAGCCAAGCCTCGGCCGACGATAGCCACTGCGGCCGCCACCGATCTGGCACATGAGTCCCCTATATCCAAAGCAGTCTGGAGCTGCTGTTTGGCCACTGCCCTGCCCTGGTCCCGCACCTGCTTAACCGTAGTCTGCAGATCAGCGGGAAGATGAGGGATGACCTCATCCAGGGAGCCCAACAGGGCATGAGAAAAATGTGCCATGAGGACGGCCGAACTGGCCTGACGAAGGCCGAGAGAGGACGCAGCGTAGACTTTTCGCCCGACATAGTCCAATTCTTGACTCTTGTCAGGAGGTTTGTCCACATCCCTGGCGCTACGTCGGGCTCCGGAAAACGCTGTCGGTAACCAACCCTCAGCAGAGGGGTGTTCAAAACCGACAAGGAACCGTAGGGGATCCAGATACTCTTGGCCATCCTGGCCGAAGGCGAGGGCAGGAAGCAGGGCGCTGCCAAAGTTCCAGTGCTGGACCCACTATGGCCTCGCCACCGGAAAGGCCTCCGCCGGAGAATCCCTCGGTCCAGAATCTCCGTGAGGGGATACCTGGCCTGCTTGGAACGTGGTTCGAGCTCCATCCCGGTAGACTCCGAGATGAGCCGAAGCAGTCCTAGGAAGGACGACGGGCTATCGTCCATTGGCTGACCTCCTGAAGACTCCAAGTCCAGTCGCTTGGAGAAGAAGGAGGAATCATCTTGGACTCGGAAGAGTCCTCGAAGAGCTGCCTCTGGCCTGAGCCACCCTTCACCTGCCGAGGTCGGTCGGGAGTGAGGGTAACTGACAGCCGATGGGTAAACCCTTAGCCGACCGAGAATCCTTGGTCGGAGCCCCAATTGGTGGCTGTGGAGGCGGAGGTTCCACCGCATCGGTGGAGCAGCTGGTTTTGGCCGAACAACCGCCTGCATAGGCTCGGCAAGTCGAGGGGTTGTGTCGCGCTGCCCGTGACAGTTACTTAATGGCCGGGAAGGCGCCGGAGTCGGCTTATTCCCGGCCAGGAGGAGCTGTTGCAACATAAGGTCCTCGCATCGCCGACGTAATTTACGCCAAGCCTCCTCATCCGAGGAGGAGGATGTAGGACGAAGCGGCGACGCCGCTTTACTGGCAAAGCCGGGTCGAGACCGCCTTATGACGGTGGGAACGGGTTGGACGCTAAGAGGTCCGAGACCGAGACCGAGAGTCCCGGAATTTCCGGGTCGGTGCAGGAGGTGTCGGCCGAACCGGACACTCCCTTCGCTCGAAGGTCCATCCGAGGGCTCCGAACCGGAGGCACAGGCGAGCCTACGGATCCTCAACTCCTCCCGGGAACTGGGAGAGGGGAATCTCGCTGCTAAAGGCCACAGCTCTGTCCAATGGGTCGAAAAATCTCGACTTCATCAGTGGAGTCTCGGTCAACTGACCTGACGGGGACACCGTGAGGCCAGTGGTCAAGCCGAGCGGTCGACCAGCCGACGGTCGACGGCCGGGAGAGGGACCTTTCCCGCTCCCAAGAGCGCCGACGGAGGGACTTACCTTGTCCTCTTTTGGACCGAGAAAGGTCCAGCAGACGCAGGCCCTTCTCCTTTAGTGGAGAGGGACAGACAAAGCTCCTTAAAGGAAGCCTGTAGGAAGAACCCAGAGAGAGCGGATAAATGCCGCGGCCGAGGAAGATACGCCGCGCCTCCTCTTCGAGGGCGACCATCCGCCGAGCTGATCCCGCCGAACCACCCGCCGCCGACACCGCCAACCGGGCTCTTGGCTTTCACCGAGGGAAACGCTTCTCGACGCCCAAGTTGTAATCGGGCAGCACGGTTCTCGGGACGAGGGCCGAGAAAGATGAGCACAGGTGCTAAGCCTGCGGGTCGTGCTCAAGGCCTACAGTAGACACACGTGGAGTGTGGATCCGCTCCGAGACATCTTCACCCGCATGGGCATCTCCGAACTGGGAGTCGATTTATCCATCGCAGTCACGAGGGATCAAGACTGAAGTCTTTTGCAAAATATTATTTTTAAATCCGCAAACGGAGAAATAGGAACCAGTCACAAACGCAGAGCGTTAAGGAGGGAAACCTGAGCTCAAGCGTAAGGGAAGATCTGGCGCCATGGGGCGATTGAGTTATACTTCACCCGGTGGGTGGGAGGAGCAAGCTTGAAGACCTTCCGCAAGATTTAAAGCGGCAAGGATACTGCCAATGAGTGTGGATGAACAACATATCCATGTCCCTAGAAAGTATCCTTATCGAATTATCCTGGGGACCCATTTGTCCATTGTGACGGAATTCCACTAGCTGTAAAATTGAGTCAGATGACCCCCTACCACCGAAGAGGAAGCCCCTCGGGCAGCTGAGGTGGGGCATGGGCCGGGTCTTCAGAGGGTGGCACTGAATGCCTTCGGGGCCTGTGCCTTCTGCTGCGTTTTCTTTTGCGGCTGAGGGGTTTGGTTTTTGCTAAAAGCTCCTTGGCTTTTACCTCGAGAGGACTGCTGGTTATGAAACTGTCAGCAGCTTCTGCCCCGTTGAGAGGCGGCAGGAGCTGGTCTGTGTGACAGGGTAGAATAGGACCCTGTCCCATTTGTTATGGAGATCGTGTTTAAATGTGTAACCCCCCTGCAAATGGGGGTTCCCAAAAGACTTCCAGGAGCTTGCTTGAATGCTCCAAGCCTGAATGGTGTTTGGCATTTAAGCCATTTATCAGTGAGTGTTTTTAGAGCCTCTGGTACTGTCTCTTTAAGAGCTGTCTGCTTGCAGACATAATTAGTTTGTATGGGGGACTGTGTGCTTCTGAGTACCACTTGAGCTGCTGCCAATTCACTTCATTTTTGCAGTCACTAGGAGTGCAAAGGGAACCTATCTGAAAGATGTAACTGTTTGCCAGAAATTATTTAGAGTAATAATGAAATTACAGTTTGTCTAACCTGCTTTTTTGCAGTCAGAACTGTGTCTGCTAGTTCCCATTCTAGTTTTGAACTGCTGAACTGGACCAATCAGTGTGGGGTAAGCTAGCTCTAAAATGATGCCTTGGACGAATCAGAACTTGGACTCATAATCTGAGCCAGCCACAAGAGGATTGTATGGGCAGTGACTCTGGGAGATGTAGTTTAGACTTCAGTGCCTTTTGGACCAACAGCAGCAGTCTATTGTGAGTGACAGCCAATCCAGTCAAGAACTGGGAGGAACTCAAAGGAAGTGCCCAGTTTTGTCGGTTGGAGCTTCAGTTGAGCTTTGGCAGTGAAGAAGGAAGGAGCCCTGTGCTTTTTCAGTGTGCAGTTTTAGTCAAAAGGTGTAAGGCCCAGAGTTCCGGTCTGCAGCTTGTGTAACAGCTTGTTAGGACTGAATCCTGCCCTGTGAAAAGAATCAAAGGATCTCTGAAGAGTAGAAACCAGGCTCACCCTGTAGAAGACTGGAAGAATTGCTGAAAATTGCACTCGGTCTGTCAGGAACTGAATCTGCTGTGTGTTCTCCCGGTATTGTGCAGTAATTGCGATCGGGATACAGATGCAGCCTGCCTGGTATAGTACTTTCTTTTATATGGATGTGTGAAGAGGTTTGTGTACCTCAAGTGAGCCCTGCTGACATTGAAGGACCCTATCTTATTTGGAGGTCGTGAGTACTAATTCAGGGTTGCTCCCTGTTGAATTGCCATTAAATCCAAATGGAATTACTGTACTGCTGACTGTTTAATTCTCCTTTTCTCTGTGTGAAAGGGCCCCTACCAGCTGCCACGGTTTGGACTAGCCACTAGGCTTGGGTACCTAGGGACAGTAACTGATAGGGATAGGCCTGTGCACAGAGCCATAGGTAGATTATTAGAGTGATAAGCTAATTAACCTGATTTCCCTTGTCCTTGTTATATCCCCTAAATAAATCAGAGCTGCTTGTTTCAGCAAAGTTATACTGCCTGAGGTATTTGTCTATGTTAAAGTACTGTACTGTGATTGTTGCACTGTATCTCATTTCACAGGAGGTCCCAGTGCGGAACCAGACCTGGAGGTAAGTGTATACTGTGAAGGTAATTCTGATATATTGTGTGGGCCACTAGTGGGAAGAAAGGGGTTGCAGTGTCCCAGAGGGCTGTGACCAAGTTAGTTTAACTATTGCAAACCCTGACCTCTGGGTGGAGGCACCCGACATTGGATCCAGGCCCCTCAACCTGTTAGTGGCAAATCAGGCAGGGGTAGTAGCCCCTGGGATAGCGCCATCTAGGGGTTACAAATGCAAGGGTCTTTCCTTTTCCTGTCTCTTCTGTCTGGTTGCGCAACCAAATTTTCCTGTGAGACCTCGGACTTTATCAACCCGAACAGTCTCACAATTCTTTGCCTCTCTGTCTCTCAGTTTTCTCTTGCTATCCGTTTTCCTCCCTTGCATATCTATATCAGCTAATATAAAAATAAGAGTAAATCAATGTCTGGAAATGTAACTGATATCGGGATCCACTCTGTTTAGAAAATAGTGTTACTGCTGAAATGTATGTATTTATATTTTGAGATGACTGCATAAACTCTAGAGGTTACTTGAGTGCAAATGTTGAGCCTTTTGCAAAAGCTGGGTGGGGAGGGTCTCAGGAAGCACAATGTGTTGCTGCCTTGCACCTACCTGAAATATACAAGGACAGGATGTTTGCTAAGGATGGGGGTTGAAAAGATTTATAAAAGAGCTAAACTTGAACTGCAAGAGAGATTAAGATTACATGAAAAAGGGACACAGAGACTGAAGATTTTTTTTCCCCTCTGTACATAGTTATTCTGAACAGATTTATTTTTTTTTTATGTTACTGCGAATGCAAATAGTTTTGTTGAATTCTACAACTGCTCCTGATTTTCCCTATGCTTCCTGACCTGTGCCAGATGACAGTCTGGCAGTCTTAATAGTGGTCCTGGTCTTCTGAGTGGCCTCCAGTGCCTGTTCCACTTGCAGACCAAACAGATAAACCCTGTCAAAGGGGAAATTCATGACTCTCTGCTGAGCATCATTTGTGAAATCTGAAATCCTTAGCCAGGCATGCCGCCGGGTACAGATCCCAACCACTGCTGCTCTAGAGGCAGTGTCAAAGACGTCCACATAGCATCTTTTAACTGTTGATTGTTGGACTCAATGCCTCTGGTAATGGTCTGGAGTAGCTCCGTGGTAGTATCCGACTCCGGGAGAGCCTCAACCGTTGTCTTGAGCGAATACCAGAGGGTATACCCATACTGAGAAAAATGGCCCTGGTAACTTAAAACTAGCAATACGCATGCCCAAGGCAGCAGCAGCAAACACTCGCTTTCCCAGACTATTTTATGAGCTTCTTTATTTACCGGATGAGCCGCGGATTCCTGGGGAAGCAAGGCTTTGCCGTTTTCTGCTAGAATCACCAGGGCATCTGAGAAGGCTTGAGAAGCAAGGATTGGCCTGTCCTTAAGGGGAACGTACATCCTATCTATAGACTTGGCCACGGAAGGAATAAGCACCGATCTATCCCACACCACTTGTGAAAGTCTCAAAAGAGGGTTGCACTGGTGGTGTCAGGTCCACAGGAATTTCAGAAACGTGTATATTGTAGGCGCAAAAGCCTCCCAGGGTCCACCTCAGAAGTCTGGAGAGCCAGGGTGGAATTCATATTCTTCAGCAGAAGTTTAATTTAAATGAGAGGTCTTTGACCACAGGCTCAGCTGAAATAGAGGGTTTACACTCTATCCCATAAAATGAGTCTCCATCCACATCATCCATCAAGCGTAAATCAGGATCAGACTCATCATAGTCCCCCTCTACCCCAGAAGGGATAGCAAAGGTAGGAAAAGAAAGGGGAAGAGTCAGAGATGCCACTCTTGGGATCAGAGTCAAGAACCCCGGCACCAGAGTCAAAGCCGGCACCAAAACAGCAACGGTGCTGCATGAGTGCCTGGAGTCCCCGACCCCAACACCAGGACTCCAGAGGGCCACGACACCAGTGGAGATCTGAAAGTAAGAGGAAGAGTAGGGGGAGAATGCAGTACCTGTGCCAGCCCCTGCGCCGCAGCCATGTGATGGGGAAAGGCATGAGGGAGCAACGTAGATGGCACCGAATGCGCTGCGTGACCAAGCTGACCCAGCTGCTCCACTCGTGGACCGATGTATCCCAGGCCCAAAGGCCCTGGGACCGAGTCTGCAGGCAAGGGCAGGCGGGACAACCGCCGGACCCACTGCTCCACAACAGCGGCCCAATGATGAAACTGCTCACCGGAAGACCCCCCGGGGCAGGGAGGAACTCTGGAGACGAGGATTGTGGCTGCTAGGGACAGAGGCCGCAGGCGACCCTGGAGCCGGGGTTGGCCTACCATCTCCTGCTACCGAAGATCCTGTGCAGACGTACCACAGGGCGACCTCGAGCAGTACTGCTTCTTTGACCGGTGGGAGGAAGAAGAGCTCGAGTGTTGCTGAGCCCCCGACTGCGATCGGGACCACTTCCTTTGTGCTTACATAAGGACTGACCTCTCCGCTGACCGACTGCCCATGGTCAGACCCCCTCAAGAGGGTGGCGACTGGACCCAGCCCCACTGCCAAAACAGCTTATGTAAGTCTCCTCACCATCACTGTTCATAGTCAACTTCACAATGGTAGCTGAAGATTTTCTTCACTATTTCACTTGAAAATTTTTTTTTTTTTTTAAATAAATACTATTAAAAACATTAAAACTAAATAAAATACTTAACGACTAAAGCTGCTGTCATATAGACGTGAAGATTTGACTCCCAGAGGTTGAGTCGTCGTCACTGAAGCGCACTCGACGGTGGGGGGAAAAAAGAACTGAGGTGGTTGGAGGGTTGATCCCAAGATAGATAGCCTATTTGCTGTAAGCCAGTCTAGCGGTACCGTGCATGCGTGGGCCAACCTCAGCGCTGGCCCTCCTGAAGATTTTTGGCTCCCGCTGGGTCCTAGTGCCTCTGGCATCATCCCATTAGTGTAATCGAGTAGTGGAGACTTTTAGTCCAGGAAGATCAGGCCGAATGGCATGGCCTGGAACTCTTTGAGTATCCCCTCCGCCTAGAACCGGAGGTGGAACGGACGGATTGGGACGTGAAAAAAAAAAGTCCTTAAGATCCAGAGAGAAGAACCACATGTCCTGCTCGAGAGATGGTATGATGTGACACAGAGTAACCATCCTGAAGGTGCATGGCCTGAGAAACTTGTTCAGGTTGTGCAGATCAAAGATGTGGCACCATCCCCCCAACCATTTTGGCTCCAGAAAGTACCTAGAGACAAACACTGGATGTGCTGGAGGGTCCGAGACAGGGGCCATAACCTCCTTGCACAGGAGCTGGGCGATGTCCCGAAGGGCCAACAAGATGTCGATGGACACCATATGGGGGCACAGGTTCGGCAAGGCGGATAAGCCTCGAATTCCAGAGACAGACCCTGACCGACCACTTCGAGGACCTCCTGTCCATGGTGACAGCGGGTCAGGCGGAAAGGAAGTGGCAGAGCTGGCTCCCCATGAGAGGACCCAGATAAGACAGAACGGGTATGAAGGAGGCACCCTTCATCCCATCACTGGGCAGGCTTGGAGATGGATTAGAGACCGCCTCCGGGCTTCCAGATGACCGTGGCCACAGACTTTGGTCATGGTCATCAGGGCTGAGCCTGATGTCCAGCCTGAGGCTGGGTCAGTTTGGCTGCAGGGGCAGAGAGGGGCTGAAAGGCTTCTTCTGTTGTCTGGAGCCCCTTGGGATCTCTCTGACCGGAAGTCACAGAGTCCAAGGTGGCACTGGACCCAGGAAGGGGACATCCGCCAGCTTGTGTGAGGTATATGCCATGAAAGTAGAGATCCGCAACCAAGCCCCATGGTGCATGGCCACCGCGGCTGCCACAGATCTGGCACAAGAGCTGCCAATGTTCATGCCAGTCTGGAGCTGTTGCCTAGCCACCGCTCGGCCTTGATCCTGGATCCGCTTGACTGTGGTCTGCCAGGAGATGAGGAAGCACCTCGTCAAGCATGTCCAGAAGGCCATGGGAGAGGTAGGCCATTAAAAGGGCTGAACTCGCTTGCCGAAGACAGAGAGAGGAAGCAGCATAGACCTTTTTGGCCATGTGATCCAGTTTTTTTTGACTCCTTGTTAGGAGGCTTATCAATGTCACCCACGTTGCTGATGCACCAGAACATAGAATTGGCCACAAGGCTGGATGCTGCCACAGTTCCAACACAGGGCAAAGAATGGTCTCCGTGACCAGGTACTGAGACTGCTTCTGAATGGACTTCATGATGAGGCAGAGAAGACCTATAAAAGAA
This sequence comes from Neoceratodus forsteri, assembly GCA_016271365.2. Taxonomy (NCBI): domain Eukaryota; kingdom Metazoa; phylum Chordata; order Ceratodontiformes; family Ceratodontidae; genus Neoceratodus; species Neoceratodus forsteri. The sequence goes on from CM028130.1 coordinate 483,763,872, forward strand.
GTGGGGCCTTGCTCAGTCGACAAATCCTCCGCCACCTCCATGTCCACCAGATGGGAGTGCATGGAGCAGCCCTCCGATTCTGAGGAATCATTAAATAAAGGACGACCGCCAGAATCCCTTCTGACCCTACAGGGTTAGTCTGGGGTAATGGTGACAGACAACCAATGGGGAAGTCCCGATGTCAGGTGGGCCTCCTTAGTCGAAGGGCTGGACTTTGGCTGTTTGAGAACCGGCTCCACCAAAATTGGCGGAGAGGGGGGGGTATTACAGAGCTGGGACCCGACGCGTCGGTTCCTGCCGGGGATGGTTTCGGCCTCTGTGGTGCTAGCCATGTAATGGCTGGGGTTGGAGCCACCACAGGCTTCCCCCCTGGTGCACAAGAGCTGTTGCCACATCAAATCCTTACAGCACAGACGCAACTTGTGCCAGAGCCTCTCCTAAGGAGATCGAGCAATCGCGGCAGCTCCACTTGCTCATATGTCGGAAGCGCGAGTGTTGGTGCCGACGTGGGCTGCTCGACTCGGGACTATGGGAGCGGGATCACCACCTCGACCATCGGGGCCAACGGCGGGTCTCAGAGGGGGGCCAGCGACAGCCAGGCCTCCTCCAGGTCCGGCAGCTCCTGCGTGAGGCACAGCGGATCAGTGGATTGGTCCGTCCCTCTTTGAGAGATGAGCGGCAGGACCGGAGTCCTAGACAAGGAGGTATCGGCATCTTCTGCTGACATCGGGTCAGCTGGAAGATCAACCTGCGTCTCGACCAACTGGCCAGATGGGGAGACAGTGGGGCCGGTGGCCTAGGCATTGACCAATGATGGAACCTCCACTGAAGCGCAGGAATCAGAGACCCAAGAGCACTCCAAATCCCACGAACTGACGATGAGACCGTTTCTTGGTCTATTTTTTAGATTTGGTGCCTAAGGGACCCTGCTATGGGTGGGAAGGGCCTGGCACCAACTCTTTGAATGCTCCAGTGAAGGAAGCACCCAAAGAGAGAGGCAAAATGGCTGTAGCCGAGGAAGCTTGAGCTGCAGCCTGTGCCACAGCTTACTCACATGCTGCAAGTTGTTTGGCGGACCCCGCAATCACAGAGACCACCTAATGGGCATCCTTGGACTTAACGGGAAGATCTCGATCGTCCAGATGACCCAGTAGAATATGGGTGTGCCGCTCTTCGAACGTGGACTGGTCAAACGTGTGGTACAGGCCACAAGCCTGGGGATCATGCTTGTGGCCCAGGCAATAGATGCACATGGTATACGGATCCGTCTGAGACATTTTCTACCTGCATACACATTTCCAAAATTCCGGCGCAGACTTCATGCCGTCCATACAAGATGATAAGGAGAAGTCGCCTGAAGACAAAGGTTTTTTTAATAAACTCAAAGATTTTAATAGCAAAGGGCCTACTCAGCGTAACAGCAATAAGGAGAGAACCTTCTTCCAGCCTAAAGGAAGATCAGACGTCGATGCTAGGGGAGTTACCACCCGGGTGGGAGGAGCCAGCTTGAAGATATTCCGGTGAAGTCTTAAATGGAAAGGAGCACTGCCTAAAGTGTGGACAGAACATATCCATGTCCCTAGAATCAATGGTCAGGTGGATCCTTAAGGGTCATCAACCTGCCACAGGGGCACTGACGTATGGGGCAAAGTCCCGCTTTTGAACTGATTTTTTTAGGCTCCGGACCGGACACAATTGTGACAGAAGAAAATAACAAAATGAAAGAAAAGAACTCGATGATGCACTGAAAAAAGAAATAAAATAAAGTACAACTTGATGGAAACCCACTGGTATGTCGCCAAGTGGGGCATAACGATGAGCAAACTGTGACACAGTAGATTCGGCTTCACTCCACACGAGGTGTTGCCTTGACGGCAGAAAAAGAAGAACTCAGGTTGGGGGCCGGCGTCAGTTGCTGGCCAATCCGTGAGTGCCATGCTGTACATCGGCCTTGAGGCTGGAGCAGTTTCCATCGGCCCCCTCCTCAAAAATCTTAAAGCTACACACTCCCACTGGCACAGCGGTAAGGTTACTGCCGGTGGCACCGACAACCAGGGATCAAGAGCGACCTCCGGAGTCGGAAGGTCGGCTGGGGGGGGGGGGAGAGAAGAGAATCGAGCATCCCACTGACTGCTCTCCTTGTCCGGCATGGAAGGAATCCAGTGGTCATGATCTGTGAAGCCCCAGCGGAGACTGGGGGCTAGTACACAGACGCTGCCATGGAGGGCGGGGCAGACATCCAGCATGCATGGCACTGCGCCTGGGGGTTAAGAACATGGGAAATGGTGGCTGATCGACTGGATGATGCTGGTCCCTCGCAGGCCCTGCACCCTGCCAGCTGGGCACCTCCAGAGTCTGTTTCGGTGGGGTTATGAGGGGGACCCCACCGGGTGGGTAAGCCCTGAAGGAACATCCGGTGGCTGGTAAGTCCCAGTAGATACCGGGGTGTTGGGGCTGGTGGATGGGACGCCAATCGGTGCACAGGGAGCACAAAGAAATTAATGTAAAAAAAAGAAGCTACACGCTCCTGCAGGATCTGGCACCTCTGACTTATACCCGCCAGTAATGAATGAAGACCGATCTCTGGAAGATAATCCTGGTCCTCATCCCCAAGGTCATCTGACTGCTCGAGAGACTCAATCCAGAAGATCTCCAGGAGGCATCTGGCTCCAGGGGCTTTCCCTCTCCCAGCGCCAGAACCAGAGTTAGGAGAGGACACAGTCTTGTGGTCGGCACCACCCTGCTCAATGGCACCGACCTTAGTGCCAGGAGCAGAGGCAATGCCAGATCGCAACCTCAAGGTGCCCACCGATGTAGGTCCAGCGTGTAGGCTCTGAACTCTGCACTGGGGGGTGCCCGCTGTGCAACCGGCCCGACATGGGGACAGGATGTCCCACAGACTCCTTCCCCAGGCTGTCTTGGTGAGACGAGGACTAGAAGAGGTCTGGTGTCGCGCAGTATGTAGAGTACTGGGGATGGATTCAGGGAAGAACAGGGGTTGTCTATCTGCATTTTCAAATATCCTCGCCTACACACCAAAAAACCCTAACTCCTCAACACCAAGTTCACCAGAATCATCCTTCTCCTACTTCTCTCAGGTACGGTACACATCCAAAACCTGGCCCTTACAACTTGTCCCTCCCCGGAACCCTGGCACGAGTAACCTTGCAAAGGGTAAATAAATACATCAATATTGTCCATCTCAACGTGCAAAGCCTTCTCGCTAAGAAAGATGCATTTTAGGCCTGGGTGAAATTTAATAACTTTGACATTATTGCACTCTCTGAGACTTGGCTCTTGGATAAAATTTCCTGCGAGGAAATAGAGCTCGATGGCTTCTTCTCCCCTAGGAAAGACAGGCCTGGTAGGAAAGGTGGGGGCTGCATGTTCTTTGTGGCTATAAAGTTCTCTTTTACTGAACTCAGTCCTGAAATAACTTCCACCAAGCTTAAGTCTCTCTCCATCCACCTTCTTGTAGGCGAAAATAAAACACTTTCTACCACCACCACTTACCTCCCACCTGGTACCCCCCCTTCAGAGTTCGATTCCCTTCCTGGCATCAAAAATTCCCTCCCCCTTAACAGAGTAGATCCTACTTGGGGATTTCAACATTAACTGGACCTCCTGTCACTCTGGGCCAAATCTATCATCTCGGACCTTGGCCTACACCAAATGATCTCCTCTCCTACTAGAACTAATTACAAAACTGGCTCTCAGTCGGTCCTAGACCGTATCATTGTCTCCAACCCTGCCAGAATCCTCGGAGCTGGGACACCTCCCGACTACTTAAGCGACCAATGTGCCACCTTTTGACACTGGGCCGCGCAGTCCCCCAAGCCCCCTCCAAATTTCATCTACATCAGACGTGTTAATAAAAACATCCTTACTGAAATTACTCAGGCCTTTTACCTGGTTTACTTGTCTTTCACTTATACTGTTGACAACATTGATGTAATTGACTGGTTCTCTTGTATCTTTTCTGAAGTTCTGTATAAATTCGCTCCGCTAAAAAAAAAAAAAAAAAAAAAAAAGGTCTGCAGCCTATCTATGAATGGATCACACCCAACATCATCAAAATGTTGAGGAAGAGAGAAAAGGCTTGGTCCAAACACCATAAACACGGTGACCCAGCCCTACTCTCATTATACAGATCGCTTCTGAACAAATATAAAGCAGTTATCAGGTCAGATAACATTAATTTTCTCCATAACAAACAGCTCGGGGAAAATGCCAATCCCAGGTAGCTTTGGAGCACTTTGAACAACCTCCGTGGTAGGGTCAAGAAAGTCAAACTCATCACCGTCATGCATGGCGGTCAGCTTATCAGGATCCCTCTGATGTTGCCAACTTGTTTAACAATTTTTTCAAGGATCTGGATAAGTACAAACCTTCCCCCACCAATATTCCGCCAATTCACCCTCCACCCCACAGCAAGATTCCACCAAATCAACCCCCCCCACTCACCTATTTCTACTTTCCGGCTTTATCTCCCACTGACACTGTTAAGCTCATCCATTCAAATAACGCACGACCCAGTAAAGGAGCGGACGGAATCGATTTCAAAATCCTGAAACTCTCCACTGACTCACTAGCTGTTCCACCTACCACCATCCTCAACCTTTCCCTTTGTACTGGTTTCATTCCCAGCATCTGGAAGACAGCCATTGTAAAACCACTGTTCAAATCTGGCTCCAGGACTGATGTTGGTAACTTTAGGCCAATCTCTCTTCTTGCCCCCTTCTCCAAGATTCTGGAAAAAGTAGTACACTTGCAAGTCACCTCCTTTCTCAACAGTTACAATATTCTCACTGATGCTCAGTATGGATTCTGAGCTGCTCACAGTACAGAGACCACCCTAGTCAAGTTCACCAGGGATATTTATCGAGCCATAGACAGCAACCTGTACAAGGGCTCAGTATTCGTGGACCTGACTAAGGCCTCTGACCTGGTCGACCATGTACAGCTCCTGAGCACCCTCTCTGACCTCCACCTCTCAACCGATGCTGTCAAATAGTTCAAAACTATCTCACCAGTAGATCACAGATAACCAAGATTGATGGGCATTCCTCCTCGGAATGCCCCATTAAATATGGTGCATCTCAGGGCTCAATCTTGGGCCTCCCTCCTCTTCACACTCTTCATTAACAAGTTCCTTGAAGTCTGTTCCAGCACCAACTTGGTCCTTTATGCTGACGATGCCACACTTTACTGCAGCAATAAAAACCTTGAAGCTATGCTCTCATGCCTTCAAATTGACTTCTTTAAAGAGGGACTCGGGCCAAAAGTGCTACACTGCAGAATTAGAATAAGCATACCCCAATATATCCCATACCAAAAAATGAAAATTACATACCTACCGTAATTCTTGATCTTCTCTTGTATCTTCACCATTCATTACTGTTGGGTGACAGCCGGAGGCGTGCACCCGCCACGGGAGTTTTTTTTTTTTTTTTTTTTTTTTTTTAAGAGGAGTTGGCGTCGCCGCCCCCTGGAGTGACGCTCTGCGTAGAGTGCGAGGGGCGGCTGTTAGGCGTCGCAGACTCTTCCTCCATCCCAGTTCTGTTAGCCGGAGAGGCGAAATAAGGATTAGAACAGAGAGTGAGGCAAGAGAGCCAAGGGATAGAAAAAAGGAAAGGACATAAACTGAAAAAGGAATAAGCCGATAGAGGACAGAAAGGAGAGGAAGAAAACTACCTACCTTAAGGGACCGAAGGGCCTCACTTCTGGGGCGGCTCTAAGGGAGGAACAGATAGGGAGGAGAAAGAAGGAGAAAAAGAGGAGGGGATGCTAGGAGGGGAGAATTCTGCCGTTGGTAAACTGGCTTAGGGTTATAAGCTCAGAACCATAAATAAAGGAGCAAGGATCCCATTTTCAAATTTCAGGGAGAGGCTCAACCGAACCTCTCGCGCAGGATGGACACCAAAGGCAGATTCCCTAAACCTCCCGCCTTCTCCAATTTTCTAGAGTCCAGTTGGGAGCTCTCCAACTACTAAGGAGGAAAAACTGTTCCAAAAGAGAGCTGCCAACTAGGAAGGGAAAGAAGCCCTCTAGCACCTTATGTGATAACACAGTATCATGTGCGGCGGGGGGGGGCTCTACAGGGGACACCCCTATATGACACAGAGAGAGTGGGAACTCAATTGGACTCCCTAGAGGCAAGGCAGAACAACACCTCTTATGGAAACAGAAGTGCCCGACAGCACCAACCAGTAGATGCTGAATAAAAGACTAGGGTTTGCTAGAAGGGGCCTGGGAAAGAGAAGTCGAGCCACTTAAGAAACCCTCTCTTTAATCATGAATTGAAAACATGGCTGGGAAGAAGCCAAGAACTGCCCAGTAAGGGCAGTCAGAAAGAGTTCCCTCAGGACAGATAAACCTTAGCTCGTTCTTCCTATTCTCAGAGAAAGGGATTTTTTTGTTTTTGGCTTAACAGCCAAAGGAGAAGGGGGAGGAACGAGCAGGGAAGGGGAGACACCGAAGAAGGAGGCCCTTGAGGGGATGGTGGGAGGGATTCATTAATGAATGGTGAAGATACAAAAGAAGATCAAGAATTATGGTAGGTATGTAATTTTCATATCTTCCCTGTCAATCTTCACCATTCATTACTGTTGGGTGAGTACCAAGCCCCCTCCCCCGAAGGGAGGGGTAAGAGAAAACCTTGAGGGAACAGATCCCTCAGCCTCCTACTGGTGACAAGTAGAGAGGGGAAGACCCTAACTAATAGACTAGGAGTCTAAGGTGGATGAGCAGGAGGAAGAAACGCCCGAGGGGCTGGGGGTTGCCCCTGAAGACGCCTCCCGCCCCCACGGAAAAAAGTGGGTCCCTGAAGGCAGAGCCACTCACCCTATGTTGGGCCATGGGCGACGGGAGAGACAAAGCCATGCCATCCGCCTAATGCAGATCGCTGTCCCCACTAGTCTGGATGCCACCTTGTTGGCATCATAGGATGCCCTCGCTTGGTGCCTTGCAAGCTCCAGACCCTGTGCAAAGAGGGCAATGGCTTGTCTAGACTGCGCTGAGTCAGGAAGCAAAGCTAAGACTTGAGCCAGCATTGACCACAGATGCCTGTTGTAAGCAGCGTGGTGAGCTTGATGGGAAGAAATGCACAACAATGCACGACCAGAAGAGAAGACTCTTTGTCCCCACCGGTCGAACTCAGCAGAATCCGAATCCGGAGGCCTGTCGTGCGCCAGGTGGCGAAGCCCAGAAGAAGTATCCAGGGACATCAAACCCGAAGGTGGGTGAGGTAGAGAACCTAGAGACTCGTGGGGGGCACAATACCATCTCCTGCAGTCTCCTGGGGCTGGAGAAGGAGTGGCTGGAGACTGCCAGGTGCGGACAGACACTTCCTGGAAGGGGATTGGCCAGGAAGGCACCACCAAATGGCGGATGCTGAATTCACTAAGGAAAGCACGCGTCTGCCGCTCGGTATTGTCCCTACAAACGTAGGAAATACGAAGCTCCGAAACCATCCTCGAGAGGAAACTCTGATAGTCAGTGGTCAGTGTCAGAGGAAAGGTGGACAGAAAGTTCCTCTTCCTCAGTTGAGGAAGTGGAGCTCGAATGCCCAGAAGACTCCTGCGGTGGTGGGGGGACAGGCGAAAGACCTGTTCGTCCATGGCCCTAACACAGGATGGGAAGGCCGCCGCAGTAGCTCTGAACGTCTTCCAAGATAATGGCCCAGTGGGCCCCACAAGACCCAGGAGAGAGGGAGGTGGCTGCAGAGGGATGGGCGAAGGGTACCTAATAGTACGTGCCTGAGCTCCGCCAGGGCTCTGGGATCCAGGTAGCGATGCCGCCAAAACTGGGGACCCTGGGATCATGCCGGGTTGCGTAGTAGAAAGGAAAAGAGACAACTCCGGAAAGAGCCCTGAAGGGGAATCTCCCCTGTGGCACGCCTGGGATTGCATGAGTCCAGAAAGGCAACCCTCAGAAATGCCACCAGAAGACGCTTTACAGACCTTCAGAGAGAGGTGAGGATCAGCGCTACAACTCCTTCCCACACCTCGCAGGGAGGTGGGGGCTCGTCGCTGCTCTTGACCTCTACTCCTCAATCCTTCAGACTCCGAAGCAGCCCTCTTCCTTGTAACCAGTGGTGGAGGTCCCTGCTGAGCAAGACACTGAAGGGGCACCCGCTGAAGCAGGGTCCTCTTCCCTCTGCTGAAGGACCTGAGCAGCATTGGGAACGGCGGCTGCTTGAAACCTGCCAGAAGAGGGAATCCTCTCTCAGACATCCGAAGGGTCCCCAACGGAAGACTCCAGGCAACCCCTAACCATGGAGCCATCCGGGCTAACCAGCTCCGGGGAGTCTGCGAGAGAGAACACTGGACCGTCAAGCGCTGAGGCCTACAGGAGGTTCAGAGCCAGAAGACTCTAGCTGCTCATCTGGGTCCTCACCTGAATCATCTCCCTCTGAGGAGGGGTTGACAAGGAAAGACTCCATTCCAGCCGACGCAGGAACCTGCCCCGAGGTGGCACCAGGCCTGGTACCGCCATAGGCCACGACGACTAATACGTCCGCAGAGTCATCTGCACCTCTGGCGGTGCCAGGCTCCCGGGCCACACCGTGAACGGCGCCACCTGAGTGCATGACACCGCCAATGGCGCAGAGATCCGGCGCGGCACTGTGAACAGCGCCACCCGAGTCCCCGGCGCGTGACCCAGAGCGACACTGCCGCCTGAGTCCCCGGCGCCGCAAACGGCACCAAGACTAGTAACGTGTATTTCATGTATATACTGTTATTACCTATCTGTGTTTGTACTTTAAGTGTTTATGTCACAGGACCTCCTTGTGAATGAGCTTGCTCAATGGAGTTTTCCTGCAATAAACTTGAACTTGAAAAAGACCCAGAACGGCGTCGCCGACGGCCCCATCCGAGTCACCGGCGCCGTGAGCTGCGCCAGACTCCACAACGAGGGCCCACCAGAGCCAGGCCCCGCAACTGGAGGCCGTGACACTGGGGGAGCCTGCACCTCCAAGGAGGTGACTGTCGGTATGGATCACACCGTTCCTCTGGCGCCGAAGAAACCTCCTCCTCAGCAAGGCTGGAAGTGGAGGAGGCTTCCTCCTCGCTGGGCCGTATAGACCCAGGAGGGGACCTGGAGGAAGGGTCGAGAGATCTGGCCTGGGAAGCCCTAGGGCAGCGACGTCCTGCGAAAGTCAGTGGAGCTCGCCCGACTTGCAATGCACGGACTTATAAAACACGGCGATCCATGGAGAAGCAGGCGTCACAATGGTCCATATCATGGTAGGGTCCCAGGCACCAGAGACAAACATCATGACGGTCCGTGACAGAAAACTGCCGGCCATAGGGGCATGGCCAGCCTTAGATTTACGCTTTGCCCCCGAACCAGACATGATGCCAAATAATTAAGGAAAACACAGAAAAGGCTTGGTATCGTCGAAAAATATAGAAAGGAATGGTCTTACCGGTCGACTGCGTCGAGAATCACCAGGGATGAAGGAGTACGAAAACTTCCTCACAATGCAGCCTATGACGAGTATTACTAGGAACCCACGAGCAGGTGCAGCCTTGACGGCGGGAGAAACAGAACTGATGGAGGAGGGTGCGTGCGACCAATGGCCACCCTCGGCTTCTACACAGAGCCACTCCAGGGGCGCCGCCGCAAACTCCTCAAAAAAAAAAACACTCCGTGGGCGGCACGCTCCTCCGCTGTCACCCAACAGTAATGAATGGTGAAGATTGACAAGGGAAGATTTAGGTTTCACGCTACTTCGCTTTAAAATTATGAGCTATTTGTAACCCTGATTTCACTACCTGTTCAAAAAGAACAGGTTACTCACCTGTAACAGTAGTTCTAGGAGTGGTATATGTTGTTCATCCACACTTTTTGGCATGTCCCCTTCCACTTTAAATCTTGCTGGTAGTCTTCAAGCTGGCTCCTCCCACCCACCCGGGTGGTATATATCTTGGCTTCGACCCATGATGCCAGATCTTAGCCAGCTGGAAGCAAGGTTGTGCGCCCGAGGTCGGGTGGATAAACATATACCACTCCTAGAACTACTGTTACAGGTGAGTAACCTGTTCTTCTAGGAGCGAGGATATTTTGTTCATCCACACTTCTTGGCAGACTCCAAGCAGTTCTCCAGGAGAAGGGAGGCAAGGTGCACACCCCCTACTTAGGAAATAAAGACTGGAGAACTGAGGCCCCAAAACCAGCATCCCCGCGTGACTCAAGGTCGATGTAGCAGTGGTTAATGAAGGTATTTGCAGACTTCCATGTAGCAGCCCAACAGATTTCCTGGATAGGGATGTCCCTGGAAGCAGCCACCGAAGCAGCAGTATGGTGGGTAAAACGAGCTCTTATCCCTCAGGGAAGCTCCTTGCCCACCAACTCACAGCACAGACCTATGCATAATGTAATCCATCTTGCTAGGGTCCGTTTGGTTGCAGGGTCTGCCAGAAGCGGCTTCAGCGTAGGTGACAAACAGCTAGAGAACCACTTCACGAATTTCCGCTGTCCTCTCCTTGTAGTAGGAGAGAGCACGTCTCGGGTCCAAGGTATGGAGCCTGTACTCTGCATCCGAGGTGTAAATAGGGTAGTAAACCGGAAGAGTCAACCCATGGTTAAGGTGAAACTCTGACACCACCTTCAGAAGGAATTTCGGGTTGGGGCACAGGACAACTATCCCTGTGAAAAACCAGATAAGAGGAGTCCACCGAAAGTGCCTGGAGCGCCCCTGTCCTTCTGGCAGACGTGATAGCCACCAGGAAGGCAGTCTTCCACAAGTGTGAAAGCTCACATCTGTGCATGGGTTTGAATGGCTAGCCCATGAGCTTTGCCAAAACCAGCAACAGATCCCACAGAGGTGGGGGTTCACGCACCGGAGGGGATATGTGATCCAGGCCTTTGGAAAAGCGCCGGACCACTGTCTCCTGTGCCAATGTCGGCTGACTGGCCCGCGCCCGGTAAGAAGAAATGGCTGTCAGGTGCACCCTAAGGGTCGATGACCGTAGACTTTTGACCTTTGGAGAGAGACCAAAGGTAGTAGAGAATGTTAGCCACAGAATAGGATAAGGGCTCCAGACCCTTACTCTGACACCAAATGGAAAAACGGTTCCATTTGAAGGCATAACATTTCCTGGTCGATTCCTTTCTGGATGCCTCCACCACGGTGTAGACATCTTCGAGAAGACCCAAAGCCTGGAACTCTAGCCGCTCAGATACAAGGCTGTGAGGTGCAGGGATTGAAGGTCCGGATGGAAGACATTCCCCTGGTTCAGAGATATCAGGTCCAGGCCTGTACAAAGCTGCTCCAGGGGCCTGCAGCTGAGGCTGAGGAGATCTGGGTACCAGAATTGGCGCGGCCAGTCTGGGACTACCAGAATCACCTGCGCCTTGTCCCTGCTCACCTTGAGTAACACCTTGTGGATCAAGGGAAATGGAGGGAAGGTGTAGAGGAGGCCTGGGATCCACGGCCTCGAGAAGGCATCCCCCTGCAACAAGCCCTGCTGAGGGGGCAGGCATGAAACAGCTTCAGCTTGGTGTTTTCCCTAGAGTAAAGGGGTCCACCAGCGGTTTGCCCCAACGGGAGAACAGGCTGTAAGCTACCTCTGGATGGAGAGACCACTCGTCGGATGTCTGGCCTATGCGGCTGAGAACATCCGTCAGCTGGTTCGAGGCTCCTGCCACATGGATGGCTAGGAGATCCGCCTGTTTGTTGAGGTACTACATGGTCGTGGTATTGTCCATCTGGACTTGAACCACTTGACCCCGGAGCTGAGGAGCGAAAGCCGACAACGCCAGTCTGACTGCTCTGAGCTCCAACAGATTGATGTGGCATCAGGACTCCTTGGGGGTCCAGAACCCATGGGCCCTGTTGTCCCCCCCCATGTGGGCTCCCCAGCCCATGAGAGGTGCATCGGTCGTAAGGATGACCGTCGGCTCGGGGCGGACAAACGGGATCCCTTCCTGCAACCGGTCTGGGGCAGTCCACCATTGGAGAGCGTCCCACATCTTCTGGGTTACAGTGACCATATCGCTGAGTCCACTGGGCAGCAAGCTCCACTAGAGGGGGCACATGTGCCACCGGGCGCAACAGACCACTGAGGTGCACGCCACCATGTAACCCAGAAGGCACAGAAAGCCCCGGGCAGGGCACAAGTGCCCAACCAGAAATGATGGGGCAAAGGAGGAAAGGAAAGAACCTCCACCCTGTCCGCCGGGAGCCGAGCTCTGGCTTGACAAGAGTCGCACCCTGCCCCGATGAAGCCCATCACCTGAGAGGGCACGGGTTCCGACTTGGCCTCGTTGATCAGGAGGCCGAGTTGGGAGCAGGTTTGAAGAGACAGATCCCTGGACCTCTCCAACTCCTGAAAGGAGGAACCTGCCAAGAGCCAGTCGTCGAGATAAGGGTAGATTCTGACTCCTCGACGCCAAAAGTGGACTGCCACCACTGCAATGCATTTGGTGAAAGACCCAAGGGGCCGAAGACATGCTGAACGGCATGACTTGGAACTCATACAGGGTCCCTTCGACCCCGAAGCCGAGGAACCGCGGATGGGATGGACGGATTGGGACGTGAAAGAATGCGTCCTGTAGATCCAGTGAACAGAACCACATGTTTTGCTCCAGGGATGGTATGATCTGGTTCAGAGTGACCATCTGAAAGGTGAGGGACTGGAGATACTGACTCAGGTCATGGAGATCTAGGATGGGGCGCCAAACCCCCCCCGTCCACTTGGGCACCAGGAAGTACCTGGAAACAAAGCCTGGGTCTGTCGGAGGATCCGGCACTGGGGGTACTGCCTCCTTCCAGAGGTGCTGAGCTGCATTGTCTCGAAGAGCCAACTGGGTGCATGCGGAGATCTGTTCCTCCCAAGGGGCGTGGGCTCAGCTGGGAGGGTACTGCTCAAATTCCAGAGGCAGTCCCTGACCGACCACTTCGAGAACCCACCTGTCCGCAGTGATAGCGGACCAGGCGGAAAGGAAGTGGCGGAGCCGACCCCCACGGGAGGACCCAGAGCTGGCGTGATGGGTGTAGGGTGGCGACTCCCAACCCGACACTGAGCAGGCTTAGAGAAGGAGGAGGCTCCAGGACCTGCACCTCGGCCTCCTTTACGGGGCTGTTGAGGACCCTGCTTGGGTCGCGGGCGCCAAGTTTGAGCCTGCTGCTGACCTCCTTGATAGGAGGGCTGCCTGACCACAGGGGAAGAGTGCCGGAATGACTACTTTCTCTTGTTGGTTCTTGCCCGAAGAACCTTTGGCCGAAGTAGCATCCAAGGTGGCACTGGACTGCTCTATATGCTGAAGGTGACCAGCTACTCCTGGACCGAACAAGTCGGTCCCCAGGAAGGGCATGTCAGCAAATTTATGCTGAGTATCCGCCGGGAAGGAGGAAAGCCTCAGCCAAGCCCTGCGGCGAGAGGCCACTGCGGCTTCCAACAAGCGGGCACAAGAATCTCCACTATCCAAGACTGTCTGGAGCTGCTGTTTTGCGACAGCACAACCTTGGTCATGAACTTGCTTGACTATAGTCTGCATGTCCGGAGGGAGATGAGGTAGGACCTCATCCAATGACCCCAGGAGGGCATGGGAGAAGTGTGCCATAATAACAGCCGAGCTGGCCTGACGAAGGCCCAGAGAAGAGGCAGCGTAAACCTCGCGGGCCGAAGTGGTCCATATTTCTGACTACTTGTCCAGGGGTCGTCAGCGAGCCTTAACTACCTGCAGGCCTGAACACTGAGGCGGTCGCAGGCTCCCTGCCAAAGGGTGTTCAGTGAATCCTGCAAGGGACCCCATGGGAACCGCGTACTTGCGGGCCATGTGGGCAGATGGTGCTGGGTAGGACGCTGCCAAAGTTCAAGGGCCGGGCCAACGATGGCCTCGGCCACTGGAAAGGCTTCCGTCGAGGTATTCCCTCTTTTGAGGATATCCGTGAGAGGGTACTCCACCTTTTTCTGGATGGTCTCCAGGGACATTCCGGTGGAGTCGGAGATGAGGCGGAGAATGCCCTGGAAGGGCCTTCCTCCAACCCTGCACCGACTATCGACTCATCATCCCCGGGATGCGAGAGCAAGCCGGTGACGTCAGAATCCGAGGAGTCATGGTAGAGCGGTCTACCGCCTAAGTCAACCTCGATGTGCCAAGGGTGGTCTGGGGTGACTTACTGACAGACAGACAGACATCGGAGAAGCCCGTGTCTTGCTGGTTCTCTTTAGAAAGCGCCCCTTCCTCAGGCTGTTTAGGCGGTGGTTCCACCAGAATCGGTGGAGAGACCGGAATAGGCAGAACCGGGAGACAGGCCAGCCCCACGGGCAGAGGAACCGGTGGCTTCAGTTCCAGAGAGGTCAGTGTCGATCTAGGAGGCAGGAGCCAAGTTATGGCCAGGGTGGATGGCAGAGCCGGCTTCTGCTCGGTCAGAATCAGCTGTTGCCACATGAGGTCTTCATAGCACCGGAGTTTCCGCCGGAGCCTCTCCACGTCCGAGGAGGATGAGGACCTGTGGCGACGCCTCTTAGAGCGCTTCTGGCTCTTTCTCGGCCAAGATTGGGGAGGCCGACTTGGTCGATCAGGAGACACCGGGGTTGGTGAAAACAGAGGGCCCAGAACCGGGTCCTTGATGGGGACACCAACAGGCTGGGTCTCCTCATCAGGGAAAACAAGGACCGGAGACCTTTCCAAAGAGTCGTTGACCACGGCCGGCAACAGAGGGTCTATTGGGGAGGATAATTTCGACCTTGTCGGCCTCTTCCTTGGTCCCCTGGCCAGATGGAAGATCCGTGAAGCCAGCGGCCGAGGTTGCGATCTGATCAAGTCGGAGATCATGGCGCCCCTGGGACTCGGATTCTCTCAGTCCCAGGAACATCTTCGTTGAAACGAAGACACGGAGTACTTCTCTCTCTTCCGAGAGCGGGAAGAGTGCGAGCCCAAGGGCGCCTCACCCCGAGTGGGAAGAGACTGGCACAACTCCTTGAAGGAGCCCGTAAAGGTGGAGCCAAGGTTCAGAGGAACAAAGGAGCTTTGATTGGCCGAAGCTCGAGCTGCTTCCTCCTCAAATGCTTTTATTTGTTCCAGCTGTTCGGAGGGTCCTGCGGCCGTGGAAACCGCCCACCTCGCCTCCTTCGATTACACTGGTGGGTTCCTTTTCTCCAGTCTCCCCAGCTTCAAACGTGCTTTGCAGTCGTCCAGGATGCTGGGATTGAAGGCCAGGCAAAAACTAAACAAGCAGTCATGTCCGACACCTAGGCAGTAAACGCACGTTAGGTGGGGATCGGTGCACGACATCTTCTGGCCGCAGGGGCACTGGCGAAATCTGGGGGAAAATTTTTTCTCCATGGCGGATGCGGTGAAAGTACAATCGCTAACTCGAACGAGTTTAAGTTTTGGCAAAAACTGACAACTGGAATCCAGGGTCTACGATATGCTTTGAGAGCACGAGGGAACCTGCATCTTCCAGCAGAAAGGAAGATCTGGTGTCATGGGGCGGAGCCGAGGTATATATCACCCGGATGGGTGGGAGGAGCCAGCTTGAAGACTTCCAGCAAGATTTAAAGTGGAAGGGGACACACCAAGAAGTGTGGATGAACATATATTCGCTCCTAGAAAGCCAGTTTCAGTGAAGAGCTAATGATGTCATCTCCTGAACGCACAGTCTAGTCCTCCCAGTCAGTAAGCTTATATGGTAAGACCTGTTTCTCCAAAGTTAAAAGTGATTTATGGAAGGCTGCCACAGCAAATGGGCATAGTAACCTGTTGGGAGTTGTGAACGAGTCTCCTACCATTCAAACTGCCAAAAGGCCTCCCCAATGAAATAGATGCTTTTATTTCTGTGCTCTGCTTCATTTGCATAACCCGCCCTATTTCTTCTCAGCTCTGCAACCCCCAAGCGTGACATCATTCAAGAGAAACAAAGTTTGTAAGGACTGTTTTGAAACACAGACCTCTGTTGTTCAGTCTTGGTATTGTAGACATCTACACTACCGACACAGACTACATCTCTCAGTAAAGAACTCTTGTCAGCTAGATACTATATATGCACAATGCCTTGTCTGGAAAATACACGAGAGTTTTTATTGTTTTGAAGCCACTACAGAGATACGAAACTGCACCTCACAGTAAGGGAACTGGAAAACAACTTCTTATTGTACCCACAATGCCTTGTTATGTACATCTACATATTAGGTGCAGTCACCACCACCAAAATAAGGGACTGCATCTCTGATTAACATTTAAATCACCTTTATAATTTCCCCAGAATTCCTTGGTACTACAGTCGTGGCCAAAAATATTGGCGCCCTTGCACTTTTTCAAATAACTCACAATTTCCTCTAAACATTAAGTTGAAATTAACAACAGTACAGTATCTGGTCTCCACAATTCTTTATTTTTCTGTTAATATTACAGAAGAAAAAATTACTCACCTTAGTAATGTTGTTTCTTCTAATGGAGTCTTGCTATATTCTGACATATGCAGTGAGTCCCCAACCTTCGAACTGCTCCGGAGCTGAAAGAGTTAACTTTCCATGCCAGGCATGGAACACTGAGCTCGAGCTCGGTTGAAACTCTGTCTGTTGTTCTTCAAACTCAAACCGTCAGATCTTTATGAGCTAAACTCACTGAGGTCCTGTGTGAAAGCTGTAAACCTACACTAGCCAACTGGCTACTAAACATAAGAACACATTTTTCGGTCCCAAAACAAAGACTCAAGTCAGGAGATCCAAAAAATGAAAAACACAACACCAAGTCACCCCAAGAAAGGAGGGGTGAAAACAACAAGGTGGGCAACTACTAAGTGCCAACACTGCACTGCCCACCCACATCCAAAAACAGAGGTTCTGAGAGGGGCAGGCGGGGTCAGAATATAGCAAGATTCCATTAGAAGAAACAACATTACTAAGTTGAGTAATTTTTTCTTCAAACACCATGAAGTGTTGCTATATTCTGACATATGCAGACTACAAAGCAGTACCTCCATGGAGGAGGGACAGAACCTACTTAGGAAACGGGTCTGAAGCTTTTAGCTGTGCCAAACCTCAGCATCACTCCTAGCCTTGGATGTCCAGGGAGTAATGCTTGGTAAAAGTGTGAATCTGTTTCAGGTAGCTGCTTGACATATCTCTAGAATAGGGATGTCCCTGGCAGCAGCCAGGAAGCAGCTGTACCTCTGGTAGAGTGAGCCCTCAGGCCTGAGGGAGGAACCTTACCCAGTTTTTCATAACAAAATTGGATACAAGAGACAATCCACCTGGCAATGGATCTTTAGTGGCAGGTTTCCTTTACCAACCTCACCATAAGTGAGGAACAGCTGGAGGGAGTCAAACTCTGACCCTTGGTATGCTCTATGTAGTAACTAAGAGCCTCTTCACATCTGTTGTGCAGCCTCCCTCCCAGAGGAGGAATGGTCAGTAAGTACACTGGAAGAGATATAGATTGATTAAGGTGGAAATCTGAAACCACCTTAGGCAAGAACTTCCTGTTAGTCCTGAGGACCACCTTATCTCTATGAAAGGAGATAAAATCAGGCTCCACTGACAAAGCTTGTAATTCATTTTATGCCTAGCAGAAGTGATGGCTACCAGAAACACAGTCTTCCAAGTCAAGTACTTAAGCTCTGCTGAAGACAAAGGCTCAAAGGAGGTTGCATAAGCTGAGCAATGCAAACATTAAGGTCCCAAGCAGGCAGGGTCCCTGAATGGAGGGTTGGTGAAGCAATCCTTGAAAAACTTGGAGAATACAGGGTGAGCTGAAAGAGAAGAGGGCTTACCTGCTGAAATAAAAGCAGACACAGCTGCCAGATGCACTGTTAGGGTAGCTGGTCTCAGCCCCAAGGTATTTAAGTGGACCATATAATCCAGGACTGTGGGTAAATCAGCAGATTCTGGGGAAATATGCCTTCCAGAGCACCATATGGAAAACCTCTTCCATTTGGAATTATAAGTAGCCCTGGTGGAAGGTTTTCTAGAAGCCTTCAGGATATCCACTACACCTTGGGAGAGGTGTAAATCAGCAAACTAACTCTTCAAGAGCCAGGCCTCGAGATTGAGAGATTTTAGGTTCGGGTACCAAACCCTCCCCTGAGCACAGGTTAACAGGTTGTGATTCCTGGGAAGACACAGGGGAAGATGGACTGCTAAGGACAGTAGGAGTGGATACCAGGGTTGTCTGGGCCAATCTGGAGCAATCAGGATCATCTTGCAGGGATGAGATCTGATTTTGACTAGCACTTTGAACAGGAGAGGGAAGGGGGGCAAGCACAGAGACACTTCCCTTCCCAATTGAGAACTAAGGCATCCAGAGGGACTGAGCCCAACACTGGGGGTCTGCAGCAAAAAAGGGGAAGTTGGTGATTGTCTGGGGCTGCAAAAAGATCTATCTGCAGGGTGCCCCATCTGGCAAATACCACCTCCAAGACCAGGGGGTCCAGTGACCATTCGTGATGGCCCTGGGAAATCCTGCTGAGAGCATCTGCCAGGACATTGTCCTTGCCTGGGAGGTGAACTGCTGTAAGGGAGGTGTTCAGGGAATAAGCCAGAGACCACAACTTCATTGCTTCGGTGCGCAAGGCCGTAAACCAAGTGCCCCCTTGCTTGTTGATGTACCACATTGTGGTGGTGTCTGTTCTGACCTGTACAACTTTGTTCTGAACAGACTTGGAAAAAGCTTGAAGTGCTAGAAAAACTGCTCTGAGTTCCAGCAGATTGATGTGGAGCAGAGATTCCTGAGGGGACCACAACCCCTGGGTAGTGAGGTCACCCATGTGAGCTCCCCACCCCAAGAGGGATGCATCTGTAGTAAGGATTAAGGAGTGAGACTGAGTGACAAAAGGAACCCCTTGTCTCAGATTGCTCTGATCCTGCCACCACTGTAGGGCCTGGATCAGGTTCGAGTCACTGGGATCAATTTGGTTAGAGGGTCTTTCCTTTGAGACCAAAAGGCTCTCAAATGGAATTGAATGTCCCTCATCTGAAATCTTGCTCCCTGCACTACTGCTGTAGAAGCAGCCATGTGCCCCAGGAGCTGTACAAAATGCCTTGCTGGTCGAGACACCTGCAGGGTGAATGAGGTCAGAGAGACCAGGGTCCTTGCCCTGTCCAAAGGAAGGAAGGCTCTGGCTTTTTCTGTGTTCAGCTCTGCGCCTATTAAGGTGAGGAGCTGGACAGGCTCTAGAACTGACTTTGAAAGGTTCAGAATGAAACCTAGAGAGGTGAGCAGTTGCTGAGTGATCTGTAGGTGTAACTTGACTTGGTCTGGGGACTGGCCTACTATGAGCCAGTCGTCCAGGTAAGGGAAGATGGCAATTTTTGCCTTCTTAGAGCAGCAACTGCTACTGCCAGGCATTTTGTGAATACCCTTGGAGCAGAGGTGAGGCCAAAGGGCATTGCTCTGAACTGGTAATGGCCTGAGGGCAGCTCAAACCTGAGGTACTTTCGATGGGAGCTTCTGATGAGAATATGGAAGTAGGCATCCTTGAGGTCCAGGGACGCTAGCCAGTGCCCTGGCCTTAGAGAGGGTAGAATAATCCCCAGAGTCACTATTTTGAATTTTGATTTTAAAAGGTGCTTGTTTAAGTATCTGAGATCCAGGATAGGCTGCCATTCTCCTGTCTTTTTTGGGGTAAGGAAGTACCTTGAGTACAACCCTTTGGCCTGGTATAGGGGTGGAACCCTTTCCACAGCTCTGAGAGCCAGGAGGGAAGAGACCTCTGCCTCTAGGGCAAGTGCCTCTGGTGGATTTGCAGGTGGAAAGGATCTGGTTCTCATCTTGGAAACTTTTGAAGCTGAGAACCAGTCCCTGGCTTACTACTTCCAGGACCCACTTGTCTGATGTCAGAGACTCCCAGTCCTGGACAAAGTAAGCCAGCCTGCCCCTACAGGTAGCGAGAATGCGTCCCTGGCAACCCCATCAGGGTGCCTGCTTGGCAGGGGCTTTGGGCTGAGGTGGGAAGCAGGCCTGCTTGTGCACCGCCTGCCTCTCCCTCTAAAGAACCCCTCTGGGCATAAGCAGAAGAAGAGGCCTGGGCTTGGTAAAAAGGCTTATGAAAAGGCCTGCCCCTGCCCCGGGAAGCTGCCTTTGAGGAGTGGCCTGCCTTTCCTTGGCCTGTGCACTCCTATTGGTGGTCCTATACTCCATCCATTTTCCAAACAGGGAATTACCCACAACAGGAAAATCCATGGCCTTATTCTGGGTATCCTGTGACAGGCTAGTACATCTGAGCCAAGCCATTCTGCGAAGTGCCACAGATGTAGCCATGACTCTTGATGACACATCATTTGAGTCCACTGCAGCATGGAATTGCACCTTGGATGCCTCAATACCATCAGCAGCCACCTGCTCCAGCTCCCTGGCAAGCTGGCCAGGGACCTGTTTTGCTAGAGCCATAACAGTATCCCATCTGGATTTCGATACCCAGCAACATAAGCTACAAATTTGCCTGTCTGAGTCCCAAGGATGCTGCCATGTACTGTTTTGCCATGGCATCAATCCTCCTGGAGTCCTTGTCCGGGGTGTGAAGCCAAGGGAATATTTGCCTTGTCACAGGCTGCAGCCTGCACTACCCCAACATGGCTGCATTGTTGTGAAAGGAACTCCGTATCAGAGCCTGACAATGTGTACCTCTTGTTCATTCTCTTATCCACAGGAGGTATAGTGTGAGGAGTTTTTAGAATTTTAAATGTCTGTTTCCCAAAAGATTTATGCAAGGGAATAGACAGTCTCCTAGACTCTGGGATATCCATCATTTCCACATAGTCAGGCTCCTCTTGATCATCCACAGCTTCCTCCATAGGGAACTGGAGGGTTTCAGCCACTTTTTTATAAAACATAAAATGCTAAGGGACTCAGAAAGCCTAGGAGAAGACACTCCTGAAGGTCTGTCTGGGAGATGTCCGTTCAATGGGCACATCCAGACTTTCAAATTCACATTCACTCTCCTCATACTCCTCTTCCCTCCTCCGGTTCATAATATTCCTCTAAATCATACTCTTGAACCGTGGAACCGGCCGAACTGCATACACTACTTGATGGTGCCGTTCTGTCGGAACCGGGAAGAGACTGGACAATTTTAATCGCTTGGCTATTTCTTCAGAGGTTGGAGAGGAAAGTTTTGCTCCACACAGCTGATTTCCTAGTCTTTGCTGGAACCGACTCCTCAGAGTCGGTTCTCCTTTGCCGAGAAGTTCGCCCCTGGTCAGAGGGCACCCTCTGGTTCGGTTGAATCGAGCTGGGCTGGCCATCCGGTTCAGTGGACTTTTGGCCTCCTTTCCTGAGCCTACCAACTCTCTTTTCCAGGGTAGCTGCAGGAAAATTTTACAAATCTGGCAGTCTGCATTGAGGTGGTCAAACCCCAGAATACAAAACATGTGGTGTTGGGGTCAGCCTTGGCAAAGATCTCCCCACACACTGCAGTGTTGAAAACCCAGTGGACCCGGGTTTTTCTTTGCTTCTCAGACAGTGCCAGTCCCAACCAAACTTACCCGCTTATGGCAATCCACCAGGTAAGACCCTCTTATGGTTCCCAACCGTGTCACGGTCATGCGGAAAAACGTAATAAAATCTGCTTTTTTTTAGAACCGTAAGAACCGGTAACCACACTCTAAATCACAGATTAAGATATTTAAACAACCTGATTGGTTCAAACCGAACCGATAAACCGTTTACAAGTTCCACAGAAGAGAATTAGTATAAACCTATCTAAGTACTCACAAATACCACAGACAGAGCTTGACCGACCGTTGCGTTTAAATTGCCTAAAACTGAGAAAACAATACTTTAACCGACAAAATGAACCGAGCAGAAGGAGAAATCTCCGGAGCGACTGTTCAGTGAGGCGGAGTAAAGAATCTGACGGTTTGAGTTTGAAGAACAACAGACAGAGTTTCAACCGAGCTCGAGCTTAGCGTTCCATGCCTGGCATGGAAAGTTAACTCTTTCACCTCCAGAACAGTTCGAAGGTTGGGGACACACTGCATATGTCAGAATATAGCAAGACTTCATGTTGTTTGAACCTTTGTTTTTGTTCAGAATTTAATACATCCTTTTAAAACAGAAAATGAAAAGAAATGGCATTGACAAAATTATTGACACCCTAGACCTAATATTTGGTAGCACAGCCTTTGGTCAAAATAACTGCAATCAACCGCTTCCTATAGCCATGGATGAGCTTCCTGCACCTCTCTACTGGCAGTTTGGCCCACTCTTCCTGTGCAAACTGCTCCAGTTCTCCCAGATTTGAAGGGTGCCTTCTCCCAACTGCTGTTTTCAGATCTCTCCACAGGTTTTCAATGGGATTTAGATCTGGACTCATTGCCAGCCACTTCAGAACAGTCCAGCATCTAGTCTTGAACCATTCCTGGGTGCTTTTTGAAGTGTGTTTGGGGTCATTGTCCTGCTGGAAGACCCATGACCTTCGACAGAGACCCAGCTTTCTGACACTGGGTTCAACATTGCGCTCCAAAATGGCCTGGTAATCTCCAGATTTCATGATGCCATGCACACATTCAAGGCACCCAGTGCCAGAGGCAGCACAGCAACCCAAAACATCACTGAACCTCCTCCATGTTTGACTGTAGGGAAGGTGTTCTTTCGAAGGCTTCATTTGTTTTCTGTAAACATAGAGATTATGTGCTTTACCAAAAGCTCTAATTTGGTCTCATCTGTCCACAGGACATTCTCCCAGAAGGATTTTGGCTTGTTCAGGTGTGTTTGGCAAACCCCAGTCAGGCTTTTATGTCTGTCTCTCAGCAGTGGGGTCCTCCTGGGCCTCCTACCATATAACCCCTTTCATTCAGCTGGCCACGATGGTGCGAGTTGAAACTGTCGCATCTTTGTGTCTGAAGGTCAGCTTGAATCTGTTTGGCAGTTGATCGAGGTGCTTTCTCCATCATTCAACAATCCTGCGCTGCAATCTTCGATCAAGTTTCTGCGGCCACGCCCAGGAGATTGGCTACAGTGCCATGGGCCTTAAACATCCTGATAACATTATGTACGGTGGAAACAGGAACATCAAGGTCTCTGGAGATTGATTTGTAGCCTTGAGATTGTCCATGCTTGCTACAATCTTCTGTCTGACCTCCTCAGACAATTCTCTGGCTGTCTTTCTTTTCTCCATGCTCACTGCGGTACACACAGTGACACAAAACAGGAGAATGAGTCCTTTTCTCTATTCAAACTGGTTGAATGAGTAATTTTTATATTGCAATCACCTGCAACTCACCACAGGTGAGTTCAATTTCAAAGTGAAGGAGAATCACCTGCTTGAAATCTAATTATTTCTAACTACTTCTAAAAGGTGCCAATAATTCTGTCTGGGCCATTTAAGGATTTCTGTGTGGAATAAGCTAAGACTTAGTACATTTTTCTGCTTTTTGTGTTTTATTCCACTGCAAACCAAAGAAATACATATGTGGATACCAAAATATTTTTTAATTTCAACAATTTTCTGGAAGGAATGGTGCCTTATTAGAAAAAACTGCAAGGGCGCCAATATTTTTGGCCATGACTGTATATGTAAAATATTGACAGCTCCCACGCATGACATCATTCTGGGGGTGTGGCCACACAGAGAAAACTGGAGGCCAAGCAGAAACAAAGTGCTGATAAAATGAACAAAACTACCTATGACAGTTTTGTTTTTATAAAACAAATTGCAGGTTCAACATCTGAAACATGGCTGGCAATGACATACTGTGTGAAAAAGGCATTTGGAGAACTTCTATAAATCATTTTCAACTCTAGAGAAACAGGTGCTATAAGCTTGCTTACAGGGAGGATTAGACTGTGAATTCAGGGGATGACGGCAGCAGCTCTTCATTGACACATTAACCTTTTTGCACAGGCAGTGAGGATTTAGGGTTATAAAATGACAACTTTTAAACAACATAACTTGGAGATCTCATTTTTGGCATGAAGCTGAATAGGTCTATGCTGATCCAAATTCTGAATTTACTTGATACCAGTAATTTTGATCATACTACCACTTCAAGCTTCACTCTTGGTTCTCCAACAAAGCCATGGTCCTTAAAAACAAACAAAAAATTAAATTCATGATTTTCTCCAGCCCCAAGAAAACCCTTAACCTCTTTGAGAACCTTGGGAATAGCACTGAACTGGTACACAAATTTAAATACCAAGGTATCATACACGATCCCCATCTGTCCTTTGGTCTCCACGTCTCCAATGTGATCAGCAAGATCTACATTAGGCTAATGTTTCTTTATATGACCTGGAAGTTCCTAATACTTGGCTTGAGACTCAGACTAGCCAGCTCCTTTCTCCTTCCCCTTTTGACTTATGGATCCATCATCTACGCCCCTTCCGTTAATTCCCAACTCTTTGGCAAACTAAGACCCAGCTATAATAATATAATCTGCTTCGTCACTGGTCTCTTCTGGAGAACGCACCACTGCACCATATACAAAGCCCTCGACTGGCTCCCTCTTGAGGGTTTTTTCTCCCCAAAAAGTTTGTCCTTTTCCTACAAAATCCACCTGGACAAACTTCCACCCAGCGTGACCTCTCTATTCTCCAAATCTGTTCCTACTCGTCTGACCAGATGAGCCTCCAGCAACATATTCCAAATCCCTTTTTTCCACAACTCTCTTGCGCAACATTCCCTGGCCTATAAGAGCACAAAGCTTTATAACCAGCTCCCTCCCTCACTTCTCTCCTGCAACACTACCCACACCTTTCAGAGATCCCTCAAGAGCCACCTCCTGTCAAAGCTTTCTTGCACCTGTGCCACCACCCCATGAGATACTTAACTTCTGATTCCCATACACCATCTCATTACTCCTCATCCTTCCCAGCTCTGACCCTCCCCTTTCCTCCCTTTCTCCTAACACTCTACACCTACCTACATTTTTTCCGCCAACCACTACAGTCTTTTCTTACCTGGCTACTGTTCATGAACCCGTATGCAGATCCTGAACTGCCATCATTATTGCACCTTGTTCCCCAATGTCTACTTTGAACTACTGTATTCACGATATTTCCCAAACAACTTGTACTAAGGTATGTATTCATGTAATGTGTATGTAATTTTTACCCTGTTTGTATTTTGGTAATGTGTATTCAATTTGTTCATGACTAGTTGTTTATTACCATTGTATGACTCCATACCCACTTGTATATACTATGTATTATATATATTTTGTTTTTGTTCTTGTATCTTTGTAACCTTTGGTGAAACTGGATGTTTGTGAAAACGGGCATTTTTGCTCACATACCATTCCAGTATAAAATAAATAAACTTGAAGAGCCTAGGGACCTTACCTTGAAGACCCATGTGTGTGGCCTGCCTCCAAATGTGGGGGCAAACGACCCCATCTCACTCTGTGAATCTCGAGAGTGCAGAAGTCCGTGGAAAAGCAGGCAATGCAGTGGTCCAATGTCATGGTCAGTTCCAGTACTATGAATGTGAATGTAAACCAAAACATGGTCTAAAAGATTACCTAATATATTTCTGGATGTATGGAAAATTCAGGAATTCTGAGGCACCTTTCCCACAATTTTTCCCCATTTGCCTGCAAAATGAACAGGAGGCTCCCTTACCTGAATGGGAGTACCTCCGTAGCAAATTTTAACATTTTCTGTTAAGCCCCCAAAGAGAAGGGATCATATTTTGCATGAGGGGGCTAGCCGCTCGATCCCTTCCACTTCCTGATCCCCGATGCCGTCCCCGCGCTTCCTTGTTCTGTTATGTCATTATGTGACTAGTGTGGGGCATGCTCCACAGAAGTCTATGGAACGTCATTTTAAAAGTTATTTTTAAGATTTTAACACTACTTGTAATACAAATCCGAGCCAAGGCGTTACTTGAATACTGGCTCAGATTTGTATTACAAGTTGGGTTAAAATCATAAAAGTAACTTTTAAAATGACACTCCACAGACTTGCATGGAGCACGTCCCCATGCTAGTCATATAATGACATCACAAAACAAGGAAGTGTGGGGACGGGATCAGAAAGTGGAAGGCATCGAGCGGCTAGCCCCCTCGGGGGCAAAATACGATCCCTTCCCTTCCTTAGGGGGCTTAACAGAAAATTTTACAATTGCTATGGAGGAACTCCCAGTCAGGTATTGGAGCCTCCTGTTCATTTTGCAGAGCACTGAGAAAGGTGCTCTTTAATAGTCTGTAATGCATCTAAGGTAGCTTCATGTGTGCCATCCCAATTTAAAGAACTATGGGCCAGATTTTCAAAGGGTGACATAGGGCTTGCGTCAAGCCCTGTGTCAAACCCATTTCTGGCACAGCTGCACCAAACACCTTTGCTGCAACTGCGCCCAATTTTAGTACATCGGGCGCAGTTACTATAGTTTTCCCACTTACATAAATATTTGGCGCAGGCCCTGTGAAAAGGGTACCTGGGATTGATGCAAACTAGACCAGCAAAAAGCTGGTCTAACTTGCTGCAATCTGAACATGGGAAAGAAAATCTCAACTGCTGGCCGAAAGAACGCCGTGAACCACATGCGCCAAATGATTGGCCCACCAGGGGCCTGTGGCATTATCGAGGCTTTGAAAATCCGTCCCCGTGTCTTTAAATAAATAGCTTTACCCCAATCCGAGCAATCAAACCAAATAAACAGGATAGTCAGATTTGTCCAAGCACAAGTCTCAGGAGCCAATACGCTCCACTAGCATTCCTAGAACCAGTGGTATTAAAACAGGACAGAGCCATCGATAAGTTCAAGATTGCTCCTGAAACAAGAGTATTAAATCCTTTCTATTTGGGCTGGCAAGCACAGTGAAAGGCCATAAGTAAACACAAAGCAAACAGGTCCTTGTCACATACACGCCCTCAGTTCCTATGTAATCAGTTAATGGTGCAACCGGGACTCACCACCAAGGCCAGCAGCATGTATAATCCAGACAGGAAGGAAACCACATCTATCAGCATTCCCACTGGTAAACTACAGCTGGTGGATTCAACAGATAAACCAGGCAGATTTCTTCAACAAACAGGGCAAAAGCAGGAGGGGCTCTCACATCCCCCAGACACAGCCTCGAGCAACTGCAGACTCACTCTCACCGGGTTGAACACAACAGGCCATAACAAACCTGATCACATTGGAAGGAACCCCTGAGACCAGTTAAGAGTCAGGTACTCAGTGGCAGGTAGAGGAAACTTGCACCGTTACATGTCACTTCATAAATCAGCAATAATATTCCAGCTGGAGACCGGGACAACAGCATACAAGTCCCCGTACAACCAAGCTGCAAGACCAATGGACAGCCACCCACATCAAAAAGCTGCGTGAAGGAAAATGTATCTCAAGTTAGTAATTAGGTCAGCAACACAGACTAGTTCGAGATCGTCAGCCAAACTCTCCCAGACAGCTGGCTTAACAAAGTTGGGTATACCAACCAAAAGCAACAGAAACAACTGGGTAATACAGTGTTCTTACCTTGTTGGCATCATGTCTCGGAAATCCTCTCCTGGTGGCCAGTCTTTCAACTTCAGAACCATTGGCTGTCCATCTTCCGACCTCAAACGCTCTGTGAGAGAAGGGGAGGTTAAAATTTATTTCACCGATAAACTAAAAATCTACAGATAGAAGTTCTTTTAATCCTGAAACCCTGCACTGCTGGCTACAAAGAAACCATGGGTTGGCAACGGATCAGAACAGCAGAGTTACGCAACAACTTAGGATAACAGTAGATCTTCGAGAGGAGCTCTTACAGCAGGTTACACCATAAGGACTAAAGCTGGCAGGTGCCAGGACCCCACGGAAAACTTTTAATAATAATAATAACTTTATTTTTAAAGCACCTTTCTGCAACCAAGGTGCTGTACAGCTTTAAGAACAGATAAAATCCAATAAAAAACATAAAATTTGCATATAGCAGGTTAGGTAAATAAATAACTGTCTGAATATAATTAATCCTGATAGGCAAGATGCTATAAATGGGTCTTCAAGCTAGCAGTATACAGTGAGGGACCGCCTCCTGGCATCAGCCAATAGTATAAAAAGGAATTAGTCCCAGCCCTACCTCAGTTCTCACTTGAGGCAGCAAACTCGAAATGCGTGAACTGAGGAGGTTCCTTCAAACGAGGAAATTCAGAAACAGTCAATGGAGAAACCGTTATTCAGGATCGCCCTGATAAACTGGAGTCTTTGGGACGGGATCAAATGTGACTTGACCTGGTTGATGGTAATACCCAAGCTGGTAAAACCCTGCAGGTTAAGGGAAAGGGAGCGCAGGAGGTCCTCCCTGGATAGGGCCGCCAGGAGCCAATTGTCCAGGTACGGGAAAACCTGAACTCCCTGGTACGCAGGTGGGCCGCTACCACAGAAAGGCATTTGGTAAATACTCGGGGAGCCAAGGACAGACCAAATGGGAGGGCCTTGAACTGGCAGTGGTCTCCCTGAAAAGAAAACCGAAAGTATTTGCGGCGGGACAGGCGGATAGGGATATGCAGGTAGGCATCCTGCATGTCCAGAGCGCACAGCCACTGTCCTGGCTGAAGTAGGGGCAGAAGGCCCTGCAGAGAGAGCATTCTGAACCTCTTGTACTCCACGAACAAGTTCAGGGAGCAGAGGTCCAGAACTGGCCTCATCGCCCGATTTCTTCGGAACCAGGAAGAAATGGGAATAGTAACCCGTCCCCTGGAGATGGGGATGGACGGGTTCTATCACCGCCTTCAGAATAAGGGTTGAGATTTCTTCCCGAACCAAAGAAGGTGTTCCGGGGAGTAAGATGACCTTGGAGGCGGCTTTCTGGGCTGTTTCTGAAGAAACTCTATTGAGTGTCCTTCTGCAGTCAGCTGGAGCACCCAAATGTCGGAAGTGATCCTCTCAAAAACCGGCAGATACAGGGAGAACCTCCCTCCTACCGGTTCCTCTGGGAAGCCCACAGGCTGCAGGAGAGGAAAGGAGTCAGGAGGTGAGAGGCAGCACCGCGGCTGGAGCTCCTGCTGCCCATTTGGGTGGGGGTTGGGGGCTTTGCAGCCGGAGGGGCCCGATGTTTGTCGGCCTGCTTCCCTTGGGGTTTCACCTGGCCCGTGCACGCTATGGAGGGACAGCGCTGAAGCTGAGGGCCTGCCATGGAGTCAACTTCCTTGAGAGCAGTGCCCTTCTCCGCAGGCTGGTGATGATATCTTTGACATCACCGCCGAACAGCACCAAACCCCTGAAGGGCGTGTCCAGGATAGTGGGCTGCACTTCGGGGACCAAATCTAACACTCGGAGCCAGGCATGACGCCGCAAACTTACGGCAAACGCCAAGCTCCTTCCAGCAGTGTCCACTGCATCGTAAGTAGCGCACAGCATGTGCCTACTGGGCGAACGAGCAGAACGGACCAGGTCTGCCACTTCTTGTTTGGTCTGCGACTCAGGAAGGGAGTCCAATTTAGCTTCCATCTTGCTAAGGATAGCCTTCGGGTAATCCCCCATATGAGCGACACAGTTCATAGCCCTAATACCCAGAGTGGAAAAAGAGAAAACCTTCTTCCCATACTGGTCCAGAAGGCGGGATTCCTTATTTGGTGGAGACGAGCTCAAATGCTTTCGGTTGGCTGTACGGCCGTGGGCGGCACTGATCACGACTGAGTCAGCCTTGGGGTGTGAAGTAAGAAAATCAACACCCTCCGGAGCCTGATATAGCCTGTCCGCCTTCCTCGGAAGGGGGGCTGGCTATGGCCGATGGTTGTTTCCAGATGGTGGAAACAAGGTTCGATCCAGGGTGGAACCAAGGTAGGAGCGACCTCGGGTAGATTCAGATGTGCAGCCAGCTTCTGCCACTGTGGATCTGGCTCCAAAGATTTCCACTGATGCAAAGACTGGATCTTTCGTAGCAACTCCAGCGAAGGAAGGATCCTCCGGAGGTGACTTCGGAGGAGTCCTAGGCTAGGGCTTGTCTGGAGTTCGTGGCTCGTCATCAAAGTGGGAACGTCCGTCGGAGTCACCCGAGGAAGTAGGAGGAGACGAAGACCCCTCCCCACTCCAGAAAGGAACGGACCCCTTGGGAAGATCCTGGGGTTACCTGACACCCCCAATCTTGGAACCGTTGGGGACCCCTCTGGTAACAGGAGGGGGGGGGGGGTCTCTTGCCCTCGACAATGGGGGTCCAGAACAGGGTCTGGCGTCAGAAGGCGGCTCTCTACTTCCTTAGTGAGCTGAGCCTTGGCCTCAGCCACCAGGAAGCCAGAGTCTCCCTCAGGTCCACCGGCGGCTGTGGGGGCGTTGAATGAGGGGGATACAGATACTGGGGATATCCGTATGGCGAGTATCCGTATCCCGATGGCGGGAAGCCCGGCGTTGGGTACTGAGGTGCCGGGTACTACGCTGTTGGATACTGCGGACCCGGATAAGACTGCGTCTGATAAGACGGTGTATACCCGGGTGCCAGGGGCTCCGACAGAGCGGAAGGCCCAGCGGGCGTCAGGTCTGACGTGGGAACGGCATCCAGTAGGGGAATGTTGCCCCAGCGTCGGCAAGGACAGCATCGGTGCTGGCGTCCAAGGGTCCAACGTCAGGTCGTCTGGCCCAGTAGGAGGGAGACCTGACGGGAGCATGCCTGCATCCTCTGTATTGCCCGGGGAAGGAGGGTTAAAATCCCTGGGGTCTAACCGAGGAGATGCTGGGGCCTTGGAAGGCAGTGGTGAACGCAGCGGGAGCCAGTGACAGCAGACTGAACGCCAGGGTCCGGCGTCGGTGCCAACATTGTGCGGTCGTTGGAGGGGCTGACGGACGCCTTACCGGCGGGGTCCGGGCGGACGTTCGAGCAGTCATCCGACTTAGCAGAACCGGCACCCAAGGAAGGCCGTGAATGAGGGGTGGCCTTGTCAGGTGCACAGAGACCGTGCGCTGCCCAGAGGGGTCGAGCGACTTAGCAGCCTTCTCCGGGCGGGCGTAGGGAGGAGCTGATGTCAGGCTTACCGGAGCCACTCGCACCAGAAGGCCGCACGGCAGTGGCCTTGCCGGAAGTGGAAGCCTCTTAACCCGGAGGCTCCCGGGCGCCTGCCGTGAGCCAGATGGAGGATCAACGCCGTCTTGGAAGCCTCCAAGACGGCCGTCACGGAGTGGTCCCCGGCGGGGAGGACGTTACCTTGAGCATGGCAAACCCCAGCCGAAGTCGCAGTGGCCGAGGAAGAGGAGACCCGGCCCCAGTGCTTTTCCTTGTCGCCTTTTTATGGTGACCCTCGGGCGAAGTGGAGGCCTGACAAAGCTTCTTCAGCTCCTTTTCCATGGAGGTCATTTTATTTTTGAGTATGTGAGCCTCCAGGAACTGCTGCCTCCGTCTGCAGGTGGCGGCGTTGAATTTCAGGCAATGCTGGCACTTCTCCACAGGGTGATCCGGGCCCAGCCAGAAGAGGCCTGAGAGTGTCTGTCCTGTATGGTGTTGAGTTTACTTAGTCGCACTTATTTTGTGCTTGAGGAGTAGTGAACCACATACACTGCACAAATCCCTACTAAAAATTTGAAGAAAAATGGCGTAAAACTACCAAACGACTGATGAAGCACTGGAACTTAACCAGAGCACTTTCATGTGCTAACAGCGGAAAGAACTGGAAGGTGGGCTTGGGGACCGCCTTTATACTGACGCCTCTGACGCCGATACACCTGACAGAGGGTGGTCCCCGCCAGAGACCGCTAGCTAGAAATTTTTCCGTGAGGTGTTGACGCTGTTGCGTTAGTCCTATATGCATTACCTACTGCCAAGAGCCCTCTCGAAGTCAGATCAGTAGATCTTCAAGAGAGGTTTCTTCAGTAGGTCATTACATATAGGACTAGTGCAATCCGGCGACTGGGCTGCATGGCAGACTTTTCTAGCAATACCCGACGGGGGACCACCCATCCGATGTCATGTGACCGTCAGTGTGGCCGTATATAGTGGGCGGTCTCCACACCCGCCCTCCAGTTCTTCCGACGGAGCCTGAAAGAGGCCTGACAGCAGGAGTTAACAGGATTTGGAGTCCCTGTGTATAAAAATAAAAAGGGGGAGGGAGGGAAAAAATATGACCTACTGAAGGAACTTCTCTTGAAGATCTATTGTTATGGTAAGTTCCTACGTAACTGCACTATCTTACTTCGAGAGGGTTCCTTCAATAGGTCATTACATATAGGACTGAATCCCAAGCAGTCCCTCAGAGGGGAGGGAGAGAGAAATAGAGAGAAACAAGGGAGGAGGAGGAGAAAAACAAGTTCAACAAAACTGGGAACAGGAATGGACCCAGCCTAGGACAGAAGGCCCTGCAAGACAGCTAGGCCAAAACCTGCCCTCCGCCTAGAAGCAATGTCCAGACTGTAGTGTTTGGTAAAGGTATGGACAGAACTCCAAGTTGCTGCAACGCAAATATCTGCTGCGGAAACGTTCCACAAAAAAGCAGCAGAAGCAGCCATGCCCCTGGTAGAATGACCTCTGATGGGACCCGGCAGAGGTTTGTCATACTTTTGGTAACAGTAACAGATAGTTACCTAACCAATTGGAAAGGCACTGCTTTGAAACAGCTTTGCCTGCCGACCTGGGGGCAAAGGAAACAAAAAGCTGATCACATTTATGGATATCCTTAGTTCAGTGTGTATAACACCGAAAGATCCAATAGATGTACAGGAGTGCCTCACCTCTGTTAGCAGGGGATGAAGTAAACTGGAAGCTCCACTGATTGGTTCAGTGCGACTTCCAACACCACCTTGGGTACAAACTTAGCATTTGTCCTGAAGACTGCCCGGTCCTTGTGGAAAATAAGATACGGCTCTTTACATACTAAAGCCTGAACCTCTGAAATCCTTTGAGCTGAAGTAACAGCAACTAAAAATAACGTCTTCCAAGAGAGGAAGCGTGAATCGCAGCTTGTCGCTGGTTCAAATGGGGGAAGAGTAAGTTTCTGCAACACAAAGTTCAAATCCCAAGTGGGTGTAGGGCTGCGGATGGGGAGTTTCAAATGGAGTATCCCTTTCAGAAAGGTTTTTGAGACCTCCAACTGAGCCACGGGTTTACCATCCACTAGCTCATGGTACACAGAGATTGCCGAAAAGGTGGACCTTCAAGGAAGAATACGAAAGACCGGAGTCTGAAAATGGAGGAGGGATTCCTAGACTTGTGGGGCAGAACAAGAAAATGGGTTCCAATTCTTGGAAGTCACCCAAATAGAAAAACGTTTCCACTTCATGGCATAAGTGGAACGTGCAGAGGGTTTCTGAGCCTCTACTAAGACTTGAGCTACTCGAGAGGAAATTCTAAAGCGGGAAATCGCTATGTTTACAGGAGCCATGCATGAAGATGCAGTGTCCTGAGCCCGGATGAACAAGGTGACCTTGTTCCTGAGTCAGGAGGTCGTGAGTCACTGGAAGTGGAACCGGTGGTTCTCTCGTTAGCTGTTGTAGCAGGGGGAACCAAATCTGTCTCGGCCAGAGGGGGGCGATGAGGATCATCCTTGCCTTCTCTGCCTGAAGCTTGAGAAGGACCCTCTGAAGAATGGAAAACAGAGGGAAGGCATACAAAAATGTCCCTGTCCAAAAGAGAGACAGCGCGTCGTGCCAGAAAGCACCATGCCCTGGAATGAGCGAGCAAAAACTGGGAAGTTTTGAGTGGGAGGTGAAAAGGTCGATATCCGGACGCCCCCACATTAGGAAGAGAGAGACTGCCACTTCCTGATTTAGTTCCCATTCGTGACTTAGGGTCAGAGATCTGCTGAGACTGTCCGCCAGGACATTCTGAACGCCTGGAACATGCACAGCCACTAGGGTCAGATAGTGCTGGACTGCCCTGTTCCACACCTGCATCGCCTCCCTGCAAAGGGGGTACAAGATCAAGTTCCTCCCAGTTTGCTGAGGTACCGAACTACTGACATATTGTCCATCTGGACCAGAAGTGATCCCTTGGGAAGGAGGGTCTGAAGGGCCTGTAAGGTGTGCAGGACAGCCCTCATCTCCAGAACGTTGATGTGCAACGATGCTTCCAAGCTGGACCACAGTCCTTGTGCTTGATGCTCCCCTAAGTGTGCCCCCCATCCCATATTTGACGCAACTGTAGTCAGGGATATGGAGGGGGTCGGGCTCCTGAAAGGAAGACCCAAGGAAAGGTTGCAGGGATTTCTCCACCATAGCAATTCTTTCTGAACTGCAGACGACACCAGGAGTGGGTGGTCCAGGTCGTCCAGGAGTTGATCCCATTGCACCCGTAAGGACCACTGGGTGACTCGTGTGGAGCCTCGCAAGGGGAACCGTACTGATGGAGGCTGCCATCAGGCCAAGGCGGCGGAGGACCTCCCGGGCCGAGATGGTCCTGGATGAGGCAACCAAAGAAGCCTGATGGACTAGGGTCTCCACCCTATCTGGAGGAAGGAAGGAAGGAAGGAAGGAAGTCTCTGCATTGGACCGTGCTCAAGACTGCCCCAATGAATTGGAGTCTCTGGGACGGTATAAAGGATGATTTCGGAAGATTGACCATAATCCACAATTTGCCAAAAAGGTCCAAGGAAAGAAACAGAGCCCCCAGCAAAGAGTCCCTGGAACGGGCTGAGATCAGCCAATCATCCAGGTAAGGGAAAACCGCAATACCCTGGTGGCGTAGAAAGGCCGCCACCACCACCAGGGCACTTGGTGAATACCTGAAGTGCCAAAGACAGACCAAAGGGGAGAGCCCGAAACTGGAAATGCTCCCCCTGGAATAGGAACTGCAGGAAACTGCAGTGGCTGGGGAAGATCGGGATGTGCAGGTAAGCATCCTGCATGTCCAGAGCGCACAGCCAATGATTCTCCAAAAGAAGTGGAAATAGGCATGGAGCATCAGCATCCTGAATTTTTTGTACTCAAACGAACTGAGACTGCTCAAGTCAAGGATGGGTCTCAAGTCTCTCGTCTTTTTTGAAACCAGGAAAAAATGGGAGTAAAAATCTCTTCCCCTTTGCCAGAGGGGAACGCACTCTGTTGGTTCCGTGAGTAAGAGGTTTTGAATTTCCTCTCGAACGAGAACAGCCTGATCCCTGGAGTAGGAAGACCTTTTGGGCGGGATTTCTGGAGGGATATCCAGAAACTGTATAGTGTGCCCGACGGCCACTAGTTGCCAGACCCATGCATCGGAGGTTACGTCCTGCCAGTCCTGTGTGTTGCAGGTGAACCCCCCCCACACTGGCTTCTCGCTGTGAGGCTGAGGGGTTGGTGGGGGTAGGGAGTCAGGAGTTGGCAAAGTGTTCAGGAGGACGACCTCCTGAGCGTCTCTGGTTCTTGGAGGTGGGAGGAGTGGCGGAGCCCATGGCCTTACGTTTGCCCTGGCGTCGAGCTGGGGTCTGCTTTCTCCGTCTCCAGGTCTTTCTCCGAAAGGGCTGCCACTGTTGTCGAGTGCCCAATCGGTACATAGACCGCATGGATCTCAGGGTGAGGCCTCTGTCCTGAAGATCTGTGATATCTTTGGTATCACCACCAAAAAGCACAGAGCCTCTAAAAGGGGCATCATGGATCACAGACTGTATCTCGTTAGCGAGGCCAGAAATGCGAAGCCAGGCATGCCTTCTAAGGGAGATGGCAGTCGCCGAGGCACAGACTACAGAGTCGATAGAGTCGTATGTAGCCCACAGAGCACGCCTACAGGAGATTCGTGAGAGGCGGATATCTTTGGCCAGCTCCTCCTTGAGGCTCGAGGGTTCCATGGCCTGGACTCTAGCCTCTGGCCTGGTCAAGGTGGCTTTTTGGTGTGACACCATATGGGCCACATAATTCAGGGACCGAACTGCACATGGGGCCGAAGAGAAAACCTTCCTGACGAACTGGTCCATCTGCCTCGACTTCTTGTCTGAAGGAGAGGTGCTCATGTGCTTGGGTGCAGAGGAGCGATCATGAGCAGCTGAAATAACAACGGAGTCAGTCTTAGGATGTGCCTTAAGAAAAGGGGCTTCCTTAGGTGTCCCATACACACTGTCTGCCATCTTGGGGACAGCCGGGAGAGAATGAGGCATCTTCCAGACTGTAGTGGCGAGGTTAAATCCAGGGAGGAACTGGGACCGGTGACAGAGACTCCAAATCCAGATGTTCCGCGAGTCTCTGTCACATGGGGTCTTGTTCCTTGGACTCCCAATCGAAAAAAATCTTTCATGGACCTCAAGAGGTCCGAAAAGGCAGGGTCCTCTGGGGGGAAACCTTGCCCTTCTGACCTTCAGGTTCGTCCAGAATCTCCTCCGCCGACTCATCGGCATCCTCATCATCCGCCCCCTCATCCGGAAGGTCATGAGACGTGGACCGTGGATGGAGACAAGCTCCTCTGGGATGGAGATCTGGAAGAGCATGAGAGTAGGAGCCTGCATTCCAGATCTGACACCAGCTCTGAACTCACCCCCTGCCACAAAGACTGAATTAGAGTCAAAGATCGGAGTGCCTGGAACCAGGGGTGGGGGTGGAGGGTGGAGGTGGAGGATGTTGAGGTTGGGGTGGAGGAGGAGAGTTTACCAGGAGGTGGGTAATGGTACCCCTGGTAACCCGGGAAATGATAACCCTGGTAGGAATTTTAGCCAGAGTAAAACTGTTCCAAAGAACTCCAGTCAGGAGGGGGACCAGTCGGGTAGTGGTCGCTAGGATACCCCGGGGGGTAATGTGGGACAGTCCAGGGTCTAGAATAAATACCCAACATTAGAGGGTCTGATGGAGGGGGAACCCACATTGAGCCTGCTGTAGTGAAAAACAATCGGTGGCGGAGCCGGCGCTGGGAGAGCTAATGTCAGGGGTACCGATGTCGGGACCGGCACCACCCAATCAGGTGTCGGAAGGGGATCCGGCATCGGAAGGGACCCAATGGAGGGACAATGTCTGGCACAGACGACTGGGCCCAGGCTCGGAGGTTCCGGCGTGGGGTTAGGTTTAGCCGGATCAGACAGTGGGATCGGGACTGGGATATTAGCCAGATCTGGGGGGATCCCACCTGAGGGGAGAGGATGGACCTCCACTGGAAGGCCAGATGGCTGAGGAGGGACCTCCTTCCCCATGACCCTGTCAGGGGAATGTGGAACTGACCCCAAAGAAGGGTTTTCTATGTCTAGGGGTTCCGCACTGTCCTCGCCAGAAGTACCCGTTGGAGAAGAGGAGAGTACCGGCAGGGGAGAGGGGCAGTCTCTCCCTGGTTCTTCCGGTCATCGGGTGGGGCACTGTTAGGCCCTGATGGAAGAACCACAACTGGGCGGCCGGGGGAGGAGCCCCCGGACGACTTATCGTCTGGAACTGGGCAGGTCCCCAAGGCCTGGGGAGCCGACTGACCAGCAGCCGGGCAGTCCCTGGAGGAGTCGGGGGGCCGACTTAGCGGTAGGAGCGGTGCGGCCATTGTAGGAGCTGACGGACGACTTACCCGCGGACGTTATCATAAGTCAATTCAAGCTGTGGGACTTTCGTCCATAGTGCTCGCCATATTCTAATGTTAAAACATAGTAGTCTTATCATATAGATAGTTATCTAATCTAGTCTTAAATATGTCCATATTAGAACTCCCCATCACATTTGCTGGCAAGCCATTCCATACTGACACCACTCTTACAGTGAACCAGTGCTTCCTTAAGTTAGTATTCCATTTACGCAGATCGAGTTGCATACTATGCTTTCTAGCACTAGACCATCCTGTTCTATAGGACATTTTAAGATCTTCCCTTAATGTAGTATTCTGAGATATTCTAAACATCATACAGAGGTCTCCCCTTAATCTTCTATAGTGTAATGAATATAAGTTGAGTTTAGTTAGTCTCTCCTTATAGGACAAGTCTTTTAGTCCAGACACTGATCTTGTTGCTCTGTGCTGTACACACTCCATTCTCACAATATCTTCCATATACTGGGGGGACCTCAGCTGGATGCAATACTCCAGGTGTGGCCTCACCAGGGCCCCATACAATGGCATAATAACGTTCTCATGTCTGCTAGAAATATGTCTCAAGGTGCAATTTAAATTCTGGTTTGCTCTTTTAACCTGTTGTTTACAGTGTGAACTAAACTTTAAATCTGAAACAACTTTAATACCCAAATCTCTCTCTTCAGATGTTGTTCCCAATGCAATACATGTGTTTGCTGTTATTCCGACCCAAATGCATAATTTTGCATTCAGAGATGTTGAGTTCCAATTTACTAACTTTGGTCTACTCATAAACTTTGTTTATGGCCTGTTGTAAAGAAAGTGCCTCGGTTATAGAAGTCACAGTTGTACCCAGTCTACAATCGTCAGCAAACTTAGAAATCCATATATAAGGACTACTGAGTTGTAGAAAAGAAATATAGACATTAAAAAGACAAGGACCCAATACTGAACCCTGCAGTACCCTGCTGGTGACCGCAGACCAATCTGACATCACACCCCTGACCACTACTCTCTGCCTCCTACCAGTCAACCATTTAGCTATCTATTTTACGATGTTACCGTAAATTCCTACTTTAATCAAAATTTGTATTAATTCCTCATGGGGTAGCTTGTCAAAAGCCTTGGCAAAATCCATGAAAACTACATCCACAGGTTTGTCATTATCCAATTCTGTGTTGACATTTTCAAAAAAGGATAATAAGTTAGTTTGACATGATCTAGACTTAATAAAACCATGTTGCGCAGGATAAGATAAATTATTTGCTGTTATATAATCAACTATAATATCCTTTAAAATACCCTCCAGAACTTTACCCAACAGTGATGTCAAACTAATGGGCCTAAAATTGGCTGGCTCAGATCTAGATCCTTTTTTTGTGGAGAGGGACGACCAAAGCATTCCTCCAAGCTTGAGGAACCTCACCACTGTCCAGGGATGTTTGATATAGAAAGCTCAGTGGATCCGCCAAGAGGTCAGCAAGTTCTTGTAGAATTCTGGGGTGAATGTTATCTGGACCTGGAGATTTGCTGATGTCTAATTTACTCAGTCTGCTCTTTACCTCTGCAGGTGTTATTTTAATATTTCCAGCTAAAGATGTCAAGTTATCAAAAATAAAGGGTGTATTTCCAGGATTAAAAACTGAACAAAAGTAATTATTTTGTTTGTTTACTATAACTCTTGTTCATTTAGCATTTCACCATTATCTTTAAAGGGTCCTATTATTGAGAATTGATTCTTCTTGCTGTTAATATAAGAAAAGAAAGATGTTTTATTATCTTTAATCTTATTGGCCAAAGTAATCTGCTGAGCCTTTGCTCTTTTTATAGTTGACTTAACCAGTTTAACACATTCGATATATACTGAATAATTCCTCTGGGTTTTTTCCTTCATGTATTTCTTAAATCTATTTTTGCTATTGATTAAGCTTTTGATTTATTTAACCAGCTTGGATTGGGTTTTCTACCTCTCATTTGTTTAAGCTTATTAGTTTGAATATGCAAGGTAATTAATTTATTGAGCTTGTTGAGAAGTGCAATCCACATATTCTCAGTGTTCTTTCCTTCAAAAGCCTTAAACCAATCCCGTAATGCCAGGTCTTGCCTAATGCGGCAGAAATTTGCTTTTGCCAAATTTAATTTAGTTGCTCCTTCAGATTTAGAACATAAATTTGAATTGTGAGTTTTCTCCATTGCCCCTACTATACAGTGGACTTTAGAGTGATCACTATTACCCAAAGGGGGTAGAATCTGTACCTCATTTATTAAGTCACTCATATTTGTTAATATTAGGTCCAAAATTTTATTTTCTCTGGTATTTTCATGTACTAGTTGTACTAAACCCAGCTGATCAAATGCATCTAAATACAACTGTTCAGTTTTATTACCCGCCTTTGCTAACTTCCAGTCTATATTAGGGAGATTGAAGTCACCCGACACTATTAAATTGTCTTCTGGATTCAAATTATAGAGCAAATCTAAAAAAATAGCATATTTGTCATGTGTATTAGATGGTGGCCTATAAATGATTTTAGGGCCATTAGATGGTATTAACTTAAGCCAGATAGTTTCAGCTTCAAGGTTGTCATAAGGCAATTGTATACTGTTGATGGAATCATATACATATATTGCAATGCCCCCACCTTTTCTATAAGATGTAGATTTTTGGTATAAATTATAACCTGGTATTGATTTCTCCCAAGAAACGTTGATATCCCACCAGGTTTCTGTAATGCAAGCTATTTGTATATCATGTGTTACCAAAAAGTCTTTAAATTCATCATATTTGTTTATAAGGCTTCTGGAGTTTATAAGTATCGTTTTCCAACCCTTAAGATTATTATAATTAATCACCGTATTTGTGTTTGAATGTT
The DNA here is from genome assembly GCA_016271365.2 of Neoceratodus forsteri. Taxonomy (NCBI): domain Eukaryota; kingdom Metazoa; phylum Chordata; order Ceratodontiformes; family Ceratodontidae; genus Neoceratodus; species Neoceratodus forsteri. The sequence continues at coordinate 483,803,977 of CM028130.1, forward strand.
TTACTGACATGGGCTACCCCTCAAGACCAGTTTAAATGGAAATCAATCACTTCATTTAGTTTCCTACCTAAAATCCTGGATCCTGCTAAGCTGAGGTGCAGACCATCAGGTTTAAATAAGGATCTGTTGCTGAATGTAATGGAATTATCCATAAAACCCAAATTTTCATTAATGCACAAAGTTCTTAGCCAGTCATTTGTTGACTTAATTGCTTTATTTTTGCAATTAAGATACCCATGCGTTGGTAATATGCCTGAGAATATTACGTCTGCTCCTTTTTGTTTGATTCTCATTGCTATGTCAGTTATTTTAGACAAATGCATTCAGACTAGTTTTGTATACATCGTTAATACCAATGTGTACTAAAACTAATGGGTTCTCTGTATTCTCCATAAGCCCTTCCAATAAGTCTGACACATCACCTGCTTTAGCACCTGGAAGGGTGCTGACAGTAGTGCTGCTCTTCCTACCTTCACATACCACAGTATCCACTCCCCTAATTGTGAATCACCTATGACTAATGTCTTTTGTCAGAACTTATTCAGCTAACAATGTGTTCTGAGTATTTGCAGGAACAAACTCCTGTTGAATACCCTGGGGATTTTGTTGATAATTATCTCCAGAATCTATATTATCCTGTAAGCAATCAAACATATTTTGAACTAGCAAAGTATTTTTGTTGCAACTAGTACAACACTTCTTTGATGGATTTTGGGGTTTTAACCATGGAGTACTTATCACAGGCATTACAGGCACTTCCTCTCCCCCACCCCACCAACTTGAATTAGGTTATCCTCTTCCAACACACTTTTAGCTTTAATATTAGAAATTTGTAATTGAGTATTAGCAGGAACAAACTCCTGTTGAATACCCTGGGGATTTTGTTTAAAATTATCTCCAGAATCTATATTATCCTGTAAGCAATCAAACATATTTTGAACTGGCAAAGTATTTTCATTGCAACTAGTACAACACTTTGATGGATTTTTGGGTTTTAACCATGGAGTACTTATCACAGGCACCCCCCCCCCCCAACTTGAGTTAGGTTATCCTCTTCCAACACATTTTTAGCTTTAATATTAGAAATTTGTAATTCAGGCACTGTAATATCATAAATAGCTTGATCTATAAATCTCTCAAGGCAGGTAATTTCTTTCTGAGTCGCTAGCCGATGTGATAAATTATTAATTTATTTTCTTAAATTTGCAATTAATATGCAATTTTCACATACAAACTCCTTGCAGGCTGGTGCCTCAGTAAACATTTGACACTTAGGCCCAGATATTCAAACTGCACCATTCTGAGGCGCAAGCCCCTGCGCTGCTCAAAATAGTTGCGCAGGGGTGTGGCCGGGGCGATATTCAAAGGAGTTGCGCTATTGAGCAACTCCTTTGAATATCACCCCCCCAGCCACAGCCACTGTGCATGGCGCAGTGGAACTTGCGCCACCGCAAGTTGCCAGAGTTGAGCATTAAACTTGGCGGCAAGTACCATTGCGCCATGCGCAATTTCCGATATTCAAAAGGTGACATGCAAATGGGCTATAATTCATGCAAAGGCGAGGGGCCATTTGCATCTATTTATGGCCCCTATTTGCATGCCATTAGCATGTAGGTGTGCCGATCCCCGAGGACTTGCGCCCGCTCTGCCAGGCAGCAGCCGTCGGGACCGACGCATCTTGCAGCCCGATCAAGGCAGTATGTCTGAATACACTCTTCCCCCACACAGCTCCCAATGCCCGATCGCTGGCAGAAAGTAACATGAAACACCCCTCCCCCACAATCTCCGATGCCCGATCGCGGGCAGAAAGTAACATGAAACACCCCCACCCGATCGCGGGCAGAAAGTAACATAAACACCCCCCACACACATCTCCGATGCCCGGTCGCGGGCAGAAAGTAACATAAAACACCCCCACACATCTCCGATGCCCGATCGCGGGCAGAATGTGAAACAACCCCTCGTGCTCCGATCAAGGGCAGAATGTGTCAAGCCCCCCAACCCGGAATATCTCGTGGTGGTCCAGTGGACTGTGAATGCCCATCGCGGGCAGAATGTCAAGTTACAACCCCCAAACATCTCCCTGGTGTCTAGTGTCCTCCCACCCCCGAAGCCCCTCCCCCGCTCCCCCACCCGCAGTCGGCATCATCCCACCCGCCTGCCGCCCCACCGCCGCCGACTGACTGTCCAGTAGGGCTGCACGCCCATTGGTGCAGAGCTACAGCCAATGGGCGTGCAGCCCATACCGTACATGACAGTCCAGATTTGTGAATGAACATCTGTTAAGAAACTGAAGCCCCTTCAGTCCTTGGGGCACAAGAAACAAACAACTGCTCCAACTTTCTGACTGCTTGAGTGCGATCTAAGTAGTAAGGAAGCACCCGATGAACATCCAGAGTATGAAGAAAAGCCTTCCCTTGATTAGAATACCCTGGATAGTAAACGGGTAGATAGATGTCCTGATTCAGTGTAAACTCGGACACCACTTTGATCAAAAACTTAGGATTCGTCCGCAAGGACACCCGATCCTTGTGGAAAACTAAATAAGGTTCTTTGCACATCAGAGCCTGAAGCTCGGAAATCCTTCGAGCAGAAGTAATGGCAACTAAAAATAAAGTTTTCCACGACAGAAAGTGTAGCTTGCAACTTGTGGCCGGTCTGAAGGGACACAGCGTACATTTTTCCAAAAGAAATAAATCCCATGGTGGGACAGGATCCCTGATGGGAGGTTTCAGGTGTAGAATACCCCGCAAAAAAGTGCGGGAAAGATCGAGCTGGGCAACAGTTTTGCCCTCTCTAGGTGCATGATACGCAGAGATGGCTGATAAGTGCACCTTAATGGAGGAGTAGCTCAAACCTGAGTCTGACAGAGAAAGGAGGTACACCAAAACAGATTTCACCGGACATGTGAATGGCTCAAGATGGCGAGTGGAAGACCAAAGACAAAACCGCTTCTACTTCATAGAGCAAGTAGCTCTGGTGGAAGGCTTTTTTTTTTTTTTTTAGCAGCCACCAAGACCGCTGCCACTCCAGGGGCGGGGGAACCCAAACCAAGCCACGGCTAGCCATGCGTGCAGGTGCAATGACCTGAGGTCGGAATAAACAAGGGTACCCTGCTCCTGGGACAGCAAGCCTGAGCTCAGAGGCAGAGGAATCGGGGGTTCCACTTCAAGCTGCTGAAGTAGTGCAAACCAGATCTGACATGGCCAGTAGGGAATTATCAGAATCGTCCCTGCTCCTTCTGACTGCAACTTGAGAAGGACTCTATGCAGTAATGGGAAGGCATAAAGAAACCTCCCTGTCCAAGAGAGGGACAATGCGTCTCGCCAGAAAACACCAGGCCCTGGATCTAGCGAGCAAAAATTAGGAAGTTTGGTGTTGAGCAGGGATGCGAAGAGGTCCAACTCAGGTCAGCCCCATCTGTCGAATAGCTCTTTGGACACAGATTAGTGGACTTCCCATTCGTGTGCCTTGGACAGAGACAGTCAAACTGTTGGCCAAGGTGTTTTGTACGCCTGGGACAAGTATGGCAGTGAGTTCCAGATGGTGTTCAATGGCACAATACCAGATTCTCATGGCCTCCCTGCAAAGGGGGTAGGAGTGAGTCCCCCCTTGCTTGTTTATGTAGAAGACCACTGACATGCTGTTCCTCTGAATAAGGAGAGGGCCTGGGAGCAGATTCGTCTAGAAAGCCTGAAGGGCATAGAGAATCGCCCACATCTCCAAAATATTGATATGGAGATATTGCTCCTGGGGAGACCAAGTGCCCTGGGTTGGATGGTCTGTCAAATGAGCATCTGATATCAAGCCAGACGCACCAGTCATCAGGGTCTAACAAGGAGACTCCTGCTGAAAGTGAACCCTTATGGAAAGACTGGAGGAGTTCAGTCACCAGGTCAGAGTTTGGCACACCGAAGTGGAGAACATCACCAGCTGCTCACAGGGTCCACTGGGAAACTCTTATATGCAGGCGTGCAAGAGGGACCGTCACGACGGCAGCTGCCATGTGCCCTAGCAGCTGCAGGAATACTCTGGCTGGGACCTGGCACGCCAAGGAAACTAGGCAAGCCAGTTTCTGTAGGTGTTCTACTCTGTCAGGAGGCAAGAAGGCCTTGCCTTTGGCAGTGTCCAGAACTGCCCTGATGTACTGCAGTCTTTGGCTGGGCCACGGGGAGGACTTTGGGAGGTTGAGGGTTATATACTTAGGTCCCGAAACAAAGTAAAGGTGTCGGCCATGGTGCGAACCAGCCGATCCCTAGACGGAGCTACCAAGAGCCAGTCGTCCAGGTAGGAAAAGACAGAATGGCCCTTCCATTTGAGGGCCGCAGCCACTATTGCTAGGCACTTTGTAAAGACTCAGGGTAGCAGACGACAGGCAGAACGGCAGGGTGAAATTGATAATGGTTGCCTTAAAAGTGGAAGCTAGGAACCTTCTTTGGGCTGAAATACTATCAGGAGTTGATCGATAATGATGGATATTATGGACATAGATGTATTGTAGAATAAAGTTTGCAAGTTGACCAACCAGTCCTTCTTCTGAAGGACTGGTTGGTCTGAAAGCTAGAGCACTTTGTTCTTGTTGTTACATCTATGTTGGTCCATTAAAAGGTATCAAATCATTTGCTTCTGGATCTATTCCTGCAAGGACCAATACGGCAACTACTAAATCTAGATTTCAAATTGTGTAGGTACACATCCTGCATGTCCAGGGAGCACAGCCAGTCCCCTTGATGGAGGAGGGGGAGCAGGACTGGAAGGGTGACCATCCTGAACAGTTTGTACTCTACTTGTTCAGCTGGTTGAGATCCAGAATGGGCCATACGTCCCCCATTTTCTTGGAACCAGAAAAAAGTAGGAATAAAATCCCTTTCCCCATTGAGTTGGCGGATCTGGCTCTATGGCTCGCTTCAGCAAGAGCACTTGGATCTCTTCCTGGATAAGGGAGAGATGTGATGGAAGGTAATGGGAGTTTACGGGAGGGTTGTCCGGAGGCATCTCCATGAACTCCAGGACATGTTCTTTCTCTATCAGATGAATAATCACTGATCCATCATTATTTTGTGCCATCCCTCTAGATAGCGAGAAAAGAGACATTCTACCGGATCCCCCTGCCAGGGTCAGGGGATCGAGTAAGGAGTCAGGCCTAGGAACCGGGGATAGGCAGAGAGGCCTGGAAGGTTTTGGGGGCTCTGGGTCCCGAACCTCCTGCGGCATGAGAAGTGGCGTAATGCTTAATGGCTCCTCCATTTTGTTGGCCTCGGGTCTCTTGCACGGACGACCAATGAAATAGTTGGCGACAGTTCAGTTTCTGTGTGGATCTGTACATGGTGTACACAGATCTTACAGCCTTGCCAGATTGCTGGAGGCGAGTTATGATCTCTTAAGAGTCCTCACCGAAAAGGACCGAGCCCTTGAAAGGGGTGTTCATAATCTTCGCTTGGACTTCCGGGGTTAAACCCAAAACACGGAGCCAAGAATAGTGGTGGAGGCAAATGCCAGAGGCCGCTACCCTGGCTGCAGCATCTGCCATGTCATAGGAGGAACGTAATATGTGGGTGCCTACGCCCGAACCAGATTTTAAAATGTGAAGCAGCACAGCCTTCTGGGGACCATCCTGCCAAGTCTGGACCAGTTCCATGGCCTTTTTCCAAAGGGCGTTCTGATCATGTGGGCCAAAAAATTCAGAGAGCAGATGGCACAGGAGGCCAAGGCACTGACTCTTCTGCCTAGCTGGTCCATCTACTTGGGAGTCCTTATCCAGAGGTAGGTGCTTAGATGACATGGCCTCTTGAACTGACCGTGAGCCGCAGTGATGACAACAGAGTCCGCAACTGGTTGCTCACCAAAATAGGGTTCGTCTTAGGGAGCGTTATAGAGGCAGTCAGCCCTTTTGGAAACAGCAGGTGTGGAAGATGGGAGTTTCCATGCTGATTTAGTGATGTCTATAAAAGTGTCCACCAGAGGAGGAACTACCACAGGTTTTGGATCTTTTTGGTGGAGAAAGATGGCCAAATGGCATCTTTCAAGGTCTACATCTGCTGTATCCCAGCCCTTGTTCGACTGGATGTGACGCACGACCTCCATAAAGGTCGGGTCGTCAGGAGGTGCCCCAGGGGTTTCCTTGGGGTCCACAGAAGAAGGGAGACATCACTGATTTGGACGACTCAGAAGAAGAGGAGGAGGAGGAGGAAGACCTACAGCCAGACTCCCCTGAAGAGGAAGGCCTAGAGGTCCAACGCCGGTGCCTACGGCCATGCGACTGACGTCTGTGTCTGTCTGAGGACACGGAGGAGGAACGCTGGTGCTTTCTCCCGTGACGTTTGGCACGTCCCCTGTCTATCATCCGGCTGCATGACAGGCTCCTTTGGCTTCTGAGAAGGCTGCCAAGGAGGAGCCAGAGGCTGAACCCCCGAAGGGTTGTCCTTTGGAGGGAGAGGGGGTTTTGCTAGATCACCCTTTACTGCATTCAGGAAGTAAAGAAGAAGATAAAAATTTATTTTTACATAGGGTACAAACTTTAGAGGACTAAACTCCTATTTTAAATAAGTAAGCCCTGTCATATCACCTAAAACATTCAACTAAATAATTTTCTTACAGTACACTATACATACATCTTTAAAAACACACAGGACTTCTAGACAAATACAGAGCTCCCAAAAGAAGAAACAACTATTGTATAAAGAGGACTGTCAGGTCCGACAAAGGATTCTGCAGGTTAGAAGGGTTAGCCGGCACTGGTTGGGGGACATCAGACGGTCCTAATGTCAGTTACTTCAGAGGCGGCAACCCAGGCGTTGGACCCTGAGGGTTTGGGTTGACCGGCGGTGGCCCAGCGGGCGTCAGGTTATCTAGCGTCAGCCTGATAGGTGTCGTCAGGCTGGACATCAGGCCCTCTGGTGTTGGCTGGCCAAAGACATTAGGGACAACCGGCGACACAGTGCAGTCAGGCAATGGAACAGATGTGGCCTGAGTTGAGCGGACAGGCATGGAATGGCGCTGGTCGGGGGATGCTGGCGTTGGTCTGCAGGGAGCCTGTCCAGTGGCAGGAACTCCCAAGTGGGACAGAGGTGTCATTCTTCTGGAGAAAGGGGGGCGCACGCCTATGGTGTCGCTGAGTGACGTCAGCCCCGGAGCCGATTCAACAGACGCCACGGCTGGGTGGATGATGGGCAAAGACCTGCCGCCTGAAGAAGACCTGGCCAAACCACCTGGCTGAGAGCCCATAGGCTGATGGAAGGGTCTAAAAAACAGGGGCTGAGAGGTTGATGAGATCCCCGACCCCAAAGAACCACCACCCAATGTCTGGATGAGGATGGGTGGTCGAACCACAAGAAACCCAGTAGGAGAGAGGGCTGCCGCAGAAACAGAGTCTGACCTCCAGCAGGAGGACCCGGAGCTGGTTGATTTTGAATGAGGAGACCGGGAACGGGAGGAAGGCTTATCCTGATGCTTCTCCCTATGTTTGTGCTTTCCATCTGACTTTTTCTCCAGGTGGGAGGACAAAGAGGTGGAGGCCCCAGAAATCGGTGAGGAGGAGGAGGAACTTTTACCCTGGATTTGTTTCTCCATCGCTGCAACCTTTTCTAGCAAGAAGCTTTTTAGGGCCTTCTGGTGGCGAATCCTGGTTCTTTGGTTGAACTTCAAGCAGTGCTCGCAGGCCTCAGTGTCATGCTTCGGGCCTAGACAGAAGTAGTGGAGAGACTGATCGTCCTTTGATGGGATCTGCTTGCCACAAGGATACCTGGAGTGCTGCAATTCTACTGATGAAGTTGGAAAAGAAGAAATGCAGAGAAATTAAAGAAAACTGGATTTTTGTAAGAAAATGCAGTGCAGGTAATCGCGAAAAATGGCAGTCGACTAGAGCAGAAGGTGCCCATGGAGCCGATGTGTGCAGGTTGATGGCGGAAAGAACGGAGGCAGGGCTGGGGGACCACCCCTTTTATACCACTGGCCGACAGGGGCAGGCCCCCGCTGTATGCTGCTAGCTAGAAGTTTTTCGTGGGGTCCTGGCACCTGCCGGCTTCAGTCCTTATGGTGTAACCTGCTGCAAGAGCTCCCCCTCGAAGTGAGATCTTGTGATATGGTCTTGCACAACCATGTTTGACAGCAGACTTTAGATCCCCAACTAAGTGTGTGAAGAGAGTCGGACAGGTAATGCAGTTTCCCAGGACAGCAGCTGCTCACAGGTGCATGAGCAACATAGCTGAAAAGGACAGCAACGAATGGTCATGTCCTACCACCTGAAGTAGCTGATAGAGGAGGGCTGCTATAGAATCAAAGTTAAGTATGGGAAGGAGAAAGTGGAGAAACACAGAAAGCAAAGACAGAACAAAGCTTCTACTCGTGCCTTTATCCTTACCTTCACAGAGGAGATCCTGGCCTGGCAGGGGCGGCTTTGCCTTCTTGATGTCACTCTGTCAGCGTGGTGGTCTTATTTGCAACAATTTTGCCGACTTCTCCTTAGATTTGTCTTTTTTCGACGATTCAGTCAGTGGCGTCACTGACTGCAGGGAGCAGCAAGTCGATGGCAAGCTGGGGTTTGAAGGAACAGGTGAAGTTGGCAACGCACCTTGTGACACGCGTGGTTTGTTTTCCATGACTTTGATTTTTAAAAAAGGTTTCTATGGCCTTTTCCAGACGTCTCAGTGTAGCCTGGTTAAAACCCTGCAAATGGTGCAGGACTTCATGTCATGTTCAAAGCCTAAGCAGTGAATACACTCGATGTGAATGTTGTCTTTACACATCTTCACTTCACCACAACACTACTAATGGAACAGTGGTTCCTTGACTTTTGTTGTAGGCATATAAATACAGGTTACTCACCTGTAACAGGAGTTCTAGGAATGGTATATGTTGTTCATCCACACTTATTGGCAGGTTCCTTGCCGCTTTAAATCTTGCCGGAAGGTCTTCAAGCTAGCTCCTCCCACCCACCCGGGTGGTAAAACTCTCGGCTCCGCCCCATGACGCCAGATCTGGCCCGCTGGAAGCTCAGGTTGTGCCGGCCGGGAGGTCGGGAGAATTATAGGGATGAACAACATATACCATTCCTAGAACTCCTGTTACAGGTGAGTAACCTGTATTTCTAGGGACATGGATATGTTGTTCATCCACACTTATTGGCAGACTCCTAGCAGTTCTCCGGGAGGAGGGAGGCAAGGCGCACACCCCCTACATGCTTACTTGGGGAACAGAGATTGGAGAACCGAGGCCCCAAAACCAGCATCCCGACGTGACTCAAGGTCGATGTGGTAACGGGTAATAAAGGTGTGTGCTGACTTCCAGGTAGCAGCCCTGCAGATTTCCTGGATAGGGACATCCCTGGAAGCAGCCACCGATGCAGCAGTATGGCGGGTAGAATGAGCTCTTATCCCTCTGGGAGGCTCCATGCCCGCCAACTCATAGCAGAGATTTATGCAGGAGGTGACCCATCTGCCTATCATCCGCTTGGCTGCAGGTCTGCCAGGTGCGGCTTCAGCGTGAGTGACAAACAGCTGGCTTAACCTCTCCCCGACTTCAGCCGAGGCGCTTCCTTATAATAAGCTAGCCACCTTCTAGGGTCCAGAGTATGGAGCCTATATTCGGCCTCCGAGGTGTGATTGGGTAGAACACCGCAGAGTCAACACCTGATTAAGGTGAAACTCCGACACCACCTTCGGAAGGAGTTTCGGTGGGGGCGTGGGACAACCTTGTCCCTGTGGAAGACCAGGTAAGGAGACTGCTGCTAAGCTGCCTGGAGTTCTCCCATCCTCTGGCTGACGGATAGCCACCAAGAAGGCGGTCTTCCACGACAGGTGGGGAGACCACACCTGTGCACTGGTTCAATGGCTTGCCCATGAGCTTTGCCAGTACCAGCAGTAAATCCCACGGAGGTGGGGGTTCCCGACTGAGGGAAATGTGATCAAGGCCTTTAAAGAAGCGCCCGACCACTTTTTCCTGCGCCACTGACTGCTGACCGGCCCGCGCCCGGTAAGCAGAGATGGCTGCCAGGTGCACCTTAAGGGTCGTCGACCTAAGCCCTTGACTAGAAAGGGACCATAAATAGTCCAAAATGCTTGCCACAGGACACGAGAAAGGGTCCAACCCTTTTTCCCCGACACCAAATGGAGAACCTCTTCCATTTGAAGGCATAGCATTTTCTGGTCGACTCCTTACGGGACGCCTCAACGACATTGAGGACCTCGTCGGAAAGACCCAAGGCCTGGAACTCTAGCCGCTCAGGAACCAGGCCGTCAGGTGCAGGGATTGAAGGTCCGGATGGAACACCTTCCCTGATTGACTGAGAGCAGGTCCGGCGAGCTGGAAGCTGCCAAGGAGTCCTGGAGCTGAGACTGAGGAGATCTGGTACCAGAACTGGCGAGGCCAGTCTGGGGCTATCAGAATCACCTGCGCCTTGTCCCGCCTCGCTTTCAGCAGGACCCTGTGAATCAGGGGAACGGGGGGAAAGGTGTTAAAGAGGCCCGGGGTCCACGGCCTCGAGAAGGCATCCCCCTGCAGCGAGCCCTGCTGAGGGGGGCAGGCATAAAACAGCCTCAGCTTCGCGTTCTCCCTGGAGGCAAACAGATCCACCAGAGGTGTGCCCCAACGGGAGAATAGGTCCTGTACTATCTCCGGCAGGAGAGACCACTCGTGAGATGCAGCCCCTATCCGGCTCAGGGCATCGGCCAGGGTGTTCGAGGCTCCTGCCACATGAATGGCCAGGAGATCCGCCTCCAGGCTGCGCACTAGTGACCAGATGCGGAGAGCTTCCTTGCATAAGAGCATGGAGCGCGTCCCGCCCTGGCGGTTTAGATAGTACATGGTCGTGGTATTGTCCGCCTGACCCGGACCACTTGACCCGGAGAAACGGAGCAAAGGCGGTGAGAGCTTAGCGGACTGCACGGAGCTCCAGCAGGTTGATATGGCATCGGACCCCGCTGGGACCAGAGGCGCGGCACTCGGTGTGTTCCCCAGATGGGCACCCCAACCCATCAAAGAGGCGCCGGTCGTTGGAGAGACCATCGCTCGGGCGGACAAACGGGATACCCTCCTGCAGATGGGACGGAACGGTCCACCACTGGAGAGCGTCCCACATCTCCTGGGTCGTCCACACACGCTGGTCCAGAGGATCGCAGCGCTGTGACCACTGGCTGGCCAGTCCCCACTGGAAGGGGCGCATGTGCCAGCGTGCCCAACGGACTACGCTGGTACAGGCCGCCATGAGACCCAGGAGTCGCAGGAAGTCCCGGGCAGGGCGCGATTTCCCAACCAGAAATGACTGGGCAAAGGAGGTAAGAACTCGCCCTGTCCGCGGAGCCGCGCTCTGGCTCAAGAGAGTCGAGCCTGCCCGATGAAAATTATCACCTGCTCTCGCTCGAGTTCGACTCTGGCCTTGTTGACCAGGAGGCCGAGCTGAGAGCAAGCCTGGAGGGCCAGATCCCTGGACCGCCCACCTCCGACCTGGAGGGGCTGCTATCAGCCAATCGCCCAGGTAGTGGTACACCGACCCTCGGGCCAGAGGGAATGCTGTCACCACTGCCATGCATTTGGTGAAGACCCTGGGAGCTGGAGAGAGACCAAGGGCATGGCCTGGAACTCGAAAAGGGATCCCTCCGCCCTGAAGCGGAGGAATCTCTGATGAGACGGACGGATAGGGACGTGAAAGAACGCGTCCTGAAAGTCCAGAGAACAAAACCACACGCCGTGTTCCAGAGATGGTATTATCTGAGCCAGAGTGACCATTCTGAAGGTTCGAGACCTTAGGAACTTGTTCAGGTCGTGTAGGTCGAGAATGGGGCGCCAGCCCCCCGTCCGTTTCGGGACCAGGAAGTACCTGGACACGAACCCCGTTCTGATGGGGGTCCTCTATCTCTTTTATCACCCCTTTCTGAAGGAGAAGGCATGTCGGCTCGACGAGCCTTCAGAGAGTCTGGGACTCTCAAGCCCCCTTGGGGCGACGGCTCTGAAGGGTGGAACCTGTCAATTCCAGAGGCAGGCCTCTTCCCACCACCTCCAGAACCCACCTGTCCGTGGTAACAGCGGACCAGGGGGAAAGGAAGTGCCGAGCTGGCTCTCACGGGAGAACCAGCGCAGGTGACGGGATGAGGGCTACACCCCTCAGCCCGTCACTGTGCAGGCTTGGAGGAAGGACCGGCCGAGGGACCACCAGGGCCTCTTCCTTCTTGCTTCCTATTAGAGGAAGCTGACGGCTTGGGCTTGGAATACCAAGGTCTAGCCAGCTGTACCTGACGTTGTTGGGCCGGGCCCGCAGCGGGAGCAGAGGTGCGAAAGGGCTTAGGCTGGGGCTTACGGCCCTTGTCCCTCTGCGCGGACGATACCGAGTCCAAGGTGGCATTGGACTTTTCGATCCTCTGGAGGTGGCCTTCCACTCCAGGGCCGAAGAGGTCAGTTCCCAGGAAAGGAACATCCGTGAGCTTGTGCTGGGTATCCGAGGTGAAAGTGGATATCCTCAGCCACGCCCGCCGGCGCATAGCCACTGCGGCCGCCACTGACCGGGCACAAGAATCTCCAATATCCAGCGCAGTCTGGAGCTGCTGCTTAGCTACTGCTCCTGCCCTGGTCCCGCACCTGCTTAACTGTGGTCTGCAGGTCCGCAGGAAGATGAGGGACGACTATCCAGGGAGCCCAACAGGGCATGGGAAAATGTGCCATCAAGACGGCCGAACTGGCCTGACGGCCGAGGGAGGAAGCAGCATTCACTTTCTCCGCCCAGTATAGTCCAGTTTCTTGGACTCTTGTCGGGGGTTTGTCCACGCCCCTGGCATTTTCGGCTCGCCGGAAAACACTGTCCGTGACCAACCCCTCAGCCGAAGGGTGTTCGGAAAAGCCGGACAGAGAGCCTGTGGGAACCGCATACTTTCTGGCCATCCTGGCCGAAGGCGCAGGACAGGAAGCCGGACGCTGCCACAATTCCAGGGCCGGGCCAACAATGGCTTCAGCCACTGGAAAGGCCTCCGTAGGAGAATCCCCTCGGTCCAGAATCTCAGTGAGGGGATATCTAGCCCGTTTGGACACGGGTTCGAGCTTCATCCCAGTGGATTCTGAGATGAGCCTGAGTAGTCCAAGGAAGGACGAAGGGCTATCGTCCATCGACTGCCCCCCAGAGGATTCCAAGTCTAGGCGCTTGGAAAACAGGGAGGAGTCGTCGTCCGACTCAGACGAATCGTTGAATAGCTGCCTAGAGCCCGCGCCACCCTCCACGTGCCGAGGCTTATCGGGAGTGAGGTGACCGACAGCCTATGGGGAAGGCCATGAGCCGGCCGCGAACTTTTTGTCGGGGCCCCAACTGTCGGTTGAGGCGGAGGCGGTTCCACCGGTATTGGAGGGGCAGCAGGAGTACACCGAACAACCGGCCTGGAAACAGGCTCCTCGACCACCGCGAGGGGTTGTTTCGGCTGTCCCGGTGACAACCATTTTATGGCCGGAGAAGAGGCCTGAGCCGACTTGTTCCCAGCCAAAAATAGTTGTTGCCACATAAGATCCTCATATTTTCGGCGTAACTTACGCCAAAGCCTCCCCTCGTCCGAGGAGGAGGCGCGCGATTACCGCTGGTGCCGAGACGGACCGCTGTGTCGATGGGATCGGCTAGACCGCGAAGATGTCCGAGACCGAGAATCTCGGCAAGGCCGAGGTCGGCGCGGCGGGGAGCCGAGGATCGGCAATCCCCTCGGTTCAGTTGACAAATCCGACGGCTCGGGAACCAGAGGAACAGATGAGCCGACGGTATCCACAATCCTCGCCGGGGGAACCGGGGAGGAGGGAATTTCGGCTTCTCCAGCCGACAACCCGTCTAACGGGTCGAGAAAAATCTCGACCACGTCGGCGGGAGTCTCGGTCACCTGGCCTGGACGGGGCACCAGAAGCCAGTGGTCAGCCGAAATGGATCAAGTCGACCGTCGATAAGGGAGGGAGATCTTTCCCGGGCCCCAAGAGCGCCGACGATGGGATTCTACTCCTTACTTTTCTTCGACCGATGAAACGGTCCAGAAGAAGTTGGACCCCGCTTTTGGTCGAGGGTCAAGTAAAGCTCCTTAAAAGAAGCCGAATAGGAGGACCCAAGCGAGCGGAACGAATGCCGCAGTCCAAGATGTAACGGCATGAGCCGCCTCCTCGAGGGCGATCATCTGCCTGCTAGTTCTGGGGAGCCCGCAGCCGCTGACACCGCCAGTCGGGCCTCCTTGGATTTGACCGGGGGAAATCTCCTTTCCGGGCGCCCAAGCTGGAGACGGGCAGCACGATCCTCAAGGACGTAGACCGAGAAAGATGAGCACAGTTCGCAGACACAGTTCCGTCCGAGACATCTTCTGCCCGCAAGGGCATCTCTGAAAACTGGGAGTCGATTTGTCCATCGTAGCCGCGAGGGAAGAAGACCGAAGTGGTAAAAGTTTTTGAAAATTTTTTTAAAGTCGAAGAATTAGGCCCCAAAGCTTAATCACAGAGCGTTAAGGAGGGAACCTGAGCTTCCAAGCGGTAAGGAAGATCTGGAGTCATGGGGCGGAGCCGAGAGTTTTACCACCCGGGTGGGTGGGAGGAGCTAGCTTGAAGACCTTCCGGCAAGATTTAAAGCGGCAAGGAACCTGCCAATAAGTGTAGATGAACAACATATCCATGTCCCTAGAAAGAACAGTTACGCAAGAACTTACTGTAACAGTAGATCTTCGAGGGGATCTCAGTCATCAGGTAACACCATAGGGACCTTCGTCGGTGAAGGGGAATCCACACGAAAGATTTTCAGCAGTACAACTGGGGCCGCTCATGCCGTCAACATCCGCGGATGTCAGCAACCCTATATAGACGTAGGCGGCTCCACCCCCTCCTCAGTTCTTTCCCTCTGAAGATGAAGGCAGCAAGGCTCATGCCCTGGGGAACCCGAGAGACCTAGCTCTAGATAAAGGTGATGGAATACAGCAGATAGCCAGGTCCGGAACAGGAGCCCTAAGAAGGGGGATGGTGGGAGGGAAATCATACCTGATGACTGAGATCCCCTCGCAGATCTACTGTTATGGTCAGTTCTTACGTAATTGTTTTATCTTCTTCGGGGGTATCTCAGTCATCGGGTAACACCATAGGAATGAGTACCAAGCAGTGACAAGTAAAAACAGTCTGAGGCTGGATCTCCATAAACTTAAGATAGGAGTCCTTGCAACACAGCCCTGCCAAAACCTGCATGTGCTCTTGAGGCAACGTCCAGACTGTAATGCTTGGTGAAAGTGTGGACTGTACTCCAGGTGGCGGCCACACAAATGTCAGCGTCTGAGACCCATGTGAAGTAAGCCACCAAAGGTAGCCATGCCTCTGGTGGAGTGAGCTTTGACAGCACCAGGTAATTCTTTGCTGTACTTACTGTAGCAGAACACAATGCAATTAGCCAACAATTTGGATAAACACTGCTCAGAAACTGACGCGCTCTTTCTACCTGGGGCAAAAGAAACAAGCAGCTGCTTAGGTTTTCTGTACTCCTTAGTCCTGAGCAGATAATACTCCAAAGTTCTGCACACATCTAGCGTATGGAGCAGTGCTTCTCCTGGATTGGCAAGCTCAGGAAAATAAACAGGAAGGTGGATAGACCGATTAAGTGTGAACTTGGAAACCACCTTGGGGAAAAATTTAGGATTTGTACGCAAAGATACCTTGTCTTTGTGAAAAATGAAATAAGGTTCCTTGCACCAGAGGGCCTGAAGCTCTGAAATTCTGTGAGAATAAGTAATCGCAATTAAAAACAGCGCTTTCCAAGAGAGAAAGCGCAAATCGCAAGTCACGATTGGCTCAAAAGGAGACAGGGTCAATTTTTCCAAAATAAAATTCAAGTCCCAAGCTGGGACAGGAAACGCATTGGGGGTTTCAGGTGTAGGATTGCCCCTTACAAAGGTGCGGGATACATCCATCTGAGCAAACGTGCAGTCACCCATGGGCTCATGAAAAGCAGAAATAGCCGAAAGGTGGACCTGGAAGGAGGAATACTGGAGGCCTGAATCTGACAAAAAAATCAGGTGGTCAAGGACACGCTTAACAGGACAGGTGAAAGTGTCTATGCACTGCTTGGCAGCCAAGAAGGCAAACTGCATCCACTTTGTAAGTGGCACGTGTGGAAGGCTTGTGGGTGGCCACCAGGATGTATGCTACTCTGCAAGGCCCTGTTCACACTAGGGACCATTTATAAAACGTTACTAAAAATGTTTTATAAATCGTTCCATAGCACGGTTGTCGGAGTGTTCACACTCAATTCAGACAACTGTGCCAGGTGGAAGGGATTCCCAGGTATGACTGCGGCACCAGCTCAAAGCATTATGGGTTCCGGTTGGTGCCGCAGTGCATGATGGGATACCCGTGAACGCACACCAAGCGTATCGGACAAAATATATGAGCAGAATCGGGATTCTTCCACCGAGCAGCGGTGCCTGTAATGTATCATTTTTTTTATTCTGTGGCGACTAAATGGATTCTTTCATTAGACGGTTGTTTCCACCAGTGTTACAGCACGGGTTTGTGCACACTGCCGTTACCACGGATTAAGGCAACTATAGCTTAGCTAAACCGTGCTATAGACCACCTCTTAGTAGGGTTTTAGCACGGTTTAGGAACACCATTGTAACAAGGTTTTAACCGTGGTTAAGCAGTGCACGCAAACCCTGTTCCGGAATCTTAAAATGGTTTAAGGCAGTTAAACCGTTTTAAGCTTCCTAGTGTGAACAGGGCCTTAGAGACCCTGAACCTGGCAATGGCTACGTGCTCAGGAGCCACGCATGCAGATGGAGGAACCTTAGGTGGGATGGATCAGGGTTCCCTGATCCTGGGTCAGCAGATTCCTGCAAAGGGGCAGAGAGACAGGAGGTTCCCCTGCCAGCTGCTGAAGCAGAGGGAACCATATCTGGCGAGGTCAGAATGGGGCTGTCAGTATTATGCTGGCCCCCCTCCATCTGCAGCTTGATCAGCACTTTCTGTATTAGTGGAAACTGAGGGAATGCGTACAGAAATCTCCTGCTCCAAGAAGGGGACAACGCAGCTCGCCAGAAAACTCCAGGACCTGGATCTAGCGAGCAAAAACTGGGCAGTTTTGCACTGAGTGGGGACGCAAAAATGTCCAACTCTGGACAACCTCATCTGTTGAACAAACTCTTCTGCTACAGATGAGAGAAGCTCTCATTCGTGCATGTTGGACTGAGTCCTGCTGAGACTGTCCGCCAGGGTATTTAGAACACCTGGCATGTGTACCGCAGAGTGTGTCAGACTCTACTCCAGGACCCAGTACCACACTCGCATGGCTTCCCTGCAAAGGGAGTATGAGTGAGCCCCGCCTTGCTTGTTTATGTAGAAGACTACACTCAGATTGTCCAACTGCACCAGCAGCTGACCTGCTGCAAGGTGCTCCTGAAAGGCCTGCATGGCTACAGTACCGCTCTCATCTCTAGGATATGGATATGCAAGGTGGCTTCCCACTGGGACCATGAGCCCTGGGTTTGGATGGGACTCAAGTGAGCTCACCAGACTAGACCCGAAGCATCTGTGGTTAGCATCTGATGTGGGGAAGAAATCTGGAAAGGGACCCCCTGCAGAAGATTCGAGGGGTCCATTCACCAGTGCAAAACTCTGAAGACTGGGGCGGAGACCAGGGCTAGTTGGTCCAACTCGACAGTGCGCTGGTCCCACTGCACTCTTACAGTCCACTGAAGAGTGCGCATGTGAAGCCTGGCCAGATGAACAGTGGGAATGGCCGTAGCTATTAAAGCCAGAAGCCTGAGGTACAGCCTGGCAGGGATGTACCAACTCTGAGCGACTGCCTGAGCCTGAGCTATAAGGCATTCTGCCCTGTTTTGGGGGAAGAAGGCCTTTCCCTGCTTGGAGTCCAGTACTGCCCTAATGTATTGCAGTCTTTGGGACAGTACTATAACAGACTTGGGCAGGTTGTCTGTTATGCCCAGAGACTGGCATAGCTGGAGAGTACACTCCAGAGTCAGCAAATGGAAATGACGTACCTACCATAATTCTTGATCTTCTTGGACAAAGTCTCCATCACTCGTTCACACTGATGGGAGATCACTGGAGGCGCTAGGACCCAGCGGGAGCCAAACTTTTTCATGAAAGCCGATGCCGAGATGGAGTCATGAGGAAGCAGTATCAAGAGCCAGGCCTGCAAGGTAAAGACTATCTTGGCCGACCTGCCAGCCACCTCAGTACCCACCCCCGAAGAGGTGCAGTGTAACTAACCTAAAGGACTAACCTAAAAATCAGACATGAGAAAGCCCGAATGACCCGTGTAAGAAGGGTCAAAACAAGGTCTTCACAGTCCAACCATTGAGGAGTGAAGACCAGAAACAGAGAAGTGAGCTCAGGGATGGTGGTAGAAGAGACGAGTGGTGGAGACTTTTGTCCAAGAAGATCAAGAATATGGTAGGTACCTCATTTCCGTATCTTCCTGGACATAAAATCTCCACCACTCATTCATACTGATGGGAGAGAACAGAGCTAAATAATCCCCCAAGACAGGCAGCAGGAGAGAAAGGAGCTCACATTTTAGGACAGAAGTCAAATAAGGATTGTCCTGCCAAATGACTGATGTCGTCTGGCATGGACATCCAAGGCATATTGCTTAACAGAAGTATACACGGAGCTCCAGGTAGCTGCACTGCAAATATCTGCAATAGGGACATTACAAATTTCTGCCAGAGATGCTGCGACTGCCCTGGTAGAGTGAGCGTACACTCAGCCTTCCAGCTTGACCTGTGCCATGGAATAGTAATGGCGAAGGCATGCCACCAGCCACGTTGAAATGCACCTGATAGCAACAGGTTGACCCAGCCAGGTCGTGCTGAAGGAAACAAACAGTTGCTGAGCCTTGCAAATTTCCTTCGTTCTATCCAGATAGAACCGCAAGGCTTTTTTTATGTCTAGGGAATGAAGGGTACACTCTCCATCATTCTGGAAGTTTGCTAAGTAGGTGGGAAGGACTAAAGGTTGATTCAGATGGAATTCTGACAACTTTAGGCAGGAACTTAGGATGAGTCCTAAGAACTACTTTGTCCATGTGAAATACAGTATACGGGGGGTCTGTGGCCAAGGCATGTATTTCAGATACCCTACGAGCAGAAGTAATGGCCACCAGGAAGGCAGTCTTCCAAGTGAGGAATTTCAACTCGCAAGTAGCTAGAGGCTCAAAAGGTTTACGAGTGAGCATGTGTAGCACAAGTTTAATGTCCCAGGCTGCAACTAGAAGTCTAATAGGAGGTCTGGTATGCAGAATCCCTTTAAGAAACCTGTTAAGTACAGGCAGCTGAGCCAGCGACATGGAGAGTACTGGCTCATGATAAGCCGAAATTGCACAACGATGAACTCTGACTGTGGAGTACTGCAGACCTGTGTTTGAGAGGTCTAAGAGATTCTCCAAGACTATTTGGTGGACAGGAAAAAAGGATTCCAAGAGGATTTTGCACACCAGATAGAGAAACGCTTCCATTTAGCTGTGTAGGATTTTCTGGTAGCTGGCTTGCATGCAGCCAAAAGAATATCTGAAACCCTACGAGAAACATTAAACCTACTCACTTTTATCTCCTCAGGAGCCAAGCGTGGAGGTGAAGGGACCTCAGACTGGGATGGACTACAGGGCCCCGGGTCAGAAGGTTCGTCTGAAGGGGAAGTGGTTTCGGAGAGGTTTCCGATAGTCTGTGGATTAGGGGAAACCAGATCTGACGAGGCCAGACTGGGGCAATGAGAATCATTCTGCCCCCGTGACTCTAGTTTGAGCAGTACCCTCTGAGTAAGGGGAAGAGGAGGAAATGCGTATAGAAAGCGTTTTGTCTACTGCAGACTGACTGCATTCTGACAAAAAACGGCAAGTCCTGGATTTCTGGAGCAGGAGAGGGGCAGTTTTTCGCTGAGTGGGGACGCAAAAAGGTCCAGGTCCAGACTTCCCCATTCTTCGAAGAGTGACTGAACTGAATGACAGTTAAGTCGAGAGAGCACTCGTCAGGATCTGTCTCCGTTCTGCTGAGACGGTCTGCCAGCTCGTTTTGTACTCCTGGCATGTAAACTGCCTGAATCAGAGCCTTGTGCTCCACCCCCAGGCACCATTCCCACACTCTCACTGCTTCCCTGCATAAAGGGGAAGAGTTGTGCACCGCCTTGTTTGTTGATGTAATACATCACTGCCTTGTCAGTTTGAAGGAGAATGTTCTTGTGACAGAATATGTCCTTCAGAGTTCGGACTGCATAGTGGACGACTCTCATTCCTAGGATGTTTATGTGAAGTAGAGACTAATCCTGAGTCCACGTAACCTGGGTGTGGAGATCCTGGCAGTGAGTTCCCCAACCCATCAGGGACGCATCTGTGGTAACGGAGATCTGATGATGCAGAGGGGTGAAGGGATATCCTTCCAGAAGGTTGTCCTCCTGAGACCACCAAGTGAGTGACCTCTTCAGAGGTTCTGTCACCTTGATGAGAAAGGACTGAGGGTGAGTGGCTGGGGACCACTGAGTGGTTCTCATGTGGAGACGAGAGAAAGGTACAGTGAACACCGAGGCTGCCATGAGACCCAGCATCCATTACATTGAGAGAGCTTGCACTGAGTTGTGTTCTCTAATGAATTGGGCCATCTGTAGGATATCGTTCCTTCTGTCCTCCAGAAGAAAAGCTTTTGCATGGGAAGTGTCCAGAAGGGTTCCTATAAAAAGGAGTTTCTGGGAGGGCTGCAACTATGACTTTTTGAGATTCAGTAGGACTCCAACGGATGAGAGGAAGTACGAGGCCATGGCAACGACCTCCGGAGTCTCTTGCTTGGAAGGGCTTGCTAGAAGCCAATCGTCCAGATATGGGAATACTTGGATTCCAATTTTCCTTAGGTGTGTCGCGAGAACTGCAGAGCACTTTGTAAAGACTCAAGGCATCGAGGATAGCCCAAAGGGCAGGACTCTGAATCGATACTGCTGACCCAACGTCACAAACCTTAGGTATCTGTGGTGACTTGGGTGTATGAGAAGGTGCTGGTAAGCGTCCTGCATGTCCAGGGAGGCTAGCCAATCATGCTGATGAATCAAAGGTAGCAGGGTACAGAGTGACATCATCTTGAACTTTTCCTTGTGAAGGAAATTGTTTAACTTTCTGAGATCCAGAATAGGGCGCATACCTCCAGTTTTCTTTGGAACCAGAAAGTAATGGGAGTAGAAACCTGTGTTTTGTTGATCCAGTGGAATTATTTCAACTGCCATGTTGTTCAGAAGGCCTTGTACCTCGGAAGCAAGAAGGTCTGACTGCGCCGTGGACAGTCTGGGCTGTCGCTTGGGAGGATAATCCAGGGGGTTTTGACAAAGAGAATACCCCTCGCGGACTATCCTGAGGACCCATTTGCCTGATGTTATAGATTTCCACTGATCGTAGAACCGAGTCAGATGTCCTCCCACTGCCGAGGAGGGGTCTCCCCTCAGGCAGTTGAGGTGGGACCTAGGCTGGGTACTGACAAGGTGGCACTGGGTGTTTCGGGGCCTTGTACTTTCTGCTGCGTCTTCTTCTGCGTCTGAGGGTTTTGGTTTCTGTTAAAACTTTCTCTGCCTTTACCACGAAAGGACTGATGGTTGTGAAACGGACACTTGTTCCCACCTCGAGACAGAGCGGGCAGAGGTCTAGCCGTCTTAATGGCAGACCTAGTCTTCTGTGGGGCCTCTAGTGCTTGTGCCACCTGTGGCCCACACAGATACATACCATCAAAAGGAAAGGCCATGACCTTTTCTTGGGCGTCATTTGTAAAGCCCAAAGTACACCGCCAGGAATGTCGACAGGTGCAAATGCCAGCCACTACTGCTCGGGAAGCAGTATCGAAAGCATCCATTGCAGCTTTAATTTGCTGATTATTGGACTCTATACCTCTAGTTATGGTCTGTAGTAGCTCTGAGTTGACCTCTGATTTGGGCAGAGCTTCTACCATTGCTTTGAGAGAATGCCAAAGAACTTACTCGTATTGAGAAAAATATCCCTGGTAGCTGGCACTATACATACCCAGGGTTGAAGCAGCAAAGACTCTCTTGCCCAAGGTGTCCATCTTGCGAGATTCCTTGTTTATAGGACGGGATGTAGATTCCTGAGGGAGGATAGCCTTATCATTCTCTACCAGGACCACTATGGCATCCGTAAAGGCTTGTGAGGCCAAGATGGGGCGATCCTTGGGAGGGGCATATTTCCTAACTATGGACTTGGCCACAGAGGGAATAAGAGTCGGATTCTTCCACACCATCTGGAAAAGTCTCTCGAAAGAGGGCTGTACTGGAGGGGTTACAACCATAGGGATCTCCGGAACATGAAGATATTGGAGACACAAAAGCTTCCCAGGATCGATTTCTGTGGACTGGAGAGGAGGAGTAGAATTGAAATTCTTAAGCAGAGACTTAAAGGAAAGGTCTTCAACAACAGGCTCTGCAGGAGGACTGATCCCTGCTCCTAGAGCAGAATCAGCAACATCACCACCACCCAGACAAAGATCCGGATTGGGCTCAAAATCATCTCCTGACAGCCTAGAGGGGACTGTAAGGACAGGAAAGGAATGAAACCCAGGAGGAAGAATAGGAGGAGAAAGAATCTGAGTTGGGAACTATGTGGTGCTGTACACGTCCTCGGCGCTGCAGAGGAAAATGGCGCCAAGAATAGTGACGGCGCTGACACAGAAAACGGTGCTGCACATGACGCTGACAGGAAGCGCGACGCTGCACACGAACAGACAACCCTGGCACCGGTGGGCAGTATGGCACTGCAGACGGCACCGAAAAGGGCCTTGGCGACAGCACTGTTGCAGGAGTCTGAAAACTGCGATTGGAATGCAAAGGATGAAAAATGGCAGGAGATAAAAGCATCAGTGTGGACCCCTGCGCCGCAGAGTCAACAGCACCGAAGAAGGCGTTGTGAGACTAGGAAGTCCTAACTGCCATGACAGACCCGAAAGCCCCGGCGTTGGACTTACCGGCTCGGGCAGTTGAGACAACCTCCGAGCCCACTGCTCCATATGAGCGGCCCAGTGGTGAAACTGCGCATCGGAAGCCCCACTAATAGGCGGAGAGGGGCTCCAGTGTCAAAGAGGTCAGCTACGAAAGACAGAAAATACAGGTTAGTCACCTGTAACAGGAGTTCTAGGAATGGTATATGTTGTTCATCCACACTTACTGGCAGGTTCCTTGCCGCTTTAAATCTTGCCGGAAGGTCTTCAAGCTGGCTCCTCCCACCCACCCGAGTGGTGAAACTCTCGGCTCCTCCCCATGACGCCAGATCTAGCCCGCTGGAAGCCAGGGTGTGCTGGGCCGGGAGGTCGGGTTAGGGATGAACATATACCTCATTCCTAGAACTCCTGCTACAGGTGAGTAACCTGTATTTCTAGGGACATGGATATGTTGTTCAAGCCACACTTACTGGCAGACTCCTAGCAGTTCTCCGGGAGGAGGGAGGCAAGGCACACACCCCCTACTTAGGAAATAAGGACTGGAGAACTGAGGTCCCAAAACCAGCATCCCGGTGTGACTCAAGGTCGATGTGGTAGTGGGTAATGAAGGTGTGTGCTGACTTCCAGGTAGCGGCCTGCAGATTTCCTGGATAGGGACGTCCCTGGAAGCAGCGGTATGGCGGGTAGAATGAGCTCTTATCCCTTTGGGAGGCTCCATGCCCGCCAACCTGTAGCAGAGATCTATGCAGGAGGTGACCCACTTGCCTATCGTCTGCTTGGCTGCAGGTTTGCCATGTGCAGCTTCAGCGTAGGTGACAAACAGCTGGCGAACCTCTCCCCAAACTTCAGCCATCCGCTCCTTATAATAAGAGAGCACTCTTCTAGGGTCCAGAGTATGGAGCCTATACCTATATTCAGCCTCCAAGGTGTGACTGGGGTAGAACACCGGCAGAGTCAACACCTGGTTAAGATGAAACTCCGACACCAACTTCGGAAGGAATTTCGGGAAGGGGTGCAGGACAACCTTGTCCCTGTGGAAGACCAGATATGGAGACTCGACGGAAAGCACCTGGAGCTCTCCCATCCTTCTGGCTGACGTGATAGCCACCAAGAAGGTGGTCTTTCACGACAGGTGACAGATGTCACACATGTGCATTGGTTCGAATGGCTTGCCCATGAGCTTAGCCAATACCACCAGTAGATCCCATGGAGGTGGAGGTTCTCGCACCGGAGGGGATATGTGATCAAGGCCTTTGAAAAAGCGCCCTACCACCTTCTCCTGTGCCACAGACTGCTTTCCGGCCCGCGCCCGGTAAGCAGAGATGGCTGCCAGGAGCACCTTAAGGGTCGTCAACTGAAGTCCTAGCTGAGAAGGGGAACACAGGTAGTCCAGAATGCTGGCCAAAGAGCAGGAGGAAGGGTCCAACCTCTTACTCTGACAACAAATGGAGAATCTCTTCCATTTGAAGGCGTAGCATTTCCTGGTCAACTCCTTACGGGTGCCTCAACAACGTCGAGGACCTCGTCGGAAAGACCCAAGGCCTGGAACTCTATCCGCTCAGGAACCAGGCCGTCAGGTGCAGGGATTGAAGGTCCGAGTGGAGAACCCTCCCCAGGTTGCCTGAGATCAGGTCCGGGCAGGCTGGGAGCTGCCTCCGGAGCCTGGAGCTGAGACTGAGGAGATCTGGATACCAGAACTGGTGGGGCCAGTCTGGGGCTACCAGAATCACCTGCCCCTTGCCCCTCCTTGCCTTGAGAAGCACCTTGTGGATCAAAGGAAATGGGGGAAAGGCGTATAAGAGGCCCGCGGTCCACAGCCTCAAGAAGGCATCCCCCTGCAGCGAGCCCTGCTGAGGGGAGGCGGGCATGAAACAGCCTCAGCTTCGCATTCTCCCTGGAGGCAAACAGGTCCGCCTGAGGTGTGCCCCAGTAGGAGAACAGATCGTGTACTACCTCCGGCAGGAGAGACCACTCATGAGATGCAGCACCTATCCGGCTTAGGGCATCGGCCAGAGTGTAGGAGGATCCCGCCACATGGATGGCTAGGAGATCCGCCTCCAGTCTGCTCACGAGGGACCAAGTGCGAAGAGCTTCCTTGCATAGAGGCAAGGAGCGCATCCCGCCCTGGCGGTTTAGGTAGTACATGGTCGTGGTATTGTCCGTCTGGACCTGGACCACTTGACCCCGAACAAATGGAGTGAAGGCGGTGAGGGCCAGTCGGACCGCTCGAAGCTCCAGCAGGTTGATGTGGCATCGAAACTCCTGAGGGGACCAGAGGCCATGCGCTCTGTGCTCCCCCAGATGGGCACCCCAACCCATCAGAGAGGCGTCGGTCGTTAAGAGTGATCGTCGGCTCGGGGCGGACAAACGGGATGACCTCTTGCAGATGAGCTGGAACGATCCACCACTGGAGAGCGTCCCACATCTCCTGGGTCACTGCCACTGGCTGGTCCAGAGGACCGGAGCGCTGTGACCATTGGCAGGCCAGTCCCCATTGTAGGGGACGCATGTGTCAATGAGCCCAATGGACCATGTTGGTGCAGGCCGCCATGAAGCCCAGGAGGCGCAGAAAGTCCCGGGCAGGGCGCAATTGCCCAACCAGAAATGACTGGGCAAAGGAGGAAAGAACCTCGGCCCTGTCCGCCGGGAGCCGTGCTCTGGCTCAAAGAGTCGAGCTCTGCCCTGATGAATTGAATCACCTGCGTTGGCACGAGTTCCGATTTGGCTCCGTTGATGAGGAGGTCAATCTGAGAGCAGACCTGGAGGGCCAGATACCTGGACCGCTCCACCTCTGGTCTGGAGGGGGCTGCAATTAGCCAGGCATCCAGGTAAGGATACACCCGTATCCTTCGGCGCCGCAGGAATGCTGTCACCACTGCCATGCATTTGGTGAAGACCCTGGGAGCTGGAGAGAGACCAAAGGGCATGGCCTGGAACACGTAAAGGGATCCCTCCGCCCTGAAGTGGAGGAATCGCTGGTGGGACGGACAGATTGGGAAGTGAAAGAACGCATCTTGGAGGTCTAGAGAACAGAACCACACGCCTCGTTCCAAGGATGGAATGATCTGTGCCAGAGTGACCAACCTGAAGGTTCGAGACCTTAGGAACTTATTCAGGTCGTGTAGGGTCTAGAATGGGGGGCCAGCCCTCCCCATCTGTTTTGGGACCAGGAAATACCTGGACACAAACCCCGGGTCTGGTGGAGGATCTGCCACCTCCCTGATCACCTCCTTCTGGAGGAGCAGGGCAATGTCAGCTCGACGAGCTGACAGAGATGCCGCGGACCCCGTAGCCCCCCGTGGGGCGACGGTTCGATAGGGTGGGGCCTGCTCGAATTCCAGAGACAGACCCTTTCCTACCATTTCCAACACCCAACGGTCCATGGTGATAGTGGACCAGGCGGAAAGGAAGTGACGGAGCCGTCCACCCACGGGGGGAACCCAGGGAGGAGTGACGAGGCTGGGGGCGACACCCCTCAACCCGTCACTGGGCAGGCTTGGAGGAAGGACCGGCCGAGGGACCTCCTGGGCGTTTTCCTCCCGACTTCCTGCTGGGAGGAAGCTGCAGGCTTGGCTTTGGGGTGCCAAGTGCGAGCCTGCTGGCCCTGATGCTGGTGTTGCTGGGCTGGACGTGCCGCAGGGGCAGAAGGCCAAAAGGGCTTACGCTGCTGCTGGTGGCCTTTGTCCTTCTGGGCAGACGTGACAGAGTCCAAGGTGGCACTGGACTTCTCGAGCCTCTGCAAATGACCCTCCACCCCGGGACCGAACAAGTCAGTACCCAGGAAGGGAACGTCAGCCAGCTTGTGCTGGGTATCCGCCGTGAAGGTGGAGACCCACAGCCAAGCTCTGTGGCACATGACCACTGCGGCCACTACTGACCAGGCACAAGAGTCTCCAAATGACCCTCCACCCCGGGACCGAACAAGTCGGTACCCAGGGAGGGAACATCAGCCAGCTTGTGCTGGGTATCCGCCGTGAAGGTGGAGACCCGCAGCCAAGCCAAGGGAGGCTCACAGGAAGGAGACAGAGATCACCACAAGGAAAGGAAGCAGCTCCTGGTGGGGGACTCAATTATTAGGGGGATAGAACTGGGGGGAGCAGGGAAAACTGAAGTAAGGTGCCTGCCTGGTGCCATGGCTTGGAGGGACAGGAAGCGCATCCTCAGGATCACGGGAACAGCTGCACGGGAGTCTGAGCTGGACGTCATTGTCCACCTAGGGACAAATGACTTGGCTCATGAGATTAGAGCAGTGCAGAAGGACTTTGTAGAATTGGGGAGGGCCTAAGACAAGTAGCACACACAGTATCCTTCTCAGAGGTGCTGCCTGTCAATGGCATGAGTGAGGCGAGGGTACTTTGCACCATGCAGTTTAATGAATGGTTGAAAAAATGGTGTGGAGCACAGGGGTTTGGCTTCATTGGGGACTGGGGTTCCACCTGGAGGGACACCAGCCTATACTGGCAGGATGGTCTGCATCTGTCCAGGAAGGAAACAAGTCTTTTGAGCAATCGGTTTAAATGCTTCATTGGCAAGCTTTTAAACTAGTCAAGGGGGGAGGCACTGATAAGCAGCAGGAAAATCCTGGCCCCTACAAAACAAGGTACTAAATGAGAAAAGACTGAGGTAGAAAGGTCAGTGGGGATGCTGCAACAGAAGGTAAAGCCATCAAAAATGGAGAGCAATGAGTACCAATGCCCGTAGTCTGAGTAACAAGCTTCCTGAATTAGTGGCCTTGATGGAGGAGGAACATCTGGATATCGTGGCAGTCACAGAAACATGGTACACATAAACCATGACTGGGATGTAAACATACCAGGATACACTATCTACAGGAGGGACAGGGAGGGTAAAAGAGGAGGAGGAGTAGTCTTACATAAGGGAAGGAATCAAAGCAACAGAACAAAAGGGTAAACAGGAGGAGAAGAAGCACTGTGGGTAAATTTAGACCGCAATGGCACCACAATATGCACAGGGGTCGTATACAGACCCCCTTCTCAGGGGGAGGAAATGGACAAGGAAATGATAGAAAATATACTTAGAATGGCAGAAAAAGGGGAGATATTGCTGATGGGTGATCTGAATATGCCAGATGTTAACTGGAGTGCAGTTGCAGCAGCCACTCCTAAGAGTGGGGTTATTCTAGATGCCCTACAGGGGGCATGCCTTAGACAACTAGTATTGGAGTCCACTCGAGAGAGAGCAATCTTAGACCTGGTTCTCTCAAATGGAGATGAAAAGAGATCACAGATGTAGAAGTGGATAGCCATCTGGGAACTAGCGACCATCGAACAGTATGGTTCACAATAAACACAGCAATAGAGTCAAGCCATACAAAGACAAAGGTACTGGATTTTAGGAGGGCTGACTGTCAAAATGGTGTGAGTCTAAGGAATGTACTAGCAAATGGGCAGGAAGGAGGGTGGAAGAACATGGGGAATAATAAAACTGCCATCACAGAGGTATCAAGCCTTTGTGTAAAGCAAATAAACAAAACGAAGCAGGTAAGAAACCACTATGGTTCTCAAAGGAAGTGGCAGTGAAGGTTCAAGAGAAAAGAAAGCATTCAGGAAGTACAAGGAATCACAGAAGGAACAGGACAGAGAACTGTATCAGTTAAAGCAAAAGGAAGCTGGGAAGGCAGTCAGAACAGCAAAGGCCCAAACCGAGGAAAAGATAACCAACTCAGTTAAGAAGGGGATACAACTTTTATAGGTACATCAGGGAGCAAAGGAAGACCAAGGGAGGGATAGTGAGGCTTAATAAAGGGGAGGGAGGGTGGGCAGAGGGTGACTGTGAAAAGGCAGAGATACTAAACAAATATTTTTGCTCAGTATTTACAAAGGAAGAGGGGGAGGTACCTAAAACAAACAGTAGAAACACTCTGGATACAGAAGTTGATACCAGCCCATTTACAGAAGAAAGGGTTCTGAAAGAACTCTTAAAACTGAAGGTGGACAAAGCAATGGGGCCTGATGGGATTCATCCCAGAATTCTAAAAGAACTAAAGGTAGAACTAGTGACACCACTGACTACCCTCTTTAACAAATCATGGGGTGGTACCCGAGGACTGGAGGAGGGCAGGTGTGATTCCCCTTCACAAAAGTGGGAGCAAGGCAGAAGCAGGAAACTACAGACCTGTTAGTTTAACCTCAGTGGTAGGGAAAATGAATCACTTCTGAAGGAAAGAACTGTTAAATATCTAGAGGCCAGAGGGGCACAGGACCCAAGGCAGCATGGATTCACAGCGGGAAGGTCATGCCAGACAAATCTGATAGATTTCTTTGACTGGGTGACCAAAGTAGTTGATCAGGGAGGGGCTGTGGACATGGCCTACCTAGACTTTAGCAAGGCATTTGACTCAGTCCCACACAAAAGATTAATATACAAGTTAGCCAGCCTGGGAGTGGGTCCCAAGATGACAGCCTGGGTAAAGAATTGGCTGGAGAATAGGACACAGAGAGTAATAGTAAATAGAGTCCACTCTGAAAAAAGGGGTTAGTAGGGTACCGCGAGGGTTCAGATAGGACCAGTCTCTTCAATGTCTTTATAAGTGACATTGCAGAGGACTGGAAGGAACGTATGTCTCTTTGGAGATGACACAAAGATCTGCAACAGAGTTGATGCACAAGGTGGGGTGGAAAGGATGAGAAGGGACTTGGCAAGGTTAGAGGAATGGTCAAATGTATGGCAACTTAGATTCAATGCTAAGAAGTGCAAGGTAATGCACCTGGGAAACAAAAACCCAGGGGAAGAGTACACAATGGGGGGTGAGATACTAACAACAACAAAAATGGAAAGGGACCTGGGGGTAGTCATATCAGATGACCTAAAGGTGGGCAAGCAATGTGAGAGGGCAGCAAGGAGGGCTGGGGGGATACTGGGATGCATAGGGAGAGGCATCACCAGTAGAAAACAGGAAGTTATTATCCCTCTGTACAGACAGCTAGTGAGACCCCATTACTGCATGCAGTTCTGGAGACCCAATCTCCGAAAAGACATAGACAGGATGGAAGCTGTCCAGAGGAGGGCAACTAAAATGGTGCAGGGTCTGCACTGGAAGACATATGAAGAGAGACTTAAGGAGCTTAATATGTATAGCCTCGAGGAAAGGAGGGAGAGCGGGGACATGATAGTAACTTTCAAGTACCTCAAGGGAATCAACAAAGTCCAAGAGGGTAGCATCTTTCAAAAAAAGAGGTGTGCAAGAACAAGGGGCACAATTTGAAGATAGAAGGGGGCGGCTCAGAGGTAATTTAAGGAAGTATTTTTTCACAGAGAGGGTGGTGGATGTATGGAACGGCCTTCCAGAGGAGGTTGTGGAGTCACAAACAGTGGTGGAATTCAAGCATGCATGGGACAGTCATAAGGCAATTCTAGGGGGTGGGGGTAGGAAGAAGTAGGCTGCTGGTTAACTAGGATCTGCAGCTTATCCATCAGGTAGGGAAATGGGCAGACTGGGTGGGCCAAGCGGTCCTTATCTGCCGTCAAATTCTATGTTTCTAATGTCAAAAGCAGCTTGGAGCTGTTGCTTTGCCACCGCCCTTCCCTGATCCCGCACCTGCTTGACCGTAGTCTGGAGGTCAGTTGGGAGATGAGGAATCACCTCATCCAGGGAGCCCAAAAGAGCGTGGGAAAAGTGTGCCATCAGTACGGCCAAACTGGCCTGACGAAGGCCTAAGGAGGATGCAGCGTAGACTTTACACCCGGCATAGTCCAGTTTCTTGGACTCTTTATCGGGAGGCTTGCCACGTCCCGAGCATTTCCGGAACGCCGGAAAACACTGTCAGTCACTAGCCCCTCCGCAGAGAGGTGCTCTGAGAATCCAGAGAGTGAGTCAGTGGGAACAGCATACTTCCTGGCCATCCTGGCCGAAGGAGCTGAACAAGAAGCCGGCCAGTGCCATGGCTCCAAGGCCAGGCCAACAATGGCTTCGGCCACAGGAAAGGCCTCCGTAGGAGAATCCCCTCGGTCCAGTAGCTCCGTGAGCGGATACTTGGCCCACTTTAACACAGGTTTGAGCTTCATCCCAGTAGATTCTGAGATGAGCCGAAGCAATCCCATGAATGAGGATGGGCTCTCGTCCACCGAAGGTCACCCAGTGGACTCCAGGTCGAGAGGCCTGGAGAACAGGGAAGAGTCATTGTCAGACTCCGAGGAGTCTGCAAACAGCTGCCGAGGGCCTGAGCCACCCTCCATCTGCCGAGAACGATCGGGAGCGAGGGTGACCGACAACCGATGAGGCAACCCCTGACCCGACCAAGAATCCTTGGTCGAGCCCCAGTTTTTGTCAGGAGGCGGGGTTCCACCAATGTGGTGGTAGCAGTTGGTTTCGTCGAACAACCGGCGCTGGCTTTGGCCCTCGATGACAACAAGAGGTTGTTTCGGCCGCTCAGGTGACAGTCACTTAATGGCCGAGGAAGGCGACGGAGTCGGCTTGTTCCCGGTCAAAAGGCGCTGCTGCCACATCAGATCCTCGTAGCGCCGACGCAACTTGTGCCGGAGCCTATCCTCCAAGGAGGACGATGACGAGGATGAGCGGCGCCGCCGCTTTCCTCGGTGCCGAGACCTTCGGTGTTTCCGAGGGTGTGTCTGGGAGGGAGTGGGGGAAACCCATTCTCCATCGGGTCTGGAACCTTAACCGGGGACTCTGGCACAGGAGGCACAGGCAAGTCCTCGGTTTCCACCGGGGGAACCGGTGAGGAAGGGTTGTCAGCTTCTCCAGTCGACAGCCCGTCCAACAGGTCGAGAAAAATCTCGACCGCTGGCCGGCGGGTGTCTCAGCCGCTGACCTGACGGACATCAGGAAGCCAGCGTCTTTAGCCGCAACCCCGACTGAAGTCGAGTGTCGACTGTCCGGGAAGGGACCTCTCCCGCCCCACCGAACGCTGACGGTGGGATTTACCTTTGAGTCCTTTTTCTGGACCAAGGAATGTCCATGGCCCCTCCCTTAGTAGAGAGGGACTGACAAAGCCCTCTACATGAAGCCGTAGGAGGAGCCAAGGAGAGGGATAAATGCCGCGATCGAGGAAGAAGAAGATGCGCCTGGGCCGCCTCCCTCCCTCAAGGGCTATCATTTGCTCAAGTTGCTCAGCCGAGCCCGCCAGGATAACACCGGCCCAACGGGCCTCCTTCGACTTTCACCGAGGAATACGCCTCGCCTGCAGGTTGAAGTCTGGCAGCACAGTCGCCAAGAACATTGGACCGTGAGAGTGACTTGCACAATTCGCAGGCCTGCGGATTGTGATTGAACTCAAGGCAGTAAACGCACGTGGAGTGCGGATTGGTCCAAGACATCTTCTGCCCACAAGGGCACCGCCGAAATCCGGGAGTCGATTTGCCCATCGCAGCCGCGAAGGAAGAAAAAGACCAAAGTCTAGTAAATTTAAGTACGAGTTTCGGTTTAACCGACGAGTTTGGATCCAGGCCTAAAACAGCGCAAAGGAGGGAACCTGAGCTCTCTGCGGAGTGAAGATTCGAGCAGTTATGGGGCGGCCGAGTTTTACCACCCGGGTGGGTGGGAGGAGCCAGCATGAAGACCTTCCGGCAAGATTTAAAGCGGCCAGGAACCTGCCAGTAAGTGTGGATTGAAAATATCCATGTCCCTAGAACAACAGGTTACTCACCTGCAACAGTAGTTCTAGTAGTGGTATATGTTGTTCATCCACACTTCTTGGCATGTCCCCTTCAAGCTGGCTCCTTCCATCCACCCAGGTGGTATATACCTCGGCTCCGCCCCATGACGCCAGATCTTAGTCTGCTGGAAGCAAGGTGGTGCACCCGAAGCCGGTGAGGTCGGGTGGGTGGGTGTGGATGAACATATACCACTCCTACTACTATTGTTACAGGTGAGTAACCCATTCTTCTAGGAGCGTGGATATGTTGTTCATCCACACTTCTTGGCAGACTCTAAGCAGTTCTCCAGGAGAAGGGAGGCAAGGCACACACCCCCTACTTAGGAAATAAAGATTGGAGAACAGAGGCCCCAAAACCAGCATCCGGCGTGACTCAAGGTCAATGTGGTAGTGGGTAATGAAGGTGTTTGCTGACTTCCAGGTAGCAGCCCGACAGATTTCCTGGATAGGGATGTCCCTGGAAGCAGCAACCGAAGAAGCAGTATGGCGGGTAGAATGAGCTCTTATCCCTCTGAGAGGCTCCTTGCCCACCAACTCATAGCACAGACCTATGCTTGATGTAATCCATCTTGCAATGGTCCATTTGGCTGCAGGACTGCTAGAAGCGGCTTCAGCGTAGGTGACAAACAGCTGGCGAACCACTTCCGCTGTCCTCTCCTTCTAGTAAGAGAGAGCACGTCTCAGGTCCAAGGTATGGAGCCTGTACTCGGCGTCCGAGGTGTAATTAGGGTAGTAAACCGGAAGAGTCAACACCTGGTTAAGGTGAAACTCTGACACCACCTTCGGAAGGAATTTCGAGTGGGGGCACAGGACAACTTTGTCCCTGTGAAAGACCAGATAAGGGGAGTCCACGGAAAGTGCCTTGAGCTCCCTGTTCTTCTGACAGACGTGATAGCCACCAGTAAGGCTGTCTTCCATGACAAGTGTGAAAGCTCACTTTTGTGCATATGTTCGAATGGCTTGCCCATGAGCTTTGCCAAAACCAGCAACAGATCCTACGGAGGTCAAGGTTCACGCACCGTAGGGGATGTGTGATCCAGGCCTTTGAAAAAGCGCCCAACCACTGTCTCCTGGGTCAATGTCGGCTGACTGGCCCGCACACAGTAAGCAGAATTGCCTGCCAGGTGCACCCTAAGGGTCGATGACCGTAGACCCCCTTTGGAGAGAGACCAAAGGTAGTAGAGAATGTTAGCCACAGAATAGGATAAGGGCTCCAGACCCTTACTCTGACACCAAATGGAAAAACGGTTCCATTTGAAGGCATAACATTTCCTGGTCATTTCCTTTCTGGATGCCTCCACCACGGTGTAGACGTCTTCGGAAAGACCCAAAGCCTGGAACTCTAGCCGCTCAGGTACAAGGCTGTGAGGTGCAGAGATTGAAGGTCTGGATGGAAGACCTTTCCCTGTTTCAGAGATATCAGGTCCAGGTGTGTACAAAGCCGCTCCGGGGGCCAGCAGCTGAGGCTGAAGAGATCTGGTATCAGAACTGGCGCGGCCAGAATCACCTGCACCTTGTCCCACCTCACCTTGAGTAACATCTTATGGATCAAGGGAAATGGAGGGAAGGCATAAAGGAGGCCTGGGGTCTACGGCCTCAAGAAGGCATCCCCCTGCAGCGAGCCCTGCTGAGGGAGGCGTGCATGAAACAGCCTCAGCATGGTGTTTTCCCTAGAGGCAAACAGGTCCACCAGCGGTTTGCCCCAACAAGAGAACAGGCTGTAAGTTACCTCTGGATGGACAGACCACTCGTGGAATGTCTGGCCTATAGGGCTGAGAGCATCCGCCAGCTGGTTCGAGGCTCCTGCCACATGGATGGCTAGGAGATCCACCTCCAACCGGCTTACAAGGGTCCAGATGTGGAGCACCTCCTTGCACAGCAGACGGGAGTACGTGCCGCCCTGTTTGTTGAGGTAGTACATGGTCATGGTATTGTCTGTCTGGACTTGAACCACTTGACCCCGGAGCTGAGGAGCAAAAGCTGACAACGCCAGTCTGAGTGCTCCTCAGCTCCAACAGGTTGATGTGGCATCGGGACTCTTCAGGGGTCCAGAACCCATGGGCCCTGTTGTCCCCCATGTAGGCTCCCCTGCCCATGAGAGAGGCATCGGTCTTAACGATGACTGTTGGCTCGGGGCAGACAAACTGGATCCCTTCCTGCAACCGGTCTGGGGCGTTCCACCACTGGAGAGCATCCCACATCATCTGGGTTACAGTGATCAGCTGGTTGAAGTGACCATATCGCTGAGTCCACTGGGCGGCCAGCTCCCACTGGAGGGGGTACATGTGCCACCAGGCCCAACGGACCACTGAGATGCACGCCACCATGTAACCCAGAAGGTGCAGAAAGTGCCGGGCAGGGCCCACCAGAAATAATGGGGCAAAGGAAGAGAGAACCTCCACCCTGTGGAGCCAAGCCCCAGCTTGACAAGAGTCTAGCTCTGCCCCGATGAAGCCCATCACCTGAGAGGGCATGAGTTCCGACTTGGCCTTGTTGATCAGGAGGCAGAGCTGGGAGCAGGTTTGGAGAGCCAGATCCCTGGACCGCTCCACCTCTTGAAGGGAGGAACCTGCCAAGAGTCAGTGGTCGAGATAAGGGTAGATTCTGACTCCTCGACGCCAAAGGTGGGCTGCCATCATTGCAATGCATTTGATGAAAACCCGAGGGGCTGATGACAGGCTGAACAGCATGGCTTGGAACTCGTACAGGGTCCCTTCGACTCTGAAGTGGAGGAACTGCTGATGGACGGATGGCTTGGATGAAAGAACGCTATCCTGTAGATCCAGTGAACAGAAATGAAAATTACGCACTCACGTAATTTTGATCTTCTCTTGTATCTTCACCATTCATTACTTCCTGGGTAAGCCGGAGGCGCCAAGATCTGCCACGGAGTTAAAAGCTGTTTATCTAAGCCCAGCCGAGACCCCACGCCTTATGGCCATGCACGAGGGGCGGCTGTTAGTAGTTATCGTCACCTCCTCCAACTCAGTTCTGTGAGCCGAGAGGCAAAAATTATATTGTGGAAAAAGAGAAAGCGAGGCAAGATAGCCAAGGGATAGCAAAAGTAAGGAAAATAAACTGAAAAAGGAATAAGATGATGGAGAATAGACAGAGGAGAGAGTATTCCTGCCCTAGGGATCGCAGGGCCTCCATGAGGGCGACTTAGGAGGAACAGATAGAGAGAAAGGGAAGGAGAAAGAATGAAGAAGAGAGAAGAAGAAAGACAGGATGTTGAGGAGACCAGAATGCCCAACGAGCATAGTTAGCTGAGAGGCTTAAGGCCTCGATTAATAAGGGGCAAGAATCCCCACTGGTAGTGTTGAAAAGAAGGTTCACCGAACCCGCCAGACAGACTAAGAAGGGCATAGTCTTTGACCTCAACATGCCATGGTCCTTGATCCTAGCTGCGGGCTCCTGGCCAGAGAGCAGGTCTTGCTTCTGGAAGGACACCTGGCTAGGGAAAGGTAGATTCCCAGGCAGCATGTAAGAGCTGCTCAAAGGGTATAGAAAGAAAGTTTAGCCTTTCAAGCAGTTTGTAAGAAATATAACGGAACTCAATCGGACTTGCTATAGCAAGGCAGGAGAGACTTTAAACTGGCAAGAACCGGTCATGGTTGGCACTGCTTTTCCTGCAACACTGTCCTCAGAAGGACCCTTGAAAAAGGGGGTTCAAGACAGAGTACCACTCACAGGCTTATGGAGGAAAATATGACCTGAGAAGCCAGGGCTGCCTTCAAGCAGTCGGAGAGAGTTCCCTCAGTTTTAAGAGAGAAGAAATAACTGCATCTGCTCCTCTTGCTCTGCAAAAAAAAGAAAGGGGTTGATTCTAGGCTTAGTAATTGATTAGCAGAATATTGTGGGACCAAACTGCACAGACAGAGTCAGGCAAGGTCCTAAGAGTGCCTCACCTGAGAACATGGCGGTGAGATAGTTGTGTAGCTCACTCACGACCCAGCACTCCTGCAACAAAAGCCCACGAATCTTAGAGTAAATAATTTTCCTGGAAACTTTTAAGGAAAAAGGCAAGGATAGAGAGATGTCCCTCTTTTTTTTTTTTTTTTTTTTTAGGTTCAGCAAGAGGGAGGAACGAGACGGGAGGGGGAGACGCCACAGAAGGAGGCCACTGAGGGGAAGGTGGGAAGGGTAAGTGATGAATGGTGAAGATACAAGAGAAGATCAAGAATTACGGTAGGTACGTAATTTTCATATCTTCCCTTGTCAATCTTCACCATTCATTACTTCCTGGGTGAGTACCAAGCCCCTCTTCCCCCAGAAGGGGGAAGGGGTAAAGACCCTGAGGGAACAAAACCCCCAGCCTCCTGTTGGTGAGAAACAGAAGGGGAAGACCCTGGCTAATTCACAGAAGCCTAAGTGGGATCAGAGCTAGAAGGTGCCTCCCGAGGACGTGGAGACGGAGATAGCCCCTGTAAAAGTCTCCTAGTCTGGAGGAAAAGAGACGGTCCTCGGAAGGCGGCGCCGCAGATCACTCATGCCGGGCCAGGGTGACAACCTTGAAAGACTAGCCATGTCGTCCCGCCTAATGCAGATCGCTGTCCCCGCGAAACCTGGAAGCCACCTCATTCGCCATAAGATGCCCTTGCCTGGTGTCTTGCCAGCTCCAGGCCTACAGCGGAGAGGGCAACAGCTTGTCTGGTTTGTTCGTATCAGGCATCGACGTTAGGAGTTGAGAAAGCATCGACCACAGGTGCCGACTGTAGGCAGCGCAGGAGCCTGATGATGCATGCTACAAGCCGCCGACGAAGAAGAGAACACTCTTCGCCCCCAACGGCTCGAACTGAAGTGAGTCCGGGTCCGGTGGGCGGTCGTGCACCAGGCAGCGGCGCCCGGAAGGAGTGTCAAGGTAGACCAAGCCAGAAGGGGGGTTGGGAAGGGTACCTAGAGACTCAGAGGGGACACAATACCTAAGCTGACAGCCAGCCGGGGCTGGAGAAGAAGCGGCTGGCGACTGCCAGGATCGGATAGACGCCTCCTGGAAGGGGATAGGCCAGGAAGGTACCACCAAGTGTTGGGCACTGAATTCCCCAAGGAATTCACGCGTCTCCCGTTCGGTATTGTCTCTTCGAATGTAGGAGATCCGAAGGTCCCTCACCATCCTCGATAGGAATCGCTGATAATCAGTGAAATCAGCATCGGAGGAGAGATGAGCAGGGGGTTCCTCCCCCTCAGAGGAGGGAGACGAGGATGATGGGGAGCTGGAATGCCCAGAGGACTCCTGCGGCGGTGGGGAGAGTCTAAAGACCCGCTCATGCATATATCTAACGTATGAGGGGAAGGCCGCGAGAACTTCTGAACTGCTCCCAGGATAACGGACCTGTAGGGACCGACATGGCCCGGGAGTGGGGGTGGTGGAGGCAGAGAGATGGGAGAGGGGCACCTACGAGGAGGCAACAGATCTCTGCCAGGGCTCTGGAATCTGGGGAACGGAGCCCGAGCTGGCGGGGTCCCGGACAACAAACCAGGCCGCAAGACGGAACCCTGAGGAAGCGGAGCCTGGAAGAGCCCAGGGGGAGAACCTCCCCTGCTACGAAGTCGGGACTGCATGGATCCAGAAGGGCAGCCGACAACAACGCCACCGAGGGCACCCTAGAGCCCCGGAGGGAAGGGCGGGGTTCAGCACTACGGCTCCAGGCCACCCCCCCTGAGGTGGCCAAAGAAGACAGAGGGCCTGTCCCCTGCCCCTCAACCACTCGGACTCCGAGAGAGCCCTCCTCCTCGACTGCAGCATTCCCACCCCCCCAGAGGGAGCAACAGCACGCCGGAGGTTGCTGTCACCGGTCCCCCGGAAGGGGGAGCCTCCCCCTCAGTCACCCCCACGTCTCTCTCTCGGGACGCAAGGCCACCCCCAGCTGGAGAGCCTCAGGAGAGGACGGAAGGGGGGACAGAGGAGGTTCACCG
This sequence comes from Neoceratodus forsteri, assembly GCA_016271365.2. NCBI lineage: Eukaryota > Metazoa > Chordata > Ceratodontiformes > Ceratodontidae > Neoceratodus > Neoceratodus forsteri. The sequence continues at coordinate 483,842,435 of CM028130.1, forward strand.
CGCCGCCTGGTACTCTCGTGCCACAGGGGACCCAGACCCTCAAGAGTGGGGGGCAGGATGGGTCCACGCCTGAGTCATCGGCTCCGAGGAGGACGACACCAGCAGGACCTCAATGCTGGCTCACCCCAGGTCCTCGAGGCAACGGCGCTGTGAACGGCACCGTACTAGAGGCAGCGCCACCACCCCAACATTAGCCACAGCCAGGCCCGATCCCAGCTCCTCACGGCATCACCAGCGGGCCAACGGCACCGCTTCCGGGCGTTGAAACCGAACAAGCGCCGCGAGGAGGAGAAACCAGCCAACGGCACCGGGCCAAAGCGGCGCTTGTCTAGTGATCACCGGCGCCGTGAATGGCACCGGATCCAAAACGGCGCCTTGATCACCGGCACCGGCCGATCCAAACGGCGCCAAGGGCAGTGTCGAGGGTCCGCCGTGTCCGCCCAGAAATCATGGGCCCCGACACTGGGGAGCCTGCACTCTGCTACGAGGTGATTGCCGAGGCGGTAGCCGACGCCGCTGCCCCGAAGGGACCGCAACGCCCCTCGACACCGTGGAAGGGGCCTCTTCGCAAGATGAGATGAGGAAGCCCCTCTCCGCTGGACTCGTGAGTAGGCCCGGAGGGACCCGGGAAGGCCTAGAGACCTACCCGTAGTCCTACGAACGACGCTGCCCCGAAAGTCGGCGGGCCTGCCGAGCTTGAACGCTGCGGACTTCGAGGACGAACGGTCCATGGAGAAGCAGGCATCGCACGAATCCATATCATGGTTGGGTCCCAAGCATCGAAGACACACGTCATGCCGGTCCGAGACGGAGAAATGCCGGCCACAGGAGCACCGACGCATTGGGGCGTGGCCAGTCTTAGAAAAACGCTTCGCTCCAGAACCGGACATCATACGAAACAATTGAGGTAAAAACACAGTAGGAAAACACCCGACGCCGTACAGATAGAAAAAAGAACAGTCTTACCATGGTATGGTGTCGAGTGCGAACGAAAAGAGGAGTCGGCCTAGTACTGCGCACTACGAAATTACTACTCCGCGACAGCAGGTGCTGCCTCGACGGCGGGAGAAACAGAACTGAGTTGGAGAAGAGTCGGTGTTATTAATCGCCGCCCGCGATGACGCAACGCTGTCGGTCTCGAGGGCGCCATAGAGCTAGCTTTAAAAAAAAAAAAAAAGTCCTGTGGCGGGTGCGCCTGGCTTACACCCAGGAAGTAATGAATGGTGAAGACTGACAAGGGAAGATCCACGCTCGCCCAGGGATGGTATGATCTGTTCAGAGTGACCATACAAAGGTGCGGACCGAGATACTGATTCAGGTCGTGGGATCTAGGAAGGGCATCAACCCCCACCCCGCTTGGGCACCAGAAAGTACCTGGAAACAAAGCCTGGGTCTGTCGGAGGATCCGGCACTGGGGCTACTGCCCCCTTGTGGAGGAGCTGAGCCACGTCGTCTCAAAGAGCCGACTGGGTGCAAGCGGAGATCTGTTCCTCCCAAGGGGCGCAGGCTTGGCTGGGAGGGTACTGCTCTAATTCCAGAGGCAGTCCCTGACCGACCACTTCGAGAACCCACCTGTCCAAAGTGATAGCGGACCAGGCATAAAGGAAGTGGCGGAGCCGACCCCCCATGTGAGGACCCAGAACTGGCGTGACAGATGTAGGGGTGGCAACCCCCAACCCGTCACTGAGCAGGCTTAGAGGAGGAGGAGGAGGCTCCAGGACCTGCGTCTTGCCCTCCTTTATGGGGCTGTTGAGAAAACTGCTTGAGTCGCGGGCGCCAAATCTGACCCAGCTGCTGCTGCCTCCTTGATAGGAGGGCTGCCTCACAGTAGGGATAGAGTGCCGAAATGGCTTCTTTCTCTTCTCCTGGTTCTTGCCTGAAGGACCCTTGGCAGAAGTAGCATCCAAGATGGAACTGGATTGCTCTATATGCTGAAGGTGACCGGCCACTCCTGGACCGAACAAGTCGATCCCCAGGAAGGGCACGTCAGCAAGCTTACGCCAAGTATCCGCCGGAAAGGAGGAAAGCCTCAGCCAAGCCCTGCGGCGAGAAGCCACTGCAGCTGCCAACGAGCAGGCACAAGAATCTGCAATATCCAAGGCTGTCTGGAGCTGCTGTTTTGCGACAGCACGACCTTGGTCACGGACTTGCTTGACTGTAGCATACATGTCCGGAGGGAGATGAGGGAGGACCTCGTCCAATGACCCCAGGAGGGCATGGGAGAAGTGTGCCATAACAGCCAAGCTGGCCTGACGAAGGCCCAGAGAAGAGGCAGCATAGACCTTGCGGGCCGAGTGGTCCACATTTTTGGACTACTTGTCCGGGGGTCGGTCAGTATTGGCCGAACTACCCGTGTGCCTGAACACTGAGGGTCACCAGGCTCTCGGCCGAAGGGTGCTCAGTGAATCCTGCAAGGACCCCATGGGTACCGCGTACTTGCGGGCCATGCGGGCAGATGGTGCTGGGCAGGAGGCAGGATACTACCAAAGTTCAAGGGCCGGGCCAACGATGGCCTCTGCCACTGAAAGGCCTCCGTCAGGGGTATCCCCTCTCTTGAGGATATCCGTGAGAGGGTACTTCGCCTCTTTCTGGATGGGCTCCAGGGGCATTCTGGTGGAGTCGGAGATGAGGCAGAGAATGCCCTGGAAGGAGGAAGGACCTTCCTCCAACCCTGCGCCGACCGACAACCCATCATCCCCGGGATGTGAGTGCAAGTCGGTGACGTTGGAATCAGAGGAGTCGTGGTAGAGTGGTCTACCGACTAAGTCACCCTCGATGTGCCGAGGGCGGTCCAGGGTGACAGACAGACATCGGGGAAGCCCGGTGTCTTGTTGGTCCTCTTTAGAGGGCGCCCCTCCCTCAGGCCATTTAGGTGGTGGTTCCACCAGAATCAGTGGAGAGACTGTAATAGGCCGAACTGGGAGACGGGCCGGCCCCACGGGCAGAGGAAACGGTGGCTTCAGTTATGGAGGGGTCAGCGTCTGCCTAGGAGGCGGGAGCCAAGTTATGGCCGGGGTGGACGGCGGGGCCGGCTTCTGCCTGGTCAGAATCAGCTGTTGCCACATGAGGTCTTCATAGCACAGACGGAGTTTCCGCCGGAGCCTCTCATCCAAGGAGGATGAGGACCTGTGGCGATGCCTCTTTGAGCACTTGTGGCTCTTTCTCAGCCGGGGTTATGGACCTTGACCAAGATCGGGGAATCCGACTCGGATGATCAGGACACAGCGGGGCTGGTGAAAACCGATGGTCCAGAACCGGGTCCTTGATGGGGATACCAGCGGGCTGGGTCTCCTCATCAGGAGAAAACAAGGACTGGAGTCTTTTCCAAAGAGTCGTCGGCCATGGCCGGCGACAGAGGGTCTATCAGGTTGAGGATAATTTCGACCTCCTCGGCCATTTCCTCGGTCCCATGGCCAGACGGAAGATCCGTGAAGCCGGCGGCCGAGGTTGCGATCTCAACCGAGGTTGAAACCGCTTGCTAGGAACATCTTCGTCGAGACGAAGACATGGAGTCCTTCTCTCTCTTCCGAGAGCGGGAGGAGTGCGAGCCCAAGGGTGCCTCACCCTGAGTGGGAAAGAGACTGGCACAACTCCTTGAAGGAGCCCGTAAAGGTGGAGCCAAGGTTCAGAGGAACAAAGAAGCTTTGACTGGCCGAAGCTCGAGCTGCTTCCTCCTCAAATGCTTTCATTTGTTCCAACTGTTCGGTGGATCCCACGGCCGTGGAAACCACCCACCTCGCCTCCTTCGATTTCACCGGCGGGTTCCTTTTCTCCGGTCTCCCCAGCTTCAAACGTGCCTTGCGGTCGTCCAGGACGTTGGGATGGAAGGCTTGGCAAAAACTACATGACTAGGAGTCATGTCCGACACCTAGGCAGCAAACGCATCGCGCTATGGGGATCTGTGCGCGATCTTCTGGTCAGCAGGGCACCGCTAAACTGGGTAAGATTTCTCCTCCATGGCGGATGCGGTGAAAGCACAATCGCTAACTCGAATGAGTTTCAGTTTAAGTTCTGGCAAAAACCGACAATTGGAATCCAGGGCCTATGATATGCTTTGAGAGCACGAGGGAACCTGCACCTTCCAGCAGAAAGGAAGATCTGGCGTCATGGGGCGGAGCCGAGGTACATACCACCTGGGTGGGTGGGAGTAGCCAGCATGAAGACTTCCCGCAAGATTTAAAGTGGAAGGGGACATGCCAAGAAGTGTGGATGAACAACATATCCATGCTCCGAGAATTGGAAATTACGTACCTACCGTAATTCTTTATCTTCTTGGACAAAGTCTCCACCACTCATTCACACTAATGGAAGTTCGGCTGAGGCGCTAGGACCCAATGGGAGCAAACTTTTTTCAAGAGGGCTGGTGCCAGACATGGAGCCACGAGGAAGCCGCCCTAGAGTCTCGCCTGGCGCGGTAAAGACCATCTCGGGTCGACTTCTCCGGGGAACAGCCTAGGTACCTTTTTTTCTGAGGAGGTGTAGTGTAACTAACCTAAAAGGACCAACCTAAAAATCGGACATAAGATAGTCCGAATGACACGTGCAAGAAGGGTCAACAATGAAGTCTTCACAGCCCAACCACTGAGGGAGTGAAGACCAAAAACAGAGAAGTGAGCTTGGGGGATGGAGGGTGGGCGTGTGAATGAGTGGTGAAGACTTCGACCAAGAAGATCAAAAATTACGATAGGTACATAATTTCCATATCTTCCTGGACATAAAGTCTCCACCACTCATTCACACTAATGGGAGAGTACCGAGCTAAATAATCCCCCCCGAGATGGGCGTCAGGAGATAAGTAGCTCTCATACTTAGGACAGAACTCCGTTAAGAATGGTCCTGCCAAACGACAGGTGTCATCTGGCATGGACATCCAAGGCATAGTGTTTAACAAAAGTATGCACGGAGCTCCAAGTGGCCGCATTGCAAATATCTGCAAAGGGGAAGTTGCGGATTTCTGAGAGAGATGCCGCGACTGCTCTGGTACAGTGAGCGTACACTCCGCCTTCCAGCTTGACCTGTGCTATAGAATAGCAGTGGTGAAGGCAAGCCACCAGCCATGCTGAAATGCACCTGATAGCAACAGGTTGACCCAGCCAGGTCTCGCTGAAGGAAACAACTAGTTGTTGAGCTTTGCAAATTTCTTTCGTTCTATCTAGATAGAACCACAATGCTCTCTTAACATCCAGTGAATGAAGGGTACGCTCCCCTTCATTCTGGAAGTTTGCAAAGTAGGTAGGAAGGAAGAAAAAATTACTCACCTTAGTAATGTTGTTTCTTCTAATGGAGTCTTGCTATATTATGACATATGCAGTATAACCCCAGGTTAGAACTGCTCCGGAGGTGAAAGAGTTAACTTCCATGCAGGGCATGGAATCCTGAGCGTGAACTCGGTTGAACACTCTGTCTGTTGAAGCTCAAACTTAAACTGTCAGATCTTTATGAGCAAAACTCACTAAGGTTCTGTGTGGAAGCCGTGAACCTACACTAGCTGCTGGCTACTAACTACAAAAACACCTTTGATCTGGATCCCAAAACAAAGACTCAAGTCGGGGATTCAAGAAGAAAACTTAAGCAAAACACCTAAGCACCCAAGAAGGGTGAAATAAAGCGGGCATCAAAGAAGGGCCAACATTGCACTGCCCACCCACATCCCAAAAACAGAGGTTCTGAGAGGGCAGGTTGGGGGGGGGTCGTCATAATATAGCAAGACTCCATTAGAAGAAACATTACTAAGGTGAGTAATTTTTTCTTCAAACAACATGAAGTCTTGCTATATTATGACATATGCAGACTACACAGCAGTACCTCCGTGGAGGAGGGACAGAACCTACTTGGGAAATAGGCTCTGAAGCACAGCTGTGCCAAATCGAGCATCACTCCTAGCCTGGATATCCAAGGAGTAATGCTTAGTAAAAGTGTGAACCATTTTCCAGGTAGCTACTTGACATATCTCTAGGATAGGAATGACCCTGGCAGCAGCCAGAGACGCAGCTGTACCTCTGGTAGAGTGAGCCCTCAGGCCTGAGGGAGGAACCTTACCCAGTTTTTCGTAACAGAATCGGATACAAGAGACAATCCACCTGGCAATGGTCTTTTAGTGGCAGGTTTCCCTTTACCAACCGCACAAGTGAGGAACAATTGGAAGGATTCGAACCTGTGACCCTTGGTACGTTCTATATAGTAACTGAGGGCTCTTTTGACATCTAAACTGTGCAATCTCCTCTCACCAGAGGAGGAATGGTCAGTGAAGTACACAGGGAGAGACATGGATTGATTAAGGTGAAAGTCTGAAACCACCTTGGGCAAAACTTCCTGTTAGTCCTGAGGACTACCTTATCTCTATGAAAGGAGATAAAATCAGGCTCCACTGACAAGGCTTGTAGCTCACTTATGCGCCTGGCAGAGGTGATGGCTACAAACACAGTTTTTCAAGTCAAGTACTTCAGCTCTGCTGAAGACAATAGCTCAAAAGGGGGTTGCATAAGCTGAGCGATGCAAATATTAAGATCCCAAGCAGGGGCAGGATCCCTGAACGGGATTGGTGTGAAGCAACCCTTTAAAAACTTGAAGAACACAGGGTGAGCTGATAAAGAAGAGGGCTTACCTGCTGACAAGAAGACAGACACAGCTGCCAAGTGCACTTTTAAGGTAGCTGGTCTCAGCCCCAAGGAATTCAAATGCACCAAATAATCCAGGATCGTGGGAACACCAGCAGATTCTGGAGAAATATGTTTACCAGCACACCATATGGAAAATCTCTTCCATTTTGAATTATAAGTAGCCCTGTGGAAGGCTTCCTAGAGGCCTTCAAGATATCCAATACACTGAAAGGTGTAGGTCAGCAAACTAACTCTTCAAGAGCCAAGCCTTGAGATTGAGAGATTTGAGGTTCGGATACCAAACTCTCCCTGGACACAGGTTAACAGGTTGTGATTCCGGGAAGGCATAGGGAGGTGGACTGCTAAGGACATGAGGAGTGGGTACCAGGGCTGCCTGGCCCAATCTGGAGCAATCAGGATCATCTTGCAGGATTGAGATCTGATTCTGACTAGCACTTTGAAAAGAAGGGAGAAAGGGGGAAAAGCATAGAGAAACTTCCCTTCCCAACTGAGAAGGAAGGCACCCAGAGGGACTGAGCCCAACACTGGGGGCCTGCAGCAAAAAAGGGGAAGTTGGTGATTGTCTGGGGCTGCAAAGAGATCTATTTGAGGAGTGCCCCATCTGGCAAATATTACCTCCAGTACTAGGGGATCCAGTGCCCATTCATGATGGCCCTGGGAAATCCTGCTGAGAGCATCCGCTAGGACATTGTCCTTGCCTGGGAGGTGAACTGCCGTAAGGGAAGTGTTCAGAGAATAAGCCAGAGACCACAACGTCATTGCTTCGGTGCACAAGGCCGAAGACCGAGTGCCCCCTTGCTTGTTGATGTACCACATTGTAGTGGTATTGTCCGCTCTGACCTGAACTACCTTGTTCTGGACAGATGTGGAGAAAACCTGAAGTGCTAGAAAACTGCTCTGAGCTCCAGCAAATTGATGTGGAGCAGGGATTCCTGAGGGGACCACAGCCCTTGGGTGGAAAGGTCGCCCATGTGAGCCCCCCACCCCAAGAGGGATGCATCTGTAGTAAGGGTCAAGGAATGAGACTGGGGAGTGAAGGGAACCCCCTGTCTCAGATTGTTCTGATCCTGCCACCACTGAAGGGCCTGGATCAGAGTCACTGGAATCAATTTGGTTAGAGGATCTGTCCTTTGAGACCAAAAGGCTCTCAAATGGAACTGAATGTCCCTCATCTGAAATCTCGCTCCCTGCACTACTGCTGTAGAAGCAGCCATGTGCCCCAGGAGCTGTAGAAAATGCCTTGCTGGTCGAGAGACCTGCAGGGTGAAAGAGGAGGCCAGAGACACCAGGGTCCTTGCTCTCTCCAGAGGAAGGAAGGCTCTGGCTTTTTGTGTTCAGTTCTGCGCCTATAAAGGTGAGAAGCTGGACAGGCTCCAGAACTGACTTTGGAAGACTGAGAAGGAAACCTAGAGATGTAAGCAGCTGCTGGGTTACTTGTACATGAACTTTGACCTGTTCTGGAGACTGGCCTACAATGAGCCAGTCGTCCAGATAAGGGAAGATGGCAATCTTTTGCCTTCTTAAATGAGCAACTGCTACTGCCAGGCATTTTGTGAACATGCCTGGAGCCGAGGAGAGGCCGAAGGGCACTGCTCTGGACTGGTAATGGCCTGAGGGCAGTTCGAATCTGAGGTACTTTCGATGGGAGCTTCTGATGAGAACATGGAAGTAGGCATCCTTGAGGTCCAGGGAGGCTAGCCAGTCCCCTGGCCTTAGAGAGGGTAAAATAATCCCCCGAGTCATCATTTTGAACTTTGGTTTTAAAAGGTGCTTGTTTAGATACCTGAGATCCAGAATGGGCCGCCATTCTCCTGTCTTTTGGGGTAAGGAAGTACCTGAGTACAACCCTTTGCCCTGGTGTATGGGTAGAACCTTTCCACGCTCTGAGAGCCAGGAGGGTAGAAACTTCTGCTTCCAGGGCAAGTGCCTCTGATGGGTTTGCAGGTGGAAAGATCTGGCTCTCATCTTCGAAATTTTTGAAGCTGAGAACCAGTCCCTGGCTTACTACTTCCAGGATCCACTTGTCTGATGTTAAAGACTTCAGTCCTGGACAAAGTAAGCCAGCCTGCCCTCACGGTAGAGGAGAATCGGCCCTGGCTACCCCATCAGGGAGCCTGTTTTGCAGGGGCTTTGGGTTAAGGGGTAGAAGTAGGCTTACTAGAGTCCCTTCTGCCCCTTCCTCTAAAGAACCCCCTCTGGGCATAAGCAGAAGAGGAGGCCTGGGCTTGGTAAAATGGCCTATGAAAAGGCCTGCCCCTGACATGCTGCCTTTGAGAAGTGAGTTGCCTTTCTTTGGCCTGTGCACTCCTATAGGTGGTCCTGTACTCATCCATTTTCTTCATATAATTCTCTGTCTGCTCCCCAAACAGAGAATTTCCCACAACAGGAAAATCCATAGCCTTAGACTGGGTATTCTGTGACAGGGCAGTACATCTGAGCCAGGCCATTCTCGAAGAGACACAGATGTAGCCATAACTCTAGATGAAACATCATTAGAGTCTACAGCAGCATGAAATTGCACCTTGGATGCCTCAATACCATCCGCAGCCACCTGCTCCAGCTCCTAGCAAGCTGTTCAGGGCCTGTTTTGCTAGGGCCAGGACAGTATCCCACCTGGATTTCTGGTACCCAGCTGCAGTAAGCTATAATTTGCCTGTCTGAGTCCCAAAGATGCTGCCATGTACTGCTTTTTGCCATGGCATCCATCCTCCTGAATCCTTTTCAGGAGGGTGAGAGGCTAGAGGAATATTAGCCTTGTCACAGGCTGCAGCCTGCACTACCCCACATGGCTGCACTGCTGAGATAGAAACTCCATATCAGAGCCTGATAAAGCATACCTCTTGTCCATCCTTTTATCCACAGGAGGATAGAATGAGGAGTTTTCAGAATTTTACTGTCTGTTTCCTAAAAGATTTATGCAAGGAATAGACAGTCTCCTAGACTCTGGAATATCCATCATTTCCACAAAATCAGGCTCTTCTTGATCATCAACAGCTTCTCAACAGGAGTTGCAGAGTGTCAGCAACTCTTTGTAAAACAAAAATGAGAAGGGGACTCAGATAGCCTGGGAGGATACTCCTGAGGGTCTGTCTGAGAGATGTCCGTTCAATGGGCACATCCAGACTGTCAAAATCACACTCACTCTCCTCGCACCCTCCTCCCTTCCCCTGGTTCATAAAAATCTTCAAAATCATAATCTTGAACCGAGGAACCAACCGAACCGGGCGCTACCAGTGGTGCCGGTTCGGACGGAACTGGGGAAAGAGACTCGACAATTTGAATAGCTTTTGCTATTTCCTCAGCTGTTGGAGAAAGAACTTTGGCCCCAACAGCTGACCTTCTAGCCCTTTTAGTTGGAACCGCTCCTCAGAGCTGGCTCTTCGCTTGCCTGAGGAAGCATCGCCTGGTCAGAGGGACTCTCTCAGGTTCGGTTGGAACCGAACCGGCTGGCCATCAGGGTCAGCGGACTTTGGCCTCCCTTCCCTGAGCCTACCAACTCTTTTTCCATGGTGGCAGCAGGAAAATTCTTACAAATCTGGCAGTCTGCATTGAGGTGGTCAAACCCCGGACAATATACACAAATCGTGTGTGGGTCAGCCTTGGCAAAGGCTTCCCCACAGAGGCCACAGTGCTGAAACCCAGTGGGTCCGATTTTTCTTTTGGGTTTCTCAGACATAGTGCCAGCCTAACCAAAACTTGCCCGTTAACCGCAATCCACCAAGCAAGACTCTCTTATCGGTTCCCAACCGTGTCACGGGTCATGGAAAAAAATGTAATAAAATCCTTTTTTTTTTTAGAACCGATAAGAACCGGGAACCACACTCTAAAGGGCTAGAAAGTAATTTTTAAACCCCTCTGATCGGTTCAAACCGAACCGAAAAAGACGTTTACAAGCTCCACACAGAAGAAAAATAAATAAGAAAGCCTATCTATTACTTACAATACCACATACAGAGCTTGAACTGACGTTTGCGGTTAAATTTCGGTAAAATAAACCGAGAATTACACTTTAAAACCGACAAACAAACAAACCAAGCGGGAGAAGGAATCTCCGGAGCGACTGTTCAGTGAGGCGGAGTAAAGAATCTGACAGTTTAAGTTTGAGCTTCAACAGACAAAGTGTTCAACCGAGCTCGAGCTCAAGATTCCATGCCCTGCATGGAAGTTAACTCTTTCACCTCCGGAGCAGTTCTAACCTGGGGTTATGCTGCATATGTCATAATATAGCAAGACTTCATGTTGTTTGAATAAGGGTTGGTTTAGATGGAACTCTGAGACAACCTTAGGGAGAAACTTAGGATGAGCCCTAAGAACCGCTCTGTCCTTGTGAAATACAGTGTACGGGGGGGGGGTCAGTGACCAATGCATGTATTTCAGAAACTCTACGGGCCAAGGTGATGGCCAACAGGAAGGCCGTTTTCCAAGTGAGGATCTTCAATTCGCAAGTAGCTAGAGGCTCGAAAAGTTTACAAGTGAGCATGTCTAGCACAAGATTAATGTCCCAGGCTGTGACTGGGCATCTAATACGAGGCCTAGTATGCAGAATACCCCTAAGAAACCTTTTAACCACGGGCAACTGAGCCAGTGACATGGAAAGTTCTGGCTCATGATACGCCGAAATGGCACAAAGATGAACTTTGACTGTAGAGTACTGCAGACCCGTATTTGAGAGGTCTAAGAGGTACTCCAAGACTTTATTCGGTGGGCAGGAAAAAGGATTTCAAGAGGATTTTGCACACCAGATAGAGAAACACTTCCATTTGGCTGTGTAGGTTTTCCTAGTGGCTGGATTGTGTGCAGCCAAAAGGATATCAGAAACTCTATGAGAGACACTGAACCTGTTCACCTCTATCTCTTCAGGAGCCAAGCGTGAAGGTGAAGCGACCTCAGGTTGGGATGGACCACGGGACCCTGGGTCAGACGGTTTGTCTGGAGGGGAAGCGTCTTCAGGGGAGTTTCCGATAGACTGTTGAGTAGTGGAAACCATATTTGCCTAGGCCAGAACAGGGCAATGAAAATCATTCTGCTCCCGAGACTCCAATTTGAGAAGTACCCGCTGAATTAAGAGGAAGGGGCGGAAAGGCGTACAGAAAGCATCTTGTCCACTGCAGACTGAACGCATCCCGACAAAAAATGCCAGGTTCTGGATTTCTGGTGCAGAAGAGAGGCAGTTTTGTGTTGAGTGGGGACACAAAAAGGTCCAGGGCCTAAGTTCCCCATTCTTTGAAGAGTGACTGAACGACAGTAGAGTCGAGAGACCACTCGTGAGGATCCGTCTCTGTTCTGCTGAGACGGTCTGCCAGCTCATTTGGGTCTCCTGGCAGGTAAACTGCCTGAATCAAGACCTTGTGTTCCAGGCACCACTCCCACACTCTCAACACTTCCCTGCATAAAGGGCACGAGTGTGCGCCACCCTGTTTGCTGATGTAGTACATCACTGCTTTGTTGTTCATTTGAAGGAGAATGTTCTTGTGAGAGCATGTCCTTCAAAGCTCGGACTGCATAGAGGACGGCTCTCATTTCCAGGACGTTTATGTGGAGTTGGGACTCATCCTGAGTCCACGTACCCTGAGTGTGGAGATCCTGGCAGTGGGCTCCCCAACCCATCAGGGATGCATCCATGGTAATTGAGATCTGATGATCCAGAGGGGCAAAGGGATATCCTTCCAGAGGATTGTCCTCCTGAGACCACCAGGTGAGCGACCTCTTCAGAGGTTCCGTCACCTTGATGAGAAAGGACTGAGGGTGAGTGGCTGGGGACCACGGAGTACTGAGCATCCACTTGAAGGTTCTCATGTGGAGATGAGCTAAGGGTACAGTGAACACCGAGGATGCCATGAGGCCCAGCATCCGTTGCATTGAGATGGCTCAAACTGAGCTGCGTTCTCTGATGTATCAGGCCATCTGTAGGATATTGCTCCTTCCGTCCTCTGGAAGAAAAGCCTTCGCACAGAAGGTATCCAGAAGAGTTCCTATAAAGAGGAGTTTCTGGGAGGGCTGCAAATGCGATGTGTTGAGATTCAGCAGGACTCCCATGGACATAAGGAAGTCTGACGCCGTGGCCATGGCCTCTAGAGTCTGTTGCCTGAGGGACTTGCTAGTAGCCAGTCGTCCAGATATGGAAACACTTGTATTCTGATTTTCCTGAGGTGCACTGTGAGAATTGCAGAACACTTTGTAACAACTCGAGGCGCTGAGGATAACCCAAAGGGCAGGACTCTGAATTGATAATGTTGACCCAATGCCACAAACTTTAGGTATTTGTGGTGGTTTGGGTGTGTGAGAATATGTTGGTAGGTATCCTGCATGTTCAGGGAAGCTAGCCAGACGTGTTGATAACCAAAGGTAGCAGGGTACCTAGTGACATCATCTTGAACTTTTCCTTGTGAAGGAACTTGGTTTAGTTTTCTGAGATCCAGAACTGGGCGCATGCCACCAGTTTTCTTTGGAACCAGAAAGTACTGGGAGTAGAAACCGGTGTTTCATTGATGCAGCGGAACTATTTCTACTGCCCTGTTTTTCAGAAGGCCTTGTACCTTGGAAGCAAGAAGGTCTGACTGTACTGCCGACAGCCTGGGTTGTCATTTAGGATGATGATCCGGAGGGGTTTCCGAAAGATTGAGCGAGTACCCCTCGCAGATTATCCGGAGGACCCATTTGTCTGATGTTATAGATTTCCACTGATTGTAGAACTGAGTCAGACGTCCTCCCACCGCTGAGGAGAAGTCCCCCTTGGACAGCTGAGGTGGGAATTGGGCCAGAAACTCAGAAGGTGGCAATGGGCGCTTTGGGGCCTTGTGCCTTTTTTTTTTGATTTTACACTTTTTGTGCCCCCTCCTCTGCACCAAGTTATCCGCCCGGTCACGGACCCCCCTGCTGCGGCATCCCCTGTTATTGCCGTACTCCTGGTACCCTCTGGCTTACTCCCCAGGGCGGGGACGTGACACCCCGGGCTCTTAAGGTGCCACGAACGACGGGATATGGTGGGAGCCGTGCTTTTTGAGGAGCCTACGACAGCCCGAGGGACGGGCATCATAGAGGCGTCAAGAGGTAGGCTAGGTTTTTCCCCCCTTTAAGGGGGGCAAGAACGTGCAATGACGCCTGTGTCCGCCCCTCCTTCAGTAATGCTGTTGGCCCAAATGCATGAAGTTCTCCTGGTCTCCACCAGGAGTCCCCTGCGCATCGGGCGGCTCCTCGCTCCCCCGGAGAAGGAGAGTAGTCGTGAGACGCCGATCCTTTTCCCCGTGCCGTTCTCCGCGACCTGAGTCCGCTCTCAACCCAGGTCGCTGGCGTCGCAAGCAGAAATCCAACCGCTGCGCCGGCGGGCCGGCTTGGCCTTGTGCCTTCTGTTGCGCTTTCTTCTGCGGTTATGGGTTGAGGTTTTTATTAAAACCTTCCCTGCCTTTGCCGCAAAAGGACTGACGGTTGTGAAACTGACGCTTGTTCACATCTCCACTGGAGGGAGTGGGTGTACGTCTGGCCGTCTTAACGGTCGATCTAGTCTTCTGCATGGCCTCCAGAGCTTGCTCCACCTGGGGCCCGAATAGATACATACAATCAAAGGGTAAAGCCATAACACACTGCTGGGAGTCTTTTTTTTGAAGCCCCAAGTATGTAGCCAAGAGTGGTGGCGGGTGCAGATGCCAGCCACCGCCCGGGAGGCGGTACTGAAGGCATCCATTGCGGCTTTAACCTGTTGGTTACTGGATTCGATACCACTAGTTATGGTGTGAAGCAACTCTGAGCTAGCTGCCGATTTTGGGTAAAGCTTCCACCATTTCTCTGAGGGAATGCCAAAGTACATACTCATATTGAGATAAATAGCCCTGGTAGCTGGCAGTGTGCATGCCCAGGGTTGAGGCAGCAAAGACTCTCTTACCTAAGGTGTCTATCTTACAAGATTCTTTGTTGGTCGAGCTATAGATCCTTGAGGAAGGACGGCCTTATTCTCTGCCAAGATCACAATGGCATCAGCAAAGGCTTGTGAGGCCAAAATAGGACGATCCTTGGGAGGAGCATACTTCCTATCGATGGACTTAGCCACGGGAGGAATGAAAGCCGGATTCTGCCACATCATCTGAGAGAGAGAGACTCGAAAGAAGGCTGTACCGGAGGGATTAAATCCATAGGGATCTCCGGGTCATTAAGATACTGGAGTCGTACAAGCTTCCCAGGATCAATCTCTGAAGCTTGGAGAGAAAGGATAGAATTTACATTTTAGAGCAGAGACTTAAAGGATATGTCTTCCACCACAGGCTCTGCAGAAGGATTGATTCCTGCTCAGAGGGCAGAATCATCAACATCATCACCCAGACGAAGATCTGGGTCAGGCTCAAAATCATCTCCTGACAGTCCAGGGGGGACTGCATAGACAGGAAAGGAGTGAAAATTAGGAGGAAGAACAGAAGAATAAATAATCGGAGTCGAAGACCTCCGAAGGCCGGTCGGCTGTGCACTAGCCCCCGGCGCCGAGAAAAAGGAGGGAAGCACCTGCTAAAGTGGAGCCCCACACGGCGCCGACAGCCCACACGGCACTGAGGACGTCACCGACAGTGCGCATAATGCCAACAGAGCAGACAGAGCACCCGGTGCTGTCAAAACCACTCGCACTACGCCTGGCACCGAACGAGCCCGTGGCGCCGCTGATGAGAGTCCCAAAGGACAAAAAACTGATTTGACGAAAAAGAGAAAAATGGCAAGAGACAGAGGCATCGGTGTGGACCTCTGCGCTGCAGCCATGTGAGGAGGATAAACACAGGAGCACAGAGTTGACGGCACCGAAGAAGGCGCCACGCATGACTAGGAAGGCTCAACCGCCCTACCCACCCCCCCGGAGCCGAATGGGCCAAAGGCCCCAGCGCTGGAGTGACTAGCTCAGGCAACTGGACCACTCCAAAAGAGCAGCCCACTGGTGAAACTGCTCATCAGAAGCTCCCCAGAAAGGCAGAGAGGGTCTCTGATGTTGAAGAGGTTGGCCATCAGAGACAGAGACCGGTGACTCTGAAAGAGGTGGAGACCAGTGCCTGGCCCAAACTGACCGTCTCCGCACAGGCATACCAGAAGGTGACAGCGAGTGATGCCTTTTTCTCTTTGACCTATGCGTCGAAGAGGAACTCTAGGCCGAAAGGCGCCAAGAATGGGACTGTTTCCTTTTATACTTTCGGGGGGACCGCCCATCCCCCTGAGCACTGGACCGACCGTTGTCGGACCCTCCCCCCGGCAGACCAGACCCGGCTGACTAAACAGCTTTCGTGTGAAGTCTCCCTACCGTCACCTGACCCGCTCATGCTCGACTCAGTCAATGGAGGGCTGAAGACTTCTTGATGTATAAATTAAATATATAGAATATAATCGGTACTTCAAAATAAAACTACGAAATAACAAACTGAACTATTGCTGGTAGTGAAGTTTAACTCCCGGAGGGCGAGTGACATCATCACTGGTAGCGCACTCGACGGCAAGAAAAAAGGAACGGAGGTGGTTGGAGGGTCGACGCTGAGACAGTCTTTACCGCACGAGCTGAGGCTCGTGGTGCCCGCTTGCTCGCGGCTCCATCTCTGGCGCCGGCCCTCTTGAAAAAAGTTTGCTCCCGCTGGGTCCTAACGCCTGCGTCGAACTCCCATTAGTGTGAATGAGTGGTGGAGACTTTATGTCCAGGAAGATCCAGCGATTCCACAAGAGTCGGAGACCAGCTCCTGACCCTAATAACTGATTGTCTACGCGCAGACGTACCAGAGGGAGACCTCGAGTGATGCAGTTTCTTCTTCGAAAGGTGGGCGAAGAAGGACTTGAGGCTGAGCGGTGCCAAGAATGGGACCATTTCATTTTATGCTTTTGGGGGGCCATGACCATCCCAGAGCACTGGACCGTCCGTTGTTAGACACCCCGGAGAGGGCAGCAGACCAGACCTGGCCCAGCTGACTGAACAGCTTTCATCCGAAGTCTCCCTACTGTCACCTGCCCCACTCATGGTATACTCCGTCAATGGAGGGCTGAAGACCTCTTTCTTGTGCAAGTAGTTTATTAAAAATGTAATTGGTACTTCGAGACAAAATAATAAAACTGAAAACTAAGCTGCTAGGTTGAAGTTTGACTCCCGGCGAGCGTTGTCGTCACTAAAGCACACTCGACGGTGGGGAAAAAAGGAACTGAGGTGGTTGAAGGGTCAACGCCGAGACAGTCTATACCGCTACGAGCCTGGCTCGAGAGTGCCGCCTCGCTGACTCATCTCCCATGCCCGACACCTGAGGAAAGTTTGGCTCCTGCTGGGTCCTGACGCTTCTGGCGAACTCCCATCAGTGTGAATGAGTGGTGGAGACTTTATGTCCAGGATGATCAGCTGTTCCCTGGATAGAGCCTTGAGAAGCCAATCGTCCAGGTAAGGGAAGACATATAGCCCCCTCCCTTCTGAGGGCTGTTGCGAGCACTGCTAAGTGTTTGGTAAAGACAGCTGGCACAGAGGATAAGCCAAAGGGCAATACTTTGAACTGGTAGTGTTCTCCCTGAAAAGCTAAGCGAAGAAACCTCCTGGGAGGAGGAGGAAAGACTGAAATATGCAGGTAGGCGTCCTGCATGTCCAGTTAGCAGAGCCAGTCTCCCGTCTTGAGGAAGGGCAACAAGACTGGTACAGTTACCATTCTGAACTTTCTGTACTGGACAAAGAGACTGAGGTCCTTGAGGTCTAAGATGGGTCTCAGATCTCTGGTCTTCTTGGGGACCAGAAAGAACCTGGAATAAAACCCTTGGTTTCTCTGTCACTTTGGCACTGGCTCGATTGCCTGCTTGACTGCACCTCCTCCCGGAGAACAGACAGGTGGGCTGGAAGGGTAGGCTGAGCGTGGGGGAAGGGTATCTGGAGACTGCTAAATGAGCTCCAAGGTGTGACCACACTATGATTTGCAGGACCCAAACATCTGAAGTGATGGTTCTCCACTGATTCAGATGGAGGGGGAACAGGCCTCCAACCACCGCCTCTTGGGTCTGGACCTTCATTTCTGGGACACTTGGCCACCGTTTCAGCATTAGAGGAGGCAGGCAAGGAAGACTGGGCTCTGTGCTTACCTGGGTGCGAAGACCCAAGCCTGGTCTATTGGCCTGTCTAAGAAAAGTAGCGCGCCTGCGACAGAGTTGAATAGGACCCTGTCCCAGTTGTCATGGAGAGTTTGAATACAGGGATCTGATCTGTTCTGTCTGGTTGCGCAACCCATTTTCTCATGAGACCTAGGATTTGATCACCCAGACAGTCTTGCAATTCTTTGCCTCTCACTGTCCCTCAGTCTTCCCTTGCTGTTTCTGTCTTTTCCTCCATTGCATATCTGCCAGTATAAAAATATATGCAAATCATTTTGTGGAAATGTAACCGATATTAGGATCCCTTTGTTTAGAAATTATGTAGTGTTACTGTTGAAATGTATACAATTATAGTATGAGATGATTGAAAAAAGCTATTGGGAACTGAAGGGGTTAACCTGACAGCAGTTTTAGCCCTTTTTCAGAAGCTGTGGAGAAAGGGTCTCTGTTCTGGGACATTGTGTTCTTGTTGCACCTGCATGAAATTGACAAGAACATTTTAGGAAAAACACAGGATGCTTGTTAAGAAGCAGGTTTGCAAAGACTTGTAAGATAGAGCTGCAATTTCTAGCAAGACAGAGATTGAAGGAAAACTCAGATGGATCTTCTCTGTTTATTCTACCTTTGTAAATAGTTATACTGAACAAGTTTATTTTTTTATGTTATTGCTAGTACTGATAAGAAAAAATTACTCACCTTAGTAATGTTGTTTCTTCTAATGGAGTCTTGCTATATTATAGACATTAGCAGTTTGATTCAGCTCTAGAACTGCCCCGGAGTGAAATGGTTAAAACCATTCCAAAATAGAATTTTGGCATGAGAGCAGCTCTATCTGTGTCATTTCAAACTTGAACTGTCAGATCTTTACGAGCCAAACTCACTAAGGTCTGTGTGTAGCTGTAACCTACACTAGTCAAATGGCTACCTAAATAATAACAACCACTGATGGTCCCAACACCCAAGACTCAAGTCAGGGACCAGAAATACTAACACCATTCTAATAATATGAAAATGGAACATAAGTATAATAAAACACACACACGCGCATACACATACACCCCCAAAGTCCCAAAGGGACAAAATGCTAACAGGACATAAGTAGTGCCCACACTAAGTTGTCCGCACCCCTCAAGTAGAGGTTCTGAGAGGGGCAGGTTGGAGGTCTATAATATAGCAAGACTCCATTAGAAGAAACAACATTACTAAGGTGAGTAATTTTTCTTCAAACAACATGAAGTCTTGCTATATTATAGACATTAACAGAATACACAGCAGTACCTCCATGGAGGAGGGCAGAACCTACTTAGAAATAGGCTCTGAAGAACAGCTGTGCCAAACCAGCATCTCTCCTGGCCTGGACATCCAGGAATAATGTTTGTAAAGTGTGTATCGTTTTCCAAGTAGCAGCCTGGCAAATCTCTAATAAAGGGATATCTCTGGCAGCAGCTAAACATGCAGCTGTACCCCTGGTAGAATGAGCCCTCAAACCAGGGGGTGGGGGGGCTCTGCCCAGTTTCTGATAACAAAATTGGATACAAGAGACAATCCACCTGGCTATTGATCTCTTAGTGGCAGGTTTGCCTTTCCCAACTTCACCATAGGTAAGGAAAAGTTGGAGGGATTCGAACCTAGTGACCTTTGGTACGCTCTATAAATAACTAAGAGCTCTCTTAACATCCAGTTGTGCAACCTCCTCTCACCGAAGAGGAGTGATCAGTGAAAATACTGGAAGGGAGACAGATTGATTAAGATGGAAATCTGAAACCACCTTAGGCAAAAACTTCCTATTAGTCCTAAGGACTACCTTATCCCTGTGGAAAGAAATAAAGTCAGTCTCCACTGACAAGGCTTGCAATTCACTTATGCGTCTGGCAGAAGTGATAGCCACTAGAAAAACAGTTTTCCAAGTTAGGTACTTAAGCTCTGCAGAAGACAGAGGTTCAAAAGGGGGTTGCATTAACTGGGCAATGCAAACATTAAGGTCCCAAGCAGGGGCCGGTTCCCGAAAGGGAGGATTAGTATGGAGTAATCCCTTAAAAAACTTGGAAAACACAGGATGAGAGGAAAGAGGGGATGACTTTCCTGCTGACACAAAAGCAGACACAGCTGCCAAATGAACTCAGGGGTAGCTGGTCTGAGACCCAAGGAATTAAGATGTACCATGTAATCTAACAAAATGGGCAATTCAGCAGATTCTGGGAAATATTTTCCTAGCACACCAAATGGAAAACCTTTTCCATTTAGAACTATAAGTAGTCCTAGTGGAAGGCTTTCTGGAAGCCTTTAGATCTCAAGAACACCCTGAGAGGTGTGTAAATCAGCAAACTCTAACTCAAGAGCCAGGCCTTGAGGTTGAGGGATTTGAGGTCCGGATACCAAACCCTTCCCTGGGCACAAGTCAACAGATTGTGATTCCTGGGGAGGCACAGGGGAAGATGGACTGTCAGAGACAGAAGGAGTGGGTACCAGGGCTGCCTGGCCCAATCCGGGGCAATTAGAATCACCCTGCAAGGCTGAGATCTGATTTTGACTAGTACTTTGAATAGGAGAGGAAAGGGGGAAAGCATAGAGGAACTTCCCCTCCCAATCCAGAAGAAGGGCATCCAGGGAACTGAGCCCAGCACTGGAGGCCTGCAACAGAACAGAGGAAGTCTGTGATTGTCTGGGGCTGCAAAAGATCTATCTGAGGATGCCCCACCTGGCAAAAAACTATCCCCAGCACTTGAGGATCCAGGGACCATTCGGATGGCCTGGGAAATCCTGCTGAGGGCATCCGCTAGGACATTGTCCTTCCCTGGAAGATGAACTGCTATGAGGGAAGTGTTCAGGGAATAGGCCAGAGACCACAACTTCATTGCCTCGGTGCCCAAGGCTGAAGACCGAGTGCCCCCCATTTGTTGATGTACCACATTGTTGTGGTGTGTTGTCTGTTCTGACTTGTATCACCTTGTCGTGGACAGATGCAGAAAAAGCTTGAAGAGCTAAAAAGACAGCTCTGAGTTCCAGCAAATTGATGTGGAGCAGAGATTCCTGGGGGGACCAAACTCCCTGAGTGGAAAGGTCGCCCATGTGGGCTCCCAACCCAGAAGTGAAGCATCTGTGGGAGAGTCAAGTCGTGAGAAGGGGAAATGAAGGGACCCCGCCTTAAATTGCTCTGATCCTGCCACCACTGGAGAGCTAGGATCAAGGTTCGAGTCACTGGGACCAACTTGGAAAGGGGTCTCTTCTCTGAGACCAAAAGGTTCTCAAGTGAAACTGAATGTCTCTCATCTGAAATCTGGCTCCTGCACAACAGCTGTGGATGCAGCCATGTGCCCCAGGAGCTGCAGAAAGTGTCTTGCTGGTCGAGAGACCTGCAGAGTGAAGGAAGAGGCCAGAGCCACTAAATTCCTTACCCTTTCTGGGGAAGAAAGGCTCTGGCTAGCTTTGTGTCCATTCTGCCCCTATAAAGGTGAGTACCTGGACTGGTTCCAGAACCGACTTTGGTAGGTTTAGCAGAAAACCCAGGAGTGAGAAGCTGCTGGGTGACCTGCAGGTGAGATTTTACCTGTTCTGGGGACTGGCCTACAATGAGCCAGTCGTCTAGATAGGGAAAACAGCAATCCTCTGCCTCCTTAAGTGGGCCACTGCCACTGCTAGACACTTTGTGAATGCCCTTGGAGCAGAGGTAAGGCCGAAAGGCATTGCTCTGAACTGGTAATGACCTGAGGCAGTTCGAATCTGAGGTACTTTCGATGGGATCTTCTGATTAGGACATGGAAATAGGCATCCTTGAGGTCCAGGAGGCTAGCCAGTCCCCTGGCCTTAGGGAAAGTAAAATCATTGCCAGAGTTACCATTTTGAACTTTGGTTTCAGAAGATGCTTGTTCAGATATCTGAGATCTAAATGGGCACCATTCTCCTGTCTTTTGGGGGTAAGGAAGTATCTGGAATACCGACCCTGCCCTGATGCAGGGAGGAACCCTTTCTACTGCTCTGAGAGCTAACAGGATGAGACCTCTATTTCCAGAGCGAGGGTCTCTGAAGCACTTGCAGGTAGAAAAAGTCTGCTTCTCAACTTGGGAAACTTTTTGAAGCTGAGAACCAGACCCTGGCTTACTACTTCCAGAACCCACTTGTCTGAGGTTAAAGAAGCCCAATTCTGACTGAAGTAAGCCAGCCTGCCCCCCACTGGTACAGGAGAATCGGCCCTGGGCACCCCATCAGGGTGCCTGTTTACATAGGAGCTTTAGGCTGGGGGTGGAGCAGGTCTGCCCACCCCTCGCCTGCCCCTGCTCTGAAGAAGCCCCTCTGAGCATAGGCAGAGGAGGCCTGAGTCTGGTAGAAAGGTCCGTGAAAAGGCCTCCACCCTACCCCTGGGGCATGCCTTTGAGGAGTGGCTTGCCGCCTCCTAGCTCTGCACTCTTGTAAGTAGTCCCATATTCATCCATCTTTTCATGTAATTCTCTGTCTGCTCTCCAAACAGAGAATTTCCCACCACAGGAAAATCCATAGCCTTAGTCTGGGTATCCTGTGACAAACTAGTACACCTGAGCCAGGCCAACCTACGAAAAGCTACAGATGTGGCCATGACCCTAGAGGAAACATTAACATCCACAGCAGCATGAAACTGAACCTTAGAGGCTTCAATGCCATCAGCAGCCACCTGTTCTAGTTCACTAGCCAGCTGGCCATGGGCCTGCTTGCCAATTGCATAACAGTATCCCATCTAGATTTCTGATACCTAGCTACACAAGCCATATAATTTGCTTGCCTGAGTCCCAGAGAGGCTGCCATTTACTGTTTTTTTTTTGCCATGGCATCAATCTTCCTGGAATCCTTGTCAGGAGGATGTGAAGCCAAGGGAATATTAGCTTTATCACAGGCAGCAGCCTGAACTACCCCCACATGACTGCATTGCTGAGAAAGGAATTCTGTATCAGGGCCTGACAATGTATACCTTCTGTCCATCTTTTTATCTACAGGAGGCACAGAATTAGGAGGTTTTAAAATTATAATTGTTTGTTTCCTAAAAGACTTATGTAAAGGAATAGACAATCTCCTAGACTCTGGAATATCCACCATTTCTACAAAATCAGGCTCCTCTTGCTCATCCACAGCCTCTTCTAAAGGAAGCTGGAGGTTTCAGCAACTTTTTATAAAACATAAAATGAGATGGGGACTCAGACAGCATAGGGGAGATTCTAAAGGTCTGTCTGGGAGATGTCCGTTCAATGGGCACACCCAGACCTTCCCAGCCACATTCATACTGTTCATAATCCTCCTCCTCTGGTTCATAAAACTCTCAATATCATAATCTTGAACCACTGGGACGGACTGAACCGACCTTTACAAGATAGCGGTGGTTCGGACGGACCCTGAGACAGTGACTGGACAATTTGTATGGCTTTTTGTTATCTCTGCAGCAGTTGGAGAAGGAATTTTGGACTCCAGACCTGCTGATTTTCTTGTTTTCTTTACTGGAATTGGTTCCTCAGAACCAGCTTTTCTTTGCCGAGGAAGTCTGGTTCTGGTCAGAGGGCACTCCCTCTGGTTCGGGTTGGCACCGAACCGGCTGGCCATCCGGGTCAGTGGACTTTTTGGCCTCTGCTCCCTGAGCCTGCCCAATTTTTCCAGGGTGGCTGCAGGGAAATTCTTACATACCTGGCAGTCTGACTGGAGGTGGTCAAACCCCAGACAATAAACACATGTGGTGTGTGGGTCAGCCTTGGCAAAGACTTCCCACAGACATCACAGTGTTGAAACCCAGTGGGCCCGGTTTTTCTTTGGGTTTCTCAGACATAATGCCAGCCTAACCAAAAACTTGCCCTTTTAATGGCAGTGCCAGGCAAGACACCCTTATCGGTTCCTAACCGTATCACGGGTATTGGAAAAAACTGTAATAAATCGTTTTTTTTTTTTAGAACCGATAAGAACCGGGAACCGCACTCTAAAGTAGTAACTTTTAGTTTTAAATGAGTTTTAAACCCACTGATCGGTTCGATAACTTACAAGTTCCACACAGACAAAACCTTCATTTACTTACGGTTACCACAGATAGAGCTTGAACCGAATTGTTTTATGGTTAAATAAAACTATTCTCGGTTAAATCCAACCGAGAAAACACTTTTAAACCGAGAAATGAACCGAAGAAGGAGAAATCTCCGGAGCGACTGTTCACTGAGGCGGAGTAAAGAATCTGACAGTTCAAGTTTGAAATGACACAGACAGAGCTGCTCTCGTGCCAAAATTCTATTTTGGAATGGTTTTAACCATTTCACTCCAGGGCAGTTCTAGAGCTGGATCAAACTGCTAATGTCTATAATATAGCAAGACTTCATGTTGTTTGAAACACTTTTGCGAATTCTACAACTGCTCCTTAATTTTCCTATGCTTCATGACCTGTGCTAGAGAGAGTGGACCGACTTAAGGGCTGTGCCAGAGGCTTGCAGGTCATTGATGAGGTCCTGGACATGAGGGCTGAAGAGCTTGGAGCCATTGAACAGGGCATTGAGCACCTTGTTTTGCACATCAGCTGCAAAGCCAGAGACCCTCAACCATGAAGGGAGTTTGACGTTACAAATGCCAGCAGCCCGCCGACCTGAGAGCCCGACAAGCCTGTAGCCCTTGGAGAGGAAGGGACACGCATCAATGGAGTCGCTGTTGACGACAAGCCCATTGTCGACAGAGGAGGGGCAGTCGACCTGGAGGTCGACAGCTGGGTGCCCCGAGAGTCATGCGTAGAAGCTGTTGGTATGAGTCTGGTAAGGATAGAGACCTGGACAGCTGATCTCTTCGTCGAGGTGGTTGCCGTCAACGAAGAGTTCACTGATGAAGGAGAGGTCAATAGGGAATGGGATGGCTGTGATCCCAGTCTTTATTTATGACCCCCCCCCTTCCCCTGATGACTTGTCTCGGGCCTTGGAGGCCTGGGAGCTTGTGGACCCAGTGGGAAATGAAGCAGCCGGGGCCCCGGAGGAGTCTACCTGCTGCTCCATCAGGAATATTTTGAGAGCCTTCTTGCATCACCTGAGGGTTGTTTTGTTAAATTTCTGGCAGAGCTTGTAGTTCGACTTCGTGGTCCGGCCCAAGACAGCACACACAAATGAAGAGTTCATCTGCAGAGACGATCTTCTTTACACAATGCCAGCGCTGGAAAAGAAAAGATGGATTAACTCTTGACATAAAAAAGGACAAAATCTCTGAAATGAGATTTTAGTGGTAAAATAAGAAAAAGGGCAGTAAACCAAAAAAGGTGCAAAATACTGCGACGGTTCTTCCGTGGAGACTGAGCTTGCAAGTCGACAGCAGGAAAGAACTGAGGAGGTGGTGGGGCCGCCTACGCCTATATAAGGTTGCTGATGGCGGATGTCGACGGCGTGGGCGGCTCCAGTTGTACTGCTGAAAATCTTCCGTGTGGATTACCCTTCACTGACAGTGAAGGTTCCTGCAGTGTTACCTGATGACTGAGATGCCCCCGGAAAAGATCCATAGTTTTAAATTGGCGCAAAAAACAAAAGAAGCAGCAGTGTAAATGATGCCTGTAAATTTCAGTGGCGTTCTTCAGTACCAGCGGACTGATGAGTGGTTGATGGCAGAGAGGTAACTAAAGCATGCTGGGGATCCCAGCACCGTCAATTTGTACGGCACCAACTAGCAAGAGTTTCAAGGTCATCCTGATGCCAATGACTTACATTTCTATAATGTGGTTCAGTGGAGGGAGATATCCACCAAGAAGATCTATGGTTAAGGTGAGTAACCTGTAATTCTAATTTTGTGGATATAGTACATTATCCATACACTACAGCCTCCTAGCCGTAGTCCAGGAGGGACAAGGTGCGCACCCCTGTTTGGTAAACAGAGACTGGAGGACTTAAGTCCCAAAAGCAGAATCACGATGACTCGGCACATCGATACTGTTATGGGACATCAATATGTATGTTTCTGCCCAGGTTGCAGCCCAGTATATCTCCTCAACAGGAATACCCTGGAAGCAGCTACAATGACAGCTACATGTCTGGTTGAATGAGCCCTCAGGCCCTTGGGTGACTTTACCAGCCAACCTATAAGCATGTAGCTGGCCTGCTGGAGACTAAGTGTGGTGGCACAGACCTTCTTGGCTGCATGATCCAACTTCTTGGACTCTTAGCTGGGTGGTTTATCCACATCCCCCCGGGCCTTATGACTTCTGAAAGGTTGAACTGGATACCAGGCCTTCCACTGAGGAGTGGTTCGAGAATCCTGAAAGGCTGCCCCTAGGGACTGTATAATTGTGGACCATCTGGGTGGGGGTGCCAGCAAGATACTAGGTGCTGCCAAAGCTCCACAGCCAGCCCCAAAATGGCCTCAGCCACAGGGAAGGTGACCCATGGGGAACTGTTCCCATCCAGGATGTTGATAAACAGGTACTATATTTAGCCTGCCTCTGAACCTGCTCTGGGGGACTTCATTGGATTCGGACATCAACTGGAGCAATGCAGGAGGAAGTACAGGGCAGTAGTTAAGGGCACTGAACTGCAAACCTAGAGACCTGAGTCTGAATCCCATCAGTCCACACTTGCATACTTGCGTGACCCTGAGCAAGTCACTTAACTTCTTTGTGCTCCCAGGTCGCACCTGGAAAGAAGCTCCAGCTTAGAGGAGCTCTCTAAAGGCAGCCCTGGAACCCCTTCCCTCTACACTAGCAGCCTATACACAGCGCTAACAACGGGATCCCTGGAACTCTCTAAATGTAATTCTACTCCTCTCCTGCTGCTGTTTGGTGAGGGTGTTAAAGGAATATTTGCCCTCCGATCGTGACTGATTGTCTCACCAGTTGGGATATGGCTCCTTGGACTGGAGTCCGCCTGCAGTTGTTCCAGGGACTTTAAGGACATTTTATTCTGCCTATTCTGTGTTACTCTGTTCACTTTAGCCCTGTATTATGGTTTACTCTGCTGCTTGTTTACAGATATTGTGTACTGCCTACAGTCCTTTTGTAAGGCACTGAACCTGTTCTAGCTATCTCTGGCCCTTGTGCCCATTAGTTACTTGCCTAGTGGTACATTCTGTTTCTGGCATTCTGTACTCTCAGGGTCCTTGTGAGGCTTAACGCACAGTAGTAGTGTTCTCCACAGATTCCTGCTGAATCTCCATCTTGGCTTCCTGTAACTTCCCTCTGTCCTCCGAGATGTGCTCGTGCATCCGCAGTACAGCCTTTCCCTTACAGACTGTGTGAGGCAGTGATATCCCAACCCCCATCTTCCGCTGCATACTAATTCTCTCCATTGTTTGTATCCTACTTGGGCAACCCTGGAACCCCTTCCCACTACACTACCAGCCTACACACAGCGCTAACAATGGGATCCCTGGTGCTCCAAAGGTAATTCTACTCCTGCTGCTGTTTGGTGAAGGTGTCAGCCCATCAAAGCTTTGCATCGACTGCCTCGCCCACCCCAGCCACTCTCCCACCCAGGGGAGTCCCTCAATTTACTGACCTCATCAGGCCACGTGATTGCTTGCAGTTTTTTCCTAAGTGCCCGTTTCTCCGTTAGCCCGTTATACTCGACTGCCACTAGGACTCGGTGTTCCCCCACCCTGCTTTACTGCTTCCCCCTTCCCAGCCACTCTAGCTCAGCTCTCCTTCTCTCCTAGTCCCACCACACCTTGTGTCTTTTCCGTTCCTCCTGCTCCCTCTCTCAAGTCTCCCCCAACTAGATTCAAACCTTGCATCTTCTACTCCCAAGGCTGACACACTACTGCTGCATCAGGTGATCAGCCCGATTACTGTGTACTCTTTATTTTCTCTTATCCTTGTCCTTAACCTAACTACCTTTCAACCCTCCCACTCAAGCTTTTCTACACTGTCTGCTGTGACAGCTGCACTCCTGTCGCTACTCTTAAACCCGCTACCATGGCCACCGTCTCCCCCTGTCCTCTCTTATACTCTTCTAACTACTCACCCCACTGGTCCTGGCCCCCTTTGCGGTTCCTTATACCCCTGACGGGTCTGCCCCTCCGCTACTCCCTCCCCATCCACTTTGCATCCACTGATGCCTTCCCGTTGCCTCCTCTCCCCCCTCTTATTAGCCTCCCCAGTCCTTTTGCCCACTTGCACCCGCTCCTCCTAGCCACACCACACATCTTGGCCCTCCCCATTCCGGTCGTCAGCAGCAAACATTCCCACCTATCACCTCTAAGTCCCAGCCTCTGCAAGCAAATCCAATATACACTTCTTGGGGTACTTCTAGTACTGCTGTTATCTGGTAATACACACCCTAACCCAGGGCCCACCTCTGCCCCCCCCAATCTAGCCGACAGGCTTCGCATAGCATCCATTAACATCTGTATCCTGCAGAAGAAATTTGATAGTCTCCAGGGGTGGATGGCCCAACATCAACCTGACATACTCTCCCTCATAGAAACCTGGCTCTCTAATGTTACTCCTGACTCGGCAGTGGCCATCCCTGGGTATTCTATCTTCCGCACTGACAGAAGGGTTAAACGTGATGGGGGATATGCCATTTATCTTCGGGACACCCTGCAGGGTCAAGCTCTCCCTCTTACTCAACTAGACCTGGGCAAGGTCACT
Organism: Neoceratodus forsteri; assembly: GCA_016271365.2. NCBI lineage: Eukaryota > Metazoa > Chordata > Ceratodontiformes > Ceratodontidae > Neoceratodus > Neoceratodus forsteri. The sequence goes on from CM028130.1 coordinate 483,870,674, forward strand.
GCCCCGCTTTTCATCACCTCGGTTTACATTCCCCCCGGAACCAAAAATCAGCGTTCCACTCTGTACTGAACTACCTTTCCCTCCTGCCTCCAAAGGCTGAATGTATAGCTATAGGGGATTTCAACATCAATTGGCAGTCCATTTCTGCTGCCCCTTACAAAGACGCTATTGCTGCTATGGACCTATCACAAGTAGTCGTTTCCCCCTACATAGCATAACCCTAAAACCGGATCTGTCACCCTTCAGGACCTGGTGCTTACCAGTCGCCCCAACGGAATCATACGTGTCTCGGTGCTCTCCAATGCCCTGAGTGACCACTCACCTGTGCTCTGTACCTGGTCATAAAAGGTAAAGAAACCAACACCTAAAATCATTTTCCAATGCTGACAAACCTGGTAAACTAAAGCACTTAAAACACCACCTTAATCTCTGAGACTGGACCCCATTAATAATGCCCCGGACATAGACTCTGTGCTCGACTACTTCATTTGCTTTTTTAACATGGCCTGCGACATTTTTGCTCCACTTGCTAAATGTGTGGACAAAGGCCCTTCCACCCCATGGATCTCCCAAACTCTCAGACACCAGATGAGACATCACGACTCCCTCTGGCAAATAGCCCTTGACATGGGCAAACCTGCTGACAGACAACGTTATCGTGCCACCAAGAATAAGTGTACTAGGGATATATGTAGGGCTAAGGCTGAACACTATAAGGAATCCCTCACCTCCTCCTGGGGCTCAGGCATAAAGTTTTGGGATAACCTCAAGGAACTAAATGGGAAATCAGTGCCCCCCAAATTAACATCACTGGCAATATTACCACTGACCCCAAACTCACTGCTGACACCTAAACTCCTCCTTCTCGGACCTTGGGAGTGTCCCCACTTCTTCGATCCTCTAACACCACCATCTCCACCTCCCCTTACCCCTCCTTTCACTTCAAAACTCTTGCTCCTTGGGAAGCTAGACCTTACCTACTAAAAGCTTTAGGGAGTTCACAGTTCAGCAGTGACGCTCTGGACCATAAAATCCTGCGCCTGACCCTTGAAGTCCTCACCCCCCGACCAGCATTCTCAACCGCTCCCTATGCCTTGGTAAATTCCCGGCCATATGGAAAGCCGCCATCATCACTCCAATCCACAAAGCAGGTGACTATGCCACTATCGGAACTACTGTCCCATCTCAATCCCCCAAGGCGCTGGAGAGAATCTTCTCGGACCAACTCACTGAATATCTCACAAAATACAATCTTCTATGTTGGGAACAACACAGCTTTCGTAAAGGCCATACCACCACCTCAGCACTGCTAGAGTTTTCCACTGCCATCCACTCTGCTCTTGACAAAAGTTGTCTGGTTGGAGCGGTCTTTGTGGACCTGTCGTAAGCTTTCGACACCGTAAACCATGCTCTCCTCTTATCGGCCCACACTCACACTGGTCTATCCCAGGATGCCACAAACTGGTTTGCTGACTATCTGGCAGGACTCGGCAAGTCAAGATAGGCAACACGCTCTCCTCCAGTCAAGTCAGGGGTGCCCCAGGGGTCCATCCTAGGGCCATTTCTTTTCAGCCTATTTCTAAACACCCTCCCCCAATGCATGCTCTGGGCAACTGCTCCTTTATGGCGATGACGCGGTCCTTTTCTCCTCCCACCCAGATTCCCTCATGCTCCAGCTATACCTCCAAACAACTTTCAAAAAAGATGAATTCTGGTTTGCCGAGCACCGGTTAGTGTTAAATTACAAGAAAACCAAAGTTATGGTGTTTGCTCATCACCAGAGCAACCACAAAAGCCTTCTACTGCAAATCTTTAACTTCCAGAAGCAACCCCTTGACCAAGTGGATACCTTCAAATACCTTGGTAACACACTAGACTCTTCTCTCAGCTACCATGAACATATCCATCTCCTCAGCACTGCTGTCAACACCAGAATTGGATTACTCCACCGGTACAAGCACTCTCACCCCAGAGGCCCTCCGTACAGCTGTCTCCTCCTCAATTCTTTCCCTAATAGATTATAGGATTTTGGTCTATGGGGTGGCCGATAACTCCTCCCTCCGCAGAATTAGTGTCCCTTAACAAAGCCTGCCACCTAGTCATAGGTTGTGATCGCACTACATACACCTGCTCCCTTTACAGTCTCTCTAACTGGCTCAAATTTGATGGTAGGCTTCAGCATCAAACTTGCCTCCTCGCCTAAAAGATCTCCCTTGGGCTTCCTCGAGGACTCTCTGCCCTTCTACAGCCAGTACCTGTGTTAAAAAACACCCACAGCTCCACTAAATCCCCCTTCTTGATTCCCCAGTGCAGAACCTCCCTTTGCCAGAGAACCTTCAGCTACAGAGCCCCTCACTGGATGAACGTACTTCCCAGTGCCTTAGCCACCGAAAGTAAGCTAGGTCACTTCAAATCCCTCCTCAGGGAACTCCTTCGTTCCACCAGCTCCTGTGACTGTTTCTAGACCCTGGGGTTCTCTGCCCCACCACCCACCCCTTAAGGATTCCCTCTGCCACCACCCATCTTCTTTCATCCTCGACAATGGACTGTCATCCTGCCTTACCCTCAACTTTGTACCTTGGTTGTCCCAGGTAACTTTCTAATGTTTGTACTTGTTATGCCTCAGACATTGCATAAATTTTAGCTGTTTCCCTCCTCTGTATACCTCTTAATGTATGTCTGTCTACTTAAGTTTGTTTCTGACGTGGAGGCTTTGTAAAGGAGTCTCTGACTCAAAGGTTGTAATTTTATGTTCAATAAATAAATAGTGTGCTTTTCCTGGTTAAACAATTTCCACTTTCCCTTTCCAAAGGAAGTTGAGACAGACTGAAAGGTTCGACCATCCAAGGAGTCTCGGTCAAACTGCTGTGTCCTGCTCGAGATCACTGAAGACACATCCTACAAGTCTGAGGGCTCCTCGAACACAGAAATGCAGAATTTGTCGGCAGAAAAGGGCTGCTTGGCCCACCAAATCTGCCCAGTCGGTCTCGGCAGAGCCTAACTGGTCTCCAGTGACACTCTCTCCTCCTTGCCTATTTACTAATATTCCCCTACGTCAATCCCACACATGCTTGAGGCCCCCTACTGTTTTCACCTCCACCACTTCCAATGGCAGTTTGTTCCAGGCATCCACCACTCTTTCAGTGAAGTCGTAGTTCCTCATATCCACCCCCCCTCCAGCTTCATCGCATGCCCTCTGGTTCTGGTGCTCTCTCTCTCATTTTAATGAGACTCCACTCCTGCACTGTTAACCCCTATGAGGTACTTGAAGGTCTCTATCATGTCCCCTCTTGCTCTCCTCTCTTCCAGGGTGTACCTGGTGAGATTCCTCAGTCTCTCCATGCACCATTTTAGTTGCCCTCCTCTGGAGTGCCTCTATCATGTCTATGTCGTTTCTTCTTTTTTTGACCCGGCTATCTCCCCTGCCAGGGTTCTGGTCCCCCTCCACTCCCCAACCTTAACCCCCGGGCACCTCTCCCAGGAAATATGGTCCTCAGCCGTGGCTTGCCCCCCAGGGAGGGCCACAGGAGCGAAATCCCTGGCGGACTTTTATCTGCAGCGGGAGCAGCAGTGGAGGCCATCATGAGCGGCCGGCATTATTTTTTGTAAGGTCCGCGGCGCTACCACCAGCCTCTGCCAGAGGTCCGCATTGTGCCGGACATTCTTCCCCCCCTTCCCCCAGAGGAGAGCAGTCCCCTGGGACACTCAATCCCTCTCCCCCCCCCGGCTAGCCCTCCGTCCCTGAATCCGGGATGTCGGCGCCACAGACAGACACCCTGTTGCTGTGCCGGCGAGCCAGCGTCTATGTCATTTCTAAAGTACAGCCTCCAGAACTGGACACAATACTTTAGGTGAGGTCTCGCAAGAGATGCAACACTGTGGCAACACCACCCCCCTCCTCCTGCGGAGATACCTCTCCCTACGCATCCCAGCATCCCGCTGGCCTTACCCACTGCTTTGCCACACTGCCCTGCCACTTTGAGGCAATCAGATATAACAACACTAAGATATTTTCCTCTTCAGTAACTCCTCCCCAACCTATACTCAACTGCTGGGTTCCTATGTCCTAGGTGCATGGCTGTGCACTTTTTGGCATTAAATCTCAACTGCCATGCTCCTCAGCACTCCTCTAGTTTCCTAAGGTCCCTACGCATTCTCTACTCCCCTTCTGGATCATTCCATGTGGGTGCAGACCACCCTGAAGCCCTGGGAGACAACAGGCAAACTACCCGGCAGGCCAGTAGCTGGGCATAACTCCTTTTTAGGGCCCCCAAACACAGCTATGGAAGAGGGAGCTCCATCACTAGTGCAGGAGAGGTGGACACAGCTGACTGCTGGGCCACCAGCTGGAGAACAGACACTGGAGTGGACCAAGAAACAACTGGTCCTAGGAGCAAAGCTATGCTCCTTCCAGTGAGATACCACTGCTGCCAAAGCAAGTCCTCATACTTTCAAACAGCATGCGTCTATAACAGGATCTGTGCAGATTGCATGCTTTGGCAGTGACACCACAACAGACCTTGGAGCGGTGCCTGGAGACAAAACACCAGGATAGGCACCTCCCAAAGTGGTTTGGCTGCTGACAAAGCCAGGTACTGCTGCGTGAGGACCGGAGAACTGAGGTCTGTGAGATGTACAACTCCTCACTGACCGGCTTGAGAAAAATCTCGACCAGTCGATCCAATGGAGTCGAGGCCGAAGGATCTGGCAAGGTTACCACAGGAACCTCAACTTGCTGAAGCCTGCACTGGGTTGAGCAATTGGGGGATTGAGTGCGTGAGTGAGAAGAGTGTGTTCCCGATCCCATGGACGGCACTTCTTATGCCGTTTGTGTTAGGGTAGGCTCTCCCCGGAGGTCTGGAGGACCATGTACATTTTGCAGAAACATCCCAGAAAGGCCCTCCAATGCTGGGCCCAGTGCAGAGACAAAGGATGATCCCCCACTGGCTGCTGCCTTCTCCACCAAAGGCTGCCACAGTTAGACCACCGACCTGACAACTGCCAAGAGCAGGGACCTACTTAGGAGTGTATGAGTCTTCTTTTCCTCCAACGATGATGGCTACATGGCTAAGCAGCATAGAGACTGCCTCACTGAGGCAATACACTCATGTGTCATGTGTCTATGAGCAAAATTTATGGCCACAACATATGCAGCCTTTAAACCCTAGTTTCTGTCTTTCCATCCTGGAAATAGTCTATGGGGCGAGAACCAGAAGATGAGTGCTATTTTAACCAAAACCTTTCTTGCAAAGTTTAAGTTTGCCAAGAATATTATAGGTTAAATCGAGAATCCTCTGCACATGCAGAGATGCTAAAGAGGAGACCTGTCCATCCCAGCTGAAATGATCTGCCGCCCAGGTCGACGAATAGGCAGCAATTTATGTGCCTGGTGCAAAGCTATGGTTAATGACAACTTGGTCAAGAGCTTCATTCTTCCCCCCCAATGTTTTCATCTGTCTAGATTCAAGTGCAGAAAAGGTAAGGCCTAGCAGGAAAATGAGCCCTACTGCCCCATGACGGCACTAGAGATGCCAATTCCTGGCGGGATTACTGAGATCAGCCAGAGACCCCCAGCCTGATATCTTGCAGGATGCCTCACAGGGTTGGAGTTACTGAAGAAAAAATTACTCACCTTAGTAATGTTGTTTCTTCTAATGGAGTCTTGCTATATTATGACAGTAGCAGTTTGTCCCACCACTAGAACTGCTCCGGAGGTGAAATGGTTAATACCATTCCAAAATAGAACTTTGAGCACGAGCTCTAGAAGCAGCTCTATCTGTGTAATTTCAAACCTGAACTGTCAGATCTTCTGAGACAAAAACTCACTAAGGTCTGTGGAAGCTGTAACCTACACTAGCCAAATGGCTACCTAAGTATTAACAACCATTGCTGGTCCCAACACCCAAGACTCAAGTCAGGGACCAGAACTACTAACACAATTCTAACAACATGAGAATAAAACAACAGTATAATAAAACACACACACACCCCAAACTCCCAAAAGGGAAAGCTAAAGGCATAAAAAGTGCCACACTAATGTTGCCGCACCCCACCCAAGTAGAAGAGTTCTGAGAGGGGAGGCAGGGGGAGGAGTCATAATATAGCAAGACTCCATTAGAAGAAACAACATTACTAAGGTGAGTAATTTTTCTTCAAACAACATGAAGTCTTGCTATATTATGACAGTAACAGAACACAGCAGTACCTCCATGGAGGAGGGCAGAACCTACTTAGAATACGCTCTGAAGAACAGCTGTGCCAAACCGAGCATCTCTCCTGGCCTGGACATCCAGGGAGTAATGCTTGGTAAAAGTGTGTACCGTTTTCCAAGTAGCAGCCTGGCATATCTCTAATATAGGGATGTCTCTGGCAGCAGCTAGAGACGCAGCTGTACCCCTGGTAGAATGAGCCCTCAAGCCAGAGGGGGGATCTCTGCCCAATTTCTGATAACAAAATTGGATACAAGAGACAATCCGCCTGGCAACTGATCTCTTAGTGGCAGGTTTGCCTTTCCCAACTTCACCATAGGTAAGGAAAAGTTGGAGGGATTCGAACCTGTGACCTTTGGTACGCTCTATATAGTAACTAAGAGCTCTCAACATCCAGGCTGTGCAACCTCCTCTCACCAGAAGAGGAGTGATCAGTGAAAAATACTGGAAGGGAGATAGATTGGTTAAGATGGAAATCTGAAACCACCTTAGGTAAAAACTTCCTATTAGTCCTAAGGACTATCATATCCCTGTGGAAAGAAATAAAGTCAGTTTCCACTGACAAGGCTTGCAACTCACTTATGCGTCTAGCAGAAGTGATAGCCACCAGAAAAACAATTTTCCAAGTTAGATACTTAGCTCTGCAGAAAACAGAGGTTCAAAAGGGGTTGCATTAACTGGGCAATACAAACATTAAGGTCCCAGGCAGGGCCGGTTCGCAAAAGGTGGATTAGTATGGAGTAATCCCTTAAAAACTTGGAAAACACAGGGTGAGTGGAAAGAGGGATGACTTTCCTGCTGACACAAAAGCAGATACAGCTGCCAAATGGACTCTCAGGGTAGCTGGTCTGAGACCAAGGAATTAAGATGGACCATGTAATCTAATACAATGGGCAAATCAGCAGATTCTGGGGAAATATTTTTCCCAGCACACCAAATGGAAAACCTTTTCCATTTAGAACTACAAGTAGCCCTAGTGGAAGGCTTTCTGGAAGCCTTTAGGATTTCAAGAACACCTTGAGAGAGGTGTAAATCAGCAAACTCTAACTCCTCAAGAGCCAGGCCTTGAGGTTGAGGGATTTGAGGTCCGGATACCAAACCCTTCCCTGGGCACAAGTTAACAGGCTGTGAATCCTGGGGAGGCAAAGGGGAAGATGGATTGTCAGTGACAGAAGGAGTGGGTACCAGGGCTGCCTGGCCCAATCCGGGGCAATCAGAATCACCCTGCAAGGCTGAGATCTGATTTTGACTAATACTTTGAATAGGAGAGGGAAGGGGGAAAGCATAAAGAAACTTCCCCTCCCAATCCAGGAGAAGGGCATCCAGGGGGACTGAGCCCAACACTGGAGGCCTGCAACAGAACAGAGGAAGTTTGTGATTGTCTGGGGCTGCAAAATGATCTATCTGAGGGGTGCCCCATCTGGCAAAGACTATCCCCAGCACTTGAGGATCCGGGGACCATTCGTGATGGCCCTGGGAAATCCTGCTGAGAGCATCCGCTAGGACATTGTCCTTCCCTGGAAGATGAACTGCTATGAGGGAAGTGTTCAGGGAATAGGCCAGAGACCACAACTTCATTGCCTCGGTGCACAAGGCCGAAGACCGAGTGCCCCCCATTTGTTGATGTACCACATTGTTGTGGTGTTGTCTGTTCTGACTTGTATCACCTTGTTGTGGACAGATGCAGAAAATGCTTGAAGAGCTAAAAAGACAGCTCTGAGTTCCAGCAAATTGATGTGGAGCAGAGATTCCCGGGGGGACCACACTCCCTGAGTGGAAAGGTTGCCCATATGGGCTCCCCAACCCAGAAGGGAAGCATCTGTAGTGAGTCAAATTGTGAGCAGGGGGAATGAAGGGGACCCCCAATCTTAAATTGCTCTGATCCTGCCACCACTGGAGGGCCTGGATCAAGGTTCGAGTCACTGGGACCAACTTGGAAGGGGTCTCTCTCTGAGACCAAAAGGTTCTCAAGTGAAACTGAATGTCTCTCATCTGAAATCTTGCTCCTGCACAACAGCTGTGGATGCAGCCATGTGTCCCAGGAGCTGCAGAAAGTGTCTTGCTGGTCGAGAGACCTGCAGGGTGAAGGAGGAGGCCAGAGTCACTAAATTGTTCACCCTTTCTAAGGGAAGAAAAGCTCTGGCTAGCTTTGTGTCCAACTCTGCCCCTATAAAGGTGAGTACCTGGACTGGTTCCAGAACAGACTTTGGTAGATTTAGCAGAAAGCCCAGGGAGGTGAGAAGCTGCTGGGTAAGTTGCAGGTGAGAATTTACCTGTTCTGGGGACTGGCCTACAATGAGCCAATCGTCTAGATAGGGAAAAACAGCAATCCTATGCCTCCTTAAGTGAGCCACTTTCACTGCTAGACACTTTGTGAATACCCTTGGGGCAGAGGTAAGGCCGAGGGGCATTGCTCTGAACTGGTAATGACCTGAGGGTAGTTCGAATCTGAGGTACTTTCGATGGGAGCTTCTGATTAGGACGTGGAAATAGGCATCCTTGAGGTCCAGGGAGGCCAACCAGTCCCTGGCCTTAGGGAGGGTAAAATCATTGCCAGAGTTACCATTTTGAACTTTGGTTTCAAAAGATGCTTATTCAGATATCTGAGGTCTAATATGGGCGCCATTCTCCTGTCTTTTTTGGGGTAAGGAAGTATCTGGAATACAGACCCCTGCCCTGGTGCAGGGGAGGAACCCTTTCCACTGCTCTGAGAGCCAACAGGGTTGAGACCTCTGCTTCCAGAGCAAGGGTCTCCTGAAACACTTGCAGGTAGAAAAGTCTGGTTCTCAACTTGGGAAACTTTTTGAAGCTGAGAACCAGACCCTCATTACTACTCTAGAACCACTTGTCTGAGGTTAAAGAAGCCCAGTTCTGACTGAAGTAAGCCAGCCTGCCCCCTACCGGTAAAGGAGAATCGGCCCTGGGCACCCCATCAGGGTGCCTGCTTAGCAGGAGCTTTAGGCTGAGGGGTGGGAGCAGGCCTGCCCACCCCTCGTCTGCCTCTGCCTCTGAAGAAGCCCCTCTGAGCATAGGCAGAGGAGGCCTGAGTCTGGTAAAAAGGCCTGTGAAAAGGCCTACCCCTACCCCTGGGGGTATGCCTCTGAGGAGTGGCTTGCCGCTCCTTAGCTTGGGCACTTTTGTAAGTAGTCCTATATTCATCCATCTTTTTCATGTAATTCTCTGTCTGCTCCCCAAACAGAGAATTTCCCACCACAGGAAAATCCATAGCCTTAGTCTGGGTATCCTGTGACAGACTAGTACACCTGAGCCAGGCCAACCTACGAAAAGCTACAGATGTGGCCATGACCCTAGAGGAAACATCATTAACATCCACAGCAGCATGAAACTGTACCTTAGAAGCCTCAATGCCATCAGCAGCCACCTGTTCTAGTTCGCTAGCCAGCTGGCCATGGGCTTGCTTGGCTAATTCCATAACAGTATCCCATCTAGATTTCTGATACCTAGCTACATAAGCCATATAATTTGCTTGCCTGAGTCCCAGAGAGGCTGCCATATACTGTTTTTTTGCCATGGCATCAATCTTCCTGGAATCCTTGTCAGGAGGATGTGAAGCCAGGGGATATTAGCTTTATCACAGGCTGCAGCCTGAACTACCCCAACATGACTGCATTGCTGAGAAAGGAATTCTGTATCAGGACCTGACAATGTGTACCTTCTGTCCATCTTTTTATCTACAGGAGGCACAGAATTAGGAGCTTTTAAAATTTTTATTGTTTGCTTCCTAAAGACTTATGCAAAGGAATAGACAATCTCCTAGACTCTGGAATATCCATCATTTCTACAAAATCAGGCTCCTCTTGCTCATCCACAGCTTCTTCCAAGGGAAGCTGGAGGGTTTCAACAACTTTTTATAAAACATAAAATGAGATGGGGACTCAGATAGCATAGGGGAGATTCTAGAGGCCTGTCTGGGGAAATGTCCGGTTCAATGGGCACACCCAGACCTTCCCAGCCACATTCATACTGTTCATAATCATCCTCCCCCTCCTCTGGTTCATAAAATTCCTCAACATCATATTCCCGAACCACTGGAACCGGACGAACCGACCTTTTGCCAGATAGTGCGGTGTCTGGACGGAACCTGAGACAGTGACTGGACAATTTGTATGGCTTTTGCTATCTCTATCTCTGCAGCAGTTGGAGAATGGGTTTTGGACTCCAAACCTGCTGACTTTCTTGTTTTCTTTACTGGAATTGGTTCCTCAGAACCAGCTTTTCTTTTGGCCGAGGAAGTCTCGTCCTGGTCAGAGGGCACTCCCTCCGGTTCGGTTGGCACCGAACCGGGCTGGCCATCTGGGTCAGCGGACTTTTTGGCCTCTCGTTCCCTGAGCCTGCCCAATCTCTTTTCCAGGGTGGCTGCAGGGAAATTCTTACATATCTGGCAGTCTGACTGGAGGTGGTCAAACCCCAGACAATAGACACATGTGGTGTGTGGGTCTGCCTTGGCAAAGACTTACCCACAGACATCACAGTGTTGAAACCCAGTGGGCCCGGTTTTTCTTTCGGGTTTCTCAGACATAATGCCAGCCTAACCAGAAAAACTTGCCCTTTAAACGGCAGTGCCAGGCAAGACACCCTTATCGGTTCCTAACCGTGTCACGGGTATTGGAAAAAAACGTAATAAAATCCAGTTTTTTTAGAACCAATAAGAACCGGGAACCGCACTCTAAAATGTTAAACTTTAAATTTGTTAAGTTTTAAACCCAGCTGATCGGTTCAAAACCGAACCGATAAACTTACAAGTTCCACACAGACAAAACCTTTAATTTACTTACGATTACCACAGACAGAGCTTGAACCGAACGGTTTTGTGGTTAAAATAAAACTATTCTCGGTTGAATCGAACCGAGAAAACACTGTTTAAACCGAGAAATGAACCGAGCAGTAGGAGAAATCTCTGGAGCGACTGTTCACTGAGGCGGAGTAAAGAATCTGACAGTTCAGGTTTGAAATTACACAGATAGAGCTGCTTCTTAGAGCTCGTGCTCAAAGTTCTATTTTGGAATGGTATTAACCATTTCACCTCCAGAGCAGTTCTAGTGGTGGGACAAACTGCTACTGTCATAATATAGCAAGACTTCATGTTGTTTGAAAAGGTGTTTCCAGACTGCCACAGTGGCCTCGCCTATTGCTGTATGCCAAAGAAATATCACTATGGTATCTTGACTAGGCCATGAGAGGAAACTTAGTGGCACAGCAGTGGGGTCTGGAACCATTAAATCAGGGTCATTCCGGTGCCTCCTGCACCTCACAAACTGATGAAAAATCAAGTCTTCCATGACGGAGGAGATGTAAAAAGAAGACTGGTCCTCAAAAGTGACCGCTGAGGGAGGAGACTGGAGCTGAGGAGGTACTGGGAACAGCACTTGGCTGGTTTCCTTAAGCCAGGTCTCTACCTTCTCCATCCACTGCCAGAACTGTTGCAGAGACAACAAACTGGAGGTCTAATGGTCTCAGCCTCCTTGCCAAGTAATGACTAGGACAAAAGAGGTGAAAGCCTAAAACAGATGATGGTGGGAGAATGGTCCACCACACCCCTGCTCAGTCATAGGCTGTGTGGCTTGCTTGGGGTTCTCACTCGAGAAGATGAACAAGGAAAGCCTTCCAGTCCAGTAGCATCAATGCTGGTGGCGACTAGTGGGTGGGTGCCCATAAAGACAGCCCCTGGTTGGATAATGGACCCATCGATTATTAAGAGGACCTTGTTACAGGGAATGCTCCAGGTCCAGAGTAGAGACAGATACCGGGGCCAGTAGAGACCACAACGAGGCCCATGCCAGCCCCAGCTCTGCAAGCGATGTAGACACCAAGGCCTGCAGCATGCAGCCTCCACCATCAGTGCCAGTTCGAACAGACACCACAAGTGGTATTGGCACAGAGGTCCGCAGCAGCAGCTGCACCCACTCTGGCATCGCAGAAGTAGTCAGCACAGACGTTACACACCACCGACACAGGGTGATCTCACACAAATTTATTTTATTTATTTAAACAGTGGTAACCGGGAAAGGCACACTGAGCCAGGGCTTGTTTCCAGGTGCGACCTAGGTTTCCAGACAATTAACTGGTGGATGCTCCCTTGGCCACCCAGTAGTAGGAGAGGGCCTTCTCTATGCCTGCACCTGAGACTCTAACAATGCCTGCCCCCCCAAAGTCAGGGATGGGTTGTCTGAGCTTCACAGCCCAATGCTCCACAGTGCCCTTTAATCAAAGTTAATGTAGGCATCATAGGCCTCCATGTTATGGAAGGACCCAAGTCAGGAGAAAAAGTGTGAGGGTCAGTACTGGCGATGTTCTTCCCACTCACACTGCTGAAAAAGGGGCCCACAGGGCTTGTTTTTTTACTGAACATACATCAGAAAAAATTAAAAGAAATGATGCGAACTGAGGCAACTGACGTTCTATTCCTATGGTGAGCCCTAGAAACTAGGTAAAACAGAACTTAGGCAGGGTGTCAATGACCATTACTGGCTCTGGCATACAGTGTCACGCATGTGCCGGTGTCGTAACTGGTGCACTAGCATAAAATATGGTTCCCGTTGAGTCCTAGCACTGGCATTATTGAGAAGATGGGCTCTTGTAAGATCTATCAGAATCCTAATTCAGCAGTAAGCGCAGTAAAGGAGGAGCTCGAGTACTTCCAGCAGAAAAAAAATTTGAGTGCGGCTATGGAGCAGGAAGACCACATGGTGGGGTGGCAGTAGGAGTCAAGCTTTTAAAACTGGTCCAGTGACTGAGCATGCTTATTGGAAGACTGCCTAAGTGTGGTCAGTGAACTGGAAGTAGGTAGTTAAAACACCATCTTACACGACAAATGAGAAAGATAACACTTGTATGTTACTACCAGAACAGCACTGGTGATACCAGAGTTATTACAGAAATATGAACGGTATCAAACAGGCATTAAAGAGGACAGGACATGATTTATAATTCGCAGCAGTTTTCAATGTTCCTGTTCTCAGACATGTTATTCATGCCCATAAATTATCCATATGTAACTGGACCTGAATAAAAAGCGATGCAAAAAATCTGTATTTTGAATAATTGTTTATTTATGGGTGGCACTGTGTTGCAGTTCTTTTCTTGGAACCAGTGATCAGGAGTTTTAACTGTCACGGTTTCTGTACAAAACTTAGCATGGATCTGAAAGGTCAACAACTCATGCTTACATGAGAGTTAAAACTACAAATTACTTTTCCCATGAAAGAACTGCGCAGCATGTTGCCCATACAAAGAAAACAATTGAAAAAGTACAGTTATGTAAGAACTTACCGTAACAGTACATCTTCGAGAGAGGCTCTTACAGTAGGTAATTACATATAGGACTGATGCGGCAGAGGCAGGACCCTACTTCTAAAATTTTCTAGCTAGCAGTCCCTGCCAGGGACTGCCCCATGTCAGGTAGACCGCGCTAGAGATGTCGGTATAAAGGGCGGTCCGGATGCCCGCCTCGCCTTCCAGTTCTTTCTGCCACAGGCCAAAAGAGGCGGACGAGAGAGGAAGGATATTTCCCTCAATGGAAAAGGAGCTGAAAAAAGCCTAGGGGAATGGAGCTGGAGAAGGTTACTACTGCAAGAGCCTCTCTCGAAGATCACTGTTACGTAAGTTCTAAGTAACTGTACTATCTTACTTCGAGAGGGCTCTTGCAGTAGGTAATTACATATAGGACTGCATCCCAAGCAGTCTGGAACAAAGAGAAGCACCGGGAGGAGGAAAGCTACTCCAAAAGGTAGTTCTGGTTGTGCAAGTCTCAAGATAGGAGGCCTTGCAAAACAGCCAGCCCGAAGCCTGCTCTACGGCGAGAGGCAACATCCAAACTGTAGTGTTTCATAAAGGTATGGACAGAAGTCCAGGTGGTGGCAACGCAGATGTCTGCTGCAGACACATTCTTGAAATAAGCCGCAGAGGCAGCTACTCCTCTTGTGGAGTGGCCTCTGACTTGACCCGGGAAGGTCTTGTTGTATTTGTCATAACAGAAAGTGATGCAATGAGCCAACCACTTAGACAGGCATTGCTTGGAAACAGCATTGCCTTCCCTTTTGTGAGCAAAAGAGACAAACAACTGATCAGTCTTTCTGAGATCCTTTGTCCTGTTGGTGTAGTATCTCAGAATCCGGTGAACATCCAAAGTATGGAGTAAATACTCCCCTTGATTACAGTACTGCGTAAAAAAGGCAGGTAACTCTATGGACTGATTTAGGGCAGACTCTGCTACTACTTTAGGGAGAAACTTAGGATTCGTTGCAAGAGCAACTCCTTCCTTGTGAAAAATCAAGCACGGATTTTACACATCAAGGCCTGGAGCTCGGAGATCCCAGCAGCTGAAGTAATGGCCACCAAGAAGAGAGTCTTCCACGAAAGGAACTTCAAACGCAGAAGCTGCAGGTTCAAAGGAGGAGAGTAAGTTTCTCAAGAACAAAGTTCAAGTCCCAAGGGAGCAGGGAGATGGATGGGGGCCTCAAATGGAGGACCCCTCTGAGAAAGGTCTTGAGACCTCCAGCTGAGCAAAGCCTTGTTCATGAAGGAACATGATAGGCCGAATGGTCAATCATGTGTACCTTCAGAGAGGAATGGCTGAGACCCAGGTCAAACAGATGACGTAGATACTCCAGCAGAAGCCCCGCTGAACAGGAGAAAGGTTCCCCGTTCTTGGAAGCGGCCCAGATAGTGAATCTTTTCCACTTCATAGCATAAGTGGATCTGGTGGAGGGTTTCCTGGCCTCCACTAAAATCTCCACCACTTTGGGAGACACTCCAAAATGGGACTGGACTAGGTCTGCAGGAGTCATGCATGCAGTTGAATGGATTTGAGGCCTGGATGGACCAGGGTCCCTGATCCTGGGTCAACAAACCTTGAGATAGAGGAAGAGGGGGATCCTCTGAATATTGTTGTAGAAGAGAGAACCAGACTTGCCTGGGCCAGAAAGGAGCGATCAGAATAATTCACGCTCCTTCTGAAGCTAGTTTCTGCAAGACTCGTGGGATAAGTGGAATTGGAGGAAAGGCATAGACGAATCTGTCCTTCCAGTCTAGAGACAGAGCGTCGCCTCCAAAGCTCCGCTTCTGGAACGAGCAAGCAGAAGACGGGAAGTTTTGCGTCTAGTGGGGATGCGAACAGGTCTACCTGTGGTGTTCCCCAAAGTTGGAAGATATCGTCTAGGACTCCTTGGTTCAGTTCCCACTCATGAGTCAGAGCAGAAGAGCGACTTAGCTTGTCTGCCAGGGTGTTTTCGACTACCGGAACGTGAATTGCCGTGAGGTGAAGGTCATGTTGTGTTGCCCAATCCCAAACCCTTATTGCCTCCCTGTATAGAGGGTAAGACAGAGTCCCTCCCTGTTTGCTGATGTACCACACCACGCACATGTTGTCCGTCTGGACGGCTAGGTGGCCGGGAAGGATGTACTGGTGAAGGGCTTGGAGAGCGTGCAACACTGCCCGAAGCTCGAGCACACTGATGTGGAGAGCTTGTTCTAGCTTGGACCAGGAGCCCTGGGTACGATGAGGGCCTAGATGGGCTCCCCAACCTTCGTCTGAGGCGTCTGGGAGAGGGGAGGACGAAAGAAAGGAACTCCCTGAAACAGGTTCTCTCGAACCATCCACCATTGCAAGTCTCGAATCATCGGCGAGGAGATCAGAACTGGGTGATCTAGGTCGTCCACTAGCTGATCCCACTGAGAGCGCAGAGTCCACTGAGAGATCCTCATGTGGAGTCGAGTGCGAGGCACCATCGGGATAGCAGCCGCCATGAGCCCGAGAAGGCGAAGGACCGACCTCGCAGAGACCATCCTGTGGTCGGACAACAGACTTATTTGGGTTGGAGGGTGGACGCCCTGTCCGGAGGCAGGAAGGCCTTGCCCATGGTCGTATCGAGAATCACCCAGATAAACTGTAGACTCTGGGATGGAACCAGATGAGACTTGGAATGGTTGATGGTAATACCCAGGTGGGCAAAGACCTGCTGGGTAAGGGAGAGGAAACTCAGGAGTTCCTCCCTGGACGAAGCCGCCAGGAGCCAGTCGTCCAGGTACGGGAAAACCTGCACTCCCCTGGTACGCAGGTGGGCTGCCACCACTGCCAGGCATTTGGTAATACTCGGGGGGGCCGAGGATAGACCAAACGGGAGCGCCTTGAACTGGTAGTGGTCCCCCTGGAACTCAAAACCAAGGTATCTGCGATGAGATGGGCGAATGGGAATGTGCAGATAAGCATTCTGCATATCCAGAGCACAAAGCCATTGACCCGGCCGGAAGAGGGGCAGAAGGCTCTGCAAAGAGAGCATCCTGAATCTTTTGTACTCTACATAAAGATTCAGGGAACTGAGATCCAAAATTGGTCTGAGATCTCCTGTCTTCTTTGGGACCACGAAGAAATGGGAATAGTAACCCGTCCCTTGCAGATGAAGGGGGACAGGCTCTATCGCTTGCTTCAGAAGAGCCGAGATTTCCTCCTGGACCAAGAGAAGATGTTCCTGTGAGTACGACGACTTCAGACGGGGTGGTTTCTGAAGAAACTCTATGGAGTGTCCTCCTGCTATGAGCTGGAGCACCCAAGAATCTGTGGTTATCCTCTCCCATCCCGGAAGGTGGAGGGAAAACCTCCCTCCTACCGGTTCCTCCGGGGAGTCCGGAGGCAGTGGGAGAGGAAAGGAGTCAGGTGGTGTGGGGCAGCGCCGCAGCTGAAGCACCTGCTGCTTTTTTGGGTGGGGTGGGGCTTGGCAGCTGCGGGGCCCGGCGCTTGGCCCGCCTCCTGGGTTTTGGCTTTGCGACTCCATCTGGGCGAAGGGATAGCGCTTGCCGTATAGGGACGGTACATGGAATCAACTGACTTCAAAGCTGTCCCCTTTTCTTGCAAATCGGTGATGATGTCCTTGACTTCACCCCCGAAAAGCACCGACCCTGGAAGGGTGCTTCCTGGATAGCAGATTGCACCTCCGGGACCAAACCTGACACACGGAGCCAAGCATGACACTGTAGGCCTACAGCGAAAGCCGAGCTCCGCCCAGCAGTGTCCACTGCATCGTATGTCGCACGTAGCATGTGTCGACTGGCCGAACGAGCAGAGCAGACGAGATCAGCCAACTCCTGCTTGACTTGGGAGTCAGGCAAGGAGTCCAGTTTGGCTTCCGCCTGAGTCAGGACAGCCTTCTGGTAGTCCCCCATATGGCCAGCATAGTTCAGGGCCCTGATCCCCAGTGTGGTGGAAGCGTAATTCTCCCATACTGGTCTAGAAGGTGTGATTCCTTATCAGGAAGTGACGAGCTAAGATGTTTAGGGTTCGCCGAGCGGCCGTGAGCGGCGCTAATCACGACAGATTCGGCGCGAGGGTGAGAATCCAGGAAATCAACACCCTCGGGAGCCTGATATAGCTGGTTTGACTTCCTAGGAAGTGGGGCTAAGGCTGACAGCTGCTTCCATATTGTGGTAACAAGGTCGGCGTGAGGCTCTATCCAGGGTGGCACCAAAGTAGGAGCTGTCACGGGCAGATCCAGATGTTCAGCGAGTTTCAGACACTAAGGATCTGGTTCCAGAGAGTGCCACTGATGAACCTCCTGGATTTTCCTAAGCAACTCCGTAAAAGAAGGAGACTTCGGAGGAGTCCTTGGCCTGGGTTTCGACGGAGAGCGAGGCTTATCGTCTCTCTTGGAGCAACCGTCGGAAGAGTCCGATGATGAAGAAGAAAAAGACCCCCTTTCCCAACCCGGGGGAGGAACGGACCCCTTGGGAAGTCCCCGGGTAAACGTGTCCTGCCCCTCTCTGGATCCGGACGGAAGAACCCTGGAGTCCGGAGGTGGTGACGGAGTGTGCCGCCTCGGACGTACGAGAACTTGGAACGGCACCGTTGCTGGAAGGCGGCTCTCGACCTCTTTGGTGAGCTGACCCTTGGCCTCAGCCCACCAGGAGACCAGAGACTCCTGCAGGTCCACCGGCGGCCGCGAGGGCGGTGGAGGAGGAGTAGGCAGGGGATAAGGATACGGGTTATAACCGTATGGATCATATCCAAAACCCGGCTGCAGGAAGCCCGGCGTCGGTTACTGTGGCGCTGGATACTGCGGTCCTGGGTACACCGGCGGACAGGACGGAGGATACCCGGGAGCCGGGGCTGCCGGAGCAGACGGCCCAGCTGGAGGCCTCACGGGCGGGTCCATAGTGGAGAGCCTGGAGAGCGGAGGGCCCGATGGGAGTGAAATGTCTCCCGGAGTCGGTAGGGCCGACGGCGGATGCCCTGGCGCTGGAGGTACCGACGTTGGAGGGGCCGGCGTCAGGTCCAGTGCTCCAGGTAGAGGAAGGACTGACTGAGGCAAAAGATCCCCAACTTCATCCGGGGACGGAGGGGAAAAGTCCCTGGGGTCGGGTTGGGGAGACCCTCGTTCCCCAGATGGCAGCGAAGGCTGCGGGGAACTGGGTACGACGGACGTGGGGGGGTCCGTCGTCAGTTCCTTCACCGGCCGGACGTCGGATGAGCCGATGTGAGGCTTAGTGGCGAGCTCTCGGTGGGCGCCAGAGGAGCCGACGTCCGACTTAAGAGAGCCATCACCGGAGGCAGGACGAGTACAGTGATCGGCCTGGTCCGGTGGGGTGGAGGCCGTGCGTCGCCCCGAAAGGTTGGACGTCTTACTGGCCCTTTCCGGGTGGATGTCAGAGGAGCCGACGCCCGGCTTACCAGAGTCGCCCACAGTGGTAGGCCGCGAGCCCGCGGCCGAACCAGGGGCGGAGGCCTCCAACTGCCTGGAGGCGCCCGCAAGGCCCCAAGCACGAGCCAGACGGGCGGGCCGACGCCCCCTCGGAAACCTCCGAGGCGGCCGTCGAGGAGCGATCCCCCGGAGGGGATGTTACCTGCATCACAGTGACTCCAGAGGGAGATGCGGTGGAGGAGTCCTTGTCCCGGTGCCTCTCCTTCTTCTTCCGATGGCCTTCGGGGGGAGTGGACGCCTGCCTCAGTTTTTTCAGCTCCTTCTCCATAGAACTCATTTTCTTCTTTAGAATATGGGCTTCCAGAGATTGCTGCCGCCTTTTCCGGGCAGCCGCACTGAAACTGAGACCGGGTGATCTGGGCCTAGGCAGAACAGGCACAGGGAGTGGCCGTCCTCGTGCGGTAGTTGGACGCCGCATGAATCGCACTTATTCTTGTGCTCGAAGGGTGTAGGGCACGACATACACCGATGCTAGTACTGACGTTAGTCGAAAAATAATGATTTTGCGTAGAAAACCCGACGGGCGTAGGGGCTGACAAAGCACGCACTTCTTCCCCTGCACGAGCTAACGGCGGAAAGAATTGGAAGGCGGGCGTCTGGGACCGCCCCTTTATACTGATGTCTCCTGATGCTGGTCACCTGACGTGGGGGCGGTCCCTCGCCAGGGACTGCTAGCTAGAAATTTTCCTGTGGGGTCCTGCCGGCGTCAGTCCTATATGTAATTACCTACTGCAAGAGCCCTCTTGAAGTAAGATCATAGGTTTTCACATCAGTGTTTATTCAGGTACGGTTAAACATGGCTCATTTGGAGGTACAAATTCCATTGTTGTAAACAGGAGCGTTACCAACTGCTGCCAATTAGCACATATTTCCTGTCCCCTTAAATTTAATAGGAGGGGTTTGTGGGGATGCAAGATAATTATGTTGTGATTGGCTAGAATTTAGTAATTAGAACAGAACACATACACAACTAGCTGAATTCACAGTACTTACTACAGATGACCTCAAATCCATCCCAGAAGTCTCGGACTTTAACATCAGAGATGATAGCGCAGTTCCTGCAGTTTACAAGGTCGACATCCTGGTCTCCAAACTCGCTACTGAATGCCTCTGGTTTCCAGAGTGCTGCCTTCAACTTCTTCTGCACTCCAGACACAAGAACTGGCTGAGGGAGAGAGGGAGGAATGGCTCCAGGTTAGGCTCTGGATCTTAGGACTCCATATACTAATTAGATATAGAAAGGGAAAGTCATGTACTTCAATCAATCAATCAAGTCTTTACTTAACCAGGCGTTCATCGTTGAGCAGAAGCTCTTTTGCAAGATGGACCTGGGTGGAGCATGAACAATTGTATATACAGGTCAACACAGACATTTTACAAGGCAATACAGATAATACTGTTTACAGAGAGGAAAAAAAAAGTTCATATGTACATACAACTATACAGATATTGTATAGATTACAGGGTATTTACATACATAGAAGTGTCTACAGAAAGATAAAGCAGGTTATCTAAGGTTGCAGGAGGAAGTAACGGAAGAAAAAAATATACACTAGGTAGAGGCGAAGGTAGGGGGGAGGTAGGGGTAGAAAGACTAGGAGGGCACGGTGCACAGAGTGGAGTTGGTAAAACGGGATGTAGAGAAGGTGGATGGAGAAAAAGAGTATGTGTGAGCCCCGGGATTGAATGTTATAAAGTATGGGGCATGGTAGGATGTCACAACCCAGGGGTAGTGAGCTCCTATCCAAGGTTGGGAAAGGAAGGATAAGGGGATGGACGGGCCTAGTGTTGATAAGACAGGGGGATAAGAGAGAGAACAATTAGGCTTGTGAGGAGCAAGCTGGGGGGTCAGTACTTAACACTGGGTCTAGGCATGGCTATATACCAGTGCAGACACCGGTACTGGGTCTGAGTGGGTGAAGCAGTTACATACTTCTCTGACTGTACGGAAATAAAGCGTCTTGAAGGCATTTATACCGATTAGAGTGCTTAATTTGAGGGTTGTTTGTAGAGCATTCCATAACGTAGGTAGCACGAAGCTTATGGCTGCCCTGCCGAAGCGGGATTTTGCTTTGGGTACTTTAAGTGTAATAGCTGAGCAACTTCTTAAACGCGTATTTCCCAATTATACTCAGGGGAAGACAGCAAGAGATATAGTAAGGCAGCTTATTAGAGATGGCTCTATAGGTCCAGAGAGGCGCTTCGTGGCGCCCGAACTTTAGTGATGTCCACCCCACTGCCGCATATAGGGTGCAGTGATGCGGTCAAGGGAAGTCCTCTATAAACCTCAGTGCTCGATGGTAGAGTGTGTCCAGTTTAGCCATGTAAGAGTTGGGGCATTGGCTGTAGAGGAAATCGGCGTAATCAACCAATGATCGGAAAATGGATTGGACTAGTTGTTTCTTGGCATCTCTGGTGAGAAACTGGTTGATTCTAAAAAAAAAACAGGCCAAACCTTTGCTGAAGTCGTTTTAGCAAGTCCTCGATATGTTCAATGAAGGAGTCTCTTTGGTCTATCCAAACTCCCAGATACTTGAATTTTGTAACAAATTCTAGTTTTTCACCTAGAACTGTGGTAATTTGGGGAACTGTCCCACTGGACACAGGGTTAGCTGTACGGATGAAAGGGGAGAGGGCCATCGCTTTAGTTTTTTTGCTGTTAAGGAGTAGCTTTTTTTGGAGGAGTTGGCTTTGCAAAAGGTTGAATTCTGACTGTAGGTCATTGCAGGCAGCTTCAGGTGTTTGGCGACTCACGTAGAGAATTGTATCATCTGCAAACAGATGGATGTTGGCTTCTTTTATACAGCAGTCGATGTTATTAATGTAGACTGCAAAAAGGGCCCTAATATAGAACCTTGAGGTACTCCTCTTTGCAGAGTTTTTAAGGGGGACAGGCCTCCTTTGGCTTTAACTTGTTGAAGGTGCCCTCTAAGATAGTCAGTAAACCAGCGCAGAGAGGGGGGTCCACACCTATGGTTTGAAGGGAGGAGAAGAGCAGACTATGGTCGATGGTGTCGAAAGCCTTGCTTAGATCAAGGAAAACAGCACAAATGTACTTACTATAACTGAAGCGCTTTCTGAACATCATCTCCACAGAGTACCACACTTGGGTCTACGACGGAAGTGTAGGGACCCCGTGGGAGTAAACGTTTTGGTCAGCAACAGCTACAGGCTTAAGGTGCCTACGTGACATTGCATGGTGACGTGTGCCTGCTGATAACTGTTGGTGGCTCCCTCACCCACTTCAGTTCTGTCTGCCATAAGAGTAAGAAATGTGGGTAAGAAAAAGTACACAGTTGTGAGAAGTGACTCATAGGTCTCAGACGAGAACCAAGGAGAGTTAAAAAAAAACAAAAAAAAAACTAAAAAGGCAGCAGCTCGAGCAAGGTACCCTTCTGAAGCAGGGGGGAAGGTGGGCAGGGCAGCATGTCCTGCTGCAAGAGAGACTCTCGAAGATTTACTGTTACAGTAAGTTCGTACGCAACTGTACTATCTTCTTCGAGCCAATCTCTTGCAGCAGGCCATAACACATGGGAAGAAGCCCAGGCATTTATAATGCTCAAGGGTGTAGGAAGCAAACCATATCAAGTTAGGACAAGAGGCCGCTGAGGACGGCCTGTCCAAAATTGGCACACTTCTTGGAAGCAACGTCTAGACTGTAATGTTTCGTGAATGTATGTACATGAGACCATGTGGCGGCCTCGCAAATTTCCAAGGCTGAGACACCTCAAAAACGCACCGTGGAGGTAGCAGTGCCTTTAGTGGAGTGTTATTTCACAGACCCTGTGAGTGGTTTATCATATTTGTTATAGATGAAAGTAATTCAGTTGGCCAACCATGTGGACAAGCACTGCTTCAAAACCTGAATGCCCTGTCATCCTGGGGTGAAAGAAACTAAAAGTCATTCAGTTTTTCACAACTGTTCAGTGCAGAGAAGATAAAGTCTCAATGTTTTATGCACACAGAGTATCAAGCAGGGCTTCCCCTGGATTCTCATACTCCGCAAAATATACTGGCAACTGAATGGACTGATTCAGAGTAAATTCAGAAACCACTTTCAGGAAAAAAGAGGTGTTAGTACATAAGGACACCCGATCCATATGAAACTGTACGTAAGGTGGTTTGCACATAAGAGCCTGTAAGTCCGAGATACGTCTACCTGATGTATTTGCCACCCAAAAAAATTGTTTTCCAAGACAAAAATCAGAGCTCACATGTGTCTGCGGGCTCAAAATGACTCAGTTTTTCAAGCACAAAATTCAAATCCCACACTGGGATTGGGTCCCATATAAGGGGATGTAAGTGCAGGGTATCTTTCAAGAAGGTTCTTATCAGAGTCAACTGGGACAATGGTTTGTTGTCCACAGGTAAATGAAATGCAGAAATAGCCGCAAGGTGTGCTTTAAATCGAGGAATATTTCAGGCCACTCTCGGACAGAGAGAGCAAGTAGTCTAAGATGCTCTGTGGGGAACACCCATAGGGGCCCAAATCCCGGGAAGAGGCCCAACTGGAGAAGCATTTCCACTTCACAGAGTAGGAGGACCTCGTAGAGGGCTTCTGAGCCACCCTTAGGATCTCTGCTACCCTTGGGGACACCTGATAGCGAGAAAGGACTATGTCCCCGGGAGCCAAGAATGTAGGTAGCGAAGGTCCAGGTACAGCAGGGAGCTGTTCTCCTGTGATAGGAGGGCTGGACAAAGTGGCAGAGGAAGTGGATCCTGGTCCAAGAGTTGCAGAAGCAAGGGGAACCAGAACCTGCCTCGGCCAGTAGGGGGCTAGGAGAATCATAGACGCCCTGTCCTTGACCAATTTTAGAAGGACTCTCTGCAGGAGAGGAAAAGGCAGGAAAGCGTAAAGAAATTTTCCTGTCCAGGAACAAGATAAGGTGTCCTGCCATAAAGTTCCAGGACTTACCTCTAGAAAGCAGTAGAGAGGCAGTTTTGCATTTTGCCAAGAGGCAAAAAGGTCCAACTCCGGGTGTCCCCACTGGAGGAAGACGTCTTCTAAGACATCGGAATGGATTTCCCATTCGTGGGCCTGAGCAGTGGATCTGCTTAGGGCGTCTGCTAGGGTATCTGACACTTCGGGAACGTGGACCGCCAGAAGGTAAATGCCCTTCTGCATCGCCCCCATGGATTCTCGGCAGAGAGGGTATGAATGGGTACCGCCTTGTTTGTTCAGGTAGTGAACTACTGCTGAACTGTCTGATTGCACCTGAGGGATTAAGGTCTCGAAGGCCTGTAAGGTGTACAAGACAGCCCTCATTTCCAAGATGTTGATGTGAAGACGAGCTTCCACCTTCATCCAAGAGCCCTGGCACCAAACTTCCTGAAGATGGGCATCCCAGCCCAACAGGGAGGCGTTTGTCATTAGAATGAGATCTGAGACTGGGGGATGGAATGACACACCCCTCAGTTGACTGTCCGTGGACTTCCACCATTGCAAGGCGCGAAGCACTGGGAAAGATAACAGGACCAAGGCATCAAAGTCGTCAATCATCTGATCCCGTTGGACACAGAGGGTCCAATGAAGAACCCTCATGTTGAGTCTGGCATAGGGAACAGTTGAAATAGTAGCTGCCAAATGTCACAGGAGTTGAAGGTAGTCCCTTGTGGAGACATACCAAGTCTCCAGTCTCAATATAAGAGCCAGAATGGCGTCTGCCCAAACACTGGAAGAAAAGCCATACCCAGAAAGGTGTTCAGCACTGCTCCTATATATTGGAGAGTTTGTGATGGGTCCATCATAGACTCTGGATGGCTGACCATGATGCCCACCATGGAGAACATCCATAGGGTGAGTGTCAGGGTGTATTCTAACATGGGGCATGTTGACGCCTTGAGGAGCCAGTAGTCCAGGTATGGAAAGATGTAAAGGCCTTCCTGGCAGAGGGCCACTGCCACTAGACATTTTGTAAACACCCTTGGGGCTGAGGAAAAGCTGAAGGGGAGGGACCGAAACTGGAAATGACAGCCCTAAAACCAGAAGCATAAGAACCACTGGTGAGCTGGGTGCATCAGGATATGAAGGTACGCGTCTTTCAGTCCACCGTATTCAGCAGGGGGAGCAGGGTGGGGAGAGTCACCATCCTGAATTTTTGATATCGTATGTAGAGGTTGAGACCCCTGAGATCCAGAATGGGGCGTAAATCCCCTGTCCATTTTGGAACCAGATAAAATGAGGAGTAAAATCCCGAGCCCCTCTGATGGATGGGAACAGGTTCTATGGCATGTTTCTGTAACAAAGCATCTATTTCTACCCTCAGCACCAAAGCGTGGTCTGGAGGGTAAGGAGAGACCCGAGGAAGCAAGGGAGGACGACTGATCAAGTCCAATGTATGACCGTACTGGACCAACTGAAGAATCCAGAGGTCTGACGTGATCCCTTGCCAACCTCCGAGGTGCAGGGAAAACTTGCCCCCAGATGGCGGCCGGAGACAGGCCTTCAAGCTGGCCCTGCTGAGGTGCAGCAGGGACATACCTGGACGTTTTTGGGGCATTTCTTGGGTGAGGTAGAGATATCTGAGCCTTTCATTTGTTAGTGGGTGGTCTCTGAGCATTAGGGCTACCCCCAATTGGAGCGAACACAAAAGGATCCCCTGTATGCAGGTTTTGCTTGAGGACAATACAGGGTCCTAACAGACTAAAAGGTACAACTCGAGTCCTGCAAGCCTTTCAAAATGTCCTGGGCCTGTGGCCCAAAATGTCTGTCCCCTTTAAAGGGAGCATTGAGGATGGATTGTTGTATATCCTGTGAGAATCCTGAAACCCTCAGCCATGCACGGTGTCGGAGGCAAA
Organism: Neoceratodus forsteri; assembly: GCA_016271365.2. Classification (NCBI taxonomy): domain Eukaryota; kingdom Metazoa; phylum Chordata; order Ceratodontiformes; family Ceratodontidae; genus Neoceratodus; species Neoceratodus forsteri. Next base: position 483,896,391 of record CM028130.1, read on the forward strand.
CACCTGCAGAGGAAGCCTGTGCCAAAGGATCAGTGGTATCAGAGGGAGCCCTTCGCAAGTGGCGGTAAATGGCAGCAGCAGTGGAAAGCTTCACATTAAGATCCTCTTGAGGCTGGCCAGCTAGAAGGGACTGGACTGATTATAGAGTAACTTTTAGGATCTCCTCCGGGTATCTGAAGGTGACCCATATAATAAGGATACGCATGGACATTGTAGCCCAAGCACAGACTCTGCATCCGCAAGGGGAGGGACGACCAAGGTCAGGCTTTCCGGAATACCAAGGTATTGGGCCAACTTTTTTCTGGAGGCATCCTGTTCCGTAGTATGAAATCCAAAAGTTTTCTGCAGATGGACCATAAGATCCGAGAAGGAAGGGTCATTTGGAGGAGAACAGGGCAGTGCTGGCGCAGGTTCCCCCTGAAGGGAAGATGCCTCGAAGGACACCTGGCATTCATGATCCTGGTCCATTTCCTCCCCCCTCTTCTTCTAAGCCTGCCATGTCCCATTCCTGGGGATGACATTCCCGAGAGGCTGGAGAGGAGCTTTCCATACTGGAGGCGAAGGAGGCCTGGAAGGGGCGGGGGCGGCAGGGACCACCACCCTGGAAGGCGAGGGGAGGATCTAGTAAGGCCCATAATGGACTGGACAAGAGTCTGAATGTCCACCATGGCCAGTTGATCCCCTGAAGAAGTAGGGGCCATGGATTGAACAGGCACCACAGAAAGAATGGCAGAAGACAAGGGGCCCAGCCGTCCCGTCAATGTGGAGGGGTGCACATCAGATCCCAACACCACTGACGAAGGAGAAGCCATTATAGGGTTTCCAAAAGGGTGTCCAGCTGGGGATGAAGCAATCGTCGCATGTGGAGCAGTGCTCGTCGACGGGAACACAGTCGAAAAGAGAATGGTGGCATTCTGATAAGGAGCCACTGTTGACGGGTGACCCGTGGAATAGCTTGCTGCTGGCACTGTCGACGGGAGAACTGCTGGAGGAGCCGTGGCCATCATTTAAGGGACGATGGTCAGAAAGACATAGAAGGAGGCAGCGGTGGTAGCTGCAAGGTAACTCCAACAGTCACTGCCGACGGAGGGGTCATCGATGAAGGAAGACAGGGACCCACAACTGTTGCCGGAGAAGACGGTAGAGCAGTGGATTCCCTCCTAATACCTTCTTAGTGGAATTCAAGGACTAAGACGACGAAGATGGCAGTGCAGGAAAAACATGCTTGGATTTGGATGTGTGTTTCTTCCCGGCCCCATGAGTCATTGAAGAGGGTGACTCTCCCCTGCGAGACCCTGAGGAGGAGGTCGAAGACTCCCCTGTAGTGGAGCGTTGCTGTTGCTCCATCAGGTGTTCCCCGAGTTGCTGGAGCCTTTGATGCTTTGTAGCCTTGTTGAATTGCTGGCAGAGGACACACACCCTGGTGTCATGTTCAGGACCTAGGCACCAAACACGCACTTAGTAGAGGTCCTCAGTTGCGATTCTACGGCCACAGGAACACTTGGAATAAGGGTTCCGAAATCATCAGTAGATGAACCTACTGAAATGAAGTTTTGGTCGGTAGAATTCTTCGTCTACGAACTGAAGAAAGTTGGAATCTGGAAGAGGACGTGATGCTTACTCTGTCACGGTTGAAAAGAACTGAGGAGCATCAGGGACCTCCCCTTTTTATATGTGCTAAAGCACACCACGTGATGACAGGAAGTGGAGGTTCCTGGGTCGACTACTGAGAAGTTATCTGGGGGATGGGACACTTGTGGATGATATCCCATGTGTTATGACCTGCTGCAGGAGATTGGCTCGAGGATGATCTATGTTTGCAGGAGACAGGGAGAAAGAGAATTTAAGGAACAGAAGCAGCAAGGGTCACACGAAGGCAAGGGTCCAGGATTTCAGGCGGACCGACTTTGCAAAGATGGAGAAATGTCTTAGGAAACCACTAGCAAGGAAAAAGAAAAGGGGGTGGGGTGCAGGAACAATAGGAGAATCTTAAGGGAGCCATAGCAGAGGCAACAAGCCACTGCATTAGGTAAGTAAGAAAAACAAAGAGAAAGGAAAAAAAAACACTATGGTTCTCAAAGGAAGTGACTGAGAAGGTAAGGGCAAAAGTAAAAAAAATACTTACCATAGTAATTGTGTTTCTTCCCAGTGATGCTCAGATATTCTTAACTTTATGCACTAAGCCTGTAGGGTTGGACTGCCCGGAGAGATGGAACACTTTATAAGTGAGCATCTTTCAAACACTGCCTCTACTAACCACCTGTGTTCTAACCTCTTCAGATTTTATAAAGGAGCCTGAAAAGATGGCTCAGGATAATGTAATAATACTAAGAATTCCTTATCATTAAAATTGGGGTTACCCAATCTGGATTTTACTAAAAATAATTCTCCAACTGGAGGGAAAAAAATTTAAATAAGTTAGAACAACATGCCAGAAAAATTAACCAAAAATAAACAATGAGCTCTGTTCACCTACTTGTACAGGTGCAGTGGATAATGTTCCCCCAAGGATGTAAAGTGATAACTGGCACTAGCATGCGGAGTGCAGAGGCTGAAGTTCTGGAAGGGGAGGTAGGGAAGGAAGAAAAAAATACTCACCTTAGTAATGTTGTTTCTTCTAATGGAGTCTTGCTATATTATGACATATGCAGTATAACCCCAGGTTAGAACTGCTCCGGAGGTGAAAGAGTTAACTTCCATGCAGGGCATGGAATCTTGAGCGCGAGCTCGGTTGAACACACTGTCTGTTGAAGCTCAAACTTAAACTGTCAGATCTTTACGAGCAAAACTCACTAAGGTTCTGTGTGGAAGCCGTCAGAACCTACACTAGCCACTGGCTACTAACTACAAAAACACCTTTTGTTCTCCGATCCCAAAACAAAGACTCAAGTCGGGGATTCAAGAAGGAAAATTTAAGCATAACACCTAAGCACCCTAGAAGGGTGAAATAAAGTGGGCATCAAAGAAGTGCCAACATTGCACTGCCCACCCACATCCCAAAACAGAGGTTCTGAGAGAGGCAGGCTGGGGAGGTCATAATATAGCAAGACTCCATTAGAAGAAACAACATTACTAAGGTGAGTAATTTTTCTTCAAACAACATGAATCTTGCTATATTATGACATTTGCAGACTACACAGCAGTACCTCCATGGAGGAGGGACAGAATCTACTTGGGAAATAGGCTCTGAAGCACAGCTGTGCCAAATCGAGCATCACTCCTAGCCTGGATATCCAAGGAGTAATGCTTAGTAAAAGTGTGAATTGTTTTCCAGGTAGCTGCTTGACATATCTCTAGGACAGGAATGTCCCTGGCAGCAGCCAGAGACGCAGCTGTACTTCTGGTAGAGTGAGCCCTCGGGCCTGAGGGAGGAACCTTACCCAGTTTTTCGTAACAGAATTGGATACAAGAGACAATCCACCTGGCAATGGATCTTTTAGTGGCAGGTTTCCCTTTACCAACCTCACCATAAGTGAGGAACAATTGGAGGGATTCGAACCTGTGACCCTTGGTACGTTCTATATAGTAACTAAGGGCTCTTTTGACATCTAAACTGTGCAGTCTCCTCTCACCAGAGGAGGAATGGTCAGTGAAGTACACAGGAAGAGACATGGACTGATTAAGGTGAAAGTCTGAAACCACCTTAAGCAAAAACTTCCTGTTAGTCCTGAGGACTACCTTATCTCTATGAAAGGAGATAAAATCAGGCTCCACTGACAAGGCTTGTGTAGCTCACTTATGCGCCTGGCAGAGGTGATGGCTACCAGAAACACAGTTTTCCAAGTCAAGTACTTAAGCTCTGCTGAAGACAATGGCTCAAAAGGGGGTTGCATAAGCTGAGCGATGCAAATATTAAGATCCCAAGCAGGGGCAGGGTCCCTGAACGGGGGGTTGGTGTGGAAGCAACCCTTTAAAAAACTTGGAGAACACAGGGTGAGCTGATGAAGAGGGCTTACCTGCTGACAAGAAGACAGACACAGCTGCCAAGTGCACTTTTAGGGTAGCTGGTCTCAGCCCCAAGGAATTCAAATGCACCAAATAATCCAGGATCGTGGGCACACCAGTAAATTCTGGGGAAATATGTTTACCAGCACACCATATGGAAAATCTCTTTCATTTTGAATTATAGGTAGCCCTGGTGGAAGGCTTCCTAGAGGCCTTCAAGATATCCAATACACCTTGAGAAAGGTGTAGGTCCGCAAACTAACTCTTCAAGAGCCAAGCCTTGAGATTGAGAGATTTGAGGTTTGGATACCAAACTCTCCCCTGGGCACAGGTTAACAGGTTGTGATTCCTAGGAAGACATAGGGGAGGGTGGACTGCTAAGGACATGAGGAGTGGGTACCAGGGCTGCCTGGCCCAATCTGGAGCAATCAGGATCATCTTGCAGGATTGAGATCTGATTCTGACTAGCACTTTGAAAAGAAGGGGGAAGGGGGGAAAAGCATAGAGAAACTTCCCTTCTCAACTGAGAAGGAAGGCATCCAGAGGGATTGAGCCCAACACTGGGGGCCTGCAGCTAAAAAGGGGAAGTTGGTGATTGTCTGGGGCTGCAAAGAGATCTATTTGCGGAGTGCCCCATCTGGCACATATTACCTTCAGTACTAGGGGATCCAGTGCCCATTCGTGATGGCCCTGGGAAATCCTGCTGAGAGCATCCGCTAGGACATTGTCCTTGCCTGGGAGGTGAACTGCCGTAAAGGAGGCGTTCAGAGAATAAGCCAGAGACCACAACTTCATTGCTTCGGTGCACAAGGCCGTAGACAGAGTGCCCCCTTGCTTGTTGATGTACCACATTGTAGTGGTATTGTCTGTTCTGACCTGAACCACCTTGTTCTGGACAGATGTGGAAAAAACCTGGAGTGCTAGAAAAACTGCTCTGAGCTCCAGCAAATTGATGTGGAGCAGAGATTCCTGAGGGGACCACAGCCCTTGGGTGGAAAGGTTGCCCATGTGAACTCCCCACCCCAAGAGGGATGCATCTGTAGTAAGGGTCAAGGAGTGAAGGGAACCCCCTGTCTCAGATTGTTCTGATCCTGCCACCACTGAAGGGCCTGGATCAGGGTTCGAGTCACTGGAATCAATTTGGTTAGGGGATCTGTCCTTTGAGACCAAAAGGCTCTCAAATGGAGCTGAATGTCCCTCATCTGAAATCTCGCTCCCTGCACCACTACTGTAGAAGCAGTCATGTGCCCCAGGAGCTGTAGAAAATGCCTCGCTGGTCGAGAGACCTGCAGGGTGAAAGAGGAGGCCAGAGACACCAGGGTCCTTGCTCTTTCCAGAGGAAGGAAGGCTCTGGCTTCTTTTGTGTTCAGTTCTGCGCCTATAAAGGTGAGAAGCTGGACGGGCTCCAGAACTGACTTTGGAAGATTGAGAAGGAAACCTAGAGATGTAAGCAGCTGTTGGGTCACTTGTAAATGTAGTTTGACCTGTTCTGGAGACTGGCCTACAATGAGCCAGTCGTCCAGATAAGGAAAGATGGCAATCTTTTGCCTTCTTAAATGAGCAACTGCTACTGCCAGGCATTTTGTGAACACCTTTGGAGCTGAGGTGAGGCCGAAGGGCATTGCTCTGAACTGGTAATGGCCTGAGGGCAGTTCGAATCTGAGGTACTTTCGATGGGAGCTTCTGATGAGAACATGGAAGTAGGCATCCTTGAGGTCCAGGGAGGCTAGCCAGTCCCCTGGCCTTAGAGAGGGTTAAATGATCCCCAGGGTCACCATTTTGAACTTTGGTTTAAAAAGGTGCTTGTTTAGATACCTGAGATCCAGAATGGGCCGCCATTCTCCTGTCTTTTGGGGTAAGGAAGTACCTGGAGTACAACCCTTTCCTGGTGTATGGGTAGAACCCTTTCCACGGCTCTGAGAGCCAGGAGGGAAGAAACTTCTGCTTCCAGGGCAAGTGCCTCTGATGGGTTTGCAGGTGGAAAAGACCTGGCTCTCATCTTCGGAAATTTTTTGAAGCTGAGAACCAGTCCCTGGCTTACTACTTCCAGGACCCACTTGTCTGATGTTAAAGACTTCCAGTCCTGGACAAAGTAAGCCAGCCTGCCCCTACCGTAGTGGAGAATCGGCCCTGGCTACCCCATCAGGGAGCCTGTTTTGCAGGGGCTTTGGGTTGAGGGTAGAAGCAGGCTTACTAGAGCCCCTTCTGCCCCTTCCTCTAAAGAACCCCCTCTGGGCATAAGCAGAAGAGGAGGCCTGGGCTTGGTAAAACGGCCTATGAAAAGGCCTGCCCCTGACATGCTGCCTTTGAGGAGTGACTTGCCTTTCTTTGGCCTGTGCACTCCTATAGGTGGTCCTATACTCATCCATTTTCTTCATATAATTCTCTGTCTGCTCCCCAAACAGAGAATTTCCCACAACAGGAAAATCCATAGCCTTAGACTGGGTATCTTGTGACAGGACAGTACATCTGAGCCAGGCCATTCTGTGAAGAGACACAGATGTAGTCATAACTCTTGATGAAACATCATTAGAGTCTACAGCAGCATGAAATTGCACCTTGGATGCCTCAATACCATCCGCAGCCACCTGCTCCAGCTCCCTGGCAAGCTGTTCAGGGGCCTGTTTTGCTAGGGCCAGGACAGTATCCCACCTGGATTTCTGGTACCTAGCTACGTAAGCCATATAATTTGCCTGTCTGAGTCCCAAAGATGCTGCCATGTACTGCTTTTTTGCCATGGCATCCATCCTCCTGGAATCCTTTTCAGGAGGGTGAGAGGCTAGAGGAATATTAGCCTTGTCACAGGCTGCAGCCTGCACTACCCCACATGGCTGCACTGCTGGGATAGGAACTCCGTATCAGAGCCTGATAAAGCATACCTCTTGTCCATCCTTTTATCCACAGGAGGATAGAATGAGGAGTTCTCAGAATTTTTACTGTCTGTTTCCTAAAAGATTTATGCAAGGAATAGACAGTCTCTAGACTCTGGAATATCCATCATTTCCACAAAATCAGGCTCTTCTTGATCATCAACAGCTTCCTCAACAGGGAGTTGCAGAGTGTCAGCAACTTTCTTGTAAAACAAAAATGAGAAGGGGACTCAGATAGCCTGGGAGGAATACTCCTGAGGGTGTGTCTGGAGATGTCCGTTCAATGGGCACATCCAGACTTTCAAAATCACACTCACTCTCCTCGTACTCTCCTCCCTTCCCCGGTTCATAAAAATCTTCAAAATCATAATCTTGAACTCGGAACCGACCGAACCGGGCACTTCCCTAATGGTGCCGGTTCGGACGGAACTGGGGAAAGAGACTGGACAATTTGAATAGCTTTGGCTATTTCCTCAGCGGTTGGAGAAAGAACTTTAGGCCCCAAACTAGCTGACCTTCTAGCCCTTTTAGTTGGAACCGGCTCCTCAGAGCTGGCTCTTCGTTTGCCCGAGGAAGCATCGCCCTGGTCAGAGGGCACTCCCTCAGGTTCGGTAGGAACCGAACCGGGCTGGCCATCCGGGTCAGCGGACTTTTTGGCCTCCCTTTCCCTGAGCCTACCAACTCTTTTTTCCATGGTGGCAGCAGGAAAATTCTTACAAATCTGGCAGTCTGCATTGAGGTGGTCAAACCCCAGACAATATACACATATGGTGTGTGGGTCAGCCTTAGCAAAGGCTTCCCCACAGAGGCCACAGTGCTGAAACCCAGTGGGTCCGGTTTTTCTTTTGGGTTTCTCCGACATAGTGCCAGCCTAACCAAAATTTGCCCGTTAATGGCAATCCACCAAGCAAGACTCTCTTATCGGTTCCCAACCGTGTCACGGGTCGTGGAAAAAAACGTAATAAAATCTTTTTTTAGAACCGATAAGAACCGGGAACCGCACTCTAAAGGGCTAGAAGGTAATTTTAAATACCCCTCTGATCGGTTCAAACCGAACCGAAAGACGTTTACAAGTTCCACACAGAAGAAAAAATAATAAATAAGCCTATCTATTACTTACAATACCACAGACAGAGCTTGAACCGACGACTGTGGTTAAATTTCGGTAAAATAAACCGAGAATTACACTTTAAAACTGACAAACGAACCCAGCAGCAGGAGGAATCTCCGGAGCGACTGTTCAGTGAGGCGGAGTAAAGAATCTGACAGTTTAAGTTTGAGCTTCAACAGACAGTGTTCAACCGAGCTCGCGCTCAAGATTCCATGCCCTGCATGGAAGTTAACTCTTTCACCTCCGGAGCAGTTCTAACCTGGGGTTATACTGCATATGTCATAATATAGCAAGACATCATGTTGTTTGAAGTTAAGAATATCTGAGCATCACTGGAAAGAAGCACAATTACTATGGTAAATAATTTTTTCTTCTAACCCCAGTAATGCTCAGTATATTCTTAACTTTATGCAGACTACCAAGCAGTATCCCTGGAGGTGGGCAAAGAGCTTTATTTTGGAAACAGACTTTGCAGGACTACTGTGCCAAACTTAGCATCACTTCTGGATAAAATATCCAGGTTGTAGTACTTTGTAAATGTGTGTACTGTTTTCCAGGTAGCTGCTTTACATATATCCACTAATGGGACGTCCCTGGCTGCTGCTAGAGTAGCAGTTGTCCCTCTTGTAGAATGAGGCCTTAATCCTGGTGGGGGCTCTCTGACAGCACTAGTGTAACTGAATTGGATACACTGGAATATCCAACGAGAAATAGATCTTTTTGAGGCTGGATTACCTTTTCCCACATCCCCATAGGTCAGGAACAATTGGTTTCTATCCTGTCTAAGGGCCTTAGTGGCTGTCATGTAATGACTAACGACCCTCTTCACATCTAAACTGTGCAGTCTTCTTACACCAGATAGTCCTGATCAATAGAGAGAGCTTGAAGCTCACTGATTCTTCTTGCAGAAGTCATTGCCACTAGGAAAACTGTTTTCCAAGTGACATATTTAAGGTGAGCTGTGGCCATGGGCTCGAAGGGGGCAGCCATCAGCTTAGCTATACACACATTCAGATCCCAAACTGGGACTGGTGGCCTGTGAGGAGGGTGCAGATGATCACGGCCCTTAAAGAACCTTTTGAAAATAATGTTAGAAGCCAATGTCACATTTTTCCCAGCAGAGAGGTAAGCAGACACTACTGCACGGTGGACCCTGAAAGAACTGGATTGTAGACCCAGGGAGTGTAAGTGAGTGAGATACTCCAATACCTCTGATAAGCTAGCTTGGGCTGGAACCAGAGTCTTGCCCAAACACCAGATAGAAAATCTCTTCCATTTGGAAGAATAATTTTTTGTAGTTGAGTGTTTTCTGTAACCTCTTAGAATACTTAAGACAGATTCAGGAAGTTTTAAATCAGCGTATTCTAAGTCTTCAAGAGCCAAGCCTTGAGATTGAGAGACTTGAGGTTCAGGTACAATAAGGTTCCCTGATTGGAGGTCAATACGTTGTGCCTCCGAGGAAGATGTATTGGATTCACAACAGACATTGAGAGCAAGAGAGAGTACCATGGCTGCCTCGGCCAGTCTGGAGCTATCAAGATCAGAGATGCTGTATGGGATCTGAGCTTGACCAGTACTCTGTAAATGAGAGGGAAAGGAGGGAAAGCATAGAGGAACCTCCCTGACCAGTCCAGACTGAGGGCATCCAGAGGAAAAGTTCCCTGATCTGGAAGTCTGCAACAATACTGTGGCAGGTGGTGGTTCTGGTGGGATGCGAACAATCCCACCTCAGGAGTACCCCACCTTCTGAAAATAACTTGTACCACCTGCCTGTTTAGGGTCCACTCGTTGAGGGCCTGGTTTATTCGACTCAAAGCATCTGCCAGGGTATTGTCCTTTCCTGGCAAGTGAATTGCTTGTAGAGACGCTTCTAATGAATAGGCCAGAGTCCAAATCCTTATGGCCTCCGAGCAGAGGGGGCCTGACCTTGTGCCTCCTTGCTTGTTTATGTAATACACTGTGGTGGTATTGTCTGTTCTGACCTGCACCACCTTGCCCTTGACTAGGTGAGCAAAGGTTTTTAGAGACAGCAGCACAGATCTGAGTTCCAGGAGATTTATATGCTGAAGAGACTCTGAGGCTGACCAAGTGTCCTGAGTTGTGTGATTCCCCTATATGGGTGCCCCAGCCCAAGAGGGATGCATCTGTTGTGAGGATCACTGAAGGATTCTCTTTTTGAAAGGGAACGCCTTGTCTTAAGTTGGATTCCTCCTTCCACCACAAGAGGGCCTATAGCAGTGACCTTGTTACTGGGATGAGCTTTGAGAAAGAATCTTTTCTTTGGCACCAGTGGGACCTGAGATGGAACCGAGTGTCCCTCATGTGAAACCTTGCAACTAGGACTGTGCCTGTAGATGCTGCCATATGGCCTAATAGCCGAAGAAACTGTCTTGCAGTTTTTGGATTGTGGAGCTTGAAAGAGTTTGCTATTATCTGAATGTTTTTTTACCCTCTCTCCAGGGGCAGGTATGCACTGGGCTGTAAGGTACTGATTTCTGCTCCTATGAAGTGCAGCACTTGTGTAGGAGTGCAGAATTGCTTTTTGTGATTGATTAGAAATCCAAGGGACTCCAGGAGGTCCTGAGTGACCTTCAGGTCTTGCTGCACCTGCAGAGGAGATTTTCCCACTACCAACCAGTCGTCCAGGTAAGGGAAAACAGCTATTCCCTGTCTGCGAAGATGTGCCACTACAGCTGCCAGGCACTTTGTGAATACCCTTGGGGCCGAAGAAAGGCCAAAAGGCAGGGTTGAAAACTGGTAGTGAACTGAATCTGAGGTATATTCTGTAAGACTCTTACGGGGATATGAAAATAGGCATCTTTCAAGTCCAGTGATGCCAACCAGTCTGCTTTCTGAAGTGCTGGCAGACTCAGAGCCAAAGTTACCATCTTGAACTTTGGTTTTCTTAAGAACTTGTTTTAAGCTCTTAAATCCAGTATAGGCCGCCACTCCCCACTTTTCTTTGTGGTCAGGAAGTATCTGGAATAGAAGCCCTTTCCCCTTTGAGACTTTGGGACTGGTTCCACTGCTTTTAACTGCAGTAAGTTTCAAACCTCTGCCTCCAAGAGCACTTTTTCTGCTAGGGAGGGAGAGCTGAATACTTTGGATTTTTGAAAAGGAAAGGACTTGAATCCCAGAGACAGACCCTGTTCTGCCATCTCAAACACCCACTTTGTCTGTGGTGATTTTCAGCCAATTTTAGAGAAAGTGGGAGAGTCTGCCCCGACAGGTGGGAAGAAAGCAGCCTGCAGTTCAGGGGGTCTGTTTAGTTTGTGGCTGAGGCTGGGTATGAGACCCTCGCCTCGAGCCCCTTCTGCCCCTGCCCCTAGAGTAACCCTGCTGTGGGTACTGCTGGTACTGGGGTAATGCCACAGGTTGGAAGAAGGGCCTGGTGTAAAAGGACCTGCCCCGGCCTCCCCTTCAATAAGGCCTGGTGGATGTAGAAGCTCTTTCTTTAGCAGAGTTGCTTCTGTAAGTGGCTTTATACTCATCCACCTTCTTCATATATGCTAAGGTTGACTCCCCGAAGAGAGAATTTCCTTCTAGGGGAAAATCCAGGGCCTTTAGTAGTGTATCCTGAGTAAGGTTTGTGGCCCTAAGCCAAGCAAACCTCCTCTGTGCCACTGTGTTTGCCATCCATCTGGCTGCAGTATCATTAGTGTTAGCAGCCATTTGGAACTGGTACTTAGCTGCCTCCAACCCAAACCTGGCAGTTTCAGCCAGGTTGTCTGACAAGGGTGAAGGAGCTTTCTGGGACATGGCCAGGACTGACTGCCACAGGAATTTTTGATACTGGGCAGTATATGCCTGGAAGGTAGCCTGACGCATAGCCAAAGAGGCTGACAGGTACCCTTTCTTGGCCATACTTTCAATCTTTCTAGAGTCCTTGTCCAGAGGGTGTGAGGACAGAGGGATCCTAGCCTTGTCACAGGCAGCCTGCAGTATGACCCCCTGGTGGTCGGGATGCTTCATTGCTTGTGTCAGGTCCAATCATGCTCCACTACCTGCTTCTAAATTTTCTACCAAAAGATGTCGATGCAACTTTGACCCTGGGAAGTATATTTCAGAGCTGAGCCGCTCCATGCGCTGGCAGGACTTTTACCTAGCTAAATCTGTCGCCTCAGCATACGACATTTTTCAAGAAATTGTGTTAGGAGCACTTACTAGGCAAGCACTAGTGAAGGTCAGAGTCAGGAACAAATCTTGTCAGTGGTTTACTGAGGAATTGAAGGATGCAATGCGGAATAGGGACATGCTTTGGAAAACTGCCCGAAAAACTAAACTTACAAATGATTGGATTTCCTTCAGGAGAGCGAGAAACCTTTGCACTAAGATGGTTAGAGAAGCAAAGGCTAATTTCTTTTGCTCACAACTTGATCTCTCGGCCAACTGCCTCTCCAAATTCTGGAGGATAATTAAGAGTATAGAAGGCCATTTGGCCGGGACTTCCTTGCCCACCAAAATCTCGATGAGTACTACCGCACTTACTGATAAACTGTCAATCCTTGATGTCTTCAACAATCATTTTGCTACAGCAGGTCTCGCCTTCGATTCTTCCCCCACCAGTAATCTTCGAGCGCGACTTGGGGTTGATAAACAAGGCACCTCCTCCTCCAGTTAGACCTTCTCGCTTCAACCCACATCTCTGAAAGAGGTGGAAGATCTCCTGTTAAAATTGGACGTCAGAAAAAGCACAGGTGCCGATCACATCGACCCATTTTTTCTGAAGATGGGCTATAGGGTCCTAGCTGCGCCTATTACACATCTGTTTAACCTATCTCTGTCACAAGGCGACCTTCCTCCCATCCGGAAAATGGCACGTCATCCTTTTTTTTTTTACGTCAGGTGACCCCTGTGACCTCAATAACTATAGGCCTATTTCTCTTCTCCCTATCCTGTCTAAGTTTTTGGAAAAAATCGTGAACACCCAGCTCAGGAACCATCTGGAATCGCCAAAATTTCTCAACCCATTACAATCAGGGTTCAGAGCACAACACAGCACTACTTCCGCTTTGGCCAAAGTCATTAATGATTTGCAGAGTGAGTTGGATAATAAGAACTTAGTCTGTGCAGTTTTCCTGGACCTAAGTAAGGCCTTCGATACCATTAATCATAGTCTGCTCCTCACATCCCTTCAAACCATTGGACTGGATGCTCTTTCTCTCAGACGGTTGGGCAACTACTTCGCTGACCGTTCACAGCAAGTAAAAGCGGATGGTGAAATCTCTCCTTTGAAATCCCTTCAGAGAGGCGTTCCCCAAGGTTCCATTTTGGGACCCCTGCTCTTTGCACTTTACATCAACAGAATCGATGCTACCATCAAAAAGTCCCATATTCACCTATTTGGAGATGATACAGTACTTTACTCTAGCGGATGTTCCCCCCACATGGCATGCTCAGAGCTACAGGACGATTTCAATCGGCTACAGACTCAGCTCCTAAAGCAGAAGCTGCTTCTAAATGCCAAGAAGACAAAAGCGATGTTCTTGTCGCCCGTCCCTAACCTAGTAAATCCAGCTGCGACAGGGCTACTCCCCCCCAATTACTACAATACTGGGTGAACAGTTGGAGTATGCATCAAAATTTAAATATTTGGGGGTTTGGCTGGACTCTAAAGTCTCCTTCGTTGTTCACATAGAAGAGCTAGTAGAGAAACTTAGAATGAGACTTGGCCTTTTCTATAGGATAAAAAATTCCCTCACCAGGGATGCAAAATTGAGGCTAGTCCAAACTACCTTTCTCTCTTTATTAGACTACGCTGATTTCCTCTATAGCCAGGCTCCTGCAGGTGCTCTTTCCAAACTTGATATGCTCTACCATAGAGCTCTAAGGTTTATAATGGGCCTTCCCTATTCCACCCATCATTGCTCCCTGTACTCGGCGGTAGGTTGGTCATCCCTTAGCTTTAGACGCCAGAGGAAAGCTGTGATCTGGATCTACAAAAGCATCCTAAATAAACTGCCCGATTACATCTCGGACTGCTTACCTCTCTGCTCATTAAGTAAGTATGCTCTGAGATGTGCCTCTTCTATTTTGCTGAAAGCTTCCAAGGCCAAATCTCGGTTTGGAGGGGCATATATTTGGCACGCATGGCCCCTTTTGTGGAACAAGATACAAAAGAATCTAAAAATCAATTACCCCATTAGTCTGGCAGCTTTCAAAACCTTATATACATTCCATTTAAAAGAATCTTGTGTCTGCTACTCCTGACCTAGGTCCTCCTTTCCCTTCAGAGCTTCCTGCTCTATTCTCTGACCTTGCCCCTGCTTCGTCATGACTTAAGGTCACTTTCTGTTGTTGACTCCACTCACTGCCTTCCCCCTTCACTCCCCTGCCCACATCTACACTTTATATCCACTTACCCGTGACTATTAACCCCTATTTTTGTCTATCTGTTTTTGATTGCCTGAGCATATTCTTGTACCTACTGTTTCCCCCCATGTTCTGCACTTTGTATACGATGCACGAATTATCTATCTGTAATTAATGTTTTACAATCTTTTGTACCATTTACTTGCATTTATACTGCCTTTGCCTAATTGTTGTACACATAATTGACACTGTATGTTGATCTCACCTAAATTGTAATTGTTGTACACATACTTGAAATCGTATATTGGTCTCACCTAAATTGTATTACCTATTGTTTGTCCCAGGTCCACCTTGAAAATGAGCTTGCTCAACGGTGCCCACCTGGTTAAATAAAGATTTTGATTAATTGATTGAGAAAATTAGCTCCGTCCCTTTCCAGCTTGTACTTCTCATCCATCCTCCTGTCTATAGGAGGGGTGGAATTTGGTGCCTGTAAAATCTTTAATACATCCTTTTTAAAGAATTTATAGACAGGGAGGAGGAGAGCCTTTGTGGGTGTTAACATCATTTTTTTTTTTTGCGCCTCCCCCTTCTTCCTGGCTGCCCACTCCTTCGGGTCTCCACTGCCCCTCCCAACTACCTGCCCCGATTCCCACACTGGCTACCAACCTCATATGGTGGTCCCCCCGGGTAATCCAGCGTATCCCTTCGCCGGATGGTCCCCCTCCTCCGAGGGGGAAGGCACCGGTGGGCGTGCCAGCGCACACTATTAGGCCCAGGGTACCGCTGAGGTGTGTCGGTCATGGGATCGATGCAGCGGAGGACAGAGAGACAGTCATCCAGCCAGCCAGGAAGCGTTTTCCTGTTTTTTTCCTACGTGAGTGACGTCCCAGGCGTCCAAGGCATACGCCGATGTCACTGCTGTACTCCAGCCTCCACTGTGGGAATCGCTTGCACGTCTTATCACCCTCCCGGAGAGGAGAGCTGTCCCAGATGCTCCATCCTTCTCCCCTCCTCAAGCCCGCCTCTGGCAACCAGAGTCCATTCCTCAACCCAGGCTGCCGGGCGTCGCAAGTGGAAATTCAACCGCTCCGCCGGCAGGCCGGCAACCTCATCATTTCTAACTACTCCACCACCTCCTCATCTTCAATTTGCTCAGTGGTGGTGATGTCAAGAGCATCTGTTATTCAATAAATCCATACAAGAAGGCCAGGTTATTGATGTCTGGAGACAAGCGACTGTAGTTCCAGTCTATAAGAAGGGTTCTAGGCAGAAGGTGTCAAACTACCTACCTACCCATCAGCTTGACATCTATATTGGGTAAAATGCTAGAAGGAATTATAAAGGAACACCTATGTAAGAAAACTGAACCTGATCCCACCCAGCATGGTTTTGTCAAGGCCAGATCATGCTAGACAGACCTGTTGAGTTTCTATAATGGAGTTAGTGGGGCATTGGACAGGGGTGAGGCAGTGGATGTCATATTTCTAGATAAGGTCCCTCATGGTTAGCTTATAGAGGACATGATTAGTCTTGGAATAGTAGGAAATATATCGCGATGGGTGGAATCATGGCTTAAGGGCCGCACACAGAGTGTGTGTATAAAGGGATTCTTTTCAGATTGGGATATTGTGACTAGTGGGGTCCCACAGGGTTCTGTCTTGGGTCCATGTCTGTTCAATTTATAAACTGCGTCATTAAAAACCATGACGAATGTTTGGTTAACAAAATTTGCTGACGACACATGTATAGGCTACCCAATCATTAATACTGGTGATATAAACACCCTCCAGTATGCCCTAAATGAGCTACAGAAGTGGGATACCCAGAAGAAGTTGTCCTTTAATACTGATAAATGCGCTGTAATGCACCTTGGAAGGAAAAAACATTCAAGCCAAATACATTTTTGGTGGAAAAACCTTAAAATCAGTGGACATTGAGCGTGACCTTGGTATCAGAGTATCCAACGATCTCGGTTCTAAACACCATTGCCATGCTGTTATTAAGAAGGTAGCTGGTGTGCTACACTGCATAAACAAACATATTAGCAGTCAAAGTAGAGATGTTTTGCCCCCATTGTATTCATCACTGGTAAGGCCCCATTTGGAGTATTGTGCCCAATTTTGGGCTCCAGGGGATAAAGGCTCTATAAAAATCAATGGAAAAAAATTCAACAGTGAGCTACTAAAAAAATTCATGAAGTCAGTAACTTGGATTATAATGCTAGACTTCAAAAACTAGGGCTGTACACATTGGAGTATCGCAGAATGAGGGGTGACTTATGTCTAGTATTTAAGGCATTACACGATCACCTTTGGGAGTTATTAGGTCTAGAGTTGAGGGATACAATTTACATAACCAGGGCACATCCCTTTACAATTAAAAGTCGAACAGTGCAAAACCAAAAAAAGAAGTAGTTGGTTCACAATAAGAGTATGTAATATCTGGAATAGTCTACCCATGGAAATAGTATCACGTGATAATATGGTTACATTTAAAAAAATATTTGGACACCTATTTGCAACAAAAATGCATAGTGGGATATAATTAATATTTTTGCGAGCATTATGGACCATGGTCTACTAGCTCTGTATAACCTATGATACCTATGATCTGTCATCCTTCTTACAAAGGTGAAATGAGAAGAAAAATCCTCAGACACCCTTGGGGGAGCACCAAAGTCCTGTTCAGGGGACACTTCTGGTTCTATTGGTCCCTCCTCCTCATCATAATCATCATATGTTTCCCCACTTTCTGGGGGAAGAGGATGCACATTGCTGCCAGCTTGGGGACCAATCTCTTGTGCTGTAGGTACAGGCAGAGTAGTCACAGAAGTCCCTGATTTGACAGGCGAGGGTTCTGTGCGTTTTAATCTCTTTTCTTTTTTTTTGCAGGAACCGTGGAATCAGTCGGTTCAATTGCTCTTTTTAGTTCCCTTTGTGCCCATCTTAGGGGCAGGAACTGAAGAAAGTGTGGGTTCAGCCACAATGTCTGGGGGTATCGGCTGGTCAGAGCCAGAGGGACATCTAGGAATTGTTTTCCTTAGCCTCTCAAGGCGTTTCTCAACAGTTTTCTCAGGGAATGTCTTACATACTTCACATTCCTCATTTAAGTGGTCAAAACCCAGACAAACCACACAAAGTGTGTGTTTGTCTGCCTTTGCAAAGACCTCTCCACATTGGGTACAGTTTTTGAAACTGGGCTCACCGGTTTTCTTTTTGGGTTTTTCCGACATACTCAAAATTTAGCAACCGCTAAGACAAAAACCTTAATTTATTTTATTCTTTCATCGGTTCAGGAACCGATGGAACAGGACTGTTTGTTTAAAACGGAACCGAGATAGCGGTTCAGTAACCGAGATTTCTCGGGTTAAGATTTACTACAATTTAGGAAAATTAAAATATAGGTGGTCCTTTAGTTAGGTAACCCCAATTTTAATATAGCACTAACCCGGTTCCTCCACGGTTATACCGAACAGAGAGGAACCGAGAAAAAAACAACAATTTAACGGAAATAGGGTTATCCAGACAAAAATAGTAGAGGCAATAAATGAAAACAAGAAAAGTATACTTATACAGTATCTGATGTTTTCTTCACGCAGGAGAAAGCAGACGAACGGGATTCCGAGCGACCAGACTTTTCAGGCGGAGAGAAAAATATGAAGAGGTTAGAACACAAGCAGTTAGTAGAGGCAGTGTTTAAAAGATGCTCACGTGCAAAGTGTTCCATTATTTGCATGTGTTCCACCTCTCCGGGCAGTCCAACCCTACAAGCTTACTGCATAAAGTTAAGAATATACAGGTTACTGGGGTTAGAAGGCACCTGTAACAGGAGTTCTAGGAATGGTATATGTTGTTCATCCACACTTATTGGCAGGTTCCTTGCCGCTTTAAATCTTGCCGGAAGGTCTTCAAGCTGGCTCCTCCCACCCACCGGGTGGTAAAACTCGGCTCCGCCCATGGCGCCAGATCTGGCCCGCTGGAAGCTCAGGTTGTCGCGCCGGAGGTCGGTGGTCGCGGATGAACAACATACCATTCCTAGAACTCCTGTTACAGGTGAGTAACCTGTATTTCTAGGACATGGATATGTTGTTCATCCACACTTATTGGCAGACTCCTAGCAGTTCTCCGGAGGAGGGAGGCAAGGTGCACACCCCTCACTTAGGGAATAAAGAATGGAGAACCGAGGCCCCAAAACCAGCATCCCGGCGTGACTCAAGGTCGATGTGGTAATGGGTAATAAAGGTGTGTGCTGACTTCCAGGTAGCAGCCCTGCAGATTTCCTGGATAGGGACGTCCCTGGAAGCAGCCACCGATGCAGCAGTATGACGAGTAGAATGAGCTCTTATCCCTCTGGGAGGCTCCATGCCCGCCAACTTATAGCAGAGATCTATGCAGGAGGTGACCCACCTGCTTATCGTCCGCTTGGCTGCAGGTCTGCCAGGTGCGGCTTCAGCGTGGTGACAAACAGCTGGCGAACCTCTCCCGAATTTCAGCCGCACTCCTTATAATAAGCTAGCACTTTCTAGGGTCCAAGTATGGAGCCTGTATTCGCCTCCAGGTGTGATTGGGGTAGAACACCGCAGAGTCAACACCTGGTTAAGGTGAAACTCCGACACCACCTTCGGAAGGAATTTCGGTGGGGCGCAGGACAACCTTGTCCCTGTGGAAGACCAGGTAAGAGACTCAATGCAGACGCCTGGAGTTCTCCATCCTTCTGGCTGACGTGATAGCCACCAAGAAGGCGTCTTCCACGACAGGTGAGAGAGTTCACACCTGTGCACTGGTTCGAATGGTTTGCCCATGAGCTTTGCCAGTACCAGCAGTAAATCCCACTGAGGTGGAGGTTCTCGCGACCGAGGGGAAATGTGATCAAGGCCTTTGAAAAGCGCCAGACCACCTTCTCCTGCGCCACCGACTGCTCCCCGCCCGGAAGCAGAGATGGCTGCTAGGTGCACCTTTAGGTCGCCGACCTAAGCCCTTGACTAGAAAGGGACCATAAATAGTCCAAATGCTTGCCAAGGAACAGGAGGAAGGGTCCAAGCCCTTACTCTGACACCAAATGGAAAACCTCTTCCATTTGAAGGCATAGCATTTCCTGGTCGACTCCTTACGGGATGCCTCAACAACATTGAGGACCTCGTCGGAAAGACCCAAGGCCTGGAACTCTAGCCGCTCAGGAACCAGGCCGTCAGGTGCAGGGATTGAAGGTCCGGATGGAACACCTTCCCCTGACTGACTGAGAGCAGGTCCAGGCGAGCTGGAAGCTGCCTCGGGAGCCTGTAGCTGAGGTTGAGGAGATCTGGGCACCAGAACTGGCGGGGCCAGTCTAGGGCTATCAGAATCACCTGCGCCTTGTCCCTCCTCGTCTTGAGAAGCACCTTCAGAATCAAGGGAAATGGGGAAAGGCGTAAAGAAGCCCGGGTCCACAGCCTCGAGAAGGCATCCCCTGCAGCGAGCCCTGCTGAGGGGAGCGGGCATGAAACAGCCTCGGTTTCGTATTTTCCCTGGAGGCAAACAGGTCCACCTGAGGTGTGCCCCAGTGGGAGAACAGATCGTGTACTACCTCCGGCAGGAGAGACCACTCGTGAGATGCAGCCCCTATCCGGCTCAGGGCATCGGCCAGGGTGTTGGAGGCTCCTGCCACATGAATGGCTAGGAGATCCACCTCCAGGCTGCGCAACAGTGACCAAATGCGGAGAGCTTCCTTGCATAGAAGCATGGAGCGCGTCCCGCCCTGGTGGTTCAGGCAGTACATGGTCGTGGTATTGTCCGTCTGGACTCGGACCACTTGACCCTGGAGGAACGGAGCAAAGGCGGGGAGAGCTAGGCAGACCGCTCGGAGCTCCAGCAGGTTGATGTGGCATTGGGACTCCCGCGGGGACCAGAGGCCGTGCACTCGGTGTTCCCCCAGATGGGCACCCCAACCCATCAGAGAGGCATCGGTCGATAGAGAGACCGTCGGCTCGGGGCGGACAAACGGATGCCCTCCTACAGATGGGATGGAACGGTCCACCACTGGAGCGCTCCACATCTCCTGGGTCACTGTCACTAGCTGGTCCAATGGATCGCAGCTGCTAGGACCACCGGCTGGCCAGTCTCCACTGAAGGGGGCGCATGTGCCAGCGTGCCCAACGGACCACGCTGGTACAGGCCGCCATGAGACCCAGGAGGCGCAGGAAGTCCCAGGCAGGGTGCAATTGCCCAACCAGAAATGATTGGGCAAAGGAGGTAAGAACCTCGGCCCTGTCCGCCGGGAGCCATGCTCTGGCTCGAAGAGAGTCGAGCTCTGCCCCAATGAACAGGATCACCTGCTTCAGCTCGAGTTCCGACTTGGCCTTGTTGATGAGAAGGCCGACTTTGACAGAAAACCTGGAGGGCCCGGATCTCTGGACCGCTCCACCTCCCGTCTGGAGGGGGCTGCTATCAGCCAATCGTCCAGGTAAGGGTACACCCGACCCTCGGCGCCGCAGGAATGCTGTCACCACTGCCATGCATTTGGTGAAGACCCTGGAGCTGGAGATAAGCCAAGGGCATGGCTTGGAACTCAAGAGGATCCTTCCGCTTAAAGCGGAGGAATCTCCATGTGATGGACGGATAGGGACGGAAAGAACGCTGGCCCTGCAGGTCCAGAGAGCAGAACCACACGCCGTGTTCCAGAGATGGTATTATCTGCGCCAGAGTAACCATTCTGAAGGTCCGAGACCTTAGGAACTTGTTCAGGTCGTGTAGGTCGAGAATGGGGCGCCAGCCCCCCGTCCGTTTCGGAACCAGGAAATACCTGGACACGAACCCCGGGTCTAAAGGGGGGTCCTCTACCTCCATGATCACCTCCTTTTGGAGGAGGAGAACGATGTCGGCTTGACGAGCTGCCAGTGAGGCTCCGGACCCCGAGGCCCCCCGAGGTGCGAAGGCTCTGAAGGGCGGGGCCTGCTCGAATTCTAGAGGTAGGCCTTTTCCCACCACCTCCAGTACCCACCTGTCCGTGGTAACAGCGGTCCAGGTGGAAAGGAAGTGTCTGAGCCGTCCCCCCACGGGGGGAACCAGGGGTGAGGTGACAGGGATGGGGGCGACACCCCTCAGCCCGTCACTGGGCAGGCTTGGAGGAGGGACCGGCCGGGGGACCTCCTGGGCCTTTACCTCCCTGCTTCCTGTTGGAGGAAGCCGACGGCTTGGGTCTGGGATACTAAGCTTGAGCCTGCTGGCCCTGGCGTTGCTGGGCCGGGCGACTGCTGGGCAGAAGGACGAAGGGTTAGGCTGTGGCTTGCGGCCTTTGTCCGTCTGGAGCGAAGAGACCGAGTCCAAGGTAGCATTGGACTTCTCGATCCTCTGCAGGTGACCTTCCACCCCAGGGCCGAAGAGGTCAGTCCCCAAAAAGGGAACATCCGCCAACTTGTGCTGGGTATCCGAGGTAAAGGTGGATATCCTCAGCCAAGCCCGACGCATGGCCACTGCGGCCGCCACAGACCTGGCACATGAGTCCCCGATGTCTAACGCAGTCTGGAGCTGCTGTTTAGCCACTGCCCTGGTCCCGCACCTGCTTGACCGTAGTCTGCAGATCTGCGGGAAGATGAGGGACAACCTCATGCAGGGAGCCCAACAGGGCGTGAGAAAAATGTGCCATGAGGACGGCGAACTGGCCTGACGAAGGCCGAGAGAGGACGCAGCATAGACTTTTCACCAGGCATAATCCAATTTCTTGGATTCCTTGTCGGGAGGTTTGTCCACATCCCTGGCGTTCCCGGCACGCCAGAAAACGCTGTCGGTAACCAACCCTCGGCCGAGGTGTTCAAACCGACAGGGAACCGGTAGGGACCGCATACTTCCTGGCCAACCTGGCCGAAGGCGCAGGGCAGGAAGCAGGACGCTGCCAAAGTTCCAAGGCCGGACCCACTATGGCTCGCCACCGGAAAGGCCTCCGTAGGAGAATCCCCTCGGTCCAGAATCTCCGTGAGGGGATACCTGGCCCGTTTAGAAACGGGTTCGAGCTTCATCCCGGTGGACTCCGAGATGAGTCGAAGCAACCCTAAGAAGGACGAAGGGCTATCGTCCACTGACTGCCCTCCCGAGGACTCCAAGTCCATGCGCTTAGAGAAGAGGGAGGAACCATCATCGGACTCAGAAGAGTCCTCAAAGAGCTGCCTCGGGCCTGAGCCACCCTCCACCAGCCGAGGTTTATCGGGAGTGAGGGTGACAGACAGCCTATGGGGCAAACCCAAGGCCGACCGAGAATTTTTGGTCGGAGCCCCAACTAATGGCTGTGGAGGCGGAGGTTCCACCAGAATCGGTGGGGCAGCTGGAATTGGCCGAACAACCGGCCTGAGAACAGGCTCCTCGACTACAACGAGTGGTTGTTTCGGCTGCTCCGGTGACAGCCACTTAATGGCCGGAAAGACGACTGGGTCGGCTTATTCCGGTCAAAGGAGCTGTTGCCACGCAGAGTTCACGTACTTCCGGCGCAACTTGCGCGAAGCCTCCCTCGTCGAGGAAGAGCAGCAGCGCCCGCTTGCCCCAGAGTGCGAGACCGAGACCACCTATGGCGCGGGATCGGTTGGACTCATGAGATGTCTGAGACCGAAGTCTCGACTGGGCGAGAAGGCGAGGAGAAGTGTCGGTGACACTCCCTCGGCTCGGGCGATCCCACCGAGCTCCGGAACTGGAGGTACAGGCGAGCCGCGGGATCCTCAACTCCCACCGGGGAACCGGGAGAGGGATCTCAGCTTCTCCAGCCGACAACCCGCTCTGCGTGGTCGAGAAATCTCGACGCGTTGGACGGGAGTCTCGTCAACTAGCCTGACGGGACACCATGAAGCCAGTGGCCGAAGCTGAGGGGTCGACCGAAGTCAACTGTCGACAAGGGGAGGGGGATCTTTCCCGCTCCCAAGAGCGTCGACGGAGAGACTTACTTTTGCTCTTTTTGGACCCTCACCTTTCATCGAGAGGGCCAGACAAAGCTCCTTAAAAGAAGCCGAGAACGAGGCACCGAGAGAGACCGGGACAAATGCCGCAGCCGAGGTAGAAGCGGCCCGCGCCGCCTCCTCTTCGAGGGCGATCATCTGCTCGAGCTGATCCGCCGAGCCCGCTCGCGACACCGCCAATCGGCCTCTTTAGATTTCACCGGTGAATTCTTTTCGGGGCGCCCAGTTGTGTCGGGCATACGGTCTTCAAGGCGTGGGCGAAAGGAAGAGCACAAGTCGCGGGCCTGCGGGTGGGTGCTCAAGGCCCAGGCAGTAGACGCACGTGGAGTGCGGATCCGTCCTAGACATCTTCTGCCCGCAAGGGTACCTCCGAAAACCGGGAGTCAATTTGTCCATCGCAGCCGCGAGGAGAAGACAACCGAAGTCTTTTTAGCAAACAACATTTTGATTTCGAACTTTCGAAGAATTAGGAACCAATCTTAATCGCAGAGCGTTAAGGAGGGAACCTGAGCTTCCAAGCGGTAAGGAAGATCTGGCGTCATGGGTCGGAGCCAAGAGTTTTACCACCCGGGTGGGTGGGAGGAGCCAGCTTGAAGACCTTCCGGCAAGATTTAAAGCGGCAAGGAACCTGCCAATAAGTGTGGATGAACAACATATCCATGTCCCTAGAAATGAGCATTACTGGGGTTAGAAGGGTGGCATTCAGGAGGTACAGGGAAACAGAGGGGAAAAAGACAGGGAACTGTATCTGGAAAGGCAGAGGGAGGTGGGGAAAGCAGTCAGGAGCGCAAATGTGCAAACAGAAGAGAAAATAGCCCAGGCAATAACGAAAGTGAACAAGAACTTTTTCAGGTACGTTAGTGAACAAAAAAAGACTAAGGGGGATTTCCGGTGATGTCGCCCTGAGAGATGCAACACTACAGGAGGAGCTCCAGCACTGCACGTCCTTAATAGCTCCAAAATATCAGCACTATCATTAAAACTCTTTTTGTACGTCAATAGTGGAGCTTACAATGCTGATGGGTGGCTGGAAAAAGAAAACTCTTACCATTCAGGCTCCCGATGCTGCTGGATTAATCCTAGATACTGCCCAGGCCCTATCTGATCAGCAAAACATGGCAGATCCCCAGTCGGCCTCAGCGCAGCCCAGCAATACTCACAGTACTGAAAGAATTTTCGATCTGAAGTCAGAACCATTCGATTGGAGCTCTCTACAGAAATTTCTCAAGTTGGCCAGAAAGTTGCAGGTCTGGAAGCCCAGCAATTTCAAGTTTGATACTAGAAACAATAGACTGGAATGACTGGTGATACACTTGCTTGATGAGCACAAGGATCTGGCAAACAAGTGTGAGGATCTGGAAAACACATTCTGAAGTAATATCAGAATCCATGGGATTCCTGAGGATGAGAAAGGCAGGGATATGTGCGCATTTGTGGACAGTCTACTTCGGGACACCTTACAGCCTGACCCCACTTTTCCGCTTGACATAGAGCGAGCCCACAGAGCACTGACACCTAAGCCACTACAGCCTGATCAATGGGCCTTGCTCAATGGTTATTAAATTTCTTAGTTACTCGGCCAAACAAAACGTTCTTCTCCATGCCTGGCGACTGAAGATCAAATATAAAGACCGCCAAATCTTTGATAACGACTACTCGCCATCAATAGTAATCTGCCTGTCATTGAGGCACAGGTCAGGGAGCATAAGAAAAAACAGGAGCAGTTGTAGAATTCGCAAAAAGTGTTTATTAGTACTAGCAGTAACACAAAAAATAAACTTGTTCAATATAACTATTTACAAAGGCAGAATAAACAGAGAAGATCCTTCTGAGTTTTCCTTCAATCACTGTGTCTAAAAACAATGAAGCTCTCTCTTATAAGTTTCTGCAACCCCACTTCTTAACAAGCATTCTGTTTTTTTCTTAAATGTTCTTGTCAAATTTCATATAGGAGCAGCAAGAACACAATGTCTCAGAACTGAGGCCCCTTCTCCACAGCTTCTGAAAAGGGGCTTAAAAACTGCTCTCAGGTTAACCAGTTTCCAATAGCTTTTTGCAATCATCTCACACTGTAATTGTATACATTTCAACAGTAACACTACTTAATTTCTAAACAAAGGGATCACAATATCGGTTACATTTCCACATGATGATTTGCATATATTTTTATAAGGCAGATATGCAAGGGAGGAAAAGATAAACAGCAAGTGAGGGTAGAGAGATAGTGAGAGACAGAGAACTGCGAGACTGTTGGGGTGATCAAGTCCTAGGTCTCACGAGAAAATCTGGTTACGCAATCAGACAGACAGGAAAGAAAAGAACAGATCCCTGCATTCAAACTCTCCATAACAACTGGTACAGGGTCCTATTCAACCCTGTCACACCGCAGAAGAGTCTACACTCCGATTCTCCATATTGTGAGACAGCAAAAACTGCGCTTTCAGACACCCTACCTTGAGAGGCTTGTCATTATGTTCCTGGACGGCCAGCAGAGCTATGAGACATCAGAGGAAGCAGCCACTGCTCTCATTTCCAAGGGCATTGCAGTATAACTCCCTGGAAGACCAGTTGCCTGAGTGGAGGAACAGACCCTTAGAGACTCAGCGTGGGACCGAATCAGCGAGAGGCAAGCTTGAAGGCAGCATGGCCTTAAAACTCTGCATGACGTTAAGGAACTATTTAAGAACTCTGTTCCAGAATGAACACTGCCATTTTCTTTTCTCTCCCTTATACTCACTGAGGAGCTGAATAAACCGGTTAAAAGCTCTGGACTGCCGGATTATTGGGACTTATTGAATTATTAATAGATGCACTTAGGAACGGACTTTACTGCAGGGACTCTGCAGGAGGGCACACACTGTTCATCTGTTTTTTGTTTTTTTTTATTCTCTCCAGGGTGCAACTAACTTAGGAGATTTCATATAATACTGTCTATCGTTAGGAAGTTTATCAATGATTATTTTGGGTCAGGGTACTCCTCGAGAGGAAGGCAGCAGGAATTGGACTACTACTTTCACTTTCTCTGATCATGGCTTTACCCGGGGGTATGTGCAAGACAGCGCTCCCTGCACACACTAGCCTAACTGTAATACTGCTCCTGGTGCTTCAGGCGCATTATATGCAGTCTCCTTTAATCTGTTTTCATTTTCTACTGCCTACCGATGCCCACTCTCCGCCCAGAGGCAACGTGCAGACTGTAGTGCTTGACAAAGGTATGTACCGAACTCCAAGCAGCAGCTGCACAAATGTCCACTGCAAAAACATTTTACAAAGAAACAAATGAAGCGGCGACTCCCCTGGTGGAGTGACCTTTAACCGGGCCTGGTAAAGGTTTGCCGTACTTACTGTAGCAGAAAGTGATGCAACCCCTTCAGATTTCGGGGGTGAAGGAAACAAACAATTGGTCAAATTTCCTGACCGACAGAGTGCGAGCAACATAATAGCGAAGCACACTATGGATGTCCACAGTGTGTAAAAGGGACTCCCCAATATTAGAATACTCTGGATAATATACTGGCAAGTGGATGTCTTGACTGAGTGTAAACTCTGATACAACTTTTGGAAGAAACTTAGGACTGGTCCTCAAAGACACCCTATCTTTGTGGAAAACTAAATAGGGATCTTAGCACATCAGAGCCTGAAGCTCAGAGATTCTCCAAGAAGAAGTAATGGCAACTAAAAATAATGCTTTCCATGACAAAAAGCGAAGCTTGTAATCCGTGGCTGGCTTGAAGGGAGGCAAAGTACAGTTACGTAAGAACTTAAGAGTAGATCTTCGAGAGAAGCTCTTGCAGCAGGTAACACATGTAGGACTGAAGCAGGCAGGACCCCACGGAAAACGTTCAGCTACCAGTCTATGGCGGGGACCGCCCCCGACATCAGCCCCCCCCCCCCGACGCTATGCATGGTATAAAGGGAGGACAGTCCCTGGAGTCACTCAGTTCTCCCGCTGGAGACTTCGGCATCGAGGATGGAAGGTGATCAGAAACAGAGAACTGAGGAGAATTCTGTGGAGAGCAATCATAATGTTGCCAATGCAAACCAAGTGCAGAAGAGCGTCCCCTCAGGGGAAGGTGGGCAGGAAGTCATACCTGCTGCAAGAGCTTCTCTCAAAGACAGTACAGTTACATAAGATATTACTGTAGATCTTCGAGAGGAGCTTGTGCAGCAGGTGATATCAATAGGACTAAGGCCACCAGGTATTAGGACCCCACGGAAAAATCTTCTAGCTAGCAGTCTGTGGCAAGGGATCGCCCCCAACGTCATCTCAGTTCTCCCAATGAAAACCTGGCTGAATAAACAGAACAGAGAACCAAGGAGGGTCTCCCATTCCCAAAGAGAAAAAATAACTTACCTTGGGGATTGAAGGTGGCAAAGCCACCTGCTGTAAAAGCTCCTCTCGAGATCTACTGTTACAGGTAAGTTCCTATGTAACTGTACTATCTTACTTCGAGGGGGAGTTCTCGCAGCAGGTAATACCAATAGGACTGAGTCCCAAGCAGTACCCAAAGAGAGAACCAGGTCAGAAGGGAGGAGGTTAGAAATAATGAGTTGGAGTTTAGGAGAGGAGACCCTGAAGGACTGCTAGTCCAAAGTCTGCTCTCCTCCTAGAGGCAATGTCCAGACTGTAATGCCCGACAAAGGTATGTACTGAACTCCACATAGCGGCAGCGCAAAAGTCTGCCGAAGACACATTCCTGAGGGAAGCAAAGGAAGTGGCTACACATCTGGTAGAGTGACCCTTAACCGATCCTGGTAAAGGCTTGTTATGGTGCTGATAGCAAAAAGTAATGGTCAGTGTTTGCTTGATGACAGAAGCTCCCATCCTTCAGTAAGCAAAGGAGATGAACAACTGGTCTATCTGGCTAACAGAACTAGTTCTCTCAAGGTAATATCGAAGAATTCTATGTACATCCAGAGTATGCAGCAGGGCCTTCCCCACTATTAAGAGTACTCTGGGCAATAAACCGGAAGCTGGATGTCCTGATTCAGGGTAAGCCCGGATACCACCTTTGGAAGAAACTTAGGATTTGTATGCAGTGCCACCATGTCCCTGTGGAAAATGAGAAGGCTCTATGCACATCAGAGCCTGTAACTCGGAAACTCTCAGAGCAGAAGTAACAGTAACTAAATATAACGTTTTCCAAGAGAGAAAGTGGAGCTCGTATGTCGCATCTGGCTCAAAGGGGGGTAGGGTGAGCTTCTCTAAGATGAAAATGAGATCCCAAGTGGACACAGTGTCCCTCCGTGGGGGTGTAATGTGCAAAATTCCCCTCAAGAAGGTCTTGCACACGTCCGGCTGTGCCAGAGTCGTCCTATTTATCACTGCGTGGTAAGCTGATAAGGCACAAGTCCAAAACATGGAGAAGATACTCCAGCACAGATTTCACAAGACAACCCAGGGTGTCCAAAAAACGGGAAACTGCCCACAAACAAAAATGCTTCCACTGCATGGCATAGGTGGCCCTGGTGGAGGGTTTCCGTGCTGCTACCAGCACCTCTGCCACTCTGGGTGACACTTCCCATCTTTCCTCAGCTAGGACTGCAGGAGCCAGGCATGCAGATGCAGGGACTGCAGAGCTGGCTGAACTAGTGTCCCCTGCTCCTGGGAGAGCAAGTGAGAGGAGAGGGGCAACTGAACAGGAGGTTCCATGGCCAGTTGCTGTAACAGTGGGAACCAGATCTGACGAGGCCAAAGAGGAGCTACCAGTACCATCCTGGCTTCTTCCGCCTGCAACTTGAGCAGTACCCTATGAAGGAGAGGAAAAAACATACAGAAATCTCCCTGTCCAGGAGAGGGACAATGCGTCTCACCAGAAAACACCAGGCCCTGGATCTAGCGAGCAGAAACCTGGCAGTTTGGCGTTGCACGGGGATGCAAAGAGGTCCAACTCTGGTCGACGCCATCTTCTGAAGAGGTCTTCTGCCACCTCTTGGTGAAACTCCCACTCGTGACTCAGGGTTCGAGAGCGGCTTAAACTGTCGTTGACAACGTTCTGGATGCCCGGGACATGAATCGCCATGATGTCCAGATCATGGTGTACTGCCCAGGACCACACTCTCATGGCCTCTCTGCATAAGGGATATGAGTGCGTGTCCTCTTGCTTGTTTAGATGAAACACTACCGGGGTATTGTCTGACTGAATCAGGAGTGCACCCCGGTACAGATGACCTTGGAAAGCCTGAAGGGCATATAGCACGGCTCTCATCTCCAAAATACTGATGTGGAGAAACCGCTCTACTGCATTCCAAGATCCCTTAGTTCGATGAACATCCAGATGGGCTCCCCATCCTAGGCCCGAGGCATCCGTAGTGAGGATCTGCATCAGGTTTGGCCGCTGAAAGGGAACTCCTACCTCGAGGTTGACTGGATTCAGCCACCAAATCAGAGACCGACGAACCACCTCAGATATCCGAATAGGCTGGTCTAGCTCGCCTGTGCCCTGATCTCACTGAACTCTGAGGTGCCACTGTAATATCCTCATGTTCAGCCATGCCAGAGGGACTGTGGCTATGGCGGCTGCCATATGTTCTAGCAGTTGAAGAATCACCCTCGCTGCAACTTGGTCTCAGGACTGTACCATTCGAGCAACATCTCTCAACCTCCCTGCCTGATCTGGTGGCAGAAAGGCTTTGCCTTGGATGGTATCCAGGACAGCTCCAAAGTACTGAAGCCTTTGGGAGGGCCAAGGGTGCAACTTGGGCCAGTTCAGGGTGATACCCAGAGACTAGAACATCAAGATAGTCTCTTGCAAGGAACTGTTCAGCTGGTTTTCTGACTGGGTGGAAAGAAAAAATTACTCACCTTAGTAATGTTGTTCCTTCTAATGGAGTCTTGCTGTATTCTGACAATAGCAGTGAGTCCCAACCTTCGAACTGCCCCGGAGGTGAAAGAGTTAACTTTCCATGCCACGCATGGAACGCTGAGCTTGAGCTCGGTTGAGACTCTGTCTGTTGTTTAAACTCAAACCGTCAGATCTTTACGAGCTAAACTCACTAAGGTCCTGTGTGGAAGCTGTAAACTTACACTAGCCAACTGGCTACTAAACATAAAACACATTTTTTGGTCCCAAAACAAAGACTCAAGTCAGGAGATCCAAAAAATGAAAAACACAACACCCAGTCACCCCAAGAAAAGGGGGTGAAAACAAAAAGGTGGGCACCTACTGAGTGCCAACACTGCACTGCCCACCCACATCCCAAAAACAGAGGTTCTGAGAGGGGCAGGCGGGAGGCGGGGGAGAGGTCAGAATACAGCAAGACTCCATTAGAAGAAACAACATTACTAAGGTGAGTAATTTTTTCTTCAAACAACATGAAGTCTTGCTGTATTCTGACAATAGCAGACTACAAAGCAGTACCTCCATGGAGGACAGACAGAACCTACTTAGGGAATAGGCTCTGAAGCATAGCTGTGCCAAACCGAGCATCACTCCTAGCCTGGATATCCAGGCAGTAATGCTTGGTAAAAGTGTGAACTGTTTTCCAGGTAGCTGCTTGACATATCTCTAGAATAGGGATGTCCCTGGCAGCAGCCAGGGAAGCAGCTGTACCTCTGGTAGAGTGAGCCCTCAGGCCTGAGGGTGGAACCTTACCCAGTTTTTCATAACAAAATTGGATACAAGAGACAATCCACCTGGCAATGGATCTTTTAGTGGCAGGTTTCCCTTTACCAACCTCACCATAAGTGAGGAACAGTTGGAGGAAGTCAAACCTGTGACCCTTGGTACGCTCTATGTAGTAGCTAAGGGCTCTCTTCACATCTAAACTGTGCAGCCTCCTCTCGTCAGAGGAGGAGTGGTCAGTGAAGTACACAGGAAGAGACATAGATTGATTAAGGTAGAAATCTGAAACCACCTTAGGCAAGAACTTCCT
Organism: Neoceratodus forsteri; assembly: GCA_016271365.2. Taxonomy (NCBI): domain Eukaryota; kingdom Metazoa; phylum Chordata; order Ceratodontiformes; family Ceratodontidae; genus Neoceratodus; species Neoceratodus forsteri. The sequence continues at coordinate 483,927,421 of CM028130.1, forward strand.
GTTAGTCCTGAGGACCACCTTATCTCTATGAAAGCAGATAAAATCAGGCTCCACTGACAAAGCTTGTAATTCACTTATGCGTCTGGCAGAAGTGATGGCTACCAGAAACACAGTTTTCCAAGTCAAGTACTTAAGCTCTGCTGAAGACAAAGGCTCAAAAGGGGGTTGCATAAGCTGAGCAATGCAAACATTAAGGTCCCAAGCAGGAGCAGGGTCCCTGAATGGAGGGTTGGTGTGAAGCAATCACTTGAAAAACTTGGAGAATACAGGGTGAGCTGAAAGAGAAGAGGGCTTACCTGCTGAAATAAAAGCAGAAACAGCTGCCAGGTGCACCTTCAGTGTAGCTGGTCTCAGTCCCAAGCTATTTAAATGGACCATATAATCAAGGACTGTGGGCAGATCAGCAGACTCTGGGGAAATATGCTTCCCAGAGCACCATATGGAAAATCTTTTCCATTTGGCATTATAAGTAGCCCTAGTGGAAGGTTTCCTAGAAGCCTTCAGAATATCCATTACACCTAGGGAGAGGTGTAAATCAGCAAACTCTAACTCTTCAAGAGCCAGGCCTTGAGATTTGAGATTCGGGTACCAAGCCCTCCCCTGAGCACAGGTTAAGAGGTTGTAATTCCTGGGAAGACACAGGGGAAGATGGACTGCTAAGGACAGTAGGAGTGGATACCAGGGCTGTCTGGCCCAGTCTGGAGCAATCAGGATCATCTTGCACGGTTGAGATCTGATTTTGACTAGCACTTTGAACAGGAGAGGGAAAGGGGGGAAAAGCATACAGGAACTTCCCTTCCCAACTGAGAACTAAGGCATCCAGGGGGACTGAGCCCAACACTGGGGGCCTGCAGCAAAAAAGGGGAAGTTGGTGATTGTCGTGGGCTGCAAAAAGATCTATCTGCGGGGTGCCCCATCTGGAAAATGTCACCTCTAAGACCAGGGGATCCAGTGACCATTCGTGATGGCCCTGGGATATCCTGCTGAGAGCATCTGCCAGGACATTGTCCTTGCCTGGGAGGTGAACTGCCGTGAGGGAGGTGTTCAGGGAGTAAGCCAGAGACCACAACTTCATTGCCTCTGTGCACAAGGCCGTAGACCGAGTGCCTCCTTGCTTGTTGATGTACCACATTGTGGTGGTGGTGTCTGTTCTGACCTGGATAACTTTGTTCTGAACAGATTTGGAAAAAGCTTGAAGTGCTAGAAATACTGCCCTGAGTTCCAACAGATTGATGTGAAGCAGAGATTCCTGAGGGGACCACAACCCCTGGGTGGTCAGGTCGCCCATGTGAGCCCCCCAACCCAAGAGGGAGGCATCTGTAGTAAGGATTAAAGAGTGAGACTGAGTAACAAAGGGAACCCCTTGTCTCAGACTGTTCTGATCCTGCCACCACTGTAGGGCCTGGATCAGGGTTCGAGTTACTGGGATCAATTTGGTCAGAGGGTCCTTCCTTTGAGACCAGAAGGCTCTCAAATGGAACTGAATGTCCCTCATCTGAAATCTTGCTCCCTGTACTACTGCTGTGGAAGCAGCCATGTGCCCCAGGAGCTGTACAAAATGCCTTGCTGGTCGAGACACCTGCAGGGTGAATGAGGAGGCCAGAGAGACAAGGGTCCTTGCCCTGTCCAGGGGAAGGAAAGCTCTGGCCTTTTCTGTGTCTAGCTCTGCGCCTACGAAGGTGAGGAGCTGGACAGGCTCTAGAACTGACTTCGAAAGATTCAGAAGGAAACCCAAAGAGCTGAGTAGTTGCTGAGTTATCTGTAAGTGTAACTTGACTTGGTCTGGGGACTGGCCTACTATGAGCCAGTCGTCCAGGTAAAGGAAGATGGCAATCCTTTGCCTTCTTAGAGAAACAACTACCACTGCCAGGCATTTTGTAAATACCCTTGGAGCAGAGGGCAGACCAAAGGGCATTGCTCTGAACTGGTAACAGCCTGAGGGCAGCTCGAACCGGAGGTACTTTCGATGGGAGCTTCTGATGAGAATATGGAAGTAGGCATCCTTGAGGTCCAGGGATGCTAGCCAGTCCCCTGGCCTTAGAGAGGGTACAGTAATTCCCAAAGTCACCATTTTGAATTTTGGTTTTAAAAGGTACTTGTTTAAGTATCTGAGATCCAGGATGGGCCGCCATTCTCCTGTCTTTTTTGGGGTAAGGAAGTACGTGGAGTACAACTATTTGCCCTGGTGTAGGGGTGGAACCCTTTCCACAGCTCTGAGAGCTAGGAGGGAAGAGACCTCTGCCTCTAGGGCAAGTGTCTCTGAGGGATTTGCAGGTGGAAAGGATCTGGTTCTCATCTTTGGAAACTTTTTGAAGCGGAGAACCAGTCCCTGGCTTACTACTTCCAGGACCCATTTGTCTGATGTCAGAGACTCCCAATCCTGGACAAAGCAAGCCAGCCTGCCCCCTACAGGTAGTTGAGAATCGGCTCTGGCAACCCCATCAGGGTGCCTGTTTGGCAGGGGCTTTGGGCTGAGGGGTGGAGGCAGGCTTGCCTGTACCCTGTCTGCCTCTCCCTCTAAAGAACCCCTCTGGGCATAAGCAGAAGAGGAGGCCTGGGCTTGGTAGAAAGGCCTATGGAAAGGCCTGCCCCTGCCCCTGGGATGCTGCCTTTGAGGAGTGGCCTTCCTTTCCTTGGCCTGTGCACTCCTATAGGTGGTCCTACATTAGTCCATTTTCTTCATGTAATTCTCTGTCTGCTCCCCAAACAGAGAATTATCCATAACAGGAAAATCCATGGCCTTAGTCTGGGTATCTTGTGACAGGCTAGTACATCTGAGCCAAGCCATTCTTCGAAGTGCCACAGATGTAGCCATGACTCTAGATGACATCACTGGAGTCCACTACAGCATGGAATTGCACCTTGGATGCCTCAATACCATCAGCAGCCACCTGCTCCAGCTCCTTGGCAAGCTGGCCAGGGACCTGTTTTGCTAAAGCCATAACAGTGTCCCATCTGGATTTTTGATACCTAGCAGTATAGGCCATATAATTGGCCTGTCTGAGTCCCAAGGATGCTGCCATGTACTGTTTCTTTGCCACGGCATCAATCCTCCTGGAGTCCTTTTCCGGGGGGTGTGAAGCCAAGGGAATATTTGCCTTATCACAGGCTGCAGCCTGCACTACCCCAACATGGCTGCATTGTTGTGTAAGGAACTCCGTATCTGAGCCTGACAATGTATACCTCTTGTCCATTCTTTTATCCACAGGAGGTAGAGTGTTAGGAGTCTTTAAAATCTTAAATGTCTGTTTCCCAAAAGATTTGTGTAAGGGACTAGACAGCCTCCTAGACTCTGGGATATCCAACATTTCTACATAGTCAGGCTCCTCCTGGTCATCCACAGCTTCCTCCATAGGAAGCTGGAGGGTTTCAGCCACTTTTTTATAAAACATGAAATGGGAGGGGGACTCAGAAAGCCTAGGAGGAGACACTCCTGAAGGTCTGTCTGGGGAGATGTCTGGGTCAGTAGGCACATCCAGACTTTCAAAACCACATTCACTTTCCTCATACTCCTCTTCCGGTTCATAAAATTCCTCTAAATCATACTCTTGAACCGGTGGAACCGGCCGAACCGAGCGCCTGCCTGATGGCGCCGGTTCGGTCGGAACCGTGGAAAGCGACTGCACAATTTTGATCGCTTTGGCTATTTCTTCAGTGGTTGGAGAGGAAAGTTTTGGCTCACACCAGCTGATTTCTCTTTTCTAGTTCTCTTAGCCGAACCGACTCTCAGAATTGGCTCTCCTTTGCCTCAAGAAGTCTTGCCCTGGTCAGAGGGCACGCCCTGGTTCGGTTTGAACCGAACCGGCTGGCCATCCGGTTCAGCGGACTTTTTGGCCTCCCTTTCCCTGAGCCTACCAGCTCTCTTTTCTAGGGTAGCTGCAGGGAAATTTTTACAAATCTGGCAGTCTGCACTGAGGTGGTCAAACCCCAGACAAACACAGGTGGTGTGGGGGTCAGCCTTAGCAAAGACTTCCCCACACAAACTACAGTGTTGAAACCCAGTGGGCCCGGTTATTCTTTTGGGTTTCTCAGACATTGTGCCAATCCTAACCAAACTTACCCTTTTACCGGCAATCCGCCAGGCAAGACCCTCTTATCGGTTCCTGACCGCGTCACGGGTCGTGGAAAAAAAAAAAACGTAATAAAATCCGGGTTTTTTAGAACCGATAAGAACCGGTAACCACACTCTAAAAGTACAATTCAAGATTTTTTAACAAGTTGATCGGTTCAAACCGAACCGATGAACCGTTTATAAGTTCCACACAGAATAGAATAAAATATAACCTATCTAGTACTCACAAATACCACAGACAGAGACTGAACCAACAGGCTACGGTTTAAATTCGGTCGAAAACCGAGAAAAGCAGTACTTTAACTGACCAACTGAACCGAGCAGAAGGAGAAATCTCCGGAGCGACTGTTCAGTGAGGCGGAGTAAAGAATCTGACGGTTTGAGTTTAAACAGCAACAGACAGAGTCTCAACCAAGCTCGAGCTCAGCGTTCCATGCCTGGCATGGAAAGTTAACTCTTTCACCTCCAGGGCAGTTCGAAGGTTGGGACTCACTGCTATTGTCAGAATACAGCAAGACTTCATGTTGTTTGAACTAAGGTTTCCGTGGAGCCGATGTAAGTGGGCGGACGGCAGGGAAAGGACTGAGATGACGCCGGGGGACCGCCCACTTTTACACTATGTCTGACACTGGGCAGAGCTGACGTTGGGGGTGGTCCCCCGCCACAGACTGCTAGCTAGAAGATTTTTCTGTGGGGTCCTAATGCCTGTTGGCCTTAGTCCTAGTGGCAGTCCCTGCTGCAAGAGCTCCCCCTCGAAGTAAAATCTACTGTTGCGTAAGTTCTTACGTAACTGTACTATCTTACTTACATTTATGATTTCTTTTTATTGGTTGTTGATTGTACGTTATGTATTTTGTATGGTGTGAGGTGTGTTGCAATAATTTTGTAAAAAATTGTTGTATTTGTAAAATTATATGAACCTTTACTCTTGTGACATCTAACAAGACTTGTCTTGTAAACAAGGAATTATCCCTAATGACATTTGCTATCATGTATAAAAACAAGTTTTACCTACCTACTTTGAGAGTTAGCTCTTGCAGCAAGTAACACATGCAGAACTGAGTCCCAAGCAGTAAAGGAGAAGAAAAAATTACTCACCTTAGTAATGTTATTTCTTCTAATGGGAGTCTTGCTATATTATGACTATTGCAGTTTGTCCCACCATTAGAACTGCTCCGGAGGTGAAAGAGTTAACTTCCATGCAGGGCATGGAACTTAGAGCGCAAGCTCGGTTAGAAAAGCTCTGTCTGGAATATTTCAAACTGAAACAATCAGATCTTTACGAGCAAAACTCACTAAGGTTCTGTGAGGAAGCTGTAACCTACACTAGCCAACTGGCTACTTAAATATTAACACCTTTTCCTGGTCCCAACACCAAGACTCAAGTCAGGGGACCAGAAAAAGAAGATAAGATCAAATAAAACACAACACCCAAACACCCCAAAAAAGAAGGGGTGGAAAACATAAAAAGGGGCATCAATACGTGCCAACAGTGGACTGCCCACCCCATACCCAAAGTAGAAGTTCTGAGAGGGGCAGGCTGGGGGGGAGGTCATAATATAGCAAGACTCCATTAGAAGAAACAACATTACTAAGGTGAGTAATTTTTTCTTCAAACAACATGAAGTCTTGCTATATTATGACTATTGCAGACTACACAGCAGTACCTCCATGGAGGAGGGACAGAACCTACTTAGGGAATAGGCTCTGAAGCACGGCTGTGCCAAACCGAGCATCCCTCCTGGCCTGGATATCCAGGCAGTAATGCTTGGTGAAAGTGTGTACTGTTTTCCAAGTAGCTGCTTGACATATCTCCAAGATAGGGATGCCTCTAGCAGCAGCTAGAGATGCAGCTGTACCTCTGGTAGAGTGCGCCCTTAGGCCTGAGGGGGAACCTTACCCAGTTTTTGATAGCAAAATTGGATACAAGAGACGATCCACCTGGCAATGGATCTCTTAGTAGCAGGTCTGCCTTTCCCAACCTCACCATAAGTGAGAAATAGTTGGAGGGAGTCAAACCTATGACCCTTGGTATGCTCTATATAGTAACTTAGGGCCCTCTTAACATCTACGCTGTGCAACCTCCTCTCACCAGAGGAGGAATGGTCAGTGAAGAACACTGGAAGTGAAACAGATTGATTAAGGTGGAAATCTGAAACCACCTTTGGCAAAAACTTCCCGTTAGTCCTGAGGACTACCTTATCCCTGTGAAAGGAAATAAAGTCACTCTCCACTGACAAAGCTTGTAACTCACTTATGCGCCTGGCAGAAGTGATGGCTACTAGAAATACAGTTTTCCAAGTCAAGTACTTAAGCTCTGCCGAAGACAAAGGTTCAAAGGGGGGTTGCATCAGCTGAGCAATGCAAACATTAAAATCCCAGGGAGGGGCAGGGTCCCTGAATGGTGGATTGGTATGAAGCAATCCCCTAAAAAACTTGGAAAATACAGGGTGAGCAGAAAGAGAAGAGGGCTTCCCTGCTGAAATAAAAGCAGACACAGCTGCCAAATGCACTTTCAGGGTAGCTGGTCTCAGTCCCAAAGAATTAAGATGGACCATATAGTCCAAAACAGTGGGCAAATCAGCAGATTCCGGGGAAATATGCTTCCCAGAACACCACATGGAGAACCTTTTCCATTTGGAGTTATAAGTAGCCCTAGTGGAAGGCTTCCTAGAAGCTTTCAAGATTTCGAGAACACCTTGAGAAAGTTGTAGATCAGCAAACTAACTCCTCAAGAGCCAGGCCTTGAGGTTGAGGGATCTGAGATTCGGATACCAGACTCTCCCCCTGGGCACAGGTTAACAGATTGTGGTTCCTGGGGAGACACAGGGGAAGATGGACTGCTAAGGACAGAAGGAGTGGGTACCAGGGCTGCCTGGCCCAGTCTGGAGCAATCAGGATCATCTTGCAGGGCTGAGATCTGATTTTGACTAGCACCGTGAACAGGAGAGGAAAGGGGGGGAAGGCATAGAGAAACTTCCCTTCTCAATCGAGGAGAAAGGCGTCCAGGGGAACTGAGCCAAACACTGGGGGCCTGCAACAAAAAAGTGGAAGTTGATGATTGTCTGGGGCTGCAAAAAGATCTATCTGAGGGGTGCCCCATCTGGCAAAAACTATCCCCAGTACTCGCGGGGATCCAGTGACCATTCGTGATGGCCCTGGGAAATCCTGCTGAGAGCATCTGCCAGGACATTGTCCTTGCCTGGGAGGTGAACTGCTATGAGGAAAGTGTTCAGGGAATAAGCCAGAGACCACAACTTCATCGCCTCGGTGCACAAGGCCGAAGACCGAGTGCCCCCTTGTTTGTTGATGTACCACATTGTAGTGGTGTTGTCTGTTCTGACCTGTACCACTTTGTTCTGAACAGATGCAGAAAAAACCTGAAGTGCTAGAAAAACAGCTCTGAGTTCCAACAGATTGATGTGGAGCAGAGATTCCTGAGGGGACCACAATCCCTGGGTGGAGAGGTCGCCCATGTGAGCTCCCCATCCCAAGAAGGACGCATCTGTAGTAAGGGTCAAGGAGTGAGATAGAGGGATGAAGGGCACCCCTTGTCTCAGATTGCTCTGATCCTGCCACCACTGAAGGGCCTGGATCAGGGTTTGAGTCACTGGGATCAACTTGGATAGGGAATCTCTTCTTTGAGACCAAAAGGCTCTCAAATGGAACTGAATGTCCCTCATCTGAAATCTTGCTCCTTGCACTACAGCTGTGGAAGGAGCCATGTGTCCTAGGAGCTGAAGGAAATGCCTTGCTGGTCGAGAGACCTGCAGAGTGAAGGACGAGGCCAGGGCCACCAGGGTCCTTACCCTTTCTAGGGGAAGGAAGGCTCTGGCCTGCTTTGTGTCCAGTTCTGCACCTATAAAGGTGAGTACCTGGACAGGTTCCAGAACTGACTTTGGAAGATTGAGAAGAAAGCCCAGAGAGGTAAGCAGCTGCTGGGTAACTTGCAGGTGTGATTTAACCTGGTCTGGAGACTGACCCACAATGAGCCAGTCGTCCAGGTAGGGAAAGATGGCAATCTTTTGCCTTCTTAAATGAGCAACTGCTACTGCCAGGCATTTTCTGAATACCCTTTGGGGCAGAGGTAAGGCCAAGGGCATTGCTCTGAACTGATAATGGCCTGAGGGCAGTTCAATCTGAGGTACTTTCGTGGGAGCTTCTGATAAGAACATGGAAGTAGGCATCCTTGAGGTCCAGGGAAGCTAGCCAGTCCCCTGGCCTTAGGGAGGGTAAAATCATTCCCAGAGTCACCATTTTGAATTTTCGCTTTAAAAGGTGCTTTTCAGATATCTTAGGTCCAGGATGGGCCGCCACTCTGTCTTTTGGGGTAAGGAAGTACCTGGAGTACAGACCCTTGTCCTGGTGTAGGGAGAAACCCTTTCTACAGCTCTGAGAGCCAGAAGGGTTGAGACTTCTGTTTCCAAAGCAAGAGTCTCTAGAGGGTTTGCAGGTGGTAAGATCTGATTCTCATCTTTGGAAATTTTTGAAGCTTGAGAACCAGACCCTGGCTTACTACTTCCAGGACCCACTTGTCTGATGTTAAAGACTCCCAGTCCTGGACGAGTGAAGCCAGCCTGCTCCTACAGCTAATGGAGAACGGCCCTGGGCATCCCATCAGGGTGCCTGTTTGGCAGGGGCTTTAGGCTGAGGGGAGGAGCAGGCCTGCTTGTACCCCTGCCTGCCTCTCCCTCTGAAGAACCCTCTGAACATAAGCTGAAGAGGAGGCCTGGGTTTGTAAAAGGCTGTGAAAAGGTCTGCCCCTACCCCTGTGGGCTGCCTCTGAGGAGTGGCTTGCCGCTCTCTTGGCTTGTGCACCTATAAGTGGTTCTATATTCATCCATTTTCTTCATATAATTCTCTGTCTGCTCCCCAAACAGAGAATTTCCCACCACAGGAAAATCCATAGCCTTAGCCTGGGTATCCTGTGACAAACTAGTACACCTGAGCCAAGCCAATCTACGAAAAGCCACAGATGTAGTCATGACTCCAGAGGATACATCATTAGAATCCACTGCAGCATGGGATTGCACCTTAGATGCCTCAGTACCATCAGCAGCCACCTGCTCCAGCTCCTTGGCAAGCTGGCCAGGGGCCTGTTTGACTAAAGCCATGATAGTATCCCATCTAGACTTTTGGTATCTTGCAACATAGGCCATATAATTTGCTTGTCTGAGTCCCAAGGACGCTGCCATGTATTGTTTTTTAGCCATGGCATCAATCTTCCTGGAGTCCTTGTCAGGAGGATGTGAAGCCAGGGGAATATTAGCCTTATCACAGGCTGCAGCCTGAACTACCCCAACATGGCTGCATTGCTGTGAAAGAAATTCTGTATCAGGACTCTGACATAAAGTGTACCTCCTGTCCATCTTTTTATCCACAGGAGGCACATAATTAGAGCTTTTAACATTTTTATTGTTCGTTTCCTAAAGGATTTATGTAAAGGAATAGATAATCTCCTGGACTCTGGGATATCCATCATCTCTACAAAGTCAGGCTCCTCTTGCTCATCCACAGCTTCCTCCAAAGGAAGCTGGAGGGTTTCAGCAACTTTTATAAAACAGAAATGAGAGGGGACTCAGAAAGCCTAGGGGAGATTCTCCTAAAGGTCTGTCTGGGGAGATGTCCGTTCAATGGGCACATCCAGACTTTCAAAGTCACATTCACACTGTTCATAATCATCCTCCCCTCCTCTGGTTCATAAAACTCCTCTATATCATATTCTTGAACCGGTGGAACCGCCGAACCGACCTTTGCCAGATAGTGGCGGTTCGGACGGAACTAGGAAAGTGACTGGACAATCTGGATTGCCCTGGCTATCTCAGCAGCAGTTGGAGAAGGAATTTTGACTCACACCTGCTGATTTTCTAGTTCTCTTGCTGGAACTGGCTCCTCAGAGTCAGCTTTACGCTTGCCCGAGGAAGTCTGGCCCTGGTCAGAGGGCACTCCTCTGGTTCGGTTGGCACCGAACCGGGCTGGCCATCCCGGTCAGCGGACTTTTTGTTTCTCGCTCCTGAGCCTACCAACCTCTTATCTAGGGTAGCTGCAGGGAAATTCTTGCAATTCTGGCAGTCTGCATTGAGGTGGTCAAACCCAGACAATAAACACATGTGGTGTGTGGGTCAGCCTTGGCAAGGCTTCCCCAGAACACTACAGTGTTGAAACCCAGTGGGCCCGTTTTTCTTTTGGGTTTCTCAGACATAATGCCAGCCTAACCAAAAACTTGCCCTTTTTTTCGGCAGTGCCAGGCAAGACACCCTTATCGGTTCCCAACCATGTCACGGGTCGTGGAAAAAACCGTAATGAAATCTGTTTTTTTTTAGAACCGATAAGAACCGGGAACCGCACTCTAAAAAGCTTTTAAAAGCTTCAGAATAAAGTTTCAAGACAACCTGATCGGTTCAAACCGAACCGATAAACATTTACAAGTTCCACACAGAAATAAACCTGTCTATTACTTACAATACCACAGACAGAGCTTGAACCTATCGGTTTGCGGTTAAAATAATAATAATCGCGGTTAAATTTAACCGAGAAGAAACTCTTTAAACCGAGAAATGAACCGAGCAGTAGGAGGAATCTCCGGAGCGACTGTTCAGTGAGGCTGAGTAAAGAATCTGACGGTTTCAGTTTGAAATATTCCAGACAGAGCTTTTCTAACCGAGCTCGCGCTCTAAGTTCCATGCCCTGCATGGAAGTTAACTCTTTCACCTCCGGAGCAGTTCTAATGGTGGGACAAACTGCTATGGTCATAATATAGCAAGACTTCATGTTGTTTGAACCAGACTAATCTCGGGTGGAGGAAGCAGAAAAATGCTAAGAGGGGAATGCCTTCAGGAGACGAGTCCCTGCAGAACTGCAAGGCCGAAGCCCACTTTGAGTCTGGAGGCAATGTCGAGACTGTAATGTCTGACAAAGGTATGGATGGAATTCCATACGACTGCCGCACAAATGTCAGCTGCAGACATATTCCTAAGCATGGCAAAAGATGCCCCTATTCCCCTCGTGGAGAGACCCTTCACTGAGCCCGGCAAGGGTTTGTCATATTTCTGGTAATAAAAAGAAATGCAGCTAACCAGCCATTTAGAGAGTGTTTGGCTACAGAAGCCCCCTGGATCCTGGGAGCAAAGGAAACAAAAAGCTGATCAGAACATCTAAACTCTCACGTTCTGGAGATATAGAAATGCAAAATGCGATGGACATCCAGCATGTGAAGAAGAGCCTCACCCCAGTCAGTGTGTTCAGGATCATACACTGGGAGGTGTATGTCCTGATTCAGGGTCAGCCCGGACACCACCTTTGGTAAGAACTTAGGATTGGTCCTCAATGCTACCCAGTCCTTGTGGAACACTAACTAAGGCTCCTCACACATCAGGGCCTGTAGCTCGGAAATTCTTTTTTTTTTTTTCCCCATTCATAGTTTCTCCTCCTTTGATCCCTGGCAGGCAGCTTTGGCCCTCCTGATGGAGGGACTCTCTCTCTCTCTCTCTCTCCGGTTCCACCGCTCCCCGCACTCACCAACCCCAGTAGTTCCCCCTTGGATTACCCCCCGTGGCGGGGCCAGGAAGGAGACAGCCAACCCCCCCCTTCCCAGAGACCCAATCCAGAAGCAGGGGTCTGCCCTTGGGGTGCCGTGGACCTTCACTGAGTGCTGCACGGCTCAGTATTCCTCCGTGTTTCTCCTGCCCCCCCATCACCATAGGCACGTTGGAGCGTGCCTCCCGACCTGTACTGCCCTCCAGCCACCGCCAGAGGGCAGTCAGTGAGCAGGACGACAGCCCCCCCCCCCAAAAAGAGAGGACAGTAGCCCTCTGGACGCTTGATCCTCTTTCCCCTGCTGACCCCCGGGCTCGTTCCGAACCCGGTTTGCTGTCATGGTGCGAGGTGTAACGACCAGCGCCTCAATCTCCAGCGCCACCAGGCCGGCCCCAGTTCGGAAATTCTTCGAGCAGAAGTAACAGCAACTAATGTGTATAAATTGCACAAAACATTTGTAACTATGTCTGCATACAAACTGTGTAAAATCTGTGTAACACTGTATGTCAGCATTCTGTAACCTTGTGCCACTGTTGTCCTCTCTGTGACGAGGTACCTTTGTAAACGAGCCTCTGGCTCAAAGGTTGTAAATCCGATTGTACAAATAAATAAATAAATAAAAACACTTTACAGGAGAGGAAGCGAAGCTCGCAATCCGCGGCTGGTTCAAACGGAGGTAAAGGTGAGCTTTCCAACAAAAATAAGTTCAAGGGGGCGGGGTCCTTGATTTGGAGCGTTCATATGAAGAATACCCCGCAGAAAGTTATGGGCTACGTCCAACTGTGCCACAGTTCTGCCTTGAACAGAGACATGGTAGGCAGAGATGGCAGACAAATGAACTTTGACGAGTAGCCCAACCCCCGAGTCCGAGACCGACAACAGGTACTCTAAGATCAAGCTCACTGCACAGGCCAAGGGATTGGGGGTTCAGCTGCCAACTGTTGCAGCAGTGGAAACCAAATCTGTCGAGCCACAAGGATCATTACAGCCCATTTCGCGTGCAGCTTGAGAAGTACCTTCTGTAGGAGCAGGAATGGAGGGAACACATAAAGGAACCTCCCTCTCCAGGAGAGGGACAACGCATCTTGTCAGAAAACTCCAGGCTCTGGTACTAGCGAGCGAAAACTGGGCAACTTTGCGTTGATAAGGGATACAAAGAGGTCCTGCTCCTGCCTGCCCCATCTGTTGAAGAGATTGTTGACGACAGACTGCAGAAGGGCCCACTTGGGCACTCTGGACTGAGTCCTGCTGAGGGTGTTGGCCAGGGTATTTTGAACCCCTGGGACGTGAACCACCGAGATCTCGAGGCAGTGAGTCATGGCCCAGTTCCATACCCATGTTGCTTCTCAACAAAGGGGGTACGAGTGAGTGCCGCCCTGCTTGCTGAGGTAAAACGCCATGTTGTCTGTCTGAATGAGGTGGTGTCCCGTGCGAAGCACTGTGCCCAAAGCTTGTAGGGCACAGAGAACTGCTCTCATCTCTAGGATGCTGATGTGGAGAGGCTCCTTGGCCACAGACCAGGTGCCGTGTCCTGTGGATGCCCAGATGTGCACCCCAATCGGTGCTGGAGGCATCCGATGTCAGGACTTGATCCGGAGCTGTCCTCTGAAAGGGCATTCCCCTCTGTGAAAGAGGGAACTGTCATCCACCAACTGAGTTCTTGACGAACTGGTTCCGAGATAGAGACCAGCTGATCCAGATCGTCCCATCTTTTGGTCCCACTGGACTCTCAAGTGTCCACTGAATCATCCTCATATGCAGTTTGGCCAGAGCGACTGTAACAATGAAGGCTGCCATGTGGCCTAGAAGCCGGAGAAGCATCCAGGCTGGGACCCTTGGGAGGGACGAGACGCAGCAGGCCAAGCCTCGCAGTCAAAGTGCCCTTTCCTCTGGGAGAAAGGCCTTCCCTCGAGTGGTATTGAGCGATGCCCCAATGAACTGGAGGCCTTCGGCTGGAAGCAAGGTGGACTTTGCTGAAGACAGAAAAGGTGTCCTGAATTGTGCGCCACAGCTGCTAGATGGACAGGGCCATTAAGAGCCAGTCTTCTAGGTAGGGAAAAACGTAATGCCCTTTCCTTCGGAGGGCTGCTGCGACCACCTCCAGGCACTTGGTAAAAACCCTTTGGACTGAAGACTGGCCGAAGGGTAAAGCTCTGAACTGGTAGTGCCTTCCTTGGAACTCTAACCTGAGAAACCTCCTGTGAGGTTTGCCCACTAGAATGTGGAGATAGGTGTCCTGCATATCCAGCGACGCTAGCCAATCCCCTTGATGGATCCTGGGCAGTAGTTCCTGCAGAGGGAGCATCCAAAACTGTCTGTACTCCACAAACTGGTTGAGGTTGCTGACGTCCAAGATGGGGCACAGGTCCCCGGTCTTTCTGGGGACAAGGAAGAAATGTGAATAGAAGCCTGTGCCCCTCAGAGGGGGAACTGGCTCTATGGCCCTTTTGAGCAAGAAGCCCGAATTTCGGCCCAGATGAGCTCGGCATGAGTCAGGGAACAGCGGAAGGGAAGGGGAGGCCTGTCCGGTTGCATCTGGACAAATTCTATCGAGTGACCATTGTCGACCATTTGTAGGACCCACTGGTCGGAGTTGATCTCTCGCCAACCTGTGGCATAGACAGAAAAGCGGCCTCTGACTGCCTCCCCTGTCAGGGGTACGGGAGGGAGTGGGTCCAGCAAGGATTCAGGCTGTGGTGGTGGTGGTGGTGGTGGGGAGAGCGGCCTGAGAAGCAGATCCTGTGGAGCCTCTGGAGGGCCCTTACAGCCATAATCACACCTTGCTGTTGCTGCTGTGGCTGAAAGTGAGATTGCTGACCCCCCTTGTCCACGAAAGTGAGGCTTTCGAAAAGGCCTTTGTTTTTCAACTTGTATATGGAATGTACGGACCAAATGGCCTTGCCAGAGTCCTGCAGTTTAGTGATGATCTTCTCAAGAGTCCTCACCAAAGAGGATGGAACCACAAAATAGTGCATCCAAAATGTCTGTTTGCACATCCTAGGAAAAGCCAGACGCACACCAGTGGCCGCAGCCTATGTCCGCAGAGTTGTAGGCTGACTAGAGGATATGCATGTCCACGTTCGAACCAGTTTACAGCAGCTTTTCTAGCTCTGCCTTCTGTTGACAGTCTGGGATCTCTTTGACAATGTCGATCCCCTGTTACCAAAGGGCATTTTGAAATTGTACCATACGAGTGAGGAAACTGAGACTCTGCATGGTACATGTGGCGGATGAATAAACCTTACACCCCATGGAATCTAGTTGTTTGGATTCTCTGTCTTGGCCTCTGGGATCTATCATGGGCAGCCGAAATGTCTACCGAGTCTGCCAAAGGCTGCTTGCCCAAAAAGGGTTCCTCCTTTGGAGCCCTGTAAAGGCGGTCTGCCTTTTTGGGTATCGCGGAGGAGGTGTGGTGGCGCGTTTCGAGTTTGGTGACGCGTTTGGTGATGTCCACAAATGTGTCCAAGGGCAAGATGACCACTGGTTTCAGGTCCTTTTGGAGCAAATACCTGGCCAATTGGAGTCTCTCCGGGTAAGATCCTCTGTTTCCCAGCCCATGTTGGCCTGAATATACCGCATGATCTTCATGAAGGAGGGATCATCTGACAGTGACTTGGGAGTTTCCCTTGGATCTGCGGGGTGGTGGGGAAGAGAGAGAGAGAGAGAGACAGGTCCCCAGCAGACGAGGGCACGGAGGAGGACGACGAGTCCGAGGAACGGTCAGAGTCCATGGAGGAGGAGGAGGAGGACTGAGACCTGTTGTGCTGACGTTTGTGCCTGTGGTGGTCTGAGGAGCCGGAGAAGCTCAGGCTCCTGCACCTGGAGCGGCGTTTGTGATGAGCCTTGCCCGGGGAAGGCTCCGTTTTGGGGGGGCCTCTGTCCTAGGAAGTTTTGGTGGCAGGAGGTCTGTCCTGATGGTCTCCCACCAGTAACCGAAAAGATCCTCGACCTGGGATAGGTGGATCTGAAGCTCTAAAATGGTAGTCAGACCAGATGCCAGCCTAGAGCTGTGGTCCAGCCTGGAGCCGTGATCTGGCGACGGTGGGCGAACCAGAAGTGACATAGTATCAAAGGTATCATATTATAGGTAATACAGAACTAGAAGACCATACAACAAACATTTTCTGCACTCTCCCCTATGCTGTGAGACACTGTGTGAGACAGTACAGGAGGGCTGCAGTGTTTTGCTGAGAGCAAGACTACGAGTATTTAGCCTACTTTATTGCACTGTCACTTGGGAGGGCTCCAGGAAGTTCCTGCCCAGTTGTACTTTTTAGGGGGTTTGCTGTGGACTACAATAAGGGTCCAGAAGTGATATTTTTAAAAATTTTTGTGAACTGGGTCAGTTTCTGCGAATGTGCAGCGGGGACTTTACATCTCAAGGGCACAACTGTATGTTTATTTATTGATTTTGGGCACTAAAGGAATCGCGACCTGCTAAAGCACTTCGCGTCTCTGCGAGCGGGGCGAGTGCGCGGCTCCACATGCAGAGACGCGCGTGTCTAGAGGGATAGAAGGGGCTCAAAATTCTGTGTAATTAAGTAAAGTAAAACTTGTTTGTAAGTATATATTCGTGTCTTTGATATTAATATATTATATTGTGTTTGAAACAAAATAAAGTGAATTGCACTATGGCTTCACCAGATTTAATTTATTTAAACCATTCTGTATTAACAGCTTATTCAGGTGTTTTAGGGATGCAGTGTATATTGTGTTAAATGTTCACTGGTATTATTGAGGTCATTTCAAATGAGCCCTATCAATGTAACAAATGTTTGGAGAATATTGAACTGAAACAGGAGATACATTTGTTTTCTTTAAGACTGAAACAGTTAGAAA
The DNA here is from genome assembly GCA_016271365.2 of Neoceratodus forsteri. NCBI lineage: Eukaryota > Metazoa > Chordata > Ceratodontiformes > Ceratodontidae > Neoceratodus > Neoceratodus forsteri. Next base: position 483,943,868 of record CM028130.1, read on the forward strand.
TAAGTCAAATCAATATGTCATAACAGTTTAATAGTTTAAATGTCTCTAATCTGTATACTGATTCTCACATCATTAATAATACTCAGTGTCCCATCGATGTTACTTCACTACATGAGGTAGTTAATGATCAGCAATTGGGTGATAATTTATTACCTACCCCTGTACCTTCTAAACCTGCATCCCCTATAAATGTAGTTTTAAACAAAAAAAGAGCTAGGGAGGAAGATATAACTGAAGAGGTAAATGATAGTGGTTGGTATAAAGTTCAAAATTCCAGGAGAACAAAAAAAGGAAGAAAGGCTGAACATTATTCTATCCCATTATCAAATAGATCTGATCGTTTTCAACCCTTGCTTTGTCAGCCATCTGATGTCAATGAATTACCTCATAGCCTAATTGGCAGTAATGACAGACATGATTCATTGTTAACAAGTAATGCCACTCCCTCGGATCTGATATCGTTTGTTCCTGATCAACCCCTGATTGACTTCTCAATGGATATTGGCTCACAAAATTCTGATGTACCTAATGTTAATTGCAGTACTTCCCCTTCAGATCATCCCACTAAACAGATTCTGGTTATTGGTGACTCCATGATCAAGTATCTGGACAGAGCCATTTGTAATCCAGATAAAGTTAATAGAACATGTACAAGTTTCAGTGGTGCTAAGATTTGCGATATTTATAGTATGTTAGACAATATTTTGTATAATTGTGGTGGTAATCCTTTAGTTGTTATACATGTGGGTGTCAATAATATCCTACATGATTCAATTCAGGACATTTAAGTCTGCTTTTGTAGGGTTAATAAACAAATTGGTGGATGTTGGCTGTCAAATCATATCTGAAATACTACCCATACCCTGTTATTCATTTCATTTTAATCATAAAATCAAGATCATTAATAACTGGCTTCGACAATGGTGCCTTCAACAAGAAATCAACTGTATTACCCACTGGGAAATTTCTGATGGTAGAAATGATCTGTTTAGTAAGGATGGACTGCATTTAAGTTGAAGGGGAAATGCTGTCTTGAGTAACCAATTTTTATCCTTGATTGATGATCATTTAAACTAGATTGTGGGGTGAGGGGAACGGTTAAACAGTTATCACCCCCCATTATAATAAGTGACACTCCATTACTGAATAAAAAGATACATGTTCTCAGTTTCAATGCTAGAGGTTTAACTAAGATGGCTGAGCTACAGTTAAAAACTTTAGATTATGATGTGGATATTATCTCCATATGTGAAACTTGGGGAGATGATAAATCTTCATGGGAAGGTTGTCTGAGTGATTATAAATCATACAGATTAAATAGACCAACTAGAAGGGGTGGTGGTGTAGCTTTGTTTTTTAAAACCAATCTGAACACAGTTGACATTACTAATTGCATAAAAACACAACATATTTACTGAAACTATTTGGGTTAAATTTTATTTGACCCAAACTGATTCTTATTTTTGGTAGCTGTTACCATCCTCCTAATTCACCTGTTTATGTAAAAGATACAATTTTAACAGAATTTGCATTGGCATGTGAAACTGGACACGTTATAATTGTCAGCGACTTCAATTTTGGAAACATTGATTGGTCTAATTCTACTGTTACAGGTGGTAAGGGAATTAAGTTTCTCTCCACTTGTCTTGAGCTTAATTTAACACATGTTACTAAGCCTACTAGGGAGGATAATATTCTGGACCTGGTAATTAGTAGCGATTCGGTACCAATTATTGACTTGAGTGTTCAAGATCCAATAGCGGGAGGTGATCATAATACTATCCTTTTCGTTATTGAGAAAATATATTCCTCTACTAATAACAAATCTATTATCTATCTCTATAATAAAGTAGATTTGAAGTCTGTTGATAGGATTATGGAGGAGATAGACTGGAATTTTGCATTATCTAATTCAAGTCCTGAAAATTGTTGGCTTACATATAAATCTATTATCTCAAATATAAGAGATAACCATATCCCTTCTAAGTTCAAAATAAAAAAGGTCTCCAAAATGGCTTAATACAGCAATAAAAAAATTAATAAAAAGAAAAAAGAAAATATATAATGATTATTTGAGGAATTAATCTAACAGTACCTGGGAGGCATATAGAAAGATACAGTCCAAATGCAAATTATCTATAAAGAGGGCAAAATCATCTTGGGAATCTAGGTTAGCAAAATCTGCAAATAAGAATAATACGAAAGATTTTTATTCCTATATTAATTCTTTAAAGAAACCAGGTTGCCAGGTTGGTCCTATTGTACATCATGGTGATATCGTGCACGAGCCTAATATGATGGCCGATATATTTAATATAGAGTTCTGTAAAATCTTCACAGATTCGGATACCTTCCCTGTAAATATTATTAGTGGGATTGATTCTGTCATAACCTTTGATGAAAGACATTTATGATAAATTGATTTCCTTGAAGAGTAAATATTGCTCAGGTCCTGATAGATTGGCTGGACATTTATTATTCCTGTTAGCCAAATACATTGCATGGCCTTTAAAAATCATATTTGAAAATTTTTTATTGGAAAACTATGTTCCAGATGATTGGAAAAGAGCAAATGTCATACCAATTCATAAGAAGGGTTTAAAAGATAACTGTGAGAACTATCGACCTATTAGTTTGACTTCCACAGTCTGCAAGGTATTGGAGAGTCTTATTAAAGATATTATTACACCAATCTTAAACATTCATGATACTGAAAAGCACGGTTTTAGGAAGGGTAGAAGCTGCCTTACCAATCTACTTTCTTTTTATGGGAACATCAGTGAGTATCTGGATCATAACATTCCATGTGATGTTATTTATATCGATTTTAGTAGAGCATTTGACATTATGCCTCATATGGCGCTTATTTCTAAGTTATGTGACATTAACATCAACTGTCATATTATAAATTGGATTGGCAATTGGTTGAGAGCTAGGACACAGTGTGTTCTTATTGACTGATTCAGCTCAGGGATAGGATATGTTTCTAGCGGTGTCCCACAGGGTTCTGTGTTGGTCCCTTGTCTTTTTCAGGCATTTACTGCCGATTTGACTGATGAATGGCAGTCTATTTCTATTAAATATGCTGATGATGTAAAAATTGGCGGTCCATGTTTAGACATTATGCACTCTACCATCATACAAAATGACATAGATAATACTACTTCTCTGGGTAGATAAGTGGGGTATGAAGCTGAATTTGAACAAATGCAAAGTTACGCATTTGGGATCTAATAACCCAGACTATACATATCAATTATATAGAACAGACCTAGTTAGCTCTTTTGATGAAAAAGATCTGGGTATTAGTATTTCCAATGACCTGTCTTATAATAAGCATATTCAAGATACCATTAATAAGTCCAACAGAGTAATGTAGTCTATTTTACGTAATATTAGATAACATAAATCTGAGGTCCTTGTACCTCTGTTTAGATCCTATGTTAGGCCTCACTTGGAATATGCTGCTCAGTTGTGGTCTCCTTATAAAAAAAATTGCCAGTAATTCTTTGGAAAATGTTCAAAGACTGTTCACAAAGAAAATCTCGGGATTAAAGAATAACATGTATAATGATAGGCTTCAGATATTAAAGTTAATGTCTTTATCTACCCGTCGTCTTAGAGGTGATTTGCTTCTTCTTTTCGATATAATTAAAGACCCTGTCATTATGACTGATTTAAATCTACAGTTTAAAGAATATTCTTATAATGTTAGAGGTCATCCCTTACAACTAATTAGGAATAAATTTAGGCACAAAAGCAGACAATATTTTTTGACATTAAGAGTTGTGGGTCCTTGGAACAACTTACCTATTAGTGTTGTTATTAGTGAAAATAAGAAAATTTTCAAGTATAGACGATCAATAAATTTGCAATGGCTTTGCCTTATCATATTATCCTTTGGCTTAGTATAACAGCATTATGGGCCAACGCCCCCTTACTCTTTACATAACCTTAATATGAACCTCAATATGAACCATAGTCCATAATGCTCGCAAATGTTAATTGTATCCCATTATGCACTTTTGTTGCAAATAAGTATCCAGATGTTTTTTAAATGTATCCATGTTTTCACATGTTACTACATCCAAAGGCAAGCAATTCCAAAATTTACAAACTCTTATTGAGAACCAACTACTACTTTTTTTAGTTTTACATTGTTCTACTTTTAATTGAAGTGGATGTGCCCTGGTGGTGTAGACAGTATGCCTCAATTCAAAACCCAGTAACTCCCATAAATGATCATCATATAAAGCCTTAAATACTAGACAGAAGTCACCCCTCATTCTGCGATACTCCAATGTATAAAGTCCTAGTTTCTTCAATCTAGCATTATAATCCAAGCCTTTAACTTCATTAATCTTTCTAGTGGCTCTCTGTTGGATTTTTTCCAGTGTTGTTATAGAACCTCTTTCCCCTGTTGCCCAAAATTGGGCACAGTACTCCAAATGAGGCCTTACCAGAGATGGATATAAAGGGAGCAAAACATCACTACTTTTACTACTGATATGTTTATTTATACAGTGTAATACACCAGCTGCCTTCTTGATATCTGCATGGCAATGGAGCTTAGGACTAAGATCATTGGATACTCTAATACCCAGATCACGTTCATCATCTACATTTTTTAAGATTTTTCCACCAAAATTATATTCAGCTTGGTTGTTTTCTCTCCCAAAGTGCATTACAACACATTTATCAATATTAAAGGACAATTTCTTTTTGGTAGCCCAATTTTGTAGCTCGTCAAGGGCATACTGGAGGGTATCAATATCATCAGTGTTTATAATCAGGTAACCTAATCGTGTGTCGTCAGCAAATTTTGTTAACAAAACCTTGGTTGTGGTTTTTAGTGATGCAATATATATGTTGAACAAACACAAACCCAAGACCGAACCCTGTGGGACTCCACTAGTCACAACATCCCAGTCTGAGAAAAAACCCTTTATACACACTCTCTGAGTGCGCCTCTTTAGCCATGATTCCACCCAGCGTGATATACTGCACCCTATTCCAATGCTAATGATGTCTTCAATAAGCTGACCATGAGGGACCTTATCAAAGGCCTTGGAAAAATCCAGGAAAATGACATCCACTGCCTCACCCCTATCCAGTGCCCCACTTACTCCATTATAAAAACTCAACAAGTTTGTCTGACATGATCTTGCCTTAAAGCCATGTTGAGTAGGACCTGGTTCAATCATCTTACACAGATAATCCTTGATTCCTTCAAGTGTTTTTCCCAATATTGAAGTCAAACTGATGGGTCTATAATTAGACACCTCCTGCCTGGAACCCTTCTTAAAGATAGGAACCACAGTCACTTGTCTCCAGACAACAATAACCTGACCTTCTTGTATGGATTTATTAAATAAGGCAGCAACAGGACCAGAAAGAGGGATCGCTAATTCCTTGAGAATACGCGGATGTAAACCATCTGGCCCTGACTTGTAGGGGTCTAAATTTTGTAGCAATTTTTGGATAGTGCCAGCATCTACTGTAAAATACCCACTCAGGATGTGATCATTATGTTTCTTTCTGGTTTCAGTTTTAGTATTGAAGACTGATGAAATTGCTTATTGCAAATAGTGGCCATCTGTATCTTGTCTGACACCAGATCGTCTAAATTATTTTTTAGCGGGCCTATGGTGGGAGTACCTCCTCTTTTATTATTAATATATTTATAGAAGGATTTGTGATTAACCCCCACATTGTTTGCCAATCTTACCTCGTAATCCCTTTTTGCCTTTCTGATACTGTATTTAGTTACTCTTAACTGAAATTTAAAAATGTCCCAGCTTTTCTTAGTTCCACATAACTTGGCTTTTTTGTATGCTCTGTTTTAATATTTGTTTTTTTACAGTTACATTCATCCAGGGCCTTTTCAATTTGGATTTATGTTTTTTTAATAGTAGGAATATGTTTATTTGAAACTGATGTTAACTGACCAACCAAAATTTGCCATATTTCTGAGAGAGATTTATCCAAGAAGGAATGCTGCGAGTCCCAGGATGCCATGTCATGTGTCATACCCAGAAAATTAGCTTTTTTAAAGTTGTAAAGCATTGTGTCACCATCATCCTGTCCTAAATCCCCACTATAAGTAAACTTGAACCATAGAATGGTCACTGGAGCCGAGTGGTTGTAGCACTGAACAGTTTGCAATTTGATTTACCAAATTATGTAAAACTAGATCTAAAGTACTGTTACCCCTGGTACTACTGTTAACTATTTGTTCCATATTAGATATCAGAAGTGTTTGCAAATATATTTTTTCCACGGTGGACGAAGTATGCATAGTCTTCCAATTTATACCTGGAAGATTAAAGTCACCTACAAGCAAAGTGTTATTGGTGGAGGATATCTTCTCCACAAAATCCAGCAGATGAAGATAATCATCATGTGTAATTGATGGAAACCTATAAACCACACCCATGTTAATACAAGGTGCTGATGTAGGGAAAATTCTGACCCACAGTGCTTCATTATTAGGCCACTGGATTAATTCAGTATTTTCTGAATTTATAATATTTGACAAATACAATGCCACTCCCGCCCCCCCTTAGTAATGCTCCTGTCTTTATGGAACAGGGTGTAACCTGGGATGTTCTTGTCCCAAGGGTCGTCTTCACGCCACCAAGTCTCTGTAACAGCACAAACATGAATATTAAGTTGTTCCAATAATAAGGTAAATTCGTCAAACTTATTCCCCAGACTTCTAGCGTTTATGACTAAACAATTCCATTCTGGAGGGGCCACAGGGATGTTACTTTTACAAATGTTTTTTTTGGGCAAAAAATCCCCCCCCCGGCTAATAGTTTAAACAGTGGTCAATCTGTTATCTTAATCTGGTGGCAAAAATTCGTTTGCCTTGTCTGTTTAAATGCATGCCATCCCTAGCGAAAAGACTCTGGTTTACAAACCCTGTCCAGTTTTCCAAAAAGAAAAACCCCTCCCTGATACACCATCGTTTGAACCACCCATTTAGTGTCATGATATCCCTTTGTTTGTCAATACTTGCCCTAGGTATAAGTAACAGCCCAGAAATAATCAAATTACCCCCTTGACTTTTTATAATGTCTCCAATTTCCTCAAAGTCTCTCTGGATTTGTAATAAAGATCTTTTACCCAGATCATTTATTCCTGCATGTATTAAAGTAAGAGGAATTTGTGTGTTCTTGCAGCCCTGGGAACATATGTTTTATATTGTTTACACCGGCTCCTGGAAGGGTACTGACCGTGATGTTCATATTTCTGTTTTCACATAAATTATGATCAGTGTACCGACCTGTAGAGTCACCGATCACTAAAACATCCCTATGAACATTTACTTTACTATTTGCCAAATCACCAGGAGTGTCCTGTATTTGGGGGGGATCCTCAGACACTAGTAAGTGGAGTGTGTCAGTATCCTGTGCTTTCATAGGTGGTAATGGATGGAGTGTCTCAAAAATATCTATTTGCTCAGGGGAAATAGAAGTGCTTGGTATAACTAGAATTGGAGAGAGATCCACTGGTGCTGTTGCCTCCCTAGAAGCAGCTGCACAAGGAGTAACTAAAGTGTGGTCAGTCATTAAAGCATTGAATCTATTTTCAGTAGAAATGTTACAGCTTCCCCCAATATTTCTTCTTCTTTTTTTTCCCTTTAAACTTCTGTACGAGGCACCACTCATTTCCTTCATGTTCCACTTCAGTCATGCTCTGCTTGAATGATTCATCAACTAAACTATCCATTACAGAGTCAATATAGTTTTCCAAATTACTGATATCTACTTGAGTTTGTAAGCGTTTATGTAATGCTTTTATTTCAGCCCTCAAATTATTAATCATGCAACAGTTTTCACACACAGATTCTGAAATAAGAACTGCAGTAGTATACATACCACAGCCAGAACAGCAATTATAGGTAATATCTTTGTCCATTTTCAAAGTTTATTCGGTTGACTTAAATAATGGAAGTTTGAAGGCCCTAGGCCCACTATTGCTGAGCACAGCTGACACAGGCTGACACGCGTGTCTCTGCGCGCAACGATGTGCGCCCTGCTCGCTGCAGGGCCGAGACTTATGCTGCAGAGTGACCCGGAAGTGGTTTCTAGGGTCACAGGGGCTCGTGGATCAGATTCAGAGTTTTAATACAAGTAAAGCGCATCAGATGTTTTAAAAACGTCGAAATATCCCCAGTAGCAGGCCCGAAGTCTGTATCAGACGCATGGTTGCCCGGCCGTCCTCAGGATGACTGTGTCCCAAGCGATTGTCAGCCGGTGGCAGGGGGGAACCGGTGACGTTGGGGACTGGGTCAGTGGTGCCGACGGCTGGGCCACTGAAGCAGCGATGTCAATTGCTGGTCGTTGGTAGGAATCACCACCCAATAAATGCTGTGTTGCCAGACGCTTGTCTGATGGCGGCTTTGCTGGCCTGGGCAGCTGAGAATCAGATCTCCTGGAGTGTCCAGAGGCCTTACGTCTATTCCGGGAGTCAGCGCCAAAGACAGAGGCCGTATGGGAGTGAGTCAACATCGTCCCTTTCCGAGGTCAAAGTGCCGGCTCGAGGCCTGATCAGGCTGCCGGACTTTAAGTGGCTGAAGGGTGGGGCCCCGAGGACCCTGAGCCATAGTCCTTTGCTCCCAATGCCCGTACCAGGGTTGGGGGGTTTACAACCGTTAGCCTGGAAGGAGAATGGGTCACCTGGGAGGCAGAGTGGGAGCCTGATGATCTGCATTTGGAGGGAGAGCTCTCATTTTCTTTCTCCTTCTGCTTCTCCTTGTGCTTCCCTGAAGATCTGTGGTGGGAAGAACTCCTCCCTGAAGAGGAATCTCTCTGCATGGTGGCTAAACGGTGCTCTGTGAAAAAGGCCTGGAGAGTCTTCTGACCGCAGATCCTCATCCTGCTATTCAGCTTTTGGCAATTTGGGCAGGCCTGGGTACCATGGTCGGGGCCTAGGCACAGCAAGCAGGCAGAGTGCCCATCCTTGGACGGGGTCTGTTTGCCACAGGCACACCTGGAGTAGTGCCATTTGATGGAGGACGTCGGAGAAGACGACATGCAGAACAATCACAGCAGAAAAAGCTAAGATTCTATGAAAGAAAAAAAAAAAAAATCCAGCTAAGAAATCTTAGCAAAATGGCAGTCGAACTAGCGAGAGGCAATCCGTGGAGCCAATGAATGCAAGTCGACAGCAGGAAAAGAACTGAGGGACGCCCGGGACCGCCCTCCCTTTACATCATGCGTGACGTCGGGGGAGGGCCAATGTCAGGGGCGGTTCCCGAAATAGACTGCTACCTAGAAGTTTTCCGTGGGGTCCTGCCGCCTGCTGGCTTCAGTCCTACAAGATCCCATAGAGGAATAGGGCCCCTAATAAGCGGTTTTAGATGCAAGATGCCATGTAAAAAGGTGCAGGGCAGGTCCTATTGAGCAAATGCTTTGCCCTCCACCGGTGCGTGATAGGCTGAAACTGCTGAAAGATGCACCTTAATGGAAGAGTAGCAGAGTCTGGACTCTGAAAGACAAGAGAAGGTACTCCACGACAGAGTTCACCGAACAGGTGAAAGGATCTAGACCATGGGTGGAAGCTCATAAGAAGAACTGCTTCCATTTTATGGCATAAATAGCTCTGGTGGAAGGTTTCCTTGCTGCAACCAGAACCTCGGCAACCCTAGGGGGAAACTCCAAAGCGGGCCATGGCTTGCTCTGCAACAGCCAAGCATGCAGATGCAGAGACCAGAGGTCTGGGTGGACCAGGGTGCCTTGCTTCTGAGATAGCAAGTGCAAGGTCAGGGGGCAGGGAGATCTGGGGTTCCACTGCCAACTGCTGAAGCAGCAGGGGAAACCAGATCTCCTGGGGTCAGAGAGGAGTGATCAGGATCATATCCGCTCCTTCTGACTGGAGCTTGAGTAGGACTCTTTGGAGGACAGTAAAGAGAGGGAAGGCATAAAGAAATCTCCTTGTCCTGCAGAGAGACGACGCTTCTCGGCAGAAAACACCAGGCCCTGGATCTAGCGAGCAGAAACTGGGCAGTTTGGCGCTGGACGGGGACGCGAAGAGGTCCAGTTCTGTATGTCTCCACCTTTCGAAGAGTTCCTCCGCTATGGACTGAAGGAGTCCCCACTCGTGGGCCTTGGACCGAGATCTTCTTAGGGAGTTGGCCAAGGTAATTTGGACTCCTGGAACATGAATGGCGGTGAGAATTAGACTATGTTCAACGGCCCAGAACCACACTCACATGGCATCCCTGTAGAGAGGATATGAGCGCGTTCTCCCTTGCTTACTGATATAAAAGACCACGGACATATTGTCCATCTGAATTAACAGGGGTCCCGGAAGAAGGTCCAGCTGAAACGCCTGTTGAGCATAGAGAATTGCACTCATTTCTAACATGTTGATATGGAGAGCTTGTTCCAGTGGAGACCACGTTCCCAGGTTTTGAAGATTCCGGAAGTAGGCTCACCATCCTAGACCCAATACATCTGTTAGGATCTGCTGGGGGGAATCTCTCCAAAAAGAAACTCCTAGTTCCAAGTTGGGAGGAGTCAGCCACCATAACAGGGTCTGGGATACCGCTCTGGAAATCTGGACCAGATGCTGGAGATCGTCCTAGCATTGGTCCACCACTGCGGAACTCTTATGTAGCGACGAGAGGTGTGCCAAGGGAACCGTCACTATGGCAACTGCCATGTGGCCGATGAGCTGGAGGAATGCCAGGGCCAGAACCTGGCTGGAAGGGGAGATCCTCCGAGCCAGTACCTTTAGACGGTCCGCCCTGTTGGATGGGAGAAAGGCCTTTCCTAGGGTGGTGTCCAAAACTGCCCCGATATACTGCAGCCTTTGGCTGGGCCAAGAGAATGATTTTGAGATGCTCAGCATGATCCCCAGCTCCCTGAACATTGGGAAGGTGTCTGACAGGGTTGACAACAGCTGATCCCTTGTGGAGGCTGCCACAAGCCAGTCGTCTAAGTAGGGATAGATGTAATGGCCCTGTCTCCTGAGGGCCGCAGCAACCACTGCTAGGCACTATGTGAAAACCCTCGGTGCTGAAGAAAGGCCAAAGGGCAAGGCCCGGAACTGGTAGTGTTTCCCTTGGAAGGTGAACCACAGAAACCTCCTGTGGGCAGGAAGTACCAAGATGTGGAGGTAGGCATCCTGCATGTCAAGGGAACAGAGTCAATCCCCTTGATGGAGCACGGGAAGAAGACCTGGCAGGGTCACCATTCTGAACCTTTTGTACTCGATGTAGGTGTTCAGGAGACAGAGGTCCAGGATAGAACGAAGATTCACAGTCTTCTTGGGGACCAAGAAGTGGAAGTAGCAACCTTTCCCCTGTTGGGACAGCGGGACATGTCCTATGGCCTGTTTGGACAGCAGGCTCTGAATTTCTGCATGGGTAAGGCAAGCGCAGGATGGGGAGTAATTGGAAGGGACAGGATGATTGTCCAGATGTATCTGAAAAAACTCCAGAGCGTGTCCCTTTTCGATCAACTGGAGCACTCAGGCGTCTGATGGGATTTGGCCCATCCCTCTAGATGGGGAGAAATATTTCTACTTCCCAAGGACTCCGTGGGAGGAGGGAGTTAGGCAAGGAGTCAGGCTGAGGCTCCAGGGTGGGCAAGAAGACCTGGGAAGTTTTGGCGTTCCTAGGTCCTGAGGCTCCTGAAGGCTGAGAGGGGGTCTTACGTTTGAAGGCTCCTCTTGGTTACTGCCCCTTGGATTGTAGAACCCCCAGAGTGACGAAAAGGTTTTCGTCTGGCAGAGGTTGGTTCTGACTTATACATTTGATGGACGGCCTGGACTGCTTTGCCAGAGTCCTGGAGACCTGTGATGATCTTATCGGTATCCTCTCCGAAACAAACAGATGCGAGGAATGGGGCGTCCAAGATAGCCTCCCGGAGGTCCTGACTGAAACCAGACCCTGAGCCTGGAGTACTTCTCAGACGCTGGTAGTGGCAGCCTTAGCTGCGGTGCCCAAGTCGTAGGACAAACGCAAAACATGTTTTCCTACATCCAGGCCAGACTGGAGAATGTCCAACAGCTGTCTTTTGAGAGGAGTCAGGTTGGGGCTGGGCCAATTCCAGAGCCTTCTGGTACTGTACCATATGTGCTAAAAAGTTTAGTGATCTAATAGTGCAGGTGGCTGAGTAGTATACCTTACAACCAAACTGATCCAGCCTCCTAGATTCCTTGTCTGGGGGGCTGCGAGTTCATATGTCGAGGTTCTTTAGACATGCCATGCGCCACCGTTAGGACCATGGAATTGGCCCGTGGCTGTTCTAAGAAAGCCTCGTACGTAGGGATTCTGGAAAGCCTGTCCACTTTTTTAGGGACAGCTGAAGGGTACCTCCAGGAAAGCTTGGTGACATCCTGGAAGGTGGGCCAACCAACGGGGGCACGATCAATGGTTTGGGGTCATGCATATCTAGGAACTGGGCAAGCTAAAGCCTTTCTGGGTCCATATCCTCAGTGTCCCACTGGTTGAGAAAAGTAGTGTTACTTAAGAACTTACCGCAACAGTAGATCTCCGAGAACAGCCCTTGCAGCAGGTTACACCATTAGGACTGAAGCCAGCAGGCGCCAGGACCCCACGAAAAATTCTAGCTAGCAGTATCCAGTGGGGGACCGGCCCCTTCCCGACGTCAGGCATCACGTAAAAGGGGGCAGTCCCCCAGCATCCCCAGTTCTCCCGCCGGAGACTCCCGGCAAAAGGTAACATCTGAAGGGAAGACAGAGGATCTGCTTCCAAAGGAAGGTTTGTAGTAAAATGGTGTCAAAGACGCTGTAGCCTAGAAACTAGGTCAGAAGGCTCAACCTCCAGAGGGGAAGGTGGGAGGGGAAACTACCTGCTGCAAGAGCTGTTCTCGAAGATCTACTGTTATTGCAAGTTCTTACGTCACTGTACTATCTTACTTCAAGAAACAGCTCTTGCAGCAGGTTACACCAGGAGGACTGATTCTCAAGCAGTTAGGGAACTATTTCCATATCAGGAGGAGGATAGGAGAGATGTTTGGTCAGATTTCAAGACAAAAGTCCCTGAAGGACCGACAAGCCGAAACCTGATCTACGCCTAGAGGCAATATGCAGACTGTAAAGCCTGATGGAGGTGTGTACAGTGGTCCAGGCTGCAGCTGCACAGATGGCTGATGTGGAGATGTTCTTGAGCGCAGTGAAGGAGGTAGCCACCCCCCTCATAGAAAGACCTTTTACCGGTCCCAGTAAAGGTTTGTTGCGCTTCTGGTAACAGAACGAGATACATTTCACTAGCTACCTGGAAAGCGACTGCTTAGACACAGGTGCACCTTGCATCCTGTGTGCGAAGGAAACAGAGAGCTGATCCGACTTGCGATGGGATCTGGTTCTGGCCAGATAGTACCTGAGGCACCTATGCACATCCAGAGTGTGTAACAGGGCTTCTCCCCTGTTAGAGTGATTGGGGTAATACACCGGTAGGTCAATTTCCTGATTGAGTGTGATGGCCAAGACCACTTTGGGATGGCCCTCCACAGATTATCCCTTGAAGGCTAGTCGAGGGGAAAAATACAGGTTACTCACCTGTAACAGGAGTTCTAGGAATGGTATATGTTGTTCATCCACACTGTCTGGCAGGTTACTTGCCGATTTAAATCTTGCCGGAAGGTCTTCAAGCTGGCTCCTCCCACGTACCCGGGTGGTAAAACTCTCAGCTCCTCCCCATGATGCCAGATCTAGCCCGCTGGAAGCCAGGTTGTGCGTCGAAGCCGGGGAGGTCGGGTGGGTCGTGTGGATGAACAACATATACCATTCCTAGAACTCCGGTTACAGGTGAGTAACCTGTATTTCTAGGGACATGGATATGTTGTTCATCCACACTGTCTGGCAGACTCCTAGCAGTTCTCCGGGAGGAGGGAGGCAAGGCGGACACCCCCTACTTAGGGAATAAAGACTGGAGAACCGAGGCCCCAAAACCAGCATCCCGGCGTGACTCAAGGTCGATGTGGTAATGGGTGATGAAGGTATGTGCTGACTTCCAGGTAGCAGCCCTGCAGATTTCCTGGATAGGGACATCCCTGGAAGCAGCTACCGATGCAGCGGTATGGCGGGTAGAATGAGCTCTTATCCGTCTGGGAGGCTCCATGCCCGTCAACCTATGACAGAGATCTATGCAGCAGGTGACCCACCTGCCTATCATCCACTTGGCTGCAGGTCTGCCAGGTGCGGCTTCAGCGTAGGTCACAAACAGCTGGTGAACCTCTCCCCGAACTTCAGCCGTCCGCTCCTTATAATAAACGAGCGCTCTTCTAGGGTCCAAAGTATGGAGCCTGTATTCGGCCTCCGAGGTGTGATTGGGGTAGAACACCGGCAGAGTCAACACCTGGTTAAGGTGAAACTCTGACACCACCTTCGGAAGGAATTTCGGGTGGGGGCGCAGGACAACCTTGTCCCTGTGGAAGACCAGATAAGGAGACTCGATGGAAAGTGCCTGGAGCTCTCCCATCCTTCTGGCTGACGTGATAGCCACCAAGAAGGCGGTCTTCCACGACAGGTGAGAGATGTGACACCTGTGCATCGGTTCGAATGGCCTGCCCATGAGCTTAGCCAATACCAGCAGTAGATCCACGGAGGTGGAGGTTCTCGCACCGGAGGGGATATGTGATCAAGGCCTTTGAAAAAGCGCCCGACCACCTTCTCCTGCGCCACCGACTGCTTCCCGGCCCACGCCCGGTAAGCAGAGATGGCTGTCAGGTGCACCTTAAGGGTTGTCGACCGAAGCCCTTGCTGAGAAAGGGACCACAGGTAGTCCAGAATGCTTGCCAAGGAACAGGAGGAAGGGTCCAGGCCCTTGCCCTGACACCAAATGGAAAATCTCTTCCATTTGAAGGAACAGCATTTTCTGGTCGATTCCTTATGGGACGCCTCAATGACATTGAGGACCTCGTCGGAAAGACCCAAGGCCTGGTACTCTAGCCGCTCAGGAACCAGGCTGTCAGGTGCAGGGATTGAAGGACCGGATAGAATACCTTCCCCTGATTCACGGAGATCAGGTCCGGGCAGGCTGGAAGCCGCCTCGGGAGCCTGGAGCCGAGACTGAGGAGATCTGGATACCAGAATCACCTGCGCCTTGTCCCTCCTCGCCTTGAGAAGCACCTTGTGGATCAAGGGAAATGGGGAAAGGCATAGAAGAGGCCCGGGGTCCACGGCCTCGAGAAGGCATCCACCTGCAGTGAACCCTGCTGAGGGGAGCGGGCATGAAACAGTCTCAGCTTCGCATTCTCCCTGGAAGCAAACAGGTCCGCCTGAGGCGTGCCCCAGTGGGAGAAGAGATCTTGTACTACCTCCGGCAGGAGAGACCACTCGTGAGATGCAGCCCCTATCTGGCTTAGGGCATCGGCCAGGGTGTTGGAGGCTCCTGCCACGTGAATGGCGAGGAGATCTGCCTCCAGGCTAAGCACGAGAGACCAAATGCGGAGAGCTTCCCTGCACAGAGGCATGGAGCGCGTCCCGCCCTGGCGGTTTAGGTAGTACATGGTCGTGGTATTGTCCGTCTGGACCTGAACCACTTGACCCCGTAGAAACGGAACAAAGGCGGTGAGGGCTAGATGAACCGCTCGAAGCTCCAGCAGGTTGATGTGGCATCGGGACTCCCGAAGGGACCAGAGGCGTGTGCTGTGCTCCCCCAGATGGGCACCCCAACCCATCAGAGAGGCATCAGTCGATAGAGAGACCGTCGGCTAGGGGCGGACAAACAGGATGCCCTCCTGCAGATGTGCCGGAACAGTCCACCACTGGACAGCGTTCCACATCCCCTGGGTCACTGTCACTAGCTGATCCAACAGATCAAAGTGCTGTGACCACTGGCTGGCCAGTCCCCATTGAAGGGGACGCATGCACCAGCGGGCCCAATGGACCACGCTGGTGCAGGCCGCCATGAGGCCCAGGAGGCACAAGAAGTCCCTGGCAGGGCGCGATTGCCCAACCAGAAATGATTGGGCAAAGGAGGAAGGAACCTCGGCCCTGTCCGTCGGGAGCCGTGCTCTGGCTCGAAGAGAGTCGAGCTCTGCCCCGACGAAATGTATCACCTGCTTTGGCACGAGTTCCGACTTGGCCTTGTTGATGAGGAGGCCAATCTGAGAGCAAACCTGGAGGGCCAGATCTCTGGACAGCTCCACCTCCGCTCTGGAAGGGGCTACAATCAGCCAGTCGTGCAGGTAGGAGTACACCCGGACCCTCTGGCGCTGCAGGAAAGCTGTCACCACTGCCATGCATTTGGTGAAGACCCTGGGAGCTAGGGAGAGGCCGAAGGGCATGGCCCAGAACTCGTAAAGGGATCCCTCCGCTCTGAAGTGGAGGAATCTCTGCTGAGACGGACGGATTGGGATGTGAAAGAACGCGTCCTGGAGGTCCAGGGAACAGAACCACACGCCTCGTTCCAAGGATGGGATTATCTGAGCCAGAGTGACCATCCTGAAGGTCCGAGACCTTAGGAACCTGTTCAGATTGTGCAGGTCGAGAATGGGGCACCTGCCCCGTCCGTTTAGGACCAGGAAATACCTGGACACAAACCCGGGTCTGGAGGAGGATCCTACCTTCCTGATCACTCTTTTTACGAGGAGCAGGGCAATATTGGCCTCGGGGGCCAACGGCGCAGGCGGGACTGGTGAGCCCCGAGGGCGACGGCTCGAAAGGGTGGGGTCTGCTTGAACTCCAGAGGCAGGCCCTTCCTACCACCTCAACACCCAGCGGTCCGTGGTGATAGCGGACCAGGCGAAGGAAGTGTAGAGCCGTCCCCCACAGGGGAACCAGGGAGTGGCGAGACTGGGGCGACACCCCTCAACCAGTCACTGGGCAGGCTTGGAGGAGGGACCGGCCGAGGGACCTCCTGGGCCTTTACCTCCTTGCTTCCTGTTGGAGGAAGCCGCGGGCTTGGGTTTGGGATGCCAAGCGCGAGCCTGCTGGCCCTGATGCTGGTGCTGTTGGGCCGGACGTGCCACAGGCGCAGAAGGATGAAAGGGCTTGTGCTGCTACTGACGGTGGCCTTTGTCCTTCTGGGCGGAGGTGACCAAGTCCAGGGTGGCACTGGACTTTTCAATCCGCTGGAGTTGACCTTCCACTCCAGGGCCGAAGAGGTCTGTCACCAAGAAGGGGACATCCGCCAACTTGTGCTGGGTATCCGCCGTGAAGGTGGATATCCTCAGCCATGCTCTGCGGTGCATGGCCACTGCAGCTGCAACCGATCTGGCACAAGAGTCCCCTATGTCCAGAGCTGTTTGGAGCTGCTGCTTCGACACCGCCCTACCCTGGTCCCGGACCTGCCGGACCGTGGTCTGCAGGTCGGCCGGGAGAGGGGATCACCTCATCCAGGGAGCCCATGAGGGGTGTGGAAGTGTGCCATCAGCCTGGCCGGGCGGCTGGCCTGGTGGAGCCAAGGAGGATGCAGCGTACACCTTGTGCCCAGCGTAGTCCAGCTTTCTGGACTTCTTGTTGGTGAGGCTTGTCCACGTCCTAGCGTTCCCCAGGAATGCGAGGCGCTGTCGGTTGCCAACCCCTCGGCAGAGGTGCTCCAACCGGGCAAAGGCGGTAGGGACACATACTTCCTGACCATCCTGGCCGAAGCAGGATAGGAAGCAGGCCGCTGCCAACACTCCAAGGCTGGTCCGACAATGGCCTCAGCCACAGGAAAGACCTCCGTGGGTGAATCCCCTCAGTCCAGTATCTCCATCAGGGGATACTTGGCCCGTTTGGATACGGGCTCGAGCTGCATCCCGGTGGACTCCGAGATGAGCTGAAGCAGACCCATGAAGGACGATGGGCTTTGTCAGTGACTGGCCCCGGAGGACTCAGGTCAACCTGCCTGGAGAACAGGGAGAAGTGGTCATCGGACTCTGAGGGGTCGCAAGAGCTGCCTAGGGCCTGGGCCACCTCCACCTGCTGAGGATGGTCGGGAGTGGGGTGACCGACAACCCTGGGGCAGGCCTTGACCTGACCGAGTCTTGGTAGGTGCCCCAGATTTCGGTTGTGAGGTGGAGGTTCACAATCAATGAGGCAGCAGGTTTCAGCTGAACAACCGGCCCAAGCTTGGGCATCTCTCGACTGCAGTGAGGCTGTTTCGGCCGTTCAGGTGACAGCCACTTGATGGCGGGGAAGGCGTCGGTGTAGACTTGGTCCGGACAAAGTAACTGCGCCCATCAGCTCCTCGTAGCGTTGCGCAATTTAGCATGACTTCTCCTCATCAAGAGGAGACAAGGCCAGGCGGTAGCTGCTTACCTCGGTGCCGAGACCGCCGATGTCGGTGAGATGGCTGGACAGAAGAGGTCAGGGACAGGATCTCGATGTCGCCGGCGGGCCTGGGAGGAGGCGGGGACACCAGCTCCCTCAGCTCGGATGCCTTAACCAGGGACTGCTGCACGATGGACGCAGCAAATCTCGGTTTCCACAGGAAACCCGGCGAAGAAAAAGTTGTTAGCTTCACCAGTCGACAAACCATCCGACGGGTCGAGAAAAATCTTGACCGCGTCGACGGGTGTCTCAGCCGGCTGACCTGACGGGGACGCCGTGAAGCCAGCAGCCTTAGCTGCAACCTTGACCGAAGTCGATGGTCGGCTGTCCGGAGAAGGGGACCTCTCCCGCTCCTACGAACGCCGATGATGGGACTTACCCGTGGGATCCATCTTTTTGGACCGAGAGGAATGTCGATGGCCCCTCGCCGTGACAGAGGGCAGCAAAGCTCCTTGAGCAGGCAGAATCCGAAGTACCCAAAGAGGCAGGATAAATGCTGCGACCAAGGAGGAGAAGATCGGCCTGGGCGCCTCCTCCTCGGGTGATCATCTGCTGAGAGCTGCTCAGCCGGAGCCAGCTGTGATGGTAACCGTAGCGGGCCTCTTTTGAATATACCAGCCGGGTGGCGCTTCTGGGCACAAGCTTCAACCAGGCAATGCGGTCCTCCAAGCCGTTGGCGAGGCAGAACAACCAAGACCCTTGGGCATGGGTCGTTCTAGGCCAAGGCCGTGGGCTTATGCGTGGGTGCAGATCAGTCCTGGACATCTTCTGCCCATGAGGGCTGCTGAAAATCAGAGTCGATTTGTCCATCGTAGGCGCGAGGGAAAAGGAAGACCGAAGTCTTGAGAAGTTTAAAACCAGTTTCAGACTAACCGAAGAGTTAGGATCCAGTCTATCACGCAGAGCATTAAGGAGGGAACCTGAGCTTCCAAGCAGTAAGGAAGATCTGGCGTCATGGGGCGGAGCAGAGAGTTTTACCACCTGGGTGGGTGGGAGGAGCCAGCTTGAAGACCTTCTGGCAAGATTTAAAGCGGCAAGGAACCTGCCAGACAGTGTGGATGAACAACATATCCATGTCCCTAGAACTTAGGATTTGTTCTTAAGGAACCCTGTCCTTGTGAAAAACCAAATAAGGATCCTTGCACATTAGTGCATGAAGCTCAGAAATTCTTCTGGTAGAAGTAACAGCAACTAAAAACCACGTCTTCCAGGTGAGGAGATGCAGCTCACAATCCGCGGCTGGTTCAAAAGGAGGCAGTTTAAGCTGCTCTAGAGCAAAGGGAAGATCCCAAAGTGGAATCGGGTCTTTGATGGGTGGTCTCAAATGCAGGGTGCCAAGCAAGAAGGTGCGGGAAGCCTCTAGTTGAGCTACAGACCTGTGACCTATCTGTGAATGGTACGCCGAAATGGCGCATAGGTGTACCTTGATGGAGGAGTAGGCAAGCCCTGCCTTGTAAAGGGACAGGAGGTCATCTAAAACTGACCTCTCCGAACAATCTAATGAGATCAATCCATGAGCTTAAGCCCATATGCAAAATCTACGCCACTTCACGGCATAGGTGGCATGAGTGGAGGGCTTTCTGGCTGCCACCAGAACATCTGCAACTTCATGAGAGACCCCGTATCCCACGACTGCTATGTCCTTAGGAGCCAGGCATGCAGGTTCAGTGACCGAAGATCTGGATGGACCAAGGAGCCTGCCTCTTGGGACAGAAGGTGAGGGCTGAATGGCAGAGGCACTGGAGGTTCCTGGGCCAGTTGATGCAAGAGAGGGAACCAAATTTGCCTGGGCCAAAAGGGCGCTACTATGAGAGATGCCCGTTCTTGTTGGAGCTTCAATAGAACCCTCTGGATCAAAGGGAAGCGCGGGAAAGTGTAGAGGAACCTGACCATCCAAGAGAGGGACAACGCGTCTCGCCAGAAAACACTAGGGCCCTGGATCTAGCAAACAGAAATTGGGCAGTTCTGCGTTGAATGGGGACGCGAAGAGGTCTAATTCTGGTGTCCCCCATCTGCAAAACAGGTCCTCTGCGACTTTCTGAAGCAGTTCCCATTCGTGGACTCTGGCCTGTGATCGGTTTAGACTGGTGTTGTCCACTCTGGGAACATGTACTGCAATTATGTGTGCGCCACGTTGTAGTACCCAATTCCAAACCCTCTGGGCCTCCCTCTAAAGGGGATAGGAATGAGTGCCTCCTTGCTCGTTGAGATACTACATCACTGCAGTATTGTTCGTTTGTACCAGGAGAGTACCCGGTGGAATCTCCACCTGAAAGGCCTGAAGGGCGTACAGGACGGCTCTCATCTCTAGAATGTTTATGTGAAGGTGAGATTCTAGAGACGACCAGGAACCCTGAGTCCTGACCCCGTTGAGATGAGCTCCCTATCCAGACCCCGAGGTGTCCGTGGAGAGTCACTGAAGGAGGAGGCGCAGTGAAGGGGACTCCCATCAATAGGTGGTCTGGGACGAGCCACCAATGCCAGTCTCGGATAACTACCTTCGTGATCCAGACTGGATGCTGCAGATGATCTTGCTTCTGGTCCCACTGGGCCAGTAACATCCACTGGGTGACCCGCATATGGAGTCGAGCTAGGGGAACTGTTGCAATGACAGCCGCCATGTGTCCGAGCAGGCAAACAACGGTCCTGGCTGGTACCGCTTTCTTCTCCACTGTATCCCTTATGAGGGATCTGATACATTCCGCCCTGTCCTGAGGAAGGAATGCCCTCCCTCGAGTGGTGTCCAGAACAGCTCCTATAAACTGCAAATTCTGAGACGGAACAAGGTGCGACTTCTCCTGGTTGATGGTGATGCCCAACGATTGGAAGAGGGAACAGGTATCCTGAATCGCGGACATCAGGGCGTCCAGTGAGGGTACCATGAGGAGTCAGTCATCTAGGTACGGAAAAACATGGTGGTCTTGTCTTCTGAGAGCTGCTGCCACGACTGTCAGACACTTCGTGAACACCCGAGGTGCAGAAGACAGTCTGAAGGGAAGGGCTCGGAACTGGTAGTGGCGTCCCAGAAACTCGACACGCAGTAATTTTTGGTGCGTTCAAGCAATCTGGAGATGTAGATAGGTGTCCTGCATGTGCAGTGACGTCAGCCATGCGCCCTCTTTGAGCATGGGAATAAGACCCGGGAGGGTCACCATGCGAAAGTGCTTGTACAACACAAAAGTGCTGAGGTCGCTGAGATCTAAAATCGGGCACAAGTCCCCTGTTTTCTTTGGAACCAGGCTGAAATTAGAATTATAACCTTTTCCTCTCTGGTTCGGTGGAACATACTCTATGGCTTCCTTGTCCAGGAGAGCCAAGATCTCCTGCTGAATGAGCAGGGCGTGCTGACCCGAATAACGGCAGAGCAGGGGAGGTCTGGACAGTGGGTGGTCGAGGAACTCGACAGAGTGTTCTCGACTTACCAACTGCACCACCCACTGGTCAGAGGTTACCCTCTAGTTATCCCGAAAGGTGATGAGAGATGCGACCCCAACTTTCTCGACTCTTTGATCCAGAGGAGGGGTAGGGGCCAGGAAGGAGCCATGCTGTGGTGGAGTTGACCCGTGGGCTGGGCGCCCTTAGGGTGCTTTTGGCCCCTGGCCCGCCGGGAACTTGGTTTTCTGACTTCACGCCTGGGTTGCCCCTGGGTTGTTGGCCAGAATGGGCTGCTGTTGCAGGCCGCGAAAATGGTTCTGGTTCCTATGAAAGGTACCAGATTTGGGCCTGTACATGGCCTGTACAGTCTGGACTGCCTTCCCGGTGTCCTGTAGCTTGGTGATGATCCTTTCCGATTCCTCACCAAACAGGACAGCTCCATTATAAGGAACATCCAGGATGTTCTTCTGGATGTCCAAGGTAAAGCCGGAGACTCTCAGCCAAGAGCGTCTCCGGAGACAAACGCCTGAGGCTGCTCCCCTGGCTGCTGAGTCCGCTGAATCGTAGGCTGCTCGGAGAACCTGGGTCCCCACGTCTGACCCAGTCCAAAGGAGGTTGAGCAATTCATCCTTTTTCTCACCATCTGGGAAATCTTTCATAAGGTCCTGGTCCTGTTCCCAAAGGGCATTCTGAAACTGCACCATGTGCGTGAGGTAGTTCAGGGCCTTCTACAGCATGCAGCAGCCGCATACATGCGTCTTCCCATGGAATCTAATTGCTCAGATTCCTGGTCAGGAGGCTGGGTGCTCAAGTGCTGAGGCCGTTGAGACCAGTCATGAGAAGATGTAATGACCAGGGAATCAGCCAGGGGTTGTTGCGCCAAATACAGGTCTTCCAACGGAGCCCTGCAGAGTCGGTCAGCCTTTTTTTGGAATGGCCAGAGTCGAATGAGGATGCTTCCAAGCAGCCTTGGTGACGTCTGTAAAGGTGTCCACTAAGGGTGGAACCACCACAGGCTTTGGATCTTTTTGCCTGAGATAACGGGCAAGGCGTTGTCTCTCGGGATCTAAATCCTCAGTCTCCCATATTCTCCTGGATTTGCCTCATGATTTCTGAAAATGAGGGATCATCCGGTGGTGACCTGGGAAGGTCTCGTGGGTCTGGCAATGGAGGACTAAAGGGGGATAGAGACCAGGAAGTGTCGGACGTATCCGACCTGGAGTCATCCCCCGGAGAGTGTCGTTTGCCTCTACCACTGGGTCATTTAGGGCTAGGAGACCCTGAGGGAGACCGTGATGGACGTATCTTTTTCTCTCTCGACCTGCCCCAGGAGGTGGAGTGGGCTCCTTAGGGGTTGGGGGTCTTGAACCTTCAGCGCCTCGAGGAGGAGGTGGTGGAGGTGGAAAAGGCTTGGTGGAAACCACGTCCTTTTTAATGGTCTCCCACCAGAAGGTAAAGAGGTCTTTTACTTCCTGTACATTCATGCCAGACGACGGACCTGGTGTCTGTGTGGAGTCTATGTGCCGGTGGCGGGCGGTGGAAGTACAGGAACCACGGATCTAGCAGCAGTTTCCTGGGTAAGCCGGCGTCCTCCGTGTCATCCGATCTGGTCATCAAGCGGCGCAGTAGCCTCTTCTCTGGAAGACCCGACGTCCAGTGTCACCGGTGGCGGTGGTGCGGGTATTGGTTCTGTAGTCCGTTTGGCAGGTGCCGGGTCGGACGCCTTCTTCGCCTCCGACGTCCGCTTAAGGGACATCAGCTCAGAGGTCTTCCTTTCCGGAGCTTTGGGAGATTGGGCGCCCCACTAGCTTTGGAGGCAGAGTTGAACTTGTGCCGGTCTGGGGATTTCAGCTGGGAGAAGTCTTCAGCAGGTGCAAGGAGGCTGAAAAGCCCCCCGAAGACCTTACCTTAACCGGGAGTGGCTGGGAAAGAGTCCGGGAGGCCACTGACTGGACCGCATGGAGCTGGCCCTAAACTCTGAGGCCCAGCTCGGGGATCTCTGCTTACCCAAGTCCCGATGCTTGTCCCAGTGTTTCCCAGACTTATGGGAGGATTTCCCTTTGAAGGAAGGCCTCTTTTCCATTTTCTTGAGTTTCTCTTCAAGAAGAAACCCCTGAAGGGCCTTTTGGCAGCGGATCCGGGTCCTGCTGTTAAATTGCTGGCAGACTGAACAGGCCTGGGTATTGTGCTCTGGGTCCAGACACCTCACGCAGGTCGAATGATGATCAGCAAAAGGGATCTGCTTATCCCAGGCACACTTGGAGGGGTGTCCTTCGAGAGAAGGAGTAGGAGAAGTAGACATGGAGTAATTATTGAAGAAAGATATTTAAAGATATCACGGTCGTTTGTTCAGGCATCCGTGAGGCCAATGCTGGCAAGTCCACGTCGTGAAAAGAACTCGGGAACCGCCCTATTTTATATGATGCTTGACATCGGGGAGGGGCCGACGTCAGGGGCAGTCCCCCGCTGGATACTGCTAGCTATAATTTTTCCGTGATGTCCTGGCACCTGACGGCTTCAGTCCTAATGGAGTAACCTGCTACAAGAGCTGTTTCTCGAAGTAAGATCCGGATGTGACGCATCATGTCCATGAAAGTGGGGTAATCCGAAGGCGACCATGGAGAATCCTTATGAGTGCCAGGCTGAGGTGGAGGAGAAGTGAATCCCTCCATGGACTTGGAAGACTAACACCTCACTGAAGACTCCGAGGAAGGGGAGTGGATGTAGGAGCGGCAGGACCTATGTCCGTGGGAGCGGTGTCTGGAGGAAGACCAGGATGAAGAATGAGGTCTCCATCCGTGATGCAGAGGGGACCCCTTGACTGAATGATCTGGAGGAGGGGTGACCTCTTTTCAGTGGAGGCTAAGGCTTCCTGGGTGGTGGAGGAGTGGGTTGTTTAGGAGGAGACTGAGGGACTAATGAGGGGGTCGGATCCGGTAAAGGGGTCTGGTTTCCCCTGGGCAAGACGTACCCTTTTATGGTGTTCCACCATGAATTGAACAGGGCCCCTAACGTCTGACGGTGAGAAAAGGGGAACTCCTGGAGGGTCCAGTGTCAGGGGTCTGGGGACGTGGGCGTATTCAGCGGTGGTCCCGCTGGCGGCAGAGTATCTGACGTCCGGATATTCAGCTCTATATTATCGGGGTTGTCCAGTGTCAGGTTGCCAGATTATGGGATGCTGGGTTAGTTGGCAATGGTTTCTTGGGCGTCAGCTTGGGAGAGGCTGGAGGGGCCTGCGCCGGCCGAGGATTGGATGATGCTGGAGGGAGTGTTGCTCAATTCGATCCTGGGGATGCAGAGGTCGAGGACGTCTGGGTCTGATGGCGGCTGTCAGAGAGGTACTAGCCGGCATCTTGTGCTTAGGGGAACGGACTCCATCCTGGAGTTCCTGCTCCTGCCATCTCTTCTCGTTGCCAGACCCAGACGTCTGGTCCAATGACGAGGACGCTACAGCCAGGTGGATGACTAGCTCTTGCCTGCCATCTGAAGAGAAGCCGGCTTCTCCACCTGGCTTAAGCCCAGAAGAATGCTGGAAGGGCCTAAGGCTAAGGGGAGGAAGGGCTGAATGTCATGACTAGGGTGGGAGGCTTCATCAGCGGGAACCCAGAAGGAGTTAGGGCTGCTGGAGGGTCAGAGTAAGACCTCCCGTGGGAGTTAGGACTCGAAGAAGTCTGCTTTCTGGGGACCTGGAGCGGGAGTCCGATCTGGGTCTCTTCTTATCCTTGTGGTGGTGTTTCCCGCTGGTCATCATCTTACCTTTGTGGGAAGAAGATGAGGAAGTCCCTGGGACCAAAGAAGAAAAAGAGGAGCCGTGGCTGAATGGGGTCCTCTGCATGGCAGCTAGCAGCTGCTCCAAAAGGTGGCTCTTCAAGGCCTTGACGTGTCGGCTTGTGGTCCTGCAGTTAAAACTTCAGCAATGCGGGCAGGAGTCGTGGTTGGGGCCTAAGCAGAGTAAGCAGGCTGAATGGCCAACTTTCGAAGGTATCTGTTTACCACAGGTGCACCTGGATTTCTGCCGCTCTGGGGAAGACATGCAGTGGAAAATCACTGGTTTTGGCAAAAATGAAGCACGAAAAGAACACGAAAATGGTGATCGACTGGTAGCAGGAGGAGGCGTCTGTGGAGCCGATGTGCACGGGTTGACAGCAAGAAAAGAACTGGGGTGGGGCTGGGGACCGACCCTTTATATCATTGGCCGTCTGAGGCGGGCCCCACTGTATACTGTTGCGAGAAATTTTCCATGGGGTCCTAGTGCCTGGTGGCATAGTCCTTATGGTGCAGCCTGCTGCAAGAGCTCCAGCTTGAAGTAAGATCAGTATTTATAGTCTCCCTGTGCACAAGCAAGCTCTAGCCTTGCTGATCCCCATCACAGCTGCTGAGGTCCAAGCTGTACTGAAGGATGCCAAAATGTTAAAAGCCCTGGGACCTGATGGCTACACAGCCAAATTCTATAAGCAATTTAAATACTTTTTACTCTCCTCCCTCTTGTAGACCTTTCATAGTGTATAGGATGGTGATTCTCCTCCTCTCTCCTGGAGCTATGCTGTTATTGCTGCCCTTTTAAAACCTTGGAAGGATCCTCGTTATCTTTCTTCCTATCGCCCAATATCAATGTTAAATTATGACTATAAAATATATATGTCTATTATGGCTCACAGATTGGAATCCATTCTTCCCCATCTCATTGACCCTGACCAAACAGGATTTGTTAAGCGGCATCAGCCGCATGCCAGTGTCTGGCGTACCCTCCTGCTAACAGATTATGCCGCGACAAGGGGGATACCTCTGGTGCTGCTGAGTCTCGACACCGGGAAGGCGTTCGACAGGTTGGCTTGGCCATTTTTGTGGGCCACTGTACGTCATTTCAGCCTTCCTGATCAATTTATATCCTCACTGCAAAACATCTATGACTCCTCCCAAGCTTGTGTGAGAGCGGATGCCTCTCTCACTCTATCGTTTCAGCTAACTAGGGGGCACCAGTCAGGGATGTCCTTTATCCCCACTCCTTTTTGCCCTGTATGTAGAGCCATTGGCTGCCTCTGTTCAGCACCATCCTAACGTTGAAGGTATTCCCGAGGGTGGGGGTGTGCCAGCATAAGATCATGTTATTTGTAGATGAGATACTCCTTACACTGACTACCCTGGAGGTATCCATCCCACGTGTGGTGTCCAATAAAGGAATTTGGGGACCTATCAGGATATAAACTAAATGACCAGAAAAAGTACAGTTACGTAAGAACTTACCGTAACAGTAGATCTTCGACAGAGGCTCTTGCAGTAGGTAATTACATATAGGACTGATGCCGGTCGGCGGCAGGACCCACAGAAAAATTTCTAGCCTTCTTGGACCCTGGCGGACACCCCGTCAGGTGACCGGCGTCATCGCGACGTCGGTATAAAGGAGTGGTCCTGGGCCTGCCTTCAGTTCTTTCCCACCACAGGCCAAAAGAGGCCGGACGAGAGAAGAACAGGTTACTCACCTGTAACAGTAGTTCTAGGAGTGGTATATGTTGTTCATCCACACTGTCTGGCATTGTTCCTTCCCTTTAAATCTTGCGGAAGTGTTCAAGCTGGCTCCTCCACCACCGGGTGGTAAATACCTCAAGCTCCGCTCCATGACACCAGAATCTAGCCGCTGGAAACCAGGTTGATAGCCTAAAGCGGGGAGGTAGGGTGGAGTGGTGTGGATGAACAACATATACCACTCCCAGAACTACTGTTACAGGTGAGTAACCTGTTCTTCTAGGGCCGTGGATATGTTGTTCATCCACACTGTCTAGCAGACTCCAAGCAGTTCTCCGGAGGAGGAGCGGCACACCCCACTACTTGAGACAGAGATTTGAGAACAGAGGCCCCAAACCAGCATCCTGGCATGACTCTAGGTCGATGTGGTAATGGGTAATAAAGGTGTTTGCTGACTTCCAGGTAGCGGCCCGACAGATTTCCTGGATAGGGATGTCCCTGGAAGCAGCAGTATGGCGGGTAGAATGAGCCCTTATCCCTTTGAGAGGCTCCTTACCCGCTAATTCATAGCACAGACCTATGCATGATGTAATCCATCTCGCAACAGTCCGCTTGGCTGCAGGTCTGCCAGAAGCGGCTTCAGCGTAAGTGACAAACAGCTGGCGAACCTCTCCCAATTTCAGCGTCCTCTCCTTATAGTAGGGAAGCGCCGCCTGAGGTCCAGTAGTGAAGCCTGTACTCGGCATCTGAGGTGTAGTTAGGGTAGTATACCGGCAGAGTCAACACCTGGTTGAGGTGAAACTCTGACACCACCTTCGGAAGGAATTTCGGGTGGGGGCGCAGGACAACTTTGTCCCTGTGAAAGACCAGATGGGAGTCCACTGAAAGCGCCTGGAGCTCCCCTGTCCTCCTGGCTGACGTGATAGCCACCAAGAAGGCTGTCTTCCACGACAAGTGCGAAAGCGCAGACTTGTGCATGGGTTCGAATGGCTTGCCCATGAGCTTTGCCAAAACCAGCAAAAGATCCCATGGAGGTGGAGGTTCACGCACCGGAGGGGATATGTGATCCAGGCCTTTGAAAAAGCGCCCGATCACCTTTTCCTGAGCCAACGTCAGCTGACGACCCACGCCCGGTAAGCTGATATGGCTGCTAGGTGCACCCTGAGGGTCGATGACCGAAGACCCCCTTTGGAGAGGGACCAAAGGTAGTCCAGAATGTTAGCCACAGAGCAGGATAAGGGGTCCAGGCTTTTGCCCGACACAAATGGAAAATCTCTTCCATTTGAAGGCATAACATTTCCTGGCGATTCTTTTCGAGATGCCTCAGCCACGGTGTAGACATCTTGGAAAGACCCAAAGCCTGGAACTCTAGCAGCTCAGGAACCAGGCTGTGAGGTGCAGGAATTGAAGGTCGGATGAAAGACCTTCCCTGGTTCATTGATATCAGGTCCGGGTGTGTACACAACCTTTAGAACCCTGCAGCTGAGGCTGAGGAGATCTGGATACCAGAACTGGCGTGGCCAATCTGGGCTACCAGGATCACCTACTCCTTGTCTCTCCTCACCTTGAGTAACACCTCATGGATCAAGGGAAATGGGGGAAAGGCGTAAAAGAGGCCTGGGGTTCACGGCCTCGAGAAGGCATCCCGCTGCAGCGAACCCTGCTGAGGGGGGCGGGCATGGTACAGCCTCAGCTTGGTGTTCTCCCTGGAGGCAAACAGGTCCACCAGCAGGTTTGCTCCAGAGAGAGAACAGGTCGTAAGCTACCTCTGGATGGAGACCACTCGTGGGATGTCTGGCCTAAGTGGCTGAGAGCATCCGCCAGTTGGTTCGTGACTCCTGCCACATGGATGGCTAGGAGATCCGCCTCCAGCCGGCTGTGAAGGTCCAGATCCGGGCGCCTCCTTGCATAGCAAGCGGGAGTGCGTGCCGCCCTGTTTGTTGAGTAATACATGGTGGTGGTGTTGTCTCTGGACTTGAACCACTTGACCCCGAGCTGAGGAGCAGCTGACAAAGCCAGTCTGACTGCCCTGAGCTCCAGCAGGACGTGTGGCATCGGGACTCCTCGGGGGTCCAGAGGCCGTGGGCCCTGTAGCCCCCCATGTGGGCTCCCCAGCCCATAAGCATTAGACTGTTTGATGCGCTGCAGATGACCTGCCACTCCTGGCCCGAAGAGGTCGGTGCCAAGGACGGGCACATCAGCTAGCTTGTGCTGAGTATCCATGGGAAAGGAGGATAACCTCAGCCAAGCCCTGTGGCGAGTGGATACCGCTGCAGCTAGTGAACGGGCACAGGAATCACCCATGTCAGTGCAGTCTGGAGCTGTTTAGCAACAGCCCTGCCTGGTCCCTGACCTGCTTGACTGTGGTCTGCATGTCAGCTGGGAGGTGAGGAGAACTGGTCAGCGACCCCAAAAGGCGTGAGGAGTGTGCCATAATCACTGCTGAGCTTGCCTGCCGAAGGCCAAGGAAGATGCTGCATAGACCTTCGGGCGAGTGGTCAAAAGTTTGGACTCCTTGTCCGGAGGCGGTCAGTATCCATGAGCTGCCCGTCCGCCTGAACACTGAGGCAGTCACCAGGCTTTCCGCAAGGGGTGCTCAGTAAACCCGTCCAAGGACCCTGTGCGCACAGCGTGCTGCGTGCCATGCGGGCAAATGGAGCTGGGCAGGGGAGGCAGGCGCAGCCAGAGTTCCAGAGCCGGGCCAGTGTAAAGCCTCGGCGAGCTGGAAAGGCCTCAACGTAGGGGTATCCCCCTCTTAAGAATATCCGTAAGGGGATATTCTGCCTTCTTCTGAATAGGCTGCAGAGGCATCCCCGTGGACTTGGAAATGAGCCGGAGGAAGGCCCTTCTTCCATGCCTGACACAGATTGCTCATCGTGAGAATGAAGGCCTATATTATCTGAATCGGAGTCCAGATACAAAGGCTGTCCACCCTAAATCTCCTCGTCGCCTAGGCGATCAGGAGTGACTATGTCGACAGTCTGTGAGGAAGACCCGTAGACTGTCGGTCCTCCTTGGAGGAACCCCTCAAGGAGCAGCACAGTGGAGTTCCACCAATGAGTGGGGGAGCCTGTAACACGACGCGCGGAGGCATCACGGGCCCCAGAAGGGACCGGTGCCGAAGGAATCGGTGTCGGAGTAAGGCTGAAGAGGCTGAGGCCAAGTGATAGCGGGGCGCCCGAGGGAGTCAACTTCTGTGGCCTGCTAGCAAGGAGTTGCTGCCACATAACATCTCACAGCGTCGACAGATCTTCCGTGAAGCCTCTCTCGCTCCGAGGAGGATGAAAGCGGTGGCGGGCTCTTCCGGGAGTGTTTGTGTCCTTTCTTGGGTCGATGTCGACCGAAGAGGACTTCCTACTCGATCGAGACAGGCGGTGTCGGCTGTACGATCAGGAGAAACCGGACTCTGCAAAAGCGAGGATCGGTTCCTGTCCCCGATCGGGAGGCCAGCGGGGCAGGTCTCCTCGTCGGGAAGGAGAGAATAGGCGTTCTCTCCAAGAGATCATCGACAGGTGTCTGGTGACAGACAGCTCGATAAGGTCAGAGAAATCTCGGCAGTTCAGCCGTCTCCTCGACTTCTGTGCCTGGTCCAGACAGAAGGTTTGAAAAACCGGCAGCTGAGGCGATCTCGACCGTGGTCGAGACCTCGGACCGCTCGATCCAGGGCGTCTTCTTGACTCGAAGGTTTTGGATCTCTTTCCTAGAGCGGGAGGAGTACGGGCCGGAGCTTCACCCTTAGTGAGGAGAGACTGGCACAAATCGAAAGGATCCTGAAAAAGTGGGCGAAGTTGGGCGGCGCAGAAGAAGC
Organism: Neoceratodus forsteri; assembly: GCA_016271365.2. Classification (NCBI taxonomy): domain Eukaryota; kingdom Metazoa; phylum Chordata; order Ceratodontiformes; family Ceratodontidae; genus Neoceratodus; species Neoceratodus forsteri. Next base: position 483,974,751 of record CM028130.1, read on the forward strand.
CTCGGCTGGCCGAAAGCGGAGGCTTCCTCCTCGAAGGCCGCCATTTTGCTCGAGCTACTCGGCAGATCCGCAGCCATGAAACTGCCCACCTGGCCTCCCTAGATTTTACTGGTGGATTCACGGAAGCTCTGTCTCCCCAGCTTCAGGCGGCCTGGCGATCCTCAAAAGCAGTCGGATGGAAGGAAGCGCAAATGGTACATTGCGCGAAGTATCATGAGACAGTGCCAGGGCAGTAAGCATACGAGAGGTGGGGTGCGATGCATGACATTTCTGTCCATAAGGACACCGTGGAAACCAGAGGGCGACTTGTCATCCATGTCAAATCCAGTGTAAACTCTTACCACGAGTTTCAAAGCGAGAAGATGCGGTGAAACCGTCGAATTGAATCCAGAGCCTCAATCGCTACAGAAGCATGGGGAACCTGTATCTTCCAGCGGAAAGGAAGATCTGGTGTCATGGGATGGGCAGGTATTTACCACCGGGTGGGTGGGAGGAGCCAACTAAGACTTCCGGCCAAGATTTAAAGGGAAGGAACAATGCCAGACAGTGTGGATGAACAACATATCCACGCTCCTGAAGGCGGGATATTTCTCTATATGAAAAGGAGCTGAAAAGCCTGGGGGATGGAGGGCGGGAAAGTGTACCTACTGCAAGAGCCTCTCTCGAAGATCTACTGTTACGGTAAGTTCTTACGTAACTGTACTATCTTACTTCGAGAGGGCTCTTGCAGTAGGTAATTACATATAGGACTGAGTCCCAAGCAGTCTGGAACAAATAAGAGACACCGGGAGGAGGAGGAAACTACTCCAGAAAGTAGCAGTAGCCTTGTAAGCCTCAAGACAGGAGGCCTTGCAAAACAGCTAGCCCGAAGCCTGCTCTACGGCGAGAGGCAATGTCCAAACTGTAATGTTTCGTAAGGTATGGGCGGAAGTCCAGGTGGCGGCAGTGCAGATGTCTGCCAGCAGACACATTCTTGAAATAAGCTGCAGAGCCCTACTCCTCGGGTGGGTGACCTCCGACCTGACCGGAAGAGTCTTGTTGTACTTGTCATAACAGAAAGTGATGCAATGAGCCAACCACTAAGCAGGCATTGCTTGGAAACAGCATTGCCTTCCCTTTTGTGAGCAAAGGGCAGACAACTGATCAGTCTTTCTGAGATCCTTTGTCCTGTTGGTGTAGTATCTCAGAATCAGTGAACATCCATGGTATGAGTAAATACTCCTTGGTTTGAGTACTGCGTGAAAAGGCAGGTAACTCTATGGAATGATTTGGAGGTGGAGCTCTGCTGCACTATTTTGGGTAGAAACTTAGCGTTCTTGCGAAGAGCAACTCATTCTTTGTGAAAAATCAAATAGGGGATTTTACACATAAGGGCCTGGAGCTCGGAAATTCTTCGAGCCGAAGTGATGGCCACCAAGAAGAGCGTCTTCCATGAAAGAAACTTCAGATCTGCAGAAGCTGCAGGTTCGAAGGGAGGAAGAGTAAGTTTCTCACGAACAAAGTTCAAGTCCCAAGGGGGAGCAGGAGTTCGGATGGGAGCCTCAGATGGAGGACCCCTTTGAGAAAGGTCTTAAGAGACCTCCAGTTGAGCAAAAGCTTTATCTCTGAGAGAGACATGCTAGGCTGAGATAGCAGCCATGTGCACTTCAAGGAGAATGGCTGAGGCCCAGGTCGAGAAGAGATGGCGTAAGTATTCAGCAGAACAGCCACTGCACGCAGAGAAGGCTCCACGTTCTAGGGTGGCCCAAATGAGAGTCTCTTCACTTCATGGCAAATTGACCTGGTGGAGGTTTTCTAGCCTCCACAAAATCTCTACCACTTTGGAGGCATAAAAGCAGGATTAGGCTAGGTCTGCAGGCCATGCATGAGTTGAAGGGACTTGAGGAACTGGAGGGACCAGGGGTCCCTTGATCCTGGGTCAACAAACCTCGAGATAAAGGAAGAGGAAGAGGAGGAACCTCTGAGTATTGTTGTAGAAGACAGAACCAGATTTGCCTGGGCCAGAAAGGAGCGATCAGAATCATTCTCGCTCCTTCTGTGGATAGTTTCTGCAAGACTCTTGGGATCAGAGGAATTGGGGGAAAAGCATAGGCAGAATCTGTCCTTCTAGGTTTAGAGACAGGCATCGCTCCAGAAAGCGCCTAAGCTTTGGAGCAAGCGAGCAAAGCTGGGAAGTTTTGCGTTTTGGGGAGGCGAGGTCTACTGTGGAGTCCCCAAAGCTGAAAGATATGTGACACCCTTTGCCCAATTGATTCCACTCGTGTCCCGGGCAGAAGGCGGCTTAGCTTGTCTGCCAGGGTGTGATAAACTCCTGGAACATGAATCGCCGTGAGGTGAAGGTTGTGATGAGTTGCCCAATCCCAAACCCTCATTGCTTCCCTGCATAGAGGTGAGGCAGTTCCTCCCTGCTTGTTGATGTACCACCACCGCATGTTGTCCGCCTGGACAGCTAGGTGGCGGGAAGAATGTATTGGTGAAGGGCTTGGAGGCGTATAGCACAGCCATCGAAGCTCAAGCACGTTGATGTGGAGGCTAGTTCCAGTCTGGACCATAAGCCTGGGTCGAGGAGGGCCCAAATGGGCTCCCAACCTTCACTGATGCTTCCGTGGTCAGAATCTGGGAGGGGAGGACGAAGAAGGACCCCAAATAGGTTCTCTCAGACCATCCACCATTGCAAGTCCGTGCCATAGGCGAGGAGATCAGAACTAGTTGATCTGGGTCGGTCTACAGTTGATCCACTGGGAAGCGAAGAGTCCACTGAGAGATCCTCATGTGAGTCGGGCTCGAGGGGACCCATGGAATAAGCGGCCACGCAGGCCCCAAAGACAGAGTACCGACCTTGCGAGCCCTCCTGCTTTCTGATAGCAGGAAATCTGGGATTGAAGAGGCCGCCCTGTCGGAGGCAGAAAGGCCTTGCTCACCATCGTGTCGAGGATAGCCCGATGAACTGTAGCCTCTGGGAGGGTCCAGATGGGACTTGGAATGGTTGATGGTAATACCCAGGCCAGTGAAAACCTGCTGGGTGAGGAGAAAATGCAGGAGTTCCTCCTGGACAAGGCTGCGAGGAGCCAGTCGTCCAGGTAAGGAACACCTGTACTCCCATTATGCATGAGGTGGGCCGCTACCACAGCCAGGCATTTGGTAAATACTCAGGGGCCAGGATAGCCAAGGGGGCCTTGGTTGGTAGTGGTCCCCTGAAGCATAAAACGAAGATATGCAGGTGAGAAGGCGAGATGGAATGTGCAGATAAACATTCTGCATATCCAAAACAAAAAGCCACTGACCCGGCCGAAGAAGGGGCAGGAGGCTCTGAAGGGAGAGCATCCTGAACCTTTTGTACTCCACATAAAGGTTCAAGGAACCGAGATCTAGAATGGGTCTGAGATCTCCAGTCTTCTTTGGGACCAGGAAGAAATGAGAATAGTAACCCGTCCCTCGAAGATGAAAAGGAACGGGCTCTATCCCCTGCTTCGCGAGAAGGGCCGAATTTCTTCCTGGACCAAGGAAAGATGGTCCCTAGTATAGCGACTTGGAGGAGGGTGGCGGGGTGGTTTCTGATGAAACTCTATGGAGTGCCCTTCGCTATAGCTGAGCACCAAGAATCGAGGTTATCCTCTCCCAACCCGGAAGGTGGAGGAAAATCTCCCTCTCCGGTTCCTCCGGTGGATCCGGAGGCAGTGGGAGAGGAAAGAGTCAGGTGGTGTGGGGCAGCGCGCAGCTGAGAGCACCCGCTGCTTTTTGGGCGGAGGGCCTGGCAGCTGGGGAGCCACGGCAGTTAGTCCCCTTCCTTGGGTTTCGCTGTGGCAGGCCCGTCTGCGAAAAGGACGGCGCTGCTGGGGATGGGAGAGGTACATGGAATCCACAGTTTCAGGACGTCCCCTTCTCCAACAAGTCGATGATGATGTTTTGACATCACCCAGCACCGACCCTGAAGGTGCCTCTTGAATGGCAGTTGCACCTCCAGGACCAAACCTGACACGGGAGCCAGGCATGGCGCCTAGACTTCTGACGGCGGAGCTCCGCCCTGCAGGTGTCCACTGCATTCGTATTCGCCCGTAAAATGTGGTGACTGGCCGAACGAGCAGAACGGACAAGATCTGCTAACTCCTGTTTGACTTGAGAGTCAGGTAAGGAGTCTAGTTTAGATTCCGCCTGGGTAAGGATGGCTTTCTGGTAATCCCCCATGTGGGCGACGTAATTCAGGGCCCCAATTCCCAGTGTGGAAAAGGCGTAAATCTTTCTTCCATACTGGTCCAGGAGGAGAGATTCCTTATCCGGAGGAGATGAGCTCAGATGTTTGGGAAGTGCCGACCGGCCGTGAGCGGTGCTAATCACGACTGAATTGGCACGAGGGTGAGAGTCAAGATAGTCTACACCCTCGGGAGCCTGGTATAGCCTGTTGGACTTCCTCGGAAGTGGGGCTATGTCGAATGGTTGTTGCCAAATCGTGGTAACAAGGTGGGCGTGAGGCTCGATCAGGTGGCACTAAAGTTGGAGCTGTCACGGGCAGGTCCAGATGCTCGGCAGTTTGAGACACTGGGGATCTGGTTCCAAAGAGCCACTGGTGAATTTCTAGATTTTCTAAGCAACTCCGTGAAAGATGGAGACTTAGGAGGTCCTCGGCCAGGGCTTAGAGCGGAGGCGGGGCTCGTCGTCTCGAGCATCCCCGTGGAAGAGTCAGAGATCGAGAGGAAGAAGAAGCAGAAGGAAGAAGACTCCCTCACCGCGACTAGGGAGGAGCAGGGTTCCTTGGGTGGTACCCATGAGCGCGTATCCTGCCCCTCTCTGGATCGGAGGAAGAGCCCTGGAGTCTGGAGCGGTGAGGGTGTGCCGCTTGGATGTCACGGGGGCAGGCGGCACCCGTCGTAAGGCGGCTCTCCACCTCCTTGGTGAGCTGAGCCTTGGTCTCAGCCCACCAGGAGCCAAGTCTCTCCTGCAGATCCACCGGCCGGGGCGGTGGAGGAGGGAGAAGTGTCAGGGTTGTACCCGTGGGTAGTATCCATAACCCGGCTGCAGGAAACCAGGCGTCAGGTACTGCAAGCTGGATACTACAGTCCCGGGTAACTGGCCGGTGCAGGGGCGCTGCGGGCAGGCGGCCCGGTCGGCAACCGCAGGTGGATCCCGTTAATGGGCGGTGGAGGAGGCCCAAGATGGGGAACTTCCCTGCGGCGTCGGGAGACCCGGGTCCGGGGGCCGGCGTCAGATCCAGTTCCGCCGGAGGAGGGTGACGGAGGTGGAAGATCCCCAGCGTCGCCCGAGGAAGGAGGAGAAATCCCAGGGTCAGGCTGGGGTGACTCCGAGCTCCCAGGCGGCGAGAAGGCTGCAGGGAACGGAGTGCAGCGGGCGTGAGGGAGTCAGTTCCGTCGGCGCGTCAGAGGAGCCGGCGTGCAGCAAAGGCGAGATCGGCGGATGCGGCTGCCAAAACTAAGGCCCTCACGGAGGCGGGCGAGGGAAGGTGGCCCGGTCTGATGGGGCGTGGTGCGTGCGCGCTTCCTGAAGGGTCAGGGCGTCTTATCGACCCTCTCCATGCGGGCGTCAGAGGAGCCGGCGTCCGACTGAGAGTCGCTCACGCCAGTAGGGCCGTGAGACTCCGCGGCTGAACCGGGCTGAGGCCTCCATTCGCCCGGAGGCACCCGCAAAGCCCGAGCGTGAGCCAGACGGGCGGGCCAACAACTCCTCCAAACTCTTGGAGGCTGCCGAACAGTCCCTCGGAGGGGATGTTACCTGGGCCGCGACTCCAGCGGGAGACGCGGTAGAGGAGGACTTCTCCCGGTGCCTCTCCTTGTCCTTTTTCTGATGTCCTTCCAGGGAAGTGGACGCCTACCTCAACTTTTTCAACTCTTTTTCCATAGAAGACATCTTTTTCTTGAGGAGATGGGCTTCCAGGGACTGTTGGCGCTGTTTACGGGTAGCCACGTTGAAGTTGAGGCAATGCTGGCACTTATCGACCGGTTGATCGGGGCCTAGGCAGAAAAGGCACAGGGAATGGCCGTCCTTGTGTGGCAGTTGGGCGCCGCACGAGTCGCACTTGTTTTTGTGCTCGGAGGGTGTGGGGACTACATACACCGACGATGTACCTGACAATTGAAAATAACAAATTTTCGTAAAACCGTAATTTAAAGGCAGGGCTGACTTAAGCACAAATCCTTACCGAGGAGCTGCACGAGCTAACGGGCGGAAAAGAACTGGAAGGCGGCCATCCGGTACTGCTAGCTAGAAATTTTTCCGTGGGGTCCTGCCACTGACCGGCGTCAGTCCTATATGTAATTACCTACTGCAAGAGCCCTCTCGAAGTAAGATCAGATGTTCTACTGTATAATTATACTCCTATATTTACATTTAAATCTAGTTTCCTTTTTAAATGGCATAAGACAGCCATGCATTAAATTGGTATTAAGATAACAAAACACCTACTTCATTTAAAATTACTGAATTATGAACCCCTCACTCAGCAGATAACAGACTATTTCTCTCGCTGGTCGCATCTAAAGTCGGGGTTCTTCAACACAGTGAAGGTAATCCACCAGAATATATTACCTCACATATTATTCTTCCTCCAGAGTCTTCCCAGTATGCCCAGCACAATATATTTTCAGGCTTGGGATAGGTTAATTTCTCATTTCCTATGGCAGGGAAAGACCCCCAAACTCTGGTACCCAATCCTTCAACTTCCTCGGGACAAGGGAGGGGTGAACTTATCTAACCTGCGTCACTATGCCCAGGAATCTCAATTGAGGACTCTGCTATATTGGATGGCGCCAGCATATGGGATGCCATGGAAGCTGATATAAATCACCTTAAGTGATCCATAAAACCTTGCACCTTATCGGTTTGGCAACCCACCTACTTGCATTTCGTTCACCAGATTCCCCCAGAACACAGTAGAGCCCTTTCGCCAGTGGATACTGGTACAAAAATGCTACTTTTCATCTGCTGAGTGATTATACCTACAAGCTTTGCCTTATGACACTGTGTACCCGCCTAACAGGGTGGATGTGGGTCTCCGCAAATGGAGTCAATATGGCATTAAACATACATTTCGGTTAGTAGGCTCTACCAGGTCGCTCCCATTTGTGATACTTCATGTGTCACATCATCTCCTGCACTCAGGAGTTTTATAGATATATGCAATTGTGATCGTACTTACAGTCAAGAGAGGAGGCTCTGGCTTGTATTGCCAAGAAATCCTCCCCCCTAGTTCGTATCTTCCAGAACTATCTAGTTGGGTCCACTCAGGAACGCCTTATTAGTACTCTATACAAAGCAATACAGTGCACATCCAGAGTCTATGGACGCAATCCATAGCAGATGGACCACAGAATTAGCTGTTGACATCCCACTTAACATGTGATACAAATATGCACTCCCCGCCTATAAAATTTCTACCATTACCTATTAGCAGGAATACTCATGGAAATGCAGATCCAGATATTTCCGCACACCCGCAACTGTCGCCAAATATGTCAGGCCCCAAGCAGCCCGTTGTTGATTCCTGGCTACTGGGTACTTCCGATCTGTCCTCTTATCCACAGGAGGAACAGAAGTAGGGGTACTCAAGATTTCTAATGTCTGTCTCTTCAGAGACTTATGTATGGGTATCACCAGTCTTAGTGGCAGGGACATCCATCATTTCAACATAATCCGGTTCTTCCTCTGAAGATTCTTTAACAGGTAACTCTAGGACCATAAAAGTCCTCTTCCTCCTCCTCATCTTGTTCACACTCCTGATCCCATGGATAGTCACATTTTGAAAGATCTAGAGGGATTTGAACCGGCTGAGGTGTAACCAGACGTATCACCGGTCTGCAGAGATTGTATAATGCGTATAGCATTAGCAATTTCTTCTGTGGTCGGAACTGCAACCGCCCTTGGCTTAGGAGCCAGTTCGGTATGCTTTTCTTTTTCTTCTTAGCGGGAGCCAGTTCAAGGGCTGTATCCATAGTTTGTTTAGAAGAGGAGGTATCACCTTGGTCAGAAGGCACCCCCCCCTTCTGGTTCTTTTGAACATGAACAGGTTCAGCCATCCGTGTTAACTGATTTCTCAGCAGGTTTCTCATTCAGTCGGTTAAGGTGTCTGTCCAGCATCAACTGAGGGAAATTCATGCAAATGTCAGTCTGCCTGCAGGTGTTCAAACCCTAAGCAAAAAAGTACAGTTACATAAGAACTTACCGTAACAGTAGATCTTCAAGAGAAGCTCTTGCAGCAGGTAACACATATAGGACTGACGCCATTTGGTGGCGGTTAACGGCAAATTCTTCTCTAGCAGTACCTAGGGACCACCCCCCCTGGTATCGGCTCCACCCCCGTACAAAATAGGGGTGGTCCCAATGTGCTCCAGTTCTTGCACACCGAAGCAGGTCCGCATAAGGCAACAAGTGGAAAAATGGCCTAGTCTGATCACCCCTGAAATGAGGCGAACACAGAAACATAGAAGTTGACGGCAGATAAGGACCGCAAGGCCCATCCAGTCTGCCCATTTCTTTTTCTACCTTATAAATGTGCCATCGGCCTTTGCTTTGTCAATGGCCTATCTATTCATACTCATCTGTATTGCTCCCTTATGCCTAACCCATGCCTGTTTGAAGCCCTGCATTATATTCATATCCACCACTTCTTGAGGTAGGCCATTCCATGCATCCACCACCCTTTCTGTGAAAAAGAACCTCCTCACATTACCCCTTAATCAGCCTCCCTCTAATATCATGCTGTGTCCTCTTGTCCTGCTATTTTTCTAGTACTGAAACATGTTAGACTCCTTCACCCTGTTAATGCCCTCAAGGTGTTTGAATGTTTCGATCATATCACCTCTCTCCCTCCTTTGCTCTAGGGTATACATATTGAGCTCCATTAATCTGTCCTCATATGTTTTCTGATGCAGTCCCTGCACCATTTTGGTTGCCCTTTTCTAGACTGCCTCAATTTGGTTAATGTCTTTGTGAAGGTGTGGCCTCCAGTACTGCACGCAGTACTCCAGATGGGGCCTAATCAGTGTCTTGTAAAGAGGGATCATCACCTCCCTCTTCCGACTTGTGATACCCTTACTAATACACCCCAACATCCCCTAGCCTTACCTACTGCTTTAGAGGTCTGCTTGGATGATTTCAGGTCATCGGTGATGATGTTGCCCAAGTCTCTTTCTTCCCTTGTGACTACCAGCAACTCCCCTCCCAGCTTATAGGTGGCTTCAGGGTTTCTCTTCCCTATGTACATGATCTTGCACTTCTTTGCATTAAACCCCAGTTGCCACTCTTTCAACCATTTTGCTAGTTTATCCAGATCTCTTCTCATTCTGCCCACCCCATCTGGATCATCTACTCTGTTGCAGAACTTGGTGTCATCTGCAAACAGACAAGCCTTACCCTCTAGTCCATCTGCAATGTCACTAATGAAGATAGTGAAGAGGACTGCTGCAAGACAGGCCAAGACAGTAGAGGCCTGGTCCTGGGGGAGGGAGGGAAAATCATACCTCCTGCAAGAGCTTCTCTCAAAGTTCTACTGTTACGGTAAGTTCTTATGTAACTGTACTCTCTTACTTCGAGAGGAAGCTCTTGCAGCAGGTAACACATACAGGACTGAGTGCCAAGCAATAAGCTGAAGACAACCCTTGGGAAGGGGAGAAGGAAAGGCAGGGAAACATGGACAGGAGGGATCCCTCAGGAGATCAAGCCCTGAGAGACCGCAAGGTCAAATCCTGCTCTGCGTCTGGAGACTATGTCTAGGCTATAATGCCTGACAAAAGTGTGGATAGTATGCCATGTGACGGCGGCACATGTCAGCAGTCGAAACTCTCTTCATGGCTGCGAAGGAAGTGGCAACTGCCCTAGTGGAATGAGCCTTAATCGGGCCATGAGAGGACTTGTGTTTCTGGTAACAGAAGGTAATGCAGTTTACCAGCCAACACGAAAGAGTCTGCTTGGTAACGGGGTGTCCTAAGGACCTGCCCGCAAAACAGACGAACAGTTGTTCAGATTTCCTGGCCCCCTTAGTTCTGGAGAGGTAGCAGCGTAGCGCAGCGCTCTGTGAACATCCAAAGAGTGAAGAAGTGCTTCCCCTTTGTTGGAATAATCCAGGTAGTAAACCGGAAATTGAACCGACTGGTTCAAGGTGATCTCTGACACCACCTTGGGTAAAAATCTGGGATTGGTGCGAAAGTCCATCCTATCCTTTGTGGAAAATAAGGTAGGGTTCCTTACACGTGAAAGCTTGAAGCTTGAAAACACACCTTGCTGAGGTGACTGCCACCAAGAGATGAAAATTTCGTACCTACCCTAATTCTTGATCTTCTCTTGTATCGTCACCATTCATTACTGCTGGGTGTAAGCGAGAGCACGCACCGCCACGGGAGGTCCCCAGAGGAGTCAGAGCCGACAGCCGACCGAGTGATGCACTGCGAGACGCGCCAGGGCGGCAGTTAGGTGCCGCAGACTCCTCCTCCATCCCAGTTCTGTTAGCCGGAGAGGCGAAATAAGGATAAGAAAAAGAGAGCAAGGCAAGAGAGCCGAGGGATAGAAAAAAGGAAAGGATATAAACTGAAAAAGGAATAAGCCGGTAGGAGACAGAAAAAAAAAAAGGAAATGCCTTCTCTAAGGGACCGCAGGGCCTCACTTCTGGGGCAGCTCCAAGGGAGGAACAGACAGAGGAGAGAAAAAAGAAGGAAAAGGGAAGAGAAAGAGGGATGCTGGGAGGGGAGAACTCTGCCCATTGAGAGATTGGTTTAAGGCTTATAAGCTCAGAACCAAAAACAAGAGAGCAAGGATCTCACTTGATAAAATTGGAGAGAAGGTTCAACCGAACCGCTTGCACAGCTTGGACAGAAAAGGCAGATTCTCTACACCTCCCGCCATCCCTAACCCTTTAAACTCTAGCCGAGAGCTCACAGACTGCAAAGGCAGAAATTCTGTTCCGAAAGGAGAGCGCCCAACTAGGAAGGGAAAAGAAGCCCACTAGCACCTTGTTAAATGATAACACAGAAGTGTGTGTGTGTGTGGGGGGAACCCTACAGAGGGCACCCCTTTAAATAACAGATAAGAGCGGGACTCAGACACTCTGGAGGCAAGGCAAAGAACACCAACTCAAGGTAATCGTACTGACAGGACAGCGCCAAACCAGCAGAAGCTGACACAATAGGAGATTAAGACCTGCCAGAAGGGACCTGGAAAAAGGGGACTGAACCATTTAAGGGACAGTCTCTTTAACTGTGATTTGAACAACATGGCTAAGAATGAGCCAAGAGGTCACCCCTAAGGGCAATAAGAAAGAGTTCTCTCACGATAGATAAATTCCGCTCATTCCTCCTTTTCCCAGAGGGAAGGGATCGGTTCAGAAGAAAGGAAGAAAAATCAAGATAAGGTTTTTTTTTTTGTTTTGTTTTGTTTAAAGGCCAAGGGAGAAGGGGGAGGAATGAGCAGGAGGGGAGACATGAAGAAGGAGGCCCGTGAGGGGATGGTGGGCGGGAATCAGTAATGAATGGTGAAGATACAGGAGATCATCAAAAATTACGGTAGGTACGTAATTTTCATATCTTCCCTTGTCAATCTTCACCATTCATGCCTGCTGGGTGAGTACCAATCCCCAGGGGGCCTGAATAGACCCTGAGGGAACAGGACCCTCAGCCTCCTACTGGTGGAAAGTAGGAAGGGGAGACCCTAACCAACAGACTGGAACAATCTAAGGTTGATGAGGACAAGGAGGTGTCCCCCGTTGGCTGGGGGAGGGAGGCAATGGCTTGTCTAGACTGCTCTGTCAGGCAAAGATGCTAGGGCCTGTGATAGCATCGACCACAGATGTCTGTTGTAAGCAGCGTGGTGTGCCTGATGAAAACTGATACACATCAACAATCAACTTGAAGAGAAAACCATTCGTCCCCACCAGTCGAATTCAGCAGAGTCCGGATCCAAGGGTCTGTCGTGTGCCAGGCACAGAGGCCCGGAAGGAGTGTCCAGGGACGTCAAGCCTGAAGGTGGGTGAGGCAGAGAACCTAGAGACTCATGGGGGCACAATGCACCATCTCCTGCAATCTGCCGGGCTGGAGAAGGTGGCTGGAGACTGCAGGTGCTGATAGATGCTTCCTGAAGGGATCAGCCAGGAAGGCACCACTAGGTGGCGAGCGCTGAATTCACTAAGGAATGTACTCGTCTGTCGCTCAGTATTGTCCCTACGAATGTAGGAGATGCGAAGATCTGAAACCAACCTCGAAAGGAACTGCTGATATTCAGTGAAATCAGCGTCAGAGCAAAGGTGGACAGAAAATTCCTCTTCCTCAGATGAGGAAGTAGAGGAGGAAGTGGAGCTCGAATGCTCAGAGGATTCCTGTGGCGGAGGGGACAGGTGGAAAACCTGTTCGTCCATGGCCCTGATGCAAGATGGGAAGGCCGCCATGGCAGTTCTGGGCGTCTCCCAGATTCTTGATCGTGGGGCCCACATGGCCCACCTGGGAGGAGGTGGTGGTTGCAGAGGGATGGGCGAAGGGCACCTAATAGCACGTGCCAGGGCTCTGAGATCCAGGTAGCGATGCCGCCAGACTTGGGGACCCTGATATCATACCGGCTTGCGGAGAGGCAAGAGGAGGCGGCAACTCCGTCAAGAGCCCTGAAGGGGGATCTCCCCTGTGACGCACCTGGGATTGCATGAGTCCAGAAGGGCAACCCTCAGAACCGCCACTAGAAGGCGCTCTAGATACCTTGAGAGAAAGGCAGGGATCAGCGCTGCGACTCCTCCCCGTGCCCTGCAGGGCGGTGGGGGCTCGCCGCCGCTCTTCACCTCGACCTCTCAATCCCACAGATTCCGAGGCAGCCCTCTTCCTACATACCAGTGTGGGAGGTCACTGCTGAGCGAGCTCCCAAAGGGAACTCACTGTGACAGGATCCTCCACCCTAACCTGAAGGAACCCAGCAGCACCAGCGATGGCAGCTGCCTGGGACCTCCGGGAAGAGGGCATCCTCTCCAGGACTCCTGAAGGGTCCACCACAGTAGACTCCAGGCCACCCCGAACCATGGAATCATCCGGGCTAACCAGCTCCGGTGACTTGGGGAGAGGAATACTGGATTGCCTAGCGCTGCGGCCCACAAGACTCAGGTAGCTGGACAGGGCCCTCCCCTGAGTCATCCTCCTCCGAAGAGGGGTCAACCAGAGCAGACTCCGTCGGAGCAACCGGAGGAACCTCCGTCAAAACAGTACCAGGCCTGGCATCAAAGGCAGCAATGTCAACAGCACCAGAGAGTCAGCCACACCTCCGTCAGCACCAGAAACCGGGCCGCAGTACGCAGCTCGGGCAAACCAAACGGACGCGAGACCAAAACAGCACCGAACAGAGTCCCCGGCGCTGAACCCAAAGCGGCACCACAAGTGGCGCCACCCGAGTCCTTGGCACCGCAAACGGCGCCATAACCCAAAGCAGCACCGCAAGCTGCGCCGAGACCCACACCGACGCCACCGCCAGAGTCCCCGGCGTCGCAGATGGCACTAGACTCCACAGCAAGGTCGGGTGAGATCGAGGGTCCACCAGCACTGGGCCCCGCCACCCGGGGCTGCGACACTGGGGGAGCCTGCACCTCCGTGGAGGTGACTGCCAGGACGGCACCAACGGAGTGACCCCAGGAGGAATCACCCTGTTCCTCCAGGACCAACGCAGAAACCTCCTCCTTGGCAAGACTAGAAGTGGAGGAGGTTCCCTCCTCGCCGGGCCGTATAGACCCAGGAGGGGACCTCGAAGAAGGGTCAAGAGATCTGGCCTGGGAAGCCCTCGGGCAACGCCATCCCCCGAAAGTAGGCGGAGCTCTTCCGACTTTAAACGCGTGGATTTCTAACACACGGCGATCCATGGAGAAATAGGCGTCGCAATGATCCATATCATGGTAGGGTCTCAGGCACTGAAGACAAACATCATAACAGTCCGTGACGGAAAACTGCAGGCCACAGGGGCACAGGCACATGGGGCAATTCGCCTTACTCTTCATGCTTTGCCCCTAACCGACATTACATGATGCAAAATGAATACAATAAACAGTAAAGCTCCCCCAGCGTCGTCGAAATATCAAAGAAAGATCTTACCAGTCGACGTTGGGAACGAACCAGGATGCAGCGTCATTGAAAAACACTATGCAGCCTATGACGCAGCAATTCAGCGACTCCGCGCAGCAGGTGCTGCCTCAACGGTGGGAGAAACAGAACTGGGATGGAGGAGGAGTCTGCGGCGCCTAACGGCTGCCCCTCGCACATCTTGCAATGCGTCACTTTGAGGGCGGCGCCATTGGCGCAGACTCCTCTGAAAAGAAAAAAAAAAAACTGCCGTGGCAGGTGCATGCCTCCGGCTTACACCCAGCAGTAATGAATGGTGAAAATTGACAAGGGAAGATTAAGGTTTTCCATGACAAAAAACAGAGCTCAGAATCCATGGCAGGTTTGAATGGGGGAAGCGTCAGCTTTTCCAAAACGAAAAGCAGATCCCAAGGAGGGACAGGATCCCGAATAGGGGGTCTGATATGCAAGATGCCGTGCAGAAAAGCTTTAGACACCTCCAACTGAGCCACCGACTTGCCCCAGACAGGCATGTGATAAGCAGAAATGATAGTCAGGTGTACCTTGATGGAGGAGTAACTTAGACCTTACTCCGAAAGGGAAAGCAGGTATTACAGAACAGAGTTAATCGGACAGACCAGGGGGTCCACCTGTCTGGCTGTGGCCCATAAACAGAAATGTTTCCATTTCACAGCGTAAGTGGCCCTTGTGGCGGGCTTGCATGCCTCTACCAATACCTGGGCTACCTTGAACCTCCGAACCTAGACTTAGATAGGTCTTCGGGAGCCAGACATGCAGGTGGAGGGAGCGCAGGTTCAGGTGAACCAGGGACCAGTTGTCCTGCGATAGAAGCTGAAACGAGACTGGAAGGGGAAGCGGAGGCTCCGCCATCAAACGCTGTAGCAAAGGGAAAGTACAGTTACGGAAGAACTCATGTTAACAGTAGATCTTCGAGAACAGCTCTTACAGCAGGTTACACCATTAGGACTGAAGCAGACAGGCACCAGGACCCCACGAAAATTTTCTAGCTAGCAGTATCCAGCAGGGACCGCCCCCAACATCAGGCATCATACAAAAGGGGGCGGTCCCCCAGAATCCCCAGTTCTCCTGCCAGAGACTCCTGGCCGCTAGATGACATCAGAAGTGGAGACTGAGGATCCGCCATCAAAAGGTATTCAGAGCAGTGTTAGAAACATCTAATCCTAGAAAAGAGATATCGGAACAACTCTACCTCCAGAGGGGATGGTGGAAGGGAAACTACCTGCTGCAAGGGCTGTTCTCGAATATCTACTGTTACGGTAAGTTCTTACGTAACTGTACTATCTTATTTCGAGAAACAGCTCTTGCAGCAGGTTACACCATTAGGACTGATTCCCAAGCAATACTGGAAATCCCTCGCAGGTGGGAGGAGGCTAGGTAGAGACTGCGAGTTGGACCGAAGCCTAGGATAGGAGTTCCTGAAGGATTGCTAGACCAAAACCAGCTCTTCGCCGTGATGCAATATCCAGGCTATAATGCCTAATAAGGGTGTGCACGGTGCTCCAAGTAGCTGCTGCGCAGATGGCTGAAGTGGACACATTCTTCATGGCCACAGAAGAGGTAGTCACCCCCCTTGTGGAATGTCCCTTAACCGCACCCGGTAAAGGTTTGTTACGTTTCTGATAACAGAACATGATACAATGGATGAGCCACCTGGACAGCGATTGTTTAGAAACCGGAGCTCCCATCATACTACAGGCGAAGGAGATGAAAAGCTGATCATATTTACGGTGGTGCCTTGTTCTGGTCAGGTAGTATCTTAGACACCTATGCACATCTGGAGTGTGCAGCAGGGCCTCTTCTCTATTAGAGTATTTAGGAAAATACACTGGTAAGTTGATGTCCTGATTGAGGGCGAGTGCTGAGACCACCTTAGGTAGAAACTTTGGATTTGTCCTTAGGGACACCCTGTCCTGGTGAAAAACCAAATAAGGTTCTTTGCACATCAGTGCGTGAAGTTCAGAAATCCTTCTGACCGACGTAACAGCAACTAAAAGTAACGTCTTCCATGTCAGGAGACGTAGCTCGCAATCCGCGGCTGATTCAAAAGGTGGCAGTGTGAGCTGCTCCAGGACAAAGAGTAAATCCCATGGAAGAATAGGAGCCTTAATCGGAGATCTAAGGTGGAGAACACCTCTCAGGAAGGCTCGTGCAGTGTCCAACTGAGTTATGGGACGTAGGCCTATAGGTGTATGATAGGCTGAGATGGCACAAAGGTGTACTTTAATAGAGGAGTAGGCCAAGCCTGCCTGGAAGAGAGACAGGAGGTAGTCTAGGACCGACCTTTCCGGACAATCCATCGGGTAAAGTCCTCGTGCTTGAGGCCAGAGGCAAAATCTGCGTCATTTCATGGTGTATGTGGCACGAGTGGCCAGTTTTCAAGCAGCCGCTAGAACATCTGCTACCTCTTGCGAGACCCCGTACCGCATGATAGCTATGTCTCTAAGAGCCAGGTGTGCAGGTTCAGATGGACCAAAGAACCGGCCTCCTGGGACAATAAGTGAGAGCTGATTGGCAGAGGCACCGGAGGTTCCTGGGACAGCTGGTGTAGCAGAGGGAACCAAATCTGTCTGGGCCAAAATGGCGTGATAAATATCAGCGTCGCCTGCTCTCTGCGAAGTTTCAAAAGGACCCTCTGGATCAACGGGAAGGAAGGAAAAGCGTAAAGGAATCTGCCCGTCCAGGAGAGGGACAACGCGTCTCGCTAGAAAAATTTAAATTACGTACCTACCGTAATTATGATCTTTCTGTGTATCTTCACCATTCATCACGGTTAGGTACTCAGCCGGAGGTCAGGACCCAGCGGGAGTTTTTTTTAGGTAGGTCTAGCAGACACCATCAAGCGACCCTCGAGGCCGGCGCACTGCGTGGCACTTGCTGGTTAGCCATTAGGCTGCTGTCGACCCGCCTGCCTACCAGTTGTGAGTCGCCGAGAGGTAAGAGGAAGGCAGTGGAGGGTGGGACAAGGAAGTCCAAGGGACAGAAAAAGGAAAAGATATATAAACTAAAAGGAGAAATAATGACTGAGAGGACAGAAGAGGAAGAAGTAGTCCGAAACTAAAGGGATTGGGAGGGGCCCCAATCTCTGGAAATAGAAGAGGGAGGTAGGGTGGGTAAAGAATTTAGGAGGAGAGGGGGCAGTTAAACATCCCAGACCCTGGTCCGTCTCCAGATTACATAGAAACTGCAAGGAGTAGCCAAAGGCTTTCTGCCAGAATTCAAGGCACAGAATGGCTGGTAAAACACTCCAGATGAGCAGAGTCGGCTATTCTGTAAGAAGGACAGGGTACAGAGAATTAACACCCTCTCAAGGAAAGATTTTTGGTGAAAAAAAGGAAAAAAAAAATTTTTTTTGTAATAAACAAGAAGAAAAAAACTTGGACAGAAACTAGGAGGAGAGAATGGAGGGCAACTGTCAACTCTCACCCCACAGGGGTGGAGCCAAAGCACTGGAGAAGGAGTGCCCCCCATGCTGTCCACTCTCCCCAGAGCATTATCCCCGTGTGCCCCTGTTTACCCCACTCCTGACAAGAAAGGAGAGGGGGAAGGGATGGGCACAGAGAGGGAGGGGGACCCAGAGACTAAGGCCCCAGGGGGATGGAGGGTGGGATTGTGATGAATGGTGAAGATGCACAGAAAGATCATAATTACAGTAGGTATGTAATTTTCATATCTTATCTGTGTCAATCTTCACCATTCATCACTGTTGGGTGAGTGCTGAGCCCCCAAAAAGGGGGTTTTCTTTACACCCCAAGGGACAAAGTCCCTTAGCTCTCAGTGGGTGACACACTAAGAGGGAGAACCTTCAGGGCCTGGAGAGGCCCGAGAGTGGGGAGAGTGAGAAGGGGTCCCCCCGGAGCAGGAAGGAAGTTGCCCCGACAAGCGCCGTCTCGCTCTACGGAAGAAGAGAGAGGTTCTCTGGTGAGCGGAGTTATCACCCTACGCCGGGCCAAGGGTGACAACCGGGAAAGACGCAGCCATGCCGTCCGCCTAGTGCAGATCGCTGTCCCTATGACCCTGGTAGCTACCTCATTGGCATCATAGGATGCCCTCACTTGGTGCCTTGCTAGCTCCAGGCCACGAGCAGAGAGTGCAATGGCTTGTCTGGTTTGCTCCGTATCAGGCAATGAGGCTAGGAGTTGACCTAGCCTGGACCACAAGAACCTGTCACAGGCTGCATAGTGGGCCTGATGTGCAGAAATGGAAAGCAATAACTGTGCAGAGTAGAAAGCCCTCCTACCCCAGAAGTCAAAATCCAAGGAGTCTTGATCTGGGGGCCAGTCACACTGAAGGGCGCAAAGCCCAGCAGGAGTATCCAACTGTGGATGAGGCATGGAACCTGGAGACTCGGGCGCAATACCTCTGGCTAAGATCCCTAGGGGCAGGAACTCCAGAGAAGGGCCTCTACCAGGAACGCAACGACGCCTCCCGAAAGGGAGCAGGTCAGGGTGGCACCACAAGGGTGGCCTTGCCAAAATTGCCTAGAAAGGCGTGCGCAGAGTGCTCAGGATTGCAAAGTGGCAGGGGTGAGGTGCAAGTCCTCCAACATCCTCACGAGGAAGTGCTGATACTCAGCGAGATCAGCAGCTGGAGAGATGTGGACAGAAGGTTCCTCTCCCCCAGAAGAGGGGGATGAGGAGCTGGAGGGCACCGGCTGTTCAGAGGGTGGCTGCTCGGGGGGAGGTTGAAAAACCTGACTGTCCATCGCCCTAACGTAAGCTGGGAACTGAGCAGCCACCGCTCAACTGTTCCCAGGAGAGAAGCCCGCTAGGACCAAGGATGCCTGGGAGAGCAGGAGAATATGGCAGAGGAATGGGGACAGAGCCGAGAAGAGATGTTGGCTGACCTCCGCCTGGGCTAAGGAGCGGACCGGGAGCACCCTGCAGAAGAAGGTGCCCCAGAAGACCCCACAGCCGACAGCTGAACAACCATTTTGGTACTGCCTTGGCTGCGCCCAGAAGAATCCCCATTGTGAGGCGACAGGGGCTGCATAGGTCCAGAAGGACAGTCCCCTACCTCAAAAGAATGGGGCTCTCTCAAAGAGACCGAGGAGGAAGAGCGGAGATCCGCACTACGGCTTCTCCCAGAGCCTGGGTGGACCCCCGGAAAAGGCTGCCGTGCAGACCCTACGCTCCTCGACCCCTCGGAGTCCGAAAGAGCCCTCCTCCTCAAGAGGGCTAGCCTAGGTAGCCGACAGCTCTGGGCAGCACCCGAAGGAGCTATTCAGGGCACAGCACCCTTCCCTCCCGTAGGTGCTCTGATAGGCCCCAAAGTTGGGTGATCCAGGCACACCACAGGTGGGGGTACCACTGCTGAGGGGTCAGTAAACCCACCAACACCGGGCTGCAGAGCAATGGTGGCCTGCACCACTGCCCGCTGGTCAGCACCTCTGACCCCAGTCTCGGTAGCCACCAACCCCACCTCAGAAGTGGGCTGACTCCAGCTTGTCGAGGAAACTACTGGGCTGCCCACTCCAACAGTCAACCCCAAAGAATCAGACTGTCCGTCTGACTCAGAGCCCGACCCCGCCTCCGAAGAGGTAGAGGCCGAGGCCCTGTGCCAGACCGTAGGAGGGCGCCCACTGCCATCTTTGCCAAAGGGGGTGCCAGAGACCAAAGCAAAGCCCGAGCCAGTGCCAGTGCCCCCTACAGCACTGCGAGCGGAATTCAAAGGGAGCATGGCTCCTGCCCGAACAGGAGTTCCAGAGTCGGGACCAGCAATGGCGCCATCTGACCCCACGGCGCCGAGGACGAAGACGGCGCCGACGACTGCCCCACCCAGCTCCACAGTGCCATGAACGGCCGCAACGACGGAATCAGACGGCCCCACGTCCTGAGGACATGGCGCCGTGCTCAACCTTGGTGCCGAGGCGAGACAGACAAAGACCGCTGCTGCAGTAGCCCCACGGCGTCGCTTAGCAGTATCGGGCGCCAGAATGGCTCCAACAGAAGCCACAGTGCCGCACCACCCAATCAGCACTGACGGGTCTGCCAGGGCCCATGGCGCCACCTAACGGGCACCGGGTACGAACGCGCTGACCGGACGGCGCCACCGGGCCTTCAGAACCACGGGTCTGACACCGGGGGAGCCTTCACCCTGAAGGGGAGATTGCCATGGCGGCGCCTCCCACCCGCCCCCTGAAAGGAGCAGGACGGGCCTCCTGCGCCGCGGAAGGAGCAACGGCTAGGCTACTAGTAGCCGAGGCTCCCTCCTCCTCATTCCATGTAGAACCGGGAGGAGACCCGGAGGAAAGGCCGAGACAGTGTGGCTTGGCCCGACGAGTGCGTGCCCGACCCCCGGAAGTTGGTGGAGCTCACTCACTTTCCACGCTGCTGCGCCGATGACCCAGCGGGTCCATGGAGAAACAGGCGCCACATGAATCCAAGTCGGAAGCGGCCAACACACGAAAAGACAACGGTCGTGTTGGTCGGTGACTGAATATTTTCGCCACATCGCATGGGGCCAACCTGTCCTGGAAGTTTTCTTGCCCTCCGACCGAGACATGATATACGGGGGGGGGGGACACCAAAAACATACTCGACGTCGCAGAAAAATGGAAAGCTCTTACCAGGTGATGTCAAGTATGGCAAAACAGAACTGACAGGAGGAACTAACGGACTTCGGCAGCGAAGGATTGCAATCACGGAGTCGAGAAACCGCGAAGCAGGCCTCAAGTTTTTCTTCTCGGCGTCCCACGAGGTGACCTCTACAGCAGGAGACGAAGAACTGACAGGCAGGCGAAGTCGACGCAGCCTAATGGCTAACCCGCGAGCGCCACGCAGTACGTCGGCCTCGAGGGCGGCGCCAATGGTGCGTCGGCTCCACCTACCTAAAAAAATAAATAAAAAAATAAAGCTCCCGCAGGGTCCTGACCTCCGGCCAAGTACCCAACAGAGATGAATGGTGAAGATTGACACAGATAAGATCACCAGGCCCTGGATCTAGTGAGCAGAAATTGGGCAGTTTTGCGTTGGATGGGGACGTGAAAAGGTCCAACTTTGGTGTGCCCCATCTGTGAAAACAGATCCTCTACCACCTCCTGGAGTAGTTCCCACTCGTGGACTCTGGCCTGAGAGCGACTCAGACTGTCTGCGATGACGCTGTCAACTCCTGGGACATGAACAGCAAGAAAAAATTACTCACCTTAGTAATGTTGTTTCTTCTAATGGAGTCTTGCTATATTATGACAATTGCAGTATGACCGCAGGTTAGAACTGCTCCGGAGGTGAAATAGTTAACTTTCCATGCAGGCATGGAACTTAAGAGCGCGAGCTCGGTTGAAAACTCTGTCTGTTGTGCTCAAAGGTAAACTGTCAGATCTTTACGAAAGCTAAAACTCACTAAGGTTCTGTGTGGAAGCTAAACCTACACTAGCCAACTGGCTACTAACATAAACACTCATTTTTGGTCTAAAACAAAGACTCAAGTCAGAGACCCAAAAATGCAAAAACACAACACCAATTCACCCCAAAAAAATAGGTGAAAACAAGGTGGGCATCAAAAAAGTGCCAACCCTGTACTGCCCACCCACATCCCAAAACAGAGGTTCTGAGAGGGGCAGGCAGGGAGGGAGGTCATAATATAGCAAGACTCCATTAGAAGAAACAACATTACTAAGGTGAGTAATTTTTTCTTCAAACAACATGAAGTCTTGCTATATTATGACAATTGCAGACTACACAGCAGTACCCCCATGGAGGAGGGACAGAACCTACTTAGGAAATAGGCTCTGAAGCACGGTTGTGCCAAACCGAGCATCACTCCTAGCCTGGATGTCCAAAGAGTAATGCTTGGTAAAAGTGTGAACTGTTTTCCAGGTAGCTGCTTGACATATTTCTAGAACAGGAACGCTCTGGCAGCAGCCAGAGAAGCAGCTGTACCTCTGGTAGAGTGAGCCCTCAGGCCTGAGGGAGGAACTTTACCCAACTTCCTCGAGCAGAATTGGATACAAGAGACAATCCACCCTGCAATGGATCTTTTAGTGGCTGGCTTCCCTTTCCCAACTCTCTCACCATAGGTAAGGAACAGTTGGAGGAGTCAAACCTATGACTCTTGGCACGCCTATGTAGTAACTAAGTGCTCTCTTCACATCTAGGCTGTGCAGCCTTCTCTCCCCAGAGGAGGAGTGGTCAGTGAAGTACACTGGAAGAGAAATAGATTGATTAAGGTGGAAATCTGAAACCACCTTAGGCAGGAACTTTCTGTTAGTCCGAAGGACCACCTTATCTCTGTGCAAAAGAGATAAACTCCTGCTCCACTGACAACGCTTGTAATTCACTTATGCGTCTGACAGAGGTGATGGCTACCAGAAACACAGTTTTCCAAGTCAAGTACTTGAGCTCAGCTGAAGACAAGGGCTCGAAAGGGGGTTGCATAAGCTGAGCAATGCAAACATTAAGATCCCAGGCAGGGGCAGGATCTCTGAATGGAGGGTAGGTGTGCAACAACCCCCTAAAAAACTTGGAAAATACGGGATGAGCTGAAAGAGAAGAGGATTTACCTGCTGAAATAAAAGCAGACAGCTGCCAAGTGCACCTTGAGGGTAGCTGGTCTCAGCCCCAAAGAATTCAGGTGGACCATATAATCCAGGACTGTGGGTAGATCAGCAGAGACTGGGGAAATATGCTTTTCCGAGCACCATATGGAAAACCTTTTCCATTTGGAATTGTAAGTAGCCCTGGTGGAAGGCTTCCTTGAGGCCTTCAATATATCCATTACACCTTGGGACAGGTGTAAATCAGTAAATTCTAACTCTTCAAGAACCAAGCCTTGAGATTGAGAGATTTGAGATTCCGGTACCAGACCCTTTCCTGGGCACAGGTTAACAGACTGTGATTCTTGGGAAGGCACAGGGGAGGATGGACTGCTAAGGACAGCAGGAGTGGAAACCAGGGCTGTCTGACCCAATCCGGAGCTATCAGAATGACCTTGCAGGATTGGGATCTGATTTTGACTAGCACTTTGAACAGGAGAGGAAAGGGGGGAAAGGCATAGAGAAACTTCCCCTCCCAATTGAGGGCTAAGGCATCCAGCGGGAGAGAGCCCAACACTGGGGGCCTGCAGCAAAAAAGAGGAAGTTGGTGATTGTCTGGGGCTACAAAAAGATCTATCTGCGGGGTGCCCCATCTGGCAAATACTACTCCCAAGACCAGGGGATCCAGTGACCATTCGTGGTGGCCCTGGGAAATCCTGCTGAGAGCATCTGCCAGGACATTGTCCTTGCCTGGGAGGTGAACTGCTGTAAGAGAGGTGTTCAGAGAGTAAGCCAGAGACCAGAATCTCATCGCTCCAGTGCACAAGGCCGTAGACCGAGTGCCCCCTTGTTGTTGATGTACCACATTGTGGTGGTGTTGTCTGTTCTGACCTGAATACTCTTGTTCTGAACAGATTTGGAAAAACTTGAAGTGCTAGAAAACTGCTCTGAGCTCCAACAGGTTGATGTGGAGCAGGGATTCCTGGGGAGACCACAGACCCTGGGTGGTGAGGTCGCCCATGTGAGCTCCCCAGCCCAAGAGGGACGCATCTGTAGTAAGGATTAGAGAATGGGACTGAGTGTCAAAAGGAACCCCTTGTCTTAGGTTGGTCTGATCCTGCCACCACTGTAGGGCTTGGATCAGGGTTCGTTACTGGGACCAACTTGGTAAGAGGATCCTTTCTTTGAGACCAAAAGGCTCTCAAATGGAACTGGATGTCCTTCATCTGAAATCTTGCTCCTTGCACAACCGCTGTGGAAGCAGCCATGTGTCCTAGGAGCTGCAGAAAATGCCTTGCTGGCCGGGAGATCTGCAGGGTAAATGAGGAGGCCAGGGAGACCAGGGTCTTTGCCCTGTCTAGGGGAAGGAAAGCCCTGGCTTCCTGTGTGTTCAGCTCTGCGCCTATGAAGGTAAGAAGCTGGACAGGCTCCAGAACTGACTGAGAGATTCAGAAGGAAACCTAGAGAGGTAAGCAGTTGCTGCGTTATCTGGAGATGTAATTTGACCTGGTTTGGGGACTGGCCTACTATGAGCCAATCGTCCAGGTAAGGAAAGATGGCAATCTTTTGCTTTCTTAGGTAGGCAACTGCTACTGCCAGACATTTGGTGAATACTCCTGGGGCAGAAGTGAGGCCGAAGGGCATTGCTCTGAACTGGTAG
Organism: Neoceratodus forsteri; assembly: GCA_016271365.2. Taxonomy (NCBI): domain Eukaryota; kingdom Metazoa; phylum Chordata; order Ceratodontiformes; family Ceratodontidae; genus Neoceratodus; species Neoceratodus forsteri. The sequence goes on from CM028130.1 coordinate 483,998,941, forward strand.
TGGCCTGAGGGCAGCTCGAACCTGAGGTACTTTCGATGGGAGCCTCTGATGGGAATATGGAAGTAGGCATCCTTGAGGTCCAGGGAAGCTAGCCAGTCACCTGGCCTTAGAGAGGGTAGGATAATTCCCAGAGTCACCATTTTGAACTTTGGCTTTAAAAGGTGCTTGTTTAAATATCTGAGATCCAGGATGGGCTGCCATTCTCCTGTCTTTTTTGGGGTAAGGAAGTACCTGGAGTACAAACCTTTGCCCTGGTACAGGGGAGGAACCCTTTCCACAGCTCTGAGAGCCAGGAGGGTAGAGACCTCTGCCTCTAAGGCAAGAGCCTCTGATGGAGTTGCAGGTGGAAAAGATCTGGTTCTCAGCTTTGGAAATTTTTTGAAACTGAGAACCAGTCCCTGGCTTACTACTTCCAGGACCCACTTGTCTGATGTTAAAGACTTCCAGTCCTGGACAAAGTAAGCCAGCCAGTCCCCTACAGGTAGAGGAGAATCGGCTCTGGCAATCCCATCAGGGTGCCTGTTTGGCAGGGGCATTGGGCTGAGGGGTGGAAGCAGACCTGCTTGTACCCTGTCTGCCTCTTCCTCTAAAGAACCCCCTCTGAGCATAGGTGGAGGAGGAGGAGGAAGCTTGGGCTTGGTAAAAAGGCCTATTAAAAGGCCTGCCCTGCCTCTAGGAAGCTGCTTTTGAGGAGTGGCCTGCCTTTCCTTGGCCTGTGCACTCCTATAGGTGGTCCTATATTCATCCATTTTCTTCATGTAATTCTCTGTTTGCTCCCAAACAGAGAATTTCCACAACAGGAAAATCCATGGCCTTGGACTGGGTGTCCTGAGACAGGGTAGTACATCTGAGCCAAGCCATCCTGCTAGAGTGCCACAGATGTAGCATGACTCTTGATGAAACATCATTAGAGTCCACTGCAGCATGAAATTGCACCTTGGATGCCTCAATACCATCCATAGCCACCTGTTCCAGCTCCCTGGCAAGCTGATCAGGGACTTGTTTTGCTAGGGCCAGCACAGTATCCCATCTGGATTTCTGGTACCTAGCAGCATAAGCCACATAATTTGCTTGTCTGAGCCCAAAAGATGCTGCCATGTACTGTTTCTTTGCCATAGCATCAATCTTCCTGGAGTCCTTCTCAGGGGGGTGTGAAGCTAGGGGAATATTAGCCTTGTCACAGGCTGCAGCCTGCACTACCCCTACATGGCTGCATTGCTGAGTGAGGAAATCAGTGTCGGAGCCTGATAAGGTATACCTCTTGTCCATCCTTTTATCCACAGGAGGTATAGTGTGAGGAGTTCTTAAAACTTTTACTGTCTGTTTCCGAAAAGATTTATGCAAAGGAATAGACAGTCTCCTAGACTCTGGAATATCCACAGACAGAGCTTGAACCGACCGGTTGCAGTTTAACTTTGGCTAAAAACCGAAAAATAATACTTTTAAACCAACAAAATGAACCAAGCAGAAGGAGAAATCTCCGGAGCGACTGTTCAGTGAGGCGGAGTAAAGAATCTGACAGTTTACCTTTGAAGCACAACAGACAAGAGTTTTCAACCGAGATCGCGCTCTAAGTTCCATGCCTGCATGGAAAGTTAACTATTTCACCTCCGGAGCAGTTCTAACCTGCGGTCATACTGCAACTGTCATAATATAGCAAGACTTCATGTTGTTTGAATGAGGTTTGCGCCATGTTGTAGAACCCAATCCCACACCCTCATGGCCTCCCTGCAAAGCGGGTAGGAACTGGTGCCTCCTTGTTTGTTGAGGTAATACATCACCACGGTATTGTCTGTTTGCAACAGCAGAGTACCCGGTGGGATCTCCGACTGGAAGGCCTGCAGGGCATAAAGAACTGCTCTCATTTCCAAAATATTTATGTGGAGATGAGCTTCCTGGGGCGTCCATTAAGCCCGAGACCCGACCCCGTCGAGATGTGCTTCCCAATCGAACCCTGAGGCGTCCGTGGAGAGCATCGCAATCAGAGACGGCGCAATGAAGGGGACCCCCGCCGACAGGTTCTTTGAATCTAGCAACCATTGCCAATCCCGGATGACTGCATTAGTGATCCGAACTGGAAGCTGCAAATGGTCTTGCTTCTGATCCCACTGTACCCGTAACATCCACTGGGTCACCCGCATGTGAAGACGAGCTAGCGGAACTGTTGCAATGGCCGCAGCCATGTGTCCGAGCAGGCAAAGGACCAGTCTGGCTGGGACTATCTTCTTTGCCAAGATGTCCCTGATGAGGGATCTGATGTGTTCCGCGCGGTCCTGGGGCAGAAAAGCTCTCCCCTTGACGGTGTCCAGAACTGCGCCTATGAACTGCAGATTCTGTGACGGAACCAGGTGTGACTTCTCCCAATTGATAATGATGCCCAACGCCCCGAACAGGGACTGAGCACAGTGGATTGCAGACATTAGAGCCTCCCGAGAGGGTGCCATGAGGAGCCAGTCGTCCAGGTAGGGGAACACGTAGTGGCCTTGTCTCCTTAGAGCTGCCGCTACGACTGCCATGCACTTCGTCAACACCTGAGGTGCCGATGACAGTCCGAAGGGGAGGGCTCAGAACTGATAATGGCGACCTAGAAATTCTAAGCGCAAGAACTTCCTGTGCGCTCGAGCAATGGGTATGTGTAGGTAGGCATCCTGCATGTCCAAGGACGCTAGGAAGGCGACCTGCTTGAGCATGGGTATCAAACCGGGAAGGGTCACCATGCGGAAGCATTTGTAAAAGACTGAAGTGTTAAGATCGCTGAGATCCAGTATCGGACGGAGATCCCCCGTCTTTTTGGGAACCAGAAAGAAGTGGTAATAGTAACCTGCACCTCTCTGGCTCCTCGGTACGTGCTCTATAGCTTCCTTTCCCAGAAGTGCGAGCACCTCTCGCTGTATGAGCAGTGCATGCTGACCCGAATAACGGGAAAGCAGGGGAGGTTTTGATGGTGGGTGGTCAAGGAATTCTATAAAGTGACCTCTCCTGACCAGCTGAATGACCCACCAGTCGGCAGTAATCGACTGCCATCCTGAAAAGTGGCAATCGATGCGACCCCCGGCCTTTTCTGCCCATTGATCCAGAAGAGGGTTGGGGGCCGGGAAGGAGTCATGCTGTGGCGGCATTACCCCCCGGAGGCTGGGCCGGTTTGGTATACCGCTGACCTCTGCCTGGGGCAGACTTAGGTTCGGCCTTATGGTGGGAGCTGCCCCTTTGCTGCTGGCCGGAACGTGGCTGCTGTCGTTGTTGGCCGCGAAAATGGTTCTTGTTCCTACGAAAGGAATCAGATTTGGGTCTGTACATGACCTGTACAGTCCTTACTGCCTTCCCAGTGTCCTGAAGCTTGGTGATGACCTTTTCAGAGGGTTCACCAAACAGGACCTCTCCATTATAAGGGACGTACAGGATACTCTTCTGTACGTCTGGGGTAAATCCCGAGACACGGAGCCAGGAGTGTCTCCGGAGACAGATGCCTGAAGCTGCGCCCCTGGCAGACGAGTCCGCAGAATCATATGCAGCTCTTAACACTTGGGTCCACACATCTGACCCTGTGCGGAGGAGGTCCAAGAGCTCCGCCTTCTGTTCGCCATCCGGTAGTTTGTCAACTAGGTCCTGACCCTGTTCCCACAGGGCATTCTGAAACTGAACCATACGAGTCAGACAGTTCAGCGACCTGATGGAGCATGTAGCAGCTGCATACATGCGCCTCCCCAGGGCATCCAGCTGCTTGGATTCCTGGTCCGGTGGCTGTGTACTCAGATGCTGTGGTCATTGAGACTCATCATGGGAGGCCGTAATGACAAGGGAATCAGCCAGGGGTTGCTGCGCCAAGTACGGGTCCTCTGCAGGGGCCCTGTACAGGCGGTCAGCTTTCTTTGGCACCGCAGGGGTGGAGTGCAGATGCGTCCACGCAGCTTTGGTGACGTCCGCGAAGGCGTCCACCAAGGGTGGCACCACCACAGGCTTAAGGTCCTTCTGCCGAAGATAACGAGCTACGCGCTGTCTCTAAGGGTCGAGATCTTCAGATTCCCATCCCATGTTCTCCTGGATGAGCCTCATGGTTTCGGAAAAAGAGGCATCATCCGGAGGTCACCTGGGCAGGTCTCGTGGGTCAGGTGATGGGATGCTGATTGGAGAAGGAGACCTGGAGGTATCTGAGGTGTCAGGTCTAGAATCATCCCCCTGCGGAGTGGACTGTCAACATCTGGGTCGCTTGGGACTGGGAGACCCTGAGGGAGATCTTGAAGTCGGCCTTCTCCTTTCTTTGGATCGTCCCCTAGGAGGTGGAGTAGGTTCCTTGGGGGTCGGTGGTCTTCCTACTGGCCCCTGCGGTGGAGGAGGGGGAGTAGGAGGAGGTTTTACTGGGATCACGTCGTCCTTTACTGTGTCTGACCAAAAGGTGAAGAGATCTTTGACCTCCTGAATATTCATACCAGATGGTCCTGGCATTGGTGGTCTGTCGCTGGTATCAGGTCCAAGAGCATCGCCAGGTTTGGCAAAGGCTCCTGTGGAAGCCCGGCATCTTCATTGTCACCTGCCTGGTCATCAGGCAACGTCGGATCCTCCTCTGTAGAGTCCCAGCGACCGGTGTCAGGCAGGTAGTCTTCGGCTCCGGTGAACGTCTCACTGACGTCGGATGTTTAGCCAACTTCTGGTCCGATGGGCGCTTATCCGATGAAGGGTCGGTAGCCCGCTTTGGGTCAGTCGTCCGTTTTAGGGACGTCAGGTCCTTAGTCTTCCTGGGAGGGGGATCTGGACCCCTAGGAGGCTGGGAGACCGATCTGGCATCGGAGTCCCAGTGTCTATCTGAGGTAGCTTGAGGTAGTTTTGAAGAGGACTTGGACCGGTGACGGTCTGAAAACTTTGAGGAGGCCCAGCAGGGTGCTGAAGAAGCCGAAGGCCTGGAAGTCTTGATGGGATGCAGAGAAGCCGAAGCGCTGCCTGAAGACTTAACCTTAACAGGAGGGGGCTGAAAGCGAGCCCTGGAGGGAGAGCGGTCTGAGTGCATGGAGCCTGATCTGGTGCGCGGGTCCGAGGCCCGCTTAGGGGATCTGGACCTAGCCTTCTCCCGGTGCTTATGAAACCACCTTAGGAAGGAACTTAGTACTGGTCCTTAAAAGGACACCCTGTCCTTATGGAAAATCAAGTAAGGCTCTTTACACATGAGCACCCGAAGCTCAGAAATCCTCTGTGCCGAAGTAATAGCAACTAAAAATAACGCCTTCCAGGACAAAAGGTGAAGCTCGCAATCCATGGCTGGTTCAAAGGGAGGCAGCGTAAGCTGCTCTAAAATGAAAAGAAGGCCCCAAGGAGGAATCAGACCCTTATTTGGGGGTCTGAGATGCAAGACACCTCGCAGAAAAGTGCAGGAAGCCTCTAATTGGGTTAACGAGCGCTGACCAACCGGTGTGTGGTACACTGATATAGCACAGAGGTGTACCTTCAGAGAGGAATATGCCAATCCCGACTGGAAAAGGGAAAGGAAGTAGTCTAAAATGGACTTCTCAGGGCATCAAAGAGAATCGTTGTCGCGGGCCTGACCTTACAAACAAAATCTCCGCCATTTCAGAGCATACGTGGCATGAGTCGAAGATTTCCCAGCTGCCACCAGGATATCGGCAACGCCTTGCAAGACCCTGTGCCTAAGAATGGTTGTGTCTTTAGGAGCCAGGCGTGCAGGTTCAGGGATTTGAGGTTTGGATGGACTAGGGAGCCGGCCTCCTGGGACAGCAAATGAAAGCTGACCAGTAAGGGTAAGGGAGGCTCCTGAGCCAGCTGGTGAAGCAGCGGAAACTAGATCTGTCTGAGCCAAAAGGGCGCTATCAAGATCACTGATGCCCATTCCGATCTGAGCTTGAGAAGAATCCTCTGAATCAAAGGGAAGGGCAGGAAAGCAGAGAGAAACCTGCCTGTCCAGGAGAGGGACAACGCGTCTCGCCAGAAAACACCAAGCCCTGGATCTAGCGAGCAGAAATTGGGCAGTTCTGCATTGTATGGGGACGCGAATAAGTAAACGTCTGGTGTCCCCCATCATCGGAACAGGTCCTCAGTGATCTCTTGTATCAATTCCCTTTTGTGAGCCCTGGCCTTCTACTGGCCCAGGAGGTCTGCAACAGTGTTGTCCACACCGGGAACGTGCACTGCGGTAAGTGTGGTGTTGAGCTGTAAAAGCAGGTTACTCACCTGTAACAGTAGTTCTAGGAGTGGTATATGTTGTTCATTCACACTGTCTTACATGTCCCTTTCCCATTTAAATCTTGCTGGAAGTCTTCAAGCTGGCTCCTCCCACCCACCCGGGTGGTATATACCTTGGCTCCGCCCCATGACGCCAGATCTTAGCCCGCTGGAAGTAAGGCGGTGCGCCTAAAGCCGGGGAGGTCGGGTGGGTGTATGTGGATGAACAACATATACCACTCCTAGAACTACTGCTACAGGTGAGTAAAGTACAGTTACATAAGAACTTACCGTAACAGTAGATCTTCAAGAACAGCTCTTGCAGCAGGTTACACCATTAGGACTGAAGTTGGCAGGCGCCAGAACCCTATGGAAATTTTCTAGCTAGCAGTATTCAGCGGGGACCGCCTCCGACATTGTCCCGCCCCAACGTCGGGAGTAGTACATAAGGAGGCGGTCCCCCATAATTCTCAGTTCTTCCCCCGGAGACTCCCGGCCGCTGGATGACATCAGAAGGGGAGACAGAGGATCCGCCTTCAGGTGGCAAAACAAGGCATCAGAAATGTCCTATCCTAGGAGAAGGATGCTTTGACTATGACCTACCTCCAGCGGGGATGGTGAGAGGGAAAGTACCTGCTGCAAGAGCTGTTCTTGAACATCTACTGTTACGGTAAGTTCTTACTTAACTATACTATCTTACTTTGAGAAACAGCTCTTGCAGCAGGTTACACCATTAGGACTGATTTCCAATCAGTAGTGGCAATCATACACCATCGGGAGGAGGAAAAGTAGAAATCCTCGAGACACCTCGAGCCTAGGAAAGAAGTCCTCGAAGGACTGCTAGACCGAACCCTGCTCTTTGCCTCGATGCAATGTCCAGCCTGTAATGCCGGATAAAAGTATGCGTGGAGCTCCAAGTAGCTGCAGCTCAAATAGCTGAGGTGGATACGTTCTTTAAAGCCGCAAAAGAGGTAGCCACCCCTCTGGTGGAATGACCCTTAACCGCACCTGGTAAGGGTTTGTTGCACTTCTGGTAACAGAACGTAATCTACTGGATAAGCCACCTGGACAGCGACTGCTTCGAGACAGGAGCTCCCTTCATCCTATGGGCAAAGGAGACGAAAAATTGGTCCGACTTTCGGTGGTGTTTGGTTCTGGTCAGGTAGTATCTAAGGCACCTATGTTCATCAAGAGTGTGCAGAAGGGCTTCTCCTCGATTAGAGTATTTCGGAAAATACACTGGTAGACAGATGTCCTGATTAAGGGTGAGAGCTGAGACCACCTTAGGCAGAAATTTAGGATTAGTCCTTAGGGAGACCCTGTCCTGGTGGAAAACCAAGTAAGGCTCTTTGCATGTAAGTGCGTGCATTTCAGAAATCCTTCTGGCAGAAGTAACTGCAACTAAAAACAACGTTTTCCAAGACAGAAAACGTAGCTCGCAATCCGCGGCTGGTTCAAAAGATGGCAGCGTGAGCTGCTCCAAGATGAAGGGTAAATCCCATGGTGGGATTGGATCCTTAATCGGGGCCTAAGGTGGAGGACGCCTCAAAAGGCACGTGTCGTGTCCAGCTGGGCCACAGTGCGTTGGCCTATGGGGACATGGTAGGCTGAAATGGCACAAAGGTGCACTTTAATCGAGGAGTAAGCCAGGCAGGAGTGGAAAAGGGATAGCAGGTAGTCCAGTACCAGCTTTTCTGGACACTCCAAAGGTGAAAAAACGCGCGCTTGAGCCCATAAGCAGAATCTGCGCCACTTCATGGCGTAGGTCGCGTAGGTAGCCAGTTTTCTAGCGGCAGTAAGAACATCTGCCACTTCTTGCGAGACCCTCTAACACATCATGGCTATGTCTCTAGGAGACAAGCATGCAGGTTCAGGGAATGTAGGTCTGGATGGACTAAGGAACCCGCCTCCTGAGACAGTAAATGGGAGCTGATTGGCAAAGGCACTGGGGGTTCCCAGGGTAGCTGATGCAAGAGAGGGAACCATATCTGTCTAGGCCAGAAGGGTGCGATCAGTATGAGCGTCGCTTGCTCCCTGCGGAGTTTTAAAAGAACTCTCTGGATCAACGGGAAAGGCATAAAGGAATCTGCCCGCCCAGGAGAGGGACAACACGTCTTGCCAGAAAACACCAGGCCCTGGATCTAGCGAGCAAAAATTGGGCAGTTTTGCGTTGTATGGGGACGCGAAGAGGTCTATCTCTGGAGTACCCCATCTGTGAAACAGATCTTCTGCCACCTCCTGGAGAAGTTCCCATTCGTGGACTCTGGCCTGAGAGCAGATCAGGCCGTCTGCAATGATGTTGTCCACTCCCGGAACATGAACTGCAATAAGGTTTGCGCCGTGTTGCAAGACCCAATCCCACACTCTCATGGCCTCCCTGCAAAGCAGGTAGGAGTGGGTGCCTCCTTGTTTGTTGAGGTAATACATCACCGCGGAATTGTCTGTCTGTAACAGAAGTGTACCCAGTGGAATCTCCGACTGGAAGGCCTGCAGGGCGTAAAGAACTTCCCTAATTTCCAGTATATTTATGTGGAGATGAGACTCCTGGGCTGTCCACAGGCCCAGAGATCGAACACCATCAAGGTGTGCTCCCCACCAGAGCCCTGAGGCATCTGTGGACAGTGTCACAGTCGGGGACGGCGCTGTGAAGGGGACTCCAGCCAAGAGATTCCCTGAATGTAGCCACCACTGCCAATCTCGAATTACGGTCTTCCGTGAGGGTGCCATGAGAAGCCAGTCGTCCAGGTAGGGGAACACGTAGTGGCCCTGTCTCCTCAGAGACGCGGCAACGACCGCCATGCACTTCGTGAAGACCCGAGGTGCCGATGACAGCCCGAAGGGAAGAACTCGGAACTGATAATGGCGGCCCTGAAACTCGAAGCGCAGGAACCTCCTGTGCGCCAGAGCGATAGGAATATGCAGGTAGGCGTCCTGCATGTCCAGGGACGCAAGAAAAGCATCCTGCTTCAGCATGGGAATCAAGCCCGGGAGGGTCACCATGTGGAAGCGCTTGTACGCGACCGAAAGATTGAGGTCGCTGAGGTCCAGTATTGGACGGTGGTCCCGTTTTCTTTTGAACCAGGAAAAATTGAGAATAATACCCTAGTCCTCTCTGGTTCCCTGGTACGTGCTCTACGAAAAAATTACTCACCTTAGTAATGTTGTTTCTTCTAATTGAGTCTTGCTGTATTCTGACTATTGCAGTGATATCCAACCTTTGAACTGCCCCAGAGAGGAAAGAGTTAACTTTCCATGCAAGGCATGGAACGCTGAGCTAGAGCTCGGTTGAGACTCTGTCTGTTGTTGTTTGAACCCAAACCGCCAGATCTTTACGAGCTATACTCACTGGGTGTTGTGTGTGGAAACTGTAAACTCACACTAGCCAACTGGCTACTAAATTTAATAAAAAGATTTTTTGGTTCCGAGGCAAAGACTCAAGTCAGGAAGCCAAAAAACACAAAACAGAACACACACCCCCAAAAATAAGAGGGTGAGAAAAAGGGAGCACCTCTAGAGTGCCAACACTGTTCCTGCCCACCCACATCCCAAAACCCAGGTTCTGAGAGGGGAAGCAGGGGGGAGGTCAGAATACAGCAAGACTCCATTAGAAGAAACAACATTACTAAGGTAAGTAATTTTTTCTTCAAACATGAAGTCTTGCTACATTCTGACTATTGCAGACTACCAAGCAGTACCTCCATGGAGGAGGGACAGAACCTACTTTGGAAACAGGGTCTGAAGCACTGCTGTGCCAAACCGAGCATCGCTCCTAGCCTGGATATCCAGAGAGTAATGCTTGGTGAAAGTATGTACTGTTTTCCAGGTGGCTGCTTGACAAATCTCTAAGATAGGAATATCCCTGGCAGCAGCCAGAGAAGCAGCTGTACCTCTAGTAGAGTGAGCCCTCAGGCCTGAGGGTGGGATTCTACCTAATTTTTCATAGCAGAATTGTATACAAGAGACAATCCACCTGGCAATAGATCTCTTAGTGGCAGGTTTTCCCTTTCCAACCTCACCATAAGTGAGGAACAATTGGAAGGAGTCAAACCTGTGACCCTTGGTGCGCTCTATGTAGTAGCTAAGGGCCCTTTTCACATCATGGTCAGTGAAGAAAACAGGAAGAGACACAGACTGGTCAAGGTGGAAATCTGAAACCACCTTAGGCAAAAACTTCCTATTATTCCTGAGGACCACCTTATCTCTATGGAAAGAGATAAAATCAGGCTCCACTGACGAGGCCTGTAACTCACTTATGCGTCTGGCAGAAGTAATGGCTACCAAGAACACAGTTTTCCAAGTCAAGTACTTAAGCTCTGCTGAGGACAAAGGCTCAAAGGGGGGTTGCATAAGCTGGGCAATGCAAACATTAAGGTCCCAAGCAGGGGCAGGGTCCCTGAAGGGAGGATTGGTATGCAGCAAACCCTTGAAGAATTTACAGAATACAGGGTGAGCTGAAAGGGAAGAGGGCTTGCCTGCTGATAAGAAGGCAGAGACAGCTGCCAGATGCACTCTAAGTGTAGCTGGTCTGAGTCCCAAGCTATTGAGACGAACCATATAGTCCAGGACTGTAGGCAACCCAGCAGACTCTGGAGAAATATGCTTACTGGAGCACCACATGGTAAACCTTTTCCATTTGGAGTTGTAAGTCTTTCTGGTGGAAGGCTTTCGAGGAGCCTTTAGAATATCCAGAACACCTTGAGAGAGATGTAACCAGCAACTCTAACTCTTCAAGAGCCAGGCCTTGAGATTGAGAGATTTGAGATTCAGATACCAAACCCTCCCCTGAGAACATGACAACAGGTTGTAATTCCTGGGAAGAGACAGGGGAAGGTGGACTGCTAAGGACAACAAGAGAGGGTACCAGGGCTGTCTGGCCTAGTCTGGAGCAATCAGAATCACTTTGCAGGGCTGAGATCTGATTTTGACTAGTACCTTGAACAGGAGAGGGAAGGGGGAAAACGCATACAGGAATTTTCCTTCCCAACTGAGGACTAGAGCATCCAGGGGGACTGAGCCCAACACTGGGGGTCTGCAGCAAAAAAGAGGAAGCTGGTGATTGTCTGGGGCTGCAAAAAGATCTATCTGTGGAGTGCCCCATCTGGAGAAGATTACCTTCAAAATTAGGGGATCCAGGGCTCATTCGTGATGGCCCCGAGATATCCTGCTGAGAGCATCTGCCAGGACATTGTCCTTCCCTGGGAGGTGCACTGCTACCAAAGAGTTATTCAGGGAATAGACCAGACACTACAACTTCATTGCTTCTGTGCACAAGGCTGTAGACAGAGTGCCCCCTTGCTTGTTGATGTACCACATTGTGGTGGTATTGTCTGTCCTGATCTGAACCAGTTTGTTCTGAACTGACTCGGAAAAAACTAAGTGCTAGAAACACTGCTCTGAGTTCTAAGAGAGTGATGTGAAGCAGAGATTCTTGAGGTGACCACAACCCTTGGGCTGTCAGATCTCCTAAGTGGGCTCCCCAGCCCAAGAGGGAGGCATCTGTGGTAAGGATTAGAGAATGAGGTTGAGTGACAAAGGGAACTCCCTGCCTTAGGGTGTCCTGATCCTGCCACCATTGCAAGGCCTGGATCAGGGTTCGAGTCACTGGGATCAGCTTGGTCAGAGAATCCTTTCTCTGGGACCAGAAGGCTCTTAAATGGAACTGAATGTCCCTCATCTGAAATCTTGCTCCTTGGGACCACTGCGTAGAGGCAGCCATGTGGCCCAGGAGATGCAGAAAATGCCTTGCTGGTTGAGACACCTGAAGGGTGAAAGAAGAGGTCAGTGTCACAAGGGTCCTTGCCCTGTCCAGGGGGAGGAATGCTCTTGCCCTTATAGTATCCCACTCCGCCCCTATGAAGGTGAGGAGCTGCACTGGCTCTAGAACTGACTGAAAGATTTAGAGAAATGAGCAGTGGCTGAGTTATCTGTAGGTGTGACTTGACTTGGTCTGGAGACCGACCCACTATGAGCCAGTCGTCCAGGTATGGAAAAATGGAGATCTTCTTTCTCCTCAGGAAAGCAACCACTACTGCCAGGCATTTTGTGAACACCCTTGGAGCTGATGTTAGACCAAAGGGCATTGCTCTAAATTGATAGTGGCCTGAGGGCAACTCGAACCTGAGGTATTTTCTGTGGGAGCATCTGATGAGAATGTGGAAATGGGCATCCTTGAGGTCCAGGGAAACTAGCCACTCCCCTGGCCTTATAGAGGATAGAATCATTCCCAGAGTCACCATTTTGAACTTTGGTTTTAAAAGGTACTTGTTTAAATATCTGAGATCCAGGATGGGCTGCCATTCTCCTGCCTTTTTGGGGGTTAGGAAGTACCTGGAGTACAATCCCTTTCCCCTGTGTAGGGGTGGAACCCTTTCTATGGCTCTGAGAGCCAAGAGAGAAGAGACTTCTGCCTCTAGGGCAAGGGCCTCTGAAGGATTTGCAGGTGGAAAGGATCTGGCTGTCATCTTGGGAAATTGTTTGAAGTTGAGAACTAGTCTCTGGCTTACTACTTCCAGGACCCATTTGTCTGATGTTAAAGACATCCAGTCCTGGACAAAGTGCTAGCCTGCTCTCACGGGTAGTGGAGAATTGGCCCGGGCAGACCCATCAGGGTGCCTGCTTGGCAGGGACTTTAGGCTGAGGGGTGGTAGCAAGCCTGCTTGTACCCGTCTGCCTCTCCCTCTAAAGAACCCCCTCTGAGCAAAGGCAGAAGAGGAAGCCTGGGCTTGGTAGAAAGGCCTATGAAAAAGCCTGCCCCTGCCCCTGGGATGCTGCCTCTGAGGAGTGGCTTGCCTTTCCTTGGCCTGAGCACTCCTATAGGTGGTCCTGTACTCATCCATTTTCTTCATGTAGTTCTCAGTCTTCTCCCCAAACAGAGAATTACCAATAACAGGAAAATCCATTGCCTTAGCCTGGGTATCCTGACAGGCTAGTACATCTGAGCCAAGACATCCTACTAAGGGCCACAGATGTAGCCATGACTCTAGATGAAACATCACTGGAGTCCACTGCAGCATGAAACTGCACCTTGATGCCTCAATACCATCTGCAGCCACCTGCTCCAGCTCCTTGGCAAGCTGGTCGGGACCTGTTTAGCTAGAGCTATGACAGTGTCCCATCTAGACTTTTGGTATCTAGCTGTGCAGGCCATATAATTAGCCTGCCTGAGTCCCAAAGATGCTGCCATGTACTGTTTCTTTGCCATGGCATCAATCCTCCTGGAGTCCTTATCTAGGGGTGTGAGCCAAGGGTATATTTGCCTCATCACAGGCAGCAGCCTGCACTACCCCAACATGGCTGCATTGCTGGGAAAGGAACTCCGTATCTGAGCCTGAAAGAGTATACCTCTTGTCCATTCTTCTATCCACAGGAGGTATGGAATTAGGAGTCTTTAAAATTTTTATTGTCTGTTTCCCAAAAGACTTATGGAGGGGAATAGACAGCCTCCTAGACTCTGGGATGTCCATCATTTCAACATAATCAGGCTCCTCCTGATCCTCTACTGCTTCCTCCATAGGAAGCTGGAGAGTTTCAGCCACTTTTTTGTAAAACAAAGTGGGAAGAGAACTCAGAAAGCCTAGGAGGAGAAACACCTGAAGGTCTGTCTGGGGAGATGTCCGGGTCAATGGGCACATCCAGACTTTCATAATTACCATCACTATCCTCATACTCTCCTCCTCCTCCTCCGTTCATAAAACCTTAAATTGTATTCGAACCGATCAACCGAGACACTCAACCGATGGTGCCGGTTCGGAACCGGGTTAGCGACTGAACAACTTCTTATCGCTTTTATTTCGGCCAGCGGTCGGAGAAAGAACTTGTGGATCCGAACCGCTGACTTATCCTTTTTTCTTTTTAACCGGAACCGACTCTCAGAGTCGGTTCTCTTTGCCCAAGAAGTTTCACCCTGGTCAGAGGGCACTCTTCCTGCTCGTTGGAACCGAACCAGGCTGGCCATCCGGGTCAGCGGACTTCTTGGCCTCCTTTCCCAAGTCTACCAACTCTTTTCTAGGGTAGCTATAGGAAAACTTTACAATCTGGCAGTCTGAATCGAGGTGGTCAAACCCCAGACAATAAACACAGGTGGTGGGGTCAGCCTCAGCAAAGGCTTCCCACACACACTACAGTGTTGAAACCCAGTGGGCCCGGTTTCTTCTTTGGGTTTCTAGACATGGCCAGTCCTAACCAAACTTACACTTTTTCGCAATCAACTAGGTAAGACACCTTTATCAGTTCCTGACCGTAGTTACGGGTCGTGGAAAAACGAATGAAATCCTTTTTTAGAACTGATAAGGACCGTAACCACACACTAAAAACAGAATAAAACATTTTTATAAACCTGATCGGTTCAAACCAACCAATCAAACGCTTACAAGTTCCACACAGAAACTAATAACAATAACTCATCTAGTACTCACGGACTACAGACAGAGACTGAACTGACAGGTTACACTAAGAAATTCAGTTGAACCGAGGGTAAAACGACACTTTAACCGACTAATTTGAACTAAGCAAAGGAGAAATCTCCGGAGCGACTGTTCAGTGAGGCGGAGTAAAGAATCTGGAGGTTTGGGTTCAAACAACAACAGACAGAGTCTCAACCGAGCTCGAGCTCAGCATTCCATGCCTTGCGTGGAAAGTTAACTCTTTCCCCTCTGGGGCAGTTCAAAGGTTGGATATCACTGCAATAGGCAGAATACAGCAAGACTTCATGTTGTTTGAAAGCTTCTTTTTCCAGAAGTCCGAGCACCTCCTGCTGTATGAGCAGGGCATGCTGACCCGAATAATGGGAAAGCAGGGGAGGTCTTGTAGGTGGGTTGTCTATGAACTCTATGTAATGGCCTTTTTTGACCAACTGTAGAACCCACCTGTCGGTGGTGATCGATTGCCACCCTGAAAGGTGGCGTGCGATGAGACCCTAGACTTTCTTTGATCGTTGATCCTGAGGAGGGGCGGGGGCCAGGAAGGAGTCATGCTGTGGCAGCGTTTGTCCCTGCGGGCTGGGCCGACTGAGTAATGTTGGCCTCTGCCTGGGGACGATTTGGCCTGGGCCTTGCGCGAGAAACTGCCCCTCTGCTGCTGGTTGGAATGCTGCTGCTGCCTTTGTAGCTGGCCGTGAAAACAGCTCTGGTTCCTATGAAAGGAACTAGTCCTGGATCTGTACATGGCTTGTACAGATCAGACTGCCTTCCCTGAATCTTGGAGCTTGATGATAACCTTCTCGGAGGATTCACCAAACAGCACCTCGCCGTTATATGGGACGTCTAGAATATTTTTCTGTACATCTGGCGTAAAGCCGAAGACACGGAGCCAGGAGTGTCTCCGGAGACAGATGCCTGAAGCTGCAGCTCTGGCCGAAGAGTCCGCAGAGTCATATACGGCTCTAAGCATTTGGGTCCCCACATCTGACCCGGTGCGGAGGAGGTTTAGGAGCTCCGCTTTCTGGTCGCCATCGGGAAGCCTTTCAACCAGGTCCTGGCCCTGTTCCCACAGCGCGTTCTGGAACTGAACCATATGGGTAAGGTAGTTCAGTGACCTGATGGCACAAGTAGCAGCGGCATACGTGCGCCTTTCCAGGGCATCCAATTGGTTGGATTCCTGGTCCGGTGGCTGAGTGCTCATATGCTGGGGTCTCTGAGACCGGTCATGTGAAGCAGTGATGACCAGGGAATCTGCCAGAGGTTGCTTCGCCAAATACTAGTCCTCTCTAGGGGCCTTGTACAGGTGGTCAGCCTACTTCGGTACCGCGAACGTTTCCACGCAGCCTTGGTGACGTCCGCGAAGGTGTCCACCAAAGGCTGCACTACCACAGGCTTAGGGTCTTTTTGCCGAAGGTAGCGGGCAAGGCGTTGTCATTCAGGGTCAAGCTCCTCAGCATCCCACCCTATGTTGTCCTGGATGTGCCTCAATCTCGGCGAAAGAGGGATCATCCGGTGGAGACCTGGGGAGGTTGTGTGGGTCAGGAGAAGAAATGCTGAGTGGAGAAGGCGATCTGGAGTACTCCGAAGTATCCGATCTTGAATCCTCCCCCGACGGAGTGTATTGGCGTAGTCTGGGGTCGCTTGGGGTCAGTGACCCTGAGGGGATTCTGAGGAGGCTTCCTGTCAGTAAATCTGCCTTAGAAGGTGGAGTTGCTCTTGGGGATGGAGGTTGTCCTACTAGCCCCTTAGGTGGTGGAGGAGGGGCGAGGGTGAGGGGTAGGAGGAGGAGTAGTAGGAGGACGAGGTGGCGGGACCACATCCTTCTTGATGGTGTTCCACCAAAAGGTAAAGAGCTTTACCTCTGCAATGTTCATACCCGGACGGCCTGTCGCCTGGGTCGGGCATCAGGTCCCTGGGGTCTCCCGAGCCGAGGGTTCCTGGAGCCTGGCATCTCGGTGTTGCCCGCCTGTCTCGGGCTGTGGGGTGTCCTCCTCTGTGGAACTTCACGACCGCGCCCCGCCAGCGATGGGGGTGCGTCCTCCACTCCAGGTAGCCGACGCCAGTCCCCTGGCCGACGCCTCGACCTGGTGAATGCCTGGCCGGGCGGCGGGTGTCTAGTCAGTGTCGTCGGCTCCTGTGAGCGTTGAGCCGATTTAGAGTGTTTGGCCGACGTCGGGTCAGACGTCCGTTTGAGGGACGTCAGATCCTTGGTTTTCCCTGGCGCCGGATCAGGACCTCTGGGTGGTTGGGAGACCAGCCTGAAGTCGGTGTCCCGGTGACGGGAGGATGAAGACTTGTGGCGCTCACCCGACTTCGAAGAGGCCTTGGAGGGTGTTGATGAAGCAGAGGGCCTCGATGTCTTGAGAGGCTGGAGCGAGGAAGAACCGCTGGAAGACCTGACCTTAACTGGGTGAGGTTGCGACCGAGCCCTGGAGGGAGAGCAGTCTGATCTGGACCCGGAGCTGTGGGAGTCCGAGGCCCGAGTAGGGGACCTAGACCTCACCTTCTCCCGGTGCTTGTCCCGGTGTTTGTGGGACTAGGATGAAGATTCTCCCCTGGAGGAAGGTTCCTGGTCCATACTTTTAAGCTTTTCTTCAAGAAGAAATGCCTCAAGTGCCTTCTGATGGCGGATCCTGGTGCGGCTATTAAAACCCTGGCAAAAGGTGCAGGCCTTGGTGTCGTGGTCCGGGCCTAGGCAACGCACACAGAACGAATGGGGATCCTTGAAGGGGATCTGTTTGCCGCAGGCACACTTCGAAAGGTGACTCTCAAGAGATGGAGTTGGAGAGGACATCAGTTGTGCAGAGCCAAGTTGTTCGAAAAATTATTTGAAAGTTCTGTAGTTGTCGTACGCTAGAAAGAAGACCGAGAGGCTGATGCTGGAGAGTGTTTGCGGACTTCCAGGTAGCAGCCCAACAGATTTCCTGGATAGGGATGTCCCTGGAAGTAGCCACTGATGCAGCAGTATGGCGGGTAGAATGAGCTCTTAACCCTCTGGGAGGCTCCTTGCCCGCCAACTCATAACATAGACCTCATGCATGATGTGATCCATCTTGCATAGTCCAGCTTGGCTGCAGGTCTGCCAGAAGTGGCTTCAGGTGAGGTGACAACTGGCTAACCTCTCTTGAATTTCCACTGCCTCTCCTTGTAGTAGGAGAGAGCAGGTGTTCAAGGTCCAGGGCATGGAGCCTGTACTGCGCCCAAGGTGTGGTTAGGTATTATACCGCAGAGTCAACACCTGGTTAAGGTGCAACCTGATACCACCTTCGAAGGAATTTTGGGTGGAGGACAACTTTATCCCTGTGAAAGACCAGATAAGGGAGTCCACCGAGCAGCTTGGGCCCCTGTCCTTCTGGCTGACGGATAGCCACCTGAAGGTAGTCTTCCATGACAACCAAGCAGAGCTCACACTTTGCATGGGTTTGAATGGCTTGCCCATGAGCTTTGCCAATACCAGCAGTAGATCCCACAGAGGTGGAGGTTCACGCACCGGTGGGGATATGTGATCAAGGCCTTTGAGAAAGCGCCCAACCACTGTCTCCTGTGCCAGTGTCGACTGACTGGCATGAGCCCAGTAAGCAGAGATGGCTGCCAGGTGCACCCTAAGGGTCGATGACCGAAGACCCCTTTGGAGAGAGAGATCAAAGGTAGTCTAAAATGTTAGCCACAGAGCAGGATAAGGGGTCCAGACTCTTACCCTGACACCAAATGGAAAACCTTTTCCATTTGAAGGCATAACATTTCCTGGTCGATTCCTTACGAGATGCCTCCACCACAGTGTAGACATCCTGAAAGACCCAGAGCCTGGAACTCTAGCCGCTCAGGTACCAGGCTGTGAGGTGCAAGGAGTGAAGGTCCGGGTGGAATACCTTCCCCTGGTTCAATGATATCAGCTCTAGGCATGTACAAAGCCACTCCGGGGCCCTGCAGCTGAGGCTGAGGAGATCTGGATACCAGAACTGGCGGGGCCAATCTGGGGCTACCAGGATCACCTTCGCCGTGTCCCTCCTCACCTTGAGTAACACCTTGTGGATCAAGGGAAATGGAGGGAAGGCGTAGAAGAGGCCTGGAGTCCACACCCTCGAGAAGGCATCCCGTTGCAGCGAGCCCTGCTGAGGGGAGCAGGCATGATACAGCCTCAGCTTGGTGTTCTCCCTGGAGGCAAAAAGGTCCACCAACGGTTTGCCCCAACGGGAGAACAGACTGTAAGCTACCTCTGGATGGAGAGACCACTCGTGGGATGGCTGGCCTATGCGCGTTGAGAGCATCCCGCCAGTTGGATCGAGGCTTCGCCACATGGATGGCAAGAAGATCCGCCTCCAGCCGCTGGATGAAGGTCCAGATCCGAGCGCCCTTTGCATAGCAGACGGGAGTGCGTGCCGCCCTGTTTGTTGAAGTAGTACATCGTCGTGGTATTGTCCGTCTGGACTTGAACCACTTGACCCCGGAGCTGAGGAGCGAAAGCTGACAGTGCCAGTCTGACTGCTATGAGTTCCAACAAGTTGATGTGGCAACAGGACTCCTCAGGGGTCCAGAACCCGTGGGCTCTGTGGTCCCCCATGTGGGCTCCCCAGCCCATGAGAGAGGCACCGGTCGTGACAACGACCGTCAGCTCAGGGCGAACAAATGGCATCCCTTTCCGCAGATGACTTGAGACAGTCCACCACTGGAAGAGTGTCCCACATCCTCTGGGTGACAGTGACCAGCTGGTCGAAAAGACCCTGACGCTGAGACCACTGAGCGGCCAGCTCCCACTGGAGGGGGCGCATGTGCAATCTGGCCTAATGGACCACTGAGGTCACTGCGTAACCCAGAAGGTGCAGGAACCCTCCCGGAAGGCTAGAAGTGCCCAAACCAGAAATGATTGGGCAAAGGAGGAAAGAACCTCCGCCTGTCTCCGGAAGCCAAGCCTGGCTTGACGAGTCGAGCTCTGCCCCGATAAAGCCCATCACCTGAGAGGGCACGAGTTCTGACTCTGGCCTCGTTGATCAGGAGGCCTAGATGGGAACAGGTTCGGAGGGTCAGGTCCCTGGACCTCTCCACCTCCTGCTGGGAGGAACCCGCCAGGAGCCAATCGTCTAGGTAGGGGTATATCCGAACCCCTTGACGCTGTAAATGGGCTACCACCACTGCAATGCATATGTTGAGACCAGAGGGGCCAAAGACAGGCCAAACGGCATGGCTCGGAACTTGTACAGGGTCCCTTCGATCCTGAAGTGGAGGAAATGCTGGTTGGACAGACCGATTGGGACGTGACAGAATGCTTCCTGTAGATCCAGTGAACAGAACCATGTTTCGCTCCAGACATGGTATGATCTGGTTCAGAGTTACCATCCGGAAGGTGCGAGACCTGCTATATCTATTCAGGTCATGGAGATCTCAGATGGGGCGCCAACCCCCCGTCCGTTCGGGCACCAGGAAGTACCTGGACACGAAGCCTGGGTCTGTAGGAGGATACGGCACTGGAGCTACCGCTCTTTGCAGAGGAGTTGGAGCAATGTCGTCCCGGGGCCGACTGAGCGCCAACTGAGATCCTTTCCTCCCGTGAGACACGGGCTCGGGTTGGGGGGGTACTGCCTCAATCTCTAGAGGCAGTCCCTGAGCGATACATTTCCAGAACCGACCTGTCCGAAGTGATACCAGACCAGGCGGAAAGAAAGAGGCGGAGCCGGCCCCCCACGGGAGGACCCAGAACTGGCGTGACGGGTGTAGGGGAGGCCACCCCTGACCCGTCACTGTGCAGGCTTAGAGGAGAAGGCGGCTCCTGGACTGGCACCACGGCCTCCTTTGCGGGCTGTTGGGACCCCTGCTTAGCCCTAGGGCACTGCTTGAGCCTGCTGTTGCAAGTGACCTCCTGAAGGAGGGCTGCCCAACCGCAGGGAAGAGTACCGAAAAGGCTTCTTCTTGCGCTTCTGCTGGTTCTTGCCGAAGAACCCTTACCAGAGGTGACATCTAAGGTGGCATTAGACTGCTCAATGCGCTGGAGATGACCTGCCACTCTTGGAACGAAAAGGTCGGTGCCAAGGAAGGGTACGTCAGCTAGCTTGTGCTGAGTATCCGCTGGAAAGGAGGATAATCTCAGCCAGGCCCTGCGGCAAGTGGCCACTGCGGCAGCTACTGAACGGACACAGAAATCTCCAATGTCCAGAGCCGTCTGGAGCTGCTGTTTTGCAACAGCATGGCCCTGGTCACGGACCTGCTTGACCGTGGTCTGCATGTCTGCTGAGAGATGAGGGAGGAGTTCATCAAGCGACCTCAGTAGGGCGTGAGAGAAGTGTGCCATGATCACTGCCGAGTTGGCCTGACGAAGGCCCAGGGATGAGGCCACATATACTTTCTAGGCAGAGTGGTCCATATTTTTGGACTCCTTGCCCGGAGGGCGGTCAGTATCCGTAGAGCTACCCATGCGCCGAAACACTGAGGCAGTCACAAGGCTCTCGGCCGAGGGATGCTCAGTGAAACCCGCCAAGGACCCCATGAGTACGGTGTACTTATGAGCCATGCGGACAGACGGAGCCGGGCAAGAGGCAGGGCACTGCCATAGCTCGAGGGCTGGGCCAACAATGGCTTCGGCCACTGGGAAGGCCTCCGTCGGGGTATTCCCCCTCTTAAGGATATCTGTGAGTGGATATTCTGCCTTCTTTTGAATAGGCTGTAAAGGCATGCCCGTGGACTCAGAAATGAGTCGAAGGATGCCCTGGAAGAAGGCCCTTCCTCCAGGCCTCTGACTGACAGCTCGTCGTCAGGGTGTGAGTGAAGGCCAGTGGTATCAGAGTCCGAAGAATCGGGATACAAGGGTCTCCCGCCCACGTCCCCTTCAATACGCCTAGGGCGATCAGGAACGACGGTTATGGATAGCCGACGGGGCAAGCCAGTATCTGTCCGATCCTCCTTCGAGGGAGCCCCCCCGAGGCTGCTTGGGCAGTGGTTCCACCAAAACTGGTGGGGACACTGGAACAGGCCGAGCCGGAATACGTGCCGGTCCCACCGGAGGAAGAACCGGGGTCCTCGGTCCTGGAGGGGTCGGTGTCGGCTGAAGAGGCTGGGGCCAAGTAATGGCCGGTGCAGCTGGAGTAGACTGCTTTTGACCAGACAAAAGTAGCTGCTGCCACATGAGGTCCTCATAACGTCGACGGAGCTTCCGTCTAAGTCTCTCCTCGTCCGAGGGGGATGGGGAACGGCGGTGGCTCCTCTTCCGGGAGTGTTTGTGACCCTTTTTCGGCCTTTTGACCGATGGGGTCCTACTCCTCGATCGAGACCGACTGTGTCGGCTCTGTTGATCAGGAGAAGCCGGATCCGGTGAAAACAGGTTCCAGCTCTTGTCCCTCGATCGGGATGCCTG
Source organism: Neoceratodus forsteri (assembly GCA_016271365.2). Classification (NCBI taxonomy): domain Eukaryota; kingdom Metazoa; phylum Chordata; order Ceratodontiformes; family Ceratodontidae; genus Neoceratodus; species Neoceratodus forsteri. The sequence continues at coordinate 484,020,868 of CM028130.1, forward strand.
AAGGATGGGTCTCTTCGTCGTGGAAGGAACGGATGGGAGTCCTCTCCAAGGAGTCATCGACAGGAGTTCATACTAACGGCTCGATCGGGTCGAGAAATCTGGCTGGTTCTTGCCGTGATCCTTGGCTCGTGCCTTGGCCTGATGGAAGGTCCGAAAAGACGGCAGCCGAGGAAGCGATCTCAACCAAGGCCGACACCATCTGATCCTGTTTATCGGACCACTCTCGGTCCCAGGAACGTCTTCGACTAGAAGAAGATGATTTGTGGTCCTTGTCCTTTTTCTTGGAGTGGGAGGAGTGCGAGCCCAAGGGCGCCTCACCCTTAGTAGGGAGAGACTGGCACAACTCCCGAAAGGACCCAGTAAAGGTGGAGCCCAGGTTGAGCGGCAGGAAAAAACTTCGGCTAGTCGAAGCTTGGGCAGCTTCCTCCTCAAAAGCCACCATCTGTTTGAGCTGCTCGGTGGATCCCGCTGCCACGGAAACCGCCCACCTGGCCTCTTTCGATTTCACTGGTGGATTGCGAAGCTCCGGTCTCCCTAGCTGAAGGCGCGCCTTGTGGTCGTCCAGGACGTTGGGATGGAAGGCCAGACAGATGGTGCAAGCAGAGGTATCGTGCACGGCGCCTAAGCAGTAAACGCACGAGAGGTGGGGATCGGTGCAAGACATTTTCTGTCCGCAAGGACACCGGCGAACCCGGGGACGACTTGTCCTCCATGTCTGAAGTGTTCGGATCCGAGTCGTAAACTCTAATGAGTTTTAGAGAGAGCAAATGCGGCGAAAACAGTCGCTTAGACTCCAGGGCCTACGGTACTTGAAAAGCAGCACGAGGGAACCTGCATCTTCCAGCGGAAAGGAAGATCTGGTGTCATGGGGCTTAGTCGAGGTATATGCCACCCGGGTGGGTGGGAGGAGCCAGCTTGAAGACTTCTGGCAAGATTTAAAGAGGAAAGGGACATGCCAGACAGTGTGGATAAACAACATATCCACGCTCCTAGAATGCCCATTCCCACACCCACTTTGCCTCTCTGCAAAGGGGGTAGGAGTGAGTGCCTCCTTGTTTGTTGATGTAATACATCACCGAGGTGCTGTCCACTTGGACCAACACATGACCTGGTGGAATCTCTGACTGTAAGGCCTGTAAGGCATAACGGACTACTGCCCTCATGTCCAGGACATTGATATAGAGGTGAGTCTCCAGGGGCGACCAGGTTCCCTGGTTTGTGTCTCGCAGATGAGCTCCCCGGACGGACCCCAAAGCGTTGGTGGTGAGGGTCAGAGATGGCACTGGCACCACGAAGAGGACTCCCACGGAAAGATGTTCCGGGACCAGCCACCACTAAGTCTTGAATGACCGGACGTGTGAGTCTGATCGGCTGGTCTATGTGATCCTGCCTCTGGCCCCATTGGGTTCTCAGCATTCACTGAGTAACTCTCACGTGGAGGAGAATGTGGGGGACCGTGGCAATGGCGGCCGCCATATGTTCGAGCAGGCAAAGTATGGTCCAAGCGGAGACCAGATTTTTTTGCCACGACAGTCCTCATTAGTGATCTGATGCGTTCCGCTCTGTTCGAGGGCAGGAAGGCTCTCCCTTAACGGGTATCCAGAACCACACCAATGAACTGTAGCCTCTGCGAGGGAGTGTGAGGTGACTTCTCTCACGTGGTTTATGGTGATCCCTAGAGACTGAAATAAGGAGCAGGTGTCGCGAATGGCCTTCCCCAATGCCTCTGGGGAGGAGGCCATCAGGAGCCAGTCGCCCAAATAGGTGAAGACATAATGGCCTTGTCTCCTGAGGGCTGCTGCTACGACTGCCATGCACTTGGTAAAGACACGTGGCGCCGAGGTCAGGCTGAACGAAGTGCTCGGAACTGGTAATGGTGTCCCAAAAAGTCGAAGCACAGGAATTTCCTGTGCAACTGAGTTATGAGAAGATGAAGATATGCGTCCTGTATGTCCAGAGACGCTAGTCATGCGCCTTGCTTGAACATGGGAATGACAGCCGGGTGGGGTAACCATGCAAAAGCGTTTGTACATCACATAGATGTTTAGATCGTTGAAGTCTAGGATTGGGCATAAGTCCCTGGTTTTCTTTGGAACCTGGAAGAAGTGGGAATAGTATCCTCTTTCTCTCTGGTTTCTCAGTACGACCTCGATGGCGTCCGTGGAAAGGAGTGCCGAGATCTCCTGCTGGATGAGTAGGGCATGCTGTCCTGAATAATGGGAATGCAGAGGAGGTCTTGACGGTGGGTGGTCAATGAACTCTATAGAGTGTCCTTGACTGATAAGCTGAAGAACCCATCGGTTGGAGAAGATCCTCTGCACCCTGACAAGTGGTAAGCGACTTGACACCCGACCCTCTCTTCCCCTTGATGCAGAAGGGGGGCAGGGGCTGGGGAGGAGTCATGCTGTGGCGGTGGTGGCTCCAGCAGGTTGGGTAGATTTTGTGTTTCTCTGGTCCCGACCTCCAGAGAATCTCTGTTGGTTCTTGCAACCGAAATTGCCCCTATGTTGCTGTTGGCCCGACAGAGGTCATCATCTGCTCTGTCGGTCACAAAAATAGTGCTGTGGTCTGCGAAAGGAACCAGGCTTGGATTTATACATGGCCTGAACTGTTCTAACCATCTTCCCGGCTTCTTGAAGTCTAGTAATGACCCTCTCAGGAGTCTTCACCCAATAAGACGGCTCCATTGTAGGGGATGTCCATGATCCTTTCTGGACATCTGGAGTAAATCCAGAGACCCTCAACCAGGAGCGTCTCCTGAGGCAAACGCCTGTTGAGGCACCTCTCGCTGCGGAGACTGCTGAGTTGTACGTGGCCTGGAGGACTTGGGTCCCAACATCACAGCCCGTGCGAAGGAGGTTTAGGAGCTCCTCCTTCCTTCCTTCTCGTTCTCTGGGAAGTCCTTCAGTAGCTCATGTCCCTGGTCCCACAGTGCATTTTGAAACTGCACCATGTGTGTCAAATACTTGAGGTACCTGAGGGAGCACATAGCGGAGGCATACGTGCTACGACCCAGTGAGTCCAATTGTTTGGATTCCTGGTCTGGAGGCTGTGTACTGAGGTGTTGGGGCCGCCGGGAGCAGTCATGCAAAGCCGTGATGACTAGCGAGTCAACCATGGGTTGCTGAGATAGGTAGGGAGCCTCCCGTGGGGCCCTATAAAGCCTGTCTGCCTTCTTGGGGACTGCTGGAACTGAATGAGGATGCTTCCATGCAGCCGTGGTAGTGTCCTGGAAAGTGTCCACCAGGGGTAGAACCACCACAGGCTTGGGGTCTTTTTGCCTCAAATAACGTGCCAGCCGTTGTTGTTCTGGGTCTAAATCCTCTGTCTCCCATCCCATGTTCTCCTGAATATGGCGCATAATATCAGAGAATGATGGGTCATCCGGTGGCGACCTGGAAAGGTTGTGGGGACCTGGAGAAGGAGACAGTGACCGAGGGATGCCCGAAGAATCAGGGCGTGAGTTGTCGCCTGACGAAGAGGGGTATCGTCATCGGGGCCCTTTTTCCCCTGTGGTCACTAGGGGATTTTGAAGGGGTCCTTGAGCATGGAGGCCTCTTTGGACTCAGAGACTGAGAGTGTCTGGCCCTGGACCTAACCCTAGGCTGTGGAGTAATGTCTCGAGGCTCAGGGGTTAGTGCCCTACGAGGGCGGTGCCTCACCGGGGTGTTTTGTGTGTACAACATCTTTTTTAATGGTGTCCCACCAAAAGCTGAAGAGCTCCTCGACTTCTTGTATGTTCAGACTGGACGAAGGGCCTGGCCGGTGTTAGGATCAGGCATCGGTGGCTGAAGGGTCGTCTGGTTTGACGTTGGGTCCTTGGTAGGCCGGTGTCGGGTTGACAAGACGTCTTCCGCATCCCCTTACGTCTGGTTGTCTATGCCGTGAGCACCAGCATACTCCTCTGTCGTACCCTGTGACTGGTGTCGGCGGCATCGGGTTCTTGGGGCGTTGTGCAGGCTATGACTCTGGCGTCTGCTTCGCCTCTGTCATCCGTTTTAGCGGCGTAAGCTTTGAAGTCTTCCACTGAGGGACGTCTGATCCCCTGGGCGGCTGGGAGACCGAGCGATTGGTGTCCCGGGATTGGTCCTTAGTGTTGGCGCTAGAAGTAGTCACCGACTTGGACTAAGGCCTGTGGCAGTCAGAAGCCTCCGACCTGGCGGATGACCCCGAGGGACAGCTATCCTTGTATTTGGTTTCCAGTGGCTGTAAAGACACTGAACCAGAGCCCCTTGAAGCACTGGCCTTGACCGGGGGTGGGGGGGCCTGAGCCCTGGCCTGGGATGGACAGTGGTCCGACTGGGCAGAGCTGGAGCAGGCCCGGGAGTCTGAGGCCCGATTCAGGGATCAAGTCCTATCCTTGTCCCAGTGCTTGTCCTTGTGTTTCTCCGATTTATGCAAAGGTTCCCCTCGACAGGACAGATCTTTCTCCATGGCCTTAAGTTTTTCTACCAGGAGAAAACCCTGGAGCATTTTCTGGCGGCGGATCCTGGTTCTACTATTGAACTGCTGACAAATGGAGCAGACCTGGATATCGTGGTCCGGGCCTAGGCACCGCAGGCAGGCTGAGTGCCTATCTTTGAAGGGGATCAGTTTGCCGCAAGTGCACTTCAAGGGGTGTCCTTCTAGGGAAGGAGTCAGGTAAGAAGACATGTACTTGTCACAAAGGAGATGAAATCTCGAGGAAATTGTCTTGGCGTCCGTGGAGCCGATGCACACGTGTTGACAGCCGGAAAAGAATTGAAGTATGCTGGGGGACCGCCCCTTTTATGATGTATCTGACGTCAGGGGCTGGGCAGACGTCGTGGGCGGTCCCCTGCTTGGTATAGCTAGCTAGAAGTTTCCCGTGGGGTCTTGCTGCCTGCCGGCTTCAGTCCTGATGGTGTAACTTGCTGCAAGAGTTGTATCTCCAAGTAAGATCAGAGACTTACCCAGTTTGCAGACAAAAATTTAAAAGACAATTGTACCTATACCAAGGGACAGCAATTTGAAACTTAAAATGCTATTAATTTTAATTGGTAAAGAAAGCACAGCGATAAAACCACTAAACAGACGAGATGCTGAGGACAAAACTCCGAGGCGTCTTCACAGTAAGGTGGAGTAAAAAATCTGATGGTTGAACAGAATGTACCAGAGGACAGTGACTTGAAACCGAGCGCATGCCTACTTAGAATGTAAGCTTTAACTCTTTCCTCTCCAGGGCAGTACAACAAGGTCTTACTGCATATGTCAGAATACATTAGGACTTCTTGTAGTTTCAATGGAGGATCTCAACATGCATTTCCTGGAGAAGAAAAGAGAGGGGGATATGACAGAGGTTTTTAAATACTTCAAGCTGTAAATAAGGTACAAGAGGATAGCATCTTTCAAAAAAAAAGTTCAAGAACAAAAGGCCATAAATATGAAAATAGAGGGGGGTAGACATAGGGATAGCAAGAGAAAGTGTTTTTTCACGGAAAGAGTGGTATATCAGCCTCCTGGCAGAGGCTGTAGGGGCCAAAACAGCAGGGGAACTCAAAAACGCATGGGACATACAAAGGAACTCTAGCATTAGGAAAGAGCAGCAGATCATTTAGGATCTATGGTATATGAAACAAGCAAGGAAAATGGGCAGACTAGCTGGGCCAAGCGGTCCTTATCTTCCGTCAAATTCTATGTTTCTATGTTAAAGACATAAAAAGAGAAAAGCAACAACTTAATATAACTGGACTACCAACTTAGAGAGGAAAGAGATGAAAAGGGGAAATATACCCCCGGCTGGGGACTAGTGGTCATCTAGTAAGTGCACACCGAGCCAGAAAAACTGGTTACTCATTTGTAAAGTACAGTTACACAAGAACTTACCGTAACAGAAGATCTTCAAGAGCATCTCTTGCAGCAGGTCACACTTATGGAGCTACAGACACCAGGCACTAGGACCACATGGAAGAATTTCTGGTTAGCAGGCTACCAGGGGGGCTGCCCACCTCGACAGCACACGCTGACTACGTCCTTCCCATATAAGTGTGGGTGACCCCATGCCCTCACTCAGTTCTCTCACCAGAGACTATAAGCAGGAAAGCCCCAGCCGGTGAACCGAGCAGAAGCAGAGGTTCCAGTCAACAGAAGGAAAACAGAAGGTTACTGACAAGAAGAGAAACAGAGTTCCCCAGATCAAGGGGGATGGAGGGAGGGATGGCCAGCTGCAAGAGATCCTCTAGAAGAGTTACTGTTACGTAAGTTCTTACATAACTGTACTATCTTCAACAAGGGTATCTCTTGCAGCAGGCCACACCTATGGAACGAGTCCCAAGCAGTTCTGACAGCAGAGGAACCAGTCTGGGCAGTTGGAGACCGCAAGCCTAGGAAAGAAGGCCATGAAGCACAGTTAGGCCGAAACCAGCCCTACATCTCGAGGCAGTGTCCAGACTGTAGTGCTTGGTAAAGGTGTGGACTGTACTCAAAGTTGCCACAGCACATATCTCAGCAGCAGACAAATTATTGAATCAGGCAACAGAAGTAGCCATACACCTAGTGGAATGGACACAGACAGCCCCAGGAAGATCCTTACTATACTTCCTGTAACAGAAGACAATACAGTTAGTCAACCATTTGGACAGGCATGGATTAGAAACAGAAACACCCTCTTTCCTAGGGGCAAAGGAAACAAACAACTGTTGAGTACTCCCTACAGTCCTTTGTGCGGAATATAATACCCAAGTATTCTATGTACATCTAAAATATGGAGCAATGCTGATTGGCATGCTCTGGGTAATAAATAGGCAGGTGGACTGTTTGATTTAAAGTAAACTCAGACACCACCTTTGGCAAGGCTTAGGGATAGTACACAAAGACACCCTGTCTTTGCTGAAAATCAAATAAGGCTGCTCACACAAGAGCCTGCAGCTCAAAAATCCTTCGGGCAGAAGTAACTGCAACTAAAAATAATGCTTTCCATGACAGAAAGCACAGTTTGGAAGTCACAGCTGGCTCAAAAGGAGCCAAATTAAGTTTTTCTAACACAAAATTCAAGTTCCAAGGTGGGACCGGATTGCGAATGGGGGACTTCAGATGAAGAATGCCCCTCAGGAAGGTACGTGACACCTCTAACTGTGCCACCGAACGACCATCTACAGGCACATTAAAAGCTGAAATAGCTGACAAATGCACCTCTATGGAGAAGTACTTCAGATCAGTATCTGAGAGGGACAGCAAATACTCCAGAATCTGTTTCACCGGACAAGTGAAAGGATCCAGCTGGTGGGCAGTGTCCCACAGAGCAAAGCACTTCCACTTCATGGAATGAGAAGCCCTGGTGGACGGATTCCTAGTAACCAAGCATTAAGATGCACAGACTTGAGGTCCGGATGGACCTGGGTGCCCTGTTCCTAGGAGAGTAAGCTTGTGCACAGGGGTAGAGACACTGGAGCTTCCACTGCAAACTGCTGCAGTAGAGGAAACCAGATCTGGCGAGGCCAGAAGGGGGCGATGAGGATCATACTGACCCCTTCCATTTGAAGTTTGATCAACACCCTCTGAATTAGCGGGAAGGGAAGAAAAGTGTAGAGAAACCTCCCCTTCCAAGAGAGGGACAACGCATCCTGCCAGAAAACTCCAGGCCCTGAAGCGAGCGAGCAGAAAAGCGACAGTTATGTGTTGAGTGGGGATGCAAAAAGGTCCAACTCTGGGCGACCCCACCTGTTGAACAGCTCTACGACCGAGGTCAGCAGCTCCCACTAGTGCACCTTGGACTGTGACTGGCTTAGCTTGTACACCAGGAACATGGAGGGCCGAGAGTTCCAGGATTTGTTCTAGGGCCCAGTACAAGACTCGCATGGCTTTCTGACAGAAGGGGTATGAGTGAGTACCCCTTGCTTGTTGATGTAATGGACTATACTGATGACTGTCTGTACCAACAGATGACAGCTGGGGTCTGGAAGGGTTGCAAGGCATAAAGAATGGCCCTCATCTCCAGGATGTTGAAGTGAAGGCGGTCTTCACTTCGGACCATGTGCATGCCCCCCCCCCAAACAGAGTCTGACGAGGGCCCAAATGAGTCTGCCCAGCCCAGCCCCGTAACATCTGTGCTGAGGATCTGACGAGAGGAAGGGAACCCCTTTCAACAGGTCGCTGGGTTCCATCTGCCAAAGCAGTACCACTTTGACCAAAGAGGAGACTAGGACCGATCTAGATAATCAGTGCGCTGATCCCACTGGGCCCTCAATGTCCACTGGAGGATCCTCATGTGTAGCCTGGCCAGATGAACTGTGACAATGGCCATGGTCATCAGGTCCAAGAGCCTGAGGAAGAATCTCGCTGAAACATATCTGCTGTTGTAAAGCAGTTGGGCTTGAGCCATCAGGAAGTCCATCCTGTCCTGAGCAGGAAACCCATACCCCGAGCTGTATCCAGGATTGCTCCTATGTACTGTAAGTGCTGACACAGAGTCAAAACTGATTTGAGCAGATTGACAGTGACCCCATGTCATTGAACAGTTGTGTTGTATGCACCAGAGCGGGAGTAGTTGCTCCCTGGACTGTGCTTTGAGAAGCCAGTCATCCAGGTAGAGGGAGACAAAGTTCCTCTCTCTCTCCTGAGAGCTGCCACTATTGCCAAGCATTCAGCAAAGACCCGAGGACAAGCTGCAAGGCATGGAATTAGAAGTACTCTCCCAGGACCCGAAACCCGAGATACTGCTGGTGGGAGGCACACATCTTCATATGCAGGTATGCATCCTACATGTTTCAAATGCTGAAACATAGGCACAAACTTTGGGCTGCGTGGAAGGGCTCTAGTCTGCTATCTGACTTCGAAGCATACAGGGCTTCTCGGAACAACTGCAAAAAACACATTCGCCTGGCCAAAAGCACCTACTTCAGGAACCTTCTAAAATCCTTGGCTGACAACCCTAAAACGTACTGGGCTCAAATCAAGGAAATTCTTGGCAATAACAAGCCTCAGACTCTTTCTGATATGAATATACAGGGCACTCACTGTAATAACCCGCTCACTATTGCCAATGATTTCAATTCCCTCTTCTCCTCACTTCCTGACGACGCTTCTGATGAGACCCAAGGCGAACAGCCGGCTCCCTCAACCTCAAGCCCTACCCATCCCTCCTTTGTGCTATCACCGACCTTGTACCGTGAAGTACGTAAACGTCTTAATTCCATACCAGCCCGCGGAGGCCCAGGCCCTGATGGCATCCATCCCGTCATTCTCAGGCAGTTTGCTCCTTGGCTTGCCAAGCCGGTCACCAGACTTTTCAATCTATCTATCGGCACCTCCTCCGTCCCATTGGCCTGGAAAATGTCCAGAACCATCCCTATTCCTAAGAAGGGCGATGTCAAATATATGACCAACTACCGTCCCATCTCTCTCCTGCCTACTCTTAGTAAGCTTCTCGAGAAATTAGTTCATCGTCAACTCTCAGAACACCTCGGTAAGTTCAATCTCCTTACCCACTGCCAGCATGGATTTAGGCCTGGACACAGCACCACCACGGCTCTAACCTAACTTACCAGTGATATTAAAAACAATATGGATATCGGACTACTCACCAGCGCCGTCTTCACTGACCTGTCCAAAGCTTTCGACATGGTTCATCACCAGCTCTTGCTAAGCTTCAAGCCACTGGTGCCTCCGACCCCACTCTGTTTTGGTTCCATAGCTACCTTGACAATCATACCCAGGCCGTAGCTTTCCACAAGGCTATATCCTCCCCCAGATAGATCACCTGAGGCGTTCCTCAGGGGTCCATTCTTAGTCCTTTACTTTTCTCCCTTTTCCCGAACGACATTCCCAACTCCTCCTGTCACAGCTGCATCCTCATGTATGCTGATGATCTGGTTCTCTACTCGGCATCCAATTCGATCACGAACATCAACCTCTCACTCTCAAACGACTTTCAGGTCCTTCAGCAATGGCTTCTGAACAACCATCAACATCTTAACCTGAACAAAACGCGAGCCATGCTGTTCAGCTCTACAAAAAAACTACCACTCATGGCCCCAATGCTTCTGGTTCAGTGCCAGGACGGCTCTTCGGTTACCAACATGTCCTCCTTTAAATACCTGGGGGTCACTCTTGATCCCTCCCTCGACTTTGCTACTCACATCAACACAGTCTGTCGTGCTGTTAATGCGAAAGTCGGCGGTGCTACCGGGTGCGACACTCCCTCACCCCTTCTGCTAGACTATCAGTAGCAAAGGGGATGCTTCTCCCGCAGCTCCAATATGGTCTTCCTCTTCTATACTCCGCTTACTCCAGCGTGCTCAGCAGATGGGACACTTCGTATAATAATATCTGCAGATTCGCATTATCCGCACCACGCCTCACTCATCACTGCCTTCTTTACTCCGGGTTAAACTGGCTGTCGCCCAAGGAGCTCCGGGCTTTCTCTCTGGGATGCTTTATTGACTCCCTAACTAGACCCCCAAGACCGGACTCCCTGGCCCTCCTGATGACCCCCGCGTCTCAAAGTCGCTCTCTCAGATCCTCCTCCTCACCCCTGCTCTCATACAGACCTTGCGCCACAAAAATGAGCGAACAGGCTTTCTCGTACTTTGCTCCTAGGTTCTGGAACTCTCTCCTCCTTCAGGTCAAATATGCCACTTCCCACCGGGTTTTTAAAAACTCGTTCTCTCACCTTATCACACTTGGTCACTGCCGATGCTAATAACATAACCGCTGACCATCGGCCTGTTGCCCAGACCCCCTTCCAGTGGTTGCAACATTAAAGCTCTGCTATGAGTATCCTGAAGTAGTAAATTGCTGTCCCTCCACTATGTATACCTGTTACATTTTTGCTTGCAATCTATTGTTTTCTTTGATGTCATTACGTCATGATGTAGCTCTAACGTGTAGCACCTTTGTCTTGTACTCTACCGGATTGTGCCTGAGAATGTTATATTTTTGCTTGCAATCTATCTTTTCTTTTTTTTTTCTTCTCCTCCTTAATGTTATCATGTCTTGATGCATCACTGCAATATTGTGGCTCCTATGTCTTGTACTCTCCCGGGTCATGCCTGAAAATAGGCAGGATTGTTTGCCTAGCGCACTTACCCGGTTACCAAAAGCTAATAAATAAATGTTTAGGGAGCATATTAAGTCTCCCTGATGCAGAAGGGGCAGCAGCTCATGAAGAAATTTAGATTGCGGAGGTCCAGTAGGGGTCTGAGATCCACTGCATTTGGGAACCATGTCGAAATGGGAATAGAACCCCTTGTCTCTTTGATCCTCGGGGACGGGTTCTATGGCTCCCTTTTGCAGTAGTGTGTGAATCTCTTCCCAGAGAACCGGGACTTTTTTTTTGGGGTGGGGTGGGGGGAGAGGGTACCTGGACTGAACTGTAGGTTGCTCCGGACGCCACTCCAGGAGTTCCAGAGTGTGGCTGTGCTCCATGTCCTGCAAAACCCAAGCATCTGTAGTGAGCTCCCGCCATCTGTCGAGGTGAAGGGAAAAACGACCCCCTACAGCCACCTTCTTAAGTACTGGGGGGGAAGGCAGGTAAGGAGTCAGGCTGAAGCGGCCCCTGTGGCCAGAGCCACCCCTCCTTCTCTGGGGGCCTTTCCAGAGGTGGAGGAAGGGGTGGGTAGGGCAGAGGTGCTCTGTGTTTTTCCCCCAGGTATACGGCCAGGCTTTGGTCTGTGGGTGGCAGACAAAAGGGCACCCTCTGCCCACCTTTCTACTGGGTGTGATACAAAGAGTGAACCGACTGCAAAGTCTGTCTGGAAGGCTGCAGGTCTGACAGGATGGCCTGCATATCCGTCTCAAAGAGTTTGTGGCCTCTAAATGGGGTGTTAAGGATGGACTGTCGTACATCCTGGGCAAAGCCTGAGACTCTGAGCCAAAGAACGCCTCCTGAGGCAAATGCCAGCTGTGGCTGCCCGAGCCGAGACATCCACTGTGTCAGAAGCTGATTTCAGCAGGTGCTTACCGAGGTCGGCCCCAGACTGAAGGGCCTGAATCAACTCCTGCATCTGAGGGTCCTCTGGAAGAGCCTTGGCTGCCTCTTTGACCTGTCTCCAGAGTTGGTTTTGAAACGTTACCATATGGGCAATATAGTTTAGGACCCTAATGGCCAGAGCAGCTGAGGCAAAGGTCCTTTTGCCAATCAGGTTCAGCTTTCTAGACTCCTTGTCTAGAGGGAGAGAGCGGAGATGCTCCGGCTTCTTAGTCTGATCATGGGCTGCATTAATGACCACAAAGTTAGCCTGAAGTTGCTCAGCAAAAAATGGGTTCCCCGCAGAAGCCTGGTACAACTTGTCCGTCTTTTTGTGCATCCATCGGAAGGCAGAGCTCAGGATGAAAATGGGTGCTGGAAAACAGCAGATAAAATCACAATAAAGAACCAGCACTCCACACAATAAAAAATTCAGGAAAAAATATTTCACTGAGAAGAATAAAATAAAAAAAGTACAAACTATAAGAATGTAGGGCATGCATTCTGCATCTTTTTGCACCACTTTGTATTAAATAATTATCTTACAGTTTTGTAAGTACTTTTTTTCCTTTATTCCTCTCAGTAAAATATTTCTTCCCTGAATTTTTGTTTTGTGGAGTGCTGGTTCTTTATTGCAATTTTACAACGTGTCCGACTTACTGGGCATGGCGGGGACCTGGTTGGGTCTACACCAGCAGCTTTGGTGGTATCCTCAAAAGGCTCCATCCGGGCGGGAGGGTTATGATGAGAGGAGGAGTGTCTGGCAACTCCAAGTAGTGGAACACACTGCATTGGGCAGGGTCCTGTTCCTCTGCCTCGAACCCCATAAATGGAAATTACGTACCTACCATAATTCTTGATCTTCTTGGACGAAGTCTCCACCACTCATTCACACCAATGGGACCTATGGTGGAGGCTCTAGGAACCAGTGGGAGCAAACTTTTTTCAAGAGGACCGGCGCCAGAGATGGAGCCACAAGGAAGCGGCACCGCGAGCCCCGGCTCATGCGGTAAAGACTATCTCGGCGTCAACTCTCCAACCACTTCAGTACCTTTTTTCCAAGGAGGTGCAGTGTAACTAACCTAAAAACGGACATAAGATAGTCCAAATGACCCATGTAAGAAGGGTCAACAATGAAGCCTTCACAGCCCAGCCATTGAGGGAGTGAAGACCAAAAACAGAGAAGTGAGCTCAGGGGATGGTGGGTGGGAGTGTGAATGAGTGGTGGAGACTTCGTTCAAGAAGATCAAGAATTATGGTAGGTAAGTAATTTTCGTATCTTCCTGGACATAAAGTCTCCACCACTCATTCACACTAATGGGAGAGTACTGAGGTAACAATCCCCAAAGACGGGCGGCAGGAAATAAGAGCTTACATACTTAGGACATAAGTCCGTTAAGAATAGTCCTGCCAAACGACAGATGTCTGGCATGGACATCCACAGCGTAGTGCTTAACGAAAGTATGCACTGAGCTCCAGGTAGCCACACTGCAAATATCTGCAATGGGCATGTTGTGGATTTCCGCCAGAGATGCTGCGACTGCTGTAGTAGAGTGAGTGTACATTCTGCCTTCCACCTTGACCTGTGCCATAGAATAGTAGTGGCGAAGGCAAGCCACCAGCCACGCTGAAATGCATTTGATAGCGACAGGTTGACCCAGCCGGATCTTGCTGAAGGAAAAGTACGCAAGAACTTACCGGAACAGAAGATCTTCGAGAACAGCTCTTGCAGCAGGTTACACCATTAGGACTGAAGCCAGCAGGCGCCAGGACCCCATGAAAAAATTCTAGCTAGCAGTATCCAGTGGGGGACCGCCCCCGATGTCAGGCATCACATAAAAGGGGGCGGTCCCCCAGCATCCCCAGTTCTCCCGCCAGAGACTCCCGGCTCAAGTATGACATCTGAAGGGGAGACAGAGGATCCAATTCCAAAGGAAGGTTCGTAGAAGGCGTCAAAAGAAGCTGTAGCCGAAGAATTAGGTCAGAAGACAACCTCCAGAGGGGAAGGTGGGAAGGAAACTTACCTGCTGCAAGAGCTGTTCTCGAAGATCTACTGTTATGGTAAGTTCTTATGTAACTGTACTATCTTACTTCAAGAAACAGCTCTTGCAGCAGGTTACACCATTAAGACTGATTCCCAAGCAGTAAGGGACCAAGTTGTTATCGGAAGAAGGATAGGAGGAATGCTCCAAGCTTCAGGACAAAAGTCCCTGAAGGACCGCCAAGCCGAAACCAGCTCTGCACTAGAGGCAATATCCAAACTGTAGTGCCTGATGAATGTGTGTACAGTGCTCCAGGTTGCTGCTGCACAGATGGCTGAAGTGGAGACATTTTTAAGGGCAGCGAAGGAGGTAGCCACCCCACTAGTAGAATGACCCTTCACCGGCCCCGGTAAGGGTTTATTGCTCTTCTGATAACATAACATGATGCACTTTACCAGCCGTCTAGAAAGCAACTATTTAGAAACAGGGGCACTGATCATCCTCTGAGCGCAAGAAACAAAGAGCTGGTCCGATTTACGATGGGCTTTGGTTCTGGTTAGATAATATCTGAGGCACCTATGCACATCCAAAGTGTGCAACAGGGCTTCCCCCTGTTACCGCGATTCACCTAATACACCGGTAGGTCTATATCCTGGTTGAGCGTGACAGCCGAGACCACCTTGGGAAGGAACTTAGGATTTGTTCTTTAGGACACCCTGTCCTTGTGAAAAACCAAATAAGGATCCTTGCACGAGTGCATGAAGCTCAAACTCTTCTGGCAGAAGTAACAGCAACTAAAAGGAGCGTCTTTCAAGCAAGGAGACGCAGCTCGCAATCCGCGGCTGGTTCAAAAGGAGGCAGCGTAAGCTGCTCTAGAACAAAAGGAAGATCCCAAGGTGGAACCGGGTCTTTGATGGGAGGTCTCAAGTGCAGGATGCCGTGCAAAAAGGCGCGAGAAGCCTCTAGTTGAGTTAGAGACCTGTGACCTATCGGAGAAAGATAAGCTGAAATAGTGCAGAGATGGACCTTAAAGGAGGAATAGGCAAGTCCTGCCTCATAGAGAGATAGGAGATAGTCTAAAACAGACCTTACAGAACACTCCAATGGGGTCAATGCTCGAGTCTGAGCCCAAATACAAAATCTACGTAAGTAGCATGAGTAGAGGGTTTTCTGGCTGCCACCAGAACGTCCGCAACTTCCTGAGAGATCCCGTATCTCAGGACTGCTATGTCCTTAGGAGTCAGGCATGCAGGTTCAGAGACCGAAGATCCAGATGGACCAAGGAGCCTGTCTCCTGGGATAGAAGGTGAGAGCAAAATGGCAGAGGCACTGGAGGTTCCTGGGCCAGCTGATGTAAGAGAGGGAATCAAATCTGCCTGGGCCAAAAGGGTGCTACTAGAATAAGGTATGCTTGCTCTTGTTGGAGCTTCGGTAGAACCCTCTGGATCAAAGGAAAGGACGGGAAAGCGTAGAGAAACCTGCCCGTCCAAGAGAGGGACGACGCGTCTCACCAGAAAACACCAGGCCCTGGATCTAGCGAGCAGAAATTGGGCAGTTTTGCGTTGAATGAGGACGCGAAGTGGTCTAGTTCTGGTGTCCCCCATCTGTGGAATAGGTCCTCTGCAACTTCCTGAAGCAGTTCCCATTCATGGACCCTGGCCTGTGATCAGCTTAGGCTGTCCGCGATAGTGTTGTCCACACCGGGAACATGTACTGCAATAATGTGTGCGTCGTGTTGCAATACCAAATTCCAAACCCTTTGAGTCTCCCTGCAAAGGGGGTAGGAATGAGTGCCTCCTTGTTTGTTGAGATAGTACATCACCGCAGTATTGTCTGTTTGTACCAGAAGAGTACCCGGTGGAATCTCAGTCTGGAATGCCTGTAGGGCATACAGAACGGCTCTCATCTCCAGAATGTTTATATGAAATTGGGACTCTAGAGACTACCAGGAGCCTTGAGTCCTGACCCCGTTGAGGTAAGCTCCCCATCTGGACCCCAAGGCGTCCGTGGAGAGAGTCGCTGAAGGAAGTGGCGCAATGAAGGGGACTCCCGTCGAAAGGTGGTCTGGGATGAGCCACCAATTCCAGTCTCGGATGACAGCATTCGTGATCCAGACTGGATGCTGCAGACGAACTTGCTTCTGGTCCCATTCCGCCCGCAACATCCATTGGGTGACCCGCATATGGAGTCGAGCTAGGGGAACCGTTGCAATGGCAGCTGCCATGTGCCCGAGCAGGAAAAAAAAATGGTCCAGGCTGGTACAGTCTTCTTTCCTTTATGTCCCTTATGAGGGATCTGATGCGTTCCGCCCTGTCCTGGGACAGGAATGCCCTTCCCTGAATTGTGTCCAGAACCGCTCCTATAAAGTGCAAGTTCTGAGACGAACAAGGTACGACTTCTCCTGATGGCGATGCCCAGCGATAGGAAGAGGGAACAGGTATCCTGTATTGCGGACATCAGGGCCTCCCGTGAGGGTGCCATGAAGAGCCAGTCATCTAGGTACGGAAACACGTAGTGGCCCCCCTTTCCTGAGAGCTGCTGCCACGACTGCCATATACACTGTGGAACACCCGAGGTGCTGAAGACAGTCCGAAGGGAGGCTCGGAACTGGTAGTGGCATCCCAGAAACTCTAAGCGCCAGAACTTCAGTGCGCTCAGCGATTGGGAGATGGAGTAAGCGCCCTGCATATCCAGCGACGCTAGCCATGCGCCCCTCTTGAGCATGGGAATGAGACCCGGCAGGGTCACCATGCGGAAATGCTTGTACAGTACAAAGTTGTTGAGATCGCAGAGATCCAAAATCAGGTGCAAATCCCCGGATTTCTTTGGAACCAGGAAAAATTGGGAATAGTAACCGTTTCCTCTCTGGTTCAGTGGAACATGTTCTATGGCCTCCTTGTGTAGGAGGATCAAGATCTCCTGCTGAATAAGCAGAGCATGCTGACCCGAGTAACGGGAGAGCAGGGGAGGTCTGGATGGTGGGTGATCGAGGAACTCTGCAGAGTGACTTCGTTCGACCAACTGCAACACCCACTGGTCAGAGGTGATCCTCTGCCATCCTGAAAGGTGATGAGAGATGCAACCCCCGACCTTCTCGACCCTTTGATCCAGAGGAGGGGCGGGGGCCGGGAAGGAGTCATGCTGTGGTGGTGTTAGCCCCCGCAGGCTGGGCTGCTTTTGAATGCTTCGGGCCCTGGCCGAGGAACCTGGCTTGATTCTTACAGCCAAAGTTGCCCCTGGGTTGCTGGCCGGAACGTGGCTGTTGCCTTTGTTGGCGGCCGCGAAAACGATTCTGGTTCCTACAAAAGGAACCAGATTTTGGTCTGTACATGGCTTGTACAGTCCTGACTGCCTTCCCAGCATCCTGCAATTTGGTGCTGACCTTCTCGGACTCCTCACCAAAGAGGACCGCTGCATTATAAGGGACGACAGGGTAAATCTGGAGACCCTCAGCCACGAGTGTCTCTGGAGACAAACGCCTATAGCTTCTCCCCTGGCTGCAGAGTCCGCTGAGTCGTAAGTGGCTCCAAGAACCTGGGTCCCCACGTCAGACCCAGTTTGGAGGAGGTTTAGCAGCTCCTCCTTTTCGCCATCTGGTAAATCTTTAAAAAGGTCTTGGCCCTGATCCCAGAGGGCGTTCTGAAATTGCACTTTGTGCGGCAGATAGTCCAAAGACCTAATACAGCATGTAGCAGCCGCATACACGCGTCTTCCCATAGAATCTAACTGCTTAGATTCCTGGTCCGGAGGCTGGGTGCTCAAATGTTGAGGCTGCTGAGACCTGTCATGAGATGCAGTAATGACCAGGGAGTCGGCCAGGGGTTGTTGCACCAAATACTGGTCCTCCGTAGGAGCCCTGTAAAGGTGGTCAGCCTTCTTTGGAACAGCCGGTGTGGAATGCAGATGCTTCCAAGCTGCCTTGGTGACGTCCGTAAAGGTGTCCACCAAAGGTGGGACCACCACAGGCTTCGGGTCTTTCTGCCTGAGGTAACGGGTAAGGCGTTGTCTCTCTGGGTCTAGTTCTTCAGTCTCCCATCCCATATCGTCCTGGATGTGCCTCATGATTTCCGAAAAGGAGGGATCATCCGGAGGCGACCTTGGAAGGTCCCGTTGGTCTGGTGATGGGGGACTGAAAGGAGATGGAGCCCTGGAGATGTCGGACGTATCCAGACTGGAGTCATCTCCCAATGATAGACGTCTGCCCCTGGGTCATTTCGGGCTCGGGGACCCTGAGGGACAGCGTGATGGGCGTTTCTTGTCTCTCAGTCGGCCCCGAGGAGGCGGAGTTGGCTCCTTGGGGGGGGGTCAGGGGTTTGTCACCTTTGGCGCCCCTAGGAGGAGGTGGAGGTGGTGGTGGCAAATTGAGCAGGCCTGGGTGTCGTGCTCCAGGCCCAGACACCTGACACTGGCAGAATGATGGTCTGCAAAGGGGATATGCTTGACCGGAGGTGCACTTAGAGGGATGTCCTTCGGGAGAAGGAGTAGGAGAAGAAGACATGGATTAAAGTTTTCTTAAATTAAAGATTTCCTGCATCGTAACAGTAGAGCAGGCTTCCGTGAGGCCGATGCTGGTGAGTCGACGGTGGGAAAAGAACTGGGGATGCTGGGAGACCGCCCCCCTTTTATGTGATGCCAGACGTCGGGGAGGGGCAGACGTCGGGGGCGGTCCCCCACTGGATACTACCAGCTAGAATTTTTCCGTGAGGTCCTGGCGCCTGCCGGCTTCAGTCCTAATGGTGTAACCTGCTGCAAGAGCTGTCTCTCGAAGTAAGATCAAACAGTTGTTCAGCCCTGCAAATTTCTTTTGTTCTATCCAGATAGAATCACAGCGCTCTTTTAACATCTAAGGAATGAAAGGTATGCTCTCCTTCATTCTAGAAGTTCCCAAAGTAGGTAGGCAGGACCAAAGGTTGGTTTACATGGAATTCTGAGACAACCTTAGGGAGAAACGTAGGATGGGTCCTAAGAACTACTATGTCCTTGTGAAATACAGTGTACGGAGGGTCTGTGACCAATGCATATATTTCAGAAACCCTATGGGCCGAGGTGATGGCCACCAGGAAGGCCGTTTTCCAAGTGAGGAATTTCAACTAGCAGGTAGCTAGAGGCTCGAAGGGCTTTCGAGTGAGTATATCTAGCACGGGATTAATGTCCCAGGCTGCGACTGGACGTCTGATGGGAGGTCTAGTATGCAGAATACCTTTAAGAAACCTCTTAACTATAGGTAACTGAGCCAGTGACATGTAAAGTACCAGCTTATGATGAGCTGAAATAGCACAAAGGTGAACTTTGACAGTAGAGTATTGCAGACCTGAATTTGAGAGGTTTAAAAGGTACTCCAAGACTTTATTTGGTGGGCAGGAAAAAGGATTCAAATAGGATTTTGCACACCAGAGAGAAAAACACTTCTATTTGGCTGTGTAGGTTTTTCTGGTGGCTGGCTTACGTGTAGTCAAAAGAATATCTGAAACCCTACGGGAGACATTGAACCTATTCACCTCTATCTCTTCAGGAGCCGCAGGTGAAGCGACCTCAGATTGGGATGGACCACAGGACCCTGGGTCAGAAGGTTCGTCTGAGTGGGAAGCGCCTTTGGAGGGGTTTCCAACAGACTGTTGAGCAGTGGGAACCATATCTGTCAAAGCCAGAAGGAGCACTGAGAATCATTTTGTTCCCGAGACTTGAATCTGAGAAGTACCCTCTGAATTAGGGGAAGAGGAGGAAAGGCGTATAGAAAGCGTTTTGTCCACTGCAGCCTGAACGCATCCTGACAGAAAATGCCAGGTCCTGGATTTCTGGAGCAGAAGAGAGGCAGTTTTGCGTTGAGTGGGGATGCAAAAAGGTCCAGGTCTGGAGTTCCCCACTTTTTGAATAGTGTCTGCACTACGGCTGAGTCAAGAGACCACTCGTGAGAATCTGTCTCCGTTCTGCTGAGACGGTCTGCCTGTTCGTTCTGCACTCCTGGCAGGTAAACTGCGTGAATTAGACCCTTGTGCTCCAGGCACCATTCCCACACTATTATAGCTTCCCTGCATAATGGGTAAGAATGTGCACCACCCTGCTTGTTGATGTAATACATCACTGCTTTGTTGTCTGTCTGAAGGAGAATGTTCTTGTGACACAGAATATCCTTCAATGCTCGGACCGCATAGAGGATGGCTCATTTCCAGGACGTTTATGTGAAGCTGGGACTCTACCTGAGTCCACGTACCCTGGGTGTGTAGATTCTGGTAGTGAGCTCTCCACCCCATCAGGGACACGTCCGTGGTAATGGAGACCTGATGATCCAAAGGAGCAAAGGGATACCCTTCCAGAAGGTTGTCGTCCTTCGACCACCAGGTGAGCAACTTCCTTAGAGGTTCTGTCACCTTGATGAGAAAGCACTGACGGTGAGTGGTTGGAGACCACTTAATACTGAGCATCCAGTGAGAGGTTCTCATGTGGAGACATGCTAGGGGTACAGTGAACACCGAGGATGCCATGAGACCCAGCATCCGATGCATCGAGACAGCTAGAATTGAGTCGTTGTCTCTGATGTATCAGGCCATCTGTAGGATATCGCTCCTTCTGTCCTCTGGGAGAAAAGCCCTTGGACAGGAGGTGTCCAGAAGAGTTCCTATGAAGAGGAGCTTTTTGGAGGGTTGTAACTGTGATTTGTTGAGATTTAGCAGGACTCCCATGGATGTGAGGAAGTCTGAAGCCGTGGCTACAGCGTCTAGAGTTCCGTCTGAAGGGGCTTGCTAGAAGCCAGTTGTCCAGATGTGGAAATACTTGAAGTCCGATTTGCCTGAGATGCGCTGTGAGAATTGCACAACACTTTGTAGAAACTCGTGGCGCCGAGTATAGCCCAAAGGGCAGGCAGGACTTAACTGGTAATGTTTACCCAATGCCACAAACCTTGGGTGATTGTGGTGCTTTGGATGTATAAGAATGTGTTGGTAGGTATCCTGCATGTCCAGGGAGGCTAGCCAATCATGTTAATGAATCAAAGGTAGATGGGTACCTAGAGATATCATCTTGAACTTTTCCTTGTGGAGGAATCTGTTTATCTTTCTGAGATCCAGAATGGGGCGCATGTTGCCAGTTTTCTTCAGAAACAGAAAGTAATGGGAGTAGAAACCTGTGCTTCGTTGGTCCGGCGGAACTACTTCTACTGCCCTGTTGTTCAGAAGGCCTTGTACCTCGGAAGCAAGAAGGTCTGACTGTACTGTCGACAGCCTGGGCTGTCATTTGGAGGGATGATCTGGAGGGGTTTCTGAAAGATTGAGTGAGTACCCCTCGCAGATTATCTGGAGGACCCATTTGTCTAATGTTATGGATTTCCACTGGTTGTAGAACGGAGTCAGACATCCTCCCACCGCT
Organism: Neoceratodus forsteri; assembly: GCA_016271365.2. Classification (NCBI taxonomy): domain Eukaryota; kingdom Metazoa; phylum Chordata; order Ceratodontiformes; family Ceratodontidae; genus Neoceratodus; species Neoceratodus forsteri. The sequence continues at coordinate 484,042,135 of CM028130.1, forward strand.
GAGTAGAGTCTCCCTCGGACAGCTGAGGTGGGACCTGGGCCAGAAACTGCGAAGGCAGCACTGGGCGCTTTGGGTTCCTGTGTCTTCTGCTGCGTTTTCTTTTGTGGCTGAGGGATGTGGTTTTTCTTACAACCTCCTTTTCCCCGAAAGGACCGACGGTTGTGAAATTGATGCTTGTTGACCCCCCCCCCCCGGTGAGGAGGTGGGTTGAGAAGTCTTAATGGCAGATCTAGTCTTCTGTATGGCCTCCAGAGCTTGCTCTACTAGGGGCCCAAAAGTATAGTTATTTAAGAACTTACCCTAACAGCAGATCATCGAGAGGAGCTCTTGCAGCAGGCTATAACCATTGGGACCAACGCCACAGGCATTAGGACCCACGAGAAAACTTCTCAGCCAGCAGTACCTGGGGACCGCCCCCAGTCGTCTCACCCGTCAGCCCTGGTACAAAGGGGTGGACCCAGCTTCACCCAGTTCCCCGCCAAGACCATGAGCACGACTGACAAGATTAGGGCTGGCATCTTTGGGAGGGTGGTGGGGTGCACAGGGTGTGGGGCAGCCATGATACTGGACTGGGCTTGGAAGTCCGGTGGTTGCCCAGTGTGCTACCAGCTGGCATAGCTTAGGAAGGAGGTTGCGGGGATTAGGAGACAGCTGGGGAAAGGGGGGAGGTATGGTTGGGGAACAGGGCAGGGGATCTCCCATTGGGTTGCACCAAGCACTAGGGGCGAGGGCATAGGGAAAGGAGTGCAGAAGAATACTCTGGGGTCACAGAGGAACCCTGGCAGAGGGGGCCCCAAAGGAGGACACTACCAAGGAAGTAGGAAGGTAACTGGGGACCCTCACAAGGGGGGCCAGAGGGACAACATTCTCAGGGAAGTAGGCAGATGGCTGGGGCTGGACAGAAGGAAGCAAAGTGGGGAGGTGGATCGGACCTTACGCTCAGTAACGCTTCAATTCTCTTTTTGCTTGAGAATGAGGGAGGGTGATGTAGCCATGACAGGGGTGGTTGGAGATGGAAAGGGGGGCGGGAGGAATGGGGGAACCTGGAATGCAGGAAAATGGGGGAGCAGTGGATCAGGAGTAGGAGGGCAGGGGAAGAGGGAGGAAGTGCAGAGGAAGGACCAGTTGGGAGGAAGGGCAAGGAGAGGACCAGAAGTACAAGGAGGATCAGAGTAGGGAGCTGAGGGTTCCAGGCCAGGGGAGCACAACAAGCAAGGAGGACTGAATGGAGGCAGGAAGGAAGGGAGGAGGGGTGAGCCAGGCTAGTTTAGCGGATGGGGAGAAAGACCAGTCACAGAGCAGTGAGGGGAGTTAGCGAGGTACAGAAGGATACTCGGGAGGAGAGAGGCATGGGATCGGGAGGGAGGGGTGGCCAGGGTGAAATAAGGAGGGGGCATGTGGTACCCAGATAGGGGAGGAACAAGGAGCCAGCTGGGTGAAGAGGCCAGTAGAAAGGATGAGGGACATGGAAGGGGGAAATGGAGAAAAGGAGCAGTCAGAGTGCTCCTGTTTGGGGAATCTATGATCAGGGTATCAAATGGGATGGGAGGAGAAGCCTGGCCAGTTAGAACAAAATGCTTCCCTGGACTAGAACGTGACAGGGCCAAGCACGAGGTATATCAGCTGGCAAGGATTGTGGGGTTCTCGGAAATGCTGGTCCACCTGGGTACAAATGACACTGAGGAAATAATGACCAGAGATGCAGGCAAGGTTCGGGGCAGCTTGGGTCTGTCATGACATAGGATGCCAATTCCTTCCTCAAAATCCTACTTCAAGCCAAGGGCTAGTGAGGAACACAAAAGGAAGATTAGGGAGATAAACCAGTGGCTCAGTGGAGTTGTGAGGCCAGAGGGTATGGGTTGATGGGAGATTGGGAGACCTGGGAGGATAAGAGCTGTATGCACAGGAATGGCTCCATCTGAATTTGGAGGAGAGAACCCTTAAGTTGAAAATAGAGGTTCATTGGTGAAAAGTGGGGTTTAAACTTGTGAAGGGAGAGATGGAAGAAAAAGGCTGTCGAGGGGTCCAGATAAGGAGGGACTCTGTCTCCACGGGGAGCTGGAGGGAATGTAGGAAAGGCCGACTGGTAGAAGTGCAGGTCCAGGGAAAATGGAATCCCCATGGGAACACTAGCAGGAAATGGCACAGGGTAGGGAAGGGGTGAACGTGGTCCTGCTAAATGCAGAGCTTGGGCGATAGAACCTGAGCTCCAGGCGATGCTAACTGAGTGGCGTGAGCGTGGCAGCGGTCACTGGAGACCTGGGCCACCGCAGGTTTGAGCTGGGACCTGAACACTGGAGGTTACACCTGTGTTCAGGAAGGACAGTGGGGGGAGTGAAGGGGAGGGGTGCAATAATAGTCAAAAACCGGATTGGCATAAGGGGTAGAGGAGGTGGAGGAACTGTGGAGGCGGTGGGTTGATACCTATGATAACAAGAGAAGAGAAAGAAACAGAAGTGGTGTATAGACCCCTGTGCTGGCAGGGAGGAGCTGGAGGAGAGTCTGCTGGCAGATGTTGGGAGACACTGCAGATTGGGCAGGGGAAGGGTGGTGGTGTTGGGGGACTTAAACATGCCAGGAACAGACTGGGAGACTATGACATCCTCAGTGACCAGGGAACAGAGGTTGTTGGATGTCTTTCAGGATGCGTTACTAACTCCGCAGGTGGGGGAACTGACCAGGAAGGCGTGGATACTGGATGCGGTCCTGGCAGACAGTGACCAGATTGGGGGCCTGGAGGTAAGGGACCCGTTGGCGGGGAGTGACCATGCCACGGTCTGGTTCTGCCTGGACCTAGGAGGGTGTAAAGGCTGCACAAAGCCAGATGAACCGACTTCAGGGGTGGATTTTAAGGAAAAGGAAGAACTCTTAGGAGCATTTGGATGTGATTGGGTCAGACATGGACGCTGACAGTCGTGGGGAAATCATCAGGAGAGGGTGCAGGATGCCACCAGCACCTGTGCAAGAGTAAGACAAAATGTGGTAGACCCGAAAATCCTGCTGGTGGACCAGGGAGGTCCAGGAGGTGGTCTGAGGAGAAAGAAGGCAGCCTATAGGCAATTCAAGTGCTCAAGGAGTGAAAGGATCGAGAGATGCAGGCTGATGGTAGAAGGGCCACTAGGGGTGGTGAGGGTGGCTAAGGCAAGGAAGGAGCAGAACCTGGCCAGGAGATTGGGAGAGAGAACAAGGGTTCTTTAGATACATTGGGAAAAGCGAAGAGTGAAGGGGCAGATTAGCAAGATTAAAATGGGAGAGATGGGCACAAGACCTGGGGGAGCAGGCTGAGGTACTAAATGAGTACTTCACCTCAGTTTTCACCAAGGAAAATGGGGGTGCTGCATCATACATGGGAGGAGACAGTGATACTGAGTGGGGGGGACCCTTACCGATCGGCGGGTCTTGGGAGGAGGAGACTCACTGGCGGGCGACGCAGGAGAAGAGGCAGCGGAGGTGGAAATCACAGCAGAGAGTGAGGAAGCCCTCTAGGTCCCCTTAAGACGGAGAAAGCACCGGGCCGGATAAATTACATCCCAGAGTGCAGAAGGAACTTACGGATGTCCTCGCGAAACCCTGGCAGAGCTTTCCACCCATCTCTGAGGACAGGGTGGGTGCCCCAGGACTCGGAAGGTGGCACATATAGTGCCTATCCACAAGGGGGGATCAAGGGAGGTGGCAGGGAACTACAAGCCTGTCAGCCTGACATCGGTGGTGGGCAAGGTGATGGAGGGCATTGTCAAGGAGAGGCTAGGGGGGACCTGGAAAAGTCAGGGTGCCTGGACGATAGACAGCATGGAAATCGTGTCAGACAAACCTCATGGAGTTCTATGACTGGGTGACAAGTGCCTTGGACCGGGTAGACCAGTGGACATCCTTTCTAGACTTCAGCAAGGCATTTGACTCTGTTCCTCACGTGGGGCCTTGGATAAGCTGGGAAACAAAGTGGGGAAACCAGATGACTGGGATGGACAGGCAATTGGCTCCAGGACCGGACCCAGAGGGTCGTAGTTGGCGGGACAGTCTCATCCCTCAAGGAGGGTCATTAGTGGGGTCCCAGGGATCAGTCTGGGCCTCCTGTCCAACGCCCTACGCCTCTGACATAAGAACAGGTATCAGGGTGAGATGAGTCTCTTTAGGATGACCAAAACTGGGGCGGTGGTGGATGGGGAGGAGGGAGGTGGCCCTACAGGGGGACCTAGAGGGTCTAGAAAGAGAAAGCTGAGGTTCAATGCAGGGAAATGCAAGGTACTGCACCTGGGGGCCAGAAACCTGGGCCAAGTGTACACCCTTGGGGGGGATGGGGGGGGAATGCTACAAGTCTCGATGGCTGAGAGGGACCTGGGGGTGGTGGTGGATGTCAAGATTAACAACTCGGAGACTTGTTGGAGGGCAGCAGCCAAGGCCAACAGGATGCTGGGATGCATCGCTAGGGGGAATCACCTCCAGAAGGAGGGAAGTGATACTCCCTCTGTATAACTGCTTGGTGAGGCCGCACCTCAAGTACTGCGTACAGTTTTGGAGGCCACACTTAGAGACATTAAACTCCTGGAGAGGGTCCAGCGGAGGGCAACCAAAATGATCTGGGGTTTGGGGGACAGGACCTATGGGAGAGGCTCAAGAGCTAAATATGTACACATTGGAAGAGAGAAGGGACTAGGGGACATGAAGAGGTCTTCAGGTACATGAAGGGGGTAAATAGGGGAGGAGCAGTCAGGGTGCTTCAAGGAAAGAGGGGAGAAAACTAGGGGGCATGGGTGGAAGCTGGGGGAGATCTAGGGAGAAAGGAGGAGGTGCTACTTCACCGAGAGGGTGGTGGAGCCATGGAATGCGCTGCCCAGGGGGCTGGTGGAGGCAGAGACGGTGGAGGGGTTCAAGAAAGGGTAGGACAGGTACAGGAAGGGGTTCTGGAAGCAAAATCCAATGCAGTGAGAATATCCGGAATTGGGAAGGGAGAAGCCAGAGAAGGCGAGGGGGGCAGCAAGGTCAGCTCCCAGGGTGGGAGCTGATCAAACGAGCAGACACGAAAGACCGTTAGGCCTATTCTGCTGGCATTTTGGTATGTTAGTATGTAAGAGAAGGAGGCAAAGCCTGAAGACGATCTGTACACCTCACTCGGGGGATGGAGGGCGGGAAAGCAGCGACTGTTGCAAGAGCTCCTCTCAAAGATCTACTGTTACGGTAAGTTCTTACATAACTGTACCATCTTTCTTCGAGTGGGAGGTCTTGCAGCAGGCTATAATCATTAGGACTGAATCCCAAGCAGTCCTGTGCCAAGGAGGTGCCGAATCCCGGGAGGTGGAAGATAAGGCTGGAAACAGCGAGTTAAGACAAGAGTCCCTGAAGGACTGCCAGGCCGAAGCCGGCATGGTGTCTGGATGCAATGTCCAAGCTATAGTGCTTCACGAAAGTGTGCACCAAGTTCCACGTAGCAGCCGCATACATGTCTCTAATGGAGACATTCAAGAGCGCAAAGGAAGCAGAGACTCTGGTGGAGGACCCCAACTGGTCCCGAAGGGGTTTGTGTTCCTCATAGCAAAATACAATGCAGTGAACAAGCCACTTGGAGATAGTCTGCTTGGACACCGGTTTACCCAAGTGTTGTGGCGCAAATGCCACATACAGCTGCTCTGATTTATAGTGAGTAGTCGTGCACTTACGGTACTACCTCAGTGCCCTGTGGACGTCCAGAGTGTGAAGGAGAGCTTCTCCTCTATTAGAGGGAGAAGAGAAATAAACTGGAAGGTCAACCGACTGGTTGAGGGTCAACTCCGAGACCACTTTAGGAAGGAACTTAGGATTCGTTCTTAGGGAAACCCTTTCCCTATGAAAAATTAAATACGGTTCTTTACACATCAGAGTCTGGAGCTCAGAAACTCTTCGAGCTGAAGTAACAGCAACTAAAAAACAAACCTTCCAGGAAAGGTAATGCAGCGGGTTCAAACTGAGTAAGAGTAAGCTTCTCCAACACAAATAGGAGGTCCCAGGGTGGGACAGGATCCCGAATGGGAGGTCTCGTGTAAAGCCCCGTACAAAGGTGCGGGCCACATCCAATTGGGCTAAGGTTTTGTCTCCCAAAAGGGTGTGATGAGCAGAAATGGCCCACATGTGCACCTTTATGGAGGAGTAGCTCAAGCCTTGTTGATATAAGGAGAGGAGACACTGCAATGCTGAGTTCACCAGACAGGTAAGGGGGGTCCAGACGGTGAGACGACACCCATGAGCAGAAACACTTCCACTTCATAGCATAAGTGGAGCAAGTAGAGGGCTTCCTCGCTGAATCCAGTACGTCCGCCACCTCTTGGGATACCCCATACCTGGACTTTGCTACGTCCAAAGGAGCCAAGCATGAAGGTGCAAAGATCTGAGATCAGGATGGACCGGCGAGCCCTGATCCTGGGACAGCAACTGCGAGCATAGTGGCAGCGGGATTGGAGGTTCTGTGGATAACCACCAAATCTGCCGGGGCGATAAGAATCATCCGAGCCCCTTCGGCCTGTAACTTTAAGAGAACTCTCTGGATGAGAGGAAAGGGAGGGAAGGAGTATAAAAACCTCCCTGCCCTACAAAGGGACGTGTTTGGCCAGAAAACACCAGGCGCAGGCTCTTGCGAGCAGAAAACGAGCAGTTTGCCACTGTGTGGTGATGCAAAGAGGTCCAGCTCTGGACGACCCCATGTGTCGAACAGCTGGTCCGCTACTGATTGCAGTAGCTCCTACTCATGCGCCTTGGACTGAGACCAGCTTAGGCTGTCGGCCAAGTCGTTTAGGATGCCTGAAACATGCACTGCAGATAGAGAAATGTGCCGCTCCAGTGCCCAGTACCAGACTCTCATCGCCTCCCTGCACAGGGGGTAAGAGTTAACACCCCCTTGCTTGCTGATATAAAAGACGACAGCCATGTTGTCCATCTGAAAACGAAGAGAGCCTTGCACGAGGTCCTCTTGAAAGGCATGTAGCGCACTGAGGACCGCTCGCATCTCCAAGACATTGATGTAGAGTTCGAGCTCCATGGGGGTCTAGGTACCCTGCATTTGGCGGTCCCCCAGGTGCGCCCCCCAACCCAAATCTGAGGCACCCGCAGCAAGAGTCTGATTCGGGGGCTCCGGATGGAAAGGGACCCCTTTTTCCAAATTTATCGGGTCCAACCACCAAAGAAGCGTCCTCTTTACTGGCTCTGTGACTCTGATCATGTGGTCTAGGTCGTCTGAGCATTGATCCCACTGCACCCTGAGCATCCATTGTGGGATTCTCATGTGGAGGCAGGCCAGAGGAGTGACAGGAATGGCCACTGCCATGTGCCCCAGAAGTCTGAGGAAGGTCCTAGCCTGGACCTGAAGGGTTACTAGGAACAGTCCAGCAATCTCCTGCAAGCGATCGCCCCTCTCTGGGGGTAGAAAAGCCATGCTCTGGACCAAATCCAGAACCGCTCCTATGAAGATGAGCCTTTGGCTGGGCTCTGGGGAAGGCTTTGGAAGATTCAGGGTGATCCCCAGATCTCGGAATAGAGTATAGGTGTCTCCGAGATCTTGAAGAAGGCGTGACCTTGATGGGGCTCAAGCAGCCAATCATCCAGGTAAGGGAAGACATAATGTCCCTGGCGCCTTAGAGCTGCAGCCACCACTGCCAAGCATTTTGTGTAGACTTGAGGAGCAGAGGAGAGGCCAAACGGGACAACCCGAAACTGACAATACTCCCCCTTGAAGTGGAACCTCAGGTACTTCCTGTGAGGGGGAAAGACCCCGATGTGCATGTATGCATCTTGCATGTCTAGGGAGCAGAGACAGTCCCCTGAGAGGAAGCAGTCCTGGAAGAGTCAGCATCCGGAACTTTCGGTACTCTATACAATAGTTTAACAAGCTGAGGTCCAGAATGGGATGAAGGTCTTGTGTCTTTTTTGGAACCAGGAAGAAATGGGAGTAATACCCTTTCCCCCGCTGCTGCAGAGGGACTGGCACTATCGCCCTTTTCTGCAAGAGGGCCTGAATCTCTCCTTCTATGAGCGGAATGTGAGGAGGAGTATATCTCGAGGACCTTGGTTGGGTGTCTGGAGGGATCTCTGTGAAATCCAGCGTATGTCCCCTCATGATAGAGGACCCACTGGTCTGCAGTGATAGAGCTCCAGCCCTTCAGATGAAGGGAGAAGTGACCCACTACTGCCTCCCCTGGAACCTCCTCCTCTGGAGGAGGGGTTGGGAGGGAGCCACTGGGTGGAGCCGGGAGTGGGCAGAAAGGCTTGGGAGGACTTGGGGCCACGAGAAGAAGTGCCTCCAGGCTGCTGGTTGCCAGCTCTCCTTTGAAAGCCACCTCTCTGGCCTTGTTGGCTGCCACGGACTTGGGCACCCGAGAGCTTCCGAAATGGTCATTTCTTCATTCTCCTCTGTACATCTGACAGACAGACTAGATGGACTTCCCAGACTCCTGGAGACGAGAGATGAGCGACTGTCTCCTGCCCAAACAAGACGGAACCCTGGAACAGGCGGTCCCAGATCCTGGACTGCAGGTCTTGTTGAAAGCCTGAGACTCAACCAAGCATGGCGCCGGAGACAGACCCCTGACGCTGCTGCTCTGGCCGCCATATCTGCACTGTCGTACGAGGCATGCAAAACATGCGTGCTTACATCCAAGCCCAACTTAAGGACATCCAGAATCTCAGTCTTCTGTGAGAAGTCTGGCAATGCATTCACAAGCTCTTGTCCCCATTCCCAGAGCGCATTCTGGTACTGACCATATGCGTCATGAAATTAAAGGACCTAATGGAGCAGGTGGAGGCAGAATAGACCTTCTTGCCCACCTGGTCCAAACAGCGAGACTCAGGGTCAGGAGGCTGTGAGCTAAGGTGCTTCGGCTGCTTGGACTTATCGTGGGCTGCCACAATCATGGAGGAGTCCGCCTGAAGGTGCTCAGCCAGGAAAGGCTTATCCCTCGGGGCTCTGTACAGCCTATTCGACTTTTTAGGAACTGCCGAGCCCGCGAAGCTGGATGCTTCCAGTTAATCCAGGTGACAGCCTGGAAGGTGTCCACTAAAGGAGGCACCACGAGAGGTTTGGGCTCCTTTTGCCTCAGGTACTTGGCTAGTCAACGGCGTTCCGGATCCAGGTCCTCTGTCTCCCATTCATTAAAGGCCTGGATATGCCTCATGACGTCCATAAAGATTGGATCATCAAAAGGCAAGTGGGGCTGGTCCTTTTCTCCTGGGGAACCCCCGATTCCTGAGAGGGGAAAAAAAAGAGGAAGAGGGCGACCGTCTACTAGGAGATGGGTAGCTGGACCTGTTCTATGACTAGCCCCTCTCGAAAGTTGGTGGCTCACCGACTGACGACGGTCATGAGACTAACGACGGAGCGGTGACTGAAGCCGGTCCGGGGACCAATGTTGGGAGTGGGCCTGCCCATCGGAACGGGAACAGCTCCTGGTATGAGACCTAAACCGGCATCTGCTAGCCGATCTTGCTGAGCGCCGTTGTTGGTTTGCGGTCAGAGTTCGGGAACAGACCTTGGAGGGTGGGTGAGGCAATGGCCTCTCAGGGGTCTTTGGTGAAGGAACACCTTCCGCTGGTGTTTACCCGATGGGTCCGTACCGTGATGGGTCCGCTTCCGGGGTCTGATTTTGGACCTGGCTCCACCAAAAGGAAAAAAGATCCTGGAGCTCCTCCTTGGTAAACACCAAGGCCGCTGTCCCCGGAAAAGGGACCTCTGAAGTGTCAGACCTTAAGGGGGAGCCTCCTGGAGAGCCCTGAAGGGTGGAGGACTTGGGAGACAGAGATGCTGTCCCTTCGCCAGCAGCGTCAGGATCCTTCGCCTCTTCTACCGGCATCATTACCAGGACCAGCAACGGTTTCTCGCCGGGGGGGGGTTTGGAGTGTCAGACTCCAGGGGTTTGCCCTTATCGGGCGAAGCCGGGACCTTGGCCGGCAGAGCTGTGGATTGTGCCTCCGAGGTCTTAGGGGTTACTGAGCAGTGTCACCTTGGGCCTAGCAGGCTGCTCCCAAGACATACCTGCTTTGGCCTGTACTTTCTTTGCAGAATCCTTCTTTGAGTGCTGCTCTCCAGAGACCAGGGTAGAGCGGACTTTCTTAGGGGAAGACCACGAGTGGGACCGGGACCTGGACCTGCGGTGGGACCGACTACGGTCCTTGCCTCTGCACTGTTTGGATTTCTCCTTATGCTTTGCCTTCTCCCTAGAGGTGTGCAGGTCCATCTTCTGCTCAAGAAAGAACACCTCGAGAGCCTTCAAGTGGTGGATCCTGGTCCTACTTGTGAATCCCTGGCAGGAGGAACAGGCCGCGGTGTCGTGGTTAGGCCCCAGGCGAAAGACACACCTAGTGTGGCCATTCTTGGCTGGAATCTGACAGCCGCAGTTGCACTTACTGCGATGGGGTCCCGATGAGGAGACCGAGGACGGGGACGACATATGTCGGTACTAAAAAACAGTCGACGTTAGTAGTGAAAAAGCGATTAGAAAATGCGAAAAATGAAGTTTTTGCTGGTGGTTGGCAAGCCAAGAACTTTCCAACATGTGCAGGTCGTGGCGGGAAAAGAACTGGGGTGGGCAGGGTCCACCCCTTTGTACCAGGAGCTGACGTCAGGGTGGGCTGACGGGGCCCTGCTGGCTGAGAGGTTTTGGTGGGTCCCACGGTTATAGCCTGCAAGAGCTCCCACTCAATGTAAGAGCAGTAGATCTTCGAGAGGAGCTCTTGCAGTAGGCTTTAAACATTAGGACTAACACCACAGGCCTTAGGACCCACCGAGAAAACTTAGTTAGCAGTACCCAGCAGGGACTGCCCCCCGATGGCTCACGGTCCGCCATAAAGGGATGGACCCGCGCCCACCTCAGTTCCCCACCAAGACCCACAAATGGACCCTAGCAAGCAAACCAGGTGAAGCTTGTAGAAGATATGCTGTAAAACTCACCACAGGGGGAAGGTTATGGAGATGCTGCTGCAAGAGCCTCTCTAAAATCTACTGTTACGGTAAGTTCTTACATAACTGTACTATCTTACTTCGAGTGGGAGCTCTTACAGCAGGCTACAACCATTAAGACAGATTCCCAAGCAGTCCCGCACCAAAGAGGTGGCTAACCCTAGGAGGAGGAAAGATGAAAAAAAGGCCGACATACAGCAAAATGAGGACAAGAGTCCCTAGACTGCCAAGCCAAAACCAGCATGGCACCTGAAGGCAGTGTCCAGGTTACAGTGCTTCACAAAGGTGTGTACTGAATTCCAAGTGGCGGCAGCACAAACGTCTCTTATGGAGACATTCTTTAAGGAGGCAAAGGAGGTAGAAATCCCTCTGGTGGAATGAGCTCTAACCAGGCCCGGAAGAGGTTTGTTGTGCTTGTCGTAACAAAAGTACAATACAGCAGACAAGCCACCTAGAAACAGTTTGCTTAGACACCGGTTTGCCCAGTTGTTGTCGCACAAAGGCCACAAACAGCTGCTCCGATTTACGGTGTGCAGCTGTGAACGTGAGATAGTACCTCAGTGCCCTGTGAACATCCAATGTGTGAAGGAGAGCCTCTCCCCTATTGACAGGGTAGAATAATAGACTGGAAGGTCAACCGATTGGTTGAGGGTTAACTCCGAGACCACTTTGGGAAGGAACTTAGGATTTGTTCTAGAGGAAACCCTTTCCCTATGAAAAACTAAATAAGGCTCCTTACACATCAGGGCCTGAAGCTTGAAAACCCTTCGAGCCGAAGTAACAACTAAAAAACAAACATTCCAGGAAAGGTAACACAGCTCACAATCAGCTGCTGGTTCAAAAGAGGGGAGAGTGAGCTTCTCCAACATAAAAAAGAAGTCCCAGAGAGGGATAGGATCCCTACTGGGAGGTCTCAAAATACAGGTTACTCACCTGTAACAGGAGTTCTAGGAATGGTATATGTTGTTCATCCACACTTACTGGCAGGTTCCTTGCCGCTTTAAATCTTGCTGGAAGGTCTTCAAGCTGGCTCCTCCCACCCACCCGGGTGGTAAAACTCTCGGCTCCGCCCCATGACGCCAGATCTAGCCCGCTGGAAGCCAGGTTGTGCGTCGAAGCCGAGGAGGTCAGGTGGGTCGTGTGGATGAACAACATATACCATTCCTAGAACTCCTGTTACAGGTGAGTAACCTGTATTTCTAGGGACATGGATATGTTGTTCATCCACTCTTATTGGCAAACTCCTAGCAGTTCTCCGGGAGGAGGGAGGCAAGGCACACACCCCCTACTTAGGGAATAAAGACTGGAGAACCGAGGCCCCAAAACCAGCATCCCGGCGTGACTCAAGGTCGATGTGGTAGTGGGTAATGAAGGTATGTGCCGACTTCCAGGTAGCAGCCCTGCAGATATCCTGGATAGGGACATCCCTGGAAGCAGCCACCGACGCAGCGGTATGGCAGGTAGAATGAGTTCTTATCCTCTGGGAGGCTCCATGCCCGCCAACCTATAGCAGAGATCTGTGCAGGAGGTGACCCACCTGCTTATCGTCCGCTTGGCTGCAGGTCTGCCAGGTGCGGCTTCAGCGTAGGTGACAAACAGCTGGCTTAACCTCTGTCTGAACTTCAGCCGTCCGCCCTTATATAAGCTTAACGCCTTCTAGGGTCCAAAGCAAGTTGAGCCCATATTTGGCCTCCGAGGTGACTGGGGTAGAACACTGGCAGAGTCAACACCTGGTTAAGGTGAACTCCTACACCACCTTCGGAAGGAATTTCGGGTTGGGGCGCAGGACAACTTTGTCCCTGTGGAAGACCAAATAAGGAGATTCGATGGAAAGTGCCTGGAGCTCTCCCATCCTTCTGGCTGACGTGGTAGCCACCAAGAAGGCGGTCTTCCACGACAGATGGGAGATATCGCACCTGTGCACTGGTTCGAATGGCTTGCCCATGAGCTTGGCCAATACCAGCAGTAGATCCCACGGAGGTGGAGGTTCTCGCACTGGAAGGGAAATGTGATCAAGGCCTTTGAAAAAGTGCCAGACCACCTTCTCCTGCGCCACCGACTGCTTCCCGCCCCGCCCGGTAAGCAGAGATGGCTGCCAGGTGCACCTTAAGGGTCGTCGACCGAAGCCCTTGCTGAGAAAGGGACCACAGGTAGTCCAGAATGCTTGCCAAGGAACAGGAGGAAGGGTCCAGGCTCTTTCCCTGACACCAAATGGAGAATCTCTTCCATTTGAAGGCATAGCATTTTCTGGTCGACTCTTTACGGGACGCCAACGACGCCTTTGAGGACCTCGTCGGAAAGACCCAAGGCCTGGAACTCTAGTCGCTCAGGAACCAGGCCGTCAGGTGCAGGGATTGAAGGTCTGGATGGAATACTTTCCCCTGATTGACTGAGATCAGGTCCGAGCAGGCTGGAAGCCGCCTTGGGAGCCTGGAGCTGACACTGAGGAGATCTGGATACCAGGACTGGCAGGGCCAGTCTGGGGCTACCAGAATCACCTGCGCCTTGTCCCTCCTCGCCTTGAGAAGCACCTTGTGGATCAAAGGAAATGGGGGAAAGGCGTAGAAGAGGCCCGGGGTCCACGGCCTCGAGAAGGCATCCCCCTGCAGCGAACCCTGCTGAGGGGGCGGCATGGAACAGTCTCAGCTTCGCATTCTCCCTGGAGGCAAACAGGTCCGCCTGAGGAGTGCCACAATGGGAGAAGAGATCTTGTACTACCTCCGGCAGGAAAGACCACTCGTGAGACGCAGACCCTATCCGGCTTAGGGCATCGGTCAGGGAGTTGGAGGCTCCTGCCACATGAATGGCTAGGAGATCCGCCTCCAGGCTGCGCACGAGAGACCATATGTGGAGAGCTTCCTTGCATAACAGCATGGAGCGTGTCCCGCCCTGGCGGTTTAGGTAGTACATGGTCGTGGTATTATCTGTCTGGACCTGAACCACTTGACCCCGTAGAAATGGAGCGAAGGTGGTGAGAGCTAGGCGGACCGCTCGGAGCTCCAGCAGGTTGATATGGCATCGGGACTCCCGAAGGGACCAGGGGCTGTGCGCTCTGTGCTCCCCCAGATGGGCACCCCAACCCATCAGAGATGCGTCAGTCGATAGACTGTCGGCTCGGGGCGGACTAACGGGATGCCCTCCTGCAGATGTGCCGGAACGGTCCACCACTGGAGAGCGTTCCACATTTCCTGGGTCACTGTCACCAACCTATCCAACGGATTGTAGCGTTGTGACCACTGGTTGGCCAGACCCCATTGAAGGGGACGCATGTACCAACGGACCACGCTGGTGCAGGCCGCCATGAGGCCCAGGAGGCGCAGGAAGTCCTGGGCAGGGCGCGATTGCCCAACCAGAAATGATTGGGCAAAGGAGGAAAGAACCTCGGCCCTGTCCGCCGGGAGCCGAGCTCTGGCTCGAAGAGAGTCCAGCTCTGCCCCATGAAGTGTATCACCTGCTCGCATGAGTTCTGACTTGGCCTCTTTGATGAGGAGGCTAATCTGAGAGCAAACCTGGAGGGCCAGATCTCTGGACCGCCTCCACCTCCGCTCTGGAGGGCTGCAATCAGCCAGTCGTCCAGGTAGGGGTACACCCGACCCTTCCGGCAATCAAGAGGAATGCTGTCACCACTGCCATGCATTTGGTGAAGACCCTGGGAGCTACAGAGAGCCAAAGAGCATGGCCCGAACTCGTAAAGGGATCCCTCCGCTCTGAAGCGGAGGAATCTCTGATGAGACGGACGGATCGGGACGTGAAAGAACGCGTCCTGGAGGTCCAAGGAACAGAACCACATGCCTCGTTCCAAGGATGGGATTATCTGAGCCAGAGTGACCATCCTGAAGGTCCGAGACCTTAGGAACCTGTTCAGGTCGTGCAGGTAGAGAATGGGGCGCCAGCCTCCCGTCCGTTTTGGGACCAGGAAATACCTGGACACAAACCCCGGGTCTGGAGGAGGATCCGCCACCTTCCTGATCACCCTTTCTCGAGGAGCAGGGCAACATCGCTCGGGCGGCTGACAGCTTAGGTTTCAGACCCCGCATCTGGGGGCGACTCGGCCTCGAAGGGAGGGGTCTGCTCGAATTCCAGAGGCAGGTCCTTCCCTACCACCAACGCCCAACAGTCTGTGGTGATAGCGGACCAGGCGGAAAGGAAGTGGCAGAGCCGCCCCCACGGGGAACCCAGGGAAGGGTGACGAGGTTGGGGGCGACACCCCTCAACCAGTCACTGGGCAGGCTTGGAGGAGGGACCAGCCGAGGGACCTCCTGGGCCTTTACTTCCTTGCTTCCTGTTGGAGGAAGCCGCTGGCTTGGGTTTGGGACGCCAAGCGCGAGCCTGCTGGTCCTGTTGCTGGTGCTGTTGGGCCGGTCGTGCTGCAGGGGCCGAAGGACGAAAGGGCTTATGCTATTGCTGACGGTGGCCTTTGTCCCTCTGGGCAGAGGTGACCAAGTCCAGAGTGGCGTTGGACTTTTCGATCCGCTGGAGGTGTCCCTCCACTCCAGGGGCGAAGAGGTCAGTCCCCAAGAAGGGGACGTCCACCAACTTGTGCTGGATATCCGCCGTGAAGGTGGATATCTCAGCCACGCCTCGCGGCGCATGGTCACCGTGCCGCTACTGATCTGGCACAGGAATCACCTATGTCCAGAGCAGTCTGAAGCTGCTGCTTCACCACCGCCCTACCCTGGACCCGCACCTGACGGACCATGGTCTGCAGGTCGGCCGGGAGATGAGGGAGGACCTCATCCGGGGAGTCCATGAGGGCGTGGGAGAAGTGCCATCAGCACGGCCGAGCTGGCCTGTCGAAGGCCGAGGAGGACGAGCGCATACCTTGCGCCCAGCATAGTCCAGCTTCTTGGACTTTTGTCGGGGCTTATCCACGCCCCGAGCGCTTCCGAACGCCTCGAAGACGCTTATCGGTGACTAACCCTCGGCAGAGGGGTGCTCCGAGAAACCGGGCAAAGAGTCCGTGAGGGACCGTGATACTTCCTGGCCATCCTGGCCGAGGGCGCAGGACAGGAAGCAGGCTGCTACCAAAGCTCCAAGGCTGGGCCGACAATGGCCTCAGCCACAGGGAAGGCCTACGTGGGTGAATCCCCTCGGTCCAGTATCTCCATCAGGGGATACTTGGCCCGTTTGGACACGGGCTCGAGCTGCATCCTGGTAGACTCCAAGATGAGCCGAAGCAGACCCATGAAGGACAATGGGCTATCGTCCAATGACTGGCCCCCGGAGGACTCCAGGTCAACCTGCCTGGAGAACAGGGAGGAGTCGTCATCGGACTCCGAAGAGTCTGTGAAGAGCTGCCTCAGGCCTGAGCCACCCTCCACCTGCCGAGGACAGTCAGGAGTGAGGGTGACCGACAACCTGTGGGGCAGGCCATGACCCGACTGAGAATCTTTGGTCAGTGCCCCAGACTTCGGTTGTGGAGGTGGAGGTTCCACCACAATCGGTGGGGCAGCTGGTTTCGGCCGAACAACCGGCCCAGAAATGGGCATCTCGACTGCGGGTGAGCAGTTGCTTCGGTCGCTCGGGCGACAGCCACTTGATGACCGGGATGAATCGAGTCGATTTACTCTGGACAACAATAATTGCCGCTACAAGCGCCTTTCATAACGCAGACGCATTTGCGTCTGAAGCCTCCTCATCCGGAGGAGGGACCGTTGTCGCTGCTTACTTGGTGCAGAGACGAGACCGCCGATGTCGGCGGAAGCGGCTTGCTCGAGATGAAGTCCGAGATCGAGATCCTCGTGTAACCGGGCGGCCTGGAAGGGCAGGGGACATCCGCCTTCCTCGCTCGACACTTTAACTGGGACTGCCGACCAGGCGCAGGCAGATCCCTCGGTCTCCACTGGGGAACTGGCGAAGAGGGGTTGTTGGCTTCACCAGTCGACAACCCGTCCGACGGGTCAAGGAATATCTCTACTGCGTCGACGGGTGTCTCGGCAGGCTGGCCTGACTGGGACGCCGTGAAGCCAGCGGCCTGAGCCGCAACCTCGACCGAAGTCGACGGTCGGCTGTCTGGGGAAGGGGACCTCTCCCGGCCCCATCAACGCCAATGGTGGGACTTACCCTTCGACTACCTCTTCTTGGGCCGAGAGGAATGTCCCGATGGCCCCTCTCCCTTTGTGGAAAGGGACTGGCAAAGCTCCTTGAATGAGGCCGAGTAAGAGGAACTCAAAGAGAGCAGGATAAATGCCGCGGCCGACGAGGCGGAAGATGCGGCCTGGGCTGCCTCCTCCTCGAGGGCGATCATATGCTCGAGCTACTACCGCTGCGGACACCGCCTAACGAGCCTCGATCCGCCTGGACATCTTCTGCCCGCAAGGGCACTCCGGCCAGGATCGATTGGTCCATCGCAGCCGCAGGGATACTAAGACCGTTTAGAAAACTTCAAAACTAGTTTTGGACGAACTCAAGAGATAGGATCCAGTCTAAAACGCAGAGCGCTAAGGAGGGAACCTGAGCTTCCAAGCGGTAAGGAAGATCTGGCGTCATGGGGCGGAGCCGAGAGTTTTACCACCCGGGTGGGTGGGAGGAGCCAGCCTGAAGACCTTCCGGCAAGATTTAAAGTGGCAAGGAACCTGCCAATAAGTGTGGATGAACAACATATCCATGTCCCTAGAATGTAAGATATCCCGTAAGGAGATGCAGGCCACGTCCAATTGGGCCAAGGTTCTATCTCCCAAGAGGACATGATATGCCGAGATGGCCCACATGTGCACCTTTACAGAAAAGTAGCTCAAGCCTTGCTGGTATAAGGAGAGGAGATACTGTAATGCTGAGTTCACTGGACAGGTAAGGGGGGTCCAGATGGTGAGACGAAGCCCACAAATAAAAACGCTTCCACTTCATAGCATAAGTGGAGCGGGTAGAGGGCTTCCTCGCTGAGACAAGGACATCCGCCACGTCTTGGGAAATGCTGTACCTGAATTTGGCTATCTCTGCAGGAGCCAAGCATGAAGGTGCAGAGACCTGAGAACTGGATGAACCAGCCTGCCTTGATCTTGGGACAGCAACTGCGAGCATATTGGTAGTGGAGGTTCCGAGGACAACCGCTGAATTAGTGGGAACCAAATCTGCCAAGGCCATAGTGGGGCGATCAGAATCATTCGGGCCCCCTCTGCCTGGAGTTTCAATAAGACTCTCTGAATAAGAGGAAAGGGAAGGAAGGTGTAAAGAAACCTCCCTGCCCAACAAAGGGAAAATGCGTCAGGCCAGAAAACAACCAGGCATGTGTTCTCACGAGCAGGAAAAATAAAAATCACGTACCTACCGTAATTTCTGATCTTCTCTTGTATCTTCACCATTCATTACTGCTGGGTGTAAGCCAGAGGTGCACACCTGCTATGGGACGTTTATTTTGGGGGGAGAGGAGTCTGTGCTGCCCACGAGAGCGACGCACTACGTTGTGCATGAAGAGCGGCCGTTAGACATCGCAGATTCCTCCTCCATCCCAGTTCTGTAAGCCGGAGAGATGAATAAAAAAATAGAAGAATAAGAGCGAGGCAAGAGAGCCGAGGGATAGTAAAAGGAAAGGAAACAAACTGAAAAAGGAATAAGCCAATACAGGACAGAAAAAGGAGAACCCTACCCTAAGGGACCACAAGGCCTCACTCCTGGAGCGGCTCCTAAGGAGGAATAGATAAGGGAGAGGAACTAAGAACGAAGAAGAAGAGGAGATTGGTGGAGGGGATGCTGGAAAGAGGGAAAAATTCTGCCAAGTTATGAGTTAAACTGGCTTAAGGGTTATCAGCTCGGAATCAAAAAGGCAAGGACGTAAGGATCCCTTCAAACAAAAGTGGCCTAAAGGTTCAACCAAACTGTTTGCACAGCTTGATACACAAAAGTCAGATTTCCTACACCTCTCGCTATCCCGAAGCCCATCACTCAAGCTGAGAGCTCAAAGACTACCAAGGCAGACAATCTGTTCCAGAGGAAGAGTGCCCAACTTAGGAAAGGGGAAAAAGAACCCCACTAGCACACTGCCATGTGTTAATACAGGTGGTGGGGGGACAGGGGGATTGAAGCCCTAAAGGGTGAACAGAGATAGGAAAGGAAACTTGTTCTGACTCCCTGGGAGGAAGAGGCCAAAGAATCAGCCCAATAGTTCCTGAAGGCAATTTTGAAAATGGGCTAGGAAGATTTCGACTAGCACCAGACTGGCATACACAGGACAAGATCCAGAGACACCAGCGAAGTCCGAAAAATAAGGAACAGGACCATTCAAGAACTATTCCTGTTAACTGGTGATTAAACAAACTTGGCCTAAGAAAAACGATGCCAGCAGGGACACCTTCAATGGTAATGAGAAAGAGTTCCCTCAGGAGAAAGATGAAGCTCTACTCACTCTCCTCCCTCTCCAGACTTATGTTACCTCTTCTGAGAGAAGAACGGAACACCCAAAGGCTAGGGGATTTAGTCTCTAAAGGCCATGAAAGGAGGAGGGGGAGGGAGAGCGAGCAGGGCAGAGGGGACAGTCAAGAATGAGGCCCATGAAGGGAAGGTGGGAAGGATTCAGTAATGAATGGTTAAGATACACGAGAAGATCAGGAATTATGGTAGGTACATAATTTTTATATCTTCCATTGTCAATCTTCACCATTCATTATTGCTGGGTGAGTACCAAGCCCCCCAGATGGGACTAACATAACCCTGAGGGAGCAAGACCCTCAGCCTCCTGTTGGTGAGAAACAGGAAGAAGAGACCCTGGCTGTACTAGACTGGAAGCCTAAGGCAGAGGAGAGCTAAAAGGTGTCCCCTGAAGATGAGGGGACAGAGGAAGCCCCTGCAGAAGCCTCCTAGCCCTGGTAGAAAAGAGGCGGGTCCCTCGGTAGGCGGAGAGAATCACCCTGTGCCAGGTCAGGGGTGACAACCTTGATAAACGAAGCCATGCCGTCCGCCTAATACAGATCGCTGTCCCCGCAAGCCTGGAAGCCACCTCACTGGCGCCATAAGATGCCCCTGCTTAGTGCCTTGCCACTGCACCCTGAGCATCCACTGTGGGACCCTCATGTGGAGGTGGGACAAAGGAGTGACAGAGATGGCCGCCATGTGCCCCAGAAGTCTGAGGAAGGTCCTGGTCTGGACCTGAGGGATTACTAGGACTAATCCGGCTATCTCCCGCAGGCCATCTCCTCTCTCTGGAGGAAGAAAAGCCATGCCCTGGACCGAATCCAAGATCGCTCCAGTAAAGACGAGTCTTTGGCTGGGCTCTGGGGAAGACTTTGGAAGGTTCAGGGTGATCCCCACGTCTCGGAACAGAGTATAAGTGTCTCAGAGAGCTTGAAGATGACACATCCTTGACGGGGCCGTGAGCAGCCAATCGTCGAGGTAAGGGAAGACATAATGTCCCTGGCGCCTTAGAGCCGCAGCTACCACTGCCAGACACTTGGTGAAGACCAGAGAAGCGGAGGAGAGGCCGAATGGAAGAACCCGAAATTGATAGTGCTCCCCCTGGAAGTGGAACCTCAAGTACTTCCTGTGAGGGGGGAAAGACCCCGATATGCATATATGCATCTTGCATATCCAGGGAACAGAGCCAGTCTCCCTGGTGCAGCAGAGGAATGAGACCTGGAAAGGTCACCATCCTGAACCTTCGGTATTCGATATAGACGTTTAGAGAACTGAGGTCCAGGATGGGCCGAAGGTCTTGCGTCTTCTTTGGAACCAGAAGAAGTGGGAGTAATACCCCCTTCCTCGCTGCTGCAGAGGAACTGGTTCTATTGCCCTTTTTTGCAAGAGGGTCTGAATCTCTCCTCCTTTAAGGGGGATGTGAGAAGGAGGATACCTGGAGGACCTTGTGGAGTTTCTGGAGGGATCTCTGTGAACTCCAGCGTATGTCCCCTCCTTATAATGTCTAGGACCCACTGGTCCACTGTTATGGAGCTCCATCCCTCCAGATGAAGGGAAAAGCGGAGCCCCCACCACCACCTCCCCTGGTGCCTCCTCTCCTCCTCGGGAGGAGGGGGCTCGAAGGAGTCACTGCGAGTTGGGGTGGGCAGAGAGGCTGGGGAGGTCTGTGGGCCTCGAAAAGGAGCACTCTAGGATGCTGGTCGCTGGCTTTCCTCTTGAAGTCGCCTCTCTGACCTGGCTGACTGCTACGGGCTTGAGGGCCTAAGGGCTTACCGAAAGGCCGACGTCTAGCGCGTTTCTGGTCCACTCGCTACATCTGTCGGACGGACCAGCTAGACTTGCCAGACTCCTGGAGATGAGAAATGAGAGCCTCAGTCTCCTGCCCAAAGAGGACTGAACTCTGGAACGGGAGGTCCCGGATTCTGGACTGCAGATTCTGGTGAAAACCTGAGACTCTCAACCAGGCATGGCGCCGGAGACAGACACCTGCCGCTGCTGTATCCGCAGTGTCGTACGAGGCACGAAGGATACGTATGCCCACGTCAGAGCCCAATTTGAGAATATCCAGGAGCTCCATCTTTTGAGTGGAGTCTGGTAAGCCATTGGTCAGCTCTTGTCCCCTCTCCCAAAGCGCATTCTGGTACTGGACCATATGTGTGAGGAAGTTCAGGGAGCGAATGGAGCAGGAGGAGGCAGAGTAGACCTTCTTGCCCACCTGGTCCAAAAAACAGGATTCCTGGTCAGGAGGCTGAGAACTGATGCTTGGGCTGCTTGGATTTGTCATGAGCAGCCGTGCTAAGCAAAGAATCTGCCTGAGGGTGTTCTGCCAAAAAAGGCTCATCCCTCGGGGCCTTGTACAGCCTATCTGACTTCTTTAGAACTGCCAGGACTGATGCTGGGTGCTTCCAAGTTATCCTGGTGAGGTCTTGGAAAGTGTCCACCAAAGGAGGCACCTCAAGAGGCTTGGGCTCTTTCTGCCTCAGGTAACGGGCCAGTCGTCAGCATTCCGGATCCAGATCCTCTGTCTCCCACTCAGAGGTATGGATGTGCCTCATGACATCCTTAAAAGTTGGATCATCAGGAGGCATTCAGGGTTGGTCCTTATCCCCAGGGGAACCCCTAACACCTGGTTAAGACGAGAAGAGGAAGAAGACGACCTGCTACTAGGCCGGGAGGAGCCTCAGCTGCGTCTTGGACTACCCTCACTTGAGCGTTGGTGAGTAACCGACCGACGTCGGCTTCGGGACAGATGACGGAGCAGTGACTGACAGCAGTCTGGGGACCGGTGTCGGGAAGAGGAGCAAGCCTGCTTGGAATAAGATCTAGGCTGGGACCGATGATGGCTACCCAACTGGGAAGGGTGCCAACGACGGTCCCCAGAATGGGACCAGAACGAGCGCCCAAAGGAGAGCGGGGATTAGGCCGCTCGGGGTTCTTCTCCTGCGGACTGATGGGTAGACCCTCGGGCTCCTGGTTGTCTGGCTGATCAGGAACCGGTGTCGGGTCCGGCTTCAGTGGAGTCTCCTCCTTCTTCATCCGACTCCACCAGAAGGAGAAGAGTTCCTGCAGCTCCTCCTTGTTGTATACAGAAACTGCCGTCCCTAACAAGGGGACCAGAGAAGCCGGAGGATCCGGCACGGTATCAGCAGAGGAATCCCCTGAAGAGTCTGTGGGGTGGAAGATCTAGGGCCCGGCAACGGAACCTTAACCGGCGCACCCTCCGCAGGCGTGTCTTCCACAGCAAGAACCTCAGACGGCATCTGTGCTTTAGCCGGCATCTGTTTTCAAGAGGCCAGAACCGGGGGGGGGGCCCTCCGAAGAGGGTTTGGCCTGGGTGTCTGGATCCTTAGTGTGTTTCCCCAAACTGGGTGAAGCTGAGGCCTTCTTGGGTGGGGCAGAGGCTTGTGCCAAAGAAGCTTTTGAAGTGCCCTTCTGGACAGAAGGGACGCGCAGCGGCGCAACCTTAGGTTTGGAGGGCTTCTTCCCTGAAGTTCCCGCCTTGACTGAGATCGGATCCTTGGCAGGAAGGCTAGACTTGGAGGAATCCTCCTTGCGAGGATGCTTCGCGTGGTTGGGGGCGCCCAAGCCGGGAAAAGACAAGGCATTCCTGGGAGGAGAGCGGGAACGGGACCGGTGATGAGACCGGCTACGGTCCATGTCTCGGGACTGCTTACAGAACTCGTCCTGATGCTCTCCCTTGTCCATGAGGGTTGCAGAACATCCATTTGTTGTTCTAACAGGTGGGCTTTGAGGGCCTTCAGGTGTCGGAAGCGCGTCCTGCTGGTGAAGATCTTGCAAGCTGCACTGTCGTGGTCTGGTCCCAGGCAGAAGACGCACTTCGCATGGCTGTCCTTTGATAGGATCTGGCGGCCACAGGCTCACAAAGTCTCCTTAGGCCCGGAAGAAGAGACCGATGATAGCGAAGACATAAGACGGACGAACTGCAAAGGCGAGGAAAATATTTTTTTTTGAACATTTCTAAGAAATTCGCTGGAACTGCTGGAAGCAAGCGCCAAGATTTTCCCAACGCGAGCAGGTCGCGGCAGGAAACAAACTGAGGTGGACATGACATGGTGGTGGGGGAAGGGGCGGTCCCTGCTGGGTACTGCTAGCTAAGTTTTTTCCTGGTTGGTCCGAAGGCCTGCGGCGTTAGTCCTAATGGTTATACCCTGCTGCAAGAGCTCCCACTCAAAATAAGATCCACTGATCTTAGTTTTGGAAAGGATTTGAAGTTGAGGGCTAGGCCCAGACTCTATGCCTCCAGAACCCACTTTTCTGTGGTGATGATTTTCTAAGTCTGAAAGTAGTGAGTCAGCCTGCCCCCTACTGGTAATGGGGAGGCGACCCTGACACATCAGGGAGTCTGCTTTGCCAGGGCTGTAGCATGTGGGGTGTGATCCCCTCGTCTACAGCCCCTACTGCCCCTGCCATTAAAGTAACTTCTTTGTTGCTGGTAGGCCAGGGTAGACTGGGCTTGGAAGAAAGGCCTATCATAGCCCCTTACTTCTACCTCACCTGTGACCTATAGGAGGTTGAGGCCTTCTTTTTTTGCAGTGTTGCTCTTACAGATGGTCTTGTACTCATCCACCTTTTTCATGTACGCCTCTGTTTTGTCCCCAAACAGGGAGTTATTTTCCACCGGGAAGTTCATGGCCTTAGCCTGGGCATCCTGGGTCAGGTTTGTGGCTCTAAGCCAGGCAAACCTTCTCAGGGCTACTGTCAGGACCATCCACCTGGCTGCGGTATCACTGGCATCTACTGACATATGAACTTGATATTTTGTGGCTTCCAGAACACATCTGGCTGTCTCAGTTAAATCAGCAGTTAGCCCAAGTGACACAGCAAAGGCCGATGGTACATTGATAAGGTAGAAAAAGAAATGGGCAGACTGGATGGGCTTTGAGGTCCTTATCTGCAGTCAACTTCTATGTTTCTATGTTTTTTGAAAGACTCGGCTCTGGAGATTTCAAAACCTTTAGCACATTTGCTTAATATGAGCTTAACCCAAGGTATTTTCCCTTGTAAGTAGAAAAGTGCTAAAGTTATCCCTATGTTTAAAGGTGGAGATTCCTCTAACCCTTTGAATTACGGGCCCATTGCTTTATCATCCATCATATCCAGACTGCTGAAGCGTTTAGTCCACTCACAACTAATGAACTATTTAGAGCATTACAAAAGATTAACTAATGCACAATATGGGCTTAGAAAGGGTAGGTCCACGGAGTCCACGCTCCCAGACTTTTCTGACCAATTGGTTACTCTCTTGGGAGAGAGGCGGTCCGTGGGCGTGGTCTTTGTGGACCTGTCCAAAGCCTTTGACTTAGTGGAACATAGCAGACTCCTGATCTGCCTGAAAGCAACTGGTATAAACAATAAATCCCTAGAATGGTTTAGAGCATGCCTAGAAAACCGTCTCCAATTGGTATTTATAGGAAACCTAAGCTCTAATCTAGCCCCCATAACCAGGGGCGTACCCCAAGGTTCTTTATTGGGTCCCCTGATGTTTTTGATCTACATGAATGGTCTCCCCAGATTCGTCCTCTGCTCCCAAATAACGCTATATGCCGATGATACTGTAATAGTTGCAGAGGCGTTTGACTCCAAAGAAGTGGAGTCTAAACTCCAGGTGGACTTAGACAGGCTGAAGCAGTGGTTCGAATCTGGGGCACTACTCATGAGCCTAAAGAAGACACAATGTATGCTCTTTTGCTCAGATAGGAGAAGTAAAACAAATTGACATAACACACTTGAGAGTAGGACTAGAAACGGCTGGACTCTAATTCAAGTGCAGAGTTATAGATACCTGGGCATGGAATTCAACCAATATTTAAGTTTTGAGACCCACATTGATTCTCTAGTAAAAAAAAAAAAAAAAAAGTAGGAAGTAAGCTGGGAGCCATGAAACAGGTATCCCATTGTCTAACTAGGAAAGATCGAATACTAGTGGCCAACCAATTATTAGTCCTTTTGGAATATGGTAGCCATATTTTCAAAATAGCACAAAAAAATAACTAAGCAGATTTGATGTGATTTATCATAAAACTGCTAGATTTGCTATGTCATTTTGATATTCATCACTGTGCACTTTACAGTGAACTAGCCTGGAGTTCTCTTCAACGTACAAGATGCCACAAACAGGTTACACTACTTTTTAGGAGCTTGAGGTCTGGAGAGCCAAGTAGATTGGTAAATTCAATTGAGCGGCCAAATCATAATTATTCCCTGAGGGATAACTACTTGCGTTAAAGATTCCCAAGGTAAGAAACCGATATGGGGAAAATGTCCTTCAAATATCAGGCAGCAAGGACTTGGAATAGCTTCCCCAGTCAGTGGAAGGACTTATGATCTATTAATATATTTAAACAAATTTATTAAATCTAAACTGCATGTTTGTTGCTGCTATTAGGGGTCAGAGGTTGTAATAATGTATATAATTCGCACCATGTTGACTGTCTTGTTATAAGTTATAAATTTGTAAATAACTGTGCATTTTTTAGTCACTTTCCTGTGCTGAAATTTATTATGTAACCTACAGGACTGTCATGAAAACAGGGCTTCTTAGGCTCTATGGTAAAAAATTGCCTGTATAAATAAAGTTGTTTTACTACTACTACTATGAGGTGATAAACTCCTGGTCAGGAGAGACCTCCAGTTCAATTGGTTTGTCTTCATCATCGTCCTCCTCATATTCCTCAAGGGAGGGGTCCAGTACCATTGGAACAGAGCACTGAACCGTAGTCTGAACCGATGATGGAACCGGCAGTACCCGGTGCGGTTGAACTGGTAGCAAGCCTAGACTTCCTACAGTCTGTAGGGTGTGTAATACTTCTAAGACCTGAGCCACTGCTTCTGCTGTCAGTGACACTGACGTGGGTACCAAAGGCTCTGTTGCTTTTCCAGATGGAGGTTCGGTATGTTTAGTCGTATGTTTTTTCTTGAGCAGAACTGGTTCCTTCAATGGTTCTCCAGGCCTCTTAGGCTTAGACGTTTTGCCTTTGTCAGAGGTGGTTGGTTCAGCATCTTTTGCCATTTCTTTATTTTAATCTGGAATAGGGTCACTCTGATCCAGTGGAGAGGTCAAAATGTCCTCGAAACGCTACAAGTGCTTTTCAACAGTATTAGTGGGGAAAGTTTTAGAGATGTCACGGTCAGCTGAGAAATATGAAAACCCCAAACAAAATAAACACAGTTCATCAGCCTTAGCAAAAACTTCCCAACACTTGGTACAGTTTTTAAACCGGGTAGGCCCCGTCTTTTTCTTAGGCTTATCGAACATAAACACAGTAAATAGTTATAAAATATAAAGAAATGGAAATTACGTACCTACCATAATTCTTGAACTTCTTGGACGAACTCTCCACC
Organism: Neoceratodus forsteri; assembly: GCA_016271365.2. Lineage (NCBI taxonomy): Eukaryota > Metazoa > Chordata > Ceratodontiformes > Ceratodontidae > Neoceratodus > Neoceratodus forsteri. Next base: position 484,068,758 of record CM028130.1, read on the forward strand.
ACTCATTTACAATAATGGGATCTCCGACGGAGGCGCTAAGACCCAGCGGGAGCAAACTTTTCAAGAGGGTCGGCGTCAGAGGTGGAGCTCTGAGGAAGCAGACTGCAAGCAGTGACTCATGTGGTTTAAGACTACCTCGGCATTGACCCTCCAACCACCTCAGTACCCCCCCCCGAGAAGGTGCACCGTAACTAACCTAGAGGGACTAACCTAACAAAATTGGACATAAGATAGTCCAAATGACCCATGTAAGAAGAGTCAACAATAGAGTCTTCACAGACCAGCCATTGAGGGAGTGAAGACCAAAAACAGAGACGTGAGCTCGGGAGATGGTGGGTGGGCGTGTGAATGAGTGGTGGAGACTTTGTCCAAGAAGATCAAGAATTATGGTAGGTACGTAATTTCCATACGTTCCTGGACATAAAGTCTCCACCACTCATTCACACTAATGGGAGAGTACCGAGCTAATAATCCGTGGCTGGAAAAACTAAGAGCTCACATACTTAGGACCGAAGTCCGTTAACAATAGTTCTACCAAACGGCAGATGTCGTCTGGCATGGACATCCAAAGCATAATGCTTAACTAAAGTATACACTGAGCTCCATGTAGCCACACTGCAAATATCTGCAATGGGCATGTTGAGGCTTTCCGCCAGAGATGCTGCGACTGCTCTAGTAGAGTGAGTGTGTACACTGCCTTCCAGCTTAACCTGTGCCATAGAATAGCAGTAGTGGAGGCATGCCACCAGCTATGCTGAAATGCACCAAACAGCGACAAGTTGACCCAGACGGGTCTCGCTGAAGGAAACTAACAGTTGTTGAGCCTTGCGAATTTCTTTTATTCTATCCAGATAGAATCGCAGTGCTCTCTTAACATCCAAAGAATGAAGGGTACATTCCCCTTCATTCTGAAAATTAGCAAATTAGGTAGGCAGGAATAAAGGATTGTTTAGATGAAATTCTGAGATAACCTTAGGGAGAAACTTAGGGTGAGTCCTAAGAACTACTTTGTCCTTGTGAAATACAGTATGGGGTCCGTGACCACAGCATGTATTTCAAAAACTCTACGGGCTGAGGTGATGGCCACCAGGAAGGTTTTCCAAGTGAGGAACTTCAACTCACAGGTAGCTAAAAGGCTTAAAAGGTTTCCAAGTGAGCATGTCTAGCACAAGGTTAATGTCCCAGGCTGCGAATGGACGTCTGATAGGGGGTCTGGTATGCAGAATACCCTGAAGAAACCACTTAACTACAGGTAACTGAGCCAGAGATAAGAAATGTACCGGCTCATGATAAGCTGAAATGGCACACAGATGAACTTTGACTGTAGAGTACTGTAGACCCTGAATTTGAGAGGTCTAAAAGGTACTCCAAGACACTATTTGGTGGGCAGGAAAAAGGGTTCAAAGAGGATTTGCATACCTGAGAGAGAAACGCTTCCATTTGGCTGTGTAAGTTTTTCTAGTGGTTGGCTTTTGCGTGGCCAAGAGAATATTTGAAACCCTATGGGAAACACTGAACCTATTCATCTCTCTCTCTTCAGGAGCCAAGCATGAAGGTGAAGTGCCTTCAGATTGGTATGGACCACGGGACCTTGGGTCAGCAGGTTCGTCTGAACGGGAAGTGCCGTCGGGGGGGGGGGGGTTACCACAGACTGCTGAGCAGCAGGAGCCATATCAGTCGAGGCCAAAAGGGGGCAATGAGAATCATTTTGTCCCCAAGACTCAAATTTGAGAAATACCCTCTGAATTAGGGAAAGAGGAGGAAAGGCGTTATAGAAAGTGTTTTGTCCACTGCAGCCTGAACACATCCTGTCAGAAAATGCCAGGTCCTGGATTTCTGGAACAGAAGAGGCAGTTTTGCGTTGAGTGGGGATGTAAAAAGGTCCAGGTCTGGTGTTCCCCACTCTTTGAAGAGTGACTGAGCGACGGCTGAGTCGAGGGACCACTTGTGTGGATCTGTCTCCATTCTGCTGAGACTGTCTGCCAGTTCATTCTGCACTCCTGGCAGGTAAATCGTGTGGATTAGAGCCTTGTGCTCCAGGCACCACTCCCACACTCTCATAGCTTCCCTACATAATGGGTAAGAGTGTGCACTGCCCTGTTTGTTGATGTAATACATCACTGCTTTGTTGTCCGTCTGAAGGAAAATGTTCTTGTGACAGAGTATGTCCTTCAAGGCCTGGACTGCATAGAGGACGGCTCTCATTTCCAGGATGTTTATGTGAAGCTGGGACTCATCCCGAGTCCATGTACCCTGGGTGTGGAGATTCTGGCAGTGAGCTCCCCAACCCATCAGGGAAGCATCCGTGGTAATGGAGATCTGATGATCCAGAGGAGCAAAGGGATGCCCTTCCAGAAGGTTGTCTTCCTGTGACCACCAGGTGAGTGACCTCTTTAGAGGTTCTGTCACCTTGATGGGAAAGGACTGAGGGTGAGTGGTTGGGGACCACTGAGTACTGAGCATCCACTGAGAGGTTCTCATGTGGAGATGAGCTAGGGGCACAGTGAACACCGAGGATGCCATGAGACCCAGCATCCTTTGCATCGAGATAGCCCGAACCGAGCTGTTTTCTCTGATATACCAGGCCATCTGAAGGATATCGCTCCTTCTGTCCTCCAGGAAAAAAGCCTTTGCACAGGAGGTGTCCAGAAGAGTTCCTATGAAGAGAAGTTTCTGGGAGAGCTGTAACTGCGATTTGTTTAGATTTTGCAGGACTCCCATAGACGTGAGGAAGTCTGAAGCCGTAGCTACAGCGTCCAGTGTTTCTTGTCTGGAGGACTTGCTAGGAACCAGTCATCCAGATACGGCAAAACTTGAATTCCGATTCTCCTGAGATGCGCTGCGAGAATTGCACAACACTTTGTAAAAACTTGCGGCGCCGAGGATAGCCCAAAGGGCAGGACTCAACTGATGATGTTGACCCAACGTCACAAACCTCAGGTATTTGTGGTGCTTTGGTTATATAAGAATGTGTTGGTAAGCATCCTGCATGTCCAGGGAGGCTAGCCAATCATGCTGATGCAGCAAAGGTAGAAGGGTACCTAGAGATAGCATCTTGAACTTTTCCTTGTGAAGAAATTTGTTTAACTTTCTGAGATCTAGAATGGGACGCAAGTCGCCAGTTTTCTTTGGAACCAGAAAGTAATGGGAGTAGAATCCTGTGTTTCGTTGATCCAGCGGAACTACTTCTACTGCCCTGTTGTCTCGAAGGCCTTGTACCTCGGAAGCAAAAAGATTTGACTATACTGTCAACAGCTTGGGCTGCCGTACGGGGGAATAATCCGGAAGGATTTCTAAAAAGACTGAGCAAGTACCCCTTGCGGATTATCCAGAGGACCCATTTGTCTGATGTTATAGATTTCCACTGGTTGTAGAACTGAGTCAGACGTCCTCCCACCGCTGAGGAAGAGTCCCCCTCGGACAGTTGAGGCGGGACCTGGGAAAGAAACTCAGAAGGTGGCACTGGGCGCTTTGGGGCCTTGTGCCTTCTGCCGAGTTTTCTTTTGCGGCGTAGGGGTTTGGTTTTTGTTAAAACCTCCTCTGCCTTTGCCCCAAAAGGACTGACGGTTGTGAAACTGACGCTTGCTGGCACCCCCCTCCCCGAGAAGGGGCGGGTGGTCGTCGAGCTGTCTTAATGACCAACCTAGTCTTCTGTGTGGCCTCCATAGCTTGTTCCATTTGGGGCCCGAACAGATACATATCGAAGGGTAAAGCTATGACCGCTGTTGGGCATCATTCGTGAAGCCCGAAGTACATAGCCAAGAGTGGCGACGGGTACAAATGACCGCCACTGCCGCTCGAGAAGCAGTATTAAAAGCGTCCATTGCGGCTTTAACCTGTTGGTTATTGGACTCGATACCCCTGGTTATGGTCTGAAGTAGCTCTGAATTAGTTTCCGACTCAGGCAGAGCTTCTACCATTTGTTTGGGAGAATGCCAAAGGACATACTCATATTGAGAAAAATAGCCCTGGTAGCTGGCAGTATGCATACCCAGGGTGGAGGCAGCAAAGACTCTCTTACCTAAGGTGTCTATCTTGCAAGATTCTATGTTTATTGGCCAGGCTGTAGATGCCTGAGGGAGGACGGCCTTATTCTCTGCTAAGACTACAATGGGATCAGCAAAGGCTTGTGAGGCCAATATGGGTCGATCCTTGGGAGGAGCATACTTCCTATCTATGAACTTAGCCATGGAAAAGGATGAGAGCAGGACTGGTCCATACCATCTGAGAGCGAGTTTCGAAAGATGGTTGTACCGGAGGAGTTAAATCCATAGGGATCTCCGGGACATGTAGGTATTGGAGTCTTAAAAGCTTCCCAGGATCGATTTCTGTAGTCTGGAGAGAAAGAGAGGAAAAAAAATTTTTCAGCAGAGACTTAAAGGAAAGGTCTTCGACCACAGGCTCTGCAGCATGATTGATCCCTGCTCCTTCAACATCATCACCCAGCCGAAGATCTGGGTCAGGCTCAAAATCATCTCCTGACAGTCCAGGGGGGTACTGTATGGACAGGAAAGGAGTGAAAATCAGAATGGAAATTAGAAGAGGAAAGGATCGGACTGGAAAAGCCTTGGAGGCTGGACCAAGCATCAGTGCCGACGAACACGGCGCTGAACACATGGAAGTCAGTGCCATCTGAAACAGCCCAGTACCCGACGCCGACATAGGCCACACGCCGAAGGAGCCTGCGGCGCCACAGATGGCGCCGCCAGGCTCCCCCATGCCACGGTCCGCGCCAAGAGAGTCCCAAAGTTCCGAAAACTGCGATTTGAGGCGAAAGAAGGGAAACTGGCACGAGATTGAGGCATCGGTGTGGCCCCCTGCGCTGCAGCCATTTGGGGGGGGGGGACAGCCGAGCACAGAGTCGACGGCACCAAAGAAGGCGCCGCGCGACTAGGAAGGTCCAACCACCCTACCCACTCCCTCGAGTGGCCCAAAGGCCTCGGAGTGACCGGGTCAGGCAGCTGGACAAACCTCCGAGCCCAATGCTCCATAAAAGCAGCCCACTGGTGAAACCATTCATCAGAAGCCCCTCCAAAAGGCGGGGACGGGCTCTGATGTCGAAGAGGTCAGCCACCGGAGACTGAAGCTGGCGACTCCGAGAGGGGAGGAGACCGGCGCCTGACCCCAAATGACTGACCGTCAACACGCAGACATTCCAGAAGGGGAACTCGAGTGATGCCTTCTCTTCTTTGACTTCTGTGCCGAAGAAGAGCTCGAGGCTGAATGGTGCCGAGAATGGGACAGTTTCTTTTTATGCTTTTGGAGGGACCGCCCATGTCCCTGAGCACTGGACCGTTCGTTGTCAGACCTACCCTCCAGAGAGGGCGGCGGACCGGACCCAGCCCGGGCTGACTGAACAGCTTTCATAGGAAGTCTCTGTACCGTCACCTGACCTGCTCGTGGTAGACTCCGGAGGGCTGAAGACTTCTTTCTTATAATTGATAAAAAAAATTAATTGGTATTTGTTTGAAGAAAAATTACAAAAACTGAAAACCATGCTGCTAGTTTGAAGTTTGACTCCTGGCAGGCCAGCACTGTTGTCACTGAAGCGCACTCTACGGCGGGGGAAAAAAGGAACTGAAGCGGTTGGAGGGTCGACGCTGAGCTAGTCTTTACTGCACGAGCCATGGCTTGTAATACTGCTTCCTCGTGGCTCCACCTCTGACGCCACCCTCTTGAAAAGTTTGCTCCCGCTGGGTCCTAGCGCCTCCGGCATAGATCCCATTAGTGCGAATGAGTGGCGGAGACTTTATATCCAGGACGATCTTAGCTCAGTTCTCACCAAATTAAGACAGTAGCAAGAAGGCAACAACAGTTCACATAGGGTAGCGGTCAGTTCCTGAACTGAAAATGAACCGCTAACTTGTGAAAAATAAACCAAAGTCCCAAATAAATTAGTAGGATCCCAATTTAAGTTCTAAGAATGATTTTAAAAAGTAAAATATGAACAAACAAATATAGCTGGTTCCTTGTCGGTTGCGAGGAACCGAAAAGGAACCACTAACCAAGGTAAAATAACCAAAAAAACTAGCACTAACCATAAATATAAAGTAAAGGCAGCAGAAATACAAAGAAATAAAAATGGTTTTACTTTTTTTTTTTTTTTTTGATGAAAATAAATGAAACTCAGTGATGCTGAGGAGCAGTCTCAGAGGCGTCTTACTAGGCAGGTGGAGAATGAAATCTGAGCGTTACAGAATGCAGCAGTTGGTAAGGGAAGCAGTTTGAATGGCGGCATGAGCCAATATATGTTTCATCATTTGCTTAAGTTCCATTTCTCTCAGAAGCAGTTCAACACAGGAGGCTGACTGCTACAGTTAAATCAAACTGAAGAATTCCTGGGGTTAGAATCTGAAGTTCTGTTTATCCACGGAAAATGTATAGCACAGGTGATCACAGTGCCAGCTTCCCCACAATGCTCTGCAAATGTGCCTAAACCCTGCCATGGAGGGACCATCATGGAGGTGAGAGGGTAGATCATACTCCATTTTTATTCAATCCTTGGCCTCTAACGTGAGACTGCCAACAAGGGTGTCAATTAATGCCATCTGTGTTAGCGGGTTTATGATGTGGACACCTGCCCACTGGGAACTGGACTGAGACCAGTACAACTCATTTCACTCAGGTCATTTAACAGCCCTCAGGCAAGAATGGCTTCTGGTCACTACCAACCTGTGGTGGATTTGAACCAGTGACTTACAGGTGAAAGGCATCTTAACCTTCTACCAATCCACTAAGTCATCCAGTTCCCCATGAGCGTTATTCCTTGTATAACTTCACCATGTCACAAAGAAGTAACAAAATGAAGGTTCACTGGACTGCGACAATCAATGTTACTTCTGACTAAACAAAGAATGAAATGCCTAGGAAGGCTCCGGAGATTCACAGCACTGTCTCTCAGTCGATCTGATGAGCAGATGACTGCAGGAGAAAGAACTGAGTGGAGGGGCTGCTCACCTTATATAGGCGGCATCGACGTATGTCAACATTGGTGGCCCCAGCTACTAAAAGTTTCCGCGTGGTCTTGATGCAAACAGCTTACAATGCCAAATGTGTGGCACTATGGAAGGAAATGTCTTCAAAGAAGATCATCTGACAACAGATAGGAGCCGACACAAAACAAAAATTTAATTTCAGTAGTGCATAAATTAAAAATATATCATAGGCAAAATGTAATAAAAGGCAAATAAAACAAATGTTACGATTTAGGGCTCTAGGTAAGCCCACTTGTAACACTGTTTACCTGTCCCTGTTTCCAGCACTCTCTGAAGATTTTCCAGTTGTTCTTATCACTTGGATCATGCAGACAGAGGAGTCTGCCATCGCACTGCCAGGAGTGAGACGTATTTGGGTCCAGCACACTCAATCCCATCACAGTCTCCTTCACCTCCTTTTGAGTCTCTGCAGAACTGGTCGTCTTCTTTACTGGATCACTAGTCTTCTTGTTCTCTACAACTGATGCAATGATGTGATCCAGAAAGTTTGGCAGGCCGGCTTTCCCTTTGCCACCCTAAAAATGAACATCCAGTTAATCCTGACTTGCCATTTCAGTGCATCTGGGGAAGGGGCAATCATCCATAACATGCTCAAAAAAGCTCAGCAGCCTAGCGGCAACACACCTTCGGACACCTGGACAGTGTGTCTATACACCTTTTGTGTGCCATCTGCAAACCCTATAGTAGGGCCCCTGAGGTTTCGCCCTCCAGTCCCAACAAGTTCCAGGTGACAGGAAATGAAAATTACGTACCTACCGTAATTCTTGATCTTACTGTATACCTTCACCATTCATCACTGGTGGGTACTACGCCGGAGGAGCAAGGACTCCGCGGGAAGCTTTTTAGCTTTAAAAGCTTTCTCCATCCTAGGAGGAGGAGCCAACGTCAATAACTGTGCCACCCTCAAGGCTGACACTTTGCATGGCGTTCGGAGGTTGGCCATTAACTGACGCTGGCCCCTCCAACACCTCAGTTCTGCTCACCGCAGAATAAACAGAGATAGAGGAAACAAGGGTAGGAGGGTAGGGCAAGAGAGCCCAAGGGACAGGAAAAGATATACACTGAAAAAGGAAAGAAGCCGATCAGAAGAGTAGAGGTTGGTTCCTAGCAGGTTTCTGTGGGCTGGACCCCAACCCCTGGGTGGGCTAGGGAAGGAAGAAGAAAAGAAAAAGAGGGTGAAGAAAAAAAGGAAGGGGGAAGGAGACGGAGGGAGAGGATGAGCATCCACTTAAAGTGTTTCAGAATTCCATGTGGGCCAAGAGGGAGCTTAAATCCCTCATCAACACCTTCTTCTTGCTTGCTTCCTCTTTTTTTTTTTTTTTTTTTAAACAGGGAAAGAGCCTATGATGAGGTGGCTGAACCTAAGAAAGTATTTGCCCAGGAGGATTACCCCCAAACTGGCAAGAGGTGTGACAGGATTCAAGTAACAGACAGTCCAGAAGCCAACCCTAGGCCCAAGGGGGGGACATGATCTCAGTCTGCTCCTTCTCTACCTCCCCAAGGCCGGAAGGTGAGAAAGAAAAATTACTCACCTTAGTAATTGTGTTTCTTCTACTGGAGTCTTGCTGTATCCTGACAATCTGCAACTAGCTCCAGCCTTTAAACTGCCCCGGAAAGTATAGGGTTAATTTTCTATGCAGTGCATAGAACGTTGAGCTCAAGCTTGGTTGAGGTCTCCGTCTGCAGCACTTTGAAACCCAACCGTCAGATTCTTAAGAGCAAACACTCACTAACTATACTATGTGGAAATTGTAAAATTTTTAACTTGCCAACTGGCAACAGAAAGTTTTGGATTCCCAAGGAAGACTCAAGTCAGGAAACCCAAAACCAACACCTATCCAAAATAAAGATTATACTACAAAGCACCCAGAAACATGGAGGGTGTGCTGAAGACACCCCTTGGGTGCAACACTGCACCTGCCCACCACTTCCCAAAAACAGGTTCTGAGAGAGGAGGCAGGGAGGGAGGTCGGAATACAGCAAGACTCCATTAGAAGAAACACAATTACTAAGGTGAGTAATTTTTTCTTCAAACAACATGAAGTCTTGCTGTATTCTGTCCATCTGCAGACTACCAAGCAGCACCTCCATGGAGAAGGAGGGAGATAACCTACTTTGGGAATAGGCTCTGAAGTACTGCTGTGCCAAACCGAGCCCCACTCCTAGCCTGCATATCCAGAGAGTAATGCTTGGTAAAGGTATGGACTGTTTTCCAGGTGGCTGCTTGACAAATTTCTAACAGAGGAATATCCCTGGCAGCAGCCAGGGAAGCAGCTGTACCTCTTGTAGAGTGAGGCCTCAGGCCTGAGGGTGGAATTTTTCCCAGTTTCTCATAGCAGAATTGTATACAAGACACAATCCACCTGGCAATAGTTCTCATGGTAGCAGGTTTACCCTTTCCCACTTCCCCATAAGTGAGGAACAACTGGAGGGAATCAAACCTGTGACCCTTGGGACACTATGTAGTAGTTAACGGCTCTTTTAACATCTAAACTGTGTAACCTCCTCTCTCCTGAGAAAGAATGATCAGTGAAGAAGACAGGGAGAGACAGACTGATTCAAGTGGAAGTCAAACCACTTTGGGCAAGAACCTCCTATTGGTTCTAAGGACTGCTTTATCTCTATGAAGAGAGATAAAATCAGGTTCCACTGACAGGACTTGCAATTCACTGATATGACTGACAGAGGTAATGGCTACCAAAACACAGTTTTCCAAGTCAAGTACTTAAGCTCTGCTGAGGACATAGGCTCAAAAGGAGGTTGCATAAGTTGAGCAATGCAAACATTTAAGTCCCAGGCAGGAGCAGGATCCCTGAAGGGAGGATTGGTATGAAGCAATCCCTTGAAAAATTTGCAGAACACAGGATGAGATGATAGTAAGGAAGGCTTCCCCGATGACAGAAAAGCAGAAACAGTTGACAACTGTACCTCGAGAGTAGCTGGTCTGAGGCCTAGGCCATTAAGATGGACCATATAATCCAGAACTGTAGGCAATTCAGCAGTGTCTGGAGAGATATGCTTCTTGGAACACCAAATGCTGAATCTTTTCCATTTGGAGTAATAAGTTTTTCTAGTGGAGGGCTTTCGAGAGGCTTTGAGAATATCCAGAACCCCCTGAGACAGATGCAAATCTGCAAACTCTAACTCTTCAAGAGCCATGCCTTGAGATTGAGACCCCGAAGATTGGGGTACCAAATCCTCTCCTGAGAGGAGGTTAACAGGTTGTAATTCCTGGAAAGAGACAGGGGAAGATGGACTGCTAGAGACAGCAACAGACGGTACCAAGGCTGTCTGGCCCAGTCTCGAGCAATCAGAATCACTTTGCAAGATTGTGACCTTACCTTGACTAGAACCCTGAATAGTAGAGGAAAAGTAGGCAAGGCATACCAAAATGTTCCTTCCCAGTTCAAAATCAGAGCATCTAGAGGGACTGAACCCAAGACTGGGGGTCTGCAACAAAACAGAGGAAGTTGGCGATTGTCTGGGGCTGCAAAGAGATCTAGCTCTGGAGTGCCCCACCTTGAAAAAATTACTTTCAACACCAGGGGGTCCAGGGACCATTCGCGATGGCCCTGAGAGATTCTGCTCAGTGCATCTGCCAGCACATTGTCCTTTCCTGGGAGGCGGACTGCTATCAGAGAGGTCTGCAGGGAATAAGCCAGGGACCACAATTTCATGGCTTCCGTGCACAAGGCCGTAGACCGAGTGCCTCCCTGCTTGTTGATGTACCACATGGTAGTAGTGTTGTCTGTTCTGACCTGAACCACTTTGTTCTGCACAGACAGAGAAGGCTTGCAGGGCCAGAAAAACTGCCCTGAGTTCCAGGAGACTGATATGGAGAAGGGACTCCCTGAGGGGACCATAGTCCCTGGGCTGTGAGAGCCTCCAGATAAGCTCCCCACCCCAAAAGGGAAGCATCCGTGGTAAGAACCACCGAATGAGACTGAGTGACAAATGGGACCCCTTGCCTTAAACTGTCCTGATCCTGCCACCATTGAAGAGCTTGGATCAGTGTCAGAGTCACTGGAATCAATTTGGTAAGAGGGTCCTTCCTTTGGGACCAAAAGTCCCTCTGATGGAACTGAATGTCCCTCATCTGAAATCTTGCCCCTTGGACCACTGCTGTAGAAGCTGCCATGTGGCCCAAGAGCCGAAGGAAATGCCTTGCTGGTCGGGACACCTGTCGGCTGAAGGAAGAAGCCAGTTCTATAACAACTCTTGCCCTTTCCAGGGGAAGAAAGGCTCTTGCTTTGACAGTGTCTAGCTCTGCCCCTATAAAGGTAATAAGTTGCACTGGTTCGAGAACTGATTTGGGAAGGTTGAGAAGAAATCCCAGGGAAGTGAGCACTTGCTGGGTGACTTGCAGGTCTGACTTGATTTGGCCTGGGGACTGACCCACTATGAGCCAGTCGTCCAGATATGGAAAAATGGAAATCTTTTGCCTTCTTAAAAAGGCCACTACTATTGCCAGGCATTTTGTAAAAACCCTTGGAGCTGATGTTAGGCCAAAGGGCATTGCTTTGAGCTGGTAATGGCCTGAGGGCAACTTGAACCTGAGGTACTTTCTGTGGGAGCACCTGATGGGGATGTGAAAGTAGACATCTTTGAAGTCCAGGGAGGCTAGCCAGTCCCCTGGCCTTAGGGAGGGAAGAAATATTCCCAGAGTCACCATCTTAAACCTTGGTTTTAAAAGATGTTTGTTCAGGTATCTTAGATCTAGGATGGGTCGCCACTCCCCTGTCTTTTTTGGGGTAAGGAAGTACCTGGAGTATAGACCTTTGTAGGGTAGGAACTCTCTCTATGGCTTCTAAGGCCAGAAGAGATGAAACCTTTGCCTCTAGGGCAAGGGTTTCGGAGAGACCTGCAGGTGGAAAAGATCTGGCTCTCATCTTCGGAAATTTTTTGAAGCTGAGAACCAGTCCCTGGCTTACTACTTCCAGGACCCACTTGTCTGTGGTAACAGGCACCCAGTCCTGGATGAAGTAAGCCAGCCTGCACCCTACAGGGATAGGAGAGTCGACCCGGGCACGCCCATCAGGGTGTCTGCTTGGCAGGGGCCTTAGGCTGAGGAGTGGATGCAGCCCTGCTTATCCCCCTTCTGCCTCTCCCTCTGAAGAACCCCCTCTGTGAAAAGGGAGAAGAGGCCTGTGCTTGGTAGAAAGGCCTATAAAGAGGCCTGCCCCTGTCCCTAGATGGCTGCCTTTGAGGAGTTGCCTGCCTCTACTTGGCCTGAGCACTCCTATAAGTGGTCCTATATTCCTCCATCTTCTTCATGTAATTAATTCTATGTCTGCTTCCCAAATAGAGAATTACCTTCCACAGGGAAATCCATGGCCTTAGCCTGGGTGTCCTGTGAGAGGCTAGTATATCTGAGCCAAGCCATTCTCCTAACAGTCACAGATGTAGCCATGACTCTTGATGACATCATTGGAGTCCACAGCAGCATGAAACTGTACCTTAGATGCCTCAATCCCATCCGCAGCCAACTCCTCCAGCTCCTTGGCCAGCTGGAGGGAGGCCAATTTAGCCAGTGCCAGTACAGTGTCCCACCTGGACTTCTAGTATCTGGCTGTATAGGCCATATAATTAGCCTGCCTGAGTCCCAAAGAGGATGCCATGTATTGCTTCTTGCCAAAGCATCCATCCTCCTGTTGGCTTTATCTTTGGGGTGGCTAAGGAACATTAGCTTCTGTCACAGGCTGCAGCCTGCACCACTCCAACATGGCTGCATTGCTGGTAGAAAAACTCTGTGTCTGAGCCTGATAAAGTATACCTCTTGTCCATTCTTCTATCAACAGGAGGTACAGAATTAGGAGACTAACATTTTTTGTGTCCGTTTCCCAAAAGATTTGTGCAGGGGAATAGACAGCCTCCTGGACTCTGGGATGTCCATCATTTCAACAAAATCAGGCTCCTCTTGATCCTCTGTAGCTTCCTCCATAGGAAGTTGGAGAGTTTCAGCCACTTTCCTGTAGAACAGACAGTGGGGAAGGGACTCAGAAAGCCTAGGAGGGGAAACACCAGAAGGTCTGTCTAGGGAGATGTCCGGTTTAATGGGCACATTCAGACTTTCTGCTCCATCATAGTCATCATCTTCATAATCCCCCTCCTCCTCAAATTCCGGTTCATAAAAATCTTCAGGGGCATAATCCTGAACCGGTCGAACCGACCGAACCCCTAGCTAACAGAGCCAGATCGGACGGAACCGGGCGAAGCGATTCAACAATCCGTATCGCTCGGGCAATCTCATCAGCGGTCGGAACATGAACCTCCGGATCAGAACCAGCTGATTTTACTTTTCTTTTCCTTTTCGTAGGAACCGATCCCTCAGGATCAGCTCTCCTCTTGCCCGAAGAAGTATTGCCCTGGTCAGAGGGCACTCCTTCTGGCTCGGTCGGAACCGAACTGGGTTGGCCATCTGGGTTAGCGGACTTCTCAGCCTCCTTTTCCCTAAGTCTACCTAATCTCTTCTCCAGGGTAGACTTAGGAAAATGTTTACAAATTTGGCAGTCTGTATCAAGGTGTTCAAACCCCAGACGATAAACACAGGTGGTGTGGGGATCAACCTTAGCAAAGACCTCCCCACACTCACTGCAATGTTGAAACCCAGTGGGCCCGTTTTTCCGCTTGGGTTTCTCAGACATGGCCAACCTAACCAAACTTACCTTTTTTTCGGCAACCGCAAGGCAAGACTCCCTTATCGGTTCCTAACCATGTCACAGGTATTGGAAAGTAACATTCATTTATTTATTTTTTTTTAATACTTTTTCTTTATCCTCCTTACCTCCGGAGCCCTCCCCCCCTTCCGTCCGCTCATCTCCCCCTTGCCCACCTTAGGGATCTGCCCCTAGAGTGCCCATCCTCCTCCTCTCCTTGCACAGTGGGGTCTGTCTGTAGGTGGTCCGGGTGGACTTAGGGCGGCCTTCATCTAGGGCTGCCGGAGGGGATTTTCCGTTTTTCTCCCCTTACGTCCCCTACCCTCTGGGATGCTGAATGCTTGGGACATCGTCCGAGTGATGGCGCGCTGATGCACGCCAGAGCACCTGCGCCGGTGACGCCCTCTCCTCCCACCCGCTAGTCGGAGCCGCCTCCATCCTCTACTGTCGGTGCTTCCCACCGGGCCACGAGGGTGATGTAGAATGAAGCTGCCTTAGGTTCCCACCCTGAGGGAGGAGGCATCCGCTGGGACGCTCGATCCTCCCTCCCTCCTGCCAACCCCCAGCCACCTGAGTCCGTTCCTGAACCCGGGTCGCCGGCGCAGCACGAGGTGTGGCGTCTAGCGCCTCGGCACTCAGCGTCACCGGGCCAGCCAGAAAATAACATTTAAAACACTTTTTTTTTTTTTTTAAACCGATAAGGACCAGCAACCACATTCTAAAGCAAAGTACAAGAATTCAATATAAAGGATAGGTTCAGCCAAACCGATCGAACAAGCTTACAATTTCCACAAAGAAAGTCAGAAAAACTATCTAGTACTCACGGAACCGCAGACAGAGCCTGAACAGACAATGCGGAATAATTTTGTCTTAAAACAGACACTTTAACCAACTTTTTTTGAACTGCACTGAAGGAGAAATCTCCGGAGCGACTGTTCAGTGAGGCGGAGTAAAGAATCTGACGGTGGGGTTTCAAAGTGCTGCAGACAGAGACCTCAACCGAGCTCGAGCTCAACGTTCTATGCACTGCAAAGAAAATTAACCCTATACTCCCCGGGGCAGTTTAAAGGCTGGAGCTAACTGCAGATTGTCAGAATACAGCAAGACTTCATGTTGTTTGAATAGCCCATTCCCAAGCCACAGTTCACCTCAGCACTCAGGGGAAATCAAGGGACCTAAAAGGATAAAAATTCCTATATTTAACAACACTGGAAAGGTGATCTCAGCTAAGTTCTAACTCTTGGGGAGTCTGAGGGGACTGTACATTAATAAGAGACCCAGCCCTGGGTTCCCTGCAAGGGAAGAAAGAAGCTGAAAGACTTCTGTGGAGAAGAGAGGGTCCCCGGCACCCTGGTTCCAGCAGAAGGGCCCTTGCTAGACGGCAGGCATCTAGCCGTAGATAGAAACTTGAGACAGGACTCTCAGAACAGGGAGACTCTGAAGGGCCCTTCCTAGCCATCAAGAGGTCCCCAGGGAGCTATGGGGAAAAACGGCAAAAGCTTTTACTTGTCTCCCCCCCCCAACCCCCGAGTGGGCCCCTGCTACTTCCAAGAAGTGTCAGGGAACCCAGAAGTACCAGTGAGACACTGCCCACAATTGGCCTCAATTGGGGGGGGAGGCAAGAAGGGAGGAGGCACTGCCCAGAAGCTGAGGCCAAAGAGGGGATGGTGGGCGGGAAGCAGTGATTGAAGATATACAGTAAGATCATGAATTACGGTAGGTACATAATTTTCATATCTTAACTGTATCAATCTTCACCATTCATCACTGGTGGGTGAGTACCAAGCACTACAAAGTGGCACTGGTACCTCACTGAAGGCTAGATAGCTTTCAGCCTCTCATGGGGGACTCACTAGAGGAGAAGGCCCATCATGGGCCTGGCCAGACCCGCTACTGTTCAGAGCCAGGACGAGCTTCCTAACCTCCAGGAGAGGTAGGGTGCCCCAACAGTTCTCGCCTGGCCCTGCCGAAGAAAAACCAGGACCCTTGGAATAGCGAGGCAGCCTCTCAATGCCAGGCCAAGGGTGACAACTGCGAAAGGCAAAGCCATGCTGTCCAACTACTGCAGACGGCAGATCTCACAATCCTGGAGGCTACTGCACTGGCATCACATGATGCCCGTACCTAGTGTCTCACTAGCTCCAGGCCTCTTGTAGAAATGGTGATGGGCTGCCTGGTTGCTTAGCTATCAGGCATGGTCGCCAGGATTTGTCCCAATGAAGCCCACAAGCGCCTTTCACAGGACACCATGTGTGCCTGATGAGCAGCTATGGAGAGCAAGGGATGCGCAGAGGCGAAAACTCTTCTGCCCCAACAATCAAACTCCAGGGAGTCTGCGTTTGGAGGACAGTCTCTTGTTATGAGCAGAGACCCAGAAAGGGTATCCAGCCACTCCAAGCCAGATGTGGGGTGGGGCAAAGAACCTGAAGACCCCAAGGGAGTGCAATACCTGCACTGGCAGTCCCCAAGGGCCAGGGAAGCAGAGGCAGGGAACTGCCAGACACTGTGCGGCTCCTCCATAAAAGGCAGAGGCCATGGACAGATCGATTCCTGGCTGTACTCCCCAAGGAACACCACTGTCGCATGCACAGGATCGAGTTGTAGAGGAGCTTGAGCTCCTCCATCACCACCTGCTGCAAGAGCTACCCTCGAAGTGAGATCTGTTGATACTCTGTGAAGTCAGCATCAGAAGACTGGTACAAGGTGGAGTCCTCTTCCTCAGAGAAGGAAGCTGACAGTGGAAGGGCTCTGCACAGGGAACAACGGTGCAGGAAATTAGTTATGTAAGAACTTACCGTAACAGTAGATCTTTGAGAGGAGCTCTTGCAGCAGGCTATAACCATTAGGACTAACGCCGCAGTCAGCAGTACCCAGCAGGCACCATCCCCCGACGTCGGCTCCACCCAGTCAGCCCTGGTACAAAAGGGGGTGAACCCAGTTCTTTTCCCACCGCGACCCGCGAACGTTGGAAAGTTCTTGGCTTGCCAGCCACCAGCAAAAACTTCCTTTTTTTGCCTTTTCTAACCGCTTTTTCACTACAAACTTCAACGTTTTTTCAGTACCGACGTATGTCGTCCCCACCATCGGTCTCCTCATCGGGATCCCATCGCAATAAGTGCAACTGCGGCCATCAGATTCCAGCCAAGTATGGTCACAGTAAGTGTGTCTTTTGCTTGGGGCTTAACCACGACACCGCGGCCTGTTCCAGCTGCCAGGGATTCACAAGTAGGACCAGGATCCGCCGCTTGAAGGCTCTCAGGGTGTTCCTTCTTGAGCTGAAGATGGACCTGCACACCTCTGGGGAGAAGGCAAAGCATAAGGAGAAATCCAAACGGTGCAGAGAAGGACCGTAGTTGGTTCCGCCACCGGTCCAGGTCCCGCTCGTAGTCTTCCCCTAAGAAAGCCCGCTTTTCCCCGGGCTCTGGAGAGCAGCACTCAAAGAAGGATTCTGCAAAAAAAGTAGAGGCCAAAGCAGGTACATCTGGGGAGCAGCCTGCTAGGCCCAAAGTGACGCCGCTCAGAGTCACCCCTAAGACCTCGGAGGCACAAGTCGCAGCCCTGCCTGCCAAGGTCCCGGCTTTGCCCGAACGCCATCTCATCCATGGCTCTGAAACAGATGGGGGAAAGCACGCGCCATCGCCCTATACTGCTCCAAGTGAGAGGTCCAAAGGGACCGGAAGGATCCGGCCGGGGGGGGGAGGGGGGAGAGAAGGCTGAGCAGAATGCTCCTGAGAGACCGAAACTCCTCTGCCAAGGCTGTGGGCACAAGCGGGAGACTCCTCTGAAGTGAGGGGGGTGTGCTGCCCAGACCTCACCTACTGCTCAAGCCTCCCTGAGCCAGCAGGGGGAAGCCCTAGGGGAGAAGACCCCTGGTGAGGAGACCAGAGCCATGCAGAAAGGGCGGGCCCTGTACCCACCCGTTGCAGGATTCAGAGCCCTAGATGGGGAGGGGATGCCTGAACCAGCACTCGAGACTCCACCCTGGGCTGACCGAGCTCACCAGGCCAGAGTGGGAGGCTGAACGGGCCCCCGGCCTGGAGGACCAAGACCTGCCCCTCGAAAGAGGTCCCACCATGGCTCTCGGGTTTTGGGGGGGGGGAGAGAAGCCAGCACCACGGTCGATCTCAGACTTCCCCTCAAACTCTGTGTCTGCATGAAAACTAACTCAGCACCGAAGGCAGCATCCCTCATGGGGACAGCCCCGAGGCAGTGCCATCACGCAAGATGGCACCAGCCATGGCACCGACATTGTCATCACCAGAAGTGGCACAAACATCGATGCTGACTGTGGCGTCAACTTCCGGGACAGTGCCGACAGTGGCACTGACCCCTGAAATGGCACCGACCACGGCACCGACAGTGGCGCTGTCACCAGAGGCAGCACTGACCGCAGCACCAACCACGGCACTGTCTTCAAGCACAGCACCGCCAACCAAGACAGCACTGGAGTCCTCTGCAGCACCAAGACAGGAAAGGGTGTTGTGAACGGTGTTGACCCTATGAACGGAACTCACAGACAAAGACCTCCTGTGGATCCCGGAGAACGAGTTGCTCTGGGGAGCTTGGCTGCCAATCCAGATCGGCCCGATCATCCTCTGAATCTGAGAAAGAGACCACGGCAATCCCAAGAGAGGCAACCCTGGCCACTCTACCCATTCTGTCACAGAGAGGTGTCAGGAGGAGACTCAGTGGCAAAGGCGGTTCGACCTCATTTACAGACACTGGAATCGGTGCCAGGAGCACGGGTCACACCCTCCAAACCCTCGAAGGACCCACCGATGCAGGCCCCACATATAGCTGAGCCCTTGACACTGGGGTTGGGCAGTTCCCCCAAAGGGAAGCCAGGCCGTGAGCAATCCAAGGTCAGCCCCCGGAGGATGCCAACAGTTCCCCCAACTGCTAGCCCAGGCATCCGGGATCAGCGACATCCGAGCCAGAGGAGGACTGCTCTCCCCCAGTGCATGCAGCAGTGGGAGGGGCCCAGGGGATGGGCCCAAGGATCTTACCTTAGCGGCCCTCACGCGATGCCAACTATCAACGTTTGGGGGATCGTGGCCCAACCTCACCGTGCGGATCTCTAGGGTGCAGTAATCCATCGAAGCAGGTACTGCAGCGATCCATGTCGTGGTTTGACCGTAGGCAGGCAAAATATCAGTCATGAGGGTCCGTTACGGAAATCAGACTTCTACAGGGTTAATGTCGCATAGGGGAAGTCCCCTGCCTTTGAACGCTTTTGCTCCAAACCAGACATGATTCAACTGCACACAAAATTAACAAAAAACGAAAGATAAAGACTCGACACTGGACTGAGAATTATTTGCAAAATGAAAAAAAACTATGCCAAACACGGCGTAGAAACTAGTACGGCATTGAGTAGGTTAACCGAAGGAGTAGAACCAGATCAGAATTGGGAGTGACACAGTAGAATCTCTCGCTGTCCCACGAAGTCGTTGCAGCCTTGATGGCGAGAAAAGCAGAACTGAGGTGTTGGAGGGGCCGGCATCTGTTACTGGCCAACCCGCGAGCACCACGCAATGTGTTTGCCTTGAGGGTGACGCAGTTCTCAACATCGGCCCCTCCTCCTCCTAGGAGGGAGAAAGTTTTTAAAGCTAAAAAGCTTCCCATGGGGTCCTAGCCTCTGCGGTGTAGTTCCCACCAGTGATAAATGGTAAAGATTGATACAATTAAGATAAAGCACCCATCTGCTGTACTTTACACCAAAAGCAAACCTCGATGGAAGATTTCACAACTTTTGAAAGTACAGACAGGGTCTTTAAGCATCCCAGGAACATGCAACACACCGTGACTCCCACAAAACACCTGACACGTTTCACTGAATCACATGAGCGGTTACATCCTTTGCTGCTTTTGGCAGAAACAGCAGGCAAGTCCTTGTTCCAGTCTCCACAAGTACAGTTACGAAAGAACTTATCATAACAGCAGATCTTCAAGAAGAGCTCTTGCAGCAGGCAGTAACTGTTAGGACTAAGTCGCCAGGCACCAGGACCCCACAGAAAGTTTCTAGCTAGCAGTCTTCAGTGGGGACCGCCCGTCAGCTCCGCCAGACGTCGGCCAGTGGTATAAAAGGGGCGGTCCCCAGCCCCACTTCAGTTCTCCCGCCAGAGACCTAGAGTCTAGAATGGAAGAAGAACCAGGCAGGTTCTTCGCCACACAAACAGCAGAGAGAAAACCACGGGGGAAGGAGGGAGGGGGAAGCAACGCCTACTGCAAGAGCTTTTCTCGATCTACTGTTACGGTAAGTTCTTTAACTGTACTATCTTACTTTGAGTTGGAGCTCTTGCAGCAGGCAATAACCATTAGGACCGAGTCCCAAGCAATAAAAGGATAAGGACTTGGAAAGTCTGGCAGGAGGCTGAAAAAAACCGTCAACTAAGGACTTAGGAGATAAGGCCCTGGAGAACAGACAGGCCAAACACAGTCCTACATCTGGAAGCCACGTCCAAGCTGTAATGTTTGTCAAAGGTGTGAACAGAACTTCAGGTAGCCGTTGAACAGATGTCTGCGATGCAGACATTTTGAAGAGAGGCAAAGGAGGTTGCCCCCCCCGTGGTAGAATGGCCTTTTACCGGACCTGGTAAAGGTTTGTTGCACTTGTTCTAACAAAAAACGATGCAGTTAACCAACTATTTAGACAAGGTCTGTTTGGAAACTGGTGCCCCCCACCCACCCCCAAAGTTTTGGGAGCAAATGAAACAAGTGATCAGTTTTCTGGAAGGAAGCTGTACGGTGCAGACAGTAACGAAGCTTACTATGGACGTTGAGTGTGTGTAACAAGGCCCCCCCCCATTAGAATGCTCAGGATAGTAAACTGGTAGGTGGATGTCTTGATATAGGGTAAACTCTGACACCACCTTAGGTAAAAACTTAGGATTTGTACATGAAGACACCCTGTCCTTATGAAAAGTCAAATAGGGCTCTTTACACATCAGAGCCTGAAGCTCCAAAATTCTTCAGGTGGAAGTAACTGCAACTAAAAATAACACATTCCACGACAGAAAGCTTACCTCGCAATCAGAGGCTGGTTGAAACGGGGGAAGCATGAGCTTTTCCAACAAAAAAAGGAGATCCCATGGAGGAATGGGATCTCTGATGGGAGGCTTTAACATGCCCCGCAAAAAGAGTACGGGACACATCCAGCTGAGTAAGGATTTTGTCCCCCACTGGTGCGTGATATGCCAAAACGGCGGACAGATGCACCTTAATGGAGGAGCAGCTCAGGACCTGCTCAAACAGAGAGAGGAGATACTCATGGACGGAGTTTGGGGAACAAGAAAAGGGATTAAAAGCTGGTGTGTGGTAGCCCACAGGCAAAATCTTTTCCACTTCAGAGCATGTGTGGATCTAGGGTTTTCTGGCTGCCATTCGCTACCTTATGGGAAACCCCAAATCGTGCCCTCGGCTAGGTCTGCAGGTGCCATGCATGAAGATGCAGGGACTTGAGATCCAAATGGATCAAACTGCCCCAGGGCCTGGGAGAGCAAGTGCTAGCTCAGAGATAGGGGAATTGAAGGTTCCACTGCCAGCTGTTGAAGTAGTGGGGACGAAATCTGCTGAGGCAAAAAGGGTGCTATGAGAATCATCTCTGCTCCCTCCGCCTGAAGCTTCAGAAGTACCCTCTGTAGAATGGGAAAGGGACGGAAGCCGTAGAGGAACCTCCCTGCCCAGGAGAGGGACAATGCGTCTTGCCAAAAAACCCCAAGCCCTGGATCCAGCGAGCAGAAACTGGGAAGTTTGGCGGTGAGTGGGGACGCAAAATGGTCTAACTCTGGTCGTCTCCATCTGTCTAACAGCTGGTTTGCTAACGACTGAAGGAGCTCCCACTTGTGAGCCTTGGATCAAGATCTGCTTAGGCTGTTGGCCAAGATGCTTTGGACGCCTGGAACATGAATGGCAGTGAGTTCAAGGTGATGTTCCAGTGCCCAATACCAGACCCTCACTGCCTCCCTGCAGAGGGGGTAGCAAGGCGTCCCCCGTTGCTTGTTGATGTAAAAGACTACCAACATGTTGACTATCTGGATGAGAAGAGGGCCTGGAGGTAAGTCCGCTTGAAAGGCCTGTAAGGCATTCAGGGACTGCTCACATCTCCAGGATGTTGATGTGGAGCGATTGCTCGACTGATGACCAGGTCCCCTGGGTCTCCCTGTTCTCCAGATGAGCACCCCAACCGAGGCCTGAGGTGTCCGTGGTCAGAACTCGTCTCAGGGGCTCCTGCCTGAAGAGGACTCCTGTTGAGAGGTTGAGTGGATCCATCCCGCAAACTGGGTTGGAGACCAGGACCAACTGCTCCAGGCTGTCCGACCTCTGGTCCCATTGAACCCTGAATGTCCATTGAGGGACGCTCATATGGAGGCGAGCCATGTGAACCGTTGGGATGGCTGCCATCATGTGGCTGAGGAGCCTTAAACATGTTCTGGCTGGGACATGAGGAGCTCATGAAACCATGTGGGCCTGATCCCGAAGGCAATCCCCCTGTGTGTGGGAAGGAAGCCCTTGCCCTGAACAGTGTCCAGGATCACCCTGATGAACTGGAGTCTCTGACTGGGCCATGGAGGATGACTTGGGAATGTTCAGGGTGATCCCCAGCTCTCGGAAGAGCGTAAAGGTGTCTCAGAGTGCGGACTAGCTGTTCCCTTGTGGGAGCTGCCAGTCATCTAGGTAGGGAAAGACGCAATGGCACTAGCACCACAGAGCCGCAGCCACCACTGCTAGACATTTGGTTAAGACTCTGGGAGCGAAGGAGAGGCTGAAAGGCAAGGCTCGAAACTGGTAATGTCGGCCCTAGAAGAGAACAGCAGGAACCTCCTGCGGGGCGGAAAAATCAAAATGTGCAGGTATGCATCCTGCATATCTACAAAACACAGCCAGTCCCCTTGGTGCAGGAGGGGAATTAGACCTGGTAGCAAGACCATCCTGATCCTCTTGTATTCGATGAACTAGTTCAGGGAGCTGAAATCCAGGATGGGCCAAAGATCCTCGGTCTCTTTGGGAACTAGGAAAAAGTGCGACTAATACCCTTTTCCTCGTTGAGCGGGGTACTGGCTCTACAGCCTGCTTCTGCAGGAGGGCCTAAACTTCCCCTTTGATCGAGGGGCATGAGGAGGAGGATAACAGGAGGACACTGGTGGAGTATCCGGAGGTATCTGCTCGAACTCCAGAGTATGACCTCTCTTTGTGAGCTGTATAACCCAGGTCTGATGTGATTTTGCTCCAGCCTTTGAGATGGAGGGAGAACTGGACCCCCTACCACTTCCCCACTGACTCTGCTGGAGGAGGGGGTGTGACAGTGACAGGGTAGAATAGGACCCTGTCCAATCTGTTATGGAGAATGTGTTTAAATGCAAGGATCTTTCCCTTTCGGTCTCTTCTCTTATCTGGTTGCCCAACCAAATTTTCCCTGTGAGACCTAGGACTTGATCAACCCGAACAGTCTCACAATTTTTTTTGCCTCTCACTGTGTCTCAGTTTTCTCTTGCTGTCTTTCTCCCTTGCACATCTGTTAATATAAAAATATGTGCAAATCACTGTATGAAAATGTAACTGATAATGAGATCACTTTTGTTTGGAAAATATATAGTATTACTGTTGAAATATATACATTTATAATTTGAGATGATTGTAAACTTTAGAAGTTACTTGAATGCAAATGTTGAGCCTTTTGCAAAAGCTATAAGGGACTCAAGAAGGACACTGTGTTCTAGCAGCTCCTGAAACTTACAAAGGCAGGATGTTTGCTAAGGATGGGGGTTGAAAAGACTTATAAAAAAAGAGCTAAACTGCTACTGCAAGAGAGATTACAAGAAAAAGGGACATAGACTGAAGGAAGATTTTATTTTGCCTCTGTACATAGTTATGAACAAGTTTACATTTTTTTATGTTACTGCTACTGTAAATAAATGTTTCTAGTGAATTCTACAACTGCTCCTGGTTTTCCCTATGCTTCCTGACCTGTGCTTCAACGACTGGGGGGGTTCTGGCAAGGAGTCATTGGGATGCTCTGGGAGTAGGCAGAGGGGCCTGGGAGGACTTTGTAGCTCGAGAGGCAGACCTTCCAGGTGTCTAGGAGGTGGCCTTTCTTTTGAAGACACCTCTCTCCTAAGGGCTTCCGAAATGGCAGTTTTCTGAAGGGTTTTTCATCCCTTTATACATTTTTTGGATGGACCAAATGGACTTCCCGGACTCTTGGAGATGACTAATCAGTTTTTCTGTCTCGTCTCCAAAAAGAACCGAGCCCTTAAAGGGGAGGTCCAGGATGCCCGACTGCAGATCCTGGGAGAATCCAAAGATCCTAAGCAAGGCATGGTGCCTGAGAAACACTGGAGGCCGCAGCTCTGGCTGCCGTATCTGCAGTGTCGTATGAGGCACACGAAATATGGGTGCCTACATCTGACCCCGATTTGAGTAGATCCAGAAGCTCTGTCTTTTGCGCAGAGTCTGGGAGGGCCTGAGCTACTTCGATACCTTTCTTCCACAGGGCCTTCTGGTACTGCACCATGTGTGAGAGAAAGTTAAGGGACCTGATGGAGAAAGTGGAGGACGAGTAGACCTTTTTGCCCAACTGGTCAAATTATCCGGACTCCTGGTAGGGTGGCTAAGTGCTTAGCTGTTTAAGCTTCTTTGATTTATCATGAGCAGCCGAGATCACCATTGAGTCTGCCACAGGGTGTTCCGCCAGGAAGGGCTCCTCCCTAGGGGCTCTGTACAGCCTATCCAACTTCTTGGATACAGCGGAGGATGTAGATGAGTGCTTCCAGGTTAACCTTGTCAGGTCTTGGAAGGTGTCCACTAAAGGAGGCACCACTAGAGGCTCGGGCTCCTTCTGCCTCAGGTATTTAGCCAACCTTCGCCTCTCCGAGTCCAGGTCCTCCATCTCCCATCCACTGGAAGCCTGGATGTGCCTCATTACGTCCATTAACGTTGGGTCATCAGGAGGCGACCTGGGGGTGTTCTTGTTATCCGGGAAGGAAGGGGAACCCTTAGGATCTGAATGGTCTGAGCCTGAAGACACAGAACTACTGCTAGAGTCCGCCAAAGAGTACGATGAAGTGCTAGAGCACCGTCAGCTATAGGACTGGTGACGGTTATGGGACTGGCGACCTGGTACAAGAGGGCCGGTGATGCTGACGACTTGACGAATGGGAGCTTCTGCGGTGATGCTGCTCTCTGTGCCAGAGTCTACCCGGGGTGATCCTCGGGGCTCAGAGTACAGCTCTTAGGGGGAGGAGTTTGTTGCTTAGGCTCCTGACCCATGCCAAGTTCCGGTTCCAGCTCTGGCTCCGGTTCAATTACTTTCTTTAGGGGGTGTCAGGTCCCCTTTGACCTGATTCCACCAAAAAGAGAAGAGCTCCTGGATCTAGTCTTTGGAGAACTGCGGGACAGACAGACCAGGTGGCGACTGCGGAGCTGGCGTCACTTTACCCAGCGTTGGAGCACCCATCGTCAGAGGGGCGGCAGAGACGGGGACCAGATGGGCTGATTAGGCGTCTTGTCCCACCCCAGCTCTTCCAGCGATGAAGAGTGGCCCGGCGAGGAGGGGGGCAATGTCCAGCCTGACGTCTGAGAGGATGTGCCCATAGCAGATGACTGCTTAGCGGCATCTGGTAGGAAAGCAGCTTACACCTTGGTCGGAGCCTGGGGCACTGCTGGGTCCAACACCTGCCCCGATGACGTGGCGTTTTGTCCAAGGCCTTGGACGAGACCGTCGGGACAGTTCTGGCAGGCGCCAAGGTGTCCCTGCCCTTCTTCTGGCTGGCTCCAGCCCCTAAGGTGGAGGGTGACACTGCTGGTGCGGCCTTCACCTTAAGGGGTGTCGGGGTAGGGCCCAAAGACCCAGACCCTGACTTATCTCCGCCTGACGTCAGGGTGACAGGAGGTTTAGAAGCCGGCTGCCCAGAGGAGACGTGGGTAGGCCAGGAGGAGTGGACCGAGCCCCGTGGGATGAGGAGCTGAACGAAGATATCTTGTGCAGCGGAGACCTGGAACAGGATTGACCCCAGGACTTTTCCCATTGTTTGTGCTTTCCTGAATCCTCCTCCTTCTCCTTGTGCGGCTTAGATGTGGAGGAGGTGAAAACTGACGAGGACGAAGGACTCTTCCCCACTGGTTGTCTCTGCATCTCAGCAAGCTGCTTTTCTAGGAGGTACACCTTAAGGGCCTTCTGGAGGCAGATCCGAGTCTGGGAGTTCAACACCCTGCAGTGTTCACAGGCCACAGTGTCATGGTTCGGGCCTAGGCAAAAAAGGCAGGCCTCATGGCTTTCCTTTGACGGTAGCTGCTTGCCACAGGTGCACTTAGATTTTTTGTGATCCGTAGATGAAACGGACGCCGGAGAAGATGACATGCCAAAAGGGAAATAAAATCGGAAATTTTGGTTGGAAAAAAATCAAAGAAACTCTGAAGGCGTGAAAGCGATCAAAGTGATTTGAGAAGGCGTCTGAGGAGCCGATGCGAACGGGTCGACAGTGGGAAGAACTTAAGTGGGGCTGGGGACCACCCCTTTTATACCACTGGTCGACTGGCAGAGCAGACGTCGGTGCCCGCTGAAGACTGCTAGCTGGAAGGCTTCTGTGGGGTCCTGGTGCCTGGCGGCTCAGTCCTAATGGTTACTGCCTGCTGCAAGAGCTCCAACTCAAAGTAAGATCTGTACAATCTTTAATTTAATACACACTGCCATAGCGTCATCCCACAAATCCCTTCTTTGCGACTCTGCCACCCACTCTTGCAACTGTTCCTGATCCCCCACTCTGATTCCTTCCGCCCATGTTGCTGATGTCCCCCTGTCCATGTCTCACCTAGTAACTTTTTACCCCCAGCCACGAGGCTAACTGTGCTTTAATCAGTTAATCCATCTAGTAATATTGTGCCCAAGGCCACCTCCTGCACTGGCTTAGTTAGCTTGCGCCTCAGTTGTCTGAGTGTTGCTGATCCTGCTGCTATTTAGCATTGCTCCCTGTACTGCATAGCACTTGTATCTTATTTTGCATTACTTCCTCTTCATTTTTGTAGCTCTGCATATTCTGCCTGTGAACTGTGACTGCGCACTGTTATTTATGTTTATTTTATTGTGTGCACGTTTACTCTGCTTATTTATACAACTACTGCCCCTTATATTTTGTGTTTTTTGTGTTTTCACTTGCACATTTTGTACTCTATATTCCCCAAAGGCACATCTGAAAAGCTGTTACAAGCTCCGTATGTCTTCCCTTGTGAAACTTTTGAAATAAATAACTATAAATAAAGTCTGGTGCAGTCTTTATGCTTGCTCTATACCAAAAAGTTCCCCTAATATCTGTGTGACAAAGCTATGGGTGGTGAGAGGGACCAGGTGGAGGAAAATGGGTATAAAAAAAAATACTCTCTGCCAACCAGGCGATGTCTGTCTGCAGTCTCAGACCCAACTGTTGCACTGAGCTTGCAGGCATGCAGCCTACAGGACAGAGGTGGACAGGGCTGAAATCCCAAGTCCCACTGTTCTGTTGACCCTGCAGGGACACAGCCTGCCGGATAGAGGTTGTCAGGGCTGGGATCTGAAGTCCCACTACAATACTGACCTTGCAGGGAAGCAGCCTGCCAGGAAGAGGTGCCAACTGAAGGGAGCTGGCAAGACCTACAAGGATGGAGGAAAAGCTGAATGAAAGACAAAATCACACAAAAGCATGGAAACAAAGGACCTTGATCTAAAGATGAAACTAGATCAATTTGGCTCCCATGTGTCGAGAAGCACAAAACAGTCTTCTCCGCATAGGGCTGAAGACTGGTGACATTACCTTGAGCTGCAGGTGTGCGTCTCTCTCCTTATGTTGTTCATGCCACATAGAAAAAGAAAAACAGCAGGCAAGCACCGGGACTCTGTCTTGGTGCTATATTAATAAGACAGAGAAAAACAGATGAAAAGTAAGCACCCAAGACAAGAAATGACCGTGCAACTGAGGCTGAAAAAAGGTTTTAGCTCACCCTTATTCGATGCTCAGAGAGTAAAACATGACCATATACATGGCTGTTCAGCGCAGGTAACGCACCGTTAACGACTAGTGACGCAAGCAGTTTTGGAAACACCTAACATTTCGATTGGACATTGCCAATCTTCATCAGAGGTAGCGTCATACTTATTCAACTCCAATTTTATAGTGTACCATTACCATAGAAACAAAATGTACCAACACATAAACATGCCCTGCAATAACCATGGGCAGGCACAACCTTAAAGTTGAATAAAAAGTGAATGAAAAGTTGCAGTGAGTAGAACAAATATTGTTGGCACATAATTTGTATATGAAATACCCTTCCACTGCATATACACGTAGTATAAACAGTGAATATTACAAAGGTGTCCAGTAAGAAAAAATTACTTCCCACAGCAATATTGTTTCTTCCAAGGGATCCCTCACTGTACTTACTAATGCAATCAGCCCGGGAGGCCGTGCTGCCCCGGAGCGTGTGGAATGTAGGCAAATAATGGAACTCGGTACGCACTTTCAAACCTGTGCTCGTGGTGACGCAGCATTCTTGGAACTGCCAATAAACCCACTTTAGTCTCCATCTCTTGCCCTCTCTGACAAAGCCCTTATTGGTACTACTACCTTCGAAATGAAAACAAAGAGTATGTATATTATGTTGTATAATCTTGTTGTATGTAGAATAGTGTTGTAATGCATTACCTGACTGTTGCTTGCCATTATTGTTTCTTTTCTGGCTATACTTCCCGTAGACCGCTGAAGTACACTTATGACCTCTAACTGACATGGAACCTTTGTAAACCAGCATATTTTGCTCAAAGGTGTTACTCTGAATAATTTAAAATCTGTTCCACATCATCAGATTTTGAGAGCCCAATAGGCATGAATCACTGAACTAAACCTAACTATACCTAAACGAAAAAAATCACCAAAAGAAAAAAATGTTAGACTGGCCTCTCAGGCCAAGCTATAGCAGACTAACCACACCAAAACTGGTTGAGGATTAAACAAGTAATGCTCAAGCAAGAAGTGAATACCAAACAACACTGATTCTTGTACAACCTTTTCCAGGTTCTGGAAGGGGGTAGTTCAGGAGATTTAAGCATAGTGAGGGATCCCTTGGAAGAAACAATATTACTATGGTAAGTATTTTTTTTCTTCAAACCCCAGGAATCCCTTTACTATGCTTACTTACTCAGACTACATATAGGATATTGTAACACGGCATCAAACAGAAACGGCAAATAAAGCAGTTTCATTACACCAAATACAATACGTGACCAAAGTTGTAGCGGTGATTAATTCCCCAGTAAGGACCGCTCCAACTATTATTTACGGGGTCACCAGGTCAAGCTCCAGCACCACTAACAGTCACAGCAACAACCAGAACACACATCGCGGCGATTACTGAACATCTCAATGCGTCGACACAAAGCCGAACAGAACTATAAGAATGGACACAACAACAATGCAAGTATTGTTGTGTTACGAAAGCATTAATGCCCTCCAGAGTCGGCTTCTACTAGGGAATTAATGCATGGTTGGGAGGTTGTAGGCACTCGGCCAAGGCCTCGTGCCACAACTCTCCCCCAACCATGCATTAATTCCTCAGTAGAAGTCTCCATCGGACATTAATGCTTACATGTAAGCACCCATACACAACAAGGCAATTCTTCGTCGATGTTTTTTATATATGACTGATGATCTCGAGCCGAAGCTCAGGGAATCCCTCTGCCGCCATAGAAAAACACGAGAAGGAAGAGTTGCAGAGTTATTGGGAGGCCACACTATTTCTATATAGTGTATGGTGCCCGAAATAACAGGTTACTCACCTGTAACAATAGTTCTAGGAGTGGTATATGTTGTTCATCCACACTTATTGGCATGTCCCTTTCCCCTTTAAATCTTGCTGGAAGTCTTCAAGCTGGCTCCTCCCACCCACCCAGGTAGTATATACCTCGGCTCCGCCCAATGACGCCAGATCTTAGCCCGCTGGAAGCCAGGTTGTGTGCATCTGCAGCCGGGTAGGTCGGGTGGGTCCGTGTGAATGGACATACACCACTCCTAGAACTACTGTTACAGGTGAGTAACCTGTTTTTCTAGGATCGTGGATTATGTTGTTCATCCACACTTATTGGCAGACTTCTAGCAGTCCTCCGGGAGGAGGGAGGCAAGGCGCATACCCCCTACTTAGGGAAAAGAGATTGGAGAACTGAGGTCCCAAAACCAGCATCCCGGCGTGACTCAAGGTCGATGTGGTAGTGGGTGACGAAGGTGTTTGCTGACTTCCAGGTAGAACGACGACATTTCCTGGATAGGAATGTCCCTGGAAGCAGCTACCAATGCAGCAGTATGGCTGGTAGAATGAGCTCTTATCCCTCTGGGAGGCTCCATGCCCGCCAACTCATAGCATAGACCTATGCATGATGTAATCCATCTTGCTATGGTCCGTTTGGCTGCAGGTCTGCCAGAAGCGGCTTCAGCGTAGGTGACAAACAGCTGGCGAAATTCTCCAGGAACTTCCGCCATCCTCTCCTTGTAATAGGAGACAGCACGTCTCAGGTCCAAAGTATGGAGCCTGTACTCGGCCTCTGAGGTGTAATTAGGATAGTATACCGGCAGAGTCAACACCTGGTTAAGGTGAAACTCTGACATCACCTTCGGAAGGAATTTCGAGAGCGGGCACAAGACAACTTTGTCCCTGTGGAAGACCAGATAAGGGGAGTCCACTGAAAGGACCTGAAGCTCCCCTGTCCTTCTGGCAGACGTGATAGCCACCAGGAAGGCCATCTTCCACAAGTGTGACAGCTCACACTTGTGCATTGGTTCGAATGGCTTCCCCATGAACTTTGCCAATACCGGCAGTAGATCCCACGGAGGTGGAGGTTCACGCACTGGAGGAGATATGTGATACAGGCCTTTGGAAAAAGCGCCAGACTACTGTCTCCTGCGCCAATGTCGGCTGACCGGTCCACGCCCGGTAAGCAGAAATGAGTGTCAGGTGCACCTTAAGGGTCGATAACCGTAGACCCCCTTTGGAGAGAGACCAAAGGTAGTCGAGAATGTTAGCCACTGAACAGGTTAAGGGGTCCAGACCCTTACCCTGACACCAAATGGGAAATCTTTTAATTTGAAGGCGTAACATTTCCTGGTCAATTCCTTTTTAGATGCCTTCACCACAGTGTAGACATCTTCGGAAAGACCCAAAGCCTGGAACTCTAGCCGCTCAGGTACCAGGCTGTGAGGTGCAGGGATTGAAGGTCTGGATGGAAGACCTTCCCCTGGTTCAGATATATCAGGTCCGGGCGTGTACAAAGCCACTCCGGGGGCCATCAGCTAAGGCTGAGGAGATCTGGATGCCAGAACTGGTGCGGCCAGTCTGGGGCTACCAGAATCACCTTTGCCTTGTCCCTCCTCACCTTGAGTAAAACCTTGTGGATCAAAGGAAATGGAGGGAAGGTGTAGAGGAGGCCTGGGGTCCATGGCCTCAAGAAGACATCCCCCTGCAGCGAGCCCTGCTGAGAGGGGCGGGCATGAAAATGGAAATTACGTACCTACTGTTAGAAAAAATTACTCACCATAGTAATGTTGTTTCTTCTAATGGAGTCTTGTCTTATCCCTATGGAAGGATATGAAGTCAGGTTCAACTGATCCGCCTGGCAGAAGTAATAGCTACCAGGAACACAGTTTTCCAGGTCAGGTACTTCCAACTCGGCCGAAGCCAGAGGTTCAAAGGGTAGCTGCATAAGCTGATCAATGCACACATTAAGATCCCAAGATGGAGTAGGCTCTCTAAAGGGGGTTAATGTGAACCAGACCTTTGGAAAACTTCCTGAAAACAGGATGGGATACCATGGAGGAGCCCTTCCCTGCTGAAAGGAATGCAGAGACAGCTGCTAGATGAACCTTCAGAGTGGCAGGCCTAAGGCCTAGACCATTCAGATGAACTAGATAATCTAAGGCCTTGGAGATGACTGCAGAATCAGGCACAATGCCTTTCTGAGAACACTAAATACTGAACCTCTTCCATTTGGAACTGAACGTTTTCTAGTGGAAGGTTTCCTGGAGACCTTCAGAATATCCAGAACTCCCTGAGAGAGATGTAGTGCTGCATATTCTAACTTTTCAAGAGCCAGGCCTTGAGGTTGAGAGACTGGAGATCAGGGTACCAGATCCGCCCCTGGGAGGAGGACAGGAGATTGTATTTCCTGGGAAGAGACAGGGGACGTGTCACTGCCAAGGACAGCCGTAGAGGATACCAAGGCTGTCTGGCCCAATCTGAAGCCACTAGTATCACTGTGCAGGGTTGAGTTCTGATCTTGATCAGAACTCTGAACAGTCAAGGGAAGGCATAGAGAAACCTGCCCTTACAGTCCAAAATGAGAGCATCCAGGGGTACCGTCCCCAGGACTGGAGGTCTGCAACAAAACAGAAGAAGTTGATGAGTGCCCAGTGCTGCAAAGAGATCTATCTCTGGAGTGCCCCACCTGGAGATGACCACCTTCAGGATGTGAGGATCCAGGGACCATTCGTGATGTCCCCTGAAATTCTGCTCAGGGCATCTGCTAGTACGTTGTCCTTTCCTGGAAGGTGAACTGCTACCAGGGAAGTCTGAAGAGAATAGGCCAGAGACCACAGTTTCTTGGCTTCTGTGCACAAGGTCGTGGACTGAGTGCCTCCCTGCTTGTTGATGTACCACATTGTGGTGGTATTGTCTGTTCTGACTGGGACCACCTTGCCCTTGACTGAATCTGAGAAGCTCTGAAGGGCTAGGAAAACTGCCCTGAGTTCCAGGAGATTGATATGAAGGAGAGACTCCTGTGGAGACCAGACCCCTTGAGCTGTCAGGGCTCCCAGGTGGGCTCCCCAACCTAGGAGAGAAACATCAGTAGTTAGAACTACTGATGGGACTTGAGGGAGAAATGGAACTCCTCGTCTGAGGCTGTCCTGGTCCAGCCACCACTGGAGAGTTTGGACCAGAGTTTGAGTCACTGGAATCATTTTGGTGAGAGAGTCCTTTCTCTGTGACCAAAAGGACCTTAGGTGGAACTGAATGTCCCTCATCTGAAATCTGGCTCCCTGTACCACTGCAGTGGAGGCTGCCATGTGGCCTGGGAGATGGAGGAACTGTCTTGCTGTTCGAGAAACCTGAGGTCGAAAAGAGGAAGCAAGATCTACTAGGGCCTTCACCCTTGCCAGTGGAAGGAAAGCTTTTTGCTTGGATAGTATCCAATTCTATCCCTATGAAGGTGAGAAGTTGTACTGGTTCGAGGACAGATTTTGGAAACCCCAGAAAACTGAGCAAGTCCTTGGTGGTTTGCAGAGCTGACCTGACCTGGTCGTAACTGACCTATGATTAGCCAGTCGTTCAGATATGGAAAAAATGGTGATACCCTCTCTTCTGAGGTAAGCCACCACCACTGCAAGGCACTTTGTGAACACCCTTGGAGCTGATGTTACGCCGAATGGCATGGCCTTGAACTGATAATGGCCCAAAGGCAACTCGAACCTGAGGTATTTTCTGTGGGAGCACCTGATATGGATATCGAAGTAGGCATCCTTGAGGTCCAGGGATGCTAATCAATCTCCTGCCCTTAAAGAGGGAAGGATTATTCCCAGAGTAACCATTTTGAATTTGGGTTTTGAAATGTGTTTGTTCAAATACCTTAGGTCCAGGATGGGTGGCCACACCACTGTTTTCTTTGGGGTAAGGAAGTAGCTGAAGTACAGGCCTTTTCCCCTGTGTTGATTAGGAACCTTCTCCATGGCTCTGAGAGCCAAGAGAGGAAACTTCTGCCTCTAGGGCAAGGGTTTCTGAAATTGAAGCGGGTGGAAAAGACCTGGCCCTCCTTTTTGGGAACCTTCTGAAGCTGAGGGCCAGTCCCTGACTTACTACTTCCAGGACCCACTTCTCTGAGGTCACAGACTTCCAGGCCTGCAAGTAGTAAGCCAGCCTGCCTCCTACTGGGATTGGGGAGTCGACCCGGGCTGACACCTCAGGGTGTCTGCTTGGCAGGAGCCTTAGACTGGGAGGAGTAAGCAGCCCTGCTCATCCCCCTCCTGCCCCTCCTTCGGAAAAAAACCCTCTGTGGGAAAGGAGAGGAGGCCTGGTCTTGGGGAAAAGGCCTGCCCCTGGACTGCTGCTTTTGTGGAGTGGCTTGCCTTTCCTTGGGACTATACATTCCTGTAAGTGGTTCTGTATTCATCCATTTACTTCATGTAAGCCTCTGTCTGCTCCCCAAACAGAGAGTTACCAACTACAGGAAAATCCACAGCCTTAGTCTGGGTATCCTGTGATAGGCTAGTACATCTGTACCGTAGACAGAGGCTGGAAATCCAAAAAAATAACAAATAGAACGGTTTAAACTGAATGATTTTTAAACTTTACCGAACCGAGCAGAGGAATCTCCGGAGCGACTTCACTGTTAGGCAGAGTAAAGAATCTGATGGTTACACTGGGAAGTACCACAGAGAGAGGTATGAAAACTCAGCTCGAGCTCAACGTTCTATGCTTCTGCACAGAGTTAACTCTTTCCTCTCCTGGGCAGTTCAAGTGCTGGGGCTAATTGCATTAGGTCAGAATAGAGTAAGACTTCATATTGTTTGAATTCTTGATCTTCTTGGACGAAGTCTCCACCACTCATTCACACTAATGGGATCTACGTCAGTGGCGCTAGGACCCAGCGGGAGCAAACTTTTCAAGAGGGTCAGTGCCAGAGATGGAGCCACGAGGGAGCGGCACTGCAAGCCATGGATCGTGCAGTAAAGACTACCTCAGCATCGACCTTCCAACTGCCTCAGTACCTTTTTTCCATGGAGGTGCAGCGTAACTAACCTAGAGGTCTAACCTAACAAAATCGGACACAAGATGGTCCGAATGACCCGTGTAAGAAGGGTCAACAATAGAGTCTTCACAGCCCAGCTATTCAGGGAGTGAAGACAAAAAACAGAGACGTGAGCTCGGGGGATGGCGGGTATGTGTGTGAATGAGTGGTGGAGATTTCGTCCAAGAAGATCAAGAATTATGGTAGGTACATAATTTCCATATCTTTCTGGACAAAGTCTCCACCACTCATTCACACTAATGGGAGAGTGCCGAGCTAATAACCCTCCCCATTCCTGAGACGGGTGGCAGGAGAAACTAAGAGCTCACAGACTTAGAACTGAAGTCCTTTAAGAATAGTCCTACCAAACGACAGATGTAGTCTGGCATGGACATCTAACGCATAGTGCTTAACGAAAGTATGCACTGAGCTCCATGTAGCCGCATTCTAAATGTCTGCAATGGGTATGTTGCGGATTTCCGCCAGAGATGCCGCGACTGCTCTAGTAGAGTGAGCATACACTCTGCCTTCTAGCTTAACCTGTGCCATAGAATAGCAGTGGTGGAGGCATGCTACCAGTCACGCTGAAATGCACCTAATAGCGACAGGCTGACCCAGCCGGGTCTCGCTGAAGGAAAATGAAAATTACGTACCTACCGTAATTCTTGATCTTCTTGGACGAGTCTCCACCACTCATTCACACTATTGGGATCTGCGCCGGAGGCACTAGGACCCATCGGGAGCAAACTTTTTACTGGAGGGTCAGCGCCTCAGTACCCTTTTTACCAAAGAGGTGCAGCGTAACTAACCTAGAAGGGCAGCCTAACCTAAAAACTGGACATAAGATAGTCCGGGTGACCCGTATAAGAAGGGTCAATAAAGAAGTCTTCACAGCCTAAAGCTCTGAGGGAGTGAAGACCAACAACAGAGGTGAGCTCGGGGGACGGAGGGTGGGCGTGTGAATGAGTGGTGGAGACTCATCCAAGAAGATCAAGAATTACGGTAGGTACGTAATTTTCATATCTTCCTGGACATAAGTCTCCACCACTCATTCACACTATTGGGAGAGTACCAAGCTAATAATCCCCCGAGAGGGCGGCAGGAGAGACCAAGAGCTCACGTTTCTAGGACAGAAGTCCATTAAGGATGGCTCTGCCAAAGGAAGAATGTCGTCTGGCATGGACATCCAGTGCATAATGTTTAACGAAAGTATGCACTGAGCTCCAGGTGGCCGCGTTGCAAATATCTGCAATGGGCACGTTGAGAATTTCCGCTAGGGACGCCGCGACTGCTCTAGTCGAGTGAGCGTAAACCCTACCCTCCAACTTAACCTGTGCCATGGAATAGCAGTGGCGAAGGCATGCCACTAACCATGCTGAAATGCATTTGATAGCGACAGGTTGACCCAGCTGGGTCTCGCTAAAGGAGACAAACAGTTGCTGGGCTTTGCGAAAATCCTTGGTTCTATCTAGATAGAAACGCAAAGCTCTCTTAACATCCAAAGAATGAAGAGATCGTTCTTCATTTTGGAAGTCCGCAAAGTAAGAGGGAAGGACCAGAGGTTGGTTTAGATGAAACTATGACACAACCTTAGGAAGAAATTTCGGATGGGTCCGAAGGACTACTTTGTCCTTATGGAACACAGTGTACGGAGGATCTGTGACCAGGGCATGTATCTCTGAGACCCTGCGAGCTGAGGTAATGGCCACTAGGAAGGCAGTCTTCCAGGTAAGAAATTTTAGCTCACAGGTGGCCAGAGGTTGAAGGTTTCAGTGAGCATGTCTAGTACAAGATTAATGTCCCAGGCTGCAACTGGACGTCTTGTAGGAGGTCTGGTATGCAGAATTCCTTTAAGAAATCTCTTAACCGCAGGTAATTGAGCTAGTGTTAAGGAAATAACCGGCTCATGATACGCTGAAATAGCACTAAGGTGAACTTTGACTGTAGAGTACTGCAGACCTGAGTTTGAGAGGTCCAAGAGGTACTCCAGAACCTTATCTGGTGGACAGGAAAAGGGATTCAAAGAGGACTTTGCACACCACAGCTAAAAATGCTTCCACTTAGCTGTGTAAGTTTTCCGAGTGGCTGGCTTCCGTGCAGCCAGAAGAATATCTGAAACCCTACGAGAGACACTGAACCGGTTTACTTCTACCTCTTCAGGAGCCAAGCGTGAAGGTGAAGTGATCTCAGGTTGGGATGGACCACCGGCCCCTGAGTCAGAAGGTTTATATGTAGGGGAAGTGGTCTCGGAGGAACTGCCAACATATTGTTGAGTAGTGGAAACCACAGCTGCCGAGGCCAAAAGGGAGCAATGAGAATCATCTTGTCCCCCTGGGATTTAAACTTGAGGAGTACCCTCTGAATTAGAGGAAGAGGCGGAAAGAAAGCATTTTGTCCACCGCAGCCTGAACGCATCCCGACAGAAAATGCCAGGCCCTGGATTTCTGGAGCAGAAGAGAGGCAGTTTTGCGTTGAGTGGGGATGCAAAAAGGTCCAGGTCTGGAGTTCCCCCTCTTCGAATAGTGACTGAACTATGGTTGAGTCAGAGACCACTTTGAGGATCTG
Source organism: Neoceratodus forsteri (assembly GCA_016271365.2). Lineage (NCBI taxonomy): Eukaryota > Metazoa > Chordata > Ceratodontiformes > Ceratodontidae > Neoceratodus > Neoceratodus forsteri. The sequence continues at coordinate 484,105,771 of CM028130.1, forward strand.
TCTCTGTTCTGCTGAGACGGTCTGCCAATTCGTTCTGAACACCTGGCAGGTAGACCGCTTGAATTAGAGCCCTTGTGCTCCAAGCACCATTCCATACCCTCATTGCTTCCTGTATAAGGGGTAAGAATGAGCACCGCCCTGCTTGTTGATGTAACACATCACTGCTTTGTTGTCCATTTGAAGGAGAATGTTCTTGTGACAGAGAATGTCCTTCAACGCTCAGACCGCATAAAGGACAGCTCTCATTTCTAGGACATTTATGTGAAGCTGGGACTCGACTTGAGTCCACACACCTTGAGTGTGGAGGGCCTGACAGTGAGCTCCCCACCCCATTAGGGATGCGTCCGTGGTAATGGAGATTTGATGGTCCAGAGGAGCAAAGGGATATCCTTCCAGGAGATTGCTCTCTTGAGACCACCGGGTGAGTGACCTCTTTAAAGGTTCTGTCACCTTGATGAGATAGGACTGCAGGTGAGTGGTTGGGGACCACTGAGTACTGAGCATCCACTGAGTGGTTCTCATGTGAAGACGTGCTAGGGGTACAGTGAACACTGAGGATGCCATGAGGCCTAGCATCCGTTGCATCGAGAGAGCTGTAACTGAGCTGTTCTCCCCGAAGTGACGGGCCATTTGGAGGATATCGTTCCTTCTGTCTTCTGGAAGAAAAGCCTTCGCACAGGAGGTGTCCAGAAGAGTACCTATAAAAAGGAGCCTCTGGGGAGGCTGTAGTTGCGATTTCTTGAGATTCAGCAGAACTCCCACGGACGTAAGGAGGTGAGAGGTTGTCTCTACGGCATCCAGAGTCCCTTGCCTGGAAGGGCTTGCTAGAAGCCAATCGTCCAGGTAAGGGAACACCTGTATTCCGACCTTTCTGAGGTGCGCTGCGAGAACTGCACAACACTTTGTAAAAACTCGCGGCGCCGTGGATAGCCCAAAGGGCAGGACTCTGAACTGATAATGTTGTCCCAGAGCCACAAACCTCAGGAATTTGTGATACACTCGGGTGAATAGGAATGTGCTGGTAAGCATCCTGCATGTCTAGGGAGGCTAGCCAGTCGTGTTGATGAAGCAAAGGTAACAGGGTTCCCAGAGAAATCATTTTGAATTTCTCCTTGGGGAGAAATTTGTTTAGCTTTCTGAGATCTAGAATGGGGCGCATTCCTCCGGACTCTTTGGAACCAGAAAGTAATGGGAGTAGAACCCGTGTTCCGTTGATGCAGCAGCACCACTTCTACTGCCCTGTTGTTCAGAAGGCCCTGAATCTCGGCGAGAAGGTCTGACTGAAGGGTTGACAGCCTGGGCTGCCGTTTGGGAGGACGATCCGGAGGGGTCTCCACAAGACTGAGTGAATACCACTCGCGAATTATCCGAAGGACTCATTTGTCTGAGGTAATGGACTTCCACTGGTTGTAGAAGTGCATCAGATGACCTTCCACCGGAGAGGAAAAGTTCACCTCGGGCAGCTGAGATGGGACTTGGGCCAGCAATTCATAAGATAGCGCTGGGCGCTTTGGGCCCTTGCGCTTTCTGTTCGTCTTCTTTTGGGGTTGGGCAGGGTTGGTTTTGTAGAGCCTCCTCTGCCTCGAAAGGACCTTGGTGCCTAGAAACTGGCGTTTATTGACATTCCCTCGAGGAGGGGCAGGAGGGGTCGAGCCAACTTAATGGCTGACCTAGTCTTTTGTGTAGCTTCAGAGCTTGCTCTACCTGAGGACCAAAAAGATATGCATCATCAAAGACAATGCCATTACCTGCTGCTCTGGCAGCATTCGTGAAGCCGAAGTGCAGCCAGGAATGGCCAGCGGTGCAAATACCAGCAGCCGCTGAACGGGAAGCAGTGTCGAAAGCATCCATGGCTGCTTTAACCTGCTGGTTGTTGGATTCAATACCTCTGGTAATGGTTTGAAGAAGCTCTGGCTTTGTATCCGATTCCGGTAGAGCTTCAACCATTTGCTTGATAGAATGCCACAGGATATATTCATACTGGGAGAAATAGCCCTGGTAACTGGCAATACGCATACTTAGGGTAGAAGAAGCAAAGACTCTTTTACCTAAGGTGTCTATCTTACGAGATTCTTTGTTAATAGGTCGAGCTGTAGTAGTCTGAGGAAGAACGATCTTATCATTCTCTGCCAGGACTACAATAGGATCCGCAAAGGCTTGAGATGCCAAAATGGGACGATCCTTGGGGGCTGAATATTTCCTATCTATGGATTTAGCCAGCAAAGGGGTGAGAGCAGGATTATTCCATACCATTTGAGACAGCGTCTCGAAGGAAGGCTGAACAGGAGGAGTCAAATCCGTAGGGATCTCCAGGGCATGAAGGTATTGGAGTCTTAATTTCCCAGGATCAGTATCTGTAGTCTGGAGAGAAAGAGTGGAACTCAAAGCTTTTAGCAGAGACTCAAAGGACAGGTCCTCGACCACAGGCTCTGTAGCAGTAATAGATCCTGCTTCGTCCACTTCATCACCCAACCGAAGGTCTGGGTCAGGCTCAATGTCATCTCCTGACAGTCCAGGAGGGACTGTATGGACAGGAAGAATGAAAATCAGAAGAGAGGGAAGAAGGAAAAGAGTGAAAGGAGGAGTCCTGAAAAGCAGAGGAAGCCCGAGAGCAACCCGGCACGAGACGGCCTTGAGGGACCACCTTGGCACATCGAAATGGCGCAGTGGCCAGCGGTGCGAGCAGCGCCGAGGACCCGCATGGCACCGAGGGGCGGTGCCAAAACACCCCAGACCCCGAAAAACAGGTTTTGAAGGAAGAAGAGCAGGAGATAAGGGCATCGGGTGTGGCCTCCGCCAGTAGCCAAGGTGAGGGGAGAACACCTGATGCTGGAGTCGACGGCACCAAGAAGGTGCCACGACCAGGAAAGTCCAACTACCCTACCTGGTCTCCCAATCAAGCCCAAAGGCCACGGTGACCGAGCCAGGTAGCTGAACCAACCTCCGACCCATTGCTCCATAAGGCGCCCACTGATGAAACTGCTCATCTGAAGACCTACCTCGGCGGGGGTAGGGCTCGATGTCGAAGCCATTGGCTACCAGAAGCAGAGGTTGGCAACTCAGAAGGAGGAGACCGACGTTCGCCCCGATAACCCGACGTCTATCGCGCAGACATATCGGAGGGCGACCTCGAGTGATGCCTTCTCTTTTTAGACCTGTGGGCCAAAGAAGAGCTCGAGGCCAAACAGTGCCGAGAATGCGACCGTTTATTTTTATGCTTCCGAGGGGACCGCCCATCCCTCCGGGCATTGGACTGACCGTTGTCAGACCCCCCTTCTGGAGAAGGCAGCGGACCGGACCCAGCCCGACTGACTGAACAGCTTTCATACGAAGTCTCCCTACCGTCACCTGACCTGCTCATGGTCGACTCCGTCAAAGTAGGCTGAGACTTCTTTATTTTTAAAATAAGAATAACTAAGCAATACTTTATTGAGATAATACTACAAAATAAAAACTGAAAACTATGCTGCTAGTTTGAAGTTTGACTCCCAGCGAGCCGCGTCGTCGTCACTGAAAGCGCTTTCGGTGGGGAAAAAGGAACCTAGGTAGTTTGGAGGGTCGACGTACGAGACAGTTATTATCGCAAGAGCCGAGGTCATGTGCTGCCTCATACCCATCTCTGGCGCCGACCCTCCAGCAAAAAGTGTGCTCCCGATGGGTCCTAGTGCCTCCGGCGCAGATCCCAATAGTGTGAATGAGTGGTGGAGACTTATGTCCAGGAAGATCAAACAGTTGTTGAGCCTTGCGAATTTCTTTTGTTCTATCCTTATAGAATCGCAGTGCTCTCTTAACATCCAAAGAACAAACGGTACGTTCCCCTTCATTCTGAAAGTTAGCAAAGTAGGTAGGTATTACTAAAGGTTGGTTTAGATGAAATTCTGAGACAACCTTAGGAAGAAACTTAGGGTGAGTCCTAAGAACTACTTTGTCCTTGTGAAATACAGTGTACGGTGGGGTCTGTGACCAGACCATGTATTTCAGAAACTCTACGGGCTGAAGTGATGGCCACTAGGAAGGCCATTTTTCCAGGTGAGGAACTTCAATTCGCAGGTAGCTAGAGGCTTGAAAGGTTTCCGAGTGAGCACGTCTAGCATAAGATTAATGTCCCAGACTGCGATTGGACATCTGATAGTAGGTCTGGTATGCGGAATACCCTTAAGAAACCTCATAACTACAGGTAACTGAGCCAGAGACAAGGAATGTACTGGCTCATGATAAGCTGAAATGGCACATAGATGAACTCTGACTGTAGAGTACTGTAGACCTGAATTTGGGAGGTCTAAAAGTACTCCAAGACTATCTGGTGGGCAGGAAAAAGGGTTTGAAGAGGATTCTGCACACCACAGAGAGAAACGCTTCTAGTTGGCTGTGTAGGTCTTTCTAGTGGCTGGTTTACGTGTAGCCAAGAGAATATCTGAAACCCTACCGGAAACATTGAACCTATTCACCTACATCTCTTCAGGAGTCAAGCATGAAAATGAAGCGCTTTCAGATTGGGATGGACCACGGGTTCCTGGGTCAGAACGTTTGTCTTAAAGGGAAGTGCCTTCAGGAGGGTTGCCAACAAACTGTTGAGCAGCTGGAACCATATCTGTCGAGGTCAGAAGGGAGCAATGATAATCATTCCGTCTCCCTGAGACTCGAATTTGATAAGTACCCTCTGAATTAGAGGAAAAGGAGAAAAGGCATATAGGAAGCGTTTTGTCCACTACAGCCTGAACGCATCCAGACAGAAAATGCCAGGTCCTGGGTTTCTGGAGCAGAAGAAAGGCAGTTTTGTGTTGAGTGGGGATGAAAAAAGGTCCAGGTCTGGAGTTCCCCACTCTTTGAAGAGTGACTGAGCGACGAATGAGTTGAGAGACCACGCATGAGGATCTGCTTCCGTTCTGCTGAGATGGTCTGCCAGTTCATTCTGCACGCATGGTAGGTAAACCGCGTGGATTACAGCCTTGTGCTCCAGGTACCATTCCCACACTCTCATAGCTTCCCTTCATAATGCCTAAGAGTGTGTACCGGCCTGCTTGCTGATGTAATACATCACTGCTTTGTTGTCCGTTTGAAGGAGAATGCTCTTGTGACAGAGTATGTCCTTCAAGGCCTGGACTTCATAGAGGACGGCTCATTTCCAGGACGTTTATGTGAAGCCGGGACTTGTCCTGAGTCCACGTACCTTGGGTGTGGAGATTCTGGCAGATAGCTCCCCACCCCATCAGGGACACGTTGGTGGAAATGGAAATATGATGATCCAGAGGAGCAAAGGGATACCCTTCCAGAAGTTTGTCCTCCTGCGACCACCAGATGAGTGACCTCTTTAGAGATTCTGTCACCTTGATGGGAAAGGACTGAGGGCTGAGTGGTTGGGGACCACTGAGTATTGAGCATCCACTGAGAGGTTCTCATGTGTAGACGTGCTAGGGGTCCAGTGAACACCGAGGATGCTAGGAGACCCAGCATCCGTTGCATCGAGATAGCTCGAACCAAGCTGTTTTCTCTGATGTATCGGGCCATCTGTAGGATATCGCGCCTTCTGTTCTCTGAGAGAAAAGCTTTCGCACAAGAGGTATCCAAAAGAATTCCTATGAAAAGGAGTTTCTGGGAGGGCTGCAACTGCGATTTGTTGCAATTTAACAGGACTCCCATGGATGTGAGGAAGTCTGAAGCCTTGGCTATGGCGTCCAGAGTTCCCTGCCTGGAAGGGCCTGCTAGAAGCCAGTCGTCCAGATATGGAAACACTTAAATTCTGATTTTCCTGAGATGCGCTGCGAGAAGTGCACAATACGTCGTAAAAACTCGCGGCGCCAAGGACAGCCCAAAGGGCAGGACTCTGAACTGATAATGTTGACCCAACGCCACAAACCTCACATATTTGTGGTGCTCTGGGTGTCTGAGAATGTGTTGGTAGGCATCCTGCATGTCCAAGGAGGCTAGCCAGTTGTGTTAATGAATCAAAGTTAGAAGGGTACCTAGAGTTATCTTGAGCTTTCCTTGTGAAGGAATTTGTTTAACTTTCTGAGATCCAGAATGGGGCGCATACCTCCAGTTTTCTTCGGAACTAGAAAGTAATGGGAGTAGAAGAAAAAATTACTCACCTTAGTAATGTTGTTTCTTCTAATGGAGTCTTGCTATATTATGACTATTGCAGTTTGCCCCAGCCTTAGAACTGCTCCGGAGGTGAAAGAGTTAACTTCCATGCAGAGCATGGAGCTTAGAGTGCGAGCTCGGTTCAGAAGCTCTGTTTGGCTGGTTTCAAACCGAAACAGTCAGATCTTTACGAGCAAAAACTCACTAAGGTTCTATGTGGAAGCTGTAACCTACATAGCCAACTGGCCACTAATATATTAACACATTTTGCTGGTCCCAACACAAAGACTCAAGTCAGTGGACCAGAAAATTAAGATAGAATAACTAAATAAACACAACACCCAAACATGAAAGAGGGCATCAATAAATGCTAACAGAGGACTACCACCTATACCCCCAAAGTAGGAGTTCTGAGAGGGGCAGGCTGGGGGGTCATAATATAGCAAGACTCATTAGAAAACAACAACATTACTAAGGTGAGTAATTTTTTCTTCAAACAACATAAAGTCTTGCTATATTATGACTATCTGACTACATAGGTGTACCTCCATGGAGGAGGAGAGAACCCTACTTAGGGAATAGGCTCTGAAACTGCGGCTGTGCCAACCGAGCATCCCTCTGGCCTGAACATCCAGGGTAATGCTTGGTGAAGATGTGTACTGTCTTCCAAGTAGCTGCCCGACATATCTCCAAGATAGGGATATACTCTAGCAGCAGCTAGAGATGCAGCTGTACCTCTGGTAGAGTGAGCCCTCAGGCCTGAGGGAACTTACCAGCTTTTGATAGCAAAATGGATACAAAGCGATCCACCTGGCAATGGATCTCTTCAGTGGCAGGTCTCCCTTTCCCAACCTCACCATAAGTGAGAAACAGTTGGAAGGAGTCAAACCCATGACCCCTAGTGCGGCTCTATGTAGTAACTTAGGGCCCTCTTAACATCTAAGTTGTGCAGCCTCCTTCACCAGAGGAGGAATGGTCAGTGAAGAACACTGGAAGTGAAATAGATTGGTTAAGGTGGAAATCTGAAACCACCTTAGGCTAAAACTTCCTGTTAGTCCTGAGGACCACTTTATCCCTGTGAAAGGAAATAAAGTCAGTTTCTACTGATAAAGCCTGTAACTCATTTATACGCCTGGCAGAAGTGATGGCTACCAGAAATACAGTAATCCCTTGCCTTCTTAAATGAGCCACTACCACAGCTAGACATTTTGTGAATACCCTTGGAGCCGAGGTTAGGCCGAAGGGCATTGCTCTGAACTGGTAGTGGCCAGAGAGCAGTTGAACCTAGAGTACTTTAGATGAGAAGGCCTGATCATGACATGAAAATAGGCATCCCTGAGGTCCAGGAAGCTAACAGTCCTCACATCCAAGGAAGGCAAAATCATTGCTAGAGTTAACATTTTGAACTTTGGTTTCAATAGATGTTTCGTTCAGGTACCTTAAGTCTAAGATGAACGCCATTCTCCTGCTCTTTTTAGGGGAAGAAAATATCTTGAGTACAGTCCCTTGCCCTGATGGCAAGGGGGACCTTTCCACTGCTTTGCAATACAGAAGGAAGAAACCTCTGCTTCCAAAGCAAGGGCTTCTGAAGAGTTTGCAGGTGGAATAAACTCTCATCTTTAGAACTGTTTGAAGCTGAGAACCAGGCACAACTTCTACTTAGAACACCTGTCCGAAGTTAGGGACACCCAGTTCTGGCTGAAATAAACCAACCTGCCACTGGTACAGGAGAATCTCAGCCCTGGGCACCCATCAGGGTGCCTGCTTAGCAACTTTGGCTGAGGGAGGCGACTGTCTACCTATGCCCGTCTACCTCTGCCTCTGAAAAAAACCCCTCTGTGAAAAACAGAGGAGCTTAGAATAGTAAAAGGGCCTGTGGAAGGCTACACCTACTGAGACATGTGCCTTGTGGAGGCATGTCTCTCTCCTTAGCTTAGGCAATTTTGTAGGTAGTTTATATTCATCCATCTTTTTCATATAATTTTCGTTGATCCAGAAGAGAATTTCCGTTACAGGAAAATCCATAGCCTTTGACTGGTATCTTGGGACAGATTAGTGCATCCTGAGCCATGCCAACCTACGAGCTACAGTGGCCATGACCCTAGAGGAAACATCATTAACATCAACAACGGTATAAATTGAACTTTAGAGCCAGGCCATCAACAGCCCTTGTTCCAACTCATGCCAGCTGACCCTGGGCCTGTAGCCTACTGCAATAAAGTGTCCATCTAGAACAGTATCTAGCCACATAACATATAATTAACCTGCCTGAGTCCCAAAAGCTGCCATATATTGTTTTTACCATGGCATCAATCTTCCTGAATCCTTATCAGGATGTGAGGCCAGGAATATTAACTGTCACAAACTGCAGCTTGCACCACACCTACATGACTACCTGCTCAGGAGAGTCTGTATCAGGGCCGATAAAGTATACCTTCTGTCATTTTTATCTACAGGAGGGACAGAATGAGGATTTTAAAATCTTTGTTGTTTTGCTTCCTAAATGACTTATGCAAGAATAGACAACCTCCTAAGACTCTGGAATATCCATCATTTCAACATAATCAGGCTCCTGTATATCCACAGCCTCTTCTAAAGGCTGGAGGCGTTTCTGCAACCATTTGAAAACACAAAGAGGACTCAGACAGCATGGGGGAGATTCTAAGGTCTATCTGAATATCGGTTCAATGGGCACGTCAGACCTTCCAGTCACAAACTTATACTGTTCAAATTCTCCTCCCCTCATGTGGTCACAAAATCCTCAACATATAATCTGAACCACTGGGACTGAAAAGGACACCTTTTCGAAGATCAACAGTTGTTGGTTCAATTTCTTTTGTTCTATCTGATAAGTCGCAGTGCTCTTTAACATCAAGAACAAACTGCACGTCTCTTCATTCTGAAAGTTAGCCAGTGGTGGGTATTACTAAGGTTGGTTTAGATGAAATTCTGAGACAACTTAGGAAAAACTTGGTGAGTCCTAGAACTACTTTGTCCTTGTGGAATATAGTGTCGTGGGTCTGTGACCAGACCATTATTTTCAGAAACCTACGGCTAGTGATGGCCACTAGGAGCCATTTTCCAGGTGAGGAACTTCAATTCAGGTAGCTAGAGGCTTGAAAGGTTTCGAGTGAGCACGTCTTACAGATTAATGTCCCAGACTGTATTGGACATCTGATAGTAGGTCTGTATGCGGAATACCCTTAAAAACTCATAATTACAGGTAACTGAGTGAGAGATGGAATGTACTGGCTCATGATAGCTAATGGCATAGATGAACTGACTGTAGTACTGTGGGCCTGAATTTGGGAAGTCTAGTGCTCCAAGACTATCTGGTGGAAAAAGGGTTTGAAGGATTCTGCACACCACAGAGGCGGCTTCTGTTTGGCTGTGTGGGTCTTTCTAGTGGCTGGTTTACGGTTGCCAAGAGAATATCTGAAACCCTCGGGAAACATTGAACCTATTCACTACATCTCTTCAGGAGTCACATGAAATGACTTTCAGGTTGGATGTGCACGGGTTCCTGGGTCAAACGTTTGTCAAGGGAATTTCTGGAGGGTTGTAACAAACTGTTGAGCAGCTGGAACCATATCTGTGGGGTCAGAAGAGCAATGATAACTATCGTCCCCTGAGACTTCGAATTTGATAAGTACCTCTGAATTAGGGAAAGGAAAAAGGTATAGGAGCGTTTGTCACTACAGCCTGAAGCATCAGACAGAAATGCCAGGTCCTGGGTTTCTGGAGCAGAAGAAAGGAGTTTTGTGTTGAGGGATGAAAAAGGTCCAGGTCTGGAGTTCCCACTCTTTGAAGAGTGACTGGCGACTAATGAGTTGAAGACCGCATGAGGATCTGTTCCGTTCTGCTGAGATGGTCTGTAGTTCATTCTGCCGCATGGTAGGTAAACCGTGATTACAGCCTTTTGCTCCAGGTACCATTCCACCTCTCATAGCTCCCTGCATAATGCCCTGAGTGTGCACCGCCCTGCTTGGTGATGTGCTGCATACTTCTTTGTTGTCCGTTTGAAGGAGAATGCTCTTGTAGTATGCTTCAAGGCCTGACTCATAGAGGGCGGCTGTTTCCAGGCGTTTATGTGAAGCCGGGATTTGTCCTGAGTCCACTACTTGGTGTGGAATTCTGAGATAGCTCCCCACCCATCAGGGTCCAAGTGGTGATGGAAGTATGATCCGGAGGACAGGGATGCCTTCCAGAAGTTTGTCCCTCACGACCACCGGATGAGTGACCTCTTTAGAGATTCTGTCACCTTGATGGGAAGGGACTGAGGGTGAGTGGTTGGGGACCACTGAGTGTTAATCCCTGAGAGGTTCTCATGTGTGGACGTGCAGTCCAGTGAACACCGAGGATGCTAGGAGACCCAGCATCCGTTGCATCATTCTTCGAACAAGCTGTTTTCTCTGATGTCGGGCCATCTGTGGATAGCCTTCTGTTTCTGTGGAAAAGCTTTCGCTGAAGGTATCAAAAGAATTCCTATGAAAAGGAGTTCTGGGAGGCTGCACTGCGTTTGTTGCATTTAACAGGACTCTATGGATGGGGAAGTCTGAGCCCTATGTCGTCAGTTCTCTGCCTGAGCCTGCTAGAAGTAGTCGTCCAGATATGGAGCCTTAAATTCTGATTTTCCTGAGATGCTGCGGTACTGTGTAGAACTTCATGGGACAAGCAGCAAGGGTGGACTTGAACTGATAATGTTGACCCAACGCCGGAAGCCTCACATATTTGTGGTGCTCTGTGTTGAGAATGTTGGTAGGCATCCTGTATGTCAGGAGGGCTATAGAGTTTTGTTAATGAATCAGTTAGAGGTACCTAGAGTTATCTTGATTTTGTGAAGGATTTGTTTAACTTTCTGGGTCAGAATGAGTATACCTCTGTTTTCTTCGAACTAAAGTAATGTATGAAGAAAAAATTATCACTTTAGTAATGTTGCTTCTATGGAGTCTTGCTATATTATGACTATTGCGGTTGCCCCAGCCTTAGAACTGTCCATTGAAAGTTACTTCCATGCAGAGCATGGGCTTAAATCGTGACTCGTTCCAGGAAGTTTTTTGGCTGGTTTCAAGCGAAACAGCTGATCTTTGAGCAAAACTCACTAAGGTTCTATGGGAAGCTTAACCTACTAGCAACTGGCTACTAATATATTAACACATTTTGCTGGTCCCAACACAAGACTCAGTCAGTGGACCGAAATTAAGATAGAATAACCAGTCAACACAACACCCAAACTGAAAGTCATATAAATCCAACAGAGGACTACCACCCATACCCCAAGAGTCGGGAGTTCTGAAGGGAGAGGCTGGAGATCATGTCTATAAGACCATTAGAAGAAATACTGAGGTATAATTTTTCTTCAAACAATATAAAGTCTTGCTATATTATGACTATTGAACTACACAGCAGTACTCCATGAGGAGGGAGAACCACTTAGGAATAGGTTCTGGAAGTGCGGTTGTGCCGACCGAGCATCCCTCTGGCCTGAACATCCAGGAGTAATGTGGGTAGTGTGTACTGTCTTTAGTAGCTGCCCGACATATTCAAGATAGGATGTCTCCGCAGCAGCAGCCAGAGATGCAGCTACCTCTGGTAGAGTGAGCCTCAGGCCTGGGGGGGACCTTACCAGCTTTTAGTAAATTGATACAAGAAGCGATCCGCCGCAGTGGATCTCTATTGGCAGGTCCCTTTCCAACCTCACATAAGTAGAAACAGTTGGAAGAGTCAAACCTGTTGCCATTGTAGCTCTATGTAGTAACTTAGGCCCTCTAACATCTGTTGTGCAGCCTCCTTCACCAGAGGAGGAATGGTCAGTGAAGAACACTGGAAGTGAAATAGATTGCTAAGGTGAAATCTGAAACCACCTTAGTAAAACTTCCTGTTATCCTGGGGACACTTTATCCCTGTGAAAATAAGTCATTTCTACTGTAAGCCTGTAACTCATTTATCGCCTGGAAGTGATGCACCAGAAATACAGTAATCCTTGCCTTCTAAATGAGCCACTACACAGCTAGACATTTTGAATACCCTTGGGCGAGAGTTAGGCGAAGGGCATTGCTCTGAACTGGTAGTGGCCAGAAGCAGTTGAACCTGAGTACTTTCGGTTGAAGGCCTGACTGGGCGACATAATAGGCATCCCTGAGGTCCAGGAAGCAACTGTCCTCTGGCCTCAAGGAAGGCAAAATCATTGTAGAGTTAACATTTTGAACTTTGTTCAATAGATGTTTGTTCAGGTACTAAGTCTAAGATGTACGTTTCTCCTGTCTTTTTGCAAGAAATATCTGAGTATAGTCTTGCCCTGATGGCAGGGGGTACCCCACTGCTTTGCCAGAAGGAAAAACCTCTGCTTTAAAGCAAGGGCTTCTGAAGAGTTTGCAGGTGGAAATTGCCTGGCCTCTCATCTTTGGAACTGTTGAAGCTGAGAACCAGTCCCGGCATTACCCAGAACCCACCTGTCCGTTGGGACACCCAGTTTGTTGAAATAAGCCACCTGCCCCCACTGGTACAGGAGAATCTGGCCCTGGGCACCCCTCAGGGTGCCTGCTTGGCCGCAGCTTTGGCTGAGGGAGGCGACTGTCTACCTTTCCCGTCTACTCTGCCTCTGAAAACCCTCTGTGAAAAAGCAGAGGAGGCTTGGGATTGCAAAGGCCTGTGGAAAGGCTACCCTTACCCTGGGGCATGCCTTTGTGAGTGGCATGTCTCCTTAGCTGGGCACTTTTGTAGGTAGTTCTATATTCATCCATCTTTTCATATAATTTTCCGTTTGATCACTCACAGAAATTTCCGTTACAGGAAAATCATAGCCTTTGACTGATATCTTGGGACAGATTGGTGCATCCCCAAGGCCATGCCAACCTCTGAGGCTTCACAGAAGTGGCCATGACCCTAGAGGAAACATCATAACATCATGCAGTATGAGGTGAACTTTAGAGGCTTCAATGCCATCATCAGCCCTTGTTCCATCTCACTGTGACCTTGGGCCTGCTTGGCTAACTGGGGTAAAGTGTCCCATCTGGGTTTCTGATGTCTAGCCACAAGTCATATCGTTAGCCTGCCTGAGTCCCAAAGAAGCTGCCATATATTGTTTTTTCGCCATGTCAATCTTCCTGGAACCTTATCAGGAGGATGTGAGGTTAGAATATTAGCCTGTCTGAGCTGCAACACCCCACCTCTTCACTGCTCAGAGAGGAAGTCTGTATCAGGGCTGATAAGTATACCTTCGTCATTTTTATCTACAGGAGGACAGAATGAGGATTTTTTAAAATCTTGTTGTTTGCTCTAAATGACTTATAGAGGAATAACAACCTCTAGACCTGAATATCCATCATTTCAACATAATCATTCCTCTTTGTCATCCACAGCCCTTCTAAAGGAGCTGGGCTTTCTGCAACCTTTGTAAACACAAAGAGGGACCAGACAGCATATGGGATCTCATGTCTATCTGAGAAATGTCCGTTCAGGGACGTCCAGACCTTCCTAGTCACAAAGCATACTGTTCAAATTCTCCTCCCTCATGTGGTTCATAAAATCTCAACATCATAATCTGAACCACTGACTGCAAGGCCACCCTTTTCCAGCTGCGGGTTGACAGATCCCTGAGACAAGGATTGGACAATCTGAGTTGTTTAGTTATCTCTGCAGCAGTTGGAGAAATTTTGTGCCAGACCTGCGTTCTTTGTCTTTTTTGGACTGGTTCCTCTGACCAGCCTTCCTTTTCTTGAGGGTTCGCCTGTCAGAGGTACTCCTCTGGTCAGTGGGTATTGGACGGGCTGGCCATCTGGGTCACGGACTTTTTGGTTTGTTCCTGAGCGGCCCAATCTCTTTTTGGGGGTGGCTGCAGGAAATTTTTACCTGGTAGTCTGATAGGTGGTCAGCCCCAGACAATAAACACAGTGGTGTGTGGGTCAGCCTGCAAGGCTTCCCCACAGACATCATGGTGTTGAAACAGTGGGCCCGGTTTTTTGGGTTTCTCAGACATAATGCCAGCCTAAAAAACTCTTTTAATGGCAGCCAGGCAAGACACCTATCGTTCCTAACCGTGTCACGGTATTGAAAACTCAAATAAAAGTTAGGTTTTTGAGCCGGGAGACAATTTGACTCTAAAAGCCAACTAAACAGTTTGATACATATATTTTGTCAAGCGATCAGTTCAAAATCAACGATAATGAATTTCCGCCACAGACTTAATTTCTGTACTTCGGTTTCAGATAGAGCTTTAACAATTGCGGTAAAATAAATACTTTTTTGGTTCCAATGAACTGATACTTTCGATTGAACCGAGAAAGAACCCGAGCTGGAGGAGCTGATCTTCTTTCTGTTCCATGTGAAGCGTAGAAGAATCTGACTGTTTCATTGAAACTAGCCAGATAGAGCTTTGAACAGTGCCTCAGGTGGAACTCCAGACACTTGGAGTTAACTGTTTCTCCTCCGGGGCAGTTCATGTGTGAATGACTGCAATGGTCCTAATATAGCAAGACTTCATGGTGTTTGAAATAGCAGTTTTCCAAGTCAAATACTTAAGCTCTGCGTCGAAGACAGAGCTCAAAGGGGTGCATTAGCTGACCAATACATACATTAAGATCCCAAGCAGGGCAGTGTCCCTGAATGGAGGATTGTAGTGAAGCAATCCTCTTTAAAAACTTGGAAAATACAGGATGAGCAGAAAGAAGAGGGCTTCCTGCTGAAATGAAGGCAGAGACAGCAGCCAATGCACTTTCAGGGTGGTGTTCTCAGTCCCAAGAATTAAGATGGACCATGTAGTCCAATACAGTGGGTAGATCAGCAGATTTGGGAAACATGCTTCCAGAGTACCATTATGTGGAAAACCTTTCCACTTGGAATTATAGGTAGCTCTGGTGGAATATTTCTAGCAGCCTTCAAGGATTTCCGAGAACACTTTGAGAAAGTTGCAAATCAGCAAACTCTAACTGCCAAGAGCCAAGCCTTGAGGTCGAGGGTTGAGATTCGGATACCAAACTTCTCCTGAGCACAGGTTAACAGATTGTGGTTCTGGGGAGTATTGGGGAAGATGGACTGCTACAGGACAGAAGCGAGTGGGTGATTAGGGCTGCCTGGCCCAGTCTGGAGCAATCAGGATCATCTTGCAGGGCTGAGACCTGATTTTGACTAGTACTTGAATCAGGAGAGGAAGGGAAAGGCAAAGAAACTTCCCTTCCCAATCGAGAGAGAAAGGCATCTAGGAACTGAGCCCAACACTGGGGCCTGCAACAAAACAGTGGAGTTGATAATTGTCTGGGGTCTGCAAAAGATCTATCTGAGATGCCCCATCTGGCAAACGCTTATCCCCAGTACTAGGATCCAGTGACCGTTCGTGATGGCCCTGGGAAATCCTGCTGAGGGGCATCTGCCAGGACATTGTCCTTGCCTGGGAGGTGAACTGCTATGAGGAAGTGTTCAGGAGCAGCTTAGAGACTGCAACTTCTGATCACCCTCGGTGCACAAGGCCAAGACCGAGTGCCCTTTGTTTGTTGATGTACCACATTGTAGTGGTATGTCTGTTCTGGACCTGTACCAATTTGTTCTGAAATAGATGCAGAGAAACCTGAAGTGCTAAAAACAGCTCTGAGTTCCAACAGATTGATGTGGAGCAGAGATTCCTGAGGGACCATAATCCCTGGGTGGAGAGGTCGCACTGATGTGAGCTCCCCATCCCAAGAGGGATGCATCTGTAGTAAGGGGTCAAGGAATGGGACAGAGGGATGAAAGCACCCTTGTCTCAGATTGCTCTGCTCCTGCCACCACTGAAGGCCTGGATCAGGGTTGAGTCACTGGGATTAACTTGGATGAGGATCTTCTCTTGAGACCAGAAAGCTCTCAAATGGAACTGAATATCCCCATTTGAAATCTTGCTCCTTGCACCACAGCTGTGGAGGCAGCCATGTGCCTAGGGCTGCAGGAAATGCCTTGCTGGTCGAGAGACCTGCAGAATGAAGGAGGCGGCCAGGGCCACTAAGGTCCTTACCCTTTCGAGGGAAGGAAGGCTCTGGCCTGCTTTGTATCCAGTTCTGCGCCTATAAAGGTGAGTACCTGGACAGGGTTCCAAACTGACTTTGGAAGATTGAGAAGAAATCCCAGAGGTCAAGCAGCTGCTGGGTAACTAGCAGGTGTGATTTGATTTGGTCTGGAGACTGGACCCACTATCAGTCAGTCGTCAGGTAGGGAAAAATGGCAATCTTTGCCTTCTTAGGTGAGAGCGACTGCTACTGCCAGACACTTTGTGAACATCCTTGGGGCAGAAGTGAGGCCAAGGGCATTGCTCTGAACTACATGGCCTGAGGCAGTTCAATCTGAGGTACTTTCGGCGGAGCTCTGATAAGAACATGGAAGTAGGCATCTTTGAGGTCCAGGAAGGCTAGCCAGTCCCCTGGCCTTGGAGAGGTAAAATCATTCCCAGTGTCACCATTTTGAACTTTGGCTTTAAAGGTGCTTGTTTAGATATCTTAGATCCAGGATAGGCTGCCCACTCTCTGTCTTCTTTTGGGAGTAGTACCTGAGTACAGACCCTTGCCCTGGTGAAGGAGAAACTTTTTCTACAGCTCTGTGAGCCAGGAGGGTTGAGACTCTGTTCCAAAGCAAGAGTCTCTAAAGGGTTTGTGGGTGGAAAAGATCTGGCTCTCATCTTTGGAAATTTCTTGAAGCTGAGAACTAGACTCTGGCTCACTACTTCCAGGACCCACCTGTCTGCAGTTTAAAGACTGCCAGTCCTGGGCGAAGTGAGCAACCTGCCCCTACAGGGTAGTGAAGAGTCGACCCTGGGCATCCCATCAGGGTGCCTGTTTGGCAGGGGCTTTAGGCTGAGGGGTGGGAGCAGGCCTGCTCGACTCTGCCTGCCTCTCCTCTGAAGAACCCCTCTGTACATGAGGCTGAAGAGGAGGGGCCTGAGTCTGGTAAAAGGCCTGTGAAAAGGCTCACCCCTACCCCTGGGGCTGCCTCTGAGGAGGGCTTGCTGCTCCTGGGCTTGTGCACCCTGTAAGTGGTTCTATATTCATCCATTCTTCATATAATTCTCTGTCTGCTCCTCAAACAGAGAATTTCCCACCACAGGAAAATCCATAGCCTTAGACTGGGTATCCTGTGACAAGTAGTACACCTGAGCCAGGCCAATCTCCGAAAAGCCACAGATGTAGCCATGACTCTGGAGGATACATCATCGTTAGAACCACTGCAGCATGGAATTGCACCTTAGATGCCTCCAATACCATCAAGAGCCACCTGCTCCAGCTCCTTTATGCAGAGCTGGCCAGGGACCTGTCTCGGCTAAGGCCATGACAGTATCCCATCTAGATTTCTTGTATCTTGCAACATAAGTCATATAGTTAGCTTGTCTGAGTCCCAAGGATGCTGCTGCGGTTGTTTTTTGCCATGGCATCAATCTTCCTGGAATCCTTGTCAGGAGGATGTGAAGCCAGTGGAATATTAGCTTTATCACAGGCTGCAGCCTGAACTACCTCTAACATGACTGCATTGCTGTGAAGAAATCTGTATCAGACCTGACAAAGTGTACCTCCTGTCCATCTTTTATCCACAGGAGGCACAGGAATTAGGAGCTTTAAAATTTTATTGTTTGTTTTCTAAAGATTTATGTAAAGGGATGGACAACCTCCTGGACTCTGGGATATCCATCATCTCCACATAGTCAGGCTCCTCTTGCTCATCCAAAGCCTCCCCAAGGGAAGCTGGAGGGTCCTCAGCAACTTTTATAAAACAAAATGAGAGGGACCTGGAAAGCCTAGGAGACTCACCTGAAGGTCTGTCTGGGAGATGTCCCGTTCAATGGGCACCCAGACTTTCAAAGTCACATTCACACTGATCATAATCCTCATCCCCTCCACTGGTTCTATAGACCTCTATATCATAATCCTGAACCACTGGAACCGACCAACCGACCTTTTGCCAGACAGTGGCGGTTTGAGGGAACCGGGACAGGGACTGGATAATCTGTATTGCCCTGTTATCTCAGCAGCAGTTGGAGAAGGAATTTTGGACTCCAAACCTGCTGATTTTTTAGATTTCTTTGCTGGAACTGGCCCTCAGAGCCAGCTTTCGCTTGCCGAGGAAGTCTCGCCCTGGTCAGAGGGGAGCATCCGGGTTCGGTTGGCACCCCAACCGGCTGGCCATCCGGGTCAGCGGACTTTATTCTCATTCCTTGAGCCTGCCCACTCTCTTGTCCAGGGTGGCTGCAGAGAAAGTTTTACAAATCTGGCAGTCTGAATTGAGGGTGGTCAAACCCCAGACAATAGACACATAGTAGTGTGTGGGTCAGCCTTGGCAAAGGCTTCCTCACAGACACTACAGTGTTGAAACCAGTGGGCTCGGTTTTCTTTTGGGTTTTTCAGACATGATGCCAGCCTAACCAACCAACTTGCCCTTTTGATGGCAGTGCCAGGCAAGACACCCTTATCGGTTCCAAACTATCATCACGGGTCGTGGAAAAACCGTAATGAAATCAGTTTTTTAGAACCGATAAGAACCTGGAATCAAGACTTCAAAAAGCCTTAAAAGGCTTTAAACTTATATTAAATACAACTCGATGGGTTCAACCGAACCGATAATACTTTACAAGTTCCACACAGAAAAACCCTATCTATTACTTACGATTACCATAGACAGAGCCTGAACCGATCGGTTTGCGGTTAAAATAATGAAATCGCGGTTAAATTAAACCGAAATAGCCTTTTAAGCCGAAAAAATGAACCGAGCAACAGGAGGAATCTCCGGAGCGACTGTTCAGTGAGGCGGAGTAAAGAATCTGATGGTTTCAGGTTTGAAACCAGCCAACAGAGTTTGGAACCCAGCTCTCAGGCTTAAGCTCCACATGCTCTGCATGAAGTTAACTCTTTCACCTCCGGAGCAGTTCTAAGGCTGGGGCAAACTGCAATAGTCATAATATAGCAAGACTTCATGTTGTTTGAAACCTGTGTTTCGTTGGTCTGGCGGAACTACTTCTACTGCCCTGTTGTTCAGAAGGCCTTGCACCTCAGAAGCAAGAAGGTCCGACTGTACTGCCGACAGCCTGGGCTGTCATTTGGGGGGATGATCCGAGGGGGTTTCTGAAAGATTGAGCGAATACCCCTCGCGGATTATCCAGAGGACCCATTTGTCTGATGTTACAGACTTCCACCGGCCGTAGAACTGAGTCAGACGTCCTCCCACCGCTGAGGAAGAATCCCCCTTGGGTAGCTGAGGTGGGACCTGGGCCAAGAGGTGCTTTGGGGCCTTGTGCCTTCTGCTGCATTTTCTTTTGTGGCTGCGGGGTGTGGCTTTTGTTAAAGCCCCCCCCCCCGCCTTTGCCCCGAAAGGACTGACGGTTGTGAAACTGATGCCTATTGGCACCCCCCCACTGAGAGGGGGCGGGTACGGGTTGAGCTGTCTTAATGGCTGACCTAGTCTTCTGTGTGGCCTCCAGAGCTTGTTCCACCTGGGGTCCGAACAGATACATACCGTCGAAGGGTAAGGCCATGACCTGCTGCTGGGCATCATTCGTGACGCCCGAAATACGTAAGCAAGAGTGGCGATGGGTACAAATGCCCGCCGCTCGAGAAGCGGTATCAAAAGCGTCCATTGCAGCTTTAACCTGTTAGTTATTGGACTCGATGCCCCAGGTTATGGTCTGAAGTAGCTCTGAATTAGTTTCTGACTCAGGCAGAGCTTCTACCATTTGCTTCAGCGAATGCCAAAGGACATACTCATATTGAGAAAAATAGCCCTGGTAGCTGGCAATACGCATACCCAGGGTGGAGGCAGCAAAGGCTCTCTTACCTAAGGTGTCTATCTTACGAGATTCTTTATTGATAGGCCGGGCTATAGATGCCTGAGGGAGGATGCCCTTGTCATTCTCTGCTAAGACTACAATGGGATCAGCAAAAGCTTGTGAGGCCAATGTGGGTCGATCCTTGGGAGCAGCATATTTCCTATCTATGGACTCAGCCACAGAAGGGATGAGAGCAGGATTGTTCCATACCATCAGAGAAAGGGTCTCAAAAGATGGTTGTACCGGAGGAGTTAAATCCATAGGGATATCCGGGACATGTAGGTATTGGAGTCTTAAAAGCTTCCCAGGATCAATTTCTGTAGTCTGGAGAGAAAGAGTGGAATTTAAATTTATCAGCAGAGACTTAAAAGAAAGGTCTTCTAACACAGGCTCTGCAGCAAGATTAATGCTCCTTCAAAATCATCACCCAGATGAAGATCAGGGTCAGGCTCACAATCATCTCCTGACAGTCGGGGAGACTGTATGGACAGGAAAGGAGTGAAAATCAGGAATGGAAATTAGAAGAGGAAAGAATCTAAGTCGAAAAGCCTGGAGGCTGAACAAGCTGCACCAAGCATTGGTGCCGAAGAACATGACGCCAAACCCAAGGAAGTCATTGCCATCAGAAACAGCCCGACACGGCGCGGACAAAGGCCTGGGTGCGGACAGAGCCCTCGCGTCATGGATAGCACTAGAGCTCTCAGAGCTCTTAGCGCCATGGAGAGCCCGAGAGCGCCCAAGGTTCTGGTAAAACTGAGATCTGAAGGAAAAGAAGGAAAATTAACAGGAGAAAGAGGCATCGGTGTGGACCCCTGTGCCGCAGCCATGTGAGAGGGGAAAACACCTGAGCATGGAGGCGATGGCACCGACGGCGCTGCGCGACTAGGAAGGTCCAACCGCCCTACCTGGTCCCCCGAGGGCCCGAGGGCCCCAGAGTGACCGGGCCAGGAAGCTGGACCAACCTCCAAGCCCATTGCTCCATAACAGCACCCCACTAGTGAAACTGCTCATCGGAGGCCCGTCCAATAGGCCGGGATGGGCTCCAATGTCGAAGAGGTCTGGCGCCGGAGCCAGAAACTGGTGACTCCAACAGAGGAGGAGACTGGTGCCTAGCCCCAATGACCTACCATCGACGCGCAGACATACCAGAAGGCGACCTCGAGTGATGCCTTCTCTTTCTCGACTTGTGCACCGAAGAACTCGAGGCCGAATGGTGCTGCGAATAGGACAGTTTCCTTTTATGCTTTCGGGGCACCCATCTCCCTTAGCACTGGACAGTCCGTTGTCAGACACACCCTCCAGGGAGGGTGGCAGACCAGACCCAGCCCAGCTGACTGAACAGCTTTCAGAGGAAGTCTCCTTACCGTCACCTGACCCGCTCATGGTCGACTCTGTCAATGGAAAGCTGAAGACTTCTTTTACTAACCAATAAAATTAAATCTACTCTGTACTTTCTAAGATAAATTACAAAACAAACTGAAAACTATGCTGCTAGTTTGAAGTTTGACTCCCGGGGGGGGTGAGCAACGTCATCACTGAAGCGCACTCGATGGCGGGGAAAAAGGAACTGAGGCGGCTCTATCTCTGGCACCGCCCCTCTTGAAAAGTTTGCTTCTGCTGGGTCCTAGCGCCTCCGGCGTAGATCCCATTAGTGTGAATGAGTGGTGGAGACTATGTCCAGGAAGATCAGCCTCAGCTTGGTGTTTTCCCTGGAGGCAAACAGGTCCACCATTGGTTTGCCCCAACGGGAGAACAGGCTGTAAGCTACCTCTGGATGGAGAGACCACTCGTGGGATGTCTGGCCTATGCGGCTGGGAGCATCCGCCAGCTGGTTCAAGACTCCTGCCTCCAACTGGCTCATGAGTGTCTAGATGCGGTGCGCCTCCTTGCACAGCACACTGGAGTGTGCGTGCCACCCTGTTTGTTGAGGTAGTACATGGTCGTGGTATTGTCCGTCTGGACTTGAACCACTTGACCCCGGAGCTGAGGAGCGTTAGCTGACAGTACCAGTCTGACTGCTCTGAGCTCCAACAGGCTGATGTGGCATTGGGACTCCTCAAGGGTCCAGAGTCTCTGGGCCCTGTTGTCCCCCATGTGGGCTCTCCAGCCCATGAGAGAGGCATCGGTCGTGAGGACGACCGTCTGCTCGGGGCAGACAAACAAGAACCCTTCCTGCAACCGATTTGGGGCGGTCCACCACTGGAGTGTCTCCTACGTCTTCTGGGTTACAGTGATCAGCTGGTTGAAATGACCGTGGCGCTGAGTCCACTGGGCGGCCAGCTCCCATTGGAGGGGGCGTATGTACAACTAGGCCCAACGGACCACTGAGGTGCACGTCGCCATGCAACCCAGAAGGCGCAGAAAGTCCCAGGCAGGGCTCAAGTGCCCAACCAGAAATGACTGGGCAAATGAGGAGAGAACCTTCTCCCTGTTCGCTGGAAGCCGAGCTCTGGCCTGACAAGAGTCGAGCTCTGCCTCAATGAAGCCCATCACCTGGGAAGGCACAAGTTCCGACTTGGCCTCGTTGATCAGGGGGCCAAGTTGACAGCAGGTCTGGAGGGTCAGATCCCTGGACCTCTCCACCTCCTGTTGGGTGGAACCTGCCAAGAACCAATCATCGAGGTAGGTGTAGATTCTGACCCAATCCCCCCCCCCGGACGCTGGAGATGGGCCGCCACCACTGCAATGAATTTGGTGAAGACCTGTGGGGCCGATGACGGGACGAACGGCATGGCTCGGAACTCATACAGGGTCCCCTCGATCCTGAAGCGGAGGATCCGCTGATGGGATGGACGGATTGGGGTGTGAAAGAACGCGTCCTGCAGATCCAGTGAACAGAACCACATGTTTCGCTCCGAGGATGGTATGATCTGGGACAGAGTGACCATCCAAAAGGTGCGTGACCCGAGATATTGATTCAGGTTGTGGAGATCTAGAATGGGGCGTCAGCCCCCCATCCGCTTGGGCACCAGGAAGTACCTGGAGACAAAGCCTGGGTCTGCAGACGGATCCACCACAAGAGCTACTGCCTTTTTGAGGAGGAGCTGAGCAATGTCGTCTCGAAGAGCCGACTGGGTGCATGCGGAAATCCGTTCTTCCCGAGGGAGCTTGGCTGGGAGGGTACTGCTCGAATCCCAGAGGCAGTCCCTGACCGACCACTTCAAGAACCCACCTGTCCGAAGTGATAGCGGACCAGGCGGAAAGGAAGTGGCAGAGCTGGCCCCCCACTGGAAGACCTAGAGCTGGCGTGACGGGAACAGGGGTGACAGCCCCCACCCCGTCACTGAGCAGGCTTGGAGGAGGAGGAAGCTCCAGGACCTGAGCCTCGGCCTCCTCTGCGGGCCTGTTGGGGTCCAGGCTTGGGCCGAGGGCACCAAGCTTGAGCCTGCTGCTGATGTCCTCCCTGGAAGGAGGACTGCTGAACTGCAGGGGAAGAGTGACGAAAAGGCTTCCTTTTCTTCTGCCGGTTCTTGCCTGAAGAACTCTTAGCAGAAGTAGCGACCAAGGTGGCACTGGACTGCTCTATGCGCTGTAGGTGACCGGCCACTCCTGGGCCAAACAAGTTAATCCCAAGGAAAGGCACATCAGCTAACTTGTGCTGAGTATCCGCCGGGAAGGAGGACAGCCTCAGCCTAGCCCTGCGGTGAGAAGCAACTGTGGCAGCCATCAAGCGGGCGCAAGAGTCCCTATGTCAAGGGCCGCCTGAGCTGCTGTTTGGCGAGAGCACAGCTCTGGTCGCGGACCTGCTTGTCCGTGGTCTGCATGCCCGTGGGGAGATGTGGGAGGACTTCCTCCAATGACCCGAGAAGGGCATGGGAGAAGTGTACCATGACGACGGCCTACTTGCCTGACGAAGGCCCAAGGAGGACTCCTTGTTGGGAGGTCGGTCAGTGCTGGCAGAACTGCCAGTATGCCTGAACAGAGGCAGTCACCAGGCTCTCAGCCGAAGGGTGCTCAGTGAACCCTGCAAGGGACCCCATGGGAATTGCATACTTGCGGGCCATGCGGGCAGACTGTGCTGGACATGAGGCAGGACGCTGCCATAGTTAGAGTGCCAGACCAACAATGGCCTCGGCCACAGGAAAGGCCTCCGTCTGGGTAACCCCTCTCTTAAGGATGACAGTGAGAGGGTACTCTGCCATTTTCTAGATGGGTTCCAGGGGCATCCCTGTGGAATCAGAGATGAGACGAAGGATCTCTTGGAAGGAGGAAGGACCTTCCTCCATCCCTGTGCCAACGGACGACTCATCATCCGCAGGATGAGAGTGAAGCCCGATGACATCAGAGTCTGGGTACAGCTGCTCGTCACCAAATCACCCCCACTCCGCCGAGGACGGTCCGATGACCGTGACCGACAGACGCTGGGAAGTTTGGTACCTGGTCGGTCCTCTTTGGAAGGAGCCCCTCCCACAGGCTGCTTTGGCAGTGGCTCCATCACTATCAGTGGAGAGACCGGTATAGGCCGAACCGGAAGACGGGCTGGCCCTGTGGGCGGAGGAACCAAAGGCTTTGGTTCCGAGGGGGGCGGCTTCGGCCTAGTAGGTGAAAGCCAAGTAATGGCCGGGGTAGTAGTTGAAGTCTGCTTGTGCCTGGATAAAATCAGCTGTTGCCACATGAGGTCCTCGTAGCGCTGGAGTTTCCGGCGGAGCCTCTCCTCATCCGAGGACAACCGGTGGCATCGCCTCTTTTCGAGCGCTGGCTCTTCCTTGGCCGCCTAGATGAGGGGGTTCTAGATCTCGACCAAGATCGGACAGGCCAACTTGGTCGCTCAGGAGACATCGGTGGGACCGGTGATATCCGAGGATCCGGAACTGGGTCCTCGATGGGGACGATAGCAGGCCGAGTCTCATCGGGGAAGACAAAGACCGGAGTCCTTTCCGAAGAGTTGTCGACTGGGCCGCAACAGTGGGTCGACGGGGTCTAGGACAATCTCGACCTCATCGGTCGCATCCTCGGTTGGCTGGCCTGACGGAAGGTCAGTGAAGCCTGCAGCCGAGGAAGCAATCTCGACCGAGGTAGAGACCGCATGCTCCTGGGACTGAGACCTCTCTCGGCCCCAAGAGCGTCTTCGCCGAGACGAAGACGTGCTCAGTTCCTTATCTCTCTCAAGAGATCGGGAGGAGTGCAAGCCCGCGGGCGCCTCTCCCCGGGTTAGGAGAGACTGGCACAACTCCTTGAAGAAACCTGAAAAGGTGGAGCCTAGGCTGAGTGGAACGAAAAAGCTTTGACTGCCCGAAGCGCGGGCTGCTTCTTCTTCGAACGCCTTCATGCGTTCCAGCTGCTCGGCAGAACCCGCGGCCGAGGAAACCACCCACCTAGCCTCCTTGATCTTCACTGGAGGATTCCTTTTCTCCGGTCTCCCCAACTTTAAACGTGACAGGAGGTTGTCCAGAACGTTGGGATTGAAGGCCAAGCAAAAGCTGAAGAACGAGGTGTCATGGCCGGAAACCTAGGCAGTAGACGGTGAGATGGGGCGGTGCTTGACATCTTCTGGCCTCAAGGACACCAGCGAAATCCTGGGGAAGATTTCTCTTCCATGATCGAGGACGCAAAAGCGCGATCGCTAACTCGGATGAGTTTTAATTTCGGTAAAACCGAAGTATTGAAAGCCAGGGCCTATGAAATGGATGCGCATGAGCGAGGCAATCTGTATCATCCAGTGGAAAGGAAGATCTGGCGTCATGGGGCGGAGACGAGGTATATACCACCCGTGTGGGTGGGAGGAGCCAGCCAGAAGACTTCCAGCAAGATTTAAAGGGGAAAGGGACATGCCAATATGTGTGGATGAACAACATATCCATGATCCTAGAATACAGGATCACTTCCGTTTTTTGAGCATCGTTTCTCGCTGGAGACCCACACTCCTGGTCCCTCCAGGCCAGCTCACACATAGCAGTCGCCAACCGCCCCCTCCTATGAACGACGCTGGTGGGGGGGGTGATTGCATTGTGACTTCCTAACACAGAACAAAAAGTTGTTTTGCATTAGTCTGGCCTGCCCTTGCCCACTTCACCATATGTGAGGAAAAGCTGTAAGTGGGAAGACCTGAGGTACTTAGTATGGTCCAGAAGTAACTGAGTGCCCCCGTTATTTATTTAGGTTTTGTTTACCGTGTGGGTGCCATAGCCACAAAGCGACTATTTTCAGGCACGACCCGGGAGTTTACAAACATTAAAGGAATCATAACATACAGACTGTGGAGCCCTCTGCTCACCAGAACAGGACTTCACTGTAAAGAACACTGGGAGAGTGATTGACTGGTTTAAATGAAACTCTGACTCCACTTTGGGAAGGAATTTCTTGTTGGTCCTCAGGACTACCTTGTCTCTGTGGAAGGTAATGTAGTTAGGGTCAGTGCAGAGGGCTTGCAGCTCACACACCTTCCTGGCAGAAGTTATGGCAACCAAGAAGACCGACTTCTAGGTGGCATACTTCAGATGTGTAATAACCATGGGCTCAAAGGAGGGGTTCCATGAGTTTGGCTATACACAGGTTCACCAAGGAGGGACTGGCTCCCTAACATGGGGATACAGATGAAGCAGGCCCTTAAAGAACTTCTTGAAAATGGGGTGTGAACCACCATTTTCTCATTACCTGCTGAAATATAGGCAGAAATAGTTACCAGGTGTACTTTAAAGGTTGAGGGGCCTGAGGCCCAAAGCATGCAAGTGAACCAAGTAGTCCAAAGGTATGGGCAGGTCTGCCTGCAAGGGACTGTGCTGCTTAGCAGCACACCACAGGTAAAACCTTTTTGATCTGGAAGCATGTGTCTTTCTGGTAGCAGGCTTCCTGGAAATCCTAAGGACCTTGAGTATTCCCCTAAAAACTGAAAATCAGAGAAATCCAATTCCTCGAGAACCAAGCCTTGAGGTACAATGGACTTGAGGTTCAGAAAGGTTATTCTGCCGTGAGACATGGTCAGCAGATTGTCTCTCTGTGGAAGACAAACGGGCTGTTTAGTGGAGAAAGCCAGGAGCAGGGAGTACCAGGGCTGTCTGGCCCAGTCTGGGGCCACTAATATCATGGTTGCAGGTTGGCTCCTTAATTTTAGGAGAACCTGAAGTAATAGAGGGAAAGGCGGGAAGACAGACAGGAACCTCCCCAACCAGTCCAGGGCAAGGGTGTACATGGGGAGTGAGCCCACTACTGGAGGCCTGCAACAAAAAAGAGGGAGCTGATAACTCTTTTTGGAAGCGAACATGTCTATTTCTGGCCTGCCCAATATCCTGAAGATTGTGGCTGGCACCTGCTGGTTCGGAGACCATTCATGATGCCCCTGGTTGATCCTGCTAAGGGAATCTGTCACGACACAGTCCTTCCCTGGAAGACAGACTGTTGACAGCTGCACTGCCATGGAGTAAACCAGATTCCAGTTCTTCACAGCTTTGAGGATTCTGTGCCTGCTTGCCTGTTGATGTAATACATGGTAGTGGTGCCATCTGTCCTGATTTGGACTGACTTGCCCGTTACCTGGGAAGCGAATGACTGAAGTGCAAAGAAAACTGCAGGTTTATATGCTCTCTGGATTCGGAGGTGCTAGACAACCACACACCATTTACTGTTAGGTCACCCAGGTGGGCTCCCCAACCTAGAAGTGAGGCATCTGTTATCAGGACCACTGTGGGGAACGGTTGTTGAAAGGGCACTCCTTCCCTAAGGTTGTCCCTTTCTTTCCACCAATCCAGAGCTTGTAACAGTTTTTGTCACCGGCACCAGCCGTGAAAAGGGGATGTTACTTTTGGGGCCAATGAGCACTTAAAAGATACTGGATGTCTCTCAGTTGAATTCTGGCTCTTGGCGCCATGGCTGTGGGGGAGGCCATGACCCAGGAGCTGAAGGAAATGCCTTGCTGGTCTGGGCTGGCCCACAACAAACATTTCCCACATTTAGAAGGCTTTCCGTTCTCTCTTAGGGTAGAATGCCTTGCCCTGGAGAGCATCTAGCTCTGCTCCTATGAACTCCAGCACCTGATCTGGTTCAGTTTGGGATTTTTGCGTATTTATGAGAAATCCCAGTGTCTCCAAGGTGGCCTAAGTTAGCTGAAGGAACCCTCTGACCTGCTGGTGTGACTTCCCTGTTACCAGCCAGCTGTCCATGTAGGGGAAAAAACAGCGCTTCTTGCCTCCTGAGATGTACTACCATCATGGCTAAACACTTTGTGAGCACCTTGGGAGTGGATGAGAGACTCAAGGGCTGTGAATTGATGATGACCAGAAGGCAGCCTGAACCTTAAGTACAGTATTTCCTGCACCTGGGCCTAACTGGAATGTAGAAATATGCAGTTTTCAGGTCCAAAGATCCCATCCAGTCTCCCTGTTGCAGGGACGGTTATCACTGTGGACAGGGTAATTATTTTAAACTTTTCTTTTTTCCGGTGTTTGTTCAGACACTTAAGGTCCAAAATGGGTCGCAACACCTCATTTCTCTTGAGAGTGAAAAAGTACCTTGAGTAAAGGCCCTTTCCCCACTGGGAGGGAGGCACTCTTTCTGTTGCTTTTGCCTGCAGCAACTTTTTGACCTCCAACTCCAGCAAAATCTTTTCTGTTGGAGTGGAAGGTTTGAAGTTCCTGTGAACCTGCAGCTTGGGGAATCTTCTGAACTGCAATGTGAACCCCTGACTCACTACTTCCAGGACCCACTGGTCTGTGGTGATGTTTTTCCATTCCTGGAACACATGTGAGAGAGAGCCTTCTTCCCACTGACAATGGTTGGGCGACCTGGACCAAATCATCAGGGATTCTGCTTGGACTGAGCCTTGGGTGCAGGACCTGGATCAGCCCATCTGGCACCCCTTTCACCCCTGCTCCTAAAGAAACCTCTCATCTGAGAGTAATCCATAGGGCATGAAGGCTTAGGAAAAGTAACCCCTACCCCGACCTCGCCATCCATGAGGCCTGTAGGAAGTGGAGACCTTTTCCATCTTGGTGTTGCTCTTCTAAGTGCTTTTGTACTCTTCCACCTTTTTCATCTATGCCTCCTTCTTGTCACCAAATAGGGAGTTCTCACAAGGGAAATCCATGGCCTTTGCCTGGGTGTGCTGGGACAGATTAGTGGTTCTAAACCAGGGAAACCTCCCTAAAGAGATAGTATGGGCCATAACCCTAGAGGCAGTGTTACTGGCATCCACTGCTATATGGAACTGGTATTATGGTAGTATCGACAGCAGTTTTGGCAGTGTGTCAAATCTTGTGCAAGGTCCCCTGAAGCCTTCTTGCCCATGGCCCGTGCAGAGTTCCAGAGGGCTTTCTGGTACTGGGCAGTGTAGGCCATGTATGCAGCCTTCCTCAATAGTAGAGAGGCAGAGGTATACACCATCTTCTCCATACTGTCTAGCTTCCTGGAATCTTTGTCCAGAGGCTAAATAGGGAGGGGAACCTTAGCCTCATCACAGGCAGCTGGTTGAACCAGTCCTTCATGACTTGGGTGCGAGTAGAGGTACTCAGCATCACGCCTGTCCAGCTCGTGGCACTTCTTAATTTTCTTGTCAATCCCCAGGGTAGAGGCAGGGGTCTGCAACAACTTGCTGGTTGCTTTCTTAAGGAATCTGTGGACAAGTAAAAGCAACGTCTTGGTTGGGGTTAACCCTGTTATATCCAAATATTTCATCCTCTTCAGTTTCCTTACAAAGGCATAGTGGGAGAAAAAATCCTTCGACCCCCTTGGAGGGTAACCAAACTCTTTTTCAAGGGAACCGTCTGGTTCAATGGGTTCCTCTTCATCATCATAATAAAATTCAGCTCCCTGGACCTCAGGAACCAGGAGGGGGTCAGAAACTGGAGGAGGAACCGGCATGCCCATTAGGGAACCCATTCCCTGAAAAGCCTGAAACAACTGCCAAGCTTTAGTCATGTCCTCCATAGAGGGCATTTTTGTTCTGTCCACTGATGGCTCCTTTCCTTCTTCAGGGGGAAGGGCAACGACATGCTTTTCTGTTTGTTCCCTTTTAGCAGGAACCAAGTTCGGGGCCTGTTCAGATGATCTTTTATGCTTGATTATGTCAGGGTTCCCCTTTTCAAGGACCTAGAATCAGATGCGTCTTTAGAGGGCCTCTCCTTTTTTTTGCTGAGAGAGGAAGGGCCCTCCTCAGAGTGCTTGGGTGATCTAGAGGTAGACTGGGAAGCCATAATTTAATTTTTAGCCCTCTTTTTTACAGTTTTAGGGCAAACTTGATGTAAAGCTCACAATCAGTTAACAGGTGTTCAGGACCTAGGCACCTTAAGCACAACCAGTGGCAGTCTGCCTTGGCCAAGAGGTTGTAGCACCTTAATTTGTGAATCCTTTAGGTCTAGTTTTCTCTTTGGGTCTGTCTGCCATGCCAAAATAGCAGACCCTCGGTAAAAAGAGCTGTTCCCAGATGGAAAAATGTAGTTTGCAGTTCGGTTTTCTAAACAGAATGAACCACTAAAGAAAGGAGCTCAAAAATGCTAACTTTCCATTTAGAAAACTTCTTTCAAAAAGCATAAACAAGGCAAAGAACAGCTTAGTTCCAGAAAATGGGAAGAGAGGCGCTAGCTACTTAAAACCAGCAAAATTTCACTAAATAAAGACGGAAATGAGGTAATGTATTAAAACGTGCAGTTAAAACAAACCGTAAAGTAAGATTCTCCAGGTCTTAGGAACCGCAGAGGAACTGCAGAAAAACCACAAAATATAAAATAAAACACAAAACCATGCTAACAATAAAAGGCAGTGTTATGAAAGAGAAGTAAAACGAATTTCTGAATAGCAGAAAATTAAGCAGCAAAACCAGATTCCGTTGAAGACAGCTCTTCGGGGCGACTAGCTTTCTCAGGCGTAGAAATAAATCTGACATTAGGGAACAGAACTCAGCGCTACCATGAGGCAGAGGTTTGAAAGTGTGTTCCAAGTTCCATTATTTGTATACATTCTACGCTCTCTGCGACAGCTCAGCTTCCCAGGCTGATTAAAGTAGCTGTCCACCCAAAACTTGCAAAAAACATATGTTGTGCAGAGTATTTTGATTTGTATGTTAAGTTCTTGTGTGCCCTTCCCTCTGCCTGCTATTAAGAGTTTTTCCTAAATTAGCCTGCTAGCTTTAGGGTAGTTTTATAACCCCTGGAGATCTCCATCTGAGACAGCTTAATTGTATTCCTTTGTCCTACAATGTACCTTGTCTCATGTGACAGTGATGTAGCAGAGACCATAAATTCAGCAGAAAGCACTGTTTTAAAGTAAGTTCACAACAGTAGAGATACTTATATTTTAAAATCTGTAGAATTCAGCTTAGCGACTACCCTCATCGTAAAGGTCTTACTGTCTTGAAGAACTTTGCTGCAGGTAATTTTTGTGCAGCTTGTAAAGCTTCCAAGATACTTAGTTTGTTTGGCATGTGTGTGCTGAATGTTGGGTCTCTGCTACATCACTGTCACATGAGACAGGATGCACTGTCGGAACAATGAATACAATTAAGCTGCCTCAAATGAAGATCCGGGGTCATAAAACTAGCAGGCTAATTTAGGAAAAACTCCTAATAGTCAGAAGGGAGAACAGGCTAGAACTTCACATACAAATTAAAACACACTGCACAATATATATTTTTTGCAAGTTTTGGGTGGACTACTCCTTTAAGCATAGTTAGAGATTCCTGGGGTTTGAAACAAGAGTCTACTTAGTCAAATTATAGGTAGGATGCCAGATCAGGTCTGAGGGATGGCACTTGGGAAAGGAAAGAGTCAATGCTTCTGGATTTATCAGCTTGGGAAGAGAGGGGACATGGGAATTAATGAATCTATAGATCTTGCAGCCTACCTATAATTTGACCAAGATTGTAATAAGAAGGTTTGGGATTATTTGTAGATATCCTAACAAATGTGGCTATTTTATGCGCTGTGGGTTCTATGTCTGGTGGATTGTGGGTTTTTATCGTCTCTGAATTGGTACCTGACATTTTGGATAGTACCCGCTGCCGTGAGGGTTTTATTTTCTGCACCAGCAGGTATTGAGTGGCAAGTACAGATTTACATTCACTTTCTGTCACATATTTCATGTATGTAGTTATTGCTGAAACATTTCTCTGTAGACACATGGTATGGATAATGTAATTATTTGGTCAAGTAGAAATTTGTTTTATGTACTTGACACCTTTGTAGTCATTGCTGGTGAGTTACCTGCACCGAATGACCAAGTCAATGGCCATGTATTTTACACTCTGAACAGCAAATAAGTGTGAGCTAAAAATCTTTTTTTTTCAGCCTCAACTGTATGGTCAGTCCTTGTCTTGGGCACATATTTTTCATGCCACACAACAGTCCCTGGTAACCAGGGGGAATCCTGTCCATGTCACACAACTGTCTCTAGTAACCTTGGGGAGGGTGGGGGAGAGAGACACACTTCTCACACTACAACAGTCCTGGTAATGGGGAAGAGACCTCTCCACGCCACACAACTGTCTCTGGTAACCCGGTGGGGGCAGGGCAGACACCTCTCCATGCCACACAACAGTCCCTGGTAACTAGAAGAAATCCTGTCCATGCCACACAACAGTCCCTGGTAACAGAAGGGGACCTCTCAATGTCATCATAGAAACATAGAAGTTGACGGCAGATAAGGACCGCAAGGCCCATCCAGTCTGCCCATTTCTTTTTCTACCTTATAAATGTGCCATCGGCCTTTGCTCTGTCAGTGACCTATCTATTCATAGTCATTTGTATTGCTCCCTTATGCCTATCCATGCCTGTTTGAAGCCCTGCACTGTATTCATAGCCACCACTTCTTGTGGTAAGCCATTCCATGCATCTACCACCCTTTCTGTGAAAAGAATTTCCTCACATTCTCTTAATCGGCCTCCCTCTAATCTCATGCTGTGTCCTCTTGTCCTGCTATTTTCTTATATTTAAACATGTTAGACTCTTCCACCTTGTTTATGCCCTTAAGGTGTTTAAATGTCTCGATCATATCACTCTCCCTCCTTTGCTCAAGGGTATACATATTGAGCTCCGTTAATCTGTCCTCATATGTCTTCTGATGCAGTCCCTGCACCATTTTGGTTGCCCTTCTCTGGACTGCCTCAATCTGGTTAATGTCCTTGTGAAGGTGTGGCCTCCAATACTGCACGCAGTACTCCAGATGGGGCCTAACCAATGTCTTGTACAGAGGGATTATTACCTCCCTCTTACGACTTGTGATACCCCTACTAATACACCCTAACACCCCCCTAGCCTGTCTCTGGTAACCCAGGGGGTGGACCTCTTCACACCACACAATAATCTATGGTAACAGGAGAGGGGGACCTCTCCATGACACACAACTGTCTCTGGTAACAGGAGGGGGATACTGCCCATGCCACACAACTGTCCTTAGTAATGCAAAGAGGCTGTGGACGTCAACAATGGTAGGGCATTCGGTGAAGAAGGTGAGGAACCTTTGCCCCAAAAGTGACAAAGGCTCATTCCTTAATGACACAGTGAACAAGGACCAGAAAAAGGGTCTCCCACTGCCAGATAAAGTCTCCAGGCCACACCCACCCACACAGAGTACCATGCCTCGCTGCCAGTTCCATTTGGGCTCAATATAGAACAGTAAGGATGAAGGTTGCCTCCCCCGCAGGGTGGCTGCCGCAGGGTTGGAGTGCTAGACTGGTGATGAGTGTGCAACAGGCAGTCTCAGAAGGCTACTTACAAAAGAACAACAAAAAGAAAAGGAACCCTTAGACAACAGAAAAGAGACTCAGTGGAGGGTCTAGTCAAAGACAGGTGGTAGGTGCTGATGAAAAGAGAAAAGGAAAAAAAAAAAAAAAGGGGGGATCATCTCACTTACTGCAGTCGTGGAAGAGAAGACCGGTGGAAAAGGAATGCCAGACTCTGGGGTTCCCTGTGGCAGCTTTGCAGAGCCAGAATTCAGGAGATCTCGAAGGCTGGAGCCCTCCGTCTTGTTACTGGAAGAACCGGGGCCAAGTAACAGGCTGTTAAAGAGCTTTGGGGCTGAGGTAGGGGTCTTGGATAAGGAGGTAAAGGAATCCAGACCAAATGAAGACCGTGTCTCTCTACTTGACACCAACCTAGGACCAGTATCTGTTGAGAAAAGATTACCTGCATTAGTTGATTTAATTTTCTTTTTCCTTTACAACTGCCACCACTAACCCTTCTGCAATGTTTAACATGCAATACAAACTACAATGACATTTTTCAACTGGCTCTTTTCATTTGCTATACTTTAAATAAGGAAGCAAAACATGTAGATTGTTTTTTTTAATGATATTATATTATCTATGAATACAATAAATAAAACTCACGGTCAGGCAGGCATACATAAATTTGTAATTTCCAAGTGGAAAGCACTGCACAGTTAGAGAGAGGAGTTACAAATACCCCTGCACATGGTACAGGTTATTTATTTGGTGTGTTAACCAGGTCAGCACACTGAGCAAGGGCCCTTTTTCAGGTGTGACCTGGAGCTGCTAAAAGGCAGCTAAGAGACGACAAACGTAGCAAACTACAACAATACCGAAACGTCACCTGCAATATGCAGGTATAAATAGTATAAAAATAATTACACTTTGCAATGTCAAAAACATTGTACAATGTGAGATTCAAGTTAACAATTACATACAGACTTAACAAGTAAGTACTGCTTCAATTTAGATTTAAAGATCGCAAGAGTACTGGCATCTCTGATGGTAACAGGGAGATCATTCCAATATCTGGAGGCAGAAAACCAGAACGCACACTGACCCATTAATGTGACAACTTCAGGCATAGCGAGCAAAATATTTTCATCAAATTTCAAGTGACTAACATTGTGTTTCAAGTTCTGGAGAGCCAGAGCGCAATTTTATTATCTAGGAAAGTACCTTCGAGCCAAAGGCTCTTTTACAGAGGTTCCACGTCATAGTAATACATGAGTACAACTTCAAGTTACAGAGGTTACACAAGTACAATCATCAAATCCACAGTTTACAGTAAGGGCTAGGTTGGTAAATAGTACGAGTTACAATCGAGGAGTATAAAATACAGAGCAAAAAGAAAGAAAGCTAAAGATGAGATTAGCTGTGTGCAGATTTAACTAAAACACCACTCAAAGTAGCCAGAACATGTTGGGTAACAGTTCTTTTGTCTGGAGTGCTAATGGGAGTAGACATCTGGGAGGACTAAGCTCCTCGGGGGAGAAGTGCAGTGCAGAGAACCTGGAGCCAATAGGGGGTGAGTGAATTAGCAAGATGAGAGGGGCAGGTAAGCACAATAAAAGGAGAAAAGGGGTGGGGGAGACAAACAGGGTAAGGTAAGAGAAGTGGGGGCTAGGAGAGAGTGCTGGGATGGCCTATGGGGGAGAAGCGAAATTGGTCGGCAGAGAGGGTTGGGAGGGATGGGGGGCAGTGGTAGGAACAAGGAGGAGGTGGTCTGGGGAATGGATGGGAGAGGGAAAAAGATAAAGAAGTGCCACTGTAGAAGCGGGGCGGGGGGCAGGTGGGAAATGAGAGTAGGAGGTGGAGGAGCAAGGCCAGAGGACAAGTTGGAAGGTGGGTAACAGAAAGAGGAGGGTAGATGTTGGGGGGGAGGGAGAGAAGACATCAGGTCCCACAATCGCAGTTACTGTTTGTAGCTAGGACAGCACAGAGTTTAGATTTAAAAGGTCCTAGTTTTTCCTCTTTTGTGATGTCTAAGTCAAGCACATTTAGCCATAGCAGCGCCCAGTATTCCTGAGACCTCTGACCTTGTGTGGTTCTGCCGAAGGGAATATTTAGAGTTGAGTTGTTTGTACCCCTAGTGTATCTGGAGATGTTGGTCCAGTTAAGGAGGCTTTGCAAGCCTGGAGTGGAGAGTCCAAGAGTAGATTTCTTGGCGAGCAGGCATACTTGATACTGAATGCAGCTGTCAAGGCTGAGCCATTCCATCTGAGAGTATAGCTCACAGGTGTGAGTGAGACGGGGTACACCTAGGACTAGCAGACATGCTTTGTTGAGCATAGTCTTATCTATTTATTATTTATTTTATGGGTTTCACCAGGAAAAACACTCAATACTGGCACATCACGTGTCTGTTAACTAAAGGATTACTACAGTCAAAATCTGCAAAAACATATGTTGTGCATTATGTTTTGATTTGTGTATGTAGTTCTGGAGTGTTCTTTGTTTGCTATCAATAGTTTTTTTTCTAAATTAGCCTGGCAGTTTTATGGTCTCTGGGTATCTCCATCTTAGCAAGATTTATTGCTCTCTTTTTTCGTACAATGCTACCTGTCCCATGTGACAGTAATGCGTCCAGGATCACTGATTCAGCAAGTACTAGAGATAGGAACCTGATGTTCTGGCCTCCACTAAATGACATTAATTCAAGAGTTTTGTTTTCTGTGTGTGTGTCAGGTCTGGCCAGCAGGAGGAAATGTTTTACTTTTAAAACATTTTCATTTCATCCAACTGTACCCAGCCATAAAAAGCATACAAACCACACCCCAGATCATCAATACTATAATCAGTAAGGCCTTTAGCTGTTTTCTTTCAGAATAACCCACTCAATTAACCCTCAAACATTTGCTAAACTGTAAATGTAGTCATTAGTGCCCACTAGATAAGGAAAGTTATTTAACACCACAGCTCTGTTGCTGTAAGCAGACTCTAAACCACTGGTTGCTGAATCAATGGTCCCGGACACATCACTGTCACATGGGACAGGAGGCACTGTAAGAACAGGAAAAGCAATAAACCATGCCAAGATGGAGATTCTCTGGGGCAATAGAACTGCCATAAAACTAGTAGGCTAATTTAGAAAAAATACTCCCAATAGCAGACAGAGGGAGGGAAGGACACACACACTCTGCAAAACATGTTTTGCAAATTCTGACTGTAGCACCCCTTTAAGCTCTACATGTTAAACTTAAGTTCAACATTTGTGTTAAAAAACACTGCTGCCATAGCAGGGATATATTAACAGGCAGAAAACATTGCTCACCCTTTATCTAGGGGATCAGCATCCCTTATTATCCCAAAGAAGGTGGTCATATTACATTTTCAACATTTAGCAACAGAGGTTCCTCAAGCTATACAAGCCTAAATGACTGAAACTTGAAGTAGTGCTTCAAAAAAGGGCTACAATGCTTAAAGAGTGCTCACTAATGTACACTGGGAGTAAAGTACCCAATCTATGATTTACCAGTTAATACTAGCAGGATAACATTAGAAGAACAGCCCTCAATACAACTACATGCAGCATGATTTGAAAATAAGACTGCAAAAGGTTCCCCTCTTCCAAATACTGAATAAATTCCTGCCAAAGGGAGAAAAAAATGGAGAAAAGAACAGTTACGCAAGAACTTACCAAAACAGTACATCTTCGAGCAGATCTCAGTCATCAGGTCATACCATAGGAACTTCACCATTGCTGAAGCAGGATCCACACAGACTGGGGCCGCCCACACCAACATCACCTGCTGACATCAACCCAATAAAGGCATGAGTGGCCCCGCTCCGTTCTCAGTTCTTTCCCCCTGGAGACTAAGGTAGCAAACCTGTGCCAAGGGGGACAGAGGAGAGAGAGGGGTGCTCAGGTCAAAATAAGAGACTGGATACACCAGTTAGCCAGTTCTGAGAAGAGAACCACATGAGAGGGGGATGGTGGGAGGGAAGGCAGACCTGATGATGGAGATCCCCTCTTAGATCCTCAGTTCTGCTCGACGAAGAGGAAATAGAGAAAGGGTGGAGGGTGGGGCAAGGGAGCCCAAGGGACAGAAAAAGGAATGGATATAAACTTAAAAAGGAATAAGTGGACCAGAGGGAGAGGATATGCCCTAAGGTTTGTGGAAGGGGGACCCCAACCACTGGGCAGGCAGAAAGGGAGAGGAGGGAGAAGGTAAGAAAGGGAGGGAAAGGATTGAGGGGGGAGTGAGTGAGGGATGGAGAGAAGATGATAAAAAAGAAACAGGAGAGAAAAAGGAGAGAGGAGAAAAGTGGACCCCAAGGACATCCCTCCAAGGGGAAATCCTGAACTGGCTGAGGAGTAAGGAGAGAACTCCTCCTCTACTTATATATATATTTTTAAACCGAAACCCAGGGGGCCATCAGATTCGGAGCCAAGAGAAGCCCTGAGGGCAAGTAGAGGATAATTCAGAGGCTGCCCCAGACACAATCTCCACTTCAAAAAGGAAAGGGTCCAAGCAATCCCCCCCTCACCCCTCCTTCTCCCAACCCCTACCTAACCATCTTAAGGGGAGAGGAAAAATATGAAACGAATCCCGGGGCAGAGTTCCACTGGTTAGGATTGGAGACAATCACCTTGCTAGAAGGGCCCCTCTCTAGGCCAAGAGATTGGCTGCTTGCACTCAAGCATCCCACCAGCCAGAGAATGTACCTCACATGAGGTAGTAAATATGAAGGGACCCTATCCCAAGGGCATTCCAGACTGGATGCCCGCAGACATATAACAGCCATGCAGGGCCCCAGAGCCATTTGAATAAAAGAAACACGGAGGGGATCCCCGTAGCCCTGTTGATCATGCCAGGGACCCAAGGAGGAGGCAAGAAGGGCCCTTAAGAAAAGAGAAGTCATCTCCAGAATCGCAGAGGTTCTGGGGAGTTGCCATCCCCAGGGTGTCCTGGCTAGGCTGCTCCAGGCCAAAGAGGGCAGGAGCTCTTGCTTGCCCTCCCAACGGTGGGCCCCTGCTGCTTTACAGAAGGATCAGTGGACCCAGAGGTGCCAGCGGGACTATGCTGGCAACTGGCCTCAACTGGGGAGAAGGCAAGCAGGGAAGAGGCACTGCCCAGGAAGCAGAGGTCCAAGAGGGAATGGTGGGTGGGTGGGAAGCAGTGCTGAATGATGAAAATATACAGGAAGATCCAGAATTATGGCAGGAATGTATTTTTTATATCTTACCTGCATCAATCTTCATCATTCATCACTGGTGGGTGAGTACCAAGCACCACAACTATGGCGCTGGCACCTCAGAGGGCTAAACTTTCCCTCAGCCTCTTGTGGGGGACTCACAAAAGGAGGAGGCCCATCACGGGGCTGGCCAAACCCACTACTGGTTAGGGTCAGGTCGAGGATCCTGACTGGCAGAAGCAGAATGGCCCAAGTGTCGGCTGGCCCTGCGGGTGAAAAACACCGGCCCTTTGGAATGGTGAGGCAGTCACCCTTCGCCGGGCCAAGGGTGACAACTGGACGAGGCGGAGCCATGCCATCCGCGTAATGCAGACTGCTGTTCCTACAATCCTGAAGGCTACTGCGTTGGTGTCATAAGATTCCCTCGCTTGGTGTCTCGCCAGCCCCAGGCCTCATGTAAAAATGGCGATGGCTCACCTGGTTGCCTCGCTATGAAGCAATGCCACCAGGATCTGACCCAGTGTAGCCCACAGGCACCTTTCATAGGCCACCATGTGTGCCTGATATGCCGAGATGGAAAGCAAGAGCCGCCCTGAAGAGAAGACCCTTCTGCCCCAGCAATCGAATTCTATGGAGTCAGTCTCTGGGGGGGTGGTCTCTTGATAGGTGTACATGCCCAGAAGGGTATAGTTCCTGGAGACCCAGGGGCAGCGCAATATCTGCGCTGGCAGTCCCGAGGGGCTGGAGAAAGGGAAGCGGGAAGCTACCAGGCGCTGTGCGACACCTCCATGAAAGGACGGGGCCATGGAGGGATCATAACAGATTCTTGGCTGTATTCCCCGAGGAATGCCAACAACGCACACACAAGATTGCATTCTATCGATGGTGGAAGATGGAGCTCCTCCAACATAGTCGTGAGGAATTGCTGATACTCAGTGAAGTCAGCATCAGAGGAAAGGTAAGATGGAGAGTCCTCTTCCTCAGAGAAGGAAGTAGACTATGTGGAAGAGCTCTGCATAGGGTGCGATGATGCCAAGGGATAAGGTGGAAAAAACATCTTATCTATGGCCCTGAAATAAACGGGAAACGCACTCGCAGTCGCCCTATACTGTTCCCAGATGAGGGGCCCGAAGGGAACAGAACGACCTGGGAGAAGTAGAGGAGGAGGCAGAGAGGAAGGAAGGGGAGCAAAATGGTCCTGGGAGACAGACACCCCTCTGCCAGGGCTATGGGCACAAGTGGGGCACCCCTTCCTAGGAAAGGGGCTGAGCTGCCCAGCAATAGACTACTGCTCAATCCTCTCTTTGCAAACAGGGTGGAGCCCTAAGGGGGAAGACCCCTGGTTAGGAGACTGGAGCCGTACAGGCCCAGAAGGTCAGCTCCTATCCCCACCCACAGAACGGCTCTGGCCCCTACCTGGAGAGGGGGAGCCTGATCCAGTGCTCTGACTCCGCCCCGGAGTGGCTGATGCCACCAGGAGAGAATGGGAAGCCAGATGGAGCCCTCCCCCCTTCTGACCCAGAGGACCGGGACCTGCCCCTCGAGAGTGGCCCTTCCTTGGCCACTGCTCTGAGGGAAGGGGGAAGAGAAGAACTGGCACCTAGGTCGGCTTCCGACTCCCCCTAGAACTAGAGGTCAGCACCGACACAGTGCTGAAGACTGCATCAGCGACGGAGACTGCCCTGGAGGTGGCACGATCATCTGAAGAGGCACAGACCGCGGCACTGTCATCAGCTGCGGCACCAACCTCAAAAACAGTACCATCCTGAGGCGGCGCCAACTGTGGCACCGACCTCAAGAGTCGGTGCTGAAAGCAGCACCAACCTCAGAGGCAGCGCCGAAAGCAGCACTGACCTCAGAGGTGGCACCAAAAGCAGCACCATCACTCGGAACGGCACTGGCAGATAGAGGGGTCATACCGCACAGGGTGTCAGCTTCAGAACCTGAACAAGACAATGATCTCCAGCCGAGTTTGGGGAGTGTCTGTAGTTCCGGGGAACTCTGTTCCCAGTGTGGATCATCCAGGTCATCCTCTGATTCTGGAGAGAACACCACAGAGATCCCAACAGAAGCAACTCTGGATACTCTACACGGCCCAGCACTGGGGATGGTGTTGGGAGGGGACCCAGTGGCAGCGTTGCGCCTCTCACCGGCACTGGGGACGATGCCAGGAGCCGAGGCTGCACCCTCCGCAGCCTTCGAGGGAACTGCCAATGTAGGTCCCATGTATAGCTGAGACCTCGACACCAGGGTGGCCCAGTTCCCAGAAGGGGAACTAGGCTGCAATGGGTGCACAACCAGTCCCCCGGAGAGCGACTATTTGCTTGACCCCTCACCCAGGCATCTGGTCTCAGCGAGACCTAAGATAACGGAAGCCTGCTCTCTCTCGATGTGTAAAGCACTGGGGAGGCCTGGGATCTTACCTTAGCGCCTTTGTGCGACGCCGACCACCAAAGGTTTTTGGGGTGTCGAGACCCAACCTCACTGTGTGCATGATCAACGTGCGAAAGTCGATGAAGAGGCAGGTGTCACAACAATCCATGTCATAGCTTGGCCCTAGGCATGTAAAACACCGGTCATGCGGGTCCATTACGGAAAAGCGATTACCACAGGTGCAACGATGCATCGGGGTAGTCCCCACCTTTGAACGTTTTTGCCCCGAAGCAGACATGACCAGCCGCACACAAAACTAATAAAATGAAGAAACAGACTCAACACCACATTGTTTTAAAATAAAAACAATGGTGCCAGAAAATGGCGTCTCATAAACGGGTTGATTGAGCAGAGCCAAGTGAAGAGTCTCTGGAAGATTCAATGAGGGTATCACTGTCCCACGGAGTCATGCTGTCCTCGATGGCGGGAAAAGCGGAACAGAGGTAATGGAGGGGCTGGCATTCTTACTGGCCAACCTGCAAGCACCATATAGTATGTTTTAATTTTTTATTTTATTTAAACAGCAGTTTGGAAAACCTTTGAGCCATAGGCTCATTTACAAAGGTACCTTGTCACAGTAAGACAAACCAAAATACACAGTATAGCAGTACAACACATAAGTATAACAGTAAAATTAAGACAGATACAAACAAGCTGGTACAGGTAGGATGGATGCAAACAATACCAGAGTTATGTCGTCCTTAGCAGCTTAGTAATAAGCTTTGTCATAAGTATTAGTACGGCTTTGACTAGTGGCAGTTACAAGCACGGCTGTTAATAAGGTGGTTACATAAGAAGTTTTGAAGCACGATATAGTTGGAGCTTCGGAGATGGAGGGGGCAGTGTGTTGAACCAGGAGGGGCCCTAAAGCTGAAGGCTCTTTGGCCGTGAAGGTCCTAGCTCTAGGGATAACAAGAGAGGTTTTCCCAGAGGTCCCGAGTATGAACCAGTCGGACAGAGCTACGTGACGGTGGTGGTCAATCTCTGGTGGGGAAAGCCCAAGAGGGTCTTTTTGTAAGGGTACAGGTAAGATATTTGAGGCTCGTCGAGATCAAGTACCAGCTTTAGCATACAGTGAACAGGTGTGTGTCATCCTAGGTGCTCCAGTAATTAACCTGCAGGCCTTATTCAGAGTAGTCGAATCTTATGGAGTCTGGGCTGATCAGCAGCACCATACACCAGCAGTCCATAGTCCACTAGGGACAGGATAGAGGAGGTGACTGGCGAAGTCAAAGATACTCCGGGGAAGGCTGCGGTGCTTATACCCATGTAAGATGCCCAATCGGATATTAGTGGCAGTGGCTAGGGCAGCATGTGTCCATATGGAAGGAGAGGGAGGGTCAAAATGGATCCCTAGGTATTTATAGGAGCAAACTTGTTCGAGTAGGAATGAGGACCCAGAGTGAATGAGGAGTTTGAAGTTGCAGGACTTGTTTTGGGGATGAGTGAAGAACATGGTTTTTGTTTTTTTTAAGATTTATCACCAATCTATGTTCCTTGAACCAGCCCTTGGCTTCAGTGAAGGACTTCTGCAGCGAGTCCTGGAGGGCAGTAGGGTTACGATTTGAAGCAAAGATGACTGCATCATCAGCGTACAATAGAATGTTCCCGAGCAGAGCGTGAAGGGTGTTAAGGTAAAGGGAGAATAGTAAAGGGCCCAGAATGGAGCCCTGGGGAACCAGAAAAGATGGGACAGATGTCTGAGTAGGTCCCATTAATTTTACACGCTGTGAGCGGTCAGACAGATAACTGGTGCACCAGGAGATAGGCCCAGCAGCAAAACCAGAGAGACTAAGGGCATCAAGAAGGAGGGTGGGAGACAGTGTGAAAGCTTCGAGAGGTCAATGAAGACAGCACCAGCCAGAGAACCAGTGTCTAAGGAGGTGGAGAAAGTTGGAGAACTCTAGGAGGGCTGTGTTGGTACTGTGGCCGCTCGGAAGCCATGCTGCTCAGGACAAAGGACATTGTAGGTGGAGAGGTAGTCAGAGATTTGAGAGACCATCACTTTTCCAAGGCCTTGGAGAGGAGAGAGAGAATGGAGATCGGTCGATAGTTTCCAGCCACAGTCCTATCACCACCTTTAAAGATAGGGGTGACAGTGGCGACTTTCAGGCAGTTGGAACCTTCCCCAGGCAAAGAGAGGGTTGAT
Organism: Neoceratodus forsteri; assembly: GCA_016271365.2. Lineage (NCBI taxonomy): Eukaryota > Metazoa > Chordata > Ceratodontiformes > Ceratodontidae > Neoceratodus > Neoceratodus forsteri. The sequence continues at coordinate 484,148,974 of CM028130.1, forward strand.
GAGGCATGTGATCGGGGTAAGGACTGTGTCTAAGACCAGCCGTGAGATACACGGATCCAGGGTGTCACTGCCTGTACTATTACTCTTGAGGGGGCAGTGACAAGGTGCAGCCTAAGTTCTTGGGCAGCTACAGGCGGAGGAAAATAAGGCGAGAAAGATTTCTGACAGGTGCTGGGAGGAGGGTCAAAAATTTGTAGGGAGGATAGGGCTAAGGTCAGTGAATGAGGTGTTGAGGTGGTTGGCTATGAGGCTGGGTCTGAGGAGATCACACCATTAATGTTGATCTGGGTGGGTGGGGGAGTGCACTCCCATTTAACTGTTTAATATTATCCCAGAAGGTTCTGGGATTCCCCATGAGGCAGTGAGTGAGGACCGATAGTGCTCAGACTTGGCCTTTCTGATGGCCTGAGTGCACTTGTTTCGGTGGCAGCATATAACCGCCTGTCATTGGGCCGCCAGTCTCAATGGCATGGTGCCATAGGTTGTCCCTATGTTTGAGCTGGTGGATCAAAGCTGGGGTAACCCAGGGGCATTGTTCCTTTTAGAGCGTGGGTCAACACTGGGGCAAAGATATCACAGGCATTATTAAAAGTTTGGGTAAAGAAGGAGAGGCTGTGTCGATGTCAGGAGTTGCCTGTATAGGAGACCAGTCAATTTGGGACAGAAGTTCCTTAAGTTTTATCAGTCCACCAGGTATTAGATGCCGACGGCATGTGGACTGTGCTATGGGTTTGGGGACTGAGGTTGACCAGTGGAATAGAATGGGGGAGTGATCGCTGAGAGAGTCTGGGAGGACTTGTACATTGGGGATCCAATTAGGGCGGTTGGTGAGTACCACATCAAGCAGGGTACTGGAGCCTCTCTTGGGGTTAGTCAGCATATCCTTCAGATAGGAAGAAAGCTTTTAAGGTAAAAAGCTTCCCGTAGGGTCCTAGCGCCTCCGGCTTGAACCCACCAGTGATGAATGGTGAAGATTGATACAGGAAAGATCTTAGGATTAGAGGCTGGCCTGGTGGCACTGAGGGTTGGGGCACTGGATGCCAAACCTTGCACCACGCCGGCAACCCGGGTTCGGGAACGAACCTGGGCCGCCGGGGGTCAGAAGAGAAGCGAGAGATCATGCCCGGAGGACAGCTCTCCCCTCTCGGTGGTGGTGGGGGAGGGGATCCAGGGTTCTGCCCGGCTCTGCAGTGGCCACCGGTGGAAACTGGAGGTACTGTAATGCTTAGGGCACTGGTAGAGGGACGCTGAGCCGCAGCAGACGTCCCTGGTGTCTTTGCACGTCTGGGCTTGGCATAGAGATGGGAGGGGGAGTGGGCGTAACTTAAGGGAAAAAAAAAAAAAACTGCCTCTTGATAGACAAAGGAGGGTCCAGGGGTGTCAGGTCCATTACACCCAATGTTGGGGTCCACCTAGTGCTTCCTCTGCTCTCCGCCTCCTCCCAGCCCAACTAGATTATAGACACAGTACCAGGAGGAGTGATCTGGTAGTCCCATCTCGGGGGACCTAGAGGCGGGGGGGGGGGTGGCTAGCAGGATATGGCGGAGAGGAGAGTCTTCAGACGGGTGGGATGAGGACAGACACAGAGAGACCACTCCGGAAGGAGTTCAGGCAGGTAAAGGTGACAAAGTTGTAACAAAAAAAATAAAATAATCAATCTTAGGATTTGTGCATGTAGACCACCCTGTCTATGTGAAAAATCAAATAAGGCTCTTCACACCAGAGAGCCTGAAGCTCGGAAATCCTTTGAGCAGCGGTAAAATGCTTTCCAGGAAAGAAACTGTAGCTCACATGTTGCAGTTGGCTGAAACGGAGACAGGGTCAATCTCTTCAAAACAAAATTTAAATCCCAAGCCAGGACAGGGGAACAGACTGGTGGTTTCAGATGCAGGATCTCCTGAGAAAAGTACGAGAAACCTCTAACTGAGCCATGCAGGAGTGTGGGATAACAGATGGACACAACACAGTTCTTATAAGGTTAACACACTTTGTCTAGTGTGATGCTTATTGCTTCATAAACATTTCTTCAAGGAAGATGCAAAAGAGACTTCGTAAAAAAATAAACACAGATAAAGTTCTTAGGAAGTGGCAAACTTCTCTCAGCTTCTACTCAGTAGTAGTATGAGACTCCTCTCAGTCTGTCTTCTACCTACACCAGCCAGCAGGAACTGACCCTATCTCTTTCAGTCTCAGTCAAACTCATTTCAGAACTGAGTCAGAGCTTTTATAGGCTCTTTAGAAATCAGAAAATCCCCATTCCCCTGACTGACATCAGACATAACAAAATTAGCCACTAGGGGACCACTGCTGCACCATATAGAACAGTTCAGTTGGCACCTGCAGGTTTGTTTACAACACTGGGAACGGTCAGACCAAAGGTCAGAACATTTTTTACTCTCAAACTCTCCTGCAGGAACATGATGCCTGCTGCAAAAAGATATGCTATTTTTATTTATTTATTTATTTTTAATTATGTCACTTTTTCTGCAGTGCACACTGGTGGGGGCATCCAGCCACCGGCCCCCACCTCCCTGGAGGGCAGCAGGCTCACTCTCATGATGGGGGTCCGGCACGGCCACCCCAACTTGCTGGAGGGCCCCACATGCCTCTCCGAGCTGAGCTGGACCCCCCAGAGCGATTCCACCACAGTCCTTCAGGTCGGCGGGAGCATGGCCATCAAGCTGCCTCGGTTGCTGCACCCAGCCATTTCCTCCAATTTTTCCCCACGAGCCGACAGTACAATGAAGTTCGCGCGTAAGCCGACGTCTTGCCGTGTTCCTCCCCATTCTGTGCACTGCCCTAGGGCAAGCCCTGTGCTACACCCAGTCGTCACCAAGCGTAGCAACAGAGTGACATGCACCCCTCTACCCACCCCAGAGGGCAGAGAGCAGTCCTAGGATGCTCAATCTACCCTCTTCCCTGCCAACCCCCGACAACCAGAGTCCGTTCCTGAACCCGGGTCGCTGGCGTGGCGCGAGATGTGGCATCCAGCGCCACAACCCTCAGTGCCACCGGGCTGGCTTCAAAAGATATCTGGAAGGGGGCAGCTAACATCAAAGAAACAGACACAAGCTTTTGTTATTGTTATATCAAAACAGTCCTCTTAGTTTTGTTTTAGGTTAATATGCACAGAAAGCCTCTGTATTTAACCAGGATCCAACAGCTGCATCTCTCCTTAGCCAGGACTCAGTTTAATATCTCAGCAGTTTTATACATAATACTATGGGGCAGCAGGAAAACTAAATGGATACAGAAACACAAAAGGGGGGTGCTCCATTAACCAAAAATCTGAGCCATTTGCTCTGGCAAATAACAGTTTATACATTCCTGTCCTGAGTGTACTGTTGCTCAGGACATTTCATTACTGGTACCAGTACATCTCCTTATAATCCCCACATGGACTCCTTTTATCAAAATGTTGCAGAGGTCACTTTCTTAACCTCCTAATAGCTGGACGGACATTTAGAGAGGAAAAAAGGAAATAAAAGTGGATGACAGCTAAGAGAAAGGGGGGGCCCTAAACAGAAGTTTCAGTAAATTAGAAAAGATGGTCCATTACCGTGACAGGGAGTTTCTCCTGCCACACATTCCCCACCTTAAGAGGGGAACGTTTTCTTTAAGATGGTTTTCCACCTTCCTATCCCCGGAAGTGATGGCGCATTCGTCCATCCACCAACCCACTTCAGAAACTCCGTCTCAGGGTCCCTTTTAATAACTAACAATCACTAAGGTTTACCATTACCACAGTGAATTTTACAGCAATACAATTACCCTGAGACACAAATGCACACTATATTTCATGATGTACATCTTTCAAGGTACTTTCAAGTACCTCAAGGGAATCAACAAAGCCCAAGAGTGTAGCATCTTTCAGAAAAAGAGATGCAAGAACAAAGGGGCACAATATGAAGATGGGGGCCTCAGAGGTAATGTGAGGAAGTATTTTTTCATGGAGAGGGTTGTGGATGCACGGAACAGCCTTCCTGAGGAGGCCGTGGAGTCAAAAACAGTGGGGGCATTCAAGAATGTATGGGACAGACATAAGGCAATTCTAGTTTGGGGTAGGAGGAAGTAGGCTGTTGGTTAACTAGGATCTGCAGCTGATCCATTATGTAGGGAAATGGGCAGACTAGGTGGGCAAAGCGGTCCTTATCTGCCATCAAATTCTATGTTTCTATGTTATGTTACACAAACATTACATTGTCATCTTTCAAGATATTTTAACACCTGCCCCATATCACGACAAATAATGTTCATTCAAATGGGCAGAACCTGCCCTATGAGAAACTGAAGCGATAGGGCTGTAAGGGTAAATACCATCTCATGATGCGGGGGGGGTCTCTCTCATCTGGTGGAGCCAACAGTGGGGGTCATGATCTGTCAGTACTTTGAATTCAGTTCCCCAAAAATAATACTTGAGGGATTCCATAGCCCATTTCAAAGCCAAACATTCCTTTTCAATTGTTGCATATTTTATTTCCCTTTCATGCACCTTTTTACTGATGTAGATGATAGGATGTTCCTCCCCATCAGTTCTCTGGGTCAATACAGCCCAACTCCTGCCTCTTATGCATCTGTATGCACTTCAAAGGGCTGGGTAAAAGTCAGGACTCTAGAGAAAGTACAGTTATGTAAGAACTTACCGTAACAGTAGATCTTCATGAGAGGTTCCTGCAGCAGGTCATAACATGTAGGACTAGTGCCACCTGGGTCTGGACCGCACAGCAGACTTTACCAGCAATGCCTGATGGGGGACTGCCCACTCGATGTCACGGTGACCCTATATAGTGGGTAGCCCCATGCCCGCCCTCCAGTTCTCCCACCGGAGCCCGACAGGAGAGGAAGCCGGATCTGGAGACCCAACAGAAAAATAGGGGGAAGGAGGGAGGGAAAAACACGACCTACTGCAGGAACCTCTCTCGAAGATCTACCGTTACCGTATGTTCTTACGTCACTGTACTATCTTACTTCGAGAGGGTTCCTACAGTAGGTCATAACATGTAGGAATGAATTCCAAGTAGTCCCTCCAAAGAGAAACTGAAAGACACACGGGAGGAAGAGAAATGCAAGAGAGGGTATAACGGGACCAGTCTAGGAAAGGAGTGCCTGCAGAACAGCTAGACCGAATCCGGCCCTTCACCTAGAAGCAACGTCCAGACTGTAATGCTTGGTAAAGGTATGGATAGATCTCCAAGTTGCTGCCGCACAAATCTCAGCTGCAGAAACATTACTGAGAAAGGATGCAGAAGCAGCCATGCCCCGAGTGGTATGACCTCTAACAGACCCCAGCAGAGGTTTGTCTTACTCCTGATCGCAAAAGTGAATGTAGTTTGCTAGCCACTTAAAGAAGCACTGTTTAGAGACAGCCTTCCTCAAAGTTTTGGAGGCAAAGGAAACAAAGAGCTGATAGTCCTTACAGGGTTGACAGGCGTCCCCAACGGGAGAGCTGTGTTTGTGCGACTGCAGGAGGTTGACTTTTCAGATGATAGAGCCGGGAGGTAGGGGGAGCAGCCCCCTGCTAAAGCTGGGCAGGTCCCAGAGGAGTGAGGAGCCAACTTATCGGCAGCCGGGCTGTCCCCGGAGGAGCCGGGGGCCAACTTAACGACAGAATCAGAGCGGTCGCCGGAGGCCAACTTACCTGCCAAGACGGGGAGCAAGGTTGCGGTAGTACCGCTGGCATCCCTGGAGGCAGCCTGGACTGTCTTGACTGCAGGCAGCGGGGGTAAGGCCTTGCTGGAGTAGGGCCTAGAAGCCTCAGCCTTGGAACCCTCTAACGAGCACTCTCGCTCCCGGTGTTTCTTTTTTCTTTGTTTGGAGGGAGACGTGGAAGAAGGTGAGGATGAGTCCCTGATTCGCTCCATTTGCTTCTCCAGCGAAGCCAAACGAGACTTCAGCAAATAGGCCTCCAGAATCTGCTCTGTTTGCGGGTGGCCTAACCGAAAGGCTGGCAGTCTGGGCAAGCAGCCGAAGGATGGTGCGGGCCTAAACAGATGACGCACTTATGGTTGCCGTCTTTGTGTGGGATCTGGTTGCCACAAGTCTCACACTTCTTCTTGGATGTAGTAGAAGACAGAGATTGGAACAAAATCGAGAAACTCGAAATTTAAGCGACAAAAAAAACCAATTGGTGATCACTAATCAAGTCTACCATGAGGTAACTACATGAGGCGACGGCATGAAAGAACTGGATGGCAGGTGTGGGAACCGCTCACTATATAGGGTCAGGCTGACATCGTCACGTGACGTCAGGTGGGTAGTCCACCATCAGGCATTGCTAGAAAACTGTGGTGTGTGGTCCAGACGCCAGGTGGCACTAGTTCTACATGTTATGACCTACTGCAGGAACCCTCCCGGAGTAAGATTAGGGGATGTACATAATATGGCCTTGATGCTCCTAAAGGCTGCAACACATTCAGGGGACCACTGTACCTTACTGGGGCACTTTTTTTTTTTAAATAAGGTCCGATAAGGGGCTGGCAATAGCTGAAAAATTGGGGATGAATCTTATATAATAGCCAGCTAACCCCACGTGCTTTTCGGTAGACGGTACCGGACTGTAGTCAGCTTATCTATCTCTGGCTTCATCTGCCCATTTCCCAGAATGAAGCCCAGGTACCTTGTTTCCACACTACGAATGGCACATTTGGATGGATTTACAGTTACCCCTGCTTCTTTCATTGCTTGCAACATCCTCTTAAGATGCACCATGTGGGTTTCCCAGACAGGGCTAAACGACACGACATCATCCAGATAAGCTGAACAATACTCCGTATGTGTCCTAAGCCTTTGGTCCATAAACCGCTGGAACGTGGCAGGGACTGCATGCAGCCCAAATGGCATATTTACAAAATGGTACAGCGCCAATGGGGTACTAAAACATAGAAACATAGACTTTGACGGCAGATAAGGACCGCTTGGCCCACCTAGTCTGCCCATTTCCCTACCTACAGGATAGGCCGCAGATCCTAGTTAACCAACAGCCTATTTCTTCCTACCCCCCCCACAAGAATTGCCTTGTGTCTGTCTCATGCATTCTTGAATTCTCCCACAGTTTTAGACCCCACAACCTCCTCAGGAAGGCTGTTCCATGCATCCACTACCCTCTCTGTGAAATAATACTTCCTCACATTGCCCTGAACGTCCCTTCTATCTTTAAATTGTGTCCCCTTGTTCTTGCCGTCTCTTTTCTGAAAGATGCTACCCTCTTGGACTTTGTTGATTCTACTGAGGTACTTAAAGTTTCTATCATGTCCCCCTTCTCCTTCTTTCCTCAAGGGTATACATATTAAGCTCCTTTAGTCTCTCCTCATATGGCTTCTCTTGCAGACCCTGCACCATTTTAGTTGCCCTCCTCTGGACTGCCTCTATCCTGTCTATGTCCTTGCAGATGGGGTCTCCAGAACTGGACGCAGTACTCCAGATGGGGTCTCACCAACTGTCTGTACGGAGAGATAACTTCCTGTTTCCTGCTGCTGATGCCTCTCCCTATGCATCCCAGTATACCCCCAGCCCTCCCTACTGCCTTCTCACATTGCTTGCTAACCTTAAGGTCATCTGATATGATTACCCCCAGGTCCCTTTCCTTTTTTGTTGTTGTTACTACCTCCCCCCCATTGTGTATTCTTCCCTGGGTTCTTGTTTCCCCAGGTGCATTATTTTGCTCTTCTTTGCATTGAATGCTAGCTGCTATACTTCTGACCATTCCGCCAACCTTGCCAAGTCCCTTCTCATCCTTTCCACGCCTCCTTGTTTATCAACCCTGTTGCAGATCTTTGTGTCATCTGCAAAAAGGCATACTTTTCCTTCCAGTCCCTCTGCAATGTCACTGATGAGAGACATTAAGAAGGACTGGATCCAATACTGAACCCTGTGGTAGCCCACTAGTAACCCCTCTTTCTTCAGAGTGGACTCCATTTACAGTTACCTTCTGTGTCCTGTTGTGCAGCCAATGTTTTACCCAGGGACCCACTCCCAGGCTGGTTAATTTGACTATTAATCTTTTGTGTGGGACTGTGTCAAATGCCTTGCTAAAGTCTAGGTAGGCCAAGTCCACAGTCTCTCCCTGCTCTACTACTTAGGTCACCCAGTCAAAGAAATCTATTAGATTCGTCTGACATGACCTTCCTGCTGTGAACCCACGCTGCCTTAGGTCCTGTGCCCCACTGGCCTCTAGTCTCAACTGTTCTTTCATGGAGCGACTCCATCACTTTCCCTACAGGGGGTCAGACTGACAGGTCTGTAGTTTCCTGCCTCTGTCTTGGTCCCACTTTTGTGAAGGGGAATCACATCCGCGTTCCTCCAGTCCTCGGGTACCACATCATCCTCCCATGATTTAATAGAAAGACTAGCCAGTGGTTTCACTAGTTCCTCCCTTAATTCTTTTAGAGTTCTGGGGTGAATTCCATCAGGACCCATTGCTTTGTCCACCTTCAGTTTTAGGAGTTCTTGCAGAACCCTTTCTTCTGTGAAAGGACTAGGATCGACTCCCCTATCAAGAGTGCTTCGATTAATTAGATTAGCACTGACCCTCCTCTTTTGTGAATACTGAGCAGAAATATTAGTTCAGTATCCTGCTTTTCACTGTCCCCTCTGCCCACCCACCGTTCATTCTATTCAGCCTCACTATCCTCCTTTGTCTTTCTCGCTCGCTGATGTACCTATAAAGGTTTTATCCCCTTCTTAACTGAGTTGGCTATCTTTTCCTCAGTTTGGGCCTTTGCTATTCTGACTTCCTCCCTGCTTCCTTCTGCCTTAACTGGTACAGCTCTCTGTCCTGCTCCTTCTGTGTTTCCTTATACTTCCGGAATGCTATCTTTTTCTTCCTGACTTTCACAGCCACCTCTTTTGAGAACCATAGTGGCTTTTCTTTGATTTTGATTTGTTTATTTTCTTCACAAAGACTTGTTGCCTCTGTGATGGCAGTTTGATGATTCCCCATTGTTGCTCCACCTCCTTCTAGCCTGTTTGCTAGTACTTTTCTGAGGCACTCTGCCATCTTGCCAAAGTCAGCCCTCCTAAAGTCCAGTACCCTCACTTTTGTATGGCTTGACTCTGTAGCCGAGTTTAACATGAACCACACTGTTTGATGGTCACTTGTTCCCAGATGGCAACCCACTTCTAGATTCGAGATCCTCTCACTGCCCCCGGTTCAGAGTACGAGATCCAAGATTGCTCCCTCACGAGTGGGTTCCGAAACTAGCTGTCTGAGGCCTGCCACCTATAGGGCATCAAGAATGGCCCTGCTCTTGGATGTGGCTGCAGCAAATGTGCTCCAGTTAACATCTGGCATATTCAGGTCTCCCATCAACAGTATCTCCCCTTTCTTTGCCATTCTAAGAATGCCTTCTATCATATCCTTGTCCATTCCCTCCCCCTGACATGGGGGTCTGTACACAACCCCTGTGCGGATTGTGGTGCCTTTTCCAGTCTCCATGTTGACCCACAGTGCCTCCTCTCCTCCCTGTTTACTCTTTTGTTCAGTTGCTTTTATCCCTTCCTTTACATAGAGCTACTCCTCCCCCCCTTCTCCCCTGCCTGTCTCTCCTGTAGGTTATGTACCCTGGTATGTTAACATCCCAGTCATGGTTCTCTGTGTACCATGTTTCTATGACTGCTCGATATCCAGGCATCCCTCTTCCATCAAGGCTACCAGCTCAGGGAGCTTGTTGCCCAGACTACGGTGCATGGTCCTTACCTCCATTTCCTGATGGCCTTACTCCTTTTGCCCCATCCTGTCCTTCTTGCCTTTGTCACTTTCTCCATTTACCCCTGCCCTTCTCCCTATCGACACCTCTATGTTGGTGTTTGCCGCACCTTACTACCGTGATTTTATTTGGGGGGGCTAGGATTTCCCTGCTCCTTTCCAGTGCCTCCCCACTTAGCTAGTTTAAATGCTTGCCAATGAAGCATTTAAACCTATCACCTAGGATCCTGGTTCCCCTCCTGGACAGATGCAGCCCATCATGCCAGTATAGGCTTGCATCACTCCAGGTGGTCCCCCAGTCCCCAGTGAAGCCAAATCCCTGAGCTCCACACGAGTCTTTCAACCACTGATTGAATCCCATGGTGCGGAACACCCTAGCCGCTCCTATGCCATAGATGGGCAGCACCTCCAAGAAGGTTACCGTGTGTGCTACTTGTCTAAGGCCCCTCCCCAATTCCACAAACTCTTCCTGCACTTCTCTAATCCCTTTCTTAGCCAGGTCATTTGTCCCTAGGTGGACAATGACATCCAGCTCCCTCCCCTGTGCAGCTGCTCCGGCAATCCTGAGGATTCGTTCCCTGTCCCTCCAAGCCATGGCGCCAAGGCAGGCACCTCACCTCCCTCTCCCCTTCCTCCCCCAGTTCTACCTTCCTAACAATGGAGTCCCCCACCAGAAGTTGTTTCCTTCCCTGGCCACCCTCCTGTGGGTCTCCTTTGTGGAGGTTCCCAGCATCCTCCTTGGTCTCCACTGCAGGTGCCTCCATAGAGGAACCACACTTTGCCAGAATGGCATAGGAATTGTGGAGGTACAACTGGAGGATGCCCTCTGTTCCACCACCCTCACCCTCCTGAGCCCACTGTGGTCCAACGCTCCTCTTTCTTGGCAACCTCTGAGGCAACGGCAGTGGCACTGGTGGTCCCTGGATGGAAGAGAGGTCCCACAAATCCTGGCCAACTCAGCCTGGAGATGAGCAACCTCCTCCCTCAGCCCAGAGAGGTGCCTGCAGATGGGACAACACCGCATCCTCCAGAACATCTCCCGGAAGACTGCTGCTCCACAGCCACTGCACTGCTACCTCCAATCATGTCTTATTTCTGGCCCCTTAACTGTTTGCAATCCTTACTCTTTCCTCTTTTTATTCTCTCTCTCCTTACTTTCTGCCTGTGTGCCCTTTAAGCTCCTGATTGTCCTGTTCTGAGACAAGAGTATCCAATATTTCTCAGTAGACCCCTTACTTGCTCAGAGTCAGACCTCCAGCAGCTAGAGGGGGCCGGAGAGCAACTATTGCCCTTCTAGGATGGTGGGTCTTTGGTGGCTCTGTGATCACTCACTTCCTGCTCCCAAACAGGAAGTTTCTGTTGTCAGTCAAATTCTGTGCCTATAAAAGTAGAACTAGCTTTGGGTGGAGGGAAGGAGGGCAATATAGTCCCAGCAGAAAAGTCCAGTCACACAGCAGTCCTTTCTCCTGGTATCTTCTGCCAAGCTATTAGCAGAATCTTTCTAAGGCAGTCTTTAAATGTAGCTTCCTTCTAGCTAAGCCACTCCCCCTACTTACTAGATCTTTCTACAATTTAAACCTCACAGCTATTAAGTCCTTTCAATCACCTGAGATTTACACCTAGATAATTGTTCAGATAACCATTCAGTTCAGTTAACTCAGACAAACGCACACTTTTTTTTTGTGTTAGTTTTTTGTTTTGTTTTTTTAACCCTAAATTTAAAGGTCCAAGTACAAAAGTTCTTCTTCTTTAGTCCCAGCAGAGAAGTCGGTTATGAAATGGCATGTACATTTCAAGCCATCTCATTGGATGCCAACAGTGTGTTAAAGTTTCTAACACACACAAGCAACATCAGGCTATGCCAGCTGGGCACTGATTCCAGTGAAGTGCCCAGATAGAACGTTAAGAAAACAAACAGCCACCTTGTTTTATGCCACCACTCGGAAGGAATAGTAAAAATAGAGGTGAGAAATACCTGTCCACTATGTATGACGTCTTGGCCTCAGTCATTGAATGTTTCTCTTCTAAATCCATCTGCCTGTCTCCTCGTGGATGCAGCACGTAGTAAATGAAAAGAAAAAAACACGAACTGCCGCGATCTCTCTCCCAGCCTGCCTGCTCTCCATCCTAAACAACCGATTACCCAGTTGGTCGCAACTTCCTTCCCTTAGCCTCTCACTTTAACAATAAAACATTTTGTGCCACAAAAAATAACCTTCTTCACTTCCCAGTCATCACATAAAACAAACAAAAAAAAACCTACTGCTACGATCTCTCTCTCTCCCTGCACGCCTGCTCAGTGCCTGTTCCGATCAATTACTAACTTGCCAGCCAGTCGCAACTTCCCTCGCACAGCGTCTTTTCCGATTTCTGTAAAACTAATTTATTTACTGTGTGGCTTTCAGCGTGTCACTCGATAAGCAATGCATTTTCACCCTGCAAACTGGGGGTGTGGGGTGAACAGAGCCATGACAACCAGACCTAAACTACAGAAGCCTTTGTAGGACAAAATTAATTTATTTAATTTGCTTTTGGTAACTGGGTAAGTGTGCTAGGCAACATAGCCTGCCTATTCCCCCCCTCCCGATATTTTTTATCTCCTCCCCAGCCTGCCACCTACGACCCTCCAGGGAGACAAGTGGACATCCCACTGCCCGGAACCCTACCCAAGCAGACCCCTAGGCCCCATGGAGCCGCGGATTATCCCCCCAGGCGGGACACAGACCCCGTAACTTACATTTCATCGGTCTCAGGTCTGCTGGGCAGGCACAGGCAAATTGTGGTCACAGCCTCGGTCCTCCCATCTTCCCAGCTGAGGCAGGCTTGTTTTTCACGTTCTCTCCATCCCTGAGCAGCAAGTGACTTCCCCCGACGTAATGACGCGAGCACCGACATCCATGCTGCTCAATGGCCGCATCCCATCCCCAAATGAAGCATGCAATTCTCCGAGGCTCAGCTCTGGGTCATGCAAGTATCGGGCATCGGCCAGATCCCTCCCCAGAAAAGGCGGGCTGTCGTTGGACGCTCCAGCCCATCTCCCCCTGGCTGACCCGAGTCGCTCGCGTGGTACGAGGTGTGGCGTCCAGCACCTCAACCCTCAGTGCCACCGGGCCAGTCAGCCTGCCTATTTTCAGGCACGACATGGGAGAGGAGTACAGTATGACAATACAGCAGAGTACAAAATCATAACACATCAGTGACAACAAATAAGTGCAGTGGAACTGTCTACAAAATACATTGAGAGGGGACTGCCATAGAGGTTAATACAAAACATGGATAACAGCAAACAGTGTGAAGTTATTGCAGCAAGTCACTAATAAAAGGCAGTAGGCAATCATCCAGGAGGCCTAGCTGGGAGTGGGCAATCTGGTCGGCACAGCTAACCGCAGAAACCCAAAATAGCAGGATAGACATATGGCTAGGGATGGGGGAGGCAGACAGTTATAAACGAGAGACAAACGGCAATTCCAAGGGGAGGGCAGGTCACAAACAGGTAGTCCAAGTCGAGAGAAGTGACAAGAGGAGAGACAGAAGAGATGTTAAGTGTAGCTACAGGTTCCAGAAACAAGGAGGTGGGAAAATAGCGCATGCTTAAAAGTAAGGTGCGATGAGGAGTTCTTGACATGGCATGGGAGAGAGTTCCACAACCTAGGGGCAAAGTAAGAAGGCTTGCTCTCCCATTTTCGTGGAGCAAGTCTGAGTAGATAGTACCGGGGAGGTCGAGGACCTGAGGGAGCGAGAGGGAGAGACCAAAGTAAACATGTCCCCCAGAGAGGTAGGACGAGGTGTTCTGGTTAAGGAGTCAACAAAACAACCTAGAGAGTATGAACGCAGGGTGTCAGGAGACAGTCATTTTAAAGCAGTATAGAGACGACAGTGATGTGTAAAGCAGGGAGCAGAAAGGGCAAATCTACAGATATTGTTGTAAGACGTGTCCCATTTGCAAAGGACGCCCGTGTTGGCATGTGAAAGCACTGGCAGGGCATAAAGCAGTTGTGGGAATAAAACCCCTCGCGCAACAGAGATCCTGGCAGCCAGGGTGAGAGAGTGGTGCACTTTGTAGGCCGCACCAATTTTGGCATTAACCAAGCGACACACCTCACCTTGGGGTAGCGGGTGGCATAATAGCAGATGACAAGAATAAAGCAATTCCCCTTGAAACTTTTTTCCAGGGGGCCCACTACATCCATGGCTAAGATGTCAACTGGAAGGGACACTATAGTGATATGGTGAAGGGGGACCTTATCTTTCCTCCCTATTTGAGCCATTTTCTGGCACTCAGGACAACACTTTATGTAGTCAGCAACCTGCTCATGGATACCCGGCAAGTAAAAGCGGAACAGTGTCGATGTACCTTTTTTGGGCGCACAGTGGTGTGCAGACCCACAGACTCGTCGGAAGTCAGTGAACCTCCCTCCCACAGTGATGGAGCAGGTCTGGAGGGATGAGGTGGAAGGGGCAAGAACACAGTTAGCATAGGGTGGAAGGGGTGAGGAACATATAACAAGGGTACGTGGAGGGGTGCACACAGAGGGGATAAATGTGACTAGAAGAAAAGAGGGAAGAGAAGGAAGGTCAGATTCTAGGTGAAGGGTGGTGTTTCTGAATGTGCAGTGTCATATAAACAAGATGGACAATCTGCAGGCACTATTAGCAGACATGAGGGCGGACATAGCTGCAGTAACCGAGACTTGGGCAACATCACACCACGAGTGGGACCTTGCAATCCCTGGATATAAACTATACAGGAGTGAAAGGGTAGTTGGGAAGGGGTGAAAGTTTACATCAGGGATGGAATAACTTGCATGAGGGAGGAGTCTGAGAAAGGGGAGGTGGAGGCATTATGGGTTGAGTTAAGGTCTAATTCACTGAGAAAGGTGAGATTGGGGGTGGTTTACAAACCACCCAATCAGGATGAGTAGAGGGACAGGGAACTGAACTCACAAATGTTGGAAGCTGCAGGGAAAGGAGGTGTGGTAACTGTAGGGGACTTCAACCTGCCCAAGGTGGACTGGAGCATACCATCCACAACATGTGTTAGGAGTGGGGTGATCCTGGAAGGATTGCAGAGTGGGTTCCTGACTCAGGGCGTCACTGAACCAACAAGAGCTGAGGCAATTCTTGATCTGGTGCTCACAAATGGGGAGCATGTACAGAAAATAATGGTCAGGGAGCCACTGGGTAGAAGTGACCACTGCACAGTGTAGTTCCAGTTGGATATGGGCAGGGAAAGCATTCCGACTAAGACCAAAATCTTGGATTTCAGGAGGGCAGACCTCAAGAAAATGGGCAAAGTGCTAAGGAGCCATCTGGCGGGCATCAGAGCAGATACTGGGTAGACCAAAGGTGGTCCATTATTAAGTAAGGAATACTGGTTGCCACATATGAGTGCATTAGGCTCAGGGGGAAGTACACAATGGCCAAAGCACCCAGCTGGTTCAGATCTGGGGTTGCCGAGGCAGTAAGGGAAAAGAGGTTGGCCTACAGAAAATTCAGGAAGACCAAGAGAGAGGTGGATAGGAAAATTACGTAAGGTTGGCTAGTGAGTCAAGTAAGGAAGTCCGGAGAGCAAAGGCACAGAAGGAGCTGCAGATAGCTTAAGGAATTAAGAAGGGGGAGGCTTTCTTTCAATATATAAGTGAGAAAACTGACAAGAAGGAAGGGACTGTTAGGCTTAAAAAAGGGGTGGAAGCTAATGGGCAAAATCAGAGATACTAAGTGAATACTTCTGTTCCATCTTCACCAGAGAGAAAGATGGACCAGTGCCTTTGGGGGGTGGGGGGAGAGACACAGATGTAGTGATAGAGGAGGACAGAGTGAGGGAGAAGCTGCTGGCATTGAAGGTGGACAAATCACCAGGCCCGAACTGGCTGAGGAGCTGGCAGGGCCACTGGCACACCTATTTCATAGTTCACTAGAGTCAGGAGTGGTACCGTAGGACTGGAGAACAGCACATGTTGTGCCCCTCCACAAAAGCGGTCCCAAGAATGACTCAGGGAATTACAGACCAGTCAGTCTGACCTCCACTGTGGGCAAGCTCATGGAGACCATACTAAAGGAAAGGTTAGTGAAATATCTAGAGGAGCGTGGTCTTCAGGATGCGAGGCAGCATGGGTTCATGGGGTGGGAGATTGTGTCAAATAAATCTGATTGACTTCTTTGACTGTGTCACGAAGACAGTACCACAGAGGCCAAGCGGTAGACATGAAAATTACTCACCATAGTAATGTTGTTTTTTCTAATGGAGTCTTGCTGTATTCAGACATAATGCAGTTAGCCCCAGCACTTGAACTGCCCTGGAGAGGAAAGAGTTAACTCTATGCCGAAGCATAGAACGTTGAGCTCGAGCTCTGTTTTCAAACCTCTGTTTGTGGTACTTCCTAGTGTAACCGTAAGATTCTTATGAGCACACTAACATACTATAGTATGGAAATTGTTCAACATATAGTCAAAGGGCAGAAAATTCTTTTTGGGCCCAAAAGACTCAAGTCGAGAACCCAAGAACTTAATGTTAAAACCTTTATTTTTAAACAGGAATTCAGATGGAAAACATCACATCATTAGGACAAAGTCCTATTTTCAAGATGGTCCTGTAAAGTGTAATATATTATACTACTAAACACACAAGTCATATTAAAACAAAATACATTACACGTTTACATAAATCAATCATTCACAATTTAATACACCAAGCATCTAACCATTCATCTATAACAATCACAATGAACTTTTAGTTCAGATCTCAAACTTGTAAAAAAATACCTTCAAATCATTAATCTGATTACAATATACAGGTTTCAAAGCCCCCCATAATTTATTAACAATAACCGGAAATCTGAGATTACTGTATTTGAGTTTATGGACCTTGGAAATGCATAACCCCTTAAATTCATATCTCTCAAATTATGTACATATTTTCTTGTTTCCAGTTTATCATAAAGACTTTCAGGTTGTTGTAATTTTATTACTTTAAAGATTTGAGTTAGCCAAGAAATCTTGCGTTTACTGTCCTGCGTAACCCAACCCAATTCACTAAGCACTTGGCAATGATGTGCCCTAGTCTTTTTGTATTATAATCTAGCCATCTTATAGTATAATTGGTCAACCTTTAATAACAATCTATTTGCTGCTAAACCATATATATGATTTCCATATTCCAAAATTGGAAGAAGAAATTGATTTATAATTTGTTCCCTCATTAATCTGTTCAAACAGAAACTAGAACGCCTAAAAGCTCCCAACCTTTTATTTACTTTAATAATAGTTTCTGTTATGTGATGTTCAAATTTCAATGATGAATCTATCCAAACACCCAAGTATTTATATACTGTAACCTGTTTTAACATTTCGTCACTTAAAGTTTTTATATTAACCTTTGTTTTACCAATATTTAAAGGGGTTTGCTTTCTTCCAAAAAACATGTTTAGTTTTTTTACTATTAAGTATTAAGCCAGATTTAGTTAGCCAATTCAATAAACCAGGAAAATCATTCTGAAGGTTTTTTTGCATTTCACCAGTTGTATGACCACTAGAAATCAACAAAGTATCGTCCGCATAAAGATTTATACTAGACTGTTTTATACAATCTGTAACCTTATTAATATAAATCAGAAACAATATTGGCCCTAAAATGGAGCCTGAGGTACTCCTCGTTGCACATTTAATTTATTTGATAACACCCCATTTATACAAACCTGTTGAGTTCTTTTGAAAGGTAAGATTTAAACCAATTTCCTGTCTCATAACCACTAATTTAAATGCGATTAACCAGAAGCCTATGAGTTAACTGTATTAAAGCTTTGGATAAATCCACGAACACCGCTCCCCGATTGGCCCCTTTATTTAGATGCAATAGCATCAACCACATTGGTGAGGCGGTGCCGTGGAGTACCCCTTCCGAAAACCAGATTGTCGCTTGGTTATTAATGAATACTTTTCCAAATGGTCAACCAATTGGACTTGAATTAATCTTTCCAGAATTTTTGATAACCCAGACAATAAAGCAATCGGCCTATAATTTGTTGGTTGAAATAAATCCCCTGAGCCTTTATATACAGGAATAATCTTGGCATTCTTCCAAACATCTGGAAAAATACCCTAAGTCAGAGACCAATTAAACAACTTAGTATGGGAGCAATCACCTGAACTGAATCTTTCAGAAATCGGTTTTCTATAAGGTCAGGACCAAAAGCCTTATTTGTTTTTAACTTCCTAAGTTCTACTTTTACCTGTTTGCAAGAGATCAGTTTAAAGCTAAACCTCGGAATATTAATATGCAACTTTTCATTAACTTCACCCCCTAATTCTGGATCAATAAGGTCCAAATCAGGCAATGTAACAAAATAATCATTTAAAATACTTGATGTTTCCTTTGTATTCTGGGGGATACCTCCAGCTATCATTTGGATAGGTGGGCCATACATCTGTGGGGTCTCAAAAGATTTCAATAATGACCAGTACTTTTTATTATTATCTGTAGTCTGTTTAATTTATCTTCAAAATATTTTTTTCTCAATTTTTTTTTGGAATTTCAAATAATTTCTGGCTTTTTTATATTCTTCCCAGTCTTCATTTTTTAAAGATTTACTCGCCTTTTTCCACAAACAATTTTTACCTCGTATTAATTTTTTTTTTTCTGAAACCCAAGGGACATGTAATTTTCTTTGCATACATGTACGAAATGTGTACGAAACATGTACATACGAAAGGGAGTCAATTCGTCACAAATCTCTCAAAACCATTTTGAAAATTCCTGAATCGCAATATTCACAGAAGGTATCAAGAATAATCTATCCCATCTTACTGAGAAAAGTCTAGTCACAAATGCTTCTTTATTATAATTTTTAAAATTTCTACGTTTTATTTTTAATGGAAGATTTCTAATATGATTACATTTTTTGTCTTCCATAACAAATAAACAACTTATTGAGCTATGATCTCCCATCACTGGTTGCTTTACTTAGATTGCTCTCATATTAATTTCTGTTGTAACAAAATTTAAATCCAATATATTACCAACACTAAGATGGGAAGTCTTCCTAGTAGGAAATATAATCTTCTGTTCTACTTCTAAAATTTTAAACCTTTTCTCCAAAGCAAGGCCCCCTTGGTTTCCCCCACGCTGCATTAAAATCGCTAATTAACATTAACTCACAGCTCATTGAAACCTTTTGAATAACGGATGTTAAATTATCAAATTCACCAATTGGAGTCTTGGGGGGAGCATAAATAACCCCCAGTACCGATTGTAAATTTTGAACCTTAACTAATAAACAATCTATTTTTCCCACCTGGTCTGCAAACAAAATTGAGATTTGTCCAAGTTCCCATTTTATAAACATTAATACACCCCCACCTCGCATTCCCTTCCTATCCAATCTATAGCTATTATAACCCTCAGGTTCAAATTCTTTGGTGTCTATACTTTTATTTACCCAAGTTTCAGTTAATGCCACAATTTCAGGAGTTTCTGTTTCTACCCAGGATTTCATTATATCCCTTTTTTTCTTTAAACTTCTAGCATTATCATAAATGATTTTTATGTCTCCATATCTTCCCGGTCCTGGGTTTGTTTCTATATCACCCCCCAGAATCAATGATATTAATAAACAATTTCTATTTTTAGTCTTCCCAGGAACCATTAAGCTTATGTCAAATAATTTTTTGTTTAATTGATCTCTAATCATAAAAAAGGAGTTTCTACGTCACCCTCTATGCTCCATAATCCCTTTTGCTGATAATACTCATTTTTAATACAGGGACAACCTCAACTGCTACGGAACTTGAAACTTCTAGTTGGCACGGGGTTGTTAATTTCACTGTTAATAAGAAAAGGACACACAATTGAAACAGCAACCTACAAAATAAATCCATTCTATTGGGCGGTTAGAAACCTGTAAGATAAAACTATTTATACAATTTAGCTAAAATATAAACTAATACTATCACTTTAGCAATCACAACATCTATATATTAAAACACTTTTAATCTCACCATTTTGTTACCAAGTGGCGCTCGCGCCACTCACGCAGTACTAGCGTGACGTATTTAACAAAGTCCGCCACTCCCAGAAAGGTGACGCCACCTCTCCGGTACCGCCCCCCTCACAGCAGCTGTTAATGCTTACGGTAACCGGAGGGATTTGGGAGCAGTGGCGCAAAGTCTCACAAAGCAGCAGCTCCTTCAGAAACAAGATGGTTAGTCAGTTACAGCTTCAGCTGGAGTACCAGCGCGAGGTATTTAACAAAGTCCACCCCTCCCAGAATGGTGACGCTACCTCTCCGGTACCGCCCCCCTCACAGCAGCTGTTAATGCTTACGGTAACCGGAGGGATTTGGGAGCAGTGGCGCAAAGTCTCACAAAGCAGCAGCTCCTTCAGAAACAAAAAGAAGGAAAGGTAGTGACAATATTTAAGTATAAAACACCAGAAAAGTAACAACATCATCCACCCCACCCAAGAGGGAAGGCACAAGGTACACCCCTAAGGTGCAACACTGTACCTGCCAGCCCACTTCCCAAAAACCAAGTTCTGAGAGGGGAAGCAGGGAGAAGGTCTGAATACAGCAAGACTCCATTAGAAGAAACATTACTATGGTGAGTAATTTTTTCTTCAAACAACATGAAGTCTTGCTGTATTCAGACATAATGCAGAGCACCAAGCAGTTCCCTATGGAGAAGGGAATGCAAAACCTACTTTGGGAAGAGGCTCCACAGTACTGCTGTGCCAAACTTAGCATCACTCCTAGCCTGGATGTCCAGGGAGTAATGCTTGGTAAAAGTATGTACTGTTTTCCAGGTGGCTGCTTTACAGATCTCTAACAAAGGTATATCTCTGGCCGCAGCTAGAGAAGCAGCTGTACCTCTAGTCGAATGAGCCCTCAGGCCTGAAGAGGGCGTTCTACCCAACTTGTCATAACAGAATTGTATACAAGAACAATACATCTGGCAATAGTTCTTTTAGTGGCAGGCTTACCTTTCCCCACTTCACCATAACTGAGAAACAATTGAAGACAGTCATTTCTATGTGCCTTAGTATGCTCAATGTAGTAGCTAAGGGCCCTCGTAACGTCCAGACTGTGTAACCTTCTTTCACCTGAAGAAGAATGATCAATGAAAAACACAGGGAGAGATATAAACTGGTTCAGATGAAAATCTGATACCACTTTGGGCAAGAACCTCCTATTGGTTCTTAGGACCACTTTGTCCCTATGGAAGGAGATGAAGTCAGGTTCAACTGACAAGAGCCTGTAACTCACTAATCCACCTGGCAGAAGTAATAGCTACCAGGAACACAGTTTTCCAGGTCAAGTACTTCAATTCGGCTAAAGTCAGAGATTAAACAGGTGGCTGCATAAGCTGAGCTATGCAGACATTAAGACCCCCACGGCTGAGTGGGCTCCCTAAATGGAGGGTTAATGTGAACCAGACCTTTGAAAAACTTTCTGAAATCAGGATGAGATGCCAGGGAAGAGCCCTTCCCTGCTGAGAGGAATGCAGAGACAGCTGCTAGATGAACCTTCAGAGTGGCAGGCCTAAAGCCTAGACCATTCAGATGAACTAGATAGTCTAAGGTTGTGGAAATGTCTGCAGAATCAGGCAGGATGCCTTTCTGAGAGCACCAAATACTGAACCTTTTCCATTTGGAGTTGTAAGTTTTTCTAGTGGAAGGCTTCCTGGAGACCTTCAGAAAATCCAGAACTCCCTGAGAAAGATGTAGTGTTGCATATTCTAACTCTTCAAGAGCCAGGCCTCGAGATTGAAAGACTGGAGATTGGGGTACCAGATCCGCCCCTGGGAGGAGGACAGGAGATTGTATGTCCTGGGCAGAGGCAGGGGACGTGATACTGACAAGGACAGCAGTAGAGGATACCACGGCTGTCTGGCCCAATCTGGAGCCACCAGTATCACTGTGCAGGGTTGAGTCCTGATCTTGTTCAGAACTCTGAACAGCAGAGGGAAGGAGGGAAGGCATAGAGAAACCTGCCCTTCCAGTCCAAAAAGAAAGCATCCTAGGGAACCGTTCCCAGAACTGGAGGTCTGCAACAAAACAGAGGAAGCTGATGATTGTCTGGTGCTGCAAAGAGATCTATCTCTGGAGCGTCCCACCTGGAGAAGATGACCTTCAGGATGTGAGGATCCAGGGACCATTCGTGATAACCCTGTGAAATTCTGCTCAGAGCATCTGCTAGTACGTTGTCCTTCCCTGGAAGGTGAACTGCTACCAGAGAAGTCTGAAGAGAATCGGCCAGAGACCACAGCTTCATGGTCTCTGTGCACAAGGCCAAGGACTGAGTGCCTCCGTTTGTTGCTGTACCACATTGTGGTGGTGTTGTCTGTCCTGACTTGGACCACCTTGCCCTTGACTGAATCCGTGAAGCTCTGAAGGGCTAGGAAAACTGCCCCGAGTTCCAGGAGATTGATATGAAGGAGAGACTCTTGAGGGGACCAGACCACTTGAGCTGTCAGGGCTCCCAGGTGGGCTCCCCAACCTAGTAGAGAAGCATCCATAGTTAGAACTACTGATGGGACTTGAGGGAGAAATGGAACCCCTTGTCTGAGGTTGTCATGGTCCAGCCACCACTGGAGAACTTGGACCAGAGTCAGACTCACTGGGATCAGTTTGGTAAGTGAATCCTTCTTTTGAGACCAAAAAGATCTTAGATGAAACTGAATGTCCCTCATCTGGAACCTTGCTCCCTGCACCACTGCCGTGGAAGCTGCCATGTGGCCCAGGAGCTGGAGGAACTGTCTTGCTGGGCGAGAGAGCCGAGGTCGAAAGGAGGAACCGAGATCCACTAGGGCCTTCACCCTTGCCAGGGCAAGGAAGACTTTTGCTTGTACAGTGTCCAACTCTATGCCTATAAAGGTGAGAAGTTGAACTGGTTCGATGACAGACTTTGGAAGATTGAGAAGAAACCCCAAGGAGCCGAGTAGGTCCTGGGTAGTTTGAAGAGCTGACTTTACCTGTAAAGGTGACTGACCAGTCGTCCAGATACGGGAAGATGATAATACCCTGTCTTCTGAGGTAAACCACCACTACTGCAAGGCTCTTTGTGAACACCCTTGAAGCTGATGTTAGGCCGAATGGCATAGCTCTGAATTGGTAATGGCCTGAAGGCAACTCGAACCTGAGGTATTTTCTGTGGGAGCACCTGATAGGAATATGGAAGTAGGCATCCTTGAGGTCCAGAGATGCTAGCCAATCCCCTGGCCTTAGAGAGGGAAGGATTATTCCCAGAGTTACCATTTTGAATTTGGGCTTTTTTAATGTTTTTGTTCAAATACCTTAGGTCTAGGATGGGTTGCCACTCCCCTGTTTTCTTTGGGGTAAGGAAGTACCTGGAGTATAGTCCTTTTCCCCTGTGCTGAGTAGGAACCTTCTCTATAGTTCTGAGAGCTAGAAGAGAGGAAACCTCTGCCTCTAGGGCAAAGGTTTCTGAGACTGATGCAGGTGGAAAAGACTTGGCCCTCTTTTTTGGAAATTTTTTGAAGCTGAGGGCCAGTCCCTGGCTTACTACTTCCAGGACCCACTTGTCTGAGGTCACCATACCTCTCAACTGTCCCTGATTTTCAGGGACGTCCCTGATTTTGCCTCAAAATTTTGCTCCGTCCCTCCTAAAATTTGTGTTTCCATGGCCAAACGGTAGGGATTGTAAACACAAAATAATGTCAAACGTTAAAGTCGGAGACTTGTTCTTCCTTAGAAAATGCATTTTACACTAAACCCTTTATTCTACCAGCCTCCTGAGTGGGTATCATCAATTTTGAAGATGTGTCCCTGATTTTGGTCCTTTGTCCCTGATTTATGAGGCAGGAGGATGAGAGGCATGGAGGTCACAGACTTCCAGGCCTGGAAGTAGTAAGCCAGCCTGCCTCCTACTGGAAATGGGGAGTCGACCCGGGCTGACACATCAGGGTGTCTGCTTGGCAGGAGCCTTAGACAGAGGAGGAGGGAGCAGCTCTGTTCATCCCACTCCTGCCTCTCCCTCTGAAGAACCCCCTCTGTGGGAAGGGAGAGGAGGCCTGAGCTTGGTAAAAAGGCCTTTGAAAGGGCCTGCCCCTAGACTGCTGCTTGTGAGGAGTGGCTTGCCTTTCTTTGGCCTGTGCACTCCTGTACGTGGTCCTGTATTCATCCATTTTCTTCATGTAAGCCTCTGTCTGCTCCCCAAACAGAGAGTTACCTACTACAGAAAAATCCATAGCCTTAGTCTATCCTGTGAAAGGCTAGTACATCTGAGCCAAGCATGTCTTCTGAGAGACACAGATATAGCCATGACTCTAGATGCCACATCATTGGAGTCCACAGCAGCATGAAATTGCACTTTGGATGCCTCAATTCCATCAGCAGCCACCTCCTCCAGCTTCTTGGCTAACTGGGGAGAGGCCTGTTTAGCCAGTTCCAGAGCCGTATCCCATCTGGATTTCTAGTACCTGGCTGTGTAGGCCATATAAGTAGCCTGCCCAAGTCCCAAAGAGAATGTCAAATACTGTTTTTTCGCCATGGCATCCACTTTCCTGGAGTCCTTTCCGGGAGGGTGCGAAGCCAAAGGAATGTTAGCCCTGTCACAGACTGCAGCCTGCACTACCCCAATATGGCTGCAATGACTATAAAGGAACTCTGCAGCTGAGCCTGATAACAAATACCTCCTGTCCATTCTTTTATCCACAGGAGGTATTGAATTAGGGGTTTGTAAAATTTTGTGTCTCTGTTTCCCCAATGATTTATGAAGAGGGATAGACAGTCTTTTGGACTCTGGGATGTCCATCATTTCCACAAAATCAGGCTCTTCATCCTCCTCTGCAGCTTCAACCAAGGGAAACTGCAGGGTTTCTGCCGCCTTTTTGTAGAACAAAATATGTGAAGGGGACTCAGACAGCCTGCGAGGAGAGACACCTGAGGGCCTGTCTGGGGAGATGTCCGGTTCAATGGGCACATCCAGACCCCCCCCCCCCGGGTCATCATCGTCATCATCATCCTCGGGACAGTCTTCGTCTCCCTCCCACTCCTCATAATAAGCGTCTGGATCATAATCCAGGAGGCGGATCCGACCGCCCTAACAATGATACGGTTCAGACGGAACGGTCTGTGACCTGAACAATGCTAATCGCTTTGGATATTTCGTCCGCGGTTGGAGAGTGTGATACCGGATCCAAACCGGCAGACTTGCGCTTCTTTTTTGATGGAAATGACCCCTCGGGGTCAGCTCTCCTTTAGCCCGAGGAAGTATCGCCTAGGTCAGTAGGCACCTCCTCAGGTTCGGCAGCAACCGAACCGGGTTGGCCATCTGGATCTACGGACTTCTCTGCCTCCCTTTCCTTCAGCCTACTCAGTCTTCTGTCTAGAGTGAATTTAGGAAAGTTTTTACAGATTCGGCAGTCTGACTTGAGGTGGTCAAACCCCAGACAATAGGCACAGATGAGGTGGGGGTCAGCCTTAGCAAAGGCCTCCCCACACTCAGTACAGTGTTGAAACCCAGTGGGACCGGTTTTCTTCTTGGGTTTCTCAGACATGGCCAACCTAACAAATTACCCTATTGCAGCTTTCAAGCCAGGTAATACAATAACGATCGGGTTACAAACCGTGTCACGGGCTTTTTTAAAGAACCGACAAAAAAACACTGGTACTTTTGAAACCGATCGGTACCGGAACACCACTCTAATCCCAGAAATAAATTTAAACAGAATGGGTCGGTTCCAAACTGGACTGACCGGAAATAAACCGAAGAAAAGAACAATTTCCAACTTTTTCACAGAATAAAACACAGTCACTACCTGTACCATAGACAGAGGCTGGAAATCCAAAAATAACAAAAAATGATACGGTTTAAACCGCACGCTTTACTTTTACCGAACCGAACAGAGGAAATCTCCGGAGCGACCTCACTGTTAGGCGGAGTAAAGAATCTGACGGTTACACTGGGAAGTACCACAGACAGAGGTTTGAAAACCGAGCTCGGGCTCAACATTCTATGATTCTGCAGAGAGTTAACTCTTTCCTCTCCAGGGCAGTTCAAGTGCTGGGGCTAACTGCATTATGTCTGAATACAGCAAGACTTCATGTTGTTTGAACCTCTATCTTGATTTCAGCAAGACCTTTGACTCTGTGCACCACAAAAGGTTGATCAGGAAGTTGGTGATCTCTGGGTTGGGGAAAAGATGGCCGGATGGGTGGAAAATTGGCTGAGGAACAGAATCCAGAGGGTGGTTGTGGGGGGAGAGTTATCTAGCACTAGAGACGTAACCAGTGAGGTCCCGCAGGGCTTGGTGCTGAGGCGGTGTTGTTCAATGTCTTCATCAATGACACTGGAGATGGCATTAAGGGCAAAATGTGCCTATTCGTGGATGACACCAAGCTCTGTGGAAGAGTGGACACAGCTGAAGGGATACAGGACCTACAGAAAGATTTGGAAAAGCTGGGGAAGTGGTCCAGGATTTGGCAGCTTGGCTTAATGCCAAGAAATGCAAAGTTATGCATATTGGAGCCAAGAATCCCAGGACAGTACTACCTGGGTGGAGTCCGAGTATCTGCATCAGAGGGGGAGGAGAAGGAGGACCTGGGAGTAATGATCACTAGTGACCTAAAGCACTCCAAGCAGTGCAAAAAGGCAGCAGCAAAGGCAAACAAGATGCTGGGATGCATATCTACGGGGGTCAGTAGTAGGAGAGAGTAGGTTATACTGCCCTTGTACAGGTCACTGGTAAGGCCGCATCTAGAGTACAGAGTTCAGTACACCTCAAAAAGGACATTAACCTGCTGGAGAAGGTCTAAAGGAAGGCTACAAAGATGACAGCAGGTCAGCAGGGTAAGGCGTACCAGAAGAGATTGAGGGCCCTGAACATGTACTCCCTGGAAGACAGGAGAGGGGGGGGACATGATTGGGACCTTCAAGTATTTGAAAGGAATAAATAAGGTTGCTAAGGACAGTCTCTTTAAACTGAGTGGCAACCATAACACAAGGGGGCACAGTTTTAAGATGAAGAGTGGGAGGTTTGGGGGGGGTCAGGAAGCACTTCTTCAAAGAGAGGGTGGTGGACACTTGGAATGCGCTGATGGAAGAGGGCATCTTGTTGAAGACAGTGGGCAGTTTTAAGAGAGGCTGGGGTAGGCACAGGGGGAAGGTAAGGATCATGGGTAGAGCAGATGGGAGGAGTGGGGAAGGAGTGCAGGGACATTATGATTTGATAGACCAAATGGCCTTCTTCTGCTGGCTTCTTCATATGTTCGTAATGTGCTGTCCCTACCAGCATGCCCTAACAGAACATCATCGGCTAACTGTATGACCTGCGGCCTAAACCTTTCAGGTACCAACAATTGGGTAACAACCCCCCCTGTCCTAGGGTTGGTATTTACCCTGTATAACAGCCTTTCATTCATTACACATTTTAGGGCCCCTTTGACTGGTTCTTTCCCCACCTGTAAAAAGAAAGGTGTTAGGGTAGGATCAACTGTTTGTTCCTCATGCATACTGTTATCCTGAAATAAGTGTCCCACATCAGGATGGACCACAGCATGCTGATCATGCCAGTGCTTCTTGTCTTTTCTTCTTTTGGACATGGATTTTCCGGCCTTCCCAGGAGCCTTGCATATGTCCTCATCGAAAGGAAACAGGTCTGGCAAATGCCCTTGTTTAGCATGTGCCCTTGTACTGAAACCAACAAGTGGTGCCTGAAGAGTATGACATTCCACAAAGAGGAAAAGTCTGGATGGTCCTGTCTGATGATTATGTGCCCAGGCAAACGCGGTAGTAACCCCACCTCTATCCCATGGATACAGTCATTTTCAAAGGGGCGGTGGGGTAGCAATGGGCGTCACCGTGGATGCATACCACAGCGGTTCCCTTTCTCTGTTTTCTTGGGGTATCCACCAAATCAGCCGTACTGTCTGTCGACTGCCAGTCTATCAGCCCCAATTGCTGATGAGATCCCACCTCTACCGTGGCCAGAAAGGGTCCACAGTTTGCAAAGACCCCGTTCTTTCTTTGTGGCAGGGCAGTTCCTAATCAAATGGCCCTTCTTCTGACACCCATGGCACACAATTTCTGACAAGGGTATCCTCTTTTCCTCCGCCCTCCAGTCACTTTTGCCAATCTGAGTAGTATTAGAAAAAGGTGCGTTTCTTACCAGGTTAGTGGAGGTGGAAGTGGTCCCTTGGGTGCACTGCAATCTCGAGGATCTAGCAGCCAGGAAGTCTTCTGCCAAGGTTACTGTTTGCTCTGCTCCTTCCGGTTTGTGCTCCCGCATCCAGATCTGGACATCCTGGGGTAAACACCTTTATGAATTGCTCAATGATGATGGCCTCTAGCAGCTGATGCACTGCCTTACTATCAGGTTGCAACAATTTGTAGCAAAAATCCTCCAGTCTGGCAAAGGTTTCCAGTGGTGTATCTACAGACTGCATCTTTAGGTAACGGAACCTCCGACGGTATGTCTCGGTGTTAATATCGTACCGTCTCAGGATTTTTCTCTTTACCTTGTCATAGTCCGCCGCATCACTCATGTCCATATGGCTGTAGACGATTTGGGTCCAGCCAGTGAGTTGTGGTGCCAGTCTCTCGACTAATTTTTCCTTGGGCCACCCACACGTTTTGGCAACCCTCTCAAATGTTGTGAGGTATGCCTCCATCATCCGAGTTCATTAATTTTGATAATTTAATGTCTCTTGGACAATGTACAGTTATGTAAGAACCTACCGTAACAGTAGATCTTCGAGAGAGGCTCCTGCAGTAGGTATTCACAAATAGGACTAAGCCGCCAGGCATTAGGACCACACAGAAAAATCTCTAGCTAGCAGTCTCTGGCGGGGAACCGCCCCCATGTCAGCCGACGTCAGTATAAAAGGATGGTCCCCCAAGCCCGCCCTCCAGTTCTTTCCCATCAAGAGCCAAAGGTCTGACAGGATAGAAGAGGATATGCCCCCATAGATGAAAAGAAGAAACTGAGGGGGATGGAGGGAGGGAAGGTAATATCTACTGCTAGAGCCTGTCTCGAAGATCTACTGTTACGGTAAGTTCTTATGTAACTGTACTATCTTACTTCAAGAGGGCTCTTGTAGTAGGTATTCACAAAGAGGACTGAGTCCAAAGCAGTCCGGAACAATAAGAAAACCGGGAGGAGGAAACATCATGCACAAATGACTGAAATCTAATCAGGGCTCATGAAAGGAGACCCCGTAGAACAGCCAACCCGAAGCCTGCTCTGCGTCAAGAGGCAATGTTCAAACTGTAATGTTTTGTGAAAGTATGGACAGAAGTCCAAGCTGCGGCTGCACAGATTTCTGCCACTGACACATTCCTGAAACAAGCAGCAGAGGCAGCGACCCCTCTGGTGGAGTGACCTCTGACTTGACCGGGCAGGGTTTTGTGATACTTGTCATAACAGAAAGTGATACAATTCGCTAACCACTTAGAGAGGCATTGTTTAGAAACAGGGTTGCCTTCTGTTTTGTGCGTGAAAGAAACAAAAAGCTGATCTGTTTTTCTGAGATCCTTAGTTCTGTTACTGTAGTATCTCAGAATTCTGTGTACATCTAATGTATGCAGAAGGTATTCTCCATGATTGGAGTGCTCCGTGTAAAAGGCCGGGAGCTTGACTGACTGATTCAGAGTCGAGTCAGCCACCACTTTCGGAAGAAAGCTGGGACTGGTACGCATGGTCACCCTTTCCTTGTGAAAAATCAGGTATGGTATTTTGCACATTAGGGCTTGCAGCTCAGAAATCCTCCGAGCAGAGGTAATGGCCACCAGAAAAAGTGTCTTCCAAGAAAAAAACTTCAACTCTGCCTCAGTTGCTGGTTCGAAAGGAGGCAGTGTGATCTTTTCCAGGATAAAGTTCAAGTCCCAAGGGGGAAAAGGATTGTGAATTGGGGGCCTTAAATGAAGGACCCCTTTCAGGAAATTCTCGGAGACTTCTAGCTGGGCAAAAGTCCTGTCTCCGAAGGGAATGTGGTAGGCCGAAATGGTTGCCATATGGACCTTCACAGAAGAGTAGCTGAGGCCCAAATTGTAGAGATGTCTCAGGTACTCTAATACCTTATTGGCTGGGCAGGAGAAAGGTTCCAGATCCTTGGATCCAGCCCAAATAGTTAAGCATTTCCACTTCATGCCATAGGTGGACCTGATGGAAGATTTTCTGGCCTCCACCAGGATGTCTGCTACTGTGGGGGAAACTCCGAAACGAGCTTTAGCTACGTCTGAAGGAGCCATGCAAGAAGGTGAGGAGACTTGAGGCCTGGATGGACTAGGGTCCCTGCTCCTGGGTCAGCAAGTGCTGCGACAGTGGTAGAGGAAGAGGAGGTTCCAAGGAAAACTGTTGCAGAAGAGAAAACCAGGCTTGCCTCGGCCAAAAATGAGCGATGAGGATCATTCACGCTCCTTCTGACCTTAGCTTTTTGAGCACTGTCGGGATCGGAGGGAAGGCAAACAAATTTGCCCTTCCAGCACAGAGACAGCAAGTCCCAACAAAAAGCGTCTCGCCCTGGAGCAAGCGGGCAAAAGACTGGAAGTTTGGCGTCGTCGGGGGAGGCAAAGAGGTCCATTTGAGGAGTCCACCAGAGCTGGAAGACATCGTTTAGCACAACCTGGTTCAGTTCCCACTCGTGGGACTTGGCTGACGAGTGACTTAAGGTGTACGCAAGAGTGTTCTCCATTCCCAGCAGGTGGACAGCCATCAGATGGAGGCTGTGCTGAGACACCCAGTACCAGACTCTCACTGCTGCTCTGCAGAGGGGGATAGGGACGAATTCACCCCTGTTTGAGGCAATACCGGACAACACACATGCTGTCCGACTGTATGAGGAGGTGACCGGAAAGAACAACTGGAAGGAGAGCCTGGAGAGCACAGAGAATGTTTACATGAAGTCTTTGTTCTAACTGAGACCAGCTGCCCTGGGTCTGGTGAGACCCGAGATGGGCACCCCAGCCTGTCCCTGATGCATCTGTTGTCAGGATCTGGGTGGGTGGGTGGGGCAGTACAGAACGGGGTCCCCTGACTGAAGTGTTCTGTAACTGTCCACCACTGCAAGTCCCTGACCATCGGGTCTGACACCAGGATCTCGTGATCCAGGTTGTCCTGAGACCGATTCCATTGAGTTCATAGGGTCCACTGAGTGATCCTCATGTGGAGACGAGCCAGTGGGACGGTAGGGATGGCGGCCACCAACAGGCCGAGGACTTTCCTGGCTCTGACCTTTCTGAAACCCGATAAGAGCAGAGTTTGGTCTGACAGTGTTTTGGCTCTGTCCACGGGCAAAAAGGCTTTGCTCAGGGTCGTGTCCAGTACTGCCCCTATGAACTGCAGCTGTTGGCAAGGGATCAGATGGGACTTGGCAAGGCTGAGAGTAATCCCCAGGTCAGAGAAAACTTGAAGGGTGAGGGAAAGGGAGCCCAAGAGTTCCTCCCTGGACGGGGCTGCCAGAAGCCAATTGTCCAAATAGGGAAGACTTGGACCCCCTTGATCTGCAGGAAAGCCGCCACCACCACCAAGCATTTGGTAAATACTCGGAGGGCTGAGGATAGACCAAATGGGAGGGCCCTGAACTGGTAGTGGGACCCCTGAAAACAAAAGCGGAGATACTTGCGGTGGGAGTGGCAAATGGGGATATGGAGGTAGGCATCCTGCATATCCAGGGAGCATAGCCACAGGCCCGGTCGAAGCATGGGAAGAAGGCTCAGGAGGGAGAGCATTCGGAACCGTTTGTACTCCACAAACTGATTGAGGGATCTGAGGTCGGGGATGGGCCTCAGGTCCCCAGTTTTCTTTGGTACTAGAAGTGAGAATAGTAACCTGTCCCCTGGAGATGGGAGGGGATAGGTTCTTTTGCCTCTTTCAGCAAAAGAGTGGATTTCTTCCCATACCAACTGCAAGTTAGTGTAGGAGTACGATGGGGGGTCTTCGAGGGGGTTTCTGAATAAACTCTATCGAGTGTCCTGCTGAAATCAGCTGGAGCACTGAGGCATCTGCCATTATCCTCTCCCAACTCGGAAGATGGGAGGAGAATCTCCCCCCTACTGGTTCCTCTGAATTGGACAGAGGCAGTGGGAGAGGCAGGGAGTCGGGAGGTGAATGGCGGGATAGCGGCCCTGGCTCCGGGAGCCTTCTTGCTGGGGAAGTCTTGGCAGCTGACGTGGCTTTACGTTTGTTGGGACGTCTGGCTTGCGTCTGTCTGTTCTTTTGGTGGTTGGGGCACCGAAAGGACAGTTTCTGCCCTAGAGAGGGTTTTGTACATTGTCTGAACAGACTTCAATGCCAAACACTTCTCCTGCAACTCGGTGATGATGTCCTTGACATCTCCACCAAACAATACAGACCCTCTGAAGGGAGCATCATCATAGATGGCAGACTGTACTTCAGGGGCCAGACCTGACACTTGGAGCCAGGCATGACGCCGCAAAGATATGGTGAAGGCCGAGCTCCTGCCTGCTGTGTCAACCGCGTCGTATGTAGCACAGAGCATGTGTCTACTGGCCGAACGTGCGGCATGGACAAGATCTTCCAGTTCCTGCTTGGTCTGGGAATCTGCGAGGGAGTCCAATTTTGATTCCAACTGACTAAGGGTGGCATTCTGGTAATCCCCCATGTGGCCGACACAGTTGAGGGCCCTCATGCCCAGGGTGGAAGATGCAGAAATCTTCTTCCCGTACTGGTCCAGAAGATGGGACTCCTTGTCAGGAGGGGACGAGCTGAGGTGTTTAGGGTTGGCTGATCGGTCATGTGTGGCGCTAATCCCTACCGAGTCAGCTTTGGGGTGAAGGCTGAGAAAGTCCTTCCCCTCGGGAGCCTGATAAAACCTTTCTGCCTTCTGAGGAAGGGGGGCTAACAACGAAGGTTGCTTCCAAATAGTGGAAACAAGATCCACGTGAGGCTCTATCCAGGGTGGAATCAGGGTGAGAGAAGTCTCTGGGAGGTCCAGATGGACTGCGAGTTTCTTACGCTGGGGATCTGGCTCCACTGACTGCCACTCACAGGCAGCCTGGATTTTCTTTAGCAGCTCCAGAAAGGAAGGGTCTTCTGGAGGAGACTTCGGAGAACCTTGTGGCCTGGGTTTATCTGGAGTATGGGGCTCGTCCTCTAGGTCAGAATGTCCGGAGTCCAAATCAGACTCTGAAGACTATGATGAAGAAGAAGAAGAAGAAACGTCCTCCCTAGATGGAGGAGGATTGCCCTCTCTGGGGGTTCCCTGGGGCAGCGTGTCCTCCCTGGCCAGAGAACCAGATGGTTCAGCTTTGGTGTCAGGGAGAGGTAGGGGCGTCTCTTCTAGACGACGTAAGGGGTCCGATGTCTGTAGACGTTTCTTGACCTCTTGGGTGATCTGTGTTTTAGCTTCAGCCCACCAGGAGGCCAGGACCTCCCTCAAGTCCACCTGAGGATGTGGGGTAGGTGGAGGAGGCAGCAGAAGGGGGCTCGGATACGGGTAACCTGGTAACCCGTAATAAGAGTAACCGTAACCTGACGGCAGGTGGCCTGGCGTCTGGTATTCAGGCACTGGGTACTGTGGCGTCGGGTAGTGTGGTGCTGGGTACTGAGGAGCCAGATACTGTGGCGTCGGGCATCCTGGCACCAGGGGCTCCGATGGAGTCGAAGATCCCGGCGTTGACCCTGTGGGCGGACCAGTCGGGTGAGGCGTCGGCCCGGACGGTGTAGGGCCCAAGGAGGGACCTACAGGAGGGTCCGGGAGCCCGGATGGCTCTGACGGTGTATCATCAGGAAGCGGAATGCCGGAGGGTGACTATGGGCACCCCCAACGGCAGCATTCCAGACTCCTCGACCCCAGACAGGGAGGAAGGAGAGAGCTCCTTGGGAGGGGATGGGGGAACCTCAGTAGGTAACGTAATGGGTGTGCAATGTGGCGAGACTCCGGCATCAGGCGTGGAGGAAGAGCCTGTCGATGGGTCGACGGCTGGGCGGACGCCGTGTGTGCCGACAACTGACTTATCAGCCATGTCCGGGCGGACGTCGGTAGGGCCGACACCTGGTTTATCAGATGCACTCTTACCAGTAGGCCTGGGTTTAGAGGCCAAAGCGGAAGTGCATGCCTCCTTTGCCCCGGAGGCTCCTGGTGGGCCAGAGCGCGAGCCCAACGAGAGGGTCAACGCCGGCTTAGAAACCACTAAAGCAGCTGAAGGATGATCCCCTCGAGGGGAAGGTACCTGGAGAGCCGTGATTCCAGCCAAAGTCGTGGCTGCTGTGGACGGCGTGTCCCGATCCCAGTGTTTCTCCTTGTCCCTTTTTTTCTTATGATGGCCCTCAGGAGAAGTTGACACCTGCCTCAATTTCTTCAGTTCCTTTTCCATGGATGCCATTTTCTTTTTGAGTAAACGGGCCTCCAGGGACTGCTTCCTTCATTTCCGGGTAGCGGCGTTTGAATTTCAGCAGTGCTCACACTCCTCCACGCAGTGGTCTGGGCCCAGACAAAAGAGGGAATGGCCGTCCTTATGAGGGAGCTGGGATCCACATGAGTCACACTTGTTTTTATGCAGTTCCGATGGCGGGGACGACACGTACAGCGAGGTAGTAACACAATTATCAGAATAATGTACAGTAAAAAATGTTGAAAAGACTTACACTTATCCAAAATGGCGAGATAAAGCGGCGCTGTTCTTCCATGAGAGGTACTTTGCATAAGCCAGCAGGGGAAAGAACTGAGGGTGGGGACCACCCCTTTATACTGATGTCAGCGTGACACGGTCACCTGAAGATGGGGCGGGTCCCCACTAGAGATTTTTCCAGAACCTAACGCCTGGCTGCTTAGTCCTATTTGTGAATACCTACTGCAAGAGCCCTCTCAAGTAAGATCTCACTCTGTCAGTTGTCCCAGTTTGGATGGCATGCAGCATACGCACTGTGTCTGCCCACTTGGCATCTCGACTTCTGCATTCCAGGTCTTGCTCCTTGTCCATTTGCATCTACTTAATGCATAGCCATTTCAGCAGCTCTCCCACATCCTCGGGGACACTTCCTCCAGAACTGGACAGCTTTCTTCCTCTTCCTCCTCATTCAGCTTGGCATCATTTTCCTGTGGTTTCGACTTCATCTTGGGTCAAACATCCAAGCCTGGATGCAGGGCAGCTCCTATCTTGTCCGCCATTCTCCTTGTCAGGACACCTGTGGCTACTTTTCTGGAATCCTTATCCTGGAACATGTGTCCAGGGCGGTACCCGCTGCAATGTCTCCCTTCCTTCCTTGGCAAGACACAGCCAGCAGTTATCACACTTCTGACACCATCTGTAGGAGTGTCGGATAACAGATGGACACAACATAGTCTTTATAAAGTTAACGCTCTTTGTCTAATGTGATGTTTATTGCTTCATAAACATTTCCTCAAGGCAGATGCAAAAGTGAGACTTCATAAAAAATTAACAGAAAAATGAACACAGATAAAGTTCTTAGGATGTGGCCAACCTCTCTCAGCTTCCACTCAGCAGTAGTATGGGACTCCTCTCAGTATGTCCTCCATCTACAGCACCCAGCAGGAACTGACCCCGTCTGCCTCAGTCTAAAACTAATTTCAGAACAGAGTTAGAGATTTTATAGGCTCTCTAGAAGTTAGGAAATTCCCACACCCCTGTGAGCATCATGCATAACATAAAATCAGCCACTAGGGGGCCACTGTTGCTCCATAGAGAACCATTCAGTTGGCACCTGCAAGTTTGTTTACAATATTGGGAATGGTCAAACCCGAGGTCAGAACATTTTGTGTACTCAAACTCTCCTGCAGGAACATGCTGTCTGCTGCAAAAGACATCTTAGAAGGGGGCAGCTAACATCTTAAAGAAATAGACACAAGCTTTTGTTATTCTTATATCAAAACAGTCCTCTTAGTTTTGTTTTAGGTTAATATGCACAGAAAGCCACTGTACTTAACCAGGACCCAACGACTGCATCTCTCCTCAGCTAGGATTCGGTTTAAATATCTCAACAGTTTTATACATAACACTATGGGGCAGCAGGGATACAGAAACATAAAAAAAAAAGGGGGAGGGGGGTGCTCCATTAACAAAACATCCTACACCCCTGTCCTGAGTGCACTGTTGACTCAAGGCATTTCATTATTGGTACCAGTACCTTTCCTTATAATCCACACATGGGCTCCTTTTATCAAAATGTTGCAGAGGTCACTTTCGTAACCTCCCAACAGCGAGACCTTTAAAGAGGAAAAAAGGAAATAAAAATGGGTGATAACTAAGAGAAAAGGGGGAAGGGGTGCCTAAAGGCGGCCAGCCTTTTAGACTAGAAAATACAGAGCTAGAATAAAAGGAGAAATGAAAGAACTGTTGCAACAGAAATTTCAGTAAATGAGAAAAGATGGTTCATTACTGTGACAGGGAATTCCCCCTGCCACAAGCCACTTTATAGCAGTCAACGGGCTCTTGAATGGCAGAAATAGCTGAAAGGTGCACTTTGAGGGAGGAATACTGGAGGCCCGAGTCCGACAAGGAGATCAGGTAGTCCAAAATCTGGCTCACCGACCAGGTGATGTGATGTTTGGCAGCCCACATGGCAAACCTCATCCACTTAAAGGCATATGTGGTGCTAGCTCCTTTGATTCAGTTATGTATATTCTGCCTGTTTTATGTATGTTCTCTACTGTATTTGTCTACCCTCCACCCTTTGTAACCGACGTGGAGCCTTTGCAAAAGAGTCTGTGACTCAACGGTTTGTAATTCCGATTGTTTCCAATAAATAAATAAAAATAGTGGAGGACTCCAGAGCTGTTACAAGGACACCCACTACTCAGTGGGCTACTCCAAACTGGGCGATGGCTATGTCCTCAGGAGCCAAGCATGCAGACAAAGGGCCTTGAGGTTTGGATGGACCAGGGTCCCCTGAGCCTGCACCAGCAGACCCCTGCAAAGGGGAAAAGGAACCGGAGGCTCCTCTGCTAACTGCTGTAGTAATGGAAACCATATCTGCCGTGGCCAGAATGGTGCAACCATAATCACCACGGCCCCCTCCATCTGCAGCTTGATTAGCACTCTCTGAATCAAAAGAAAATGGTGAGAAGGTGTAAAGGAACTTCCTGCTCCAGGAGAGGGACAACGCATCTCACCAGAAATCACCAGGCCCTGGATCTAGTGAGCAGTAACCGGGTAGTACTGCACTGAGTGGAGCAGCAAAAACGTCCAACTCTGGACAACCCCATCTGGCGAACAGATCTGCGATGGATGAAAGAAGCTCCCACTGGTGCATGCTGGACTGAGTCCGGCTGAGGCTGCTCGCCAGGGTGTTTTGCATGCCTGACACATGGACAGCTGAGAGAACCAGACTGTGATCCAGTGTCCAGTACCAAACTCTCACGGCCTCCCTGTACAGGGATACGAATGCTTTCCCCCTTGCTTGCTGATATAGTGGACAACACTGAGATTGTCTGACTGGATCAACGGGTGGCCCAGAAGGAGATGGTTCTGAAAGGCCTACATGGCATGCAGGGCCGCCCACATCTCCAGGACATTGATATGCGTGGATCCCTCAGTCTGGGACCATGTCTCTGGAGTCTGAAAGGGACCCAGGTGCGCACCCCAGCCTGAACTGGAGCCATCCATGGTGAGAATCTGCTGGGGAGAAGAAATCAGGAATGGAACCCTTTGTAATAGATTCCGCAGGTCCACCCACCACTGGAGCACCTTGCAGACAGAGGAGGAGACCAGCACTAGCTCTTCTAGGTCATCCACGTGTTGGTCCCATTGCATCCTGAGTGTCCACTGCAGCACCTGCATGTGTAGCCTGGCCAAGGGGGACTGTGGCGATAGCCACGGCCTTAAGACCCAACAGCTTCAGGTACACCCTCGCAGGAACATAACGGCTCTGGCGACCTCCTGAGCCTGGGCAATGAGACACTCGGACCTGTCAAGGGGCAGGGAAGCTCTGTCCTGCACCGAGTCCAGGTCGGCCCCAATATACTTCAGCCTCTGGGACAGGATCAAGACGGACTTGGGCATACTGACCATGATGCCCAGGGAGATGAACAGTTGGAGAGTCCTCTCTAGGGTCCTGAGGAGCTGATCTCTGTATGGAGCTTTGAGAAGCCAGACGTCCAGGTAAGGGAAAATGTACAGTCTTTCTTTCCCGAGGGCCACAGCTACTGCCACTAAGCACTTTGCAAAGACCCATAGCACAGAGGTTAAACCAAAGGGAAATACTTTGAGTTAGTAATGTTTGCCCTGAAAAAAGAACCAGAGAAAACACCTATGTGGGGGACACATCTGAGATATGCAGGTAAGCATCTTGCACAACCAGGAAGCACAGCCAGTTGCCCTGCTTGAGTAGGGGCAGCAGATCTGGCAGAGTGACCATGCAGAATTTTTTGTCCGGGATATAAAGATTGAGGTCCTTGAGATCAAGAATAGGCCACAGATCTCCAGTTCTTTTGGGGACCTGGAAGAACCTGGAATAGAATCCCCTGCTCTTTTGGTGCCGGGCACTAGCTCGATGGTCTCTTTTCTGCAGATGGGACTGTACCTCCTCCCAGAGAACTGCTAGATGGGCCTGGGGTTAGGTGGTGGGTACTGGAGAATTCTCTGGATTCATCTCTACAAGTTCCAGAGTGTGACCCCTCTCTATGATTTGAAGAATCCAGACATCTGAAGTGATGGTTCTCCACTGACTTGAGATGGGGGGAGAACTGACCGCCGACCACCAGCTCTTGGATGGGGACCAGAACAGGAGGGTCTGGCAAGCAGTCAAGCCGTGGTGAATCCTGTCACTAAGGCTGATAGTTGCCTCTGGGTCACTTGGCGGCAGTGCTGGAGGAGGGGGTGGGAAGGGCAGAGAAGACTTTTCTCTTGCCCTGGGAACGAGAGCCTGCTCCTGACTTGTGGGATACCTTACAAAAGGGCGGGCATTGTCTGCTCCTAGGCTACGTATGGTAAAGCGAATGGACGGACCTGATAGCCCTGCCAGATGCCTGCAAGTCACTGATTATGTCCTGGACATCTGGCCCAAATAACAGTGAGTCACTGAAGGAGGCATTTAGCACTTTCTGATGGACATCTGCTCTAAACCCAGAGACTTTCAGCCAGGAGTGCCTACGAAGGCAAATGCCTGTGGCAGCAGCCCTGGCCCTAGTGTCAGAAATGTCATATAAAGGCCCTAAGGAGATGCTTACTAAAGTCCTCAGCAGTCTGTAAGCATTTGAGAATCTCCTGCTTCTGGGAGCAGTCTGGGAGAGCTTGGGTAGCCACTTTGCTCTTCTTTCAGATGGTATTCTGGTAAATGAGCATATCTGAAAGATAATTAGCAAGCCAAAGCCCCAGAGTAGAGGAGGCATAGACCACCTCTTACCCCAAAGGTTAATCTGCCTGGATTCCATGTCAAGGAGGAGAAAACTAAGGTGCTTGGGCACCTTGGACTTGTCGTGTGCTGCTTTAATGACCACATAATTGGTCTCCGACTGGGCAACATAGTAAGGAAGGCCCTGGGGGGCATGATAAAGCTTGTCTGCTCGGCAGGGCATGGCAGGTACCATGTCTGGCCTATGCCAGGCCACAGTAGTGGCATTCCTTAAGGAAGGAAGGATGGGAGGAATAACCTTAGGGGAAGATTCTGAGATCTCCTGGAAGACCACCAGGTCCCATCTGATGGCATCTTCCTCCCCTGTATGAAAACCCATGGCTGAGAACAGCTGCTTCATCACATTAAAGAAGGCAGGCTCTTTGGAAAGGAACCTAGGAGTATGCCTGACAGAGTCTTCGCTAACTGAAGATGCAGTTGACCTGTCTGAAGAAAGAAGCAACTCCTCTTCCTCAGATATAATCAGGCATGGGTGGTATTCCTCCTCTATGTCGACCTGCTCCAACTCGAGGTTTGATAAGTGAGGTACCCATGGCACACTACGAGGCACAGAGCGAGGAGGCCAAAGAGGCATCCACGATGGAGCCACTGGCGCCAGGGACCCAGGTCTTTATTACCCCAGCTGGTGCACTAGAGCTTAGTGATCTGGGTCAGTATCGAATTAAGGTTGACGACAGGAGAAAGCAGCGTCAAAGGTGGCAGGGCCATCAGCACAAGGCGTGATGAGCCATCCATCGGGGCTGTCGCTGACCCAAGGGTAAACAGCTGGAGTCCCTGGACAGGGGGACACGACACTACCATTAGGGGCCTGACAGGAGCAGAGGCCTGGGCAGCAAAAGAAGTCAGTGCAGCTGCAACTGAGTATCCCCAGAGGATGAAGAAGCTGTCTGGGAACAGGAACGCTGCCAGGGTGGAGCGATCACTTTCGTGTTTTTT
The DNA here is from genome assembly GCA_016271365.2 of Neoceratodus forsteri. Lineage (NCBI taxonomy): Eukaryota > Metazoa > Chordata > Ceratodontiformes > Ceratodontidae > Neoceratodus > Neoceratodus forsteri. The sequence continues at coordinate 484,188,896 of CM028130.1, forward strand.
TTTTTTTTTTTGGTGACCCCGGACTTGTTTTGGGCCTTAATGGCCTGGGAGCTCAATGAACCTACCGGTGACTGGGAAGGAGGGACCCCGGAGGACCCCTGCCCCAGAACCTACCACCTGTTGCTCCATAAGGAATTTCTTAAAAGCCTTTTTGCATCATCTAAGGGTTGTATAGTTGAATTTCTGGCAAAGCTCACAGTCAGAGGCGTCATGGTCAGGCCCAAGACAGCAGACACAGAGGTTATGGTCGTCTGAAGAGGCAATCTTCCTTCCACAGTGGCAGAAAAGAGAAGTGGTGGGAGTAACTCTTGACATAAACAAGGTAAAGGAATCTTTTTCAACAGATCAACAACTAACCAACACATGGAGGTAATTACATTTTGTTACGTTATTCGAAAGTCTTTTCTGCACCCTTACAAAGTTTAGAAGTCAAGTCGGGTAAAGAGAAGGGTGGAGGGAGCTGACCAGAGAAGTCTGACTGCACCATTGAGTGCTGTGATAGGGTTGAATACAGCGCTGACCCAGTTGTTATGGAGAAAGAGTTTAAATGCAAGGATCTGTTCTATTCTCCTTTTCTGTCTTCTCTGTCTGGTTGCGCAACCAAATTTTCTCATGAGACCTGGGACTTGATCACCCAGACAGTTTTGCAATTCTCTGCCTCTTGCTATCTCTCTACCCTCACTTACTGTTCTGTCTTTTTCTTCCCCCTTGTACATCTGCTGGTATAAAAATATATGTGAATCATCATGTGGAAATGTAACATACTGGGATCCCTTTGTTCAGAAACGTATACAGCTTTACTGTTGAAATGACTGCAAAAAGCAGTTTGGAACTCAAGGGGTTAACCTGTTTGCAAACTCTCTGAGAAGTTGTAAACAAGAGGTCAGTTCTGGGTCACTATGCACTTTTTGCTGCACCTGCAAGAAACTGACAAGAACATGTCAGGAAAAACAGGATGCCTTAACGAGCCGAGGTTACAAAGACTTATAAAAACAGAGCTGCAATTTCTTGCAAGGGAGAAGCACAGAGACAGACTGGAAATTGAGAAGAAACCCATATGGACTTTCTCTGTTTACACTGCCTTTATAAGTAGTTATACTGAACAATTTTATTTTTTTTATTTTACTTTTATTAATAATAAATCACTCGCGAATTTTACAACTGCGCTTGGTTTTCCTACGTTTCCTGACCTGTGCCTCGATGATGAGCACCATTTTGAAGCAACTCAATTTTCGCCTCGCCATTTACTAGAGAGTCCCTATTCAAGTCCCCAAATCTGTATTTAATATCTGGTGAGGCATTGCAGGATTAATGTTCTTTTTTTAAAAATATTGTCCACAGAGCTAGCTCTCCACCCACTCTAACAGCCCAGCAGCCTGTCACTGTCCGGCCTCTCCACTCACCCTAACAACCTAGCAGTCAGTTACTGTCCAGTTCTCCAGCCACCCTAACAACCCAGCAGTCCATCACTGTTCACTTCTCCAACAACCCGGCAACCCATCACTGTCCAGGTCTCCACTCACCCTAAATGAAAATTACATACAGACTGTAATTATTGATCTTCTAGGAATGTCCTCACCATTTAGCCATACTAATGGGTCTGTGCTGGAGGCAATAGGACCCCACGGGAGCTAGAACTTTTCAGGAGGGCTGGCACCGAGGCAAACTGTGCACATGCATGGCACCACGACAGCAGCTTGCTGCGCCAGGCTTACCTCAGCACCAGCCCCCAACCGCCTCAGTTCCTTTTTTACCAAGAAGGTGCAGTGGAACATAACTAGTAGTCATGCTCTAACACCAAGGACTCAAGGAGCCCTGGTGACCTGTGTAAGAATGGTCAACAAGTGAGTAATACTTCAAGCCTTGAACAAGGAGAGAAATCAAGTAAACCTACAAATGTGTCTAATTTTTAACCTGAATGCTTACTACTAAAATACTGTAATGTTCTTTCAGCAAACAATAAACCCTGTGCTACTACTCCTTTACAACTTCCCGTAAACTACATTCTTCATTCCAAATGGGTCAGTACCAGGAGAGCAGCTGTGATCAAGTCATAACATGATCTCAACTTCCAATATTTGTCACTCAGAAAAAACATCCGTACCCACTCCAAACAATGGCGTCCGCACCAACTACAAATCCTGCCATCTGTGCCCACTGCAAACCCCTCTTGCCCACTTCAAACCATAGCATCAGCACCCATTGTAAACCCATCTGCACCCACTGCAAACCATGGTACAGAAGACTTTTGTAAACAGGTAGCTGCCAATCAGAACCAGACAAGTTTCAGCATCCGAAAGAAGTCTGCCATGTCAGCCTATGCCATCATTGTGTAAGCAGTTATTTTCCAAGAACTTAGGGCCTTATAATGCACACCAGTAGCACTATGTACCTTAATTAAAGCATAAGCAAACACACAGGTGCCTGGTAAAGCCATGACCTGTGTCATGAGACCGAACAGGAACATATTTAATAGTATATTCATATAGTGCACATTTACAAGAATGATGGCAGTGAATTTCCACGTGTAGGAAATGGACAAGTTGCTTTCCATAACTGGGGCTCTTTCGTCAAGGTCCCGAGTGGGCAACGATACCCCGAAGAAACTCAAGCAAGTGTTTGGAGCATGGAGGTGCTGCAGTTGGCAGTGCGGGGCCCATGAGGTGGGAGGGTAATCACCCTGCTCGGTCAGGGTATTTTCTTGCTTCCTCCCTCCCACTACACGCTAGCTCGCACACCAGGACCATGCATGGCACGCTGAGCTGCGTTGTGTCACATCGGTCCATGGCCTTGAGTCACTCCACTTCCAGGTGTCCTTCCTAATCCACACTGCCACTTGTGGTCACTCAGGTGGCAGTACTGCAGCAAGGATGACGACCCACCCTCTCCGGAGGAGTGTCTCCTCTGACATGCTCAATCCACCCCCCCCCCGGCAACCAGGGCTCGCTCATGAACACAGAAAAGAACAGTTACATAAGAACTTGCTGTAACAGTAGATCTTCGAGGGGATCTCAGTCATCAGGTTACACCACAGGAACCTTTGCCTTCGGAGACTGCGAATCCACATGGAAGATTTTCAGCAGTACAACCGGGGCCACCCACGCCATCAACATCAGCAACCCTATATAGGCATGGGCAGCCCCACTCCCTCCTCAGTTCTTTCCCTCCAGAGACGAAGGGAGCAAGGATGACACCCTGGGGAACAGAGGAGAGACCAAAGGACCCGGCTCCAGATAGAAATGATGGAATACAGCAGATAGCCAGGCCATGAACAGGAGCCCCAAGAAGTGGGGGGACGGTGGGAGGAAAATCAGTCCTGATGACTTAGATTCCCTCGAAGATCTATTGCTATGGTAAGTTTTTACGTAACTGTTCTATCTTTTTTGGGTATCTCAGTCATCAGGTTACACCGTAGGAATGAGTACCAAGCAGTAACAAGTGAAAAACTGGTTACTGATTGTAATTTATCATTTGAAATACATATTCAGAAATTAATAGGTAAGCTGCATAGAAGATTGGGAATGCTTTATAGATTGAAAAGGTTTTTAAAAGATGAGGTTAGAATAATTTTGGTTAATTGTCTTTTGTTTTCAGTTATTGATTATGAATTAATTATATTTTTTTACTTCAGTTAGAATGCGTAATAAGTTGGAATCCACTTATAGTATTATTAGATTTGCTACAGGACAGAAGAAAATAACTCATCATTGTTTATTATATAGTTCTTTGGGGTGTTTGTCATTAGTTGATAGGTTTAGATTACGTATTTTAGTATTTCTTCAAAAATTAAATTAGAAATTTTTTCTGGTTATTTGTGATATGTTTACTAAATTGATTAATGGTGTAGGAACCAGGTCGCAGGATAATCTAAATTTTAAATTTGGATTCCCTACTATAAAAGTGTTTTTGCTCGAATTCTCTTCAATTTTATGTGAAATTGTATAATGAATTACCTCTAACATTATGCAATGTGTTACGATTTTGTCATTTAAGAGGATTTTAAAGAAATTTTTGGTTGTTAATTCAAAGTGTTGTTGTTTTAAATAATGTATTTTATATGTATGTTTGTTTCTTATATTTATATGTTGTATATTATTTATGTATGTATTATGTTGTGACTGGGCATCAGTGAAAATGGGCATTATTGCTCACTGATTATACAGAATAAAAATTAACAAACAAACAAACAGTATGGGAGCCTGGAACGCCACAGACGTAAGACAGGAGTCCATGTAGCACAGCCCTGCCAAATCCTGCATGGGCTCTGGAAGCAATGCCCAAACTGTAATGCTTGGTAAAAGTGTGGACTGTATTCCCAGGTGGTAGCAGCACAAATATCAGTAGCTGAAACCCCTTTGAAACAAGACAGAGGTAGCCATACCTCTGGTGGAATTAGTTTTGACAGCACCAGGCAATTCTTTGCTGTACTACTTGTAGCAGAACACAATGCAATTTGCCAACCATCTTGATAAACGTTGCTTAGAAATGGATTCACCCTCTCTACCTGGGGCGAAAGAAACAACTGCTTAGACTTTCTGGACCCCTTAGTCCAAAACAGATAATACTTCAAAGTTCTGCGCACATCTAGTGTACGGAGCAGTGTTTCCCCTGGACTGGCACACTCAGGAAAAGTAAACAGGAAGGTGGTTAGACTGAGTGTAAACTCTGAAACCACCTCAGGCAAAAACTTAGGATTTGTGGGCAAAGACACCTTGTCTTTGTGAAAAATCAAATAAGGCTCTTCGCACCAGAGGGCCTGAAGCTCCAAAATTCTTCTAGCAGAAGTAATAGCAACTAAAAACAATGCCTTCCAAGAGAGAAAGCTCAAGTCGTAACTGGCTCAAAAAGAGACAAGGTCAATTTTTCCAAAATAAAATTCAAGTCCCAAACACAGGGAAACGGATTGGGGCTTCAGATGCAGGATGCCCCAAGGAAGCTATGGGAAACATCCGGCTGCGCAATCGTACTGTAACCAACGGGCTCATGAGAGGCAGAAATAGCCAAAAGGTGGACCTTGAGGGAGGAATACTGCAGGCCTGAGTCAGACAGAGAAATCCGGTACTCCAGGACATGCTTCATAGGACAGTGAAAGGGTTTAGGGAATGCTTGGCAGACCAGATGGCAAACCACTTCCACTTCATGGCATAAATGGCACGGGTGGAAGGCTTGTGGGCAGCCACCAGGACGTCAGCCACCCTGTTAGAGACCCTGAACCTGGCGATGGTTACATTCTCAGGGGCCATGCATGCAGATGGAGGGACCCGAGATTGGGATGGACCAGAGTCCCCCGATCCTGGGTCAGCAGATTCCTGCAAAGGGGCAGAGGGACCAGATGTTCCTCCACCAGCTGCTGAAGCAGAGGGAACCATATCTGGCAAGGCCAGAATGGAGCTACCAGAATCATGCAGGCCCCCTCCATTTGCAGCTTGATCAGTACCTTCTGTATTAGTGGAAACAGAGGGAATGCATACAGAAATCTCCCGCTCCAAGAGAGGGATAATGTGTCTTGCCAAAAAAATCCAGACCCTGGATCTAGGGAGCAGAAATTGGGCAGTTTTGCATTAAGTGGGGATGCAAAAAAAGTCCAACTCTGGGCGTACCCATCTGTCAGACAGATCTTCTGCTACAGATGACAGAAGCCCCCATTCATGCATGCTGGATTCAGTCTTGCTGAGACTGACCACCAAGGTGTTTAGGACACCTGGCACATGGACCGCCGAGACTGTCAGATTGTGCTCCAGTGCCCAATACCACACTCTCATGGCTTCCATGCAAAGGGGGTCCGAGTGAGTCCTGCCCTGCTTGTTGATGTAGTAGATGACACTCAGGCTGTCCGACTGCACCGGCAGCTGGCCTGGAGCCAGATGCTCCTGAAAAGCCCGCAAGGCATACAGCACCGTTCTCATCTCCAGGGCATTAATATGCAGGGTGGCTTCCCACTGGGACCAGGAGCCCTGGATTTTGAAAGGATCCAGGTGTGCTCCACAACTGAGTTCTGAAGCATCGGTGGTTAGAATCTCATGCGGGGAAGAGATCTGAAAGGGAACCCCTTGATGAAGGTTTGAGGGGTCCATCTGGCACTGTAGTACCTTGCAAACTGGGGAGGAGACCAGGACTTGTTGGTCTAACTCATCTGTACACTGGTCCCGTTGCACTCTGAGGGTACACATGTGAAGCCTGGCCAGTGGAATAGTGGGAATAGCTGCAGACATTAGCCCCAATAGCCTGAAATATAGTCTGACGGGAATATACTGACTCTTGGCATCTTCTTGAGCCTGAGCCATAAGGCATTCTTCCCTGTTTTAGGGTAAGAAGGCCTTCCCTTGCTCGGAGTCCAGCACCACTCTGATGCACTGCAGTCTTTGGGATGGAACTAGCACTGACTTGGGCAGGATGACCAGTATGCCTAGAGAGTGGAAGAGCTGTAGTGTGTGCTCCAGAGTCAGCAAGAGCTGCTCCCTGGACGGGGCCTTGAGAAGCCAATTGTCCAAGTAAGGGAAGACACATAGTCCCCCCCTCTTCTGAGAGCTGCTGCGACTGCTGCTAAGCATTTGGTAAAGACACGTGGAATGGAGCCTCATCCATAACAGACAGGCAGCACTGCCGAGAAGGTTACTGTGCGTGCTACTTGTCTAAGGACCCTCCCCAACTCTACAAACTCCTCCTGCACTGCTCTGATCCCATTCTCAGCCAGGTCATGTGTCCCTAGGCAGACAGAGACGTCCAGCTCTCTCTCCTGTGTCGCTGCTCCCGCGATCCTGGGGATTTGCATCCTGTCCCTCCCAGTCATGGCGCCGGGAAGGCACCTTACCTCCCTCTCCCCTTCACCCCATAGTTCTACCCTCCTAATGACAGAGTCCCCCACCAGGAGTTGTTTCCTTCCCGTGGGGTCTCGTGACACCCACTTCTGGGTTTCCTCTGTGGAGGGTCCCAGCATCCTCCTTGGTCTCCACTGAGGGTGCCTGCACAGAGGAACCACACTCCGCCAGAATGGCATATTAATTATGGAGAGGTAAAACTGGAGGGATACACCTCTGATCCACCACCCTCACCCTCCCTGAGCCCACTGTGGTCCAACCGCTCCTCTTTCTTGGCAACCTAAACATCTGAGGCAGTGGCCCTGGTGGTCCCTGGGGGATGGGGGGGGAGAGTAGGTTTCTCGAATCCTCGCCAGGTTAGCCTGGAGATGGGCAACCTCTTCCCTCAGACTAGAGAGGTGCATGCAAACAGGGCAGCACTGTAGTCTCCAGAACATCTCCCGAAAGACTGACACCCCACAGACAGTGCACTGCACCACTCCCCACACATCTCTTCCCCGTCCCCTTCTGTTTTTTTTTTTTTTGTTAGCGTGTGTGAGCGTGTACATGCGCCTACCCCCTATGAAGTGTGCTGAGCTGTTAAGGTTATGACAGGTGTATGTCCTTTGCCCTTTTGGGGAAGCGATGTCAGAACCTCAGGTATAATGGAAATGATGCACTTGTGGTGGGTGGGACCAAGACTGTGCCCTTCAGAAACAATAAGCTACAGCTCTGACCCACCTCCCCGGTGAGTCTTTTCCTTCCTTTCAGCAAGACAACCTGCAAAACAATTTAAAAGAAAATATACCCTGCCAAAAAACAATTTCAATCAGAGAAAAAGAAAAAGCAGTAAACTGTACAACCTGTAAGCACAAAACTGTAATAAAACCTGTAAGGACAACCTTTAAGCACAAAACAAAATAGTAACACAACAGTAACTCTGCTTAGCCAAAAGAAGCCTTAATGTTTCTCCTTGCTCTGTCCTTTCAAGCAAACCCTAGAAAAAGAGAGCTCAGGTGAAGCTAGGTGTTTTATGCCAGCAAACCTAGTCTTCACCTACAACTAACTTCAATTAGGGAGATGGCAAGCAGGGAGGAGGCACTGCCCAGAAAGAAGACTGGGGTCCCAAGAGGGAATGGTGGGTTGGAAGCAGTGATAAATGCTGAAGATATCCAGGAAGATCAAGAATTACAGTAGGTACGTAATTTTCATATCTTCCCCGGATTAATCTTAACCATTCATCACTGGTGGTGGAGTACCAAGCACCATCACTGTGGCACTGGCACCTCCCTGATGGCAGAATCTTCCCTCAGCCTCCTGTGGGTGAAAGCACAGAGAGGAAGGGGCTCCTCACAGGTCTGGCTAGGCCAGAGACTGGTCAGGGTGAGGCACACACTCCCGCTGCCTGGGAGAAGGAAGACACCCTGATAACTTGCACCTCACTCTACGGGAGAAGAAGTGGGCCCCTTGGAAGGGAGAGGCAATCAATTTACGCCAGACCAAAGGTGATAACTTGGAAAGGCGAAAGCCACGCCGTCCATCTAATGCAGACCGCAGTTCCTGCCAGTCTGGAAACTACCTCACTGGCGTCATAACACGCCCTTGCCTGGTGCCTCGCTAGCTCCAGACTGTGTGCAGAAAGGCTGATGGGCTTGCCTGGTCACCTCTGTTAGGCAAGGATGCCAGAATTGGTCCCAGCACTGTCCACAGGTGCCTAGCGTAGGCAGCCTGGTATGCCAAAATGCACAGGAGGTATGCTGCAGAGAAAACCCTTCTACCCCAGTGATCTAACTTAGTGGAGTCAGAGTCTGAAAGGTGGTCGTGCCTGGAAGGGGTATCCAGGAGCACCACTTCGGAAGAGGGGTGGGGCAAAGCACCTGGAGATCCCAGGGGTGCACAATACCTGCACGGACAGTCCCTCTGTGCTGGAGAGAGCGCAGAGGGACACTGCCAGACCAGATGTGATGCCTCCGTGAAAGGACAAAGCCACGGAGGGATGAGGAGGTTTTTGGCACTAAACTCCTCAAGAAACGTGCACGTCGCACGGTCAGGATTGTGACTTGTGAAATGGGAGATGTGGAGCACCTGTAGCATCCCCGACAGGAATTGCTGATAGCTGTTGATATCAGCATCTGAAAAAAAGGTAGACAGAGGGATTCTCTTCCTCGGGGTAGGAAGACAAGGAGGCTGAGGAGCCCGGTTTAGAGTCAGGGGGTGGCTGGGGGCTCAGGTCTAAAAATGACCTCGTCCAGGGCTCTAAGGTATTGAGGGAAGGCAGCCGCCGATGCCCTGAACTCTTCCCAGGTCACTGGCCCCGAAAGAATCCTGGGAGTGGAGGAGGCAGAGGCTCTGATAATTGGGGGTGGGGGGGTCTGGCGAGCCATTGTATTGCGGCTCCTCCCAGAGCCACCAGCTGCCCTGGAAGACTGCCTGAATGCCAACTTTGTCCTCCCCACCCCCACTTCACCGGATAGGGACCTGCTCCTCCGTTGGCCGCTAGTACCCAAGAGAAGGGCTCTGAGAGAACTCCAGCACCAGAAACCGTGCCAGAATCCATTTGAGAACCCACACTGGAATACAATTCGGCGCCGAGCACGGGGCTGTAATCAGACCCGGCGCCTGAATCTGCACCAGCAGCATCCCTGGCACAATCGGCACAGGCCCCAAGGTGGACCGAGAAAGAGCAGTGGCCGATCCCGCTGTACTGCACATCGAACGGCTGGAGGTAGGAGAGCGACAGGACTCCCAGCAATCGGGCAGGCAATCTGGGTCATCACGATCCTCCTCTGAGGAAACGACCAAAGAGGCCACCCCTGAAATTCTCCCTCTCCTGGTATCGCAGATTGCACCGGAAGGGGACCCAGAGCTGATAGTGACACCACCACGCACACCGGCACCAAGGGGTGTGTCAGGAGCTGAAGCGGCACCAACAGGCAGCATGAAGGACTCTGTCATATTGGGCCGACTGCATAGCTGCGACTGAGACAAAAGGGGCGTCCGTGCCTCTGAGGAGACGGACGATGAGGGGTGCTCAGCCAACCCCCCAGAGACAGACTGTCCACCCCAACCCCTCACACAGGCCTCACGTCTCAGTGAGATCAGAATCAGAGGAGGCTTACTCCCTTCTCAGTATGTATAGCGCTGGAGGGAGACCTGGAGGAAGGGCCCAAACACCTAGCCTTGGAATCCTGGGACTGATGCAACCCTCCAAAAGTGGGAGGATCCCAACCCACCTTCAATGTGAGCACCTTGGGGACCCAGCAATCCATGGGAGAAGCAGGCGTCGCAGTTATCCATGTCATGAGACGGACCCAGGCAGATTACACAGCGTTTATGGCGGTCAGTCATGGTCATCAGCCTACCACGGGTACACCGACGTAGAGGGGCACACACTGCCTTAGATTTCAAGCTAGGCCCCGAAGTGGACATAATCGAGTGGCAAAAATTAAAACAAACACAGTAATAGACTCAGCACTATGGCATTGAGTTAGCAGCAGAACTTTGGCAGACTACGCACATGAAATTCGGAAAACGGCTTCAGCTCCCACAAGATGATGCACCTTGATGGCTGGAAAAGAAAAACTGAGGTGGTGAAGAGGTCGGTGTCTGTTACTGACCAAGCAGCAAGCGCCATGCAATATGTTGACCTCAAGGGCAGCTCCCTCCCTTCCCATCGGCCCCTCCTCCTTAGGAAAGCTGAAAAAGCTTAGCGCTATGAGTTACCCGCAGGGTTCTAGCACCTCCGGCTAGACCCCACCAGTGATGAGTGGTGAGATTAATCCACGGAAGATCAGTAAAACCTGACTACCAACTTAAAAAAAAAAACAACTAAAGGATAAGCCTAAGAGGCACATGAGTAGCGGGTGTAAGGGCCTAAGCCTAGTAACCACCTATATAGGAAGGTGGAGGAGGGCAGCAGCCCTGGCATAGAGGTCTGGCTGGTCTAAGAGAGATCCAGAGGCATCTCTAAGAAAAAGATGGCAGAAGTCAGTTTAGGGGAGAGGTCTTGTGCTCACTTAGGACATGAACCCAGGATTAAAATGCATCTTAAAGACAGCAGAGAGTTTAGAGAACACCAAGACTGCTATAATCCTCTTGCCACTCTAGAGTGAAGAGAAAGAAGAAAGGAAAGAGGCCCAGCAACAAAAGTGCAGGAGAGTATGCAGCTGGCCAGGCTAAGAAAATGGAAAAAGAACAGCAAACACTCCCTAGCATCTTTCCCTTACATTGGCACCAGAGGCGAAGGCTGTGTCCTGTAGCGAGGCTATGCTACCAGTGAGCAGAGACTAAGTTTCTGCAAGGTGGACACAGTGACACCAGAGTTGGGGGAGAGGGGTACCAACTAACCCCTTTAGAGAGCAAAAGAGTGGGAGAGGAGAAAATAAGTAAAAATACAGGAATCCTTTCTTGTGTAAGGGGGGGAAAAAAAACTTTTGTTTTGAAAACCCAGAAGAGTGGAAGAGGATAAGAAAGCACCATTCCAGCAAGACTAAACAGGGCTATCCCTCCAAGAGAGGAGACAGCCCTGCAAGAAAGTCAAGATGCCAAGTGCCTAAACCAGAGTGAGCTGCCAGGAAGCCCTCACTCTTACGTGAGCAGGGAGGAGATGGTGGGCTGAATGTGTGAATAAATGCTGAAGATATTTTGGAAGATCAACAAGTATGGTGTGTAAGCAATTTTCATATCTTCTAAGAATCAGACTTCCATTCATTTCCACTTATGGGTGAAAGTACCAAGAAGGAAGGAGTTAACTCACCCCGAGGGGAAAATTATACTTTTCTCAGTCCTCTGAGGGGGAATAACCACCGGAGGCAAGGGATTACTTACAGGTCCAGCAGACCAGAGACTGGTCAGGAGCAGGTGGAGGGTCCGCTGGCCTAAGAACCACAGCACACCCCAACAACTTACACCGGGGGGTGGGGTGGCTCATTTTGTACTGCTAAATTTTTGACATCTCCTTTTTACCAAAAGAGCAGCTTCTCATTGAGTTTGGGACAAATTAGCAACGAGGAACCCCAGGGAAAGTGTGCCTCGGGAAACCATCTAAGAGAAGGCAGGGAAGCCGCCTGAGACTAATTCCTCAGGTGGCCAGGACAGCTCAGCAAGTGGTATGGGGCAGCCCTCCAACTCAGTTCTCTTAAAGGCCATCCAAGACCTGGATAGAAAGGTTGAAAGCATTGGAAACAAATTCACAGCCCTAGAAGCGAGAATGGATGGACTTACCACTGATGTAAAACAGGCATTTAAGACTGCAGCTACTACTTCCACCACTGTCTCCAGCATTATCAAGGAGAATAAACTATTACGACTGCAGCTCAAGCACTTGGGAAACAGTGCCTGCATGGCCCACGTGCAGCTGCTGGGTCTCCCAGAAATGGTTGAAGGAGTGAACCCAGTGGACTATATAATGGAACTTTTCAGTTTTTAAATCTGAATCTACGTGCACAGATCATCAAAGCATACAGAATAACACCCCACTGCCAGCCAAATGACTCAGAACAACCAAGGACACTGCTGACAGCCAACACTGGGTCCCACATCAGAGACAGTTTTGGATGCAGCAAAAGTTACAAAAAAAAAAAAAACCCAGCTCCACAGCTCAGAAGGGACTTCACTATATGTTTTTCCAGACCTCAGTTATGAAACTTGTAAATGATGGTAGGTTTTTGATGCAGTTCGATAGAGATGGAGAGCATTAAGAATCGTACATAGCCTTTAGTTTCCAGCGAAGATCCGATTCAATTATGCAGGTGATGGCTTTCCAAGGGGAGAATTATGAAAATGATGGCGTTTATTACAGGGGATGCATAATGTAATAGGTAAACTGAGCCAACTTACAACATTTTTTTTTTTTTTTCTGCTGGCACTTTCACCCAATGGGAGCATGGGGTATGGCTGCCACCCGTGACAGCTGCTTCGTGGCACTTAGTGTAAAGCGCCATTTAGGAGAGCTCTGTTCCATGTTGCACGTAGCTTTTTCCAATCCCTCACAGCTGACCTAGGTACATTCACAAGTTGGGTTTCACTGTTAAATGTTTAAAAGCAAAATAACAGTCTTAGGGGATTGTAGTCGAACCTTTAAGGTTTATGAAGTTTTACCACTGGAGAACATGGCTGTTCACTCATTTGAAAGTTTTGTCAAAGGTTAGCTAGTGTTAAAGACTACATACTGATGTAGGCGCTTAAGCTGATTAAATGTCTCAGTTTTACTACACATACTGCTAATTTAGACAGACATGGATTGAAATGTCATCTGGCATGACTAACCGATGCTTCTGCATCATTAACCCCATTGAAGTGTTTACTAATTTTCAATTTCAATCCATGGTTTTGCTGCATATGGCCAAATTGCAAATATTCTGTTTTTTTTTTAATAGAGTAAACTTTATTGAAGTTTTTATAAAACATGACATACAGACATAAAATGCAATAAACAAAACACAGAGACAGTACCCTCACACCCCCTTCCCCCAATCCGAAAGGCTGATGACCACAGTCCTTCACATTAAAAGGCAGCCCACTGCGGTCCTTTAGACCATTTCGAGCAGCACTCAGTATAACAGACAACAGAGCAATATACACTGTAAAAATCTCATGGGGTAAGTAAGGCATGGAGGGATTCCCAACTCCTTTCATAGGTTCAAAAGAAAAAATTACTCGCCTTAGTAATTGTGTTTCTTCCAATGGAGTCTTGCTGTATTCTGACAATCTGCAGTTAGCTCCAGCCTTTAAACTGCCTCGGAGAGTATAGAGTTAATTTCCTATGCAGTGCATAGAACGCTGAGCTCGAGCTCGGTTGAGGTCTCTATCTGCTGTACTTTGAAACCCAACCGTCAGATTCTTAAGAGCAAACACTCACCAACTATACTATGTGGAAACTAACATTTTTAACTAGTCAACTGGCAACAAAAGTTTTGGATACCCAAAGGAAGACTCAAGTCAGGAAACCCAAAACCAAAAACCTATTCAAATAAGACTATAATATAAGCACCAAAGCAAAATGAAGGGTGTGCTGAAGACACCCCTGGGGTGCAACACTGCACCTGCCCACCCACTTCCCAAAAACAGGTTCTGAGAAGGGAGGGAGGTCAGAATACAGCAAGACTCCATTAGAAGAAACACAATTACTAAGGTGAGAAATGTTTTCTTCAAACAACACAAAGTCTTGCTGTATTCTGACAATCTGCAGACTACCAAGCAGTACCTCCATGGAGGAGGGTCAGAACCTACTTTGAGAATAGGCTCTGAAGTACTGCTGTGCCAAACCGAGCATCACTCCTAGCCTGGATATCCAGAGAGTAATGCTTGGTAAAGGTATAGACTGTTTTCCAGGTGGCTGTTTGACAAATTTCTAACAGAGGGATATCCCTGGCAGCAGCCAGGGAAGCAGCTGTACCTCTTGTGGAATGAGCCCTCAGGCCTGAGGGTGGAATTTTTCCCAGTTTCTCATAGCAGAATTGTATACAAGAAACAATCTACCTGGCAATAGTTCTCTTGGTGGCAGGTTTGCCCTTTCCCACTTCCCCATAAGTGAGGAGTAACTGGAGGGAATCAAACCTGTGACCCTTGGTACGCTCTATGTAGTAGCTAAGGGCTCTTAACATCTAAACTGTGTAGCCTCCTCTCCCCTGAGGAAGAATGATCAGTGAAGAAAACAGGGAGACATATGGACTGATTCAAATGGAAGTCTGAAACCACTTTGGGCAAGAACCTTCTATTGGTTCTAAGGACCACTTTATCTCTATGGAATGAGATAATCAGGTTCCACTGACAGGGCTTGCAATTCACTGATACATCTGGCAGAGGTAATGGCTACCAAAAACACAGTTTTCCAAGTCAAGTACTTAACCTCTGCTGAGGACGTAGGCTCTAAAGGAGGTTGCATAAGTTGAGCAATGCAAACATTTAAGTCCCAGGCAGAGGCAGGATCCCTGAAGGGAGGTTTGGTATGAAGCAATCCCTTGAAAAATTTACAGAACACAGGTTGAGATGATAGTGAGGAAGGCTTCCCCACTGACAGAAAAGCAGAAACAGCTGAAATGTGTACCTTGAGAGTAGCTGTTCTGAGGTCTAGGCCGTTAAGATGGACCATATAATCCAGAATTGTAGGCAATTCAGCAATCTCTGGAGAGCTATGTTTCTTGGAACTCCAAATGCTGAATCTTTTCCATTTGGAGTCATAAGTCTTTCTGGTGGCAGGCTTTCGAGAGGCTTTGAGAATATCCAGAATCCCCTGGGACAGGTGCAAATCTGCATACTATAACTCTTCAAGAGCCATGCCTTGAGATTGAGAGACCGAAGATTGGGGTACCAAATCCTCCCCTGAGAGGAGGTTAATGGGTTGTAATTCCTGGGAAGAGACAGGGGAAGATGTACTGCTAGAGACAGCAACAGGGAGTACCAAGGCTGTCTTGCCCAGTCTGGAGCAATCAGAATCACTTTGCAAGGTTGTGACCTTACCTTGACTAGAACCTTGAACAGAAGAGGAAAGGGAGGGAAGGCATACAGAAATTTCCCTTCCCAGTTCAAAATCAGAGCATCCAGAGGGACTGAACCCAAGACTAGGGGTCTGCAACAAAACAGAGGAAGTTGGTGATTGTCTGGGGCTGCAAAGAGATCTATCTCTGGAGTGCCCCACCTTGAAAAAATTACTTTCAACACCAGGGGATCCAGGGACCATTCGTGATGGCCCTGGGAGATCCTGCTCAGTGCATCTCCTAGCACATTGTCCTTCCCTGGAAGGTGGACAGCTATCAGAGAAGTCGGCAGGGAATAAGCCAGGGACCACAATTTCATGGCTTCCGTGCACAAGGCCATAGACCGAGTGCCTCCCTGCGTGTTGATGTACCATATGGTGGTGGTGGTGTCTGTTCTCACCTGAACCACCTTGTTCTGCACTGAGTTCCAGGAGATCGATTTGAAGAAGGGACTCCTGAGGGGGACCACAGTCCCTGGGCTGCGAGAGCCCCCAGATGAGCTCCCCACCCTAAAAGGGAAGCATCCGTGGTAAGGACCACTGCATGAGTCTGAATGACAAATGGGACCCCTTGCCTTAAACCGTCCTTATCCTGCCACCATTAAAGAGCTTGGATCAGTGTCAGAGTCACTGGAATCAGTTTGGTAAGAGGATCCTTCTTTTGGGACCAAAAGGCCCTCAGATGGAACTGGATGTCCCTCATCTGGAACCTTGCCCCTTGGACCACTGCTGTAGAAGCTGCCATGTGGCCCAAGAGCTGAAGGAAGTGCCTTGCTGGTCGGGACACCTGAAGGCTGAAGGAGGAAGCCAGTTCTATAAGAACTCTTGCCCTTTCCAGGAGAAGAAAGGCTCTTGCTTTGACAGTATCTAGCTCTGCCCCTATAAAGGTAAGAAGCTGCACTGGTTCGAGAACTGACTTGGGGAGGTTGCGAAGAAATCCCAGGGAAGTGAGCACTTGCTGGGTCACTTGCAGGTCTGACTTGACTTGGCTGAGACTGACCCACTATGAGCCAGTCGTCCAGATATGGAAAAATGGAAATCTTTTGCCTTCTTAAAAAGGCCACTACTACTGCCAGGCACTTTGTGAAAACCCTTGGAGCTGATGTTAGGCCAAAGGGCATTGCTTTGAACTGGTAATGGCCTGAGGGCAACTTGAACCTGAGGTACTTTCTGTGGGAGCACCTGATGGGGATGTGAAAGTATGCATCTTTGAGGTCCAGGGAGTCTAGCCAGTCCCCTGGCCTTAGAGAGGGAAGAATTATTCCCAGAGTCACCATCTTGAACCTTGGTTTTAAAAGATGTTTGTTCAGGTATCTTAGATCTAGGATGGGTCTCCATTCCCCTGTCTTTTTTTGGGGTAAGGAAGTACCTGGAGTACAGACCTTTGCCCCAGTGTAGGGTAGGAACTCTCTCTATGGCTTCTAAGGCCAGAAGAGATGAAACCTCTGCCTCTAGGGCAAGGGTTTCGGAGAGAATCGCAGGTGGAAAAGATCTGGCTCTCATCTTTGGAAATTTTTTGAAGCTGAGAACCAGTCCCTGGCTTACTACTTCCAGGACCCATTTGTCTGAAGTAACAGACACCCAGTCCTGGATGAAGTAAGCCAGCCTGCCCCCTACAGGGACAGGAGAGTCGACCCGGGCAGGCCCATCAGGGTGTCTGCCTGGCAGGGGCCTTAGACTGAGGAGTGGATGCAGCCCTGCTCATCCCCCTTCTGCCTCTCCCTCTGAAGAACCCCCTCTGTGAAAAGGGAGAAGAGGCCTGTGCTTGGTAGAAAGGCCTATGAAAAGGCCTGCCCCTAGATTGCTGCCTTTGAGGAGTTACCTGCCTCTCCTTGGCCTGTGCACTCCTATAAGTGGTCCTATATTCCTCCATCTTCTTCATGTAATTCTCTGTCTGTTCCCCAAACAG
This sequence comes from Neoceratodus forsteri, assembly GCA_016271365.2. Taxonomy (NCBI): domain Eukaryota; kingdom Metazoa; phylum Chordata; order Ceratodontiformes; family Ceratodontidae; genus Neoceratodus; species Neoceratodus forsteri. The sequence goes on from CM028130.1 coordinate 484,206,078, forward strand.
AGAATTACCTTCCACAGGGAAATCCATGGCCTTAGTCTGGGTGCCCTGAGAGAGGCTAGTACATCTGAGTCAAGCCATTCTCCAAAGAGCCCCAGATGTAGCCATCACTCTTGATGATACATCACTAGAATCCACAGTAGCATGAAACTGTACCTTAGATGCCTCAATCCCATCCACAGCCACCTCCTCCAGCTCCTTGGCCAGCTGGGGGGGGAGGCCTGTTTAGCCAGTGCCAGTACAGTGTCCCACCTGGACTTCTGGTACCTGGCTGTATAGGCCATATAATTAGCCTGCCTGAGTCCCAAAGAGGATGCCATGTTTTGCTTCTTTACCAAGGCATCCATCCTTCTGGAGTCTTTATCTGGGGGTGTGTGAAGCAAAGGGAACATTAGCCCTGTCACAGGCTGCAGCCTGCACTACCCCAACATGGCTGCATTGCTGGCAGAAAAACTCCATGTCTGAGCCTGATAAAGTGTACCTCTTGTCCATTCTTCTATCAACTGGAGGTACAGAATTAGGAGACTTTAAAATTTTTTGTGTCCGTTTCCCAAATGATTTGTGCAGGGGAACAGACAGCCTCCTGGACTCCGCGGGATGTTCATCATTTCAACAAAATCAGATTCCTCTTGATCCTCTGTAGCTTCCTCCATAGGGAACTGGAGAGTTTCAGCCACTTTCCTGTAGAACAGATAGTGGGGAGGGGACTCAGAGAGTCTAGGAGGAGAAACACCAGAAGGACTGTCTTGGGGGGGGATGTCCGGTTCAATGGGCACATCCAGACTTTCTGCTCCATCATAGTCATCATCTTGTTCATAATCCCCCTCCTCCTCAAATTCCGGTTCATAAAAATTTTCAGGGGCATAGTCCTGAACCAGTGGAACCAACTGAACCAAGCCCCTAGCTAACGGAGCCGGATCAGACGGAACCGGGCGAAGTGATTCAACAATCCAAATCACTCGGGCAATCTCATCAGCGGTCGGAACATGAACCTCCGGATCCGAACCGGCTGACTTGTCTTTACATTTCCTTTTTGTAGGAACCGATCCTTCGGGATCGGCTCTCCTCTTGCCCGAAGTAGTATCGCCCTAGTCAGAGGGCACTCCTGGTTCAGTTGGAACCGAACTGGGCTGGCCATCCGAGTCAGCGGACGTCTCTGCCTCCTTTTCCCCAGGGTAGACTTAGGAACATTTTTACAAATTTGGCAGTCTGTATCGAGGTGTTCAAACCCCAGACAACAAACACAGGTGGCGTGGGGATCGGCCTTAGCAAAGACCTCCCCACACTCACTGCAGTGTTGAAACCCAGTGGGCCCGTTTTTTTTCTTGAGTTTCTCAGACATGGCCAACCAACCAACTTTTTTCGGCAACCGCCAGGCAAGACTCCCTTATCGGTGTCTAACCATGTCACGGGCATTGGGGGAAAAAAACGTTTAAAACACGGTTTTGAAACCGATAAGGACCGGTAACCACATACTAAAGAAAAGCACAAGAAATCAAACTAATGGATCGGTTCAGCCGAACTGATAGACAAGTCTTACAATTTCCACAAAGTAAACAGCAAAACTATCCAAGTACTCACGGTACTGCAGACAGAGCCTGAACTGACAATGTGGAATAAATGTCAGATTTGAATTCGGAATAAACCGACAACTTTAACCGACTCTGAACCAAGCAGAAGGATAAATCTCCGGAGCGACTGTTCAGCGAGGCGGAGTAAAGCATCTGACGGTTGGGTTTCAAAGTGCTGCAGACAGACCTCAACTGAGCTCGAGCTCAACGTCCTATGCACTGCATAGAAAATTAACCCTATACTCTCTGGGGCAGTTTAAAGGCTGGAGCTAACTGCAGATTGTCAGAATACAGCAAGACTTCATGTTGTTTGAATCTGTTGTTGAGGCCAGCAATCTGCTTTTCTGCGTTTTGTGAACGGGATTTCCCTGTGCAACTCTGCCCTAAGTATCTGGTCATCACACCAGTGCCTTAGGATAACTAGCTTCGCAGTCACAGCAATGAGTGCCATATGGCTTCTGACCTCTAACTGCAAAAATATTTATTTAAATTTTGGTAACCGGGTAGGCCCACTGAGACTTTGACAGCCCCTTTTTCAGGGGCGACCCACTATGCATAACTCCAAAATGAAAACACTTTCTAGCCCCAGCATGGGGTCCTGTCTCTGCTTTATCCCCTCCCAAAAGGGAACCACCTTTTCACGGGTTCACAGGATGTGCATTAAAGATCCTTCCATCTTTCCACATCTGGTGCATGTATTGAACTTCATCTTATCTATTTGAAACAATTTGGTGGGGGAACAGTACATGTTATGCAGAATTTTGAATTGTGTCAGTCGATATTTGCTATGCGCTATATATTTGTAAAGATGGGCCCAAATTTTACGCCAATCCTCTGTAGTCCACCTAACATGAAGGGCCCCCCTCCCACTACTGGCAGACCCCACTCTGACCTCTGGGGTCGACCATCTGTAAAACCTCGTAGATTTGAGATATACTGTGTGGTTGCATTACTGCTTCAGAGAGTTTCCTCACCATCTCCCTCTCATTCTTAGGCCATGGAGGTGGACCCAAATGCGTAGCTACAGCATGAGTCACTTGGAAGACGGCAAAGCATCTGTCCCCCTCTGTGCCTTATATATTTGCTGAAATGTACCAAAGCTAATTACCCTGTCACCCATTAGTAATTCCTCTACTTCCTCCACATCCACCCTTCCCAGAATGGTGTTTGATATGGGTCGGTGTGCTATCTGGAAATTTAACACTTCTAAAAAGAGGTTGTGTAGTGTCTTCAGTAAAGTCCCACTTTGCAAAATTTCCTAATTTTATCTGTGCCCTGAGCGACCAGTATATAGGGGTGTTTTTGAGTTTCTTGGGGAGTCTGGAGGGGGCCAGGAATATGAGGCTTTTTAGGTTTAGCCCTTCCTGATTACAGAGTGCTCTTTCAATCTCCAGCCATTGGGGTTCGTACACCTGCCCATCCTCTGGGGAATTTTGAAAATCCCTCCTGAAATATCTGGACCCACGAAGCCCTAGAGAATATAACCAGAAATCAGAGAGCAAGTCCTCCCACCAGTCCGGGGTTCGTTAGTTTGAGGCACGCCTGCCTAACCGTTTTCCCGTACACAAAAATTCAGAGATAATCCTGTGGAGATGAGCAAACCACATGCAAGGGAGATTCACATTTAATATGCCCATGAGGTAAAGGATCCTTAGCAGAGTATTCATTTTAATTATGTTTACTCTAGCTCATGGAGGAGCGCATTGCAAAATCATGTGGGGGTCAAAACCTTTCACAGATATATCAGAGAAAAGGAAGGCGGGGTAGTGAAACTGAAAGGGAGGATGACAACAGCAAAGCAGACAACAGATACTTCTGCTCAGTCTTTACAGAGGAGGGGGCAGGAAAGGGGCCAGAAAGGAATACAAAGGTTAGGATGGGTACAGAAATGGATGCAGGTCCCTTTGCAAGGGAAAGGGTTCTAAGAGAATTGAAAAGAATAAGGGTTGATAAAGCTATGGGGCCAGATGGGGTACACCCCAGAGTGATGAGGGAGCTAAGAGAGGTGGCAGTGAAACCTCTGGCAACCTTGTTTAGCCTGTCACTGGAAACAGGGGAGTGACCTAAAGACTGGAGGAAAGCTGATGTAGTCCTCCTATACAAAAGCGGAAGCAGGAAACAACAGGACAGTCAACCTGACCTTAACAGTGGGGAAGATAATGGAAACACTACTGAAGGAACGAACAGTGGAACACCTGGTTGCCAACTGTCTACAGGACCCAAGGCAACATGGTTTTATTTGTTTATTTTTTGTTAACCGGGTAGGTGCACTAGCCATGGAATTACTATTTTCAGGCATGACCCAGGAGAGTACAACAATCAAAGACAGGTACATAAGCAGGAGTACAATGAAATTACAATAGCATAGGTCAAAACAGTTAGTAGTAGTGAATACATGCAACCAGGACAATAACAATCAATGAAATTCACACAGAATTTTTAGGCATAGAAAACCTACACAGTCTAGGAAGAGATACCACAACACAGCAGCAAAGAAATTTTGTTCAAATTAGTCACAACAATGAAGATTCAAATAGGCAGTGAAACAAGGCAAGGGCAAATATAGGAGGGAAGTCGTGCCAGACTAACCTCATTAAGTTTTTCGACTGGGTGACAAGGGAGGTGGATTGGGGAGGGGCAGTAGATTGGGCCTACCTGGATTTCAGCAAGGCCTCTGATACTGTGCCACACAGAAGGCTGTTAAACAAGCTAGGGAACATGGGAGTAGGGAAGATGGTGGTAAAGTGAGTGGCAAATTGGCTAGATGGCAGGACACTGACGGCGGTGGTAAATGGCTGTCACTCTGCAGAGGAAAAGGTGACCAGTGGGGTTCCACAGAGATCTAAGCTGGGAACATTCCTCTTCAATATCTTTAACAGTGACATTATAGTGGACCTAGAAGGGAAAATGTGCCCATTTCCTGATGATATAAAGCTCTGCAACACGGTAGACATGCCGGAGGGTGTAGAGATAATGAGGAGAGATCTGCAGAAGCTGAGGACTGGTCAATAGACTGGCAGTTGAGATTTAACACCAAAAGCATGAATAAATACACATCGTGCATAACCCCAGGAACAACATATCAGTGGGGGGTGTTACTGCAGAATGCTCCAAGCAGAAAGGGACCTAGGGGTCATCATCTCTGATGACCTCAAGGTAGGGAGTCTGTGCGACAAGGTGGCAGGAAAAGCATACAGGATGCTAGGATGCATAGACAGGGGTATCAACAGCAGGAAAAGGGAGGTCATAATTCCACTATACAGGACATTAGTGAGGCCACACCTCAAGTACAGTGTCCGGTTCTGGAGACCTTACCTATTTAAGGACATACAAAGAGTGGAAGCAGTTCAAAGTACCGCAACCAAGACGGTGTAAGGATTACATCAAAAGCCATACGAGGGCAGGCTAAAAGAAGAGAGGGGGGATATGACAGACATTTAAGGGAGAAACCAGGTGCAGGAAAACACAATTTTACAAAGAAAAAGATGCCCCAGGACTAGGGGACATGGGAGGAAACCGGAAGGAGAGAGATTCAGAGGAAACCTAATGAAGTACTTTTTAACAGACAGAGTGGTGGACAAATGGAACAGCCTGCCGGAAGAGGTGGGGGGCGGAAACGAATACAGGATTTAAGAATGCATGGGATAGGCACAAGGGGATCATGGTAGTGGGGGCGGGGGGGAAGAGAGAAGAGATAACCTAGTTCCAGCACAGTAAATTGCAGTAATGGGCAGACTAGGTGGGACAAATGCCCTTAACTGCTGACATCTATTATCTATGTATCCCACATGGTCAGTAGTAGGTCTCTCCACCTGGCTAGGTCTTGTTGCAAGTCTTTCAATAATGGGTCAAAATTATTTTTCTTCAAGTCTGACAAATGACTTGTAATCTTAATGTCCAAATACGTGATCAGTTTTGGCTTCCATAGCTTCCCCAAGTTAGATTACTTAGATATCACTGTACGGAGGAACATAACACATGTTTTACCCACATTTCGCTTATATGCAGACCTGCAAAGGGCCTCAACTTCTTTTAAGGACTATGGGGGTATTTGATTTATTTATTTAGCTTTTGTTGACCAGATAAGCACACTAGACAAAAATGCCTATTTTCAAGTGCGACCCGGAAGGTTACAATGAGAAAAAATGCAAACAATGTAAAAAAAGGAAAAGATACAGGCAGAGTTGGAGGGCATTAACATAAGGCGAGACAAACAGTGTGTAGAACAGTAGACTGTAGAGGAGAAGAAATGGTCAGTGATAGAAATTTAGGGACATTTGCAGGCCAAGACTGTGTTCAGATGCTCCCATGGGATTTCTTAAAACTTATGAGTGCCACGCAATGAGCAGACACAGGGAGGGAGTTCCAGAATCTAGGAACTCACAAAGCAAAGGCCCCATCACCTTTCAAAGAGCGGGACTTGGGTACAAGGAATGACTGAGTCACTGGACCCGAGTAGGTATATAGGTTGGGCAGGATGAGTGTCTCTTTATGGGAAAACAAAAAAGCACTGCGCTTCAAAGCTGGGCAGGGTGCAGAGTTAAGCGCTGCCAGCACGCTCTCTTGTGTTTTGAATGATTTTTGAGAATAAATGAAGATTTAAACAAGAAACACTTGATTGGACTCCTTCATTAGGGTTTCACTCCCCTGGCTCTGGAGTGAGAGTTTCATTTGTTTTGAAAGAGTCTTTACAAGGCAGGAGGAGTGGCAGTTCTGACAATCTTATCAAAAAAGCAGCCCAGGACTAAGGAAGGGTAGTTGGACAGGGACAGCCAGTTAAGTTTATTATACAGGTCACGGTGGTGAGTGAGCCGAGGAGCAGCATGTGTAAAGCAGCAAACATTATTCTAGGCAACATCCCACTTTGCTAGACTAGACTTTGCCTCAAGGGGGAAGGTTATAAGTCTACAACAGAGTGTGTGAAGTAGTATGCCTTTTGCCAGGGCGAGGCGCGCAGCTACTGTAAGAGCTCCTCCTGCCCTATAGGTTAGGCCCAACTTGGCGTTCGTTGCCTTATACACATTACGAATATATACTGACAGGTCCAATTGTGGGTTGAGTGACTCCTAGGTATTTAAAGGAGGATGTGGTGGCCACCAGGGACCCATCTGTACTCGTAACACACAGAGGGGCAGGGCTCAGTTTTAGTTTGGCCGGAGAGCCAAAGAGCATAGCCTGGGTTTTCTTTAGGTTTAGAATGAGCTTATTTGACAGGAGTCAGGTTTGCAGCTTATGGAAGTCCATTTGCAATTGGGGCTTTATGAGGCAGATATCCTGTGAGCTGGAAAGCAGAACCAGATTATCAGTAGACAGAGTGGTATTGCTGTGAGGGGGCACCAATGCGAGGTCACTGACAAATGAGGAGAATAAGATGGGACCCAGGATAGACCCCTGTGGTACCACAATATTGACAGGAGTAGACTCCAAGAGAACTCTGTTGTACTTAACAAGTTGCTGCCTTCATTCAAGGTAGAGAACCATGCTAAGGCTGGGAGGGACAAGCCAAGTGTGAGCAGTTTTGAGCACAAAAGGGTATGGTCTACCCAGTCAAAGACCTTGGAGAGGTCTACATAGCTCCAGGAAGCATACCGTGATCGGTCACAGTCGCTAATTTCAGACATAACCTGGGCAAGGGCTGTGGCAGTACTATGCCCCTTGCGAAAGCCATGCTGCCCTGGGGTCAGTAAATCATATTTTTGCAGCTATTTTGACAACTGTACCTCAACCACCTTCTCCAGAAGCCTGCTAAAAGCTGACAGAACAGTTATAGAGGCTGGTAGTTTTCAGCGCACTTTTTATATCCTTGTTTGAAAACCGGTACCACCCTGACTACGTTCCATGGGGGGGCACCCCAGAGGTGAGGAATAAGTTCAAAGTATGGGAGACAGGGAGATCAAGAAAGGGAGCTCCCAACTTTAGCAGCTTAGGCTTCAAATTGCCATGGCCAGCGCTCGTGAAAGGCCAGTTAGCAGCTTGTGAGCCTTGCTCACTGAAACAGCTTTAATATACTTTTGGGGGTGGGGAGAGGGAGGAGACACAGGCTTAGGTAATGGATTGTCATTGGGGGGGTTAGGCATTTACAGTGGTAAACAAGGAGGTATAGACTATGAGGTTTGAGAAATGAAAATTACATTCCTACCGTAATTCTTGATCTTCTTGGATGAAGTCTCCACCACTCATTCACACTAGTGGGACTACGCCAGAGGTACTAGGAAATCTTCAGGAAGGCCGGCATCGAGGTAGGGTCGAGCATGCGCGGCGATGCGAGACTGGCTCGTGCCATATAGGCTATCTTGGCGTCGACCCTCCAACTGCCTCAGTACCTTTTTTACTGAGGAGGTGCTGCGTAACCTAATCTAGGAAACTAACCTAACCTGGACATAACAGTCCGTATGACCCATATAAGAAGGGTCAACTCAACAGTGCCTTCACAGCCCAGCCAATGAGAGAGTGAAGACCAGAAACAAGATGAGTGCGCTTGGGGGATGGTGGGCGGGCGTGTGAATGAGTGGTGGAAACTTCTTCCAAGAAGATCAAGAATTACGGTAGGTACGTCATTTTCATATCTTCCTGGACTAAAAGTCTCCACCACTCATTCGCACAACTGGGAGTACACAGAGCTGAAAACAATCCCCCGAGCAGGGCGGCACGAAAAAGGAGCTCACTTAGAACAGAAGTCCAGTATGGATTGACCTGCCAAAGGAAGGATGCTGTCTGGCATGGACATCCAGGGTGTAGTTCTTCATGAAAGTGAACAGAGCTCCAAGTGGCTGCATTGCAGATGTCTGCAATGGGCACATTCCGAATATCTGCCAGGGATGCCGCAACCACTCTGGTAGTGTGGGCGTACACCCTACCTTCTAGCTTGACCTGTGCCATCAAGTAGCAATGATGAAGACACGCTTCCAACAATGCTGAAATGCATCGAATGGCAACAGGCTGACCCAGCCAGGCTATGCTGAACAAGACAGAGTTGTTCGGATTTGCGAATCACTTTTGTTCTGCCGATGTAGAAACGCAAAACACTTAACATCCAGAGAGTGAAAGGTACACTCCCCTTCATTCTGGGAATTTGCAAAATAGGTCGGACGGACCAAGGGCTGGTTGAGGTGAAATTCCGAGACCACTCCGGTAGGAATTTAGGGTGAGTTCTGAGAACCACCTTGTCCTTGTGAAATACTGTGTGTGTGTGTGTGTGTCTGTGGGGGGGGGGGGTCCTGTGATCAGGGCATATATTTCACAGACCCTGTGAGCGGAGGTAATGGCCACAAGGAAGGCTGTCTTTCAGGTCAGAAACTTCAAGTCGCAGGTTGCTAGAGGTTCAGAAGGTTCACGGGTGAACATGTCTAGCACAAGATTGATATCCCACGTGGCCACTGGTCTCCTGACTGGTGGCCTAGTGTGCAGGATACCTTTAAGGAATCTCTTGACTAAGGGTGACTGAGCCACTGCCATATTCTGTACTGGCTCATGGTAAGCAGAAATCATGCAAAGGTGCACCTTCACCGTCGAGTATTGCAGTCCTGCATTCTTCAGGTCTAGGAGGTATTCTAACACCTTACTTGGTGGGCAAACAAAGGGGTCAAGGGCTGACTTTGTGCATCAAATTTAAAACAGTTTCCACTTTACTGTGCAAGTCTTCCTAGTAGATGGTTTATGTGCCACTAGGAGTATTTCTGAGATTCTGTGAGAGATATTAAACCTGCTCCCTTCTGTCTCCTCAGGAGCCAGGCATGGAGGTGAAAGGATCGTAGGTTGGGATGGACCACCGGACCCTGTGTCAGGAGGTCAGTTTGAAGGAGAAGATGTCTCAGAGGGACCTCCAGTAATCTGTTAATTAATGGAAACCATATCTGATGGGGCGATGTGAATCATGCTGTCCCCCTGCGCCTCTAACTTGAGCAGTACCCTCTGAATTAAGGGAAGGGAAGAAATGCGTACAGAAAGCATCTTGTTCACCACAGTCTGAATGCATCCTGACAAAGTGCCAGGTTCTGGATTTCTGGAGCAGAACAGAGGCAATTTTGCGTTGAGTGGGAACGCAAAAAGGTCCAGGTCCAGAGTGCCCCATTCTCTGAATAGCGACAGCACGACATTTGAGTCGAGAGACCACTTGCGTGGATCCGCTTCCATTCTGCTGAGGCGGTCTGCCTGGATCAGGGCTTCGTGTTTCAGACACCATTCCCACATTCTACTTGGCCTCTCTGCACGAGGGTAAGAGTGTGCTCCACCCTGTTTGTTGATGCAGTACATCACCTCGTTTTCCATCTGAAGGAGTATTACTTTGTGACAGGACACATCCTACAGGGCTCGGACAGCATACAGGACATCTCTCATCTCCAGGACATGTACGTGCAGATGGGACTCGGCCTTGCTCCACAGGCCTTGGGTGTGGAGGTCCTGACAGTGAGCTCCCCAACCGGTCACAGATGCATCTGTGGTAATGGTGATCTGCATCTCCAGCGGGGCAAAGGTGAAACCCTGGCGAGGTTTGGCCTCCTAGGTCCACCAGGTGAGTGACCTCAGAGGTTCTGTTACCTTAATGTGGAAGGATTGAGAGTGTGTGGTTGGAGACCACAGGGTCCTGAGCATCCACTGTGCAACTCATGTGCAAGCGGGCTAGGGGTACTGTGAATACAGACGATGCCATGAGACCTAGCATCCACTGCATCAAGAGAGCTTGGATGGAGTTGCTCTCCTTGATGAAGAGAGCCATCTGAAGAATGCAATTTCTCCTGTCCTCTGGAAGGAAAGCTCTTGCCCTGGAATTGTCCAGGAGAGCTCCTATGAAGCGAAGTTGTTGGGAGGGTTGAAGCTGTGATTTGTCCAGGTTCAGTAGAACTCCCATGGATGTGAGGAACTTGGAGCCATGGAAACTACTTCCTGTGTCCCTTGTCTGGAAGGGCTTGTTAGGAGCCAATCGTCCAGGTATGGGTACACCTGAATTCAGAGCGTTTCTGAGATGTGCCAGGAGTACTGCAAAGCACTTTGTAAAGACTTGTGGCGCAGAGGAGAGCCCAAAGAGCAGGATTCTCTAACTGGTAGTGCTGACCTAGAGCCACAAAGCGTAGGTACTTGTGGTTGCTTGGATGTACTGGTAGGCATCCTGCATGTCCAGAGATGCCAACCAATCATTTTGAAGAATCTGAGGCATAAGCGTTTCCAGTGAGATCATCTTGAACTTTTCTTTCAACGAGTATTTGTTTAACTTCCTCAGGTCTAGAATTTCATTTAATCTCATTTCATTTTATTTTTATTTTGTTAACCGGGTAAGGATACTGGGACAAGCCCATTTTCAGATCCGACCTGACAAACAGACATACAAATATACGAAACATTAACAATTTAAGTATAATATATACAACTTTAAGTGAATTCAAGTAAATCCTTAAATTATTCTTAAACTGTAAAAATGAAGTAGATAATCGAACAAGGGGTAATGTGTTCCAAAATTGGGGTGCTGCCGAAGAGAATGATCTTGTTCCAACCTTAGTTTGAAAAGAAATATTGGTTAGAGTCAGACCATCACAAGAATGAAGATTACATGTTGATGACCGAATTTTCAACAAATCGGATAATGGATATTTTGAGTTGGAAAAAACGGATTTAGAAACTTGACAACCAAAATAGAAATTAATTATATTTTTTAATGATAGCCAACCAAGTTTGGAATACACTGAACAATGATGAAATCTGGGGGGAGGGGGGCAGTCCAAAACAAATCTAAAGACATTACTGTAGGACACATGGAGCTTATTTAGCTCTCCAATACAGTCTCAACGGTAAAGACTAGCAACATAGTCAAAATGAGGTAAGAGAATTCCCATTGCAATAGACTTTCTTGTATCTTCGGAAAAATACTGCTTCATTTTAAACAACAAACCTGATTTTTGATTAACCTTTTTACACATAAATTTAACCTGTGAAGAAAAAGTTAGGCCTGTATCTAAAACAACTCCCAAATATCGAAATTCATTAACAAATTCAACAACAATCCACCCAGTATTATGAATTAACAAAAAGGGATTCTGTCATTGTAAAGGAAGTGCCAAACAACATTACTTTTGTATTAATAACATTAAGAATCATATGATTGTTACCAAACCAGGTACAAACTATAATGAAATCAGGTTGTAGATCAGCTTCAAGAGAGGAAATAGCAGTAGAATGAGAGAAAATTATCAAATCATCTGCATATAACAGACGTTTACTGACCTTAAGAGTAGAAGGAAGAGAATTTACAAATAAAGCGAAAATCAAGGGGCCCAAAATAAACCCCTTCGGAACACCCAGACTCATTGGTTTAATTGAAGAAATAACAGAGCATATACCTACTACCCGAGACCTATTTGATACATAATCTGTACGCCAGAGCACTAGCCCTTCGGAAAAAACAAGACCTCAAAGCTTACCACATAACAATGAATGATTAATAAGATTGAATGCCTTGGTAAGGTCCACAAACACCAGCCCCGAAGTTCATCTCTATGAAATCCACAAAGGACGGTGTCAGTGAACCTGACCAAGGCAGCCTCTGTACCATGGTCTTGGCGAAAGCCATGTTGCTCCGAGCAAAGAACATGATATTTTCCAAATATTCAGCAATCTGATTTGCAACAACCATCTCTAATAATTTGCTCAAAGGGCTAAGTATCGATATAGGCCTAAAGTCACCAAAAGAGTTGGCCCCAGATTTTTTAGGGATAGGAACAGCCCTTGCTTGTTTCCAACTAGATGGAAAATGGCCCGAAATCAAACATAAGTTAAAAACTGAATAGGGGGAGAAGCAATGTGGGATGCAATTAATCTAAGAAAACTACTATCCCACTCTTCCCCACTATCTGAAAACTTGTTAGGTAATTTAGAGATAAGTTTCAGCATTTCCACCTGGTTACTGTTTTAAAGTAAAATTTAGATCTGTCATAACTAAGCAATAAGGCATGACCAAGGGTTATGTTAATGGTCTGTTAATCTCCTTCTAGGGGTGTACTGTGGCACGAGGTGTGGCAGAGTGCCACATGCCCCTAGAGGGTGACTGAGTGACCATTAACATAATCCCTGGGAGTGCCTTATTGCTATTATAATAAAAAATGTTTTAAACAGTGTTAAACCTTGTTCAGCATATGGCTAAGCTCTACATGCATGTTAATAAAAGATTAACATAAGGCTGTTAGAATGTTTGCAGCCAATCAGAAAGCTCCATTTCTCAGACCCTTTTTATAATGACTATTAGAGATACTTGATTCAGACAAAGAACCAGAAAAATGATTGCTGTAAGTAGAAAAATATGAAAATTTCCTATTAAATTCTTCAGCTAAGGTCAGAGGATCTGTAATAGGACCATCAGGAGATGAAATGCTAATAGCTGAAGAACAGGGGCCAATAAATGTTTTACTGAAGACCAAAACTTTTTCGGATTAGACCAATTTTCATGCAATTGTTTCTTATAAAAATATATTTTTTGCTGTCCTCACTAAATTCCCCAACTCTATTTCTCAAATAACGATGACGATCAAGAAGAAACCTTGTGGGAGCCCATTTATAATTTTGCCAGGCCAGATTTCTTGCTTTAATCCACTCTTAATTTTGTAAGAAACAGGACAATTCTTGTAAAATAGGCTACCAAGCCTAAAGATTTGTATACCTGTATAAAAATAAAGCTTTTACCTACCTCTTTAATTTCTCCATTAAGCCACCCATTTTTAGACCCTCAAACTCAATCTACACAAAGGAAAACAAGAATCCTGCACAGTCAATAACTGCCTATAAAAATAATCTATTGCACAATCATGATAAGGGATAAGTTCCAAAAAAGACCTATCAATTAAGGATAGACTATGCTCAAGCCTTTGAACATCGCAACTCTTAAAGCTACATGACTGAAAGATCTTAAAAGGAGTCCTTCCTTCCTGAAATTCAACACACAATAAGTGGCCTAGTGGTCACTAGCGGATTCAGCAAGTTCTCCAGAAGAAGAATCTTCAATACGATTTGTGACTATCCAATCCAAAATATAACGATTTCCTGTTAAATGATTAAATCTAGTAGGTTCAGCGCTCACCTGAGACATACAGGACTGCAACAGGACTTCCAAGCCCAATTTATCTAATTGTAACCAATTTAAATTGACATCACCCACCAGAAGAAAATCAGAAGATCCGGAGTAAGTTGAAACATTATCCAAAAATCCCTTCAGCCCATCTAACCCACTTGTTGGAGGATTATAAATACATCCCAATATAACATATTTCTTACCACCTAAGATGAGTCTTAATAACCAATCATTCTGAGAATCAGGATAGCTACTCTTATCCAATTCTAGTACTTGCAAATTATCCTTTAAGAAGACCAAACCCACCCACTCCCCCTTTTTTTCCACCTCTCCTATCAGAACGAATTATTCTATAACCAGATATATGACAAGTACTATCAGAAGTAGATTGCTTTAGCCAGGATTCTGACAAAACCAAAACATCAGGGTTATTTTCCAAAATTATTACCGCCACCTCAGGTTTTTTGGGGATGAAACTTCTTACATTTAAATGCATTATTTTTTAACCCATGTTCCATCCACCACCTTGGTTCCTCCATGACAGGTACACTGTTTGCACAGGGCATACCACCTTTTTTCTTTGGAACCAGGAAACAGAAACTGTGTTCTGTTCTGCCTGCGGAACCACTTCTACTGCCCTGTTCAGAAGGCCCTGAATTTCGGCAGCAAGGTGGTCTGACTGAGCAGTAGACAGCCTGGGCTGTCGCTTGGGTGGATGATGTGGAGGGGCTTCTTGAAAAATTTAGAGAGTATCCCTCTCGAATTATCCTGAGGACTCACTTGTCCATTGTGACAGACTTCCACTGGTTGTAAAACTGAGTCAGATGCCCCCCTACTGCCGAAGAGTTCCCCTCGGGCAGTTGAGGTGGGACATGGGCCGGGTCTTCAGAGGGTGGTATGGGTGCCTTCAAAGCCTGTGCCTTTTTTTTTTTTTTTTTTTAAATGTTATTTCTATTTATTTCCTCCCCATATGGCCCCCATCTGACCAGCTCCAGCTCCATCCCCGGAATTACCAGGGCTTACCTTACGCCCAGTATGGGAGCAGTGCCTGCAGAGAGTCAGTCGCCATCCTGCCGCCAGTTTCTTTTTCCTCTAATTTCTCCCCATTTTCCCCGAGGGCCCCAGCAGAAGGTCACATGCGTGTGGAGGCACGCATGCGCCTTACAGCCCCGTAACGACCTCCTCCGCCCACCCCATTGGTCTACGCCAGCACCCTGCTTTAAGCAGCCCTCGGCCTCCACCAGGGGCAGCTAGTGAGGATGCCATCCCACCTCCCTGGAGAGACAGCTGCCTGTCAGCCGCCAATCCAACTCTGCCTCCCCCGCCTGCGTTGACCTCCGACGACCCAAGCTGGTGATAGTCTGAAGAAGCTCTGAGTTAGTGTTGGACTCCGGGAGAGCCTTGACCGTCTCTGAGTGAATGCCAGAGGATATACTCATACTGAGAGAAATCACCCTGGTAAAGTACAGTTACGTAGAAACTTAACATAACAGTAGATCTTCGGGAGAGGTTCCTTCAGTAGGTCATTACATATAGGACTGGCGCCACCTGGCGTCGTCTAGCAATCCCTGATGGGGGACCGCCCATCCGACATCATGTGACCGACGTCAGCGTGGCCATATATAGTGGGCGGTGCCTACGCCTGCCTTCCAGTTTTCCCGCCGGAGCCAGGAAGAGGCCTGACAGCAGAAGCAAACAGGATTTGGAGTCCCTGTAAGAAATAAAACGAGGGGAAGGAGGAAGGAAAAATATGACCTACAGAAGGAACCTCTCTTGAAGATCTACTGTTACGGTAAGTTCCTACGTAACTGTACTATCTTACTTCGAGAGGGTTTCTTCAGTAGATCATTACATATAGGACAGAGTCCCAAGCAGTCCCTCCAAAGAGAGACTGAGAGAAACAAGGAAGGAGGAGAAAATAACTCCAACAGAAATTGGGAACCAGAATGGACCCAGCCTAGGACAGAAGGCCCTGCAAGACAGCTAGGCCGAAGCCAGCCCTCCGCCTAGAAGCAATGTCCAGACTGTAGTGTTTAGTAAAGGTGTGGACAGAACTCCAAGTGGCTGTGGTGCAAATATCAGCCGCAGAGACGTTCTGCAAAAAGGCTGCAGAAGCAGCCATGCCCCTAGTGGAATGACCTCTGATGGGACCCGGCAAAGGTTTTTCATACTTTTGATAATACCGAATACAGTTGCCTAACCATTTGGAAAGGCACTGCTTCGAAACTGCTTTGCCCTTTGACCTAGGGGCAAAAGAAACGAAAAGCTGACCGCAGCTATGGAATTCCTTGGTTCGATGTGTGTAGCACCGAAGGATCCGATGGACGTCCATGGTGTGCAGGAGTGCCTCACTTCTGTTCGAAAGGGACGTGAAGTAAACTGGAAGCTCTACTGATTGGTTCAGTGTGGTTTCTGACACCACCTTGGGTAAAAACTGAGGCTCTTTACAAACCAGAGCGTGAAGCTCCAAAATCCTTCAAACTGACGTAATGGCAACCAAATATAAAGTCTTCCAGGAAAGGAAGCGCAAGTCACAGTTCATGGCCAGTTCAAATGGGGGAAGAGTGAGCTTCTCCAACACAAAGTTAAAATCCCAAGGTGGAGTTGGGCTGCGAATGGGGTGTTTCAGATGGGAGGATCCCTTTCAGAAAGGTTTTTGAGACCTCCAACTGAGCCACGGGTTTACCATCCACCAGCTCGTGGTATGATGAAATAGCCGAAAGATGGACCTTCAGGGAAGAAAATGACATACCAGAGTCTGACAGATGAAGGAGGTATTCCATGACTTGTGGGGCAGAACAAGAAAAGGGGTTCCAATTCTTGGCAGTTGCCCAGACGGAAAAACATTTCCACTTCATGGCGTAAGTGGAACGAGTAGAGGGTTTTCTAGCCTCTAAAAGAACCTGAGCTACTCAAGGGGAGACCCCAAAGCGAGAAATCACTATGTCTGCAGCAGCCACGCATGAAGATGCAGGGTTCTGAGCCCCGGATGAACAAGGCAACCTTGATCCTGAGTCAAGAGGTCGTGGGTCATTAGAAGTGGAACTGGTGGATCCCTTGACAGCTACTGTAGCAGCGGGAGCCAAATTTGTCTCAGCAAGAGAGGAGCAATGAGAATCATCCTCGCCTTCTCTGCCTGTTGCTGGAGAAGGACCATCTGGAGAATGGGAAACTGAGGGAAGGCGTACAAAAATTTCCCTGTCCAAGAGAGATACAGCACATTGTGCCAGAAAGCACCATGCCCTGGAACAAGCGAGCAAAAACTGGGAGGTTCTGCTTTGTATTGAGAGGCAAAAAGGTCGATTTCTAGACGCCCCCATTTTAGGAAGAGAGATTCCGCCACTTCCTGATTTAATTCCCATTTGTGAGTTAGGGTCTGAAACCTGCCGAGACTGTCTGCCAGGACATTCCGGATGCCTGGAACATGCACAGCCACTAGGGCCAGATCATGCTGGACTGCCCAGTTCCACACTCGCATTGCCTCCCTGCATAAGGGGTACGAGCGAGTTCCTCCTTGTTTGTTGAGGTACCAAACTACCGACATGTCTGTTTGGACCAGCAGTGATCCCTTGGGAAGGAGGGTCTAGAAGGCCTGCAAGGCGTACAAGACCGCCCTCATCTCCAGAACGTTGATGTGTAACGATGTCTCCAAGCTGGACCACAGTCCTTGTGTTTGGTGTTCCCCTAGATGTGCTCCCCATCCCCTGTTCGGTGCATCTGTGGTTAGGGATGCCCGAGGAGCTGGGTTCCTGAAAGGAAAACCCACGGAAAGGTTGCAGTGATCCCTCCATCACAGCAATTCTTTCTGAACTGCAGAGGACACCAGAACTGTAAGGTCTAGGTTGTCCAGGAGTTGATCCCACTGCACCTGCGAGGACCACTGAGTAACCCTCATGTGGAGCCTTGCCAACGGAACAGTAGTGATAGAGGCTGCCATCAGGCCAGCAAGGCGTCGGATCTCCCAGGCTGGGAGGGTCCTGGATGAAGCCACCCATGAAGCCTGACTGATCAGGAACTTCACCCTGTCTGGAGGAAGGATGGATCTGCATTGGACCGTATCCAGAATCGCCCCAATGAACTGCAGTCTCTGGGATGGAAACATGGATAACTTGGGAATAGTGACAATAATCCCCAGCCTGCCAAAGAGGTCCAGGGTAAAGGAGAGAGAGTCTCCAGTAAAGAATCCCTGGATGGGGCTGAAATCAGCCAATCGTCCAGGTAAGGGAAGACCGCAATACCCTGGTGGTGTAAATAGGCTACCACCACCGCTAGGCACTTGTTAAACACCCGGGGTGCAAAGGACAGACCAAAGGGGAGTGCCCAAAACTGGAAGTGCTTCCCTTGGAATTGAAACTGCAGGAAACGGCGGTGGCTGGGGAAGATCGGGATGTGCAGATAAGCATCCTGCATGTCCAGAGTGCACAACCAGTAATTCTCCAGAATGAGTGGAAGGAGGCTCTGGAGTGTGAGCATCCTAAACTTTTTGTACTCGACGAAGAGATTGAGGCTGCTCAAGTCAAGGATGGGTCTGAAGTCTCCCGTCTTTTTTGGGACCAGGAAAAAGTGGGAGAACCCCCTTCCCCCTTTGCCGGAGGGGAACGCGCGCTATTACTTCCTTGAGCAAGTGGCTGTGAACTTCTTCATGGACAAGAAGAGCCTGATTCCTGGAGTAAGAAGTCCTTTTTGGCAGAGATTCTGGGGGGACTTCCAGAAATTCTGTAGTGTGTCCGACAGACACTAACTGTAGGAACCAGCGTTGGAGGTTATCACCTTCCATTCCTGCAGATCGCAGGTGAACCTCCCCCCACCTGCTCCTCGTCGTGAGACTGAGGAGTCAGTGGGGACAGGGAGTCAGGAAGTGGCAGGGTGTTCAGGTGGAGGACCCCCTGAACGTCTCTGGATCTTGGAGGCCAGAGCAGTGGCTGAACCCGTGGCCTTGTGTGTGCCCTGGCGCCGAGCCAGGGCCTTTTCCGAAAGGGCTGTTGTTGTTGAGTGCCCGATCGGTACACGGACCCAACTGATCTTAGTGCAACACCTCTGTCCTGGAGATCAGTAATGATGTCTTTGGTGTCTCCACCAAAAAGCATCAAGCCCCCGGAAGGGGGCGTCCTGAATCGCAGACTGAACCTCGCTGGCGAGGCCAGAAATGCAGAGCCAGGAATGCCGCCTTAAGGCGATGGCAGTTGCTGAGGTGCGAGCCACTGAATCAACAGAGTCGTATGTGGCTTGCAAAGCATGCCTACAGGAGAAGCGAGAGGCGTGAAGATCCTTGGCAAGCTCCTCCTCGAGGCTCGAGTGTTTCATAGACTGGACTCAGGCTTCTAACATGGCTAAGGTAGCCTTTGGGTGCGACACCATGTGGGCTACATAACTGAGGGATCTAAGCGTGAATGTGGCCGGAAGCATAAAACACTTCTGCCGAACTGGTCCATCTGCCTCGACTCTGTCTGGAGGAGAGGTGCTCATGTGCTTGGGTGCAGCGGAGCAGTCATGAGCAGCTGAAATGACGACAGAGTTCGCCTGAGGATGCATCTTCAGAAATGGGGCTTCCTTCGGCACCCGGTATATCCTGTCCACCCTCTTGGGGACAGCCAGGAGAGAATGAGGCATCTGCCAGACCATAGAGGTGAGGTCCTGTGAGGCCCGATCCAGGGAGGATTGGGGACCAGAGACAGAGACTAAGTCCAGGTGTCTGGCTAGTCTCTGTCTCATGGGGTCCAGATCCTCTGACTCCCAGTCGAAGAAATCTTTAATGGACCTCAGAAGATCCGAGAAGGCAGGGTCCTCAGGGAGGGAACTTGGGGGAAAACCTTGCCTTTTGGACCCTCGGGTTCCTCCAAGGCATCCTCCGTCGACTCGTCGGCATCCTCGTCATCTTCTTCAGCGTCTGCCCCCTTATCAGGGAGATTACGGATGTCTGGAAGGGTGATGTCCTGACGTGCCTCTCCTGAAACATGTACTGTGGATGGAGAAGAGCTTCTCGGGGATGCAGACCTTGGAGAACGTGGAAGTGGGACTCTTGTCTCTAGGTCTGACACCAACTCCGGGCGTGCCCCCTGCCATCAAGACTGGATTAAGGTCTTGAAGTTCGGCATAGCCAGAAGAGGTGGAGGAGGCTGCGGCTGAGGGGGAGGAGAAGGAGGAGGAGGCATTACCGGTGGGGATAGGTAATGATAACCCTGATATCCCTGAAAATGGTGGTAGGGGTTACAACCAGGGTAGTACTGTCCAAAGGAACTCCATTCAGGAGGAGGACCAGCTGGGAAATGGCCCCCAAGATACCCGAAAAGGTAATGTGGGACAGTCCGGGGTCTAGTATAAATCCCCATCATCAGATCTGATGGAGTGGGTACCCATGTCAGACCTGCTGTTGTATAAATCGGTGAGGGTGTGGGGGGAGGGGGTTCAAGCGTCGGGATAGCCAACATCAGTGGGACCGACATCGGGACCTGCCCCACCCGATCTGGCGCAGGAAGGGGATCTGTTGCCAGAGGGGCTGGCGTCGGGGCCGAAGGCTGGGGCAGACCACAGGGCCCTGGCTGTGGAAGAGTCTGAGTATCCGGCATCGGAACTGGATTCGCCGGATCAGATGGGGGCCAGGAAATTCTTTGGCTCCGAAGGGTTCCCACCTGGAGGGGGAGGAGGGGCCTCCACTGGAAGGCCAGACGGCCGAGGAGGAGCTTCCTTCCTTCCTGTGACCCCGGCAGGAGAGTGCGGGACAGACCCCGAGGAATCCACTCGGCCGAGGGGTTCTGTGTTGTCTTCGCCTGAGAAGGGTAGGGTAAGGGCAAAGGAAGAGGGGGGAGAGGGGCGTTCTCTGTTTTTTTCCAGGCGTCAGGTGAGGCACCGTTAGGCCCCAATGAGAGAACCACGCCTGAGCGGCCATCGGAGACGGGTGTCTTAGACTGAGCCAGGCAGGAGAGGAACCCCGTCCGACTTATTGGCTGGTGCAGGGCAGGTCTCCGAAGGCTGGGGAGCCGTCTCACTGGTGGCGGTGCGGTCGCTGGAGGAGCCGAGGGCCGACTTAGAGGCTGTAGCGGTGCGGCCGTTGGAGGAGTAGACGGTCGACTGACCCGATTAAGATTTTCCAGACTTACCATCCGGAGTCTTAGGCAGTGGCTGAGACGGCCTTGCTTGAGGGCCGTGAGGCCTCAGGTTGGTCCGTGGAGCACTCCCGCTCTCTTTCTCCTTGTGGTGCTTCTTGGAGGGAGAAGATTTTTCAGAAGAGAACTCTCTAATTCGGTCCATTTCCTTCTCTAATGAAGTTAAGCAGACTTTTAGAAGGTGGGCCTCAAAAACCTGCGGTCTGCTTTTTGGTGGCCTGATTAAAGGTTTGGCACTCCGAGCAAGATAAGACAGGGTGGTTTGGGCCAAAACAAATCACGCACTTCAAATGACCGTCCTTATGAGGGATCTGCGTGCCACAGGATGAGCACTTCTTGGGTGAAGACATTAAGTAAATATAGAATCGAAAGGAAGGATTTACTTGGGGGGTGGAAGGAATCTGATGCAGGAACGAACACAACGATTGCTGTATGGAAGTCTGCAATGCGACTGACATGAGGCGCCGGTTGGAAAGAACTGGAGGGCAGGCGTGGGGACTGCCCACTATATACGGCCACGCTGACGTCAGTCACGTGACAGCGGGTGGACGGTCCCCCATGAGGGATAGCTAGAAAAGTCTGCCATGTGGCCCAACGCCAGGTGGTGCCAGTCCTATATGTAATGACCTACTGAAGGAACCCTCACGAAGTAAGATCTAGCAATACAAATGCCCAGGGTAGCAGCAGCAAACACTTGTTTCCCCAGACTGTCTATTTTTGTTTATTATCTTTATTTCCCCATAGTTAGCCCACATCTGGCTGCCATCCTGGTGCACCCCGGCTCCCATCGAGGCCCTCACCCCCCCCAGTGATACCCCCATGGCTTGCCCCCCGTGGCGGGGAGGCAGCAAGCTCCCCTTACTCACCGCCAGGAATGGATCTAGTGTACTGGGGGGGTGGAGACACCCTTGGAGTCAGGTGCTGCATCCCAGGATGATCATCAAGCCGCTTGACCATATTTTCTCTTGTTCCTCCTCGGGGATGGGACAATGCAATAATGCCACCGTAGGCAACATGCACGCTCCTGTGCATGCTCCTCCAGGTGTCGGCCCCATCCCCACCCTCATCATCAGCATCAGCGCTCTGCCAAGGGGACAGGTGATCGCCGACTACTGGAACCCCCCCTCCCCAGAGAAGGAGAGCAGTCCCTGGGAGGCTCAATTCTTCTCCTCCCCTGCTGACCCCCAGTGGCCCGCGCTCATTCCCGAACACGGGTCGCCAGTGTAGCATCCAGCGCCTCAACCCTCGGCGCCACTGGGCCAGCCCCCAGAATGTCTATTTTTCAAAATTCCTTATTAACTGGATGAGCCGTTGACTCCTGGGGGAGCACGACTTTGTCGTTTTCTGCCAGAACTACCAGAGCATCTGCGAAAGCTCGAGAAGCAAGGATTGGCCTGTCTTTAGGGGGAACGTACTTCCTGTCTATAGACAGCCACAGAAGGAACTGGCACCGGTCTGTCCCACACCACTTGTGAGTCTCTCTCAAAAGAAGGTTGCACTGGTGGTGTCAGGTCCACAGGAATCTCAGGAACATGAAGATATTGTAGGCACAAAAGCTTCCCAGGGTAAACCTCAGATGTCTGGAGAGCAAGGGTGGAGTTCATATTCTTCAGCAGAAATTTGAAAGAGAGCTCTGCGACCACAGGCTCAGCTGAAGTGGAGGGTTTACTGTCTACCCCATAAAACGAGTCTTCATCCACAGATCAGGATCAGATTCCTCATAATCTCCCTCTACCACAGAAGGGACAGTATAGGTGTGAAAGGAGGGAAGAAAAGGAATCGGGGTCGAGAACCCCAGCACCACAGTCAGAACCGCGCACATGGCACCAACGCTGCAGCCGGCGCCGAAAGAGCACCTGGAGTCCCCATACCTAACACCGGGACACCCAAAGGTCGCGACACCCCAGAGACCCGAAAGTATGAAGAGGAGTAGGAGGAGAATGATGTACCTGTGCCAGCCCCTGCACTGCAGCCATGTGAGGGGAACAGGCACAAAGGAGCAGCATCGATGGCACCGCGCAACCAGGCTGACCCAACTGCTCTGCCCGCAGGCCAACAGCCGCCAGTACCAAGTCAACAGGTGAGTGAAGTCAGGAAAACTGCTGGATCCACTGCTCCATAGCAGCGGCCCAAACCTGACCCCCGGGGTGGGAAGAGACTCCATAGCTGAGGACCACGGTCGCTAGGGACCGAGGCTGCAGGTGACCCTGACGAAGCCGGCCTCCCGTCTCCTGCAACCGACAGGCTCCCTGCAGACATAAGAGAGTAACCTTGAGCGGTACCACTTCTTTAACCGGTGGGAGGAAGAAGAGCTTGAGGCCGAGCGGTGCAGAGCTCCCGACTGGGATCAGGCCCGCCCTTCCTCCTGAGCACTGGACTGCCCGTGGTCAGACCCCCAAAAAGGGCAGTGAATCGGACCCAGTCCTGCTGCCAAAACAGCCGTCAAGCCAAGTCTCCCTACTGTTCCCGGCACCGTTCATAGTCGACTCAGTCGATGGCGGGCTGAAGAAGACGTCTATTCTTCATTACCTCAAACTACAAAACATATATATATATATATATATATATTTTTTTTCAAATAAATACTAACACTACTAAACTAAATTAAATACTGAACGACTAGGCTGCTGTCATATAGATGTGAAGATTGGACTCCTGGC
Source organism: Neoceratodus forsteri (assembly GCA_016271365.2). NCBI lineage: Eukaryota > Metazoa > Chordata > Ceratodontiformes > Ceratodontidae > Neoceratodus > Neoceratodus forsteri. The sequence goes on from CM028130.1 coordinate 484,229,461, forward strand.
AGGCACGTGATGTCACCGAAGAGCACTCAACGGCGGGAACAAAGGAACTGAGGCAGGTGTGGGGTCAACTCCGAGATAGCCAATACGACATAAGCCAGTCTTGCGGCGCCGCACATGCATGGTCCTACTTCCGCACCAGCCCTCCTGATGATTTTTGGCTCCTGCTGGGTCCCAGCACCTCCGGTATAGCCTCACTAGTGTGAATGAGTGGTGGAGGCTTTTAGTCCAGGAAGATGTCCTTACAGCTTCCTGCTGCCTTAAACGTAGGGTTAAGAACTGTCCCACTCCCCGATCTGTGTAGTGCACCCTAGCTCTGAAAATTACCAAATCAGCTTTTTCTTACATAATGCCTACGTGTGCTCTTAAAGCGTTATGAGTGTGCCACACCTGATCCCTGATGCTAGGGCTCAGTTTTTTCAATATGTCCCTAATTTGGTTGAACAATGTCTCTCCTTGCCTACTGTGCTCCTGCTTACATCTGGAGGCAACCCGGACACATTCATCCCTGACTGTACACTTGACAGCACTCCACCAGGTACCCAACTGATCTACTGACCCGTATTTTCCGAAAAAAAGTTATTACTGTCCTGCAGTTTTTGCACCATAGCCTTACCTCTAAGTAACTGGGTGTTGATTCTCCAGATTTTATCCATCTACTCCACCCTCACCATGTGGTGCAACCGGACAGGTACATGATCCGATAGACCACTGCACCCAGATCACAGTGTAACATCCCCTGGACACACTCTTGATTGATCCTCACCGTTTGGCGCAACTGAGCAGGTGCATAATCCAACAAACCACTGCCCCCAACTCACAGTGTAACAACCCCTGGACACTCTCTTGATTAATAAGAAAGAAATTGATCCTACAGAATGTATTGTGAGGTCTTGAATAAAAAGAGTAACATCTACCCTGGGGATGTAATAGCCTTTAAGGATCTATCAGACCCATTAAGTCCACCATCTCCCACATTCCCCTCTGACCCAGGGTCAAGACGCGTTTCTGCGCTCCTGAGCAGTCAAGATCTGTCTGGTATACAGTATTCCAGTCCCCACCCAAAATCATGGGGAGCCTAGCATATGGTGCCAACGCAGTGGATAGAGAGGTGAAGAACCATGTTGAGTCCTGACTTGATCAGTAGACTGAACTTATGAGGACTTCGTGATGAACCAGCCTTCCACGCAGAAAGATGCATCTGCCTTGCAGATCCCAGATCTCTCTTATTAGCTGGAAGGCAATCAAACTCGCCAACAAAACAGTCAGCCCCCTTTTCTTATTGCTATCCCCAGCCCCAAAGCCTTGCCCCAGCCAATCCAGTCTGAAATAGTGTATGTGCTCTCTGAGGTGAGATTCTTGGAGATAGATTATTCCAGCACCTTGGCTACAGGGGTGATGCAACACTGTATGCCTCATCTTTCTGGAGTCTGGACTGACTACTCCCCCTTTATGGTCCCATGAAATACAAGTATAATTACTACCCAACTCATCAAAACACCGCCCCCCTTCCCACCACTAACCACAACATCTAACAAAATACAACATTTAAACAGCATTTTATAGTGAACAGTAAACAATTAACAAATATCTCACCCTCTTGTCGCCCCGGTCCCAGGGACTGCTCTCCAGCACAGCTTGTCTGCAATAGTCTTGAGGTAAGTCTGAAAGAGATGAGCCTCTGTTCCCCCTTCTCAGTTTAGCATTCTAAATGCACCTTGATGTAGCTAAGCATAACCGGCACATACACCAGTGGGGTGGGGGGGGTGTGCCACATTTCCTCTCCTCCGAGCATTAAGCTCTTCCCTCCATTAAGTCCCACAGTATTATGCCTGAGAGCTGGGCCACAAGCTTAAGAGAGCTATGGTTCCATTATCTGGTAAACTGCCGGCTCAGTAAAACCATGGCCCAGACCCCACCCTCATTCACATTAACAATACCATACACATACAAACCGCTTCTAAGAACATTCAAATAACTCTGGTTCAACAGGTAGACATGTTAACAGTGCTCTATGCCTCCCCCACAAGATAATTAACCAAATCAGTCAATATAACCAGCACCGAACCCCCCCCCCATGCATTAGAGATGAGTCACAATGGGGGTCTCTGAGAAGGGAGTCTCGGTCCTCTCCCAAATGGTCATTAATGTGAGTGTTAAGGTGCATGGCCAGCGGGTTATATTAGAGACCTCCTCCCTTGAGCCATCAGAAACCCATATCCTCTAATTGCTATCCAAATGCGGTCATTCCACTGGTTCTATTATTTTGAGGGGATTCACTTACTAGTCCCAGAATTGCACCTCTACCCACCTGGACCTGCCACAGTGCCCAGCTCTAAGGTTTTGTATCACTGGGGCCAAGTCCGATGACTCTCCGAGGAGTACAGTATCAGAAGAATGGCAGCCTGTAGAGTGGTTCTTGATGACATCGGTGTCCCAATCAGTAGCACTGAGCCGGATGGTGGCGTGCAGTTCAGTCCATCTCGAAGCAGGCTGTCCGGGGGGTTTACAAAGCAAGTTCTTCCAGTCTATGATTAAATCCAGTGTGACTTCAGTTTGTCCCCCTGCTTTATACTCGGGTAGGAAGTTCATCCTTAAGCTGTTCCTGCGGGTTATCGGTTTGTCACCACACCGAACAGTGTTCATCTGGACTGTCAGGCCCAATCCAGTACAAAGGTAGGAGTGTTTCCAATGGACAGAGCGTTCACAAAAACTAGGTAACTAACATAGCTAAACCGTAACTGTGAAGCTGGGACTTTAGTGTTTATAAACTGCTGAGAATTCACCTGGCTTTGCGGCATGGCTTCTCATCACCCCTCTAAAGCCTCAGACTCAGGTGTTGCGGAATAAATCCAGAAAATTCTGGGTAGGTATTGTTTTCGATGCCTCTGCTGATGGAAGGATTTCTGGCCATCAGAAGTGGTCATCAGTAACTTTGCAGGGTATTAGACTCTAAATTAGTATATGGGTAGCATACATCATACAGCTCGGCCTGGAGATCTCTGTAGGCTGCCTGCCTAGTGTGGACCTATGAGCTTAAATCTTGAAACCACAGTGGGCATTTGCCTTTCCATGTAATGCCCTGCATTTCCCTCACTTTATTCAGGTAATTCAGTAACCGGAAAATTACTGGTCTGGGATGTTCTCCTGGGGGGCGCGCATAGGACAGAGCACCCTATGCACCCTCTCAGTGATGTCCTCTGGGCCATTTGGAGAAAGCCCCACTACTTTGTGGCATGGGTTTTAGACAAACTTGATGGTTTCCGACCCAGTGTTTGTTCTAGGAGACCTAAAATGACTGTTGTTCCGTTGACTCATGCCCTCTTGGTCCTCAATCCTTTCTTCCAGGCAGCCAAGATTTCATCCCAGAGCTACGATGTCAGGCTTGAGGCAGGAACAGCGATCCTCAATGGAGCTTACAAGGGCCTTGTCATCCATAATCCTCTTAGTAAGGTCTTCGATTGCTGGCCTGATTACCTTCGTATCTCCCAGGAGGTCTAGTACAGTTTCTTTTAAAGAGCTAAGCTCTTGCCTGCTGAAACTTTCATGCTGGTCTGGGACGTTTGTGGGGAGCCACCAGTCTGTTATCTCTTAAGTCCCTCAGGCCTGTCTGGTGGCGCAGACAGGGAGTGCAAGCTCACAGATAATTGAGTGCCAATTTCTCTCTCCGTCTTCTGCCTAGCTGTACCTTGACTGGAGTGCAGCACTGGTGTATGTTTTTTTGCTGTCTAAAGTAAGACTGCTTCGATTTTATACGCATCTTATACAGAGGTCTATGGAGCCGATCTCAAAACACTGCCTTCAGGCTAGACACATCACATCACCCTGTCACTAGTGAATGATTAAATGTTACGTATGGCCTATTTTGAAAATCAATAAAAATATATATTTAAAAAAAAAAAAAAAAAACACTTGACCCTGCTGGAGAATAAATGAGTCCCCTGTTAGCGCGAGCTGAGCACCCTTCAACGGGCCAGGGGTGCAACCGGGAAAGGGAAGCCATGCTATCCACTGCATGCAGACTGCAGTTCCCACCAGCCTGGAAGACACATCACTGGCGTAATAAGATGTCCTCAGCTGGTGCTTCGCCAGCTCCAGGTCCTGGGTGGAAAGGCAAATGGCTTGCCTGGCTGCCGAGCAATCCAGCACTGACGCCAAAAGTGGACGCAGAGTCACCCACAGGCGCTTGCCATAAGCTGCCTGGTGTGCCTGTTGTATAGAAATTTACATTATGGTACGTGCCCCCACAAAAACTCTCTTGCCCCAAGCACCCAGACCCAGAGGATGTCTGCAGCACCAAAAATCCCCAGGTGGTACGAGATAAAGAGCCTGGAGACCACACAAGGTGCAATAGAGCCTGGAGACCCCACAAGGTGCAACACCTGCACTGGATGTCCCTAGGGGCTGGAGAAAGGGCAAGGGGACAGAGACAGACATTATTACACATTTCTATAAAAGGGCAAGGCCACACAGGGATGACAACAATGTCACTGCTGTATTTTCCAAGTTATGACAGCACCAGAGAAGCACTACTGCGACCTATAAAATTGTGAAGACTTGGCTCATGCATCATCTCTGAAAGGAATTATTGGTGCCAAGAGTACTCTGCATCAGAGGAGAGATAGAGAAAAGAAATCCTCTTCCTCACAGGAGGAAGTGGCACAGGAACAGCTGGGTTCAGGTAGCAGCAGTGCAAGTGCCTCAAGCCTAAAAATAGCCCAATGGGCTCTGAGGTGGAACTGGTGGAACAAATCAGTCACTGTCCTGAACTGGCCCCAGTTCATGGACCCCACAGGATCAAATATATCTGGGACAAAAGAAAAGGGGGTTGGGGTCATGGGTGAACAACCAGGGCAGGTCATCTGCCAGGGCTGCGAGAAGGCTCAGGGAACCTTGCCCAGGGGGAGGGCCTGGCAAACTCGCCTGTCTGTGAACGACCATCAGTGGACTAGTCCAGGTGGAGCCCTTTGAGGGGGGATATCCCCAGGTGGTGTGAGCAGAGCTATGTGCATCCCACAGAGCATATTCGATCCCCACCAGACAGGGCCAGATGGTTCCGGAGAGAAGCTGGACCCTGAATTAGCGCCGCAACCCCTGCAAGAGCTTCCACTGCATCTGGACAAGGATGAGCCACAGGCCCCGAGCCATGCCCCACCTCACCAGTACTGACTCTGCCCCCGGGCCAAGCCCAGAGTCTATGCAAGGGCCTCCACTGGAGTCTGTCCTAGACCCGGCACCGTGGCTGGCAGCAGAATCCCAAACTGGTATCATGAACGGTGGCACAAATGAATCCCATCACTTTCCTCAGCACCGGCCTAACAAGCAGCTTCACAAGAGACACCCAGACCCAAGCTAGGCCCAGAACCAGGCCCACATAGGCCTCCATCCTCGCCAACCCCTTCCGAAGGCCCAAGGGCAGCGCCATAATTTTCTGTCAGGTCATCTAGCTGCTCAGGGTAAGAAATGATAATAAACTCTGTTCTCATGGGAGAGACAGATCTGGAACCCTTCCCCCTTTGTGAACAGTGCCAGAAGGGGGCTTGCTCTTTGTGGCTGGTACTGCCCACTCATTGGTACCGGCCTTAATACTAGTAGACTGTGGCACAAGGCTGCAACACTGAGCTGCCCACCAATGCAGATGGGGTGTATAGCTTTAGCCTCATCACCAGAGGGGTCTGCTGTCCTGAAGGACTAAGACTGGGAGGGGTGCTCAGCCTCCCCCCCCCCCCCGGAAAGACTGACTGTCCAAAAAACCCCTCCCACAGCGCCACAGACATCCCAGTCAGTCAGAGTGTAAGTCGCGGCTGGACTTCCGATGCGTATAAGTACTGGGAAGAGGCTCAGGGGAAAAGCCCGGAGACCCTACACCTTGGCGTCACTGGTGCAATGCCTGCCTCCGAAAGTGTGTGGGAGGCTTGCGACCCCACTTTAACATGTGGAGTTTGAGGGTGCAATAGTCTATGGAGAAGCACATATCGCACCTATCCATATCAGGTTAGTGTCAAGGCAGATCCAACAATCCTCATGCCTGTCCTGAACGGGAGGGATATGAAAGGGCTGAATATGGCCCTGTCCCAGTTATGCAGAAAGTGTGTAAACACAAGGGTATGTTCTATCCTCTCTTTCTGGCTGCACAACCAAATTTTCTCGTGATCACCTGACGGTCCTGCAATTCTCTGCCTCTCACTATCTCTCAACCCTCACTTGCTTTTCTGTCTTTTCTTCCTCCTTGCATATCTGCTGGTATAAAAATATATGTGAATCATTTTGTGGAAATGTAACCGATACTGGGAACCCTTTGTTTGAAACTGTATATAATAATACTGTTGAAATGATTGCAAAGCTATTTGGAACTCAAGGGGTTAACCTGAAATGCAATTTTTAAGCCTTTTGCAGAAGATGTAAACATGAGATCAGTTCTAGGTCACAATGTTCTTTTTGCTGCAATTACTGAAACGGACAAGAAAGTACAGTTACGTAAGAAGTTACTGTAACAGTAAATCTTAGAGAACAGCTCTTGCAGCAGGTTACACCATTAGGACTGAAGCTGGCAGGTGCCAGGACCCCACGGAAAAATTCTAGCTAGCAATATCAAGCGGGGGAATGACCCCGACATCGGCCCCTCCCCCAGTCAGGCATCACATAAAAGGCGGTCCCCAACATCCCCAGTTCTCCGCCCGGAACTCCCAGCCCCAAGGTGACATCTGAAGGGAGACAGAGATCCGCTTCAAGAAAGGTTTGTAATAGGCGCCAAAAGACGCAATAGCCTAGAAACTAGGTCAGAAGACAACCTCCAGAGGGGAAGGTGGGAAGGAAACTACCTGCCGCAAGAGCTGTTCTCGAAGATCTATTGTTACATTAAGTTCTTAAGTAACTGTACTATCTTACTTTGAGAAACAGCTCTTGCAGCAAGTTACACCATTGGGACAGATTCCCAAGCAGTAAGGGAACAATTCTTATTAGGAGGAGGATAGGAGAGATGTCTCAGAGTTCAGGACAAAAGTCCCTGAAGGACCGCCAAGCCGAAACCAACTCTGCGTCTAGAGGCAATATCTAAACTGTAGTGCCTGATAAAGGTGTGTACAGTGCTCCAGGTTGCTGCTGCACAGATGGCTGAAGTGGAGACATTTTTGAGCGCAGCGAAGGAGGTAGCCACCCCCCTCGTAGAATGACCTTTTACCAGTCCCGGTAAAGTCTTGTTGCGCTTCTGCTAACAGAACATAAAGCACTTTACCAGCCATCGAGACAGTGACTGTTTGGAAACAGGAGCACTAGGCATTCTTTGTGCGTAAGAAACAAAGAGTTGGTCCGACTTACAACGTGCCTTGGTTCTGGTCAAGTAATATCTCAGATACCTATGCACATCCAGAGTGTGCAACAAGGCCGCCCCCCATTACAGTGATTTGGATAGTACACTGGCAGGTCTATATCCTGGTTAAGAGTGACAGCTGAAACCACCTTGGGAAGGAACTTAGGATTCGTTCTTAAGGACACCCTGTCCTTGTGAAAAAACAAATAAGGATCCTTGCACATAAGTGCATGAAGCTCAGAAATTCTTCTGGCAGAAGTAACGGCAACTAAAAGAAGAGTCTTCCAAGCAAGGAGACGCAGCTCGCAATCCACGGCTGGTTCAAAAGGTGGCAGCGTAAGCTGCTCTGGAACGAAAGGAAGATCCCAAGGTGGAACCGGATCTTTGATGGGAGGTCTCAAGTGCAGGATACCGCGCAAAAAGGAGCGAGAAGCCTCTAGCTGAGCTAGAGACCGGTGACCTATTGGAGAATGGTACGCCGAAATGGCGCATAGGTGCACCTTGATGGAGGAGTAGGCAAGACCTGCCTCGTAAAGGGATAGGAGGTAGTCCAAAGCAGACCTCTCAGAACAATCCAATGGGGTCAATCCACGAGCTTGAGCCCAAATACAGAATCTGACCCACTTCACGGCGTAAGTGGAGGGTTTTCTGACTGCTACCAGCATGTCCGCAACTTCCTGAGAGACCCCGTACCTCCGGACTACCATGTCCTTAGGAGCCAGGCATGCAGGTTCAGAGACCAAAGATTCGGATGGACCAAGGAGCCTGCCTCCTGGGACAGAAGCTGAGAGCTGAATGGCAGAGGCACCGGAGGTTCCTAGGCCAGCTCATGTAAGAGAGGGAACCAAATTTGCCTGGGCCAAAAGGGCGCTACTATAATAAGGCACACCCACTCTTGTCGGAGCTTCAATAGAACCCTCTGGATCAAAGGGAAGGGCGGGAAAGCGTAGCGGAACCTGCCCATCCAAGAGAGGGACAATGCGTCTCGCCAGAAAACACCAAGCCCAGGATCTAGCGAGCAGAATTGGGCAGTTTGGCATTGTATGGGGACGCGAAGAGGTCTAATTCTGGTGTCCCCCATCTGCAGAACAGATCCTCTGAGACTTCCTGAAGCAGTTCCCATTCGTGGACTCTGGCCTGTGATTAGCTTAGACTGTCTGCGATAGTGTTGTCCACTCCGGGAACATGCACTGCAATGATATCTGCTCCGTGCTGCAATACCCACTCCCAAACCCTTTGAGCCTCCCTGCAAAGGGGGTAGGAATGACTGCCTCCTTGTTTGTTGAGATAGTACATCACCACGGTATTGTCTGTTTGCACAAGAACAGTACCCAGTGGAATCTCAGTCTGGAATGCCTGTAGTGAATAAAGGACGGCTCTCATCTCTAGAATATTTATGTGGAGCTATGACTCCAGAAATGACCAGGAGCCTTGAGTCCTGACCCCGTTGTGAGTTCCCCATCTGGACCCCCGATGCATCCGTGGAGAGAGTTGCTGAAGGAGGCGGCACAATGAAGAGGACTCCCGTCGAGAGGTGGCCTGGGACAAGCCACCAATTTCAGTCTTGGGTGACGGCGTTCGTGATCCAAACTGGATGCTGCAGATGATCCTGCTTCTGGTCCCACTGTGTCACTCGCATATGGAGTCGAGCTAGGGGAACCGTTGCAATGGCAGCTGCCATGTATCCAAGCAGGCAAAGGACGTACCAGGCCGGTACAGTCTTCTTCTTTTCCTTTATGTCCCCTATGAGGGATCTGATGCATTCCGCCATGTCCTGAGGAAGGAATGCCCTTCCCCGGGTGGTGTCCAGAACTGGAAGTTCTGAGATGGGACAAGGTTCGACTTCTCCTGGCTGATACTGATGCCCAGCGATAGTAAGAGAGAGAACAGGTATCTTGTATCACAGACATCAGGGCCTCCTGTGAGGGTGCCATGAGGAGCCAGTCGTCTAAATATGGAAACACATAGTGGCCTCTTCTCCTGAGAAATGCTGCCACGACTGCCATGCACTCCGTGAACACATGAGGTGCTGAAGACAGCCCGAAAGGGAGGGCTCGGAACTGGTAGTGGCATCCCAGAAACTCAAAGCGCAAAAATTTCTGGTGCACTCGAGCGATCAAGAGATGCAGGTCGGCGTCCTGCATGTCCAGTGACACCAGACAAGTGCCTTGTTTGAGCATGGGGATAAGGCCCGTTAGGGTCACCATGTGGAAACGCTTGTACAATACGAACGTGTTGAGGTCGCCGAGATCCAAGATCGGGCGCAAGTTCCGTTTTCTTTGGAACCAGGAAGAAGTGAGAATAGTAACCTTTTCCTCTATGGTTCAGTGGAACGTGCTCTATGGCCTCCTTGTCTAGGAGGGCCAAGATCACATGCTGAATAAGCAAGGTATGCTGACCCGAGTAGCGGGAGAGCAGGGGAGGTCTGGATCGTGGGTGATCAAGGAACTCTATAGAGTGACCTCGTTCGATCAACTGCAACATCCACCGGTCGGAGGTTATCCTCTGCCATCCCGAGAGGTGATGGGAGATGCGACCCCCCGACCTTCTCTACCCTTTGATCCAGAGGAGGGGCGGAGGCCAGGAAGGAGTCATGCTGTGGTGGTGTTGGATCCCACGGGCTGGGCTGCTTTGGGATGCTTTGGGCCCTGGCCCGAGGGGAACCTGGGTTGATTTTTGTGACTGAAGTTGCCCCTGGGTTGCTGGCCGTAACGTGGCTGTTGCCGCTGTTGGAGGACGCAAAAACAATTCTGGTTCCTATGAAAGGAACCAAATTTCAGTCTGTACATGGCCTGTACAGTCCTGACTGCCTTCCCAGCGTCCTGCAGTTTGGTGATGACCTTCTCGGACTCCTCACCAAACAGGACCGCTCCATTATAAGGGATGTCTAGGATGTTTTTCTGGATGTCCGGGGTAAAACCAGAGACTCTCAACCATGAGTGTCGAGACAAATGCCTCTGGCTGCTCCCCGGGCTGCTGAGTACGCAGAGTCGTAAGCGGCACGGAGAACCCGAGTCTCCACGTCCAACCCAGTTTGGAGGAGGTTCGGCAGCTCCTCCTTTTCGCCATCCAAAAATCTTTTAGGTCTTGGCCCTGTTCCCAAAGGGCGTTCTGAAACTGCACCATGTGAGTCAGATAGTTTAGAGACCTAACTGAGCATGTAGAAGCCGCATACACGCGTCTCCCCATAGAATCTAATTGCTTAGATTCCTGGTCTGTAGGCTGAGTACTCAAATGCTGAGGCGCTGGGACCAGTCATGAGATGCAGTGATGACCAGGAAGTCTGCCAGGGGTTGTTGCGCCAAATACAGGTCCTCCGTAGGAGCTCTATAGAGGCAGTCAGCCTTCTTTGGAACAGCCGGAGTGGAATACGGACGCTTCCAAGCTGCCTTGGTGACGTCCGTAAAGGTGTCCACCAAAGGTGGGACCACCACAGACTCTGGGTCTTTCTGCCTGATGTAACGGGCAAGGCGTTGTCTCTTGGAGTCCAAGACTTCCGTCTCCTATCCCATATTGTCCTGAATGTGCCTCAATTTCTGAAAAGGGATCATCCAGAGGCGACCTTGGAAGGTCCCGTGGGTCTGGCGATGGGGGCCTTAAGGAGTCATCTCCCAGTAGGCGACGTCTGCCCCTGGGTCGCTTTGGGCTCAGGGACCCCAAGGGAGAGCGTGATGGGCGTTTTCTGTCTCTCGATCTTCCCCAAGGAGGAGGAGTTGGTTCCTTGGGGGTCGGGGGTCTGGCACCTTCAGCACCCCGAGGAGGCGGGGGTGGCTGATGCTTGGGGGGTACCACATCTTTTCTTATGGTCTCCCACCAAAAGGTGAACAATTCCTTCACCTCTTGGATATTCATGCCTGATGGGCCTGGCATCGGTGTGGGCCTGTCGCCAGGGTCGGCCGGCGTCCTCCGTGTCACCCGTCTGGTCGTCTGGTGGTGCGGTAGCCTCTTCGCCTTAAGACCTCTGATGTTCAGTATCCACCGGCATCTATATCGCTGTCGTCAGGGTAGTCAGTTTTGTGGGCGCTGGGTCGGACGACTTCTAGGACTCCTTCGTCTGCTTGAGGGACATCAGTTCAGCAGTCTTCCATTCAGGAGCCTTCAGAGGTTGGGAGACAGACCTGACTTCGGAGTGCCGGCGTCGGTCTGATGTACCCCCCAATTTAAAGGAAGACTTCTTGTGTTTATCCGAGGAATCAGGCTTGGCAGCGTCCGGCGCCCTGGAGGTCTTGAGCGGGTGCAGGAAGGCAGAAGAGCCCCCTGAAGATCTTACCTTCCCTGGGGGAGGTTGGGAGCGAGCCCGGGAAGGAGAATGGTCGGACCGGGTAGAACTGGAGCTGGCCCTGGACTCGGAGGCCCTGCTGGGGGATCTCCCTATCAAAGTCCCGATGCTTGTCCCAGTGTTTCCCAGACTTACGGGAAGATTCCCCTTTGGAGGGAGGTAGTTTCTCCATCTTTTTTAATTTCTCCTCGAGGAGGAATCCCTGAAGGGCCTTTTGGCTGCGGATCCGGGTCCTGCTGTTAAATTGCTGGGAAATGGAGCAGGCCTGGGTGTCGTGCTCTGGGCCCAGGAACCTGACACAGGCCGAATGATGGTCGGCAAAAGGGACCTGTTTACCGCAGGCACACTTGGAGGGATGGCCTTGAAGAGAAGGGGTAGGAGAAGCAGACATGGATTGATGATTTTTGAAGAAAAAGATTTCACGCGTCGTATCTACAGTGCAGGTGTCCGTGAGGCCGATTCTGGTGAGTCGACCTTGGGAAAAGAACTGGGGATGCTGGGGGACCGCCCCCTTTTACGTAATGCCCGATGTCAGGGAGGGGCCGATGTCAGGGGCGGTCCCCTGCTGGATACTGCTAGTTAGAAGTTTTCCGTCGGGTCCTGGCGCCTGCCGGCTTCATTCCTAATGGTGTAACCTGCTTTAAGAGCTATTTCTCGAAGTAAGATCATTGGAAACTTACAAGAACACTGTTTGAGAAGCATGCTATTTTCTTAATGAGCTCCTGCACAGACTTATAAAAAAGGAGCTGCAATATTTTGAGAGAGACAGAGACTGGAAATTAAGAAAAACTCAGAAGGATGCTGTTTTCTCTGTTTCTACTGCCATTGTAAATAGTTATTCTAAATAATTTCATTATACTGTTAATAATAAAACTCTTGTGAATTATACAACTGCTTCTGGTTTTCCTATGCTTCTTGACCTGTGCCTTGACAACAAGGGACCTCAATACTTTTTCTACCTGACTTTTTCACCATTATGCTCCTCAGGACAGATCAAGGCAATGCAGAAAAACAATGAAAACTGGGAAAGAAGAGTCTGGCACCAAACTCGATGTCTAAAATAATAAAGTAGCACCGAACAAATCTGGTACCATCGATAAACAGCAAACTAGACTGCAACGAACTGTGGAAAGTAGTGACATAGCAAGGCTAATGTTGCTCCCACATGTGCACTCAATGGTGGGGAAAAACAGAACTGAGGAAGGCAGGGAGCCAGCGTAAGCTGACCAACCCACTAGTATGACCGTCACTACAACTGCGTTGTGGGCAGGCCCCACACTGTCAGTCCCTAAGGTGAAAAAGACTGACTGATTCTTTGGAAAATCAGAACTGAGGAAGGGAGGGGCCGGCATCGGCTACTGGCCAACCCACGAGCATGACGTTACTACGTCTGCCCCATGGGCGGTACCAGCACTGACGTCAGTCCCCTCCTAGCTGCAGGGTCCTAGCACCTCCAGCTTAAACCCTTAAGCGGGACTGAACGGCAAACGTTGAATCTTGGACGATCCTGTGTACCAGCTAGTTAAGATATGTCCCAGCTAGCAGGGAATACAGCCCATACCAACAGCTTGCCTATAGGAGTCGACACTGAAATGCCACAGCTTTGTTTTGAAATGTTGTCCCTATTGGGGTGTCTCTCCTGGTTTGGTTTTGTAGTTACTTCAGAGCATACGTGAAAGGTCCCTATAACCGCGATTTATTCATGAAGGCCAAATATAATAAAGTACAGTTACGTAAGAACATACAGTAGATCTTCGAGAGGACCTTTTGTAGCAGGTAACACCTTTAGGACTGAAGCCGGCAGGCACCAGAACCCCACGGAAAACTTGTAGTTAGCAGTATACAGCAGAGACCGCCCTTCGTCAGCCCACCCCCCTCACATATGGTATAAAGGAGGCAGCCCCCAGCCCATCTCCAGTTCTTCTGCCGGACACCCTGGCAAGTAAGGAAATACAAATGTAGAACAGAAGAGGTTCCTTCACAGGAATAAAAACAAAGGTATCTGTGATGAAGCAGCAGCTACCAGGGGAAAGGTGAGTGGGAAAAACAGTGCCTGCTGCATGAGCGCCTCTCGAAGATCTACTGTTACAGCAAGTTCTTAAGTAACTGTACTACCTTACTTTGAGGGAGCCCTTGCAGCAGGTAACAACTTTAGGACCAGTCCCAAGCAGTAAAGGAGACACCCCAGACCGAAGTGTGAAGGCAGAAGTCTCCCAAAAGGAATTACGACAGGAGGCCCTGAAGGACAGCCAGTTCAAAGCCTGCTCTGCGATGTGATGCAATGTCCAAACTGTAATGCTTAACAAAGGTGTGGCGAGAACTCCAAGTAACAGCTGCGCAAATGTCAGCAGCCAACACGTTCTTTAAGGAGGCGAAGGAAGCAACCATGCCCTAGGTAGAGTAACCCTTTACCGAGCCCAGTAAGGGTTTGTCGTACATCTTGTAGCAGAAAATGATGCAATTAAACCAACCATTTGGATAAACACTGCTTAGAAACAGAAGCCCCTTCCATCCTGGGGTCGAAAGATAGAAACAACTGGTCAGACTTTCGAATGGCTCGGGTGCGCTTCAAGTAATAATGAAGCACCCTAAGAACATCCAGAGTGCGTAGTAGTGCCTCCCCTTGGTTCGAGTATTCTGGATCGTAGACTGGAAGGTGGATGTCCTGATTCCAATTAAACTCTGACACCACCTTGGGAAGAAACTGAGGATTAGTCCTCAAGGACACTTGTGGAAAACCAGATAAGGCTCCTTACACATCAGAAATCCTTTGAGCAGAAATAATGGCAACTAAAAATAACCCTTTCCACAACAAAAAGCACAGCTCACAACTTGCGGCAGGCAAAAATGAAAATTACGTACCTAATGTAATTCTTGATCTTCTCTTGTATCTTCACCATTCATTACTGTTGGGTGACAGCTGGAGGCATGCACCAGGCATGGAAGTTTTTTTTTTTTGGGAGGAGTCTGCGCCAATGGCGCCGCCCCTGGAGTGACGCCTGCGTGCGCGAGCGCGCCGTTAGCGCCCGCGAGACTCCTCCTCCATCCCAGTTCTGTTGGCTGGAGAGGCAAAAAGGGTTAGAAGAAGAGTGAGGCAAGAGAGCCGAGGGATAGAAAAAGGAAAGGATATAAACTGAAAAAGGAGTAAGCCGATAGAGGATAGAAGGAAAGAAGAACTGCCTACCATAAGGGACCGAAGGGCCTCACTTCTGGGGCGGCTCTAAGGGAGGAACAGATAGGGAGAAGAAAGAAGAAGGGTCAAAAGAGAGACGAATAGGAGGGGAGTCTAGAGGGGGGAAGACTGCCGTTGGCAATTAGTTAAGGGTTATAAGCTCGGAACCACAAACAAGGGAGCAAGGATCCCATTTTGGAATTGAAAGAGAAGGTCAACTGAACTTCTCGCTCAGAATGGACACCAAAGGCAGGTTCCCCTAACCTCCCACCAACCCAGCTTTTCCCAGACTCCAACCGGGAGCTCGTTAATCATTAACAAGGAAAAACTCTGTTCCAAATGAGAGCTGCCAGCTAGGAGGGAGGGAGCCCACCAGCATTTTGTTAAGTGATAACACAGTATCATGTGAAAGTGTGTGTGTGTGGGGGGGTGCCTGCAGGGAGCACCTCTATACCAAAGAGAGAGAGCGGGAACTCAATCGGACTCCCTAGAGGCAAGGCAGGGAACACTCTAAGGAAACTGGAGTGCCGGACAGCACTACACCTGTAGAGGCTGACATAATAGGATTAAGACTTGCCAGAAGTGGTCTGGAAAAGAGAAGTTGAGCCCCGTAAGGGATCATCTCTTTAAACTGTGAATTGAGAAGAAATGGCTGGGGAGAACCAAGAGATGCCCATTAAGGGCAGTCAGAAAGAGTTCCCTCAGGACAGATAAATGATGCTCATTCCTCCTATTCTCAGAGGGAAAGATCTGTTCAGAGGATCGGAAAGAGAGCATGTAAAAAAAAAAAAATTTTTTTGGCTTAATGGCCCAGGGAAAAAAGGGAGGGGGAGACGCCGAAGAAGGAGGCCCTTGAGGGGATGGTGGGAGGGATTCAGTAATGAATGGTGAAGATACAAGAGAAGATCAAGAATTATGGTAGATACGTCATTTTCATATCTTCCCTTGTCAATCTTCACCATTCATTACTGTTGGATGAATGATAGCCCTCCCCTAGAAAAGGGGGAGGAGAGAGAAAACCCTGAGGAACAGACCCTCAGTCTCCTACTAGTGACAAGTAGATAGGGGGAGACCCTGACCAATAGACAAGAGTCTAAGGTGGGTGAGGAGGAGAAGACGCCCCCAAGGGGCTGTGGGAAGGGGGTTGCCCCTGAAGACGTCTCCTCACCCTATGGGAAAATAGGTGGGTCCCCCGGAAGGCACAGCCAGTCACCCTACGTCGGGCCATGGGTGACAGTCAGGAGAGACGAAGCCATGCCGTCCGCCTGATGCAGATCGCTGTCCCTACTAGCCTGGATGCCACCTCGTTGGCGTCATAGGATGCCCTCGCTTGGTGCCTTGCAAGCTCCAGATCCTGTGCAGAGAGAGCAATGGCTTGTCTAGACTGCTCTGAGTCAGGTAGCAAAGCTAAGACCTGAGCCAGCATCGACCACAGATGCCTGTTTTAAGCAGCGTGGTGAGCCTGATGGGAAGAAATGCACAGTAATGCACAACCAGAAGAGAAAACTCTTCATCCCCACCAGTCGAACTCAGCAGAATCAGAGTCCGGAGGCCTGTCGTGCACTGGGTGGCAAAGCAAAGAAGGAGAATCTAGGGACGTCAAACCCAAACGTGGGTGAGGTAGAGAACCTAGAGACTCATGGGGGGCACAATACAGTCTCCTGGGGCTGGAGAAGGAGTGGCTGGAGACTGCCAGGTGCGGATAGACGCTTCCTGAAGGAAATCGGCCTGGAAGGCACCACCAAATGGCGGGCGCTAAATTCACTGAGGAAAGCATGCGTCTGCCACTCGGTATTGTCTCTACGAACGTAGGGAATACGAAGCTCCGAGACCATCCTCGAAAGGAAACGCTGATAGTCAGTGAAGTCAGCGTCAGAGGAAAGGTGGACAGGAAGTTCCTCTTCCTCAGTTGAGGAAGACGAGGAGGAAGTGGAGCTCAAATGCCCAGAAGACTCCTGCGGCGGGGGGGACAGGCAAAACCTGTTCATCCATGGCCCTAACATAGGACGGGAAGGCCGCCGCAGTAGCTCTGAACGTCTCCCAAGTTAATGGCCCAGTGGGCCCCACATGGCCTGGGAGAGATGGGGGTGGTTGCAGAGGGATGGGCGAGGGGCACCTAAAAGCACGTGCCTGGCCTCTGCCAGAGGTCTGGTATCCAGGCAGCGATGCCGCCAAAACTGAGGATCCTGTGATCATGCCGGGTTGCATAGAAGAGAGGTAAGGAGGCAACTCCAGAAAGAGCCCTGAAGGGGAATCTCCCCTGTGGCGCACCTGGGATTGCATGAGTCCAGAAGGGCAACCCTCAGAACCGCCACTAGAAGGCGCTTTAGAGACCTTCAGAGAGAGGTGAGGATCAGCGCTATGACTCCTCCCTGCACCCCGCAGGGCGGTGGGGGCTCGTCGCTGCTCTCGACCCCTACCCCTCAACCCTTCGGACTCCAAAGCAGCCCTCTTCCTCGAAACCAGCGGTGGAGGTCCCTGCTGAGCAAGGCCCCAAAGGGCACCTACTGAAGCAGGGTCTTCCTCCCTCTACTGAAGGACCCGAGCAGCACCGGAAACGGCAGCTGCCTGGGACCTACCAGAAGAGGAAATCCCTTCTTGAACTCCCGAGCGGTCCACCACAGATGACTCCAGGCCACCCCTAGCCGTGGAGCCATCCGGGCTGACCAGCTCCGGGAGTCAGGAGAGGATACTGGACCGTCTAGCCCTACGGCCACACAGAAGGTTCAGAGCCAGAGAACTCTAGCTGCTGGTCTGTGTCCTCCACCTGAGTCGTACCCCTCGAGGAGGGGGTTGACAAGGGAAGACTGCAAACCAACTGCAGCAGGAACCTGCCCCGAGGTGGCACCAGGCCTGGTACTGCCATAGGCCACGACGAGCAACACGTCCGCCGAGTCATCCATCCCCTTGGCAGTGCCCGGTACCCAGGCCGCACTGCGAATGGTGCCACCCAAGTACCCGACACCCACCACGGCGCCAAGATCTGGCGCGGCACCGCGAATGGCGCGCACGTGTCCCCGGCACCGAGAATGGCACTGAGGCCCAGAGCGGCACTGCCGATGGTGCCACCCGAGTCCCCGGCACCACGTACGGCGCCGAGGCCCAGCAAGGCACCGCCTGAGTCCCCGGCACCGTGTACGATGCCGGGGCCCAGCAGCACCACCGACGGCGCCGCTCGATTCCCTGGCACTGCGTACGGCATCGAGGCCCAAGGCGGCACCGCCGCCCGAACCCATGGCGCGCGTGACCCAGAGCGCACCGCCAACGGCGCCACCAGAAGTCCCGCGCACCGCGAACGATGCTGAGGCCCAGAACGGCGCCGCCCTACAGCCCGGCCGAGTCACGGCACCGCGAAACGAAGCGGTTACGGCGAGGAAAGGCGGTAACGAGGCCCACCAACCACGGCCCATAGCCAGGGAGACTCTGACACCGAGAGCCTCCACCTCTGAGGAGGTGACTGCCGGATAGACGTCAACAGCGCGACCCAGTTAGGATCACGCCGTTCCTCCGGCGCCGAAGAAGAAACCTCCTCCTCGGCAAGGCTGGAAGTGGAGGTGGTTTCCTCCTCGCCAGGCCGTATAGACCCGGGAGGGGACCTGGAGGAATGGTCGAGAGATCTGGCCTGGGAAGTCCTAGGACGACGTCGTCCTCCGAAAGTCGGCAGAGCTCGCCCGACTCGCAACGCGCGGACTTCTAAAACACGGCGGTCCATGGAGAAGCAGGTGTCACAATGGTCCATATCATGGTAGGGTCCCAGGCACCGGAAACAAACATCATGACGGTCCGTGACGGAAAACTGCCAGCCACAAGGGCACCGACGCATAGGGGCATGGCCCGCCTTAGACTTACTCTTTGCCTGCGAACCAGACACGATGCTAAATAATCAAGCAAAAACACAGAAAAGGCTCAGTGTCGTCGAAAGAAAAGTAATAATGGAAAGATCTCACCAGTCGACGACGTCGAGAAAATACCAGGAAGAAGGAGCGTCGAAATAAATTTCGAAACGGCCGATGACACAATAAACTATCGAAACTCGCGCAGCAGGTGCAGCCTTGACGGCGGGAGAAACAGAACTGGGATAGAGGAGGTCTCGAGAGCCTAACGGCCGTCCCTCGTGCTCTACACAGGCGTCACTCGAAGTGGCGCAGTCTCCTCAAAAAATAAAAAAAAACCTCCCGTGGCGGGTGCCGCCTCGGCTGTCACCCAACAGTAATGAATGGTGAAGACTGACAAGGGAAGATCAGGTTACTCACCTGTAACAGTAGATCTTACTTCGAGAGGGCTCTTGCAGTAGGTAATTACAAATAGGACTGAAGTCGGCAGGCATCAGGACCCCACGGAAAAATTTCTAGTTAGTCTCTGGCGGGGGACCGCCCCCATGTGAGGTGACCGACGTCAGTATAAAGGGGAGGACCCCACGCCCGCCTTCCAGTTCTTCGCAGTCGATCGTCGGTAGTTCTACCGTCTATTTTACAACTTTTTTCAAGATTTTTGTCAGCCTTACCTACAGCTGCTGTGTGTATGGATCCCGACTCCTCGACACAAAAACAAGTGCGATTCTTTGCCTCCAGCTCCTGCACAAGGATGGACAATCCCAATGCCTTTTTTGTCTAAGCCCCGATCATGCTGTTGAGAAGTGCCAGATCTGCCAGCAGTTTAACGCGGCCACCCGAAAGCAGAGGCAACAGTCCCTGGAGGCCCACGTTCTTAAACTCAAAATGATCTCCATGGAAAAGGAGATGAAAAAACTCCAGTGGGCTTCGACTTCCCCAGAGAGCCACCACAAGAAGAAGGACCGGGACTCCTCATCGGTCGCTGCGGCTGGGGTCGCGGTGCTGCAGGTATCGCCTCCTCCGGAGAGCAGTTCGTGGCAGCTGTCTTGGAGGCTTCTAACTCAGCATCAACCCCTCGGCGGGCTTGCACTCGGGCCCTCGGGAGCCTCCGGTTAAGGAGGCAGCCGCTCCCAGTAAGACCGGCATGCGGCCTTCTAGTTGAGCAGCCCGATAAGTTGGATGTCGGCTCCTCCGACACCCGACCGAGCAAAGGCCATTAAGGCGCCCGACCCTCCGAGGGGTAGCGCCACGGCCTCCAAAGCGCCCATAAGGCCGCCCGCTGGCTCGCCGAAGTCCGTCTGGATCATCCAACATCCGCTCGGCGTTAGAAGCGGCCGCCCGGTTCGCCAGGACCTCTCCGTTGTCCTGAAGCTAGCCGCAGCGCTTGTTGCATTCCGAATTCAGCGTCTCCTTTGCTGGACCCGGGGCGGTAACCCTTCTTCCCAGGCGACACGGAGGAGGTGGGTACGCTGCTGTGGGTATCTCCCTCCCGCTGGGTGGATGACCCCAGCGCCCAGATCCTCGGGGCGCTGGTGCTGAAGCCGACCTATCCGATGCCTGACATCATCTAATTGCCAGCCGCCGCCCCTACGTTGGGCCTGCTGCTCGGCGGGCCTCCTGTTCCGGGTCGGTTCGTTCAGCCGTTTCTAGGGCCCTCTGCTCCTCCATGTACAGAACCCCCTTTCAGGCTCAGCGTCATCCCTTTCGCAGATGTTCTCGGCAAAAGATGAAACCTCAGGGAAAGCGGGCCAACAAACGCCGGGCCACTCTGGCTGGCAAGCCCCCCGAAATAGCATCAGAGGTTTCAGCCGCAATGCTGCCCCACACCTCCTGACTCCTTTCCTTTCCCACAGCCTCTGGGCTTTAGAGGAACTGGTAGGAGGGACAGTCTCCTTCCATCTACCGGGTTGGGAGAGGACCACTTCAGACACTTGGGTGCTCCAGCTGATCGCAGAAGGACACTCAGAGTTTCTTCAGAACCCCCCCTGGTCGTCTTACTCCCCAGAACACCTTCTTCTGGTCCTGGAAGAAATATCCTCTCTTCTTTGGAAGGAGGCGAAAGAGCCCGTCCCAACCCATCTTCGGGGGACGGGTTACTACTCCGATTTCTTCCTGGTCCCGAAGAAGTCAGGAGATGTGAGGCCAATTCTCGACCTCAGCTCCCTGAACTTGTTTGTGGAGTACAAAAGGTTCAGGATGCTCTCCCTGCAGAGTCTTCTGTCCCTTCTTCGGCCAGGACAGTGGCTGTGCGCTCTGGACATGCAGGATGCTCACCTGCATATCCCTATTCACCCTTCCCACCGCAAATACCTGTGTTTTTCGTTCCAGGGGGACCACTACCAGTTCAAGGCCCTCCCATTTGGTCTTTCCTCGGCACCCTGAGTGCTCATCAAAGGCCTTTCGGTGGTAGCGGCCTACCTGCGTACCCAAGGGGCTCAGGTTTTCCCGTACCAGGATGACTGGCTCCTGGCAGCCTTGTCCAAGGAGGAGCTCCTGCGCTTCCTTTCCCTTACCGTGCAGGTTTTCACCAGCCTGGGTAATACTGTCAACCAGGCCAAGTCCCAATTGATCCCGTCCCAGAGACTCCTGTTTAATCGAGGCGATCCTGGACACGACCTCCGGCATGGCATTCCTGCCACTGGACAGGGCGGCCACACTCCAGGCCCAGGTCAGCCTGTTGTCCAGCTGCAGGTGGGTCAGCACCAGGTCAGTCCTTCGCCTCCTCAGGCTCATGGCAGCTGCTATTCAGACAGTCCCTTGTGCTCGGCTCCACATGAGAATCGCTCAGTGGACGCTTCAGTCTCGGTGGGATCAGCTGATGGATGACCTAGATCATCTAGTTCTGGTCTCCAATCCCATGGCTTGGGACTTGCGATGGTGGATGGTTCAGGAGAACCTTTGCCAGGGGTTCCCTTTCTGCCTTGCTCCCCCCTCCCAGACGCTGACTACAGATGCCTCAGGCGAGGGTTGAGGAGCTCATCTGGGGTCTCACAGGATCCAGGGCTCCTGGTCCAGACTCGAAAAAAAAAAATCCACATCAATGTGCTCGAGCTTCGGGCCGTGCTGTACGTGCTTCAGTCGCTGCATCTGTATCTGTTTCCGGGGCATCTGACTGTCCAGACGGACAACATGTGTGTGGTCTAGTACGTCAAACAGGAAGGAACTCGTTCCTACCCTCTCTGCAGGGAGGCGATGAGAGTTTGGGATTGGGCGGAGCTGCACAACCTTCACCTCACGGCAATTCACATCCTGGGGGTCGAGAACACGTTGGCAGATCACCTCAGTCGGTCGTCTGCTCACACTCACAAGTGGGAAATCGATCAGGAGGTAGCAGATGATATCTTCCTACATTGGGGAACACTGCAGATAGAAATGTTCGCGTCTCCTCACAACACAAAACTTCCCGACTTCTGCTCGTTCGCTCCAGGGCGTGGCATTTTTTGGAGACACACTCTGTCTCTAGACTGGAAGGGCAGATTCGTCTATGCCTTTCCCCCGATCCCCTTGATTTCGAAGGTCTTACAGATGCGAGCTCCTTCTGAGCTGTTTGATCCTAATCGCTCCTTTCTGGCACAGACAAGTCTGGTTCTCTCTTCTGCAACAGCATTCAGAGGAACCTCCGTTTCCTCTTCCTCTGTCGCATCTTTTGCTGACCCAGGATCATGGGACCCTAGTCCATCCAGGCCTCAAGTCCCTTCAGTTGCACGCGTGGCTCCTGCAGACGTAGCTCAAGCCCGATTCGGTGTTCCCCTCTGGTGGAGGCCAGAAAGCCCTCCACTAGATCTACCTATGCCATGAAATGGAAACTGTTGTCTATTTGGCCGCTTCCAAAGATTTCAAGTCGAGTCTTTCTCGTGCTCTGTTGGGCAGCTTCAGGATTACTTGTGACACCTCTTTGATCTGGGTCTCAGTCATTTCTCTCTGAAGGTTCACATGGCGGCCATCTCAGCTTACCATGTTCCTTTTGGGGACAGGACTTTTGCGCAGCTGGAAGTCTCCAAGACTTTTCTTAGAGGGGTCCTCCACTTGAGACCCCCAATTCGGGTTCCTGCCCCTCCTTGGGATTTGAATTTTATCCTTGAGAAGCTTACTCTGCCTCCTTTCAAGCAGGCAGCCTCAGCAGACCTAAAGTTCCTTTCATGGAAGACTCTTCCTGGTGGCCATTACTTCTGCTCAAAGGATTTCTGAGCTCCAGGCCCTCACGTGCAAAATCCCGTATTTAATTTTTCACAAGGAACGTGTGGCTCTGCGTACCAACCCTAAGTTTCTCCCCAAGGTGGTAGCAGAATCTATGCTGAATCAATCCGTGGAGCTGCCTGCTTTCTTTACACAGCACTCCAATCAAGGGAAGTACCTCTTGCATACTTTGGATGTTCACCGAATTCTGAGATGCTACACCACCAGGATGAAGGATCTCAGAAAGACTGATCAACTGTTTATAAGCAATGCCTACCTAAATGGTTGGCTCACTGCATCACTTTCTGTTACGACAAGTACAAGACCCTGCAGAGTCAAGTCAGAGGCCACTCCACCCGGGGGATGTAGGTGACTCTGCTGCTTGTTTCAAGACTGTGTCAGTGGCAGACATCTGTGCAGCCGCAACTTGGACTTCTGTCCATACCGTTACGAAACATTACAGTTTGGACATTGCCTCTTGCCGTAGAGCGGGCTTCGAGTTGGCTGTTCTGCAAGGTCTTCTTTCCTAAGACCTTCACAGCCAGAGGGTCTACTTTTGGCTAGTTTCCTCCTACCATTTGCTGCTTCTTGCTCCAGACTGCTTGGGACTCCATCCTAGTTGTAATTACCTACTGCAAGAGCTCTCTCGAAATAAGATAGTACAGTTACGTAAGAACTTATCGTAACAGTAGATCTTCGAGAAAGGCTCTTGCAGTAGGTAATACCATCCCGCCCTCCATCCCCCTAAGCTTTTTCAGCTCCTTTTCCAGTGAGGGAAATATCTGCTTCTCTCTCATCTCGCCTGTTTGGCCTTTGGCAGGAAAGAACTGGAAGGTGTGCATGGGGGACCGCCCCTTTATACTGACGTCGGTCACCTGACGTGGGGTTGGTTCCCTGCCAGACTGTTAGCTAGAATTCTTTCCGTGGAGTCCTGACGCCTGCCAGCTTCAGTCCTATTTGTAATTACCTACTGCAAGAGCCTCTCTCTATGATCTACTGTTACGGTAAGTTCTTACGTAACTGTACTTTCTAGGAGTGGTATATGATGTTCATCCACACTTCTTGCAGTTGCCTTTCTCTTTAAGACTTGCTGGCAACTTCTTCAAGCTGGCGCCTCCCACCCACCTGGGTGGTAACTCCCTCGGCCCCTCCCCATGATGCCAGATCTTGCCCGCTGGAAGCAGTGATGTACGCCAAAGCCAGGGGAGGTCGGGTGGGTCCATGTGGATGATCATCATATACCACTCCTAGAAAGTACAGTTACGTAAGAACTTACCATAACAGTAGATCTTCGAGAGAGGCTCTTGCGGTAGGTATTCATAGATAGGACTAAGCCGCCAGGTGTCAGGACCCCAGGGACAACTTCTAGCTAGCAGTCTCTGGTGGAGGACCGCCCCCACATCAGGTGACCGGCATAAGATGACGTCGGTATAAAGGGGCGGTCCCCCATGCTCGCCTTCCAGTTCTTTCCTGCCAAAGGCCAAAAGAGGCAAGACGAGAGAGAAGAGGATATGCCCCCCATGAAAAGGAAGAAAAGAAACTTGGGGGGACAGAGGGCAGGAAGGTAATACCTACTGCAAGAGCCTCTCTTGAAGACCTACTGTTATAGTAAGTGCTTACGTAACTGTACTTCCTTACTTCGAGATGGCTCTTGCAGTAGGTATTCACAGACAGGACTGAGTCCCAAGCAGTCTGGAACAAAGAGAAAACTGGGAAGAGGACTGTCATCCACAATATAACCCTCCGAGAGACCATGCAGAACAGTCAACCCTAAGCCTGCTCTATGGCGTGAGGCAATGTCCAAACTGTCGAGTTTAGTAAAGGCATGGACCGAAGTCCAGGTTGCGGCTGCACAGATGTCTACCGCGGACACATTCCTGAAACAAGTAGCAGAGGCAGCTACCTCCCTAGTAGAGTGACCTCTGACCTGATCCGGAAGGGTCTTGTACTTGTTATAACAGAAAGTGATACAACTGGCCAACCATTTACATAGAAACATAGAGGATGACGGCAGATAAGGACCGCAAGGCCCATCCAGTCTGCCCATTTCTTTTTCTAGCTTTTAAATGTGCCATCGGCCTTTGCTCTGTCAGTGGCCTATCTATTTATACGCATCTGTAGTGCTCCCTTATGCCTATCCCATGCCTATTTGAAGCCCTGTACTGTATTCACAGCCACCACTTCCTGAGGTAGGCCAATCCATGCATCCACCACCCTTTCTGTGAAAAAGAATTTCCTCACATTCCCCCTTAAATCAGCCTCCCTCTAATCTCATGCTGTGTCCTTTTCTCCTGCTAGTTTTCTTATATTTAAACATGTTAGTCTCTTTCACCTTGTTAATGCCCTTAAGGTGTTTGTCTCGATCATATCACCTCTCTCCCTCCTTTGCTCAAGGGTATACATATTGAGCTCCGTTAATCTGTCCTCATATGTCTTCTGATGCAGTATCTGCACCATTTTGGTTGTCCTTCTCTGGACTGCCTCAGTTTGGTTAATGTCCTTGTGAAGGTGTGGCCTCCAGTACTGCACTCAGTACTCCAGATGGGGCCTAACCAGTGTCTTGTAAGAAAAAATTACTCACCTTAGTAATGTTGTTTCTTCTAATGGAGTCTTGCTATATTATAGACATTAGCAGTTTGTTCCAGCTCTAGAACTGCCCCGGAGTGAAATGGTTAAAACCATTCCAAAATAGAATTTTGGCACGAGCAGCTCTATCTGTGTCATTTCAAACTTGAACTGTCAGATCTTTACGAGCCAAACTCACCAAGGTCTGTGTGGAAGCTGTAACCTACACTAGCCAAATGGCTACCTAAATAATAACAACCATTGATGGTCCCAACACCCAAGACTCAAGTCAGGGGACCAGAAATACTAACACCATTCTAATAATATGAAAATGGAACATAAGTATAATAAAACACACACATGCACATACACACCCCAAAGTCCCAAAGGGACAAAATGCTAACAGGACATAAGTAGTGCCCACACTAAGTTGCCCGCACCCCACCAAGTAGAGCTTCTGAGAGGGGCAGGTTGGGGAGGTCTATAATATAGCAAGACTCCATTAGAAGAAACAACATTACTAAGGTGAGTAATTTTTTCTTCAAACAACATGAAGTCTTGCTATATTATAGACATTAGCAGAATACACAGCAGTACCTCCATGGAGGAGGGCAGAACCTACTTAGGAATAGGCTCTGAAGAACAGCTGTGCCAAACCGAGCATCTCTCCTGGCCTGGACATCCAGGGAGTAATGCTTGGTAAAAGTGTGTACCGCTTTCCAAGTAGCAGCCTGGCAAATCTCTAATAAAGGATATCTCTGGCAGCAGCTAGAGCGCAGCTGTACCCTGGTAGAATGAGCCCTCAAACCCGGGGGTCTCTGCCCACTTTCTGATAACAAATTGGATACAGAGACAATCCACCTGGCTATTGATCTCTTAGTGGCAGGTTTGCCTTTCCCAACTTCACCATAGGTAAGGAAAAGTTGGAGGGATTCGAACCTGTGACCTTTGGTACGCTCTATATAATAACTAAGAGCTCTCTTAACATCCAGGCTGTGCAACCTCCTCTCACCCGAAGAGGAGTGATCAGTGAAAAATACTGGAAGGGAGATAGATTGATTAAGATGGAAATCTGAAACCACCTTAGGCAAAAACTTCCTATTAGTCCTAAGGACTACCTTATCCCTGTGGAAAGAAATAAAGTCAGTCTCCACTGACAAGGCTTGCAATTCACTTATGCGTCTGGCAGAAGTGATAGCCACCAAAAACAGTTTTCCAAGTTAGGTACTTAAGCTCTGCAGAAGACAGAGGTTCAAAGGGGTTGCATTAACTGGGCAATGCAAACATTAAGGTCCCAAGCAGGGGCGGTTCCCGAAAAGGAGATTAGTATGGAGTAATCCCTTAAAAACTTGGAAAACACAGGATGAGAGGAAAGAGGGATGACTTTCCTGCTGACACAAAAGCAGACACAGCTGCCAAATGAACTCTCAGGGTAGCTGGTCTGAGACCCAAGGAATTAAGATGTACCATGTAATCTAACAAAAGGGCAATTCAGCAGATTCTGGGAAATATTTTTCCAGCACACCAAATGGAAAACCTTTTCCATTTAGAACTATAAGTAGCCCTAGTGGAAGGCTTTCTGGAAGCCTTTAGGATCTGAAGAACACCCTGACAGAGGTGTAAATCAGCAAACTAACTCCTCAAGAGCCAGGCCTTGAGGTTGAGGATTGAGGTCCGGATACAAACCCTTCCCTGGGCACAAGTCAACAGATTGTGATTCCTGGGGAGGCACAGGGGAAGATGGACTGTCAGAGACAGAAGGAGTGGGTACCAGGGCTGCCTGGCCCAATCCGGGGCAATCAGAATCACCCTGCAAGGCTGAGATCTGATTTTGACTAGTACTTTGAATAGGAGAGGAAAGGGGAAGCATGGGAACTTCCTCCCAATCCAGAAGAAGGGCATCCAGGGTACTGAGCCCAGCACTGGAGGCCTGCAACAGAACAGAGGAAGTCTGTGATTGTCTGGGGCTGCAAAAGATCTATCTGAGGGATGCCCCACCTGGCAAAAACTATCCCCAGCACTTGAGGATCCAGGGACCATTCGTGATGGCCCTGGGAAATCCTACTGAGGGCATCCGCTAGGACATTGTCCTTCCCTGGAAGATGAACTGCTATGAGGAAGTGTTCAGGGAATAGGCCAGAGACCACAACTTCATTGCCTCGGTGCACAAGGCCGAAGACCGAGTGCCCCCCTGTTTGTTGATGTACCACATTGTTGTGGTGTTGTCTGTTCTGACTTGTATCACCTTGTCGTGGACAGATGCAGAAAAAGCTTGAAGAGCTAAAAAGACAGCTCTGAGTTCCAGCAAATTGATGTGGAGCAGAGATTCCTGGGGGACCAAACTCCTGAGTGGAAAGGTCGCCCATGTGGGCTCCCAACCCAGAAGGAAGCATCTGTAGTGAGAGTCAAGTCATGAGAGAGGGAAATGGGGACCCCGCTCTTAAATTGCTCTGATCCTGCCACCACTGGAGAGCTAGGATCAAGGTTCGAGTCACTGGGACCAACTTGGAAAGGGGTCTCTTCTCTGAGACAAAAGGTTCTCAAGTGAAACTGAATGTCTCTCATCTGAAATCTGGCTCCCTGCACAACAGCTGTGGATGCAGCCATGTGCCCCAGGAGCTGCAGAAAGTGTCTTGCTGGTGAGAGACCTGCAGAGTGAAGGAAGAGGCCAGAGCCACTAAATTCCTTACCCTTTCTGGGGAAGAAAGGCTCTGGCTAGCTTTGTGTCAATTCTGCCCCTATAAAGGTGAGTACCTGGACTGGTTCCAGAACAGACTTTGGTAGTTTAGCAGAAAACCCAGGGAGGTGAGAGCTGCTGGGTGACCTGCAGGTGAGATTTTACCTGTTCTGGGGACTGGCCTACAATGAGCCAGTCGTCTAGACAGGAAAAACAGCAATCTTCTGCCTCCTTAAGTGGGCCACTGCCACTGCTAGACACTTTGTGAATACCCTTGGAGCAGAGGTAAGGCAGAAGGGCATTGCTCTGAACTGGTAATGACCTGAGGGCAGTTGAATCTGAGGTACTTTCGATGGGATCTTCTGATTAGGACATGGAAATAGGCATCCTTGAGGTCCAGGAGGCTAGCCAGTCCCTGGCCTTAGGGAAAGGTAAAATCATTGCCAGAGTTACCATTTTGAACTTTGGTTTCAAAGATGCTTGTTCAGATATCTGAGATCTAAAATGGGCCGCCATTCTCCTGTCTTTTTGGGGTAAGGAAGTATCTGGAATACAGACCCCTGCCCTGATGCAGGAGGAACCCTTCTACTGCTCTGAGAGCTAACAGGGATGAGACCTCTGTTTCCAGGCGAGAGGTCTCTGAAGCACTTGCAGGTAGAAAAGTCTGCTTCTCAACATGGGAAACTTTTGAAGCTGAGAACCAGACCCTGGCTTACTACTTCCAGAACCCACTTGTCTGAGGTTAAAGAAGCCCAATTCTGACTGAAGTAAGCCAGCCTGCCCCCCACTGGTACAGGAGAATCGGCCCTGGGCACCCCATCAGGGTGCCTGTTTATGAGGAGCTTTAGGCTGGGGGTGGGAGCAGGTCTGCCACCCTCGTCTGCCCTGCCTCTGAAGAAGCCCCTCTGAGCAAAGGCAGAGGCCTGAGTCTGGTAGAAGGCCTGTGAAAGGCCTACCCCTACCCCTGGGGCATGCCTTTGAGGAGTGGCTTGCGCCCTTAGCCTGGGCAGTCTTGTAAGTAGTCCTATATTCATCCATCTTCTTCATGTAATTCTCTGTCTGCTCTCCAAACAGAGAATTTCCCCACAGGAAAATCCATAGCCTTAGTCTGGGTATCCTGTGACAAACTAGTACACCTGAGCCAGGCCAACCTCAGAAAAGCTACAGATGTGGCCATGACCCTAGAGGAAACATCATTAACATCCACAGCAGCATGAAACTGAACCTTAGAGGCTTCAATGCCATCAGCAGCCACCTGTTCTAGTTCACTAGCCAGCTGGCCATGGGCCTGCTTGGCCAATGTGTATAACAGTATCCCATCTAGATTTCTGATACCTAGCTACATAAGCCATATAATTTGCTTGCCTGAGTCCCAGAGAGGCTGCCATACACTGTTTTTTGCCATGGCATCAATCTTCCTGGAATCCTTGTCAGGAGGATGTGAAGCCAAGGAATATTAGCTTTATCACAGGCAGCAGCCTGAACTACTCCAACATGACTGCATTGCTGAGAAAGAATTCTGTATCAGGGCCTGACAATGTATACCTTCTGTCCATCTTTTCATCTACAGGAGGCACAGAATTAGGAGCTTTTAAAATTTTAATTGTTTGTTTCTAAAGACTTATGTAAAGGAATAGACAATCTCCTAGACTCTGGAATATCCATCATTTCTACAAAATCAGGCTCCTCTTGCTCATCCACAGCCTCTTCTAAGGGAAGCTGGAGGGTTTCAGCAACTTTTTATAAAACATAAAATGAGATGGGGACTCAGACAGCATAAGGGAGATTCCAAAGGTCTGTCTGGGAGATGTCCGTTCAATGGCACACCCAGACCTTCCCAGCCACATTCATACTGTTCATAATCCTCCTCCCCTCCTCTGGTTCATAAAATTCCTCAATATCATAATCCTGAACCACTGGGACGGACGAACCGACCTTTTACCAGATAGTGGTGGTTCGGACGGACCCTGAACAATGACTGGACAATTTGTAGCTTTTCTATCTCTGCAGCAGTTGGAGAAGAATTTTGGACTCCAGACCTGCTGATTTTCTTGTTTTCTTTACTGGAATTGGTTCCTCAGAACCAGCTTTTCTTTCTTGAGGAAGTCTGGCCTGGTCGAAGGCACTCCCTCTGGTCCGGTTGGCACCGAACCAGGCTGGCCATCGGGTCAAGCGGACTTTTGGCCTCTGTTCCCTGAGCCTGCCCAACCTTTTTCCAGGGTGGCTGCAGGGAAATTCTTACATACCTGACAGTCTGACTGGAAGTGGTCAAACCCCAGACAATAAACACATGTGGTGTGTGGGTCAGCCTTGGCAAAGACTTCCCACCATCACAGTGTTCAAACCCAGTGGGCCCGGTTTTTCTTTTGGGTTTCTCAGACATAATGCCAGCCTAACCAAAAACTTGCCCTTTTAACGGCAGTGCCAGGCAAGACACCCTTATCGGTTCCTAACCGTGTCACGGGTATTGGAAAAAAACGTAATAAATCCGTTTTTTTTAGAACCGATAAGAACCGGGAACCGCACTCTAAAATAGTAACTTTTAGTTTTAAATGAGTTTTAAACCCACTGATCGGTTCAAAACCGAACCGATAACTACAAGTTCCACAGACAAAACCTTCATTTACTTACGGTTACCACAGATAGAGCTTGAACCGAGCGGTTTTATGGTCAAAATAAAACTATTCTCGGTTAAATCCAACCGAGAAAATACTTTTTAAACCGAGAAATGAACCGAGCAGAAGGAAAAATCTCCGGAGCGACTGTTCACTGAGGCGGAGTAAAGAATCTGACAGTTCAAGTTTGAAATGAGACAGATAGAGCTGCTCTCGTGCCAAAATTCTATTCTGGAATGGTTTTAACCATTTCACTCCTGGGCAGTTCTAGAGCTGGAACAAACTGCTAATGTCTATAATATAGCAAGACTTCATGTTGTTTGAAGCAAAGAAAACTTACGGGGATGGAGGGCGGGAAGGCAATACCTACTGTAACAGCCTCTCTCCAAGACCTACTGTTACGGTCAGTTCTTACATAACTGTACTATCTTACTTCGAGAGGGCTCTTGCAGTAGGTATTCACATGTAGGACTGAGTCCCAAGCAATCTGGAATAAGGAAAAGCACACGGGAGAAGGAGTAATATCCATAGCTTGGAACTTCAGGGCTGAACGGGTCTCATGAAAGGAGACCTTGCAAGACAGCCAACCCGAAGCCTGCTCTACGGCGAGAGGCGATGTCCAAACTGTAGTGTTTTGTGAAGGCATGGACAGAGGAGAGACTCCAAAATGGGCTTTAGCTACGTCTGCAGGAGCCACGCATGGAGATGAAGGGATCTGAGACCTGGATGAACAAGGGTTCCCTGATCCTGGGTCAACAATTGTTGCGAAAGAGGAAGAGGAAGTAGAGGGTCTTTTGAAAACTGTTGTAGAAGAGAGAACCAAATTTGCCTGGGCAAGAAGGGAGCAATGAGAATCATTCATGCTCCCTCCAATCTGAGTTTGATCAGGACCCTCGAGACTAAAGGAATGGGATGGAAGGCATAAACGAATCTGTCCCTCCAGTCGAAAGACAGAGCGTCCCTCCAAAAAATGTCTCGCCCTGGAGCGAGCGAGCAGAAGGCAGGAAGTTTTGCAATTAGGGGAGAGGCGAAGAGGTCTAGCTGAGGAGTCCCCCATCGAAGAAAGATGTCGTTTACGACCTGTTGATCTAACTCCCATTCATGAGACCTCACTGAGGTCCGACTGAGTTCATCTGCCAGTGTGTTTTCCACTCCAGGAACATGAACTGCAGTCAAGTGAAGGTGATGCTGGGCTGCCGAATGCCAGACTCATTGCTTCCCTTCACAGAGGGTAGGAACATGTTCCTCCCTGCTTGTTGAGGTACCAGACTATGCACGTGTTGTCTGATTGTATGAGTAGATGACCAGGGAGGATAAAGGAGAGTAGAGCCTGAAGGGCATAAATGACTGCTCTTAGTTCGAGCACATTTATATGCACGTTTTGTTCGAACTTGGACCAGCCGCCCTGAGTCCTGCGAGACCCTAGATGGGCATCCCAGCCTTCTCCTGACGCATCTGTCGTCAACATCTGGGAGGGAAGATCCATGCAGAAGTGAACTCCCAGGCACATGTTCTCCTGAACCATCCACCATTGCAAGTCCCTGATCACGGGATCTGATAGTAGTACCTCTTGGTCCAGATTGTCCCAGGTCTGGTCCCGTTGCGACCGAAGCGTCCACTGAGAGATTCTCATATGGAGCCGAGCAAATGGGAGTGTCGGAATGGCAGCCGCCATTAGCCCGAGGAGGCGGAGGTCTGACCTGGCTCCAACCCTCCTGCGGCCAGACAGAAGACGAGCCTAATTCTGAAGGGTGTTTACCCTGTCCAGAGGCCAGAAGACTTTGCCGGTGGTGGTGTCCAGAATCATCCCTATAAATCGGAGGCGTTGGCAAGTGACCAAGTGGGACTTGGCCTAGTTGATGGTGATACCCAGGCTGGTAAAAACCTGCAGGGTAAAGGAAAGGGAGTACAGGAGTTCCTCCTAGGCAGAGGCATAGGGAGCCAATCGTCCAGGTACCTGCACTGTCTTGTGTCATAGGTGGCCACTACCACCGACAGCCATTTGGTAAACACTTGGGGGGCCGAGGAAAGACCAAATGGAAGTGCCTTGAATTGGTAGTGGTCCCCCTGAAAACACAACTGGAGGAATCTGCTGTGGGAAGGGCATATGGGGATATGCGGGTAGGCATTCTGCAAGTCCAGAACGCATAGCCACTGTCCCAGCCGAAGCAGTGGTAGAAGGCTCTGCAAAGAGAGCATTCTGAAGCGTTTGTAGTCCACAAACATATTCAGGGAGCCGAGGTCTAGGATGGGCCTCAGATCTCCCGTTTTCTTTGGAACTAGGAAGAAATGGGAATAGTAACCTGTCCCCCAAAGATGAGCTGGGACTGGCTCTATTGCCGCCTTCGACAGAAGGGAGATGACTTCCTCTAGGATCAGAGGAAGATGTTGCGGGGAGTAGGATGACTGGGGGAAGTGGTCTTCGAGGCGGTTTCTGCAGGAACTCTATTGAGTGTCCTGCTGATATCACCTGGAGTCTTGGCTGCTGGAGGGGCCCAATGTTTGTTGGCATGTTTGCCTTGCAGCTTTTGTCTTTGTTGGTTTTGGTGACGAAAAGAATGCTGCTGCTGCTGCCCTTGAGGAGGCCTGTACATAGTTTGGACAGATTTGAGTGCAATACCCTTCTGCAGTTCATTAATGATGTCCTTGACATCACCCCCTAACAGCACCGAACCTCTGAAGGGAGCATCCTGCAAAGCGGATTGTACTTCACGGACCAAACCTGATATGCGGAGCCAGGCATCACGCCGTAGGCCTATGGCGAAGGCCGAGCTCCTTCCAGCTGTGTCTACTCTGTGGAGTTCCCGGGGGCGCATATCCTCCCCATCTCAGGCACCGGAGGGCTCTCCTCTGGTGTTGGGCGGGGGGAAGGGAGGTAGTCTCCAGTCTCCGACGTAGGGGATCCAGTATCAGGTTTGGCGTCAGGAGACGACTCTCGACCTCCCGGATGAGCTGAGCCTTGGCCTCAGCCCACCAGGAAGCCAAGGTCTCCTTCAGAACCGCCAGCGGCTGAGTGGACGGTGGAGGAGGTGGGGGATGCGGGTATTGAGGGTACCTGTAAAAAGAGTATCCGTAACCGACAGCAGGTAGCCTGGCGTCTGGTACGGCGGCACCGGATATTGCAGTGTCGGGTGCTGCAGTGCTGGATACTTGGGGGAACGGGTAGTGCGGTACCAGGTATTGCGGTGTCTGATACCCAGGTGCCAGGGGCTCCGATGGAGCAGAGGGACCTGGCACAGGCCCTGCTGGCGGGCCAAATGGAGGAAGCGTTGGCCCTGCGGCCATCGGGCCCGGCGTGGGTATACCTTCGAACGGGTCTGACGGACCTGACGGAGGAATAGGTCTTCCGTCAGGTAAAGGGACGCCAAATGGCGTCGGGTCGGCCGGCATCAGGACTGGTGTCAGGGGGTCCGGCGCAGGAGGAGGGAGCCCTGACGGCAGTGTCTCGATGTCCTCCATGATGACCAGGGAAGAAGGTTAAAATCCCCGGGTGTCAGTCGAGGGGACATGGGGACCTCAGTGGGCAACGTGGTGAGATGTTGTGGAGAGCCTTAGGCGTCAGACTGATCGATAGGGTCTGATGCTGGTTTCTTGGCTGGGCGGTTGTTGGTGGAGCCCGCATCCGACTTATCTGTAGTGTCCAGGTGGACATCGGAAGAGCCGGCATCCAACTTATCACACTCCCTACCTGAGGAAGGTCACGAGAGACAGGAGGCCTTGTCGGAAGGGGTTTTGGCTGGGTGGTCACCAGAGGAAGTGAGCGGCTTAGCAGCCTTGTCCGAGCGTGTGTCGGTGGAGCTGACGTCTGACTTACCAGACCCGCTCTGACCAAAGGCCACGTGGGAGGAGCAGCCTTAACGGGAGCGGAGGCCTCCTTTGCCCCGGAGGCTCCCGAGGCTCGAGCGCGAGCCGGACGAGAGAGGCGACGCCTTCTTGGTAACCATCAAGACAGCCGTCGAGGAGCGATCCTCCAGAGGGGACGTTACCTTCAGAGCCGCGACTCCAGCCGAAGTCATGGCTGCTATGGAAGCCGATTCCTGCTCGCTCGCGGTGCTTCTCCTTGTCCCACTTTTTCTTATGACCTTTGGGGGAAGTAGACACCTGCCTAAGCTTTTTTAACTTTTTCCATGGAGACCATTTTCTTCTTAAGGATATGGGTTTCCAGGGACTTCTGCCTTCTCTTGCGGGTAGCGGAGTTGAACTTCTGGCAGTGCTGACACTTCTCCACAGGGTGGTCTGGGCCCAGACAGAAGAGGCACAAGGAGTGGCCGTCCTTAGTGTGGAAGCAGGGAACCACACGAGTTGTACTTGTTTTTATGCGATTCGGAGGGCATCGGGGATGACATACACAGCAATTGTTGGAAGAAAAGTAAAAAAAATAGAGAAAAAGGTAGAAAAAGTTCAAAAACTTGAAGACCAACGAATGACTGAGGAGCACTGTTCTACCGTGAGGAACTTTCACAAGCCGACGGCGGGGAAAGAACTGGAAGGCGGGCGTGGGGGACCGCCTCTTTATACCGATGTTGCATGGCGCCGGTCACCTGACGTGGGGGCAGTCCCCCGCCAAAGACTGCTAGCTAGAAATTTTTCTGTGGTGTCCTGATGCCTGGCAGCTTAGTCCTATATGTGAATACCTACTGCAAGAGCCCTCTCGAAGTAAGATCTGGAGGCCCTGCTGCCAATTGCTGGAGCAGGGGAACCAAATCTGCCATGGCCAAGAAGAAGAAATAAGGATCATGACCGCTCCTTCCACCTGAAACTTGAGAAGGATCCTCTGCAACAGAGGTAAGGTGTAGAGAAAAACCTCCCTGTCCAGCAGAGGGACAACGCATCTCACCAGAAAGCACCAGGCCCTGGATCGAGTGACCAAAAAAATTGGCAGTTTGGCGCCGAGTGGAGATGCAAAAAGGTCCAACTCTGGACGTCCCCACCAGTCGAACAATCTATCTGCGACTTCCTGAAGAAGCTTCCACTCTTGAGTCCTAGACCGAGACCAGCTTAGGCTATTGGCCAAGGTATTTTGAATGCCTCGAACATGGACGGCCGTCATTTCCAGACCGTGATCTATGGCCCAGTACCAGACTCTCATGGCCTCTCTGCAAAGGGGATATAAGTGGGTGCCCCTTGCTTGTTGATATACAAGACCACGGACATGTTGTCCTTCTGTACCAACAGGGGCCCCTGGAGGGAGATCCGGCTGAAAAGCTTGCAGGGCATAGAGAAATGCTCATCTCCAGGACACTGATGTGGAGCAATTGTTCCAGAGACCACCACATCCAATGAGTCAGCTTATCCGCCAGTTGGGCTACCCAGCCCTGGAGAGGCATCTGTAGTCAAAATCCGGTAGGGTGGGTCCCTGCGAAAGGGAACCCCCTTGGCAAGATTGGGCAGATTGAGCCACCATCTGAGCGTCCATCGAACTGCTCCAAAACAAGCATCTGCTGATCCAGGTAGTCTGATCTCTGGTCCCTTTGCACCCAAAGGGTCCACTGAGGTACCCTCATATGAAGACACGCCAGATATACTGTGGGCATGGCAGTCACCACATGGCCCAGAAGTCTGAGGCATGTCCTGCTGGAATCTGGCAAGATGTGGAGACTAGGTGGGCTAATGACTGTAGCCTCTCCACCCTACCCCCGTGGTAGGAAGGCTTTTCCCTGTTCTGCATACAGAATGGCTCCCATGTCCTGCAGTCTTTGGCTGAGCCATAGCACGGGTTTTGGAAGTTTCAGGGTGATAGCAAGAGTCCTGAAGAGGGTTAAGGTGTCCTCTAGAGAGGTGAGCAGCTGGTCCTGTGTGGAAGCCACCAGCAGCCAGTAATCTAGATAAGGAAAGATGTAGTGTTCACTCCTTCTCAGGGCCACAACCACCACCGTTAGGCACTTGGTAAAAACGTGAGGAGCCGAGGACAGCTTGAAGGGGAGGGCTCGGAAATGGTAATGGGCCTCCTGGAAGCAGAACCACAGAAAATGTCTGTAGGGCCAGAAGACCCGAACATGAAGATATGTGTCTTGCATTGCCAGAGAACAAAGCCAATCCTCCTGATTGAGGAGGGGAAGCAGGCTGGGAAGCATTACCATTCTGAACAGTCTGTACTCCACAAACTTGTTCAGCTGACTCGGGTCCAGAATTGGCCGTAGGTCCCCTGTTTTCTTGGGGACTAGGAAAATGTGTGAGTAATAGCACTTTCTCCTCTGTTCCAGAGGAATGGTTCTATAGCTTTTTTGGACAGCAGAGACTGGATCTCCTCTCGAATCAGGTTGAGATGGGGGTCAATTAGAAAGAAATGGGGGATTGTCCGGTGGGACCTCTGTGAATTCCAGGATGTGGCTTTGTACTATAAGCTGTAGTACCCACTGATCTGACATGATGCTTCTACACCCTTCGAGGTCAAGGGAGAAGCGACCCTCTACCGACTTCCCAAAAATCTCCGCCGGGGGGGTCGGGCAAGGGATCAGGCAGGCACTGGGTGTAGGAAGGATAGCTTGGGGGGGCGGGGGGTCTTAGGGGTCCTAGGACTAGAGCCTCTTCCCAGCTGAGAGGTGGCCTTCCTCCTGAAGGTTCCTCTGGGCTGCTGACCTTGGGATTGATGACCCTTCATGCGACAAAAAGGCAGATACCTGGAGGGACCCAGTTCTGATCTGTGCATTCTGTTGACAGACTAGACTGCTTTTTCTGAATCCTGGAGCCCCGGGATGATCTTCTCAGTGGGTTCCCTGAAGAGCACCGGGCCCTGAAAGGGAGCATCTAGAATGCCCTCCTGAAGGTCTTGACAGAAGCCGGAGACACTTAGCCAAGAGTGATGGTGCAGACAGATACAAGTAGCAGCAGCTGTAGCCGATGTGTCAGTGGTGGTGTAAGCACACCGGAGGACGTGCTTACCTTCATCAGCCCCTGCTTAAAATATAGCCAGCAATTCCCAAAGTCTGGGGGAGACTCGGGCTGAACCTTGGCCAGCTCTAGGGTCTTATTCCACAAGATGTTCAGGTACTTCACCAGGTGTTCCGGCATTTCACCCTGTGAGCCAGAAAACTGAGTGAGCAAGTGCTGCACATGGCCAAGGAATATACTTTTCGGACCATCTGGTCCAGCCATTTGGACTCCTAGTCTGTGGACTGGGAACTAAGGTGTCAGGGTTGACTGGACCTCCCATGTGCTGCAGTCAGGACCATGCAATCAGTTCTGGTTTGCTCTGCCAAGAAGGGCTTGTTCTCAGGGGCTTTACAGAGCCTGACGGATTTCTTAGGGTCAGCGGTGGCAGAGGAGGGGTGCCTCAATGCCAACATAGTGGCGTCTTTGTAAGAAGAAAACAAGGAGGGGCAGTACTACCGGTTTGGGTCCTGCAACTCGAAATATTCGGCCAGCCAGCGTCTTTCTGGGTCCAGGTCCTCAGTATCCCAACTACTGAGTGCCTGGATGTGCCTCATGACGTCCATAAATGTGGGATCATCAGGACGGGACCGAGGCACATCCTGAGGATGGACAGGAGCAGGTGAAAACCTGTCCTCTTAAAACTGAATCATAAGAGGAACTCCTGCTAGAACTCCTTAGAGTCCAAGGACCCGGAAGATGACCTGTGCCACCAGTCAGGGGAGCTCTGTCGGTGCCTAGAGGTGGACCTGGAAATGGAGTGCCTCCTCTTACCCCTGGGGGACCTGGGCTCCCTGGAGCGAGGGCCTCCATGGAGGGATCAGCTCCCTAAGCAGAGGGATAGGAGCCCTTGGCTAAGGCTCCGTAGAGGGTGTCTTTGGACCCGCAGGCAGCAGATCGCTCTTTATGGTGTTCCACCATGAATCAAAGACAGCCCTCACTTCAAACAAAGGGATCAGGGGGGTCCCTGGAGCCTGAGGAGGACCTCCCCGTCAGGCCCGGCATCGGATTAGAGGGTGGCACTGGGCCTGAAGGGTCGGGCACCGGGGAGCTGTCACTGGGCTGCCAGACGTTGGGTTGCCTGGTGTCTTACCGCCGGGCATCTGACCCATAGGCAGCTGCTCCTCAGGTGGCCCCACAGGGGTCGAAGAACCAGCTGGCTAAGACAGAGAATCAGGCAACTCGGGCTGAACCGCTATGGTCTGGGGAGGCTGCAGTCGAGGTGACGGGCGCCTGCTGTACTCGAACCGGGGTACTGGCCAGTGTCAGCCTAGTGGATCGAACCTCTGGCCGGTGGTCACACTCTTGGCGCAGGGGTGTGCCATCAGACCCTGACGTCTGGTCCGAAGCAGACTCCTCAGCTGGGTGGGTGGAGGGTAAGGACCCTGCACCTGAAAGTGAAGCACCAGCCAGGCCTCCCGGCTCGGGTCCAGTAGGGTGGACGTAGGACGTGAAACACAGGGGGTGAGGGCCGGGAAGGCCCTTGCTCCGAGACCCCCATGTCGTCAGCAGAGGAGTAGGGGCCCAACAACAGCAACTCAGAGGGTGAGGGCAGCCAGGAGTCCGACCTCCTATGGGAGGAGGAACTCTAATTGGTCGTAGCAAGGTGTGGGGACCAAGAACGGGAGCCCAGACGGGACCTCTCCTGGCCCTTATCCCAATGAGAAAGCTTCCTGTGATATTTCTTCTCCTTGTGCATGCTCGAGGACGACGATGTCCCTACAACTTTGGAGGAGCTAGCTGAAAAAGATTCCATGATGGCCAGTTGCTGCTTGAGCAGAAAGCTCTTGAGGGCCTTCAGGCTGTGGATCCTAGTCCTGTGGTTGAAGCTCCAGCAGTGATGACAGGCCTTGGTGTCGTGGTTAGGGGCCAGGCAAAAAAGGTAGGGTGAATGGCCATCGGAGTGAGGAATTTGCCTGCCGCAGGGACACTTGTTCATCCGCTACTCTGGAGACAAAGATGATGAAGGCATGCAGAAATAACTTTTCCACTGAAAAATACTGTAGGTAAAAGAAAAAAGATGTGGGTAAATGCAAAGCTGGTGGTAGACTAAGCAGAAGACATCCGTGCAGCTATGTGTGAAGTCGACAGTGGGAAAAGAACTAAGGTAGGATTGGGGGACCACCCCTTTTATACCACTGGCCTATGTCGGGGGTTGGCCGATGTCAGGGGCGGGGTCCCCCGCCGTACACTGTTAGCTAGAAGTTTTCTGTGGGGTCCTAGCACCTGGCGGTTTAGTCCTACTGGTGTTGCCTGCTGTAGCAGCTATCCTCCAAGTAAGATCAACTATTTCACCTGGTTGTTCTTCAGGGGTCAGGGAAATGTGGCCAGGCTTCAGCAAAATGTACCTTGGCTAAATAAATCTATGCAGCTAGTCACCTGGTTATTGCACTTGTGATGAGATTTTTTCTGTGTACCTCCCCCTCCATCCTAGCCATACTTTCTCAGTCATCACAAACAACTAAAAAATAATCATCAAAAACAAATAAATAAAACTGAATAAAGTGGGTCCTGTACTCCCACATGCCTCAGTTTACACTGTAGTCCTTCACCCCACAGTAACATTCCATTTCCCTACCTTTTGTTTCCTCCTTGGCTTTCTGCGCTGCCAGGTCTGCTAGCCAGTGAAGGGCAGAGGACTGGGCCGTCTCTGTGGGGCCTGCTTGGTTGTTCTTTGGATCTGAAGATGCTTCTGTAGTGTTACTGGTTTCTGCCGCATCCCCATCCTCAAGTGCCCCCCCACAGTCCTCACCTGTGCTCTCTGGGGGCTCGACTTTGAGTACAGACTCGCTCTCTGGTAGCGTTAACCCTGCTGTTTCTCCACTGCTGGTAGAGGCTTCATTTTCAGCAACAGAGCCGCTGGGATTTAGGATGGAGAGCTGAAACACATGCAAAGAAAAAAAATGAAACAAAACAGCAACGCCCTGCACAGCAGTGCTGCACAGAATACACAACATAAAACTACACAACAGGAGCCGGCCCAGTAGTTAAAAGAGCTCTGCGCGCCTTGCCCTCTTACACACCGGCGACCGAGATTCGGGAACGAGCTTGGGTTGCTGATAGGCAGCTGGGGAGGGACATGATTGAGCATCTGGAGGATAGCTCTCCTCTCCTGGGGTAGTGTGGTTCACCAGCTCAATCCTTGACTACTCTCAGGTGGAGGCCTGGGAGTAGCGCTAGCAGCCCAAGTGACAATAGGCAGGGGCTGAGGGTCTGTAGGTGTGCAGGCCTTCATGTGTACACCTCCATGCCACTGCAGCTAGAAGGTAACAGGGAAAAAAAGAGAGAAAGGACTGATGTGGACTAAATGAAGCCCTGCTCACCTACCTCTACCACGCACCACTGGCCAGCTGCCCTGCCCCATCTGGATGCGTGTCACCAGGTGGGGGGGGGGAGGACGCGCTTCCTTTCCCAGCCCCACCAAAGGGGGAAATACATGGGGGATTTTGGGCGTAGTGGTCTGCTGCAGTGGGTGCAGGTGAGAGGAGGCGGGGACAGGGCTGATAGCCTATCCATACTGAAAATGGGAGAAAAACTTGTACGGCAAAAAAAAAACTAACCAGCAGTGCACAAGCTGTCTGCAGCATTATCGCAGCGGTGCACAACCTTCTACAACTGTACACAACCAGCTCACAGCGGTGCACAACCTGCTCACAGTGGTGCATAACTTCCACAGCGGTACATAACCTAGCCAGCAAAAACCTACACAGTGGTGCACAACCTACACAACAGAAAACTACATAGCACTGCACACCCTCCAAGGTGGTGCACAACCTACACACTAGTGCACAACCTCCACAACAGAAAATTACACACAGCAGATCACAACCTAAACAGCAGAGAATTACAAAGCAATGCACAACCTACACAGCAGTGCATATCCTACATAGCACAACCTACACAGCAGTGCACAACCTACACAGCAGAAAACTATGCAGCAGTAAACGATGGAGAGATGCACCATCTACACAACTACACAGCAGGAAATTATGCGGCGGCACAGAACCTCAGCAGTGGCGCACAACCTATGCAGCAGATAACTACAAAGCACTACACAGCACAGCACAACTTGTACAGCAGAGCACAACCTAAACAGTAGAAAACAAACAAACAAACAAAAAAAAACAGGTTACTCACCTGTAACAGTAGTTCTAGGAGTGGTATACGATGTTCATCCATACTTTCTGGCAGTGATTTTCCCCTTTAAGATAGGCCAGACCATCTTCAAGCTGGTTCCTTCCACCCACCTGGGTGGTAACTCCCCCCGCTCCGTCCAGTGATGTTAAAGCTTGCCCGCTGGAGGCCAGATCGTCAGCCACTTCCCAGGGAACATCGGGTGGGTCAGTGTGGATGAACATAATCTACCACTCCTAGAACTACTGTTACAGAGGGGTAACATGTTTTCCAAGGGATGTGGATATGATGTTCTATTCACACTTTCTAACTTGAACTCCTAAGTAGTTCTCCACAGAGGAAGGGCCATATTACAGCCCCCATTTGGGAAACAGAGACTGGAGAACCGAGGCACAAAAAATGGAAATTATGTACCTACCGTAATTCTTGATCTTCTTGGATGAGCTCTCCACCACTCATTCACACTGATGGGATCTACGCCAGAAGCGCTAGGACCTAGCGGGAGCAAACTTTTTGCAGGAGGGCCGGCGCCAGAGATGGAGCAGCGAGCCTCGGCTTGTGCGGTAATGACTATCTCGGTGTCGACCCTCCAACTGCCTCAGTACCTTTTTTTCCGAGGAGGTGCAGCGTAACTAACCTAAAAGGATCGCCTAACGAAACCGGACATAAGATAGTCCGAGCGACCCGTATGAGAAGGGTCAACAAAGAAGTCTTCATAGCCTAAGATTGCGGGAGTGAAGATCAAGAATAGAGGTGAGCTCGGGGGATGGTGGGTGGGCGTGTGAATGAGTGGTGGAAACTTTGTCTAAGATCATCAAGAATTACGGTAGGTACGTAATTTCCATATCTTCCTGGACATAAAGTCTCCACCACTCATTCACACTGATGGGAGAGTACCGAGCTAATAATCCACAGAGATGGCGGCAGGAGAGACCAAGAGCTCACAATCCTAGGACAGAAGTCCATTAAGGATGGTTCTGCCAAATGAAAGATGTCGCCTGGCATGAACATCCAGGGTGTAGTGCTTGACGAAAGTATGCACTGAGCTCCAAGTAGCCATACTGCAGATATCTGCAATGGGCACGTTGAGGATTTCCGCCAGGGATGCCGCGACTGCTCTAGTAGAGTGAGTGTAAACTCTGCCCTCCAGCTTAACCTGTGCCATGGAGCAACAGTGATGAAGGCATGCCACCAGCCATGCTGAAATGCATCTGATAGCCACAGGCTGACCCAGCCGGGATTCGCTGAAGGAAAAACAGTTGTTGAGCTTTGCAAATTTGTTTTGTTCTATCTAAATAGAAACGCAGAGCTCTTTTGACATCCAAAGAATGAAAGGTGCGCTCTCCTTCATTCTGGAAGTTCGCAAAGTAAGTAGGTAGGACTAAAGGTTGGTTTAGATGGAATTCTGAAACAACCGTAGGAGAACCTTAGGATGGGTTCTAAGAACTACCTTGTCCTTATGAAAACACAGTATACAGAGGGTCTGTGACCAAAGCATGTATTTCAGAGACTCTGCGTGCCGAGGTAATGGCCACCAGGAAGGCCATTTTCCATGTGAGAAATTTCAGCTCACAAGTAGCTAGAGGCTCAAAAGGCTTCCGAGTGAGTATGTCTAGTACGAGATTAATGTCCCACGCTCCGACTGGACGTCTGATAGGAGGTCTGTTATGCAGAATACCCTTAAGAAACCTCTTAACTACAGGAAACTGAGCCAGTGACAAGGAAAGTATTGGCTCATGATAAGCTGAAATGGCACAAAGGTGAACTTTGACTGTAGAGTATTGCAGACCTGAATTTGAGAGGTCTAAAACGTACTCCAGAACTTTATTTGGTGGACAGGAAAAAGGATTCAAAAAGGATCGTGCACACTAGAGCTTCCATTTGGCTGTGTAAGTTC
The DNA here is from genome assembly GCA_016271365.2 of Neoceratodus forsteri. Lineage (NCBI taxonomy): Eukaryota > Metazoa > Chordata > Ceratodontiformes > Ceratodontidae > Neoceratodus > Neoceratodus forsteri. The sequence goes on from CM028130.1 coordinate 484,272,985, forward strand.
TTCTAGTGGCTGGCTTGCGCGCAGCCAGAAGAATATCCAAAACTCTTCGAGACATATTCAATCTGTTTACTTCTATCTCTTCAGGAGCCAAGCGTGAAGGTGAAGTGACCTCAGATAGGGATGGACCACAGGCACTTGAGACAGAAGGTTCGTCTGAAGGGGAAGCGCTTTCGGAGCGGTTTCCAACATACTGTTGAGTAACAGAAACCATATCTGTCGAGGCCAGAAGGGAGCAATGAGGATCATTTTGTTCCCCTGGGATTTGAACTCGAGAAGTACCCTCTGAATTAGAGGAAAAGGAGGAAAGACTTATAGAAAGTGTTTTGTCCACTGCAGCCTGAACGCATCCTGACAGAAAATGCCAGGCCCTGGATTTCTGGAGTAGAAGAGAGGCAGTTTTGTGTTGAGTGAGGATGCAAAAAGGTCCAGGTCTGGAGTTCCTCACTCTGCAAATAGTGACTGAACTACGGTTAAGTCTAGAGACCACTCATGAGGATCTGTCTCTGTTCTGCTGAGATGGTCTGCCAATTCGTTCTGCACTCCCGGTAGGTAAACCGCATGAATTAGAGCCTTGTGCTCTAGACTCCATTCCCATACTCTCATAGCTTCCTTGCATAAAGTGTAAGCGTGTGCACCGCCCTGCTTGTTGATGTAGTATATCACTGCTTTGTTGTCCATTTGAAGGAGAATGTTCTTGCGACAAAGAATGTCCTTCAAAGCCCAGACTGCATAAAGGACGGCTCTCATTTCTAAGACGTTTATGTGAAGCTGGGACTCGTCCCGAGTCCACATAACCTGAGTGTGGAGGTTCTGACAGTGAGCTCCCCAACCCATCAGGGACACGTCTGTGGTAATGGAAATCTGATGATCCGGGGAGCAAAGGGATACCCTTCCAGAAGGTTGTCCTCTTGTGACAACCAGGTGAGTGACCTTTTCAGAAGTTCTGTCACCTTGATGAGAAAGGACTGAGGGCGTGTTGTTGGGGGCCACTGAGTACTTAGCATCCATTGGGAGGTTCTCATGTGGAGACGTGCTAGGGGTACAGTGAACACAGAGGATGCCATGAGACCCAGCATCCGTTGCATCGAGATAGCATGAACCGAGCTGTTCTCTCTGATGCATCGGGCCATATGTAGGATATTGCTCCTTCTGTCTCCTGGTAGGAAAGCTTTCACACAGGAGGTGTCCAGAAGAGTTCCTATGAAAAGGAGCTTCTGGGAGGGCTGCAACTGCAACTTCTTGAGATTTAGCAGGACTCCCATGGACGTGAGAAAGTCTGAGGCCGTGGCTACAGCGTTGAGAGTTCCTTGCCTGGAAGGGCTTGCTATAAGCCAGTCATCCAGATATGGAAACACTTGAATTCCGATCTTTCTGAGGTGCACTGCGAGAATTGCACAACACTTTGTAAGGACTCGTGGCGCTGAGGATAGCCCAAAGGGCAGGACTCTGAACTGAAAATGCTGGTCCAAAGCCACAAATAGTAGGTATCTGCGATGCTTTGGGTGGATGGGAATATGCTGGTAAGCATCCTGCATGTACAGGGAGGCTAGCCAGTCGTGTTGATGAAGCAAAGGCAACAGGGTTCCTAGCGAAATCATTCTGAACTTTTCCTTGGGGAGAAATCTGTTCAATTGTCTGAGGTCCAAAATGGGGCACATGCCCCCGGTTTTCTTTAGAACCAGAAAGTAATGGGAATAGAACCTCCTGTTCCGTTGATGCAGCAGAACCATTTCTACTGCCCTGCTGTTCAGAAGGCCTTGTATCTCGGAAGGAAGAAGCTCTGACTGAAAAACTGACAGCCCGGGCTGTCGTTTGGGGGACGATCCGGAGGGGCATCTAAAAGACTGAGGGAATACCCCTCGCGGATTATTCGGAGGACCCATTTGTCCGATGTTATGGACTTTCACTGGTTGTAAAAGTCAGTCAGACAACCTCCCATCGCTGAGAAAGAGTCCCCCTCGGGCAGCTGAGGTGAGACTTGGGCCAGTAACTCTGAAGGCAGCACTGGGCGCTTTGGGCCCTTGTGCTTTCTGTTGCATTTTCTTTTGAGGTTGGGGAGCTTGATTTTTATTAACCCCTCCACTGCCCTTGCCTCGAAAGGACAGATGGTTGCGAAATTGATGCTTATTAACACCCATCCAAGAAGGGGCGGGAACAGGTCAAGCCAATTTAATGGCACACCTAGTCTTATGTGTGGCCTCAAGAGCTTGCTCTACTTGAGGACCGAAGAGATAGATACCGAAGGGTAACGTCATGACCTGTTGCTGGGCATCATTCGTGAAGCCCGAAGTGCGCAGCCAAGAGTGACAGTGGGTACAAATGCCCGCCACCGCTCGGAAGGCAGTATCAAAAGTGTCCATAGCTGCTTTAACCTGCTGGTTGTTGGGACTCTATATCCCTGGTTATGGTTTGAAGAAGCTCTGAATTAATGTCAGACTCCTGTACAGCTTCTACCATTTGTTTGAGTGAATGCCAAAGAACATACTCATATTGACAGAAATAACCCTGGTAGCTGGCAATATGCATACCAAGGGTGGATGCAGCAAAGACTCTCTTACCTAAAGTATCTATCTTATGAGATTCTTTGTTTATAGGTCGGGTTAAAGTAGCCTGAGGAAGGACGACCTTATTCAAACATGAAGTCTTACTGTATTCTGACAATCTGCAGTTAGCTCCAGCCTTTAAACTGCCCCAGAGAGTATAGGGTTAATTTTCTATGCAGTGCATAGAACGTTGAGCTCGAGCTTGGTTGAGGTCTCTGTCTGCAGCACTTTGAAACCCAACCGTCAGATTCTTTACTCCGCCTCACTGAACAGTCGCTCCTGAGATTTCTCCTTCTGCTTGGTTCAAAGTAGGTTAAAGTTGTCGGTTTCATCCCGAAATTATTTCTGCATTGTCGGTTCAGGCTCTGTCTGCGGTATTGTGAGTACCTAGTCTGTTTATTTGCGGAAATTGTAAACTTGCATTTCGACAGGTTCGGCTGAACTGATCCATTATATTGAACTCTTGTGTTTTATTCCCTTAGTGTGTGGTTACCGGTCCTTATTGGTTTAAAAAAAAAAAAAAGGTGCTTCAACGTCTTTTTCCAATACCCGTAACACGCTTAGAAACCGATAAGGGAGTCTTGTCTGGCGGTTGCCGAAAAAAGGGTAAGTTTGGTTAGGTTGGTCATGTCTGAGAAACCCAAGAAAAAACCCTGCCCACTGGGATTCAACACTGCAGTGAGTGTGGGGAGGTCTTTGCTAAGGCCGATCCCCACACCATCTGTATTTATTGTCTGGGGTTTGAGCACCTCGATACAGACTGCCAAATATGTAAAAACTTTCCTAAGTCTACCCTGGAAAAAAGATTAGGTAGACACAGGGAAAAGGAAGCAGAGAAGTCTGCTGACCCAGATGGCCAGCCCGTGAGGACGACCATCGGCCCGGGGCGGACAAACGGGATCCCTTCCTGCAGGTGACCTGGGACGGTCCACCACTGGAGAGCCTCCCACATCTTCAGGGTGACAGTGACCAACTGGTCAAAAACACCCTGACGCTGAGCCCACTGAGCGGCCAGCTCCCATTGGAAGGGGCGTAAGTGCAATCTGGCCCAACCAGAAGGAGTGCCTTCTGACCAGGGCGATACTTCTTCAGGCAAGAGGAGAGCCGATCCTGAGGGATCGATTCCTACAAAAAGAAAACACAAAGAGAAATCGACCGGTTCGGATCTAGGAGCATGGATATGTTGTTCATCCACACTCTTTGGCAGACTCCTAGCAGTTCCCCGGGAAGAAGGAGGCAAGGCGCACACCCCCTACTCAGGAAACAGAGACTGGAGAACTGAGGCCCCAAAACCAGCATCCCGACGTGACTCAAGGTCCATATGGTAATGGGTAATGAAGGTGTTTGCTGACCTCCAGGTAGCAGCCCGACAGATTTCCTGGATAGGGCTGTCCCCGGAAGCAGCCACCGATGCAGCAGTATGGCAGGTAGGACGAGCTCTTATCCCTCTGAGAGTCTCCTTGCCCAACTCATAGCACAGAACTATGCATGATGTAATCCATCTTGCAATGGTCCGTTTGGCTGCAGGTCTGCCAGAAGCGGCTTCAGCGTAGGTGACAAACAGCTGGCGAACCTCTCCCCAAATTTCCGCCGTCCTCTCCTTGTAGTAGGAGACAGCACGTCCAAGATCCAGGGTATGGAGCCTGTATTTGGCGTCCGAGGTGCAGTCAGGGCAATATACTTGCAGAGCCAACACCTGGTTAAGGTGAAAATGACACCACCTTTGGAAGGAATTTCGGGTGGGGGCGCAGGACAACTTTGTCCCTGTGAAAGACCAGATAAGAGGAGTCCACCAAAAGCGCCTGGAGCTCCCCTATCCTTCTGGCTGACGTGATAGCCACCAGGAAAGGCAGTCTTCCACAACAAGAGTGAGAGCTCACACTTGTGCATGGGTTCGAATGGCTTGCCCATGAGCTTTGCCAAAACCAGCAGAAGATCCCACGGAGGTGGAGGTTCACACATCGGAGGGGATATGTGATCCAGGCCTTTGAAAAAGTGCCCGACCACTGTCTCCTGTGCCAATGTCGACTGACTGGCCCGCGACCGGTAAGCAGAGATGGCTGCCAGGTGCACCCTAAGGGTCGATGACCAAAGACCTCCTTTGGATAGAGACCAAAGGTAGTCTAAAATGTTAGCCACAGAGCAGGATAAGGGGTCCAGACTCTTACCCTGACACCAAATGGAAAACCTTTTCCATTTGAAGGCATAAAATTTCCAGGTCTGTTCCTTACAAGATGCCTCCACCACGGTGCAGACATCCTTGGAAAGACCCAGAACCTGGAACTCTAGCTGCTCAGGTACCAGGCTGTGAGGTGCAGGTATTGAAGGTCCGGGTGGAATACCTTACCCTGGTTCAATGATCTCAGGTCTGGGCGTGTACAAAGCCGCTCCGGGGCCCTGCAGCTGAGGCTAAGGAGATCTGGATACCAGAACTGGCGGGGCCAATCTGGTTCTACCAAGATCACCTTCGCCTTGTCCCTCCTCACCTTGAGTAACGCCTTGAGGATCAAGGGAAATGGAGGGAAGGCGTAGAGGAGGCCTAGGGTCCATGGCCTCGAAAAGGCATGCCCCTGCAGCAAGCCCTGCCGAGGGGGGCGGGCATGGTACAGCCTCAGCTTGGTGTTCTCCCTGGAGGCAAACAGGTCCACCAACGGTTGGCCCCAAAGGGAGAACAGATTGTAAACTACCTCTGGATGGAGAGACCACTCGTGGGATGTCTGGCCTATGCGACAGAGCATCCGCCAGTTGGTTCGAGACTCCTGCACATGGATGGCAAGGAGATTCACCTCCAACCGGCTGACGAAGGTCCAGATCCGGAGCGCCTCCTTGCACAGCAGACGAGAGTACGTGCCGCCCTGTTTGTTGAGACAGTACATGGTCGTGGTATTGTCCGTCTGGACTTGAACCACTTGACCCCGGAGCTCAGGAGCGAAAGCCGACAGTGCCAGTCTGACTGCTCTGAGCTCTAGCAGGTTGATGTGGCAAGGGGACTCCTTGGGGGGTCCAGAACCCGTGGGCCCTGTGGTCCCCCATGTGGGCTCCCCAGCCCATGAGAGAAGCATCGGTCGTGAGGACGACCATCGGCTTGGGCGGACAAACGGGATCCCTTCCTGCAGGTGACCTGGGACGGTCCACCATTGGAGAACCTCCCACATCTTCAGGGTGACAGTGACCAGCGGGTCAAACACACCCTGACACTGAGCCCACTGAGCGGCCAGCTCTCATTGGAAGGGGCGTATGTGCAATCTGGCCCAACGGACCACTGAAGTGCACGCCGCCATGTAACCCAGAAGGCGCAGGAAGTCCTGGGCAGGGCGTAAGTGCCCAACCAGAAATGATTGGGCAAACGAGGAAAGAACCTCCACCCTGTCCGCCGGAAGCCAAGCTCTGGCTTGACGAGAGTCGAGCTCTGCCCCGATAAAGCCCATCACCTGAAAGGGCACGAGTTCCGACTTGGCCTCGCTGATCAGGAGGCCTAATTGGGAACAGGTTCAGAGGGCCAGGTCCCTGGACCTCTCCACCTCCTGCAGGGAGGAACCCGCCAGGAGCCAATCGTCGAGGTAGGGGTATATCCAAACCCCTTGATGCCGTAAATGGGCTGCCACCACTGCAATGCATTTGGTGAAGACCTGAGGGGCTGATGACAGGCCGAACGGCATGGCTTGGAACTCGTACAGGGTCCCTTCGACCCTGAAGCGGAGGAACCGCTGGTGGGACAGACAGATTGGGACGTGAAAGAACGCGTCCTGTAGATCCAATGAACAGAACCACATGTTTCGCTCCAGAGATAGTATGATCTGGTTCAGCGTTACCATCCAGAAGGTGCGAGACCTAAGATATTGATTCAGGTCGTGGAGATCTAGGATGGGGCGCCAACTCCCCCGTCCGCTTGGGCACCAGGAAGTACCTGGACATGAAGCATGGGTCTGTAGGGGGATCCGGCACTGGAGCTACCGCCTCCTTGTGGACGAGCTGAGCGCCAACTGAGATCCTTTCCTCCCGTGGGGCACGGGCTCGGCGAGGAGGGTGCTGCTCGAACTCTAGAGGCAGTCCCCGGACCAGGCGGAAAGAAAGTGGCAGAGCCAGCCCCTGTGGGAGGACCCAGAACTGGCGTGACGGGAGTAGGGGTGGCCACCCTCGACCCGTCACTGTGCAGGCTTAGAGAAGCAGGAGGCTCCTGGACCAGCACCTTGGCCTCCTTTGCGGGGCTGTTGGGGACCCTGCTTGGGCCTAGGGCGCCAAGCTTGAGCCTGCTGTTGCTGCTGACCTCCCTGGAAGTGGGGCTGTCTAACCGCAGGAGAAGAGTGCTGAAAAGGCTTCTTCTTGCGCTTCTGCTGGTTCTTGCACGAAGAATCTTTTGCAGAAGTGGCATCCAAGGTGGCTTTAGACTGCTCTATGTGCTGGAGGTGACCTGCCACTCCCGGACCAAAGAGATCAGTGCCAAGGAAGGGCACGTCAACTAACTTGTGCTGAGTATCTGCCCGAAAAGAGGATAATCTCAGCCAGGCCCTGCGGCGAGTGGCCACTGCGGCTGCTAGTGAACGGGCACAGGAATCTCTAATGTCCAAGGCCGTCTGGAGCTGTTGTTTTGCAACAGCATGGCCCTGGACACGGACTTTCTTAACCGTGGTCTGCATGTCCACTGGGAGATGAGGGAGGACTTCATCTAGTGACCCCAAGAGGGCGTGAGGGAAGTGTGCCATGATCACTGCCAAGCTGACCTGACGAAGGCCCAAGGATGAGGCTGCATATACCTTCCGGGCAGAATGGTCCATATTTTTGGACTCCTTGCCTGGAGGGCGGTCAGTATCCACTGAGCTACCCATGCGTCTAAACACTGAGGCAGTCACAAGGCTCTCGGCCGAGGGATGCTCAGTGAAGGCCAAGGACCCCAAGGGTACAGTGTACTCGAGAGCCATGCGGGCAGACGGAGCCGGGCAAGAAGCAGGGCACTGCCACAGTTCAAGGGCTGGGCCAACAATGGCTTTGGCCACTGGGAAGGCCTCCGTCGGGGTATCCCCCCTCTTAAGGAATCCATGAGAGGATATTCCGCCTTCTTTCAGATAGGCTCCAAGGGCATATGGGTGGACTCTGAAATAAGTCGGAGGATGCCCTGGAAAGAGGAAGGACCTTCCTCCAGGCCTGTGACTGACAACTCATCATTGGGGTGTGAGTGAAGACCAGTGGTATCCGAGTCCAAGGAGTCGGTATACAGGGGTCTCCTGCCTATGTCCCCCTCAATACGCCGAGGGCGATCGGGAACAACAGTGATGGACAGATGACGGGGCAGGCCCGTATCTGTTCAATCCTGTTTCGAGGGGGGCCCCTCCCCGAGGCTGCTTAGGCGGTGGCTCCACCAAAATTGGTGGGGAGACCGGAACAGGCCGAACAGGAATGCGTGCCGGTCCTACCAGAAGGAGAACCGGAATCTTCGGTTCTGGAGGAGACTGTGTCGGCCTAAGAGGCTGGGGCCAAGTAATGGCCGGTGGAGCCGGCTTTTGACCGGTCAGAATTAGCTGTTGCCACATGAGGGCCTCATAACGTCGACGGAGCTTCCGTCGAAGTCTCTCCTCGTCCAAGGAGGATAAGGATCGGTGGCGGCCCCTCTTCCAGGAGTGTTTGTGACCCTTTTTCGGATTTTCGACCAACGGGGTCCTAGTCCTCAATCGAGACAGACTGTGTCGACTCTGTCGATCGGGAGAGGCCGGATTCGGTGAAAACAGAGGTTCCGGCCCCTGTCACTCAATCGGGATACCCAAGGGACAGGTCTCCTCCTCGGGGAAGGAAAGGATGGGTGTCCTTTCCAAGGAGTCATCGACAGGGGTCAGCGAAAACGGCTTGATCGGGTCGAAAGAAATCTCGGCCAGTTCGGCCGTATCCTCGGCCTCGGTGTCTAAGCCTGACGGAAGGTCCGAGGCAGGCGTCCGAGGAAGCGATCTCGACCGAGGTCGAGACCGCAATATCCTGAGAATCGGACTGTTCTGGGTCCCAGGAATGTCTTCTTCGGGCAGAAGAAGATTTAAGGTCTTTGTCCCTTTTCTTAGGGCAGCAGGAGTGCGAGCCCGAGGGCGCCTCACCCTTGGTAGGGAGAGACAGGCACAGCTTCTGAAAGGACCCAGTGAAAGTGGAGCCCAGGTTAAGCGGCACGAAAAAACTCTGGCTGGCCGAAGCCTGAGCAGCTTCTTCGAAGCCATCTGTTAGAGCTGATCGGGCGGATCACTGGCCATGAAACTGCCCACCTGGTCTCCTTGATTTCAATTTCACGGTGGGTTTAAGCTCCGGTCTCCCAGCTAGAGGTGCGCCTTTGCGATCGTCCAGGATGTTGGGATGGAAGGCCAAACAAATGGTGCAAGAGGAGGTGTCATGCGACACCCAGCAATAGGCATGAGAGGTGGGGAATGGTCACATATTTTCTGTCCATGAGGACACCGGAAAACCGGGGACGACTTGTCCTCCATGTCTGATGCGCCTGGTCGGTATCGTAAACTCTTACGAGTTTCAAAGAAAGCAAATATGGCAAAAACCGTTGATTAGAATCCAGGGCCTACAGTACTGCAGAAGTAGCACGAGGGAACCCGAATCTTCCAGCGGAAAGGAATATCTGACATTATGGGGCGGAGCCGAGGTATACACCACCCGGGTGGGTGGGAGGAGCCAGCTTGAAGACTTCCAGCAAGAGTTAATGGGGAAAGGGACATGCCGAAGAGTGTGGATGATCAACATATCCACGCTCCTAGAAGGGAAATTTCTCTATGCCTTCCCTCCTTTTCCTCAACTGTTCAAGATTCTGGTCAAAGTGAGGTCACAACCCTGCAAAGTGATTCTGATTGCTCCAGATTGGGCCAAGCAGCCCTGGTACCCCTCTTACTGTCCCTAGCAGTCCATCTTCCCCTGTCTCTCCCCAGGAATTACAACTTGTTAACCTCCTCTCAGGGGAGGATCTGGTACCCCAATCTTCGGTCCCTCAATCTCAAGGCATGGCTCTTGAAGAGCTAGAGTATGCAGATTTGAATCTGTCCCAAGGGGTTCTGGATATTCTCAAAGCCTCTCGAAAGCCTGCCACCAGAAAGACTTATGACTCCAAATGGAAAAGATTCAGCATTTGGTGTTCCAAGAAGCATATATCCCAAGATACTGCTGAACTGCCTACAGTTCTCGATTATATGGTCCATCTTAACGGTCTAGGCCTCAGACCAGCTACCCTCAAGGTACACTTGTCAGCTGTTTCTGCTTTTCTGTCAGTAAGAAAGCCTTTCTCACAGTCATCTCACCCTGTATTCTGTAAAATTTTCAAGGGATTGCTTCATACCAATCCTTCCTTTAGAGATCCTGCCCCTGCCTGGGACTTAAATGTTTGCATTGCTCAACTTATGCAACCCCCATTTGAGCCTATATCCTCAGCAGAGCTTAAGTACTTGACTTGGAAAACTGTGTTTTCGGTAACCATTACCTCTGCCAGTCATATCAGTGAACTGCAAGCCATGTCAGTGGAACATGATTTTATCTCCTTCCACAGAGATAAAGCGGTCCTTAGAACCAATAGGAGGTTCTTGCCCAAAGTGGCTTCAGACTTCCACTTGAATCAGTCCATGTCTCTCCCTGTTTTCTTCACTGATCATTCTTCCTCAGGGGAGAGGAAGCTACACAGTTTAGATGTTGAGAGCCCTTAGCTACTACATAGAGCGTACCAAGGGTCACAGGTTTGATTCCCTCCAGTTCCTCACTTACGGGGAAGTGGGAAAGGGCAAACCTGCCACTAAGAGAACTACTGCCAGGTGGATTGTTTCTTGTATACAATTCTGCTATGAAAAAATGGGAAAAAAAACACCCTCAGGCCTGAGGGCTCATTCCACAAGAGGTACAAGCTGCTTCCCTGGCTGCTGCCAGGGATATCCCTTTGTTAGAAATTTGTCAAGCAGCCACCTGGAAAACAGTCCATACCTTTACCAAGCATTACTCTCTGGATATCCAGGCTAGTAGTGATGCTCGGTTTGACACAGCAGTACTTCACAGCCTATTCCTAAAGTAGGTTCTGTCCCTCCTCCATGGAGGTACTGCTTTGCAGTCTGCAGATTGTCAGAATACAGCAAGACTTCATGTTGTTAAAAGAAAAAATTACTTACCCTAATAATTGTGTTTCTTCTAATGGAGTCTTGCTGTATTCTGACCTCCCTCCCTGCCTCCCCTCTCAGAACCTGTTTTTGGGAAGTGGGTGGGCACCCCAGGGGTGTCTTCAGCACACCCTCCCTTTTACCTGGGTGCTTATATTATAATCTTTATTTGGATAGGTTTTTGGTTTTGGGTTTCCTGACTTGAGTCTTCCTTTGGGAATCCAAAACCTTTTGTTGCCAGTTGGCTAGTTAAACTATGTAGTTGAACTAGCGGCCTTGTCTTCTGGGGGCTCCCCGTGGAGATCCCAGGATCAACGGGCTCCGTCGCTGGTGTCGAGGAGGAGGGCGTCCTCTGAGTCCGAGTGGTAGAGGGGCCAGGGTGCGGTATTGGACCGTCCATTGTCAGACCCTCCCCCCCGAGAGGGCGGCAGACTGGACCCAGCCCAGCTGACTGAACAGCTTTCATACGAAGTCGCCTTATCGTCACCTGACTCGCTCATGGTCGACTCCACAATTTCCTCATAGTTAGTCACTGAGTGTTTGCTTGTAAGAATCTGACGGTTAGGTTTTCAAAGTGCTGCAGACAGAGACATCAACCGAGCTCAACGTCCTATGCACTGCAAAGAAAATTAACCCTATACTCTCTGGGGCAGTTTAAAGGCTGGAGCTAACTGCAGATTGTCAGAATACAGCAAGACTCCATTAGAAGAAACACAATTACTAAGGGGAGTAATTTTTTCTCCCCTGCAAGACAACAACAGGGTCCGCAAAGGCTTGGGAGGCCAAAATGGGTCTATCCTTGGGAGCAGCGTACTTTCTATCTAAGGACTTAGCCACAGAAGGAATGAGAGTGGGATTATTCCAGAAAGTGTCTCAAATGAAGGCTGTATCGGGGGAGTTAAATCCATAGGGATCTCCAGGACATGAAGGTATTGGAGCCTTAAAAGCTTCCCAGGATCGATATCTGTAGTCTGGAGAGAAAGAGTGGAATTCAAATTTTTCAGCAGAGACTTAGATGAGAGGTCCTTGACCACAGGCTCTGCAACAGGATTAGGCCCTGTTCCTTCCACGTCATCACCCAGCCTAAAGTCTGGGTCAGGCTCAATATCTCCTGACAGCCCAGGAGGGACTGTATGGACAGGAAAGGAATGAAAATCAGCAGGAAAAGAAGAAGGAAAAGGGTTCAGAGTCGAGGAGCCCTTAAGACTGTAAGACGTCACCCCAAGCCTCGGCACCGAGAAAGAGCACGGCACCGACAAACCGCACAGCGCCGAGGATGACGGTGACACGCTGCCAAGGACAGCGCCGAGCGACCCATCAATGCTGAAGGAGCCAAAACCAACACAGGGCTCTGAAAACTAGGATTTGAGGAGAAAGAATTAAGAATACCAGAAGATAAAGGCATCGGTGTGGCCCTCTGCGCTGCAGCCATGTAAGGGTGAGAACACCTGAGCGCGGAGTCGACGGCACCGAAGAAGGTGCCGCACAACTAGGGAGGCTCAACCGCCCTTCCCGATTTCCCGAAGCTGGAGTGACTGGGCCAGGCAGCTGGACCAACCTCCGAGCCCACTGCTCCATCAGAGCAACCCACTGATGAAACTGCTCATCTGAATCCCTACCAGAAGGCGGGGAAGTGCTCCGATGTCAAAGAGGTCAGTGACCAGAAACAGAAACCAGCGACTCCGGAGGAGGAGACTGGCAACTGACCCCAATGACTGACCGTTGACATATAGACATACCAGAGGGTGACCTCGAGTGATGCCTTCTCTCTTTTGACCTGGGGTCAAGAAGAGCTCGAGGTCGAACGGTGTGCCACGCGACAGTTTTCTTTTATGCTTCCGGGACTGCCCCGGCACTGGAACATCGCTGTCAGACCTCCGGAGAGGGCAGCGGACGGATCCAGTCCGCTGACTGAACAGCTTTCATAATGAGGTCTCCCCACCGGCCACCTGACTCGCCTCATGGTCGACTCCATCAATGTAGGCTGAGACTTCTTTCTTAAATAAGAACAATTTATAGAAAGTGGTACTTATTTGAGATGCACTACAAAATAATAAACTGAAAACTATGCTGCTAGTTTGAAGTTTGACTCCTGTGAGCGAGCGCCGTCGTCACTGTAGTACACTCGACGGCAGGAAAAAAAAGGAACTGAGGCAGTTGGAGGGTCGACGCAGAGATAGTCATTCCCGTACGATCCAAGGCTCCCGGTGCCGCTCCTCACGGCTCCATCTCTGGTGCCGGCCCTCCTGCAACAGGTTTGCTCCAGCTGGGTCCTAGCGCCGCTGGTGTAGATCCCATCAGTGTGAATGAGTGGTGGAGACTATGTCCAGAAAGATCCAGCATCCCGGCGTGACTCAAGGTCGACATAGTGGGAAATGAAGGTGTGTGCCAACCTCCAGGTAACAGCTCTGCAGATTTCCTGGATAGGGACATCTCTGGAAGCAGCCACCAAGGCAGCGGTATGGCGGGTGGAATGAGTCCTAAGCCCTACAGGATGCTCCGTACTCGCCAAACTGTAGCAGAAGTCAATGCAGGATACAATCCACCTGCCAATCGTCCACAGCTGCCGGTCTGCCAGATGCAGCATCAGTGTAGGTGACAAAAAGCTGGTGAACCTCTCCCCGAATTCCAGCCGTGTACTCCTTGTAACAGGCGAGTGCTCGCCTCAGGTCCAAAGTATAGAGCCTGTGCTCGGGCCTCCAATGTGTGGATGGTGAAATACACCAGGAGATTTTTCACCCGGTTAAGATGAAACTCAGACACAATCTTCAGGAGGAACTTCGGGTTGGGGCGAAGGACAACCTTGTCCCTGTGGAAGACCAGGCAAGGAGACAAAACCGAAAGTGCCTGGATCCCACTGACCCTTCTGGTTGACGTGATAGCCACCAGGAAGGCATTCTCCACGAACGGTGAGACATTTCATACCTGTGCATTGGTCGAATGGCTTGCCCATGAGCTTTGCCAACACCAGCAACAAGTCCCAAGGTGGTGGTGGTGGTTCATGCACCGGAGAGGAAATGTGGTTAAGGCCTTTAAAGAAGTGCCAGACAACCTTCTTCTGCACCACCAACTGCTGACCGGCCAGCACGCAGTAAGCAGAGATGGATGCCAGGTGCACCTCGGGGGTCATCGACCGAAGGCCCAACAGAGAGGGACCACAGACAGTCAAGGATGCTAGCCACTGGACAAGACAAAGGAACCAGCCCCTTGCTCTGACACAAAATGGAGAACCTTTTCCATTTGAAGGCATAGAGTTTCCTGGTTGATTCCTTCAGAGATGCCTAGACAACACTGAGGACATCTTTGTAGAGACCCACAGCCTGGAACTCTAGCCGCTAAAGAACCAGCCAGTCAGGTGCAGGGACTGAAGGTCGGGATGGAGTACCTTCCCGACTGATGGAGAGCAGGTTCACGTGAAGAGAAAGATGCCTCGCAAGCCTGATGCCGAGGCTGAGGAGATTGGGGTACCAGAAGTGGCGCAGCCTGTCCAGAGCCACCAGAATCACCTGTGCTGTGTCCCTCCTCGCCTTGAGCAACACTTTGAGGATCAAGGGAAACGGAGGGAAGGCATAGAGGAGACCTGGGGTTCAAGGCCTCGAGAAGGCATCCCACAGCAGCGTCCGTGTGTGTGTGGGGCGGGGAGGCAATACAGCCTCAGCTTTGTATTCTCCCTGAGGCAAACAGGTCCACCAGAGGGGTGCCCCACTGGGAGAACAGACTGTGCATTACCTCTGGTTGAAGAGAGTACATGCGAGACACCTTGCCCATATGGCTGAAAGCGTCCACCACACATGAAGAGCTTAGTTGCACTGAGGCAGGGTGTGCATCCCGCCTTGCTTGTTGAGGTAGTACATGGTCGTGGTACTGTCCGTCTGGATCTGGATGACCTGACCGTGAATGTGAGGAGCCAAGGCAGGCAGCGCCAGCTAAACTGCTTGGAGCTCCAGCAGGTTGATGTGACACCAGGACTCCTCAGGGGTCCTAAGCCCGTGGACTCCGTGCTCCCCCAGGTGGGCACCCCAGCCCACGAGAGAGGCGCGATCATCTGCTCTGGGCAGACAAACAGGATACCTTCCTGCAGATATACCAGGACTAACCACCACTGGAGGGCGTCCCACATCAGCTGGGTCATGGAGACCAGCTCGTCGAAGTGATCCTTGCTCTGCAGCCACTGGCATGCCAGTTGCCACTGCAGAGGGCGCATTCTCCAGCGGGCCCAAAGGACCACGCTGGTGCAGGCCGCCATGAAACCCAGTAGGAGCAGGAAGTCCCAGGCAGGGTGCAATTACCTAAGCTGAAAAGATTGGGCAAAGGAGGAGAGAGCCTTCGCCCTGTCCGCGGGGAGCCAAGCCCTGGCTCTGCAAGAGTTGAGCTCTGCCCTGATGAAGCTAATCACCTGAGAGGGCACAAGTTTCAACCTGGCCTTGTTGACCAGGAGGCCAAAACTGTCACAGGTCTGGAGAGCCAGGTCCCTGGACTGTTCCACCTCCTGCCTGGAGGGACCCACAATCAGTCATCCAGGTAGGTGCACACCCGGACTGCTCGGCGCCTCAGATAAGCTGCCACCACTGGAATGCACTTGCTGAAGACCCTGAGAGCCAAGGACAGACTGAATAGCATGGACTGGAACTCGTACAGGGTTCCCTCGGGTCAGAAGTGGAGGAACCGCCAATGTGATTGACAGATCAGGACATGAAAGAACGTGTCCTGTAGATTCAAGGAGCAGAACCATACGTTTTGCTCTAGGGATGGTATCATCTGAGAAAGAGTCATCATCCTGCATGACCTGACAAACTTGTTCAGGTTGTGCAGATCTAAGATGGGGCGCCAGCACCCCGTACATTCTGGCACCAGGAAGTAGCTGGAGACAAACCCTGGGTGTTCCAGAGAGTCCGCAATAAGCAGCACAACCTCCTTGCTGAGGAACTGGGCAATGTCATCCCAAAGGGACAAGAGAATGTCTGCTGATATTATGTGCTCCCATGGAGCACGGGCTTGGCAAGGAGGGTACACCTCGCACTCCAGAGGCAGACCCTGACCGACCACTTCGAGAACCAACCCTGTCAGTGGTGACAGCGGACCAGGCGGAAAGAAAGTGGTAGAGCCGGCCCCTCATGGGAGGACCCAGGGGTGGCGTGACGGGCACGAGGGAGGCACCTCTCACCCAGTCACTGAGCAGGCTTGGAGGCAGAAGAGGGCCCGGTTGAAGAGCCAATGGGACCCCGCCCTCCAGGCTTATGGACGACCAAGGCCACTGACTTTGGCTGAGATTGCCAGGCCTGAGCCTGCTGCCCAGCCAAGGGCTGGGCTGGTTTAGCTGCAGGAGTAGAGGTGGATCGAAAGGGCTTCTTTTTCTGCTGCTTGGAGCCCTTGAGGTCCCTCTGTGCGGATGTCACATAGTTCAAGGTGGCACTGGACTTCTCAATGCGGGTGAGGTGCCTCTCAACCCTGGGCCCAAACAGGTCAGTGCTCAGGAAGGGGACATCGCCAGCTTGTGCTGGGTGTTTGCATTAAAGGTCGAGATCCACAGCCAAACCCTGCGGCACATGGCCACCGAGGTTGCCACAGAATGGGCGCAAGAGTTCCTGATGTCCATGGCTGTCTGGAGCTGCTGTTTTGTCACAGCTCAACCCTGGTCCAGAGCCTGCTAGACTGTAGTCTGGTGGTCCACAGGAAGAGGAGGGAGCGCCTCATCCAGCATGCCGAACACGGCATTTGGGAAGTGGGCCATCAGGAGGGCGGAGCTCACCTGGCCAAGGCCAAGCGAAGAGGCAGCATAAACCTTTTTTGCTGAATGGTCCAATTTCTTGGACTCCTTGTCAGGAAGTTTATCAATGTCTTCTATGTTGCTAGAGCACCTAAACATGGAATCAGCCACAAGACCTCTGCCATGGGATGTTCCGTGAACCCAGAGAGGGAGTCATATACCCGTAGGCCATCAGAGTCAATGGTGCAGGGTAGGAGGTGGGGCGCTGCGAGAGCTCAAGGCAGGGCCAAGGATGGCCTCTGCTACTGGGAGGGCTTCACCATGCCCGCTGACTCTCAGTGGACAGTCAGGGGTGACTATACTTGACAGCCGATGGGGGAAGACCCTAGGCCTGCTGAGACTCCTTAGTCAGAGTGCTGGCCATCGGATGCTTGGGGGGCAGCTCCACCGGAATCGGCGGAGATGCCAGGGGAGGCCAAGCTGGGACCGATTAACTGGTCTGCTTCTGAGGAGAAGGTGTCAGCCTCTGCAGTGAAAGCCAGCAGATGGTGGGGTAGAAGCCGGAACAGGGTTCATACTGGCGAACACCAATTGCTGACACATCAAGTGCTTGTAGCTTTGACGCAACTTGCGCCAAAGCCTCTCCTCACCTGAGGACAAGGAAAAAGAATACCGGCACTGCCGCTTTCCGGAGCATCTAGAGCTGGAGTGCTGACGTCGACACAAGCTGCTCAACTCACAGGAGTAAGGCCAGGACCTTGACCACGAGGGGGGACCGGTGGCAGGCCTCAGAGGGCATCGACGAAAAATGAAAATTATGTACCTACCATAATTCTTGATCTTCTCTTGTATCTTCACCATTCATTATTGCTTGTGTGTAAGCCGGAGGCGCGCACCCGCCACAGGAGGTTCCCCCCAGAGGAGTCTGTGCTAATGGCGCCACCCCCGAGAGTGACACATCGTGTGATGCACGAGGAGCATCCATTAGGTACCGCAGACTCCTCCTCCATCCCAGTTCTGTTAGCTGGAGAGGCTAAAAGAAAGGGTAAGAAAAAAGAGCGAGGCAAAAGAGCCGAGGGATAGAAAAGGAAAGGATATAAACTGAAAAAGGAATAAGTCGGTAGAGAACAGAAACAAGAAGGAAATGCCTGCCCTAAGGGACCGAAGGGCCTCACTTCTGAGGCGGCTCCAAGGAAGAAACAAATAAAGAAGAGGAGATAAATGAAGAAGAAGAAGAGAGGGAGAGACAAAAGATGTTGGGAGGGGAGAACTCTGCCCATTGAGATATTGGTTTAAAGGCTTATAAGCTTGGAATCAAAAACAAGGGAGCAAGGATCCCACTTGACTGGACTGAAGAGCAGGCTCAACCGAACCGCTTGCACAGAATGGACACAAATGGCAGATTCTCTAACCTCCTGTCATCCCAATCCCTTAAACTCTAGGTGAGAGCTCACAGACTGCCAAGGCAGAAATTCTGTTCTGGAAAGAGAGCGCCCAACTAGGAAGGGGAAAGAAGCCCCCTAGCACCTTGTTAAGTGCTAACACAGATGTGTGGGGGGAGCTCTATGGAAGGCACCCCTTTACGTAAAGGATAGAGCGGGAACTCAATCGGGGTCCCTGAAGGCAAGGCAAGAACATCACCTCAAGGTAACTGAAGTGCCAGGACAGCACCAACCAGCAGAAGCTGACACAAAGGGCAATTAAGACCTGCAAGAAGGAACTTGGAAAAAGGAGGCCGAGCCATTAGAGGGACGGTCTCCAACTGTGAACTGAATAACATGGCTAAGAAAGAGCCAAGAGGTTACCCTAGGGGCAGCCAGAAAGAGTTTCCTCAGGATAAAAATAAATCCTACTCTTCCCCTTACCTTCAGGAAATGGGATCCGTCCAGAGAAGAATGGAAAAATCAAGATAGTTTTTTTTTGGGGGCTAAAGCTAAGAAGAGTGAAGGAACGAGCTAGGGAGGGAGACGTAGCAGAGGCTCTTGAGGGGAAGGTGGCGAGAGTAGTAATGAATGGAGAAGATACAAGAGAAGATCAAGAATTACGGTACGTATGTAATTTTCATATCTTCCCTTGTCAATCTTCACCATTCATTACTGCCTGGGTGAGTGCCAAGCCCCTCTCCCCCTGAGCGGGGGGACAAGAGAAACCCTGAGGGAACAAGACCCTCAGCCTCCTGCTGGTGGAAAACAGAAGGGGAAGACCCTGGGATAATCAGACAAGAAGCCTAAGGCTGAGGAGAGCTAGGTGGTGTCCCCCGGAGACGAGGAAGCCCCTGCAGAAGCCTCCTAGCTCTGGTGGAGAAATGACTGGTCCCCCGGAAAGTGGAGCAAATCACCCTACGCCGGGTCAGGGGTGACAATCTTGATAGACGAAGCCATGCCGTCCGCCTAATGCAGATCACTGTCCCTGCAAGCCTGGAAACCACCTCATTGGCATCGTAAGAGTCCCCTGCCTGGTGTCTTGCCAGCTCCAGGCCTATAGCAGAGAGGGCAATGGCCTGTCTAGATTGCTCCGTGTCAGGCATTGATGCTAAAAGCTGAGATAGCATCGACCATAGACACCTGTTACAGGCAGCATGGTGTGCCTGATGTGATGCGATACACAGCATCGCATGAGAGGAAGAGAAAACTTCGCCCCAACCGGTCAAATGGTAGAGAATCCGAGTCCGGTGGTCGGTCGTGCGCCAGGCGGCGCCGCCGCCCGGAAGGAGTGTCCAGGGACACCAATTCCAACAGCGGGTTGGGAAGAGAACCTAGGGACTCAGATGGGGCACAATACCTCCTCCTCCTGCAGTCTGCCGGGGCTGAGACAGGGTCAGCTGGAGACTGCCAGGAACGGATAGATGCCTCCTGGAAAGGAATAGGCCAGGATGGCACCATCAAATGTTGGGCACTGAATACACTGAGGAATTCACGCGTCTCCCGTTCAGTATTGTCTCGCCTAACAAAGGAGATAAGGAGGTCTCCAACCATCCTCAAAAGCAAGCGCTGATATTCAGTGAAATCAGCATCGGAAGAGAGGTAAGCAGAGGGTTCCTCTCCCTCCGAGGAGGGAGACGTGGAAGATGGGGAAATCGAATGTCCAGAGGACTCCAGCGGTGGTGGGGATAGGCAAAACACCCGCTCATGCATACATCTAACATATGAGGGGAAGGCCGCTGCAGTGCCTCTGAACATCTCCCAGGATAACAGACCCGTAGGACCGACATGGCCCGATAGAGAGGGTGGTGACTGCAGAGGAATGGGGGTAGGGCACCTACGAAGAGGCAACTGTCCTCTGCTCAGGCTCTGGAATCTGGGGAATGGAGCCCGAGCTGGCGGGGTCCCGGATAACAAACCGGGTCACAGAGCGGAACCCTGGGGGCGCGAACCTTGGAAGAGCCTGGAGGGGGATCCTCCCGTGACGTACCTGGGGCTGCAAGGATCCAGAAAGGTAGCCCACAGCAACGCCATCGGAGGGGTCCCTCGAGCCCAAGAGGGAGCGCTGAGGCTCGGTACTACGGCTCCTACCTACACACCGAGGGGTAGCAGGTGAAACTCGACGTGCCGCACCCCGGCCTCTCAACCCCTCTGACTCAGAGAACGCCCACGACACCAGCAACAGAGCCCATCGATCCTGGGATCTCCGAGGGAAGCCCCCAAAAGACGAGGCCCCTAGTTCATCCTGAGAGAGCGCAGCAGTACCAGAGACGGCAGCTGCTACAGCCCCTTGTAGGCAAACACACCCCTCCCCGAACCCCACGCCATCCCCTCCCAAGGACCCCACGCCACTCCCAGCCTGGGAATCCTAAAAAGAAGACTGCTGTGGAGACTTAGCAATGAGCGCGCCGGGCCGCCTGACACGATGTCCCACAAAAGACTCCAATCCCGAAGAATCGGGGAGCCACGACGGGTCCATGTCTTAATCGTCCGCTTCCAAGGAAGAGACTACTAGCAGGACCTCAATACTGGCCACCCCAGGAGTCTCCTGAGAAACAGCGCCGCAAACTGCGCCAGTGCCACTCAAGGCGCCGGTCGGCGTCAGCGCACCAGAGACAACGTCAGAACCAGACTCGCAGCCCCAGTACCACCCTAGGTGCCGGGACCCGAAACAGCGCCAACAGCGGAGTCGACCGGGCCCACAGCGCTGGGATCTGAGGCAGTGCCGGAAAGCGGCATCAAGGGTCCACCCATGCCAGGCCCGGCAACCGCGGGCCATGACACTGGGGGAGCCTGCCACAGACTCCTCCATCCCAGTTCCATTTCTCCCACCGTCGAGGTGGTGTCCCCACTGCGACCCCGGAAGGGACCACGGCGTTCCCCCGACACCACAAAAGAGGCCTCCTCCTCGGCAACACTTGATGATGAGGAGGCCTCCTCTCCAGACCGTATAGGCCTGGTAGGGGACCCAGAAGAAGGGTCTAAAGATCTGACCTGGGAAGCCTGAGAGCGACGCCGTCCTCCAGAAGTCGGTGGGGCCTTGTAGAGTTTGAACGTGTGGACTTCGAGAACATGGCGGTCCATAGAGAAACAGGTGTCGCATCTATCCATATCATGGCTAGGTCCCAGGAAGCGAAGGCAAACATCATGTCGGTCCGTCACGGAAAAATGCTGGCCACAGGAGCACCAACGCATAGGGGCCAGACCCGCTTTCGACTTTCGCTTAGCTCCCAAACTGGACATGATGCAAAAATAATCAAGAACACAGTAAAGCTCACGGCGCCGTCGAAAAGAAAAGGAACGAATTTACCGGCAGTCAACGGTTTCAGGGTAAAACAGAAGGATGAAGGAGTCGCAGACGAACTAGGCCTATGGCACAGAAGAGAAAACCACGCACGCGCTACCAGGTGCAGCCTCGACGGTGGGAGAAACAGAACTGGGATGGAGGAGCCACGGGGCACGCCGCACGGCCCGCGACAGTGCCACTGGGGTGCCGCCACTGCCTGACTCTGGAGGAAAAAAAAAAACTTCGTGGCAGGTGTGCACCGCTTACACCCAAGCAGTAATGAATGGTGAAGATTGACAAGGGAAGATCTGAGGCACCTCCAGGTCCTGGTGTATAAGGAGGCGGCAGGTCAGTGGAATGATTTGTCCCTCCTAGGTCTGAGTCAGGACCAGAGTACTGGACAGAGAAGTATCGACTCCCTTTAGGCTTATTGAAGGGCTCTAATTCAGCCCATGAAAGACTGACCGAAGATCAACCTGTCTCGCCAACTGGCACAACAGGGGTACCATGGAGCTGGCAGCCTGGGTTCAGGATTTGACCGAAGTTGGACATGGAGAAATGCAGGAATCGGAAGCCTGTGAGCGTTCCCGATCCCACGATCGACTGCAAGACCATTTCCTGACCTCTTTCCAAGATCTGGATTTGTGTGTCGACAAGGGGCCCTGTCTGCAAGTTGGGAGAGCCAGACACAAATCCTTAAATGCCCAGGCCTGGGCAGCCTCCTCATCGAAACCCACACGCTATTCGGCAGACCCCACAGCCGTGGAGACCACCCGAAGGGCATCCTTCGATCTGACCGGCAAATGCCGTTGTCACAGCTACGTGGGTATGCAAAGATAATGCAGGACACAGTAATACTGTACAACACACCCGCAGTATGTTTTCTTTTATGAAAAAGTACAAAAATAATAAATGTCAATAAACAGTTCAATCAGAACTGGAAAATAATAGCATACTGCTATTCCACCTTACTTCAGGTATCTCAAAATTCAAACTTCAGCTTTTCTGCTGCTTGAGACAAATTCCCCGTTTCAGGGACAGGTTCTTCCCCCTTACCTTAACCTCCGGTATGTGAGACTGGCTGGTTAGCTAATGCGACTCTTGGTGTTTGAGGAGGGCTTATATAACCCCCCCACTTGTGAGAAAGTCCCTCCTATAACATCCAATTAGTTCTAGAAATGTTCCCTAAATAGGGAAACTCCTCCTCTATTACATAGAGAGGTTTTACTTATGGGAAGTCCCTTATTTTCTCTATATGCAAACAGTGCAAACATTTATTATATTTATACATGTGCTGTACTGTTTTAGTATATGGACACTAGCCCTTTAATTTATATCTCAGGGATCTCTGTACATAATCAGGCTCCTTTAGAGACCTGCAGTGACTCATTACTCTTAAATTTAATAACCTGTGTTTAGTTTATCTTGCAGTCCCCTCCTTATTCTTAGGGCTACTTCAACTGTATTGTATTTCCATATTATATATATATACAATCATTATCTAGCGCCTCTGCTTTGGGCTCTGCATAGCTTTGGTAAGCCCCTTTTTATTTCTTTTTATACTGGGCTGTCGCTTTTGTGTCAAGGGACAGCATAGTCCCTTTTTATTTTCAAGCGTTCGCTTTTCAGAGCACAGATTACTCAGGGAAGCCTGCCTCTCTAGCAGCTTGGGCTGGCTGCACACATGCCACGGACTCCTCCACGGCTAGCTGTCACAATTTTACAGCATATTTTATACAAAGCCAGCAGCCAGGAGTCCCAATAATACAGAGGCATCAGTAATTATTTACACAGATACCCTAGGTGGACAGTGACATCCATCTCCCTCTCCTGTGCTTTTCTCCCACGATCCTGAGTATTCACTTTGGTAAGCCCCTTTTTATTTCTATTTATACTGGGCTGTAGCTTTGGGACTGGGGTTCCACATGGGGGGGAGACAGGCCTATACTGGAGCGATGGTCTGCATCTGTCCATAAGGGGAACCAGGATCCTAGGTGACAGGTTTAAATGCTTCATTGGCAGCAAAATAATTCAAACATCATAAACATAATGTTGCTTTGCTTGTATCCATAATCCACTTATCTAAGTGGACATTATTTTCCAATTAGCTGCCATTTTAAACATTCCTGCACCATATACATAAAAATGGCATAAACATTAACTTTATGAAGCACTTTAACCAGCACCAGAGAAGCAAGGGAAAGCAAGAGAGCAGCAGCTAAAAACAGGACTTGCGCACTCACAAAGCCTTTAAATTCTGACAAAGTCAGCAAACTAGGAAGACAGCAGAGAAGCAAGGGAAAGCAGGAGTATAGCAGCTGATATTGTTTTTGAAGGGTATATTTTCTGTTAAATTGTTGTGCAGGTTGTCTTGCAGAAGGGAAGGAAAGCACACACTGGGGTGGTGGGTCAGAGCTGTAGCTGACCGTTTCTGGAGGAAACGGGCTTGGTCGGTCCCACCCACCCCAAGGGCATTTCCTTTATACCAGGGGTTCTTACATCACTTCCCCAAAAGGGCAAAGGGCACATACCTGTTGTATCCTTAACAGCCCAGCACACTGTGTAGGGGTAAACGCACACACAGATGCTTGCAAACATTAACAAAAAAAATTAAAAACTGAAACAGGAAGGGAGAGAGACGTGGGAGGTGGTGCAGTGTACTAGCTGTGGGGCGGCAGTCTTCTGGGAGACATTCTGGAGGCTGCAATGCTGCCCTATTTGCAGGCAGCTATCTGGTGTGAGACAGGAGTTTGCCAGTCTCCAGGACGACCTCGCGAGGATTCGGGAAACCTCCTCCCCTACCCAGGGACCACCAGGGCTGCTACCACTACCTCAAAGGTTGCCAAGACAGAGGAGCAGTTGGACCACGGTGGGTTCAGGGAGGGTGAGGGTGGTGAAAAACAGAGGCGCATCCCTCCAGCTGTACCTCACCACAATTCATACGCTGTTCTGGCACAGCGTGGTTCCTCTATGGAGGCAACCGCAGTGGAAATCAAGGAGAATGCTGGGAACCTCCAAAAAGGAGACCCACAGGAGGGTGGCACGGGACCCCACAGTGGAAGGAAACAACTCCTGGTGGGGGACTTGATTGCTATGGGGGTAGGACTGGGAGAGGGAGGTAAGGTGCCTGCCCGGCACCATGGCTGGGAGGGACAGGAAGCGAGGGAGCAGCTGCACAGGAGAGGGAGCTGGATGTCACTGTCCACCTAGAGACAAATGACCTGACTGGGAATGGGATCAGAGCAGTGCAGGAGCAGTTTGTGGAGTTGGGGAGGGGCTTAGGCAAGTAGCACACACGGTAACCTTCTTGGAGGTGCTGCTTTGTTTATAGCATGGGTGAGGCTAGGGTACTTCACACCATGAGATTCAATGAATGGTTGAAAAACTGGTGCCGAGTTCAGGGTTTTGGCTTCACTGGGGACTGGGGTTCCACCTGGAGGAATGCAGGTGCGATGGTCTGTATCTGTCCATGAGGGGAACCATGATCTTAGGTGATAGATTTAAATGCTTCATTGGCAATCATTTAAACTAGCCAAGGTGGGAGAGGCACTGAAAAGGAGCAGGGAAATCCTAGCGCCCCCCCCCCCTTAAAAAAACAAACAGGGTAGTTATCACGATACACTCCAAGGCAGAGAGGTCAATAGGGAGCAGGACAGGGGTAAATGGAGAAAAAGGCAGTAAGGACAGGGAGGTGGCTAAAAGGGTAAGGCCATCAAAAAATGGAGGGTGATGAGTACTAATGCCCATAGTCTGGGTAACAAGCTCCCTGAACTAGTAGCCTTGATGGAAGAGGGATGCTTGGATATTGTGGCAGTCACAGAAACATGGTACACGGAGAACCATGACTGGGATGTCAACATACCAAGGTACAATATCTATGGGAGGGAGGAGGAGGATAAAACAGGAAGAGTAGTAGCTCTCTATGTAAGGGAAGGGATAAAAGCAATGGAACTAAAGGGTAAACAAGGAGGACAGGAGGCACTGAGGGTCACCCTGGAGACAGGAAATGGCACCACAATCCATATAGGGGTTGTATACAGACCCCCATTTCAGGAGGAGGAACTGGACAAAGAAATGATAGAAAGCATCCTTAGAATGGCAGAAAAAGGGGAGATATGGTTGATGGGGAACCTGAATATGCCCGATGTTAACTGAAGGACCTTTGCTGCAGCCACATGCAAGAGCAGGGTCATTCTAGATGCCCTACAGGGGGCATGCCTCAGACAGCTAGTGTTGGAACCCACTTGTGAGGGAGCAATCTTGGACCTGGTACTCTCAAATGAGGATGGAGAGAGAGGATCTCAGATTTCGAAGTGGGTAGCCATCTGGGAACAAATAACCACCAAACAGTGTGATTCACGATAAACACAGCCATAAGGTCAAGCCATACAAAAGCGAGGGTACTGGACTTTAGGAGAGCCGACTCTGGCAAAATGGGAGAGTACCTCAGAAAATCACTAGCAAATGGACAAGACCCCCATCTCGGGGAGGAAATGGACAAGGAAATGACAGAAGGCATCCTTAGACTGGCAGAAAAAGGGGAGATATTGTTGACAGGGGAGCTGAATATGCCAGATGTTAACTGGAGCTCCTTTGCTGCAGCCACATCCAAGAGCAGGGTCATTCTTGATACCCTACGGGGGGGCATGCATCAGACAGCTAGTGTTGGAACCCACTCGGGAGGGAGCAATCTTAGGCCTAGTACTCTCAAACGGAGACAGAGAGAAGATCTCAGATTTAGAAGAGGGTAGCCATCTGGGAACAAGCGACCACCAAACAGTGTGGTTCACAAAAAACACAGCTGTAGAGTCAAGTCACACAAAGATGAAGGTACTGGGCTTCAGGAGGGCTGACTTTGGCAAAATGGGGAAGTGCCTCAGAAAAGCAGTACCAAACAGGAAAGGAGGTTGGGTGGAGAACAATGGGGAAAAAAATCAAAACTGCCATCACAGAGGCAACAAGCCTTTGTGTGAAGCAAAGAAACAAAACTATAAGGAAAAAACCACTACGGTTCTCGAAAAGAGGTGGCAGGGAAGGTTAGGGAGAAAAATATAGCATTCATGAAGTATAGGGAAGCACAGAAGGAGCAGGACAGAGAATACACCAGTTAAAGCAGAAGGAAGCGGGGAAGACAATCAGAATAGCAAAGGCTCAAACTGAGGAAAAGACAGTCAACTCAGTTAAGAAGGGGGACAAAACGTTTTATAGGTACGTTAGGGAGCGAAGGAAGACCAGGGAAGGGATAGTGAGTCTTAATAAAGAGAGGGCAGGTGGGTAGAGGGTTACAGTAAAAAAGCAGGGATGCTGAACGAATACTTCTGCTCTGTATTCACAAAAGAAGATGAGAGGGCGGTACCTAAACCAAACAGTAGAAGCACTCTGGATTTTTTTTGGGGAGGGGGGCACGATACCAGTCCTTTCACAGAAGAAAAGGTCCTGAAAAACTCCTAAAACTAAAGGTGGACAAAGCAATGGGGCCTGATGGGATTCACCCCAGAATTCTAAAAGAACTAAGGGGAGAACTAGTGACACCACTGACTAATCTTTCCAACAAATCGTGGAAGGATGGCGAGGTACCTGAGGACTGGAGGGTGGATGCGATTCCCCTTCACAAAAGTGGGAGCAAGGCAGAGGCAGGAAACTACAGACCTGTTAGTTTGACTTCAGTGGTAGGGAAGATGATGGAATCACTTCTGAAAGAAAGAACTGCTGAGTATCTAGGGGCCAGCGGGGCACAGGACCCAAGGCAAAATGGATTCAAAGCGGGAAGGTCATGTCAGACGAATCTAATAGATATCTTTGACTGGGTGACCAAAGTAGCATACCACGGAGGGGCTGTGGATGTGGCCTACCTAGACTTTAGCAAGGCATCTGATACAGTCCCACACAAAATATTAGTAAACAAGTTTGACAGCCTGGGAGTGGGTCCCAGGGTGGTAACCTGGGTAAAAAATTGGCTGGACAACAAGACGAAGAGGGTAATAGTAAACAGAGTTCATTCCGAAGAAAGGAGGGGTTAACTAGTAGGGTACTGCAGGGTTCAGTACTGGGGCCGTCCTCTTTAATGTCTTTATAGGTGACATTGCGGAGGGACTGGAAAGAAAAGTATGCCTCTTTGCAGACGACCCAAAGATCTGTAACAAGGTTGATACACAAGGGGGGTGGAAAGGATGAGAAGGGACTTGGCAACATTGAAGGAATGGTCAAGAGTATGGCAGCTTAGATTCAATGCAAAGAAATGCAAAGTAATGCACCTAGGAAACAAAAACCCAGGGGCAGAGTACACAATTTGGGGGGGGAAGGGAGGTTTACTAACAAAAACAAAAATGGAAAGGAACCTGGAGTACACAATGGGGGTGAGATAACAGAAATGGAAAGGGACCTGAGGGTAGTCATATCAGATGACCTTAAGGTGGGCAAGCAATGTGAGAGGGCAGTAAGGAGGGCTGGGGGGCTACTGGGATCCACAGGGAAAGGTATCACCAGTAGAAAACAGTAAGTTGTTATCCCTCTTTACAGACAGTTGGCAAGACCCCATTTGGAATATTGCATGCAGTTCTATAGACCCCATCTCCACAAGGACAGAGACAGGATGGAGGTAGTCCAGAGGAGGGCAACTAAAATGGTGCAAGGTCTGCACCAGAAGCCATATGAAGAGAGACTTAAGGAGCGTAATATGTATATATGTACACCCTCGAGGAAAGAAAGGAGAGGGGTAACATGATAGAAAATGGAAATTACATACCTACCGTAATTCTTGATCTTCTTGGACGAAGTCTCCACCACTCATTCACACTGATGGGATCTATGCCAGAGGCGCTAGGACCCAGCGGGAGCAAACTTTTTGCAGGAGGGCCGGCGCCAGAGATGGAGTTGCGAAAAGCGGCGCCACGAGCCTCTGCTCGTGCGGCATTAACTATCTCGGTGTCAACCCTCCAACCCCCTCAGTACCTTTTTTCTCAGGAGGTGCAGCGTAACTAACCTAGAAGGATAGCCTAACCAAAAAATGGACATTAGATAGTCCAGAAGACCCATATAAGAATGGTCAAGAAAGAAGTCTTCACAGCCTAAAGATAAGATTGAGAGAGTGAAGACCAACAACAGAGGTGAGCTTCGGGGATGGTGGGTAGGCGTGTGAGTGAGTGGTGGAGACTTCGTCCAAGAAGATCAAGTATTCAGTGGTAGTGCCAATTTCCATATCTTCCTGGACATAAAGTCTCCACCACTCATTCACACTAATGGGAGAGTACCAAGCTAATAAACCCCCGAGAGGGCGGCAGGATAGACCAAAAGCTCACGAATTTAGAACAGAAGTCCATTAAGGATGGTTCTGCCAAACGAAATATGTCTGGCATGGACATCCAGGGCATAGTGTTTGACGAAAGTATGCACTGAGCTCCAGGTAGCCACATTGCAAATATGCAATTGCAAATGCCACCAGCCATGCTGCAATGCATCTGATAGCGACAGGTAGACCCAGGTCGGGTCTCGCTGAAGGAAACCGTTATTGACCTTTGCAAAATTCTTTTGTTTTATCTAAATGGAGACGCAAAGCTCTTTTGACGTCCAAAGAATGAAGAGAACGCTCCCCTTCATTTTGGAAGTTCACAAAGTAAGTAGGAAGGACCAAAGGTTGGTTTAGATGGAATTCTGAAACAACCTTAGAGAGAAACTTAGGATGGGTCCTAAGAACTACTTTGTCTTTATGAAATACAGTATATGGAGGGTCTGTGACCAAGGCATGCATCTCTGAAACCTGAAGTGCGCAGCCAGAAATGGCGGGTACAAATGCCCGCCGCTGCCACTCGAATGCGTCCATAGCTGCTTTAACCAGTTGGTTGTTGGACTCAATGCCCCTGGTTAAGGTCTGAAAGCTCTGAATTAATGTCCGACTCCGGTAGAGCTTCAACCATTTGTTTGAGCGAATGCCAAAGAATATACTCCTATTGAGAGAAATAGCCCTGGTAGCTGGTGATACGCTTACCCAGGGTGGATGCAGCAAAGACTCTTACCTAAAGCATCGATCTTACAAGATTCTTTGTTTATAGGTTGAGCTATAGCAATCTGAGGAAGGTCAACCTTATCATTCTCTGCCAAGACTACAATAGGATCCAGGAGGCCAAAATGGGTCGATCCTTGGGAGCAGCATACTTCCTGTCTATGGAGTCAGCCACAGAAGGAATGACAGCAGGATTATTCCATACCATTTGAGAAAGGGTCTCAAAGGAGGGTTCTACCGGGTGAGTTAAATCCATAAGGATGTCCGGAACATGAAGGCATTGGAGTCTGAAAAGCTTCCCAGGATCGATGTCCATAGTCTGAAGAGAAAGAGTGGAATTCAAATTTTTCATCAGAGACTTAAATGACAGGTCCTCGACCACAGTCTCTGAACCAGGATTAGATCCTGCTTCTTCCACATCATCACCCAGTCTAAGATCTGGGTCAGGCTCAATATCATCTCCTGACAGTCCAGGAGGGACTGCATGGACAGGAAAGGATTGAAAATCAGCAGAAAGAGAGGAAGGAAAAGAAATCGGAGAGGGGACGCCCTCAAGATTGGTAGAAAAAAAGCCCAGCCTCGGCGCCGAAGAAAAGCACGGTGCCGAGAGGCCGCCTGACGCCGACAAAGCAGACACGTCGAAGAAGAACACGCGCCGAAAAGCCGATGGTGCGTAAGATGGCACCAAAAGCAACATGGCGCCAAAGCTGCACGGTGCGTAAGCAGCTATCGCTGACAGGCGCAATGGCACCGGAAACGGCACTGAGCAACCCACCGACGCTGATGGCGCCAAAACCAAACCAGGGCCCCGAAAATTAGAATTTGAGGGAAAAGGAGGAATAATACCAGGAGACAGAGGCATCGATGTGGCCCCCTGCGCGCAGCCATGTGAGGGGGGAACACCGAGAGCGGAGTCGATGGCACCTAAGAGGGCGCAAGCAACTAGGGAGGCCCAATCGCCCTGCCCGATCCCAGAAGAGCCAGAGGGCCCCTGAGTGACCGGGCCAGGCAGCTGGACCAGCCGCTGAGCCCATTGCTCCATAAGAGCGGCCCACTGATGAAACTGCTCATCGGAAGCCCTACCAGAAGGTGGGGAAGGGCTCCGATGTCGAAGAGGTCGGTGACCAGAACCAGAAACCAGCGACTCTGAACGAGGAGACCGGCAACTGACCCGAATGTCCGATCGTCGACACACAGACATATGAGAGGGCGACCTCGAGTGATGCCTACTCTTTTCTGACCTACGGGTTGAAGAAGAGCTCGAGGCCGAATGGTGCAGAGAATGGGACTGTTTACTTTTATGCTTCCGGGGGAGCGCCCATCCTCTCGGGCACTGGACTGTCTGATGTCAGACCCCCATTCCGGAGAAGGCGGTGGACCGGACCCAGCCCGGCTAACTGAACAGCTTTCATATGAAGTCTCCCTACCGTCACCTGGCCCGCTCATGGTCGACTCCATCAATGTAGGCTGAGACTTCTTTCTTTGATAAGAATAAATTATCATAAGCGGTACTTTATTCGGAAAAATACTTCAAAATAATAAACTAAAAACTATGCTGCTAGTTTGAAGTTCGACTCCCGGTGGGCGAGTGACGTCGTCACTGAAGCGCACTCGACGGTGGGGGAAAAAAGGAACTGAGGTGGTTGGAGGGTCGACGACAAGATAGTCATTGCCGCATGAGCAGAGGCTCATGGCGCTGCTCCTCACTGCTCTATCTCTGGCGCCGGCCCTCCTGCAAACAGTTTGCTCCCGCTGGATCCTAGCGCTTCCAGTGTAGACCCATTAGTGTGTATGAGTGGTGGAGACTATATGTCCAGAAAGATCTTCCAAATAACTCAAGGGAATCAAAGTCCAAGAAGGTAGCATCTTTCAGAAAAAGATGTGCAAGAAATTAAGATTACGCACCTACCGTAATTCTTGATCTTCTCTTGTATCTTCACCATTCATTAGTGCAGGGTAAGCTGCCGGAGGCACACACCTGTACGCACGCAGGTTGGCCATTGGGCACCACAGAATCCTCCTCCACCCCACTTCTGTTTTGCCGGAGAGGATGAAACAAAGAGGGACAGAGAAAACCAAGTTGAGGCAAGACAGCCAAGGGATAGGAAAAGGAAAGGATATAAACTGAAAAAGGAATAAGCTGACCAGAGAACAGAGGATTGGACTTTTTATCCTAAGTGGCCATAGGGCGGCCGCACAGGAAAGAAAAAAGAGAGAAAGAGAAAGAGAAAGATACAACATACGTAAGGGAAGAAAAGGGAAGGAGGGCCCTTCGCCATGTTGATTGAAAAACCACTGGCTTATTACCTCAAAAACTGGAAAGGTATGAAGACACAGGAGCAAGGATTCTGCCAGCTTCAGGGACCACTGGACAGAGGTCCAGAAGAAAGAATTTGACATGGTCTTGGAAAGTAAAAACCATGGTGGAAACAGCCCTCTTTTCCCACCCCCAATCCACATATGGGATGCAAATCCTGGAGCATGTCCCTCCACAGATTATCCCTTGAAGGCTAGTCGAGGGGAAAAATACAGGTTACTCACCTGTAACAGGAGTTCTAGGAATGGTATATGTTGTTCATCCACACTGTCTGGCAGGTTCCTTGCCGCTTTAAATCTTGCCGGAAGGTCTTCAAGCTGGCTCCTTCCACCCACAAGGGTGGTAAAACTCTCAGCTCCACCCCATGACGCCAGATCTAGCCCGCTGGAAGCCAGGTTGTGCGCTGAAGCCAGGGAGGTCGGGTGGGTCGTGTGGATGAACAACATATATCATTCCTAGAACTTCTGTTACAGGTGAGTAACCTGTATTTCTAGGGACATGGATATGTTGTTCATCCACACTGTCTGGCAGACTCCTAGCAGTTCTCCGGGAGGAGGGAGGCAAGGCGCACACCCCCTACTTAGGGAATAAAGACTGGAGAACCGAGGCCCCAAAACCAGCATCCCAGCGTGACAACGTCGATGTGGTAGTGGGTAATGAAGGTGTGTGCTGACTTCCAGGTAGCAGCCCTACAGATTTCCTGGATAGGGACGTCCCTGGAAGCAGCCACCGATGCAGCGGTATGGCAGGTAGAATGAGCTCTTATCCTTCTGGGAGACTCCATGCCCGCCAACCTATAGCAGAGATCTATGCAGCAGGTGACCCACCTGCCTATCGTCCACTTGGCTGCAGGTCTGCCAGGTGTGGCTTCAGCGTAGGTGACAAACAGCTGATGAACCTCTCCTCGAACTTCAGCCGTCCGCTCCTTGTAATAAGCAAGCGCTCTTCAAGGGTCCAAAGTATGCAGCCTATATTCGGCCTCTGAGGTGTGATTGGGGTAGAACACCGGCAGAGTCAACACCTGGTTAAGGTGAAACTCCGACACCACCTTCGGAAGGAATTTCGGGTTGGGGCGCAGGACAACCTTGTCTCTGTGGAAGACCAGATAAGGAGACTCGATGGAAGCGCCTGGAGCTCTCCATCCTTCAGGCTGACGTGATAGCCACCAAGAAGGTGGTCTTCCACAACAGGTGAGAGATATCACACCTGTGCATTGGTTCGAATAAGCTTGCCCATGAGCTTATGTCCCAGCAGTAGATTCCACAGAGGTGGAGGTTCTGCACCGGAGGATATGTGATCAAGGCCTTTGAAAAAGCACCCGACCACCTTCTCCTGCTCCACCGACTGCTTCCTGGCCCGCACCCGGTAAGCAGAGATGGCTGCCAGGTGCACCTTGAGGGTCGTCGACCGAAGCCCTTGCTGAGAAAGGGACCACAGGTAGTCCAAAATGCTTGCCAAGGAACAGGAGGAAGGGTCCAGGCCCTTGCCCTGACACCAAATGGAGAATCTCTTCCATTTAAAGGCGTAGCATTTCTTGGTCGACTCCTTACGGGACGCCTCAACCACGTTGAGGACCTCGTCTGAAAGACCCAAGGCCTGGAACTCTAGCCGCTCAGGAACCAGGCCGTCAGGTGCAGGGATTGAAGGTCCGGATGGAGTACCTTCCCCTGACTGACTGAGATCAGGTCCGGGCAGGCTGGAAGCCGCCTCGGGAGCCTGGAGCTGAGACTGAGGAGATCTGAATACCAGAACTGGCGGGGCCAGTCTGGGGCTACAAGAATCACCTGCACCTTGACCCTCCTCACCTTGAGAAGCACCTTGTGGATCAAGGAAAATGGGGGAAGGCGTAGAAGAGGCCCGGGGTCCACGGCCTCGAGAAGGCATCCCCCTGCAGTGAGCCCTGCTGAGGGGGGCGGGCATGAAACAGTCTCAGCTTCGCATTCTCCCTGGAGGCAAACAAGTCCACCTGAGGCATGCCCCAGTGGGAGAACTGATCTTGTACTACCTCCGGCAAGAGAGACCACTCGTGGGACGCAGCCCCTATCTGGCTGAGGGCATCGGCCAGAATGTTGGAGGCTCCTGCCACATGGATGGCAAGGAGATCCGCCTCCAGGCTGCGCATGAGTGACCAAATGCCGAGAGCTTCCCTGCACAGAGGCATGGAGCGCGTCCCGCCCTGGCGGTTTAGGTAGTACATGGTCGTGGTATTGTCCGTCTGGACCTGAACCACTTGACCCGTAGAAAGCGGAGTGAAGGCGGTGAGGGCTAGAGCGAACCTGACTCCAACAGGTTGATATGGCATTGGGACTCCCGAGGGGACCAGAGGCGTCGCTCTGTGCTCCCCCAGATGGGCACCCCAACCCATCAGAGAGGCATCGGTCGATAGAGAGACCGTCGGCTCGGGGCGGACAAATGGGATGCCCTCCTGCAGATGAGCTGGAACGGTCCACCACTGGAGTGCATTCCACATCCCCTGGGTTACTGTCACTAGCTGATCCAAAGGATCGGAGTGCTGTGATCATCGGCTGGCCAGCCCCCATTGAAGGGGACACATGTACCAACGGGCCCAATGGACCACGTTGGTGCAGGCCGCCATGAGGCCCAGGAGGCGCAGGAAGTCCCGGGCAGGGCGCAACTGCCCAACCTGAAATGATTGGGCAAAGGAGGAAAGAACCTCGGCCCTGTTCACCAGAAGACGAGCTCTGGCTTGTAGAGAGTCAAGCTCTGCCCTGATGAATTGGATCACCTGCTTTGGCACGAGCTCTGACTTGGCCTCATTGATGAGGAGGCCAACCTGAGAGCAAACCTGGAGGGCCAGATCTCTGGACCGCTCCACCTCCATTCTGGAGGAGGTTGCAATCAGCCAGTCGTCCAGGTAGGGGTACACCCGGACCCTTTGGCGCTGCAGGAATGCTGTCACCACTGCCATGCATTTGCTGAAGACCCTGGGAGCTAGGGCAAGGCCGAAGGGCATGACCCGGAACTCGTAGAGGGATCCCTCTCCCCCGAAGCGGAGGAATCTCTGGTGGGACGGATGGATTGGGATGTGAATGAACGCGTCCTGGAGGTCCAAAGAACAGAACCACATGCCTTGTTCCAAGGATGGAGTGATCTGAGCCAGAGTGACCATCTTGAAGGTACGAGACCTTAGGAACCTGTTCAGGTCGTGCAGGTCTAGAAGGGGGCGCCAACTCCACGTCCGTTTCAGGACCAGGAAGTACCTGGACACAAACCCCGGGTCTGGTGGAGGATCCGACACCTTCCTGAGCACCTCTTTCTCGAGGAGCAGGGTGATGCCAGCTCGGCGAGCCGACAGAGAGGCTGGACCCGAGACCCCCATCGAGCGGCGACGGTTCGGAAGAAGCGGGCCTGCTCAAACCCAGGGACAGGCTCTTTCCCACACCTCCAACACCCAGCGGTCCAGTAGTGATAGCAGGACCAGGCGGAAAGGAAGTGGCGGAGCAGTCCCCCCAGGGGGAACCCAGGGGGGTAACAAGGCTGGAGGCGACACCCTCAACCAGTCACTGGGCAGGCTTGGAGGAGGGACCGCTGAGGACCTCCTGGGCCTTTCCTACCTGCTTCCTGTTAGAAGCGCATGAGCTTAGCTTTGGGATGCTCAGCGAGCCTGCTGGCCCTGATGCTGGTGCTGTTGGGCCAGGCGTGCCGCAGGCACAGAAGGGCGAAAGGACTTATGTTGTTGACGATGGCCCTTGTCCTTCTGGGTGGAGGTGACCAAGTCCAGGATAGCACTAGACTTTTCGATCCGCTGGAGGTGACCTTCCACTCCAAGGCCGAACAGGTCAGTCCCCAAGAAGAGGACGTCCGCCAGTTTATGCTGGGTGTCCGCCGTGAAGGTGGATATCCTCACCCATGCTCTGCAGCGCATGGCCACTGCGGCCGCGACTGATCTAGCACAGAAGTCTCTGATGTCTAGAGCCGTTTGGAGCTGCTGTTTTGCCACTGCCCTTCCCTGGTCCCGCACCTGCTTCACCGTGGTCTGCAGGTCGGCCGGGAGATGAGGGATCACCTCATCCAGGGAGCCCTTGAGGGCGTGGGAGAAGTGTGCCATCAGCACGGCTGAGCTCAGGCCTGGCGGAGGCCTAGGGGAGGCGCAAGCGTACACCTTAAGCCGGCATAGTCCAGCTTTTGGACTCCTTGTCGGGGGCTCATCCACATCCCTAGCGTTCCCGGAGCGCTGGAAAACGCTATCGGTGACCAACCCCTCAGCAGAGGGGTGCTCTGAAAAACCGAAGAAAGAGCCGATAGGGACCGCATACTTCTGGCCATCCTGGCCGAGCGCAGGGCAGGAAGCGGGCGCTGCCAGAGCTCCAAGGCTGGGCCAACAATGGCTTCAGCCACCAGAAAGCCTCCATAGGGCGGAATCCTCGGTCCAGTATCTCCATCAGGGATACTTGGCCCGCTGGATCTGGACTCAAGCTGCATCCGGTGGATTCCGAGATCAGCGAAGCAGACCATAAGCGGCAGCGGGCTCTCGCCCATCGACTGCCCCCAGAGGACTCCAGGTCAAGGGCCTGGAAAACAGGGAGAGTCATCGTCGGAGTCCGAGAAGTCCGCGAAGAGCTGCCTGGGGCCTGAGCCACCCTCCACCTGCTGAGGACGGTCGGGAGTGAGGGTGACCGACAACCTGTTGGGCAGACCCAGACCCGACAGAGTCCTTGGTCGGCGCCCCCGATTTCGGTTGTGGAGGCGGAGGTTCCACCACAATCGGTGGGCCAGCTGGTTTCGTCCAAACAACCAGCCCAGGCTTGGGCACCTCGACTACAGCAAGGGGTTGTTTCGGCCGTTCGGGTGACAGCCACTTGATTGCCGAGGAAGGCAACGGCGTTGGCTTGTTCCTGGACAAAAGTAACTGCTGCCACATTAAGTCCTTGTAGTGTCTGCGCAATTTGCGCCGAAGCCTCTCCTCTTCCAAGGAGGAAGACGAGGACGAGCGGTGCCGCCGCTTACCATTGTGTCGAGACCGAGACCGCCAATGTCGGCGGGATCGGCTGGACTGAGACGAGGTCAGAGACCCTCGGTGTTTCCGAGGACGGGTCTGAGAAGGAGCGGGGGATACCCGCCCTTCCCTCGGCTCGGGAGCCTTGACCGGGGACTCCGGCACAGGAGGCTCAGGCAAGTCCTCGGTCTTCACCAGGGGAACCGGTGAAGAAGGGTTGTCGGCTTCACCAGTCGACAGCCCGTCTGACGGGTCGAGAAAAATCTCGACCGCGTCGACGGGTGTCTCAGCTGGCTGACCTGACGGGGACAACGTGAAGCCAGCGGCCTTAGCCGCAACCTCGACCGAAGTAGAGTGCCGACTGTCCGGGGAAGGGGACCTCTCCCGCTCCCATGAACGCCGACGGTGGGACTTACCTTTCGAGTCCTTTTTGGACCGAGAAGAGTGTCCCGATGGCCCTCTCCCTTCGTGGAAGGGATTGGCAAAGCTCCTTGAAAGAAGCTGTGTAGGAGGATCCCAGAGAGAGCGGGATAAATGCCGCGACCGAGGAAGATGAAGATGGAGCCTGGGCCACCTCCTCCTCGAGGCGATCTATCTGCTCGAGTTGCTCAGCTGAGCCAGCGCGGACACCGCTAGCAGGCCCTCCTTGGACTTCACGTGGTGGCGCTTCTCGGGCGTAAGCTGTAACCGGGCAGCGGGGTCTTCCAGGGCGCTGGCAGCGAATGGCATAACTCTCAGGCCTGCGGGTCATGATCTAGGCAGAGGCAGTGAACCTGCGTGGAGTCGCGGATCCGTCCTGGAAATTTTCTGCCCGCGCCGGCACAGCGAAATCAGTGGAATTTGTCCATGCGCCAGCCCGATGGAATGATGAACGAAGTCTTGAAAACATTAGGATTAGTTTAGGGCGGGCGAAGAATTAGGATCCAGTCTATATGCAGAGCGTTAAGGAGGGAACCTGAGCTTCCAAGCGGTAAGGAAGATCTGGCGTCATGGGGTGGAGCCGAGAGTTTTACCACCCGAGTGGGTGGGAGGAGCCAGCTTGAAGACCTTCCGGCAAGATTTAAAGCGGCAAGGAACCTGCCAGACAGTGTGGATGAACAACATATCCATGTCCCTAGAACCCCTGTTTCATAGGTTGCACAGGTAAGTTCAAGCAGGTATGGACAACAGTCCGTGGTGCTTGCAAATTAATGTTACCAAAAACAAAACCTCTCGTTGTCTCTGAAAGCTTGGTCTAAACTCAGTTTAAAGGGCCTATTACTCATCCCAGCTATATCCTTAGTGGCTCTACGTTGTACTCCCTCAAGCTTTGAGATGTCCTCATGGATGTAGGGTGACCATACCCGAACACAATACTCCAGGTGGCGTCTAACCAGGGCAACTTACAATGGAAGAATTACTTCCTTTTTACTACTTGAAATATGTCTAAGCACACAGTTTAAAATTTGGTTTGCATTTTTTTAACTTGCGTTCTGAATTTCAAGTCTGGGCTGACTGTTATTCCTAAATCTTTTTCTTGGCAGGTTACTGATAGGTCATCATTCCCTAGTTTGTACACATAATGGTTATTATGTGTACCCGGGTGCATAATTTTGCATGTGCTGATGTTCAGTATCAATCTGCTATAATTGGTCCAAGAAAGAACTCTATCAAGGGCTAACTGGATGGCAGCACTGTTTTTGGTCGTTAACCATAGTACCTAACCAACGGTCTTCAGCAAATTTCAGAATCCATATATTAGGTATATCTATTTTGAGTGAAGCGATATATATATATATATATATATATATATATATATATAAAATATGTGTATTTTAAAAGGAGGATCAAAACAGACCCCTGGGGTACCCCATTAGTAAACTGGGCCCATTCAGAGAACACTCCATTAATGGATACCCTCGGTTTCCTTCGCTCGAGCTAACTGGTAATCCAGTTTAGAATACTGGTCTTTAGTTGATAGGTTCCCAAAGTGTTTATAAGTTCTATATGTGGGAGCTTCTCAAAGGCCTTAGTGAAATCTAAGAACACGACATCCACAGAATTTCCCTGCTAACAGTTTCGTAAAAGGTCAGTAGATTTGTTTGACAGGATCTAGATTTGGTAAACCCATGTTGTAGAGGATCTATTAGCCTGGATTGGTCGAGAAATTTTAGAATATGGTCTTTAAGGACGCTTTCTAAAATGCTGCCTAATAGTGAAGTCAGACTGATGGGTCTAAAGTTTGTAGGATTAGATTTAGGTCAGTTTTTTAGAATGGGTACTACTGTAGCGACCTTCCACTCATGAGGAATTTCCCCAGTATCTAAGGAGTGCTGGAATATATTAGTTAAGGGTAGAAAAATGGACTCTGCCATCTCTTTTAAAACCCTGGGATAGATTTCGTCGGGCTCTGGTGATTTCTTAACATCTAAATTCTTCAGCCTATTAAGTTCTTCTTTAGGTTCGAGGTTTATCTGGCCTGGCAATGAGGATCAGGCTGCTTTTAGTAAGCCAGAGCTATTTTTATTTAATACTGTACAAAAATATTTGTTCCGCATGTCGGCAGCTTCATTATTATTTGCTATCTGGCCTGAATGATTTAAAAAAGGGTCCTATACTATTCTGCCCTTTAACTGATTAATGTGGGAGAAAAGAGCTTTTTCATTATTCTTAAACCCGGTTAGCTAATTTAATTTCATGCTGTGATTTAGCTATTTTGATTTTGGCTTTAACTTTTTTTTCCCCCACAAGATCCCTGTACTTAGTGCTAAGTTGGGTGTTTCCATGTTTTATGCACTTAAACATTTTGTTTTTCCTACTGATAAGTCTCTTAATTGAGGGGTTCATCCAAACAGGTACTAATCTTTTGGTTTCCTCATACTTTTTTGTACTTGGAATGTTTACTTTAAACAGGTATTTTAGTTTATTGAGCAGTAAGCCCCATTTTAATTCAACCGAAAGATCGGTGAATTCATTAGACCAATCCCAGTTAGATAAACTTATTTTTATGGAATCAAAATTGGATTTGCAGAAATTTAATATTTCTGTTGCACCAGTGACCCTTTTCCTTAGGTTCCCTAGGATTTGAAAACTAACAATATTATGGTCGCTGTTTCCCAAGGGTGCACTAGTGGTGATGTCAGATATACAATTCTCAGTATTAGTTAGGATTATATCGAGAATTTTATAATTTCTAGTAGGTTGTAGGACCAATTATTCTAACCCAAGCTGGTCAAAGGTTTCCATGTATGGTCTCTCACTTTTAGTAATTGCTGTTGCCAGTGTCCAATCAATGCTTGGTAAATTAAAATCTCCAAAGATCATTATGTTATTGGATGGTTCGAGATTCCCAATATAATTTAATAGTTGGATATCGATGTCATGAGTTATTGGAGTGGGGTCTATATACCAGGCCTGCGGTAAGTGGGGGGTCTCCCTGAGGGGTTAGCTTGATCCAAAGTGTTTTCATATTGCCCGTATCTGCTATGATCTCCTCACATTAAACAGGTGGGGACTCTGTCCAGAACAACCCTCCAAGGAGAAAGGAAGCCAAAGGGGGAGAACAGGGGGAGGAAAAACCCAACGGGTTCTCCCACAAAATGCACTGACGCAGTCCCCACTTCAGGAAAAGTGAACCGCGGGACATTCGTGCCAGGTTAGAAAGGACACAACAGTGTACCACGCTGAGAATCTCAGCTCTAAAGGCAAAGGACAAGTAAGGAAAGGGGGAGAAAAATCCCTACGAGCTCTCCCACAAAATGCACTGACTTAGTCCCCACTGCAAGAAGATGGAAAAAAACAAGTGGAAACATCCGGGCCAATTAAGGAAGACAGCACAGTGCACCCTAGTGAGAATCCCAGGTAGTTTCCTCCGAGGCCAGGGCAAAGACCCTACTCACCACCCCCCTGTGATTTTCAGAGAAGGAAACAGAGGGCCCTGAGTTCCAGGGGGATTCTGCCCCCAACTGGCCTCAAAGAGGGGGAAGGCGAGCAGGGTTGAGGTGGTGCCCAAGAACTGAAGCTCAAGAGGAAGCTCAAGAGGGGAAAGTGGGTGGGAATCAGTAATGAATGGTGACGATACAAGAGAAGATCAAGAATTACGGTAGGTACGTAATATTCATATCTTCCATCATCAATCGCCACCATCCATTACTGTTGGTGAGTACCTGCCCGGAGGGGACCTGGCACTGCTTTGAGTGAAAGATTCCTTCAGCCTCCTGTGAGTGAGGTGCAAGAGGGGGAGACCCCATAGCCCTACTAGGCCCTATACAGTCTAAGGCTGGTCAGGCCGAGAAGGTGTCCGCCGTGGCCGGGCGCCATAAGTTCCTCCACACCTCCAGAAGAAGATGGGTCCCCGGAAGCGGAGGGAAATCACCCTATGCCATGCAACGGGTGAAAACCTGGATAGGCGAAGCCATGCCGTCCACATGATGCAGACTGCTGTCCCTGCCAGTCTGGAGGCCACCTCCATTGACGTCATAAGCAGCCCTTGCTTGGTGCCTTGCAAGCTCCAGACCCTGCGCACAGAGGGCAATGGCTTGCCTAGATTCCTCCAGATCAGGCAGAGATGCTAACACCTGTGCCAATATCAACCACAGGTGCCTGTTGTTGGCAGTGTGGTGAACTTGATTTGAGCTGATACAAAGCAGCACATGAGCCAAAGAGAAAACTCTTCTTCCCCACCGATCAAACTTGGCGGAATCCGGATCCGGTGGTTGCTCGTGCACCGGGTGCTGAAGCCCAGGAGAAGTATCTAAGGCTGTCAGCCCTGAAGGTGAGGCAGAGAACCAAGAGACTCCTGGGGCGCGCAATATCTCCTCCTGCAGTCCGCTGGGGCTGGGGATGAGGTAGCTGGTGATTGCCAGGTGCGGATTAATGTTTCCTGAAAGGGAATAGGCCAGGATGGTAGTACTAGGTGGTGTGAATTAAACTTGCTTGAGGAAGCAGCGCGTCTCCTGCTTGGTACTGCGTCTTACCACGTGGGATATATGGAGTTCCTGTACCAACCTCGAGAGGAACCACTGATATTCAGTGAAATCAGCTTGGATGAAAGGTGGACTGCACGGTCCTCTCCCTCGGAAGAGGAAGCCGAGGAACTCGAGGAACTCGGGTGCTCAGAGTCCTCCTGCGGCAGAGACAGGCGAAAGGCCTGCTCATCCATGGCTCTAACATACCTAGAGAAGGCCACCACAGTGGCCCCGAATGTCTCCCTGGTTAAGCCAGATGAAGATGGTTAACCCACATGGCCCGGGAGAGGAGGAGGTGACTGAAGAGTAATTGGGAACAGCACCTAACTGAAAGTGCCTGGCCTCTGCCAGGGCTCTAAGACCTCACTGAAGATCCTCTAGCTCAAGGGGTTCAGAGGGTCAACCCACTCAGCATATGCTGCAGATGTGAAAACATATCCTGGTTGAGCCCTGAGGGGGAATGTCCCCTGTGGTGCGACCGG
Source organism: Neoceratodus forsteri (assembly GCA_016271365.2). Classification (NCBI taxonomy): domain Eukaryota; kingdom Metazoa; phylum Chordata; order Ceratodontiformes; family Ceratodontidae; genus Neoceratodus; species Neoceratodus forsteri. The sequence continues at coordinate 484,314,754 of CM028130.1, forward strand.
GGCTGCATGGATCCGGAAGGGCAACACTCAGCGCCACCAATCAAGGGTGCTTCCAAGGACTCCAAGGATGAGAAGCGGGGCTTTGCACTGTGACTCCTCCCCACCCTCTGCAGGGAAGTGGAGGAGGGCACCATGCTTCCCCCAGCCTCTCAACCCCTCGGACTCAGAGATCACCTTTTTCCTCAACCCTGATGCTGGGGGGGGGGCCCACTAATCCCACAGCCCCCAAAAGGAGGCCACAGAAGAAGTAGTCTCCATCCCAACCAAAGGGGCCAAAGCAGAACCAGACATGGCAGCTGCCCCAGCCCCCGAAGTCGAGACCGCCACACCATATCCCCTGGGACTGCTATCCACCGCATTTCCCCTCCAAACGCTGGGGTCGGAAAGGGGGCGCGAGAGACCGGGAGCATGGAAGGTGAACACTGGGTTGCCTGGTGCTGCTTCCAGGGCCCCCCGACCCCAAGGAGTCGGGACGCCAGTCCGGATTAGCCAGCGAGTCATCGTCCTCCTCCTCTGAAGAAGAGATCAAGCATACCAACAGACCAGCTACCCCCGGGAGCCCCAGAACCGACAGCGCCGTAGAACACTGCACCTCCATGAACTGCGCCAAGGGTCCGCTGGTGCCAGGCCCAGCGACCATGGGCTGTAACACCGGGGAAGCCTGAACCTCCTAGGAGGTGACTGCAATGGCGGTGCTCCCGCCCCGGCCACGCAAGGAACCGAGGCATTCCTCCAGCGCCGCAGAAGAAACTTCAACCGCAAGGCTGGAATCTGAGGTGGTTTCCTCCTCACTGAGCTGCATAGACCCGGAGGCAGGGTCGAGAGATCTTGCCATGGTATCCCTAGAACTATGCTGTCCTCTGAAAGCTGGCGTGGCTCTGCCAACGTTAAACACATGGATTTCCAGAACACGGCGGTCCATGGAGAAACATTCATCATAATTATCTATATTGTGGTTGGGACCCAGGCAGTGCAGACCAGCATCATGTCAGTTCATCACGGAAAAAATGATAGCCGCAGGGGCATGGACGCATGGGGGAACAGCCCGCTTTGGATTTTGTCTTTGACCTCGAACCAGACATGACGCGAAAAGAATCTAACAACTCTCAGTAAAAGACCCAGCGCCATTGGCAAGAACAATAAAAGGAACTGTCTTACCGGTATCCAATGACGTTGGGTGAATCAGAACCGGGATGGAGAAGCAGGAAAGTGTGTCAATGAACGGGTAGGCCCGATGACGCAGTAAACAACAGACTTGCGCAGCAGGTGCGACCTCAACGGTGGAAGAAACAGAACTGGGGTGGAGGAGGAGTCTGTGGCGCCTAACGGCCAACCCATGTGCTCCACATAATGCGTTGGCCAAGTGGACGGCGCCATAGGCGCAGCCCCCAAAAAAAACTCTCGTACAGGTGCACGCCTCTGGCAGCTTACTCAGCAGTAAAGAATGGTGAAGAGTGACAGGGGAAGATCAAGGGGACACAATTTGAAGATGGGGATTGGGGGACGACTCAGGGGCAATGTGAGGAACTATTTTTTCATGGAGAGGGTGGTGAACACTAGGAACCGCCTTCCAGAGGGAGTCATGGGGTCAAAAACAGTGGGGGAATTCAAGAATGCATGGGACAGACATAAGGCAATTCTAGAGGGGGGTAGGAAGAAGTAGGCTGTTGGTTAACTAGGATCTGTAGCTTATCCAATAGGTAGGGAAATGGGCAGACTGGGTGGGCCAGGCGGTCCTTATCTGCCGTCAAAGTCTATGTTTCTATGTAAGCACTTTATATACTTAAAGGCACTTTATATCTTTTGGCACTAAATGCCATAAATGCACCTTATGTCATTCTTGTCAGCTGGCCTTAGCCTAGTGCATTATTTTGGGGAGTTCTTGGTGAGGGATGGAAATAAAAGTAGTAGGGAACAAGTTTAGTGAGAGATAGTAAAGACTGACGTAGGTGGCCAACCTATGCCAGGGGTAGAAAAAGGTAAAAGTATAGCATAGGGAGCTACTGTTGCACAACAGATTTCAGTAGGAACAGAAGAAGATAGGAAAGGCTTCCCTCCACCGGAGATATCGGACAGGCAGAAAGCAGTTCTGCCACAGTCGTTCACTCAGACACCCCAATAATAAGTGGGCGCGGTGGTCCTCTAAAATGGACAGATGGAAGTACAACAGAAGTTGCAAGCCTGGGGATCATGCTCGTCGCCCAGGCAGTAAACGTATGCAGTATGTGAATCCATCCAGGACATCATCTGCCTGCAGCCACATCTCCGGAACCCCAGAGCAGACTTCTCGTTGTCCATGCCGGTCGGCAGGAAGAATAAGCTGAAGACAAGTTTTTTTTGTTTTTTTTTTAACAGTTTGGAAAGAAATCTTAAGATTTTGAGCAAAGGGCCTGCTCAGCATGAGAGTGGTAAGGTGGGAACCTGCTTCTTCCAGTGGAAAGGAAGATCTGGCATCATGGGGCAGAATCGAGGGAGTTATCACTCGAGTGGGTGGGAGGGGCCACCTTGAACACGTTCCAGCCTGTCTTTAAGGGGAAAAGCACTGCCAGAAAGTGTGGATAGAATACCATATCAACATCCCTAGAACATCTACACAGCAGAGCGCAATCTACACAGCAGCAAACTACAGAGTGGTGCACCACCTACACAACAGAAAATTACGCAGTGGCACACAGCCTCATCAGCGGCGGTGCAAAACCTACACAGTAGCACACAACCTACATAGCACTTCCTCCTGCTCCAAAAGTAATCTGATGTAGCAGAGATACACATCAACACATTTGTTTCTCCTAAGCACAGTTTTAATCCTCCTGACAACATGCAGCTCTTCAGGCTCCTGCTGCTGGTCAGCCAACCTCAGCAACTACCCATACCTGACTCCATGGTTCCTACACTGCCTGCCCTACCTATGTCAGGGCTGCCACGTAGGAACTTCACCACAAATTCAGCATAGCATGGAGCGGAGCAAGGACTCCAACTGTGTCGATGCAGTAATGGTGACATGGCAGGGAACATGAAGTCAGACTGTGGCAGTACAGCCATGCTGAAACGGCAGGGAGGAAGCAGACCCGTGGAGCAGTCATGCTGACGTGACAGGGGAAGCCAAGTGACTGTGGTTGCGTAGTCATGTTGACACTGCAGGGAGAGAAGAGTCAGTGTGTGGCAACACAGTCATGCTGACATGGCACAGAGTGAGGAGTCAGACAATAGTGCTGCAATCATGCTGACGCTGCAGGGAGCAAGCAGTCAGACTGTGGTGTCTCAGTCATGCTGACTTGGCCAGTAGTGAGGAGTCCGACAATGGTGCCTCAGTCATGTTGAAGTGGCAGGGAGCAAGGAGGCAGACTATGGTGCCTCTGTCATGCCGACGAAGCAGTGAGCGAGGAGGCAGACTATAGTGCTGCAGTCATGCTGACATGGCAGGGAGCAAGGAGGCGGATTATGGTGCTGCAGTCATGCTGACAGCAGGGAGCGAGGAATCAGACTAGAGTGTCACTGTCATGCTGACGTGGCAGGGAGCAAGAAGTCAGGCTGTGGCGCTGCAGGGAGCAAGAGGTCAGGATGTGGCATCGCAGTCATGCTGTCATCGTGGCACAGGTCAGGAAGCTTAGGAAAACCAGGAGCAGTTGTAGAAATCGTGAAAAGTATTTGTACTAGCAGTAACATAAAAAAAATAAACTTGTTCCTTATAACTGTTTACAAAGGCAGAATAAACAGAGAAGATGCATCCGAGTTTTCCTTCAATCTCTGTCTCAAAACATTGCAGCTCTGTATTTCTTGTAAGTCTCTGCAACCCCCTTCTCAACAAGCATCCTGTTTTTTTCTAAAATGTTCTTGTATATTTCAGACAGGTGTAGGCAGGAACACAATGTCCCAGAAATGAGGCCCCTTTTCCACAGCTTCTGCAAAAGGCTTAAAAATTGCATTTCAGGTTCACCCGTTGAGTTTCCAATAGCTTTTTGCAATCATCTTAAACTATAATTATATACATTTCAACAGTAACACTATACAATTTCTAAACAAAGGGATCCCAATATCAGTTACATTTCCACATGATGATTTGCATATATTTTTATACCAGCAGATATGCAAGGGAGGAAAAGACAGAAAGAGCAAGTGACAATAGATAGCGAAAGGCAAATAACAGAGACTGTCGGGGTGATCAAGTCCTAGGTCTCACAGGAAAATTTGGTTGCGCAACCAGACAGACAAGAGAAAGTAAAGAACAGAGCAGATCCCTGCATTCAAACTATCCATAACAAATGGGGCAGGGTCCTATTCTACTCTGTCACACTGACATGGAAGGCAGAGTGATGCAGTCATGTTGATGTGGCAGGGAGAAAGGAGGATGGGTGTGGTGATGCAGTCTTGTTGACATGGCAGGGAGCGATGAGTCAGACGGTGGTATCGATGTCATGCTGATGTAGCAAGGAGTCAGCCAGTGGCTGTGCAGTCATGTTGACATGGCAGGGAGCAAGGAGTCCAAATGTGGTGGCGCAGTCATGCTAATGTCCATCACTTTTCTTATCAGTACTGACACTCTACCTCGACCCTTCCCACCACCCCTGGTGCCTAGCATAGCCAGTTTCTGGTCTTGTACCCTTACCATGGTGATGTCCGTCCCCAGACACCATCTGGCAGCATGTGCAGAAAACAAGTTACTCACCTGTAACTGCAGTTCTAGGAGTGGTATATGGTGTGCGCACACACTTCTGGCAGAATTCCTTTCCCCTTTAATAATCGCCACAAGGTCTTCAAGCAGGCTCCTTCCACCCACCCGGGTGGTATCTTCCTCTGCACCACCCTGTGACATCAGATCTTACCTGCTGGAAGCAAGACCAATGTGCCACTTACCAGAGGATGTCGAGTGGGTTGTTTGGATGTATACCATATAACACACCTAGAAACATCTGACCACCTTTTCTTGTGCCACCGTCGACATACCAGCCCCTGCCTGGTATGCAGAGATGGTTGCCAGGTGCACCCAGAGGGTCGTCAACTGAAGGCCCAACTGAGAGAGGACCACAAGTACTCGAGAACGCTAGCCACAGGGCAGGACAAGGGGTCCAGCTCCTTGCCCTGGCACTAAATGGAAAACTTTTCCTACTTAAAGCCATAGCACCAATGAGTAGACTCCTTCAAAGAGGCCTCGAATACATGGAGGACCGCAGAGAGACCCAAAGCCTGGAACTCTAGCTGCTAAGGAACCAGGCTGAGGTGCAGGGACGGACGGTCCGGGTGGAGGACCTTCCCCTGAGAACATGAGAGCAGATCCAGCGAAAAGGCAGACGCCATGGAGGCCTGCTGTTGAGGTTGAGGAGATTGGGGTACCAGAAGTGGTGTGGCCAGTCTGGAGCAACCATGATCATCTATGCCTTGTCCCGCCGAACTCTGAGCAACACTTTCTGGATCAGAGGAAAGGTGTACAGGAGGCCTGGGGTTCAAGGCCTCATGAAGGCATCCCCCAGCAGAATACTCCGCTGATGAGAGAGGGCACAAACAGCCTCAGCTTTGCATTCTCCCGGGGGGAAACAGGTCCACCTGGGGGATGCCCTACTGAGGCAAAGAAGAGTTATGTGAGAACTAACTGTAACAGTAGATCTTTGACGGGATCTCTTTCATCAGGTCACACTGGATGAACTTCCCAGATGGTGAAGCAGGATCCCCACTGAAGATTTTCAGTAGTACAATTGGGGCCACCCACACCATCGACGTCACCAACCCTATAAAGGCATGAGCAGCGCCGGTCCCCCCTCAGTTCTTTCTCCGGGAGACTAAGGGAGCAAAGCTCGTGCCATGGGGGATGGAGGAGAGTGGTGCCCAGGCCTATAACAAAGGTTGGATACCCCAGACAGCCAGTTCCAAGGCAGGAGCCCAAAAAGGGGGATGGTGGGAGGGAAAGCAGACCTGATAACTAAGATCCCCTCGTAGAGCTACTGTCATGGTGGGTTCTTACATACTGTTCTATCTTCTTCGGGGGTATCTCAGTCATCAGGTCACACTGTAGGAACAAATCCCAAGCAGCTACAGATGCAAACAGACAGTCTAGGGGGAAGGCTCACCATAAACTTATGACAGGAGGCCTGTAGCACAGCCATGCCAAAAACTGCACAAGCTCTTGAGGCTATGTCCAGACTATAGTGCTTGGTGAAAGTATGGACGGTACTCCAGGTGGCAGCTGCACAGATGTCAGCAGCTGAGACCTCTCGGAAACAAGCCACAAAGGCAGACATTCCTCTTGTAGATTGAATTTTAACCGCTCCAGGCAATTCTTTGCCATACTTCTTGTATCAGAACACAATGTAATTTGCCAACCATCTGGATAAGCATTGCTTAGAAACTGAAGCACCCTCTCTACCTGAGGGTGGTCCAACTCTGGTCGACATCATCTGTCAAATGACTCTTTTGCGACAGATGAGATAAGCATTTGTGCATGCTGGACTAAGTCTGTCCAATAGAGTGTTTAACATGTCTGGTACGTAGAGCACAGAGAGTGTCAGACCGTGATCCAAGGCCCAGTACCACACACTCATGGCCTCCCTGCACAGGGGCTACGAATGGGTCTCCGCCTGCTTGTTGATGTAGTAGACTACACTGAAATGGTCTGACTGCACCAGCAGCTGACTTGGAGCAAGATGTTCCTGGAATGCTTGCATGGCGTAGAGCACCACCCTCATCTCCAGGACATGCAGGGAGGTCTCCATTTGGGACCAAGAGCCCTGGTTTTGTAATGGACATAGGTGCACTCCCCAGACCAGAAGCATCCGTGGTGATGATCTGCTGTGGGGAGGAGATCTTGAATGGGATGCCTTGAAGCAGTTTCAAGGGGTCCATCCACCACTGCAGTACCTTGCGGACTGGGAAAGAGACCAGGACTAGGTCATTAACCTGGTCCGTGCTTTGGTCCCACTGTACCTGGAGAGTCCACTGGAGTGTGCACATATGGAGCCTGGCCAGTGGAACAGTGGAATGCCCCATGACAAAGGGTTTACACCCAAAGTTCCGGGGCAAGGTGGTCTGAACACACTCCTGTATATCAGCAATAAAGCTGTTATTTTGGATCGACTGGATTTATGAGTGCGCTTATTTCCCAGACTCCTGCAGTACCTACCTCACTGGAGTCTTCACGGTCCAGTCTGTGGATCTGCTGAACAGTGGGGAATGGCAGCAGCCATCAGATGCAACAATCTCAGATATACCATGGCAGATATATAGCCGCTTTGAGCGACTTCCTGAGCTTGGGCTATAAGGCACTCTGCCCAGTTTTGGTGCAGGAAAGTCTTGCCCTGCGCCAAGTCTAGTACCACCCCTATATACCGCAACCTTTGGGATGGTACGATAACTGATTCTGGCAAATTACAGTGATGCCCAGGGAGTAAAATAGCTGGAGAGTTCTCTCCAGAGTCAGCAGAAGCTGTTCCCTGGACAGGGCCTTTAGGAGCCAGTCGTCCAGATACAGGAAAACATACTGTCCCTCCCTTCTGAGAGCTGCTGCTAAGCACTTGGTAAAGACCCATGGCACAGAGGACAAGCCAAAGGGCAGTACTTTGAAATAATGTTTGCCCTGAAACACAAAGCGGAGAAACTTCCTATGAAGAGGAAAGACCAATATGTGCAGGTAAGCATCTTGCACGTCCAATGAGCAGAGCCAACCCCCGTCTTAAGGAGTGGCATTAAACCTGGTAAAGTTACCATACAAAACCTTTTGTACTTGATGAACAGACTGAGGTCCTTCAGATCTAGAATGGACCTCAAATCTCTGGTCTTTCTGGGATCAGGAAAAAACCTGGAATAAAACCCCTTGTTTCTCTGGTAGCTGGGCACTGGCTCAATGGCCTGCTTGCGCAGAAGGGACAGTTACTCCTCCCAGAGAACAGACAGATGAGCTGGGGGGTACTACTGGAGGGCGGGGGAGGCGTATCTAGAGATTGCACGATAAGTTCCAGGGTATGCCCCTTTTCTATAATCTGCAAAATCCATGCATCTGAAGTTGTGGTCCTCCAGTGATTTAGATGGAGAGATAACAGACATCGGACCACTGCCTCTTGGCCCCAGACCGTAAAGAAGAGGCGGATCCAGCTGCAGGGGCTGGTCCCTCACTTCTGGGGCGATTGGCAGCATCTCTAGCGTTGGAGAGGGCGGGCAAGGCAGCTGAGGCTCTGCACTTCCCTTGAGGGTAAGAGGCTGCACCAAGCCTATTGGTCACTTCGCAAACCTGAACCTGAACTAGAGCTGTGCGAGATGCAAGATGGCGGCCACGCTGGGTCAGCCACTGAGAGTTACTAAGAGTAACTAGTTTTAAGTTTGGTTTTAAATAATTTATAGTTTAAAGTTACGTTTATTAGCCTTATTTGATTTATCGTTAAATCGGATTGTTAATCGCACTGTTAATCGCATCTGTATGCCATCTGGATACTCGACTTCATTTCGTTTCTGTTGGAACCAAGGACAAACTGTGTGGATTAACCTTCGATTTGCTGCTTGATTTCTTTTTGACCCTCACCATCTCGTTATTTTGCCAGGATACGTGGAGCTCGTTGCCTCGTTTGAAGATCTTGTTTGGGGAACCTGTAATCAGGAAATCAGGAAAGGAGATCTCTGTTGGAGCCGTGGATTGTCTCGTAATATCTGCAACAGGGAAAGGCTCGTTTAATTAGCGGGCTTAAATCAAGGTTTGCTTTGGCAGATCCGTTCAAGCGGAGAGTTGTTAGAGTCTTGTGGGAAGCGACGGCCCCCTTTTCGGTCTTCGACCAGGCAGGAGTCGCCTCGTGTGTTCCCTAGGGAGCTGGGGGGACTGGGGCTTCTCCTAATCCGCCTTAAGGTTTGGCTGTTGGGCTGACTATTCAGGCGTCTGTAGCCGCTGGTCGTCGACTGGCTGGGGGGGTGTCTGTTGTTTTAAGTGATTGGGCTCATGTGTCAGCCTGTGACTGTTCCCCTGGATAACTGCCTGCTTGGAGTTTTTCGCCTCGATCGTGTTGTGAGGATTAGCTGCCGGTGGACTGTGTTGAGAGCTGTTTCGGCTTTCCTTGCCTGGATTTACTCGGATCACTTATCTGACTGATCTGCTGGAGAATCTACCTTGCCTTTTCCCTGTTTGGACTCGATTCTGGTTTTTATCTGTATCTGGACCTGCTGGAGAACTGACTCCTTTGTCTTTGCCCTGCTCCTGGACTTAGGGTGGTGAGAGTGTGGTGCACATTCATTTACTTTTATATAATTATGGATTACTGTTTGGATTCATTCTATAAATGGTCCCCCACCATGTGAGAGGTGGTATTGGGGGAGTATATAACATTTTTTCTGATGATTTGCTGGACTGTTGCACGTGAGGGGTGCTTCATTGAACTTTAAAATACAAATTTTGTTTTTTCTGTTTGGGTTTAGTATCCAGTGGCATATGATAATATTATCATTGTGTTCTTAGGATTATTTGACGTTATTTTATTATTATATTTTTATTTGGGTTATTTTTGGTTTGGGGTTTAATTTGGGTTTTATTTTATGTTAGATTGTTTGTTTTATTTACTCCCCCTCTGTGAGAGAGAGAGTAGAGTGTTTTATTTATAGGTTTGATATCTATAGGTTTTTGTTTTATTTTTGTTTCTTTATATTTGATTAATGACGGTTGGGCATTATTCCCCCACTAGGCTCAGGGAATTACATCCTTTTGAGTGCCCGCTATTGTCATCCGACACCTATTTTAGGTGTCGTGCATTGGGCATTCTGAGGAGGCGTGGACGAAGGTGGAGAGCTGGGCCTGGTGGGGGACAGGAAGGGGGAGGGCGGACTGGGGTTTTAGCGTCCAGAAGATGCCCTGGGGCGAAATGGGGTCAGGATAGAGGTTACTCTTGTCTTGTCCCCATACCCAAGTGTTCCGAAGTAATCGGACAGGTGCCAAGGTCTTCCTCGACAGCTCATCCCGCCTTGGCGATGTTGTGTACAATGCCAGATCAATTAAGAACAAGACAGCTATTTGCTGATCTTGTTGGATCATCTGATCTGACTTGCATCACGAGACCTGGCTGGATGAAAATCCAGGCCCTATATTGGCTCGGTAGCTCCAGCCGGTTCTCGTGATACACCGCCCAAGGCTGGATCGTAGGGGCGGGGGTGTGGCCATTATGTTTAAATCTGAGCTGGGCCTTGTGGATGTGCCATTGGGAAACACCAGATCCTTTGAATATATCCTGGGTGAGGGTGCAGGTTGTGGGATCCTCCTCATCTACCGTCCACCAGGTGACGGTGGAGAATTCCTGCAGGAGACTGCAGACTTCATCGTCGACCTGGTGTTGAGGTTTCCCAGACTGATACTTCTGGGCAACTTCAATGCCTGGGTCGACGATGAACTATCTCATTTTGGTCAAAATCTCCTCCAGCTGATGAATATGCTGGGACTGACACAGGTTGTTACCTCCTCTACCCATATAGGGGGTCATTCATTGGATCTGGTCTTTCTCTTGGGTATGGAGATCACTGATTTGGGGGTGGAACCAGTCAGTTGGTCTGACCATTACACCATAAGGTTCAGTTTTAGGGCCCCCTCTAATAGGTCTGCCCCTACGGAGATGGTTCAGTACCGCCTTTAAGGGGTGTTAACCCCAATGACCTAATGGTGGTGCTGGATATATCGAGCTTGTTGGGTGAATGCATGAGTCCAGATGATCTTGTATTAGCCTATAAGGCTGTGGGAGATGCTCTGGACAAAATTGCACCTGTTCGTGTTCGGCCTCTCACCCTCCGTCCAAGGAGCCCGTGGTTTGATGGTTCCTTGAAAGAGTTAAGGCAAATAGGCCGAAGGCTGGAGAGAGCCTGGCGGAAGTCGGGCCTTGATGCTGACAGGCTTAGATTGATGGCACATGATAGCTATCAATCAGAAATCACTCGTAAGAAGGCAGAATTCCTGTCCAGAGAGATTTCTGCTGCACAGAATCGACCGGCTCAGCTTTTCCAGACTGTGGACAGACTGTGCAATCCAGTCTGTCTTCAGCCTAGAGAAGCTTTTTCTTAGCTAAGATGCGAGGAGTTTGCTCGGTTTTTTGCGGATAAGGTTGTCAACATCAGGTCCGGCATCGGTCCGACCTCTCCTACGGGGGATAGCAGTGGTTGATTGGAAGGGCCTGCCCTCGGCCTGTCTGGCTAGATTTTCAACGGCCGGAATTCGTGGACATTGTGAAGATCATCCAAACAATGCGACCAACTAGTTGTAGTTTGGATCCGGGTTCTACACCGCTTTTGGTAGGTTGTGTAGAAGTTATATACCCAATCCTTGCAGACATTGTCTGGAAGTCTTTGGAGAGGGTTTTTTTTTCCTGACCCCCTTAAGGAGGCGGTCGTTCGACCACTCCTTAAAAAATCCTCCTTGAACCCAGATTGTCTAGCTAACTACCGGCCTATCTCTAACCTGCCATTTGTTGGTAAGGTTATTGAAAAGGCAGTTGCATTGCAACTGGATGATCACCTTATATCTCATAATGTCTATGGTACTCTCCAGTCTGGTTTCAGGAAAAGGCATAGTACAGAGACTGCCCTTGTCCGGGTATTGAGCGACCTCCTAATGGCCAGAGATCGAAAGGCGCGTACCATTGTGGTCCTTCTCGATCTATCTGCTGCATTTGACATTGTAGACCATGGAGTGCTACTGGAGCGCCTGCTGGTCTTTTGTGGGCTGTCTGGTACAGTCCTCAGTTAGTTTCGTTCTTACCTCACGGACAAGTCTCAGAGAGTTGTCACCGGAATTTATTCCTCTGGCGCTCACTCCCTGCCTTGTGGGGTACCACAGGGCTCCATTTTAGCTCCCATGTTGTCTGCAGTGTATATGCTGCCACTGGGAGAAATCATCAGGTGATACAGTCTGGGTTTTCACTGCTATGCAGATGATACTCAGCTGTATTTGTCCTTTCTCCCCGATCAGGGTGATGCGCACTCTGTACTTAACTGCCTTGATGAGATCAGACTTTGGATGAGTTCGAGCTGGTTGAGACTCAATCCGGATAAGACTGAGGTATTGGTCGTGGATCCAGGTTGTCCGGGGGTGGGTCTGGGAGCTGGACAACCATCAGGTTTATTACTTGATGGTATACCGCTCTCTACCTCTGGACAGGTGCGAAATCTGGGCGTTATTTTTGATGATGGTCTGACCCTGAAATCTCAGGTGTCAGCTGTTGTCAAATCCTCTTTTTACCATCTGAGGAATATCGCCCGGGTGAAACATCTGATTCCCCGGAGGACCTTCCAACATTGGTCCACCTTTGTCACTACTCGCCTGGACTACTGCAATTCCCTCTACCTAGGGCTACCAGGGGTTGATATCCGCCACCTCCAGCTGGTGCAGAACGCGGCAGCCAGGCTTCTGACTGGGACTTCAATAACCAGTCATATTATGCCTGTGCTCCGCGAACTGCACTGGCTGCCTGTTTGGTGGCAGATCACCTTTAAGGTTGGTTTACTAACCTTTAAAGATCTACATGATCAGGGACCCGGCTACCTGAAAGATCTCCTGATTCCCTACTACCCCCTCCGTCCTCTCCGTTCCGCCAACGAGGGATTGCTGGAGATTCCCAGGTTCGATTAAAGTCATCAGGATCTCGTGCCTTTGCTTTTTCCGCACCAACCCAGTGGAATTCTCTACCTCGTTGGTTGAAAGAATGTCCAACCGTCGATAACTTTAAAGTTGCTTTAAAAACATATCTTTTTAGTTTAACGTATTCCTGTTAGTTGTGGCTGACTTTTAAATGTCTGGATTTTATTATTTTTAATATTTTTGTACGGCGCCTTGGTCTTGAAAGGTGCTTTATAAATAAAATTTGAATTTGAATTCGCAAAAGGGAGGGCACGCACTACCGCTCGCTGAGTATGGCAGATGGAGTGGACGGACTTCAGCACCCTGCCAGATACTTCCAGATCATTAATAATGCCCAGGACGTCAGGACCAAACAGCTTAGTGCCACTGAAGGGGGCATTAAGCACCTTCTGCTGGACATCAGCAGCAAAACCAGATACCCTCAGTCAGGAATATCTACGTAGGCATATGCCCGTAGCAGCAGCCCTAGCAATAGTGTCAGTCATGTCATATTTATCTGAATTTTGGTAACCGGGTAGGCCCACTGAGACCATGCAGTCCCTTTTTCAGTAATGACCCGGGAGACAATTACAGCACAATACAATTAATACATACAGTGATGTATCAAAAGCACAAGGAGTTAACAATGATTCAATGGAAACACAGAGTTTTTACTAACGTCCTCAGCTGTGTGGAGGAAATGAAGGAGTTCTTGCTTCTGTGTGCCATCCGGAAGGGCATGGGCAGCAGCCTTGCCCTTCTTCCACTTAGAATTTTGGTACTTCACCATATGAGACACGTAGTTTGCAGTCCTGAAACCCAAAGTGGAGGAGGCATATACCCTCTTAACCCAGAGGTCAATCCTGCAATATTCTTTATCCGGGGAGAGAAACTAAGGTGTTTAGGCACCTAAGACCTATCGTAGGCTGCCTTAATGACCACTGAGTCTGTTTCGGGCTGGGCAGCATAGCAGGGGAACCCCTGGGGGGCATGATCAAGTTTATCCGCCCTGTGGGGCATAGCTGAAACCATGCGTGGTCTGTGCCAGCCTGTCGTGGCTGCACTCCTCAAGGCAGGCAAGACTGGCATAATGATTTTTGGGGGAGACTCTGGGAATTCTAGGAAGTCCACCGGCTCTTTCCTGATGGCATTCTCTTCCTCAGTGTGGAAGCCCATGACTGAGGACAACTGCTTCATCACACTGAAAAGTGTGGGGTCCTCAGGAGGAGATCTAGGAGTATGCGTAACCGAATCCTGACAGAGGATGCTGTGGACCTGTCAGAGACCAGGATCTCTTCCTCCTCATCAGGAAGAATAAGGTCTGGATGACACTCGATACTCCTGCTCGACTTCGACCTCTTTGAAATCTGAGTCTGGCATCGGATGTGCCAATGACTGCTTGCAGGGAGCTTCCCGCAGCCTACGAATAGGAATTGATGATGAAGCTGCCGTCGACTGTCAGCGAGGTGAGCCTGTACGCGCCCAACTGTTGCAAAATCACCAAAGTTAATCTCGTCAAAATGTCACTAAGATCGACTACCTCTGTCAATGTGGGGTGGGGGGGGTGTCGACGACATAGGCAGCGACGACCCACCTGAAGGGCCCTGTGACCCCGAACAGCCTGTAGCCCCAGAGGGAGAAGGGTCAAGCCTTGACCGGGGGCACGTTGACAACTGTCTAGAAGGGGACAAGACTGAATCGGACAGGGACGCAATCAGTATGGGTCTAGAGGACATAAGACCCAGACAGTGGTTTTATGTGTCAATGCAGCCACAGCAGATGAGGATCCCCCAGAGGAAGGAGAAGAGGCCGTCAGGGAAAGAAAGATTGCCGCCGGGGGAGCAGTTGCGATCTCAGTCTTTTTTGTGACTGGGCCCCACCCCGAAGATCTGTCTCAGGCCTGGGAGCTTGACGACTGAGAGACTGGAATCCCAGAGGACCCCTGCCCGGAACCAGTTATCGGTTGCTCCATCAGGAAATTTTTGAGAGCCTTTCTGCATCGCCCAAGGGTTGTTTGGTTAAACTTCTGGTAGAGCTCACAGTCAAAAACTTTGTGATCAGGCCCGAGACAGCAGAGAGGGAATGTTCGTCTGTGCAGGCAATCTTTCCGCAGTGGCGGAAAAGAGAAGTTGAAGGATTAACTTTCAACATAAACAAGTTGGAGGAATCTCTTTAATAAAAGAGATTCTGAAAAATAGCAAGAGAAAAGCCGTAGGTGAAAAAAGGCGCAAATACTGTGCCAGAGCTTCTGCAGAGACCCATGCGATCGAGTCGACAGCAGGAAAGAATTCGGGAGGGAGCTGGACCACTCACGCCATAATAGGGATGGTGATGTCGATGGCTCAAATTGTACTGCTGAAAATCTTCCAAGTGTATCTTGTTTCACCAACGATGAAGCTCCTACGGTGTGACCCGATGACTGAGATGCACCCAAAGAAAATCAGGCGATCCACCTCCTCCTGGTGAAGGGACCACTCGTGGGACGCCTCGCCCACTCAGCTGAGGGTGTCTGCCAGGTGGTTGGACATACCAGCCATATGGGTTGCCAGAAGGTCAGCGCCCAGGCTGTGAACAAGGGTCTAGATGTGGAGAGCTTCCCGGCACAATGGGAGGGAATGCATCCCGCCCTGCTTACTGAGGTAGTACGTGGTTGTGTTGTCTAGACCCGAACGACCTGACCACCCCGAAGGTGTGGACTAAAGGCAGTCAGCGCCAGATGCACTTCCCCAAGCTCCAGTAGGTTGATGCAACATCAGGACTCCTCAGGGACCCATAGTCAGTGACCTCTGTGGTCTCCAAGGTGGAAACCCCCGCCCAGCAGAGGCGTTAGTCGTGAGAGTGACCGTCGGCTCCAGGGGGACAAAGGGGATTCCTTCCTGGAGATAACCCAGAACGAGCCACCACTGGATGGCGTCCCACATCAGCAGAGTCACCGTGATCGGCTGGTCGAGGTGACCGCAGCCCTGAGACCGCTGGTGGGCCAGCTCCCACTGCAGAGAGCACATTCTCCAGCTGGCCCAATGGAGCACATTGGTGCACGCCGACATGTACCCCAGAAGACGCAGGAAGTCCCAGGCAGGGCGCAACAGCGCAATCTGAAATGATCGGACAAAGGAAGAAAAGATCCTCTGCCCTGTACACAGCGAGCTCGGCTGTGCCCCAATGAAGAAACTCACCAGTGATGGAACGAGCTCGGACTTGGCCTCATTGCCCAGGAGGCCGAAGGTCGAGCAGGTCTGGAGGGTCAGGTCCCTGGACTGCTCCACCTCCACCATGGAGGGGCCCACAATCAGCCAGTCGTCCAGGTATGTGTACACCCATACCCCTTCTCATCACAGGAAGGGTGCCACCACTGGTATGCATTTGGTGTAGATCCGGTGGTGGTGGGGGGGGGGCAGAGGAAAGGCCGAATGGCATGGCCTGGAAATTGTAGAGGGTCTCATCCACATGGAACGGGAGGAACCGCTAATGGGACGGACAGATTGGGACATGAAAGAAGGCATCCTGGAGGTCCAGGGAGCAGAACCACACGTCCTGCCTTTCTTTTTTTTTTTTTTTTCTTAGGGGAACCCACTGAAGAGCGGGTCCAGCTGAAAGAGAAGATGGTCCGTTTGCCACAGGGGACCTAGAAGACAGAAAGCTCCTAATGGGGAGAATCTCACCATCTAAAGAAAAGTAGAACCACTTCTCCGGGAAAACCAGTCCAAGTAGGCCAGGCAGAATGCCAGATGGCGTATAGGTGCAGAGTTTGCCCCCAAGAAGAGCTGTCACCCCCCCCCAAGCTCTTGCCCCACATTCAACAATTACGGTGAAGAGGGAAAAGGGGGGACAGCGCTGCCCAGCACCTGGTTACAGGGAGTGACGGAGGGTGGGTGCAATGAATGGTGAAGATATTTGGGAGAATTCAAGAATGCATGGGACAGACATAAGGCAATTCTTGGGGGGGTAGGAAGAAATAGGCTGTTGGTTAACAAGGATCTGTGGCCTATCCTGTAGGTAGGGAAATGGGCAGACTAGATGGGCCAAGCGGTCCTTATCTGCCGTCAAAGTCTATGTTTCTATGATCAATAATTATGGTAAGTACGTAATTTTCATATCTTACCCAAGTTAATCATCACCTGCCCCTGCAGATCACACCGTGCCCTGCGAGAGAAGAAACTGGCCCCCCAGAAGGGTGAGGACAGCACCCTACACCAGGCCAAGGGTGACAACCTCGACAGGCGAAGCCACGCATTCCACCTGATACAGACCGAAGTTCCTACAAACCTGAAAGCCACCTCGCTGGCATCATGCTCTGCCCTTGAGAGGTGTCTCGCCAGCTCCAGGCCCTACCCAGTGAGGCGAATGGCTTGATGGGTTTCCTCACCATCAGGCATTGCTGCAAGGAGCTGGCCCAGCAGCGTCCAAATATACCTAGCATAGACCACCTGGTGAGCCTGATGAGCCACTATCCGCAACAGAAGGCATGCCAAAAAGAACACCTTTCTCCCCCATCAGGCAAACTCAACCGAGTCAGCGTTCTGGTGGCGGTCATGACGAAAGCAACGATACCCAGTTGGGGTGTCAAGGAACTCCACTCCCGAAGTGAGGTGGGGCATGGCTTTTGGAGACCCAAACATAGCGTAATACCTGCGCATGTAGTCCCTAGGGACAGGAGATGGGGCAGTGGGACAGAGCCAGATGGTGTGAGAGACCTCAGACAATGGCCGCAGTCAGGAAGGTATGACCAAGTTGTTAGCACTGTAATCCCCCAGGAATGACAGTGTTGCACGGCTTGGGTTACGACCGGCAAAATGGGAAATATGGAGCTCCTCCAACATTCCTGCCAGGAAGCGCTGGTAGGACAAGAAGTCCGTGTCAGCTGAATAGTGGAGTGAGGCATTCTCTTGCTCGGTGGAGAAAGTCGAAGACTTGGAGGAGCTCGACTCAGGTAGGTGGTGCAGAGGGTCTGAGGTCTAAAAATGACCTTGTGAAGTGCCCTCAGATAATGAGGGAATGCAGGTGCCTAACCCCCTGAATTGTTCTCAGGTCATGGGGCCACTCGGGGCCAAGAGACTGGGAAGAGGGGGAGGTGACAGCAGAAGACTAGGAGGAGGGACAGCCTGGCAAACCAGAGAAGGTCCTCTGCAAGGACTGTGGGACTATGCAGGGGACACCTCCTGATGGTGGGGGCTGCCTATTCTGCCCACCACAGTATACCCAACTGGCAAGGGGAGGACTGGGTGTTGACCTTGATGGGAAACTCCAGGTGGGGAGACTGAAGCCATGCAGAGTCTACCCAAATGCCCCTGTACCCACCAACTGCAGGACCCTCCCCCAAACTGAAGGAAGACAGGGACGTGTCTGCACTACAACTCCTGCTGGGGCCCCGAAGGGCTCCCCAAATGTGCCGCTGCCCAGACAGAGTCCTGCCAAACCTCAACCCCAAGGAGAGAAAACCTGCCCCTCGGAAGAGGCCTGCTAGAAGAATCTGGGCTGACCGACCTGGAAAGGATAGCCCAAGTAACCACAGGGGTGACAATGGAGCCCTCCTGAGCATCATTCTTCTCATTCGGAATCCATACCACAAATAGGCCTTGGTCTGGCCCCAGAGACGGCACTGGCTCCCAAGATGGCACTGGTCAAGGCCACGACCATGGAAACAAAGGGTGCCGCGTCCCGAAACAGCGCCAGCCATGGTGCTACCACTCCCAAGGGCCCCAGAAGAAACTCCAACAGCGACCCCGGCACCGGAGTCAGCGCCGGAGCAACGGCGCCGCTACCAGCGCCATCCGAAGACGCTGCAGACTTAAGATCTTTTGAAGGCCTCAGAGTGGCCCGGACAGAATACGAAGACTTCTCGGAGCCTGGCACCAAATCGGGATCATCCCGATCCTCACCTTCCAAAGTGGAAGATGAAATCAGGGAGATCTCAATCTGGCAACCCCCTGGATTCTCAGCCCTCCAGGACAGAGAGCAACGTCGGATGGGAGCCTGGATGGTGCCGCCCTGCTCAATGGCACCGGGAGAAGGGGCGGCGATGGCACAGTGCACCAAGAGCACCATTGGAGCAGAGCCCGCGTGTAGCTTTGGCACACCAGGGGACAGCCGTGTCCCTGACGAGACCCCGGACCATGAGAGGTGAACAGCCACACACCCCCCCAAGGGAGGACGGCTGCCCCACCAACCCCTCGCTGGGACCCCTTGCCCCAGCAAACTGTGAAGCAGAGGGAGTCCCATCCCCGCTGGGCTGAATAGAGCCAGGCGGCTGGGGGGTGCAGCCCAAAGACCTGGTCTTGGCATCACGAGTGCGCGGATGCCCAAATGTTGGGGGGGGGGGTCTCTCCCCAAATTCGCAGCGTGGTTATCGGAATACAGTAGTCCATCAAGAAACAAGAGTCACACTCGTCCATTATGTGGCAGGGACCCAGACATGTGAAGCAACAGTTGTGGGAGTCCGACATGGTAATAAATTGTTGCACGGGCACAGACGCATAGGGGCAACTTCTGTGCACTTCGACTGCGATTTATGTCTCGATCCCAACATTACCGTCGCCCGGAAAAACAATCAAAAAAGGAGATAAAACTAAAAATTTAAAGGGTGCCACGATAACAAGAAGCAAAAGGGAGAGAAAAAACTCCGGAACCAGTACTCATGGCGCTAGGAACGTATGGGAACTGTAGGCCTAGATGGACTTTTAACTATGCATTTTCTCTTTTTCTGAAGCAGTCTTCCCTTGCAGGATCCTTTGACGGTGGAATAACAAGAAATGGAAATTACGTACCTAGCGTAATTCTTGATCTTCCTGGACGAAGTCTTCACCATCATTCACACCAGTGGAACTACGCTGGAGGCACTAGGACCCAGCAGGAGTCAAACATTTTTAGGAGGGCCAACGCCAAGGAAGGACCATGCATGTGCAGAACCGCGAGACTGGATTGCACCTGTATGGGCTATCTCGGCGTCGACCCTCCAACCGCCTCAGTTCCTTTTCAACAGAGAAGGTGCACCGTAAACAAACCTAGGAAACACCTAACCTAATCCGGGCATAAGATAGCCCAGATGACCCATGTAAGAAGGGTCTACTCAACAGTGTCTTCATGGCCCAAGCCAACTAAAGAGTGAAGACCAGAACCAGGACAAGTGAGTTCAGGGATGGTGGGTGGGCATCTGAATGAATGGTGAAGACTTTGTCCAAGATAATCAAGAATTACGGTAGTACTGTAATTTCCATATCTACCTGGATTAAAAGTCTTCACCATTCATTCACAGTAATGGAGAGTACCGAGCTAAAACCACTGCTCCCCCCTAAGTAAAGCGGCAGGAGACAGAGCTCACCAGGACAGAAGTCTACTATGGATTGTCCAGCTGAAGGAAGTGTGCTGTCTGGCATGGAGATCCAGAGAGTAGTGCTTTATAGGGTGTGCACCGAGCTCCAAGTAGCCGCTTTGCACCTGTAACGCGTACGTTATGAATTTCTGACAGGGATGTTGCAACTGCTCTGGTAGAGTGGGCGTAAGCCCGGCCATCCAACTTGACCTGCGCCATCAAGCAGCAGCGACGAAGAAATGCAACCAACCATGCAGAAATGCATCTAAGTGTAACAGGCTGACCCAGGCGGGCGATGGTGAAAATACGAAAAGATGTTTAGATTTGCGAAACTCTTTAGTTCTGTTGATGTAGCATTGTAGAACCCTCCTGACATCCAGAGAGTGAAGAGTGTGTTCCCCTTCATTCAGGAAGTTAGCAAAATAAGTAAAAAGAACTAGGGGTTGGTTAATGTGAAATTCCGAACAAACATGGGCAGAAATTAGGGTGAGTACGAAGTACCACCTTGTCCTTGTGAAAGACAATATGGGGGGGGGGGGTGTGTGTCTGTAAACAAGGCATGAATTTCAGAAACTCTGCTAACATAAGTACTGGCCACTAAGAAGGCAGTATTCCAGGTCAGACACTTCAAATCAAGGTGGCTAGAGGTTTATGGGTGAGCATACCTAGCACGAAGTTGCTAACCCACACGGCCTCTGGTTTCCTGTTAGAGGGTCTAGTGTGTAGGATACCCTTGAGGAATCTTTTGACTAGTTGTAATTGAGCCAGTGACATGTTCTGCACTGGCTCATGGTAGGCAGAAATCGTGCAAAGGGGTACCTTCACTGTCGAGTACTACAATCCTACATTTGACAGGTCTAAGAGGTACTCCAACACTATTCGGTGGGCAACAAAATGTGTCCAGCATGGACTTTTTGCACACCAAATGGAAAATCGCTTCCAATTAGTGTCATTGAAGCACAGGTAAGGAAGCACAGGAAAACCAGGAGCAGTTGTAAAATTCGCAAATAGCGATCACTAATAGCAAAATAAAAATTGCTCAGTGTAACTATTTACAATGGCAGTACAAACACAGAAAGCAGAGTCCTACTTCTGAGTTTTTATTCTCAATTTCCAATTTCAGTCTCTTAGACTCAGTCTCTCCCTCTTGCAAAACACTGCAACTCTTTTTGTAACAAGTCTTTACAGGGAGCTCGTTAGCAGGTACAGCAAAACAGTACAATGTGACCCAGAACTTACCTCTTGTTGACAGCTCTGGAAATATTTTTCAAACCAGCATCTCAGGTTAAACCTTTGAATTCCACTTTTTGCAATAATTTCAACAGTATAACTATATACAGTTTTAAACAACAGGATCTCAGTATCGGTGACATTTCCACATAAAGATTCACATACATTTTTATACCCGCAGCTATGCAAGGGGGAAGAAAAGACAAACAGCAAGGGAGGGCAGAAGAGATAATGAGGTGCGGAGAATTGCGAAACCGACAGTGTGATTACTTCCTAGGACTCGCAAGAAAATTTGGTTGCGTAACCAGACACAGAAGAGACAGAAAAGAAGAGGACAGAACAGACCCCCGTGTTTAAACCCCTTCTGCATAACAAATGGGGCAGGGCCGTATTCAACCCTGTCACATACCCCCAAGAGGGAACCTGTTTTACAAAAACAGGTTTCCAAAACTGTCTTAATTATTTTCTAGCATTAGCTTATGACCTTTACAGTACAGTCCATATGCAGCATAGCAAACAGGGAAATTTAAACACAAATTTTTTCAACCTTCAGAACTCTCAATTCCTGATCCATATATTGATAGAAAATCAGCATCGACATTCTCTTTCCCAGATTTGTGCATCACTTTAAATTTAAATGGCTGTCGTGCCAGGTACCACCGTGTGATTCTAGAATTTTTATCCTTCATTTGGTTAAGTCACCAATTGGGATCTGTTACAAGTACAAAGTCCGCTACTAGTAAGTAAAACTTAAGGGACTCCATGGCCCACTTTGCCACAAGGCATTCCTTTTCAATGGTGGAGAACCCTTTTCTCTCTGTCATGCAATCTCCTACTCGTGTATTTTATTTATTTAGTTTTAGATAACCGGGTAAGTGCACTAGACATGAAAGTGACTATTTTCAGGCATAACCCGGGGAGGTTACAACATCAACAGGAAAAAAAGTGATACTACAGTACAATATAGGAGTACAACATATTATGGATACAATTAAAATGGATAGAATAGGATGTTCTTTCCCATCTATATGCTGACTCATGACTGCACCTAGGCCTACCTCTGATCCAGCAGTCTGTAACAGACACTATTTCTCAAAGTCTGGGCTTCTTAAAAGAGGGGCTGAACATAATGCAACCTTAATAGTCTGAAACAAAAAATTACTCACCTTAGTAATGTTGTTTCTTCTAATGGAGTCTTGCTGTATTCTGACATATGCAGTTAGGTCCTGCCTTTCAACTGCCCCAGAGAACAAAGAGTTAAACTTTCCATGGCCAGCATGGAATGCTCACCATGAGCTTGGCTGAAGCCCCTGTCTGCTGTTGTTTAAACTGCAACCATCAGATCTTTACGAGCAAAGACTCACTAGGTGTTCTGTGTGGAAACTGTAAAACTCTTACTAGCCAACTGGCAAATATATAAAATGTTTTTTGGTTTCAAAGGAAGACTCAAGTCAGGAAACCCAAAAACAAACACACATCCAAAACACAACATCCACCCCAAACAAAAAAGAGGATGTAAAAAGGACACCCCTAGGGTGCCAACACTGCTCCTGCCCACCCACATCCCAAAAACTAGGTTCTGAAAGGGAGGCGGGGGAGGCCAAAGTACAAGACTCTATTAGAAGAAACATTACTAAGGTGAGTAATTTTTCTTCAAACAACATGAAGTCTTGCTGTATTCTGACTGTCTGAACTACACAAGCAGTACCTCCATGGAGGAGGACATAACCTACTTTAGGAACAGGCTCTGAAGTACTGCTGTGCCGAGCATCACTCCTAGCCTGGGTATCCAGAGAGTAATGCTTGGTGAAAGTATGGACTGTTTTCCAGGTGGCTGCTTGACAAATTTCTAAGAGAGGAATATCCCTGGCAGCAGCCAGGGAAGCAGCTGTACCTCTTGTGGAATAAGCCCTCAGGCCTGAGGGTGGAGTTCTACCCAGTTTTGCATAGCAGAATTGTATACAAGAAACAATCCACCTGGCAACAGATCTCTTAGTGGCAGGTTTGCCTTTACCAACTTCTCCATAAGTAAGAAACAACTGGAGGAATTCAAAACTGTGACCCTTGGTATGTTCTAAGTAGTAGCCAAGGGCTCTTTTAACATCCCAAGCTGTGTAGCCTCCTCTCTCCCGAGGAGGAATGGTCAGTGAAGAAAACAGGGAGAGATATAGACTGGTTGAGGTGGAAATCTGAAACCACTTTAGGTAAGAACTTTCTGTTAGTTCTAAGGACCACTTTATCTCTGTGAAAAGAGATGAAATCAGATTCCACTGACAGGGCTTGCAATTCACTGATACGTCTGTCAGAAGTAATGGCTACCAGAAACACAGTTTTCCAAGTCAAGTACTTAAGCTCTGCTGAGGACAAAGGCTCAAAGGGGGGTTGCATAAGCTGAGCAATGCAAACATTAAGGTCCCAAGCAGTAGTAGGATCCCTAAAGGGGGGGGGTTGGTGTGAAGCAATCCCTTGAAAAACTTACAGAATACAGGATGGGATGACAGGAAGACTTGCCTACTGACAGGAAAGCAGAAACAGCTGCCAAGTGTACTTGGAGGGTAGCTGGTCTGAGGCCTAGGCCATTAAGATGGACCATATAATCCAGAACCGTAGGCAATTCAGCAGAGTCTGGAGAAATATTCTTCTTAGAACACCAAATGCTGAATCTTTTCCATTTGGAGTTGTAAATCTTCCTGGTGGAAGGCTTTTGAGAAGCCTTAAGGATATCCAGAACCCCCTTGGGAAAGATGCAGATCTGAAAACTCTAACTCTTCAAGAGCCATGCTTTGAGATTGAGAGACTGAAGATTCGGGTAAGAAATCCTCCCCTGAGAGGATGTTAACAGGTTGTAATTTCTGGGAAGAGACAGAGGAAGGTGGACTGCTAGGGACAGCAACAAGGGATAACATGGCTGTCTGGCCCTGTTGGAGCAATCAGAATCACCTTGCATGGTTGTGATCTTATCTTGACTAGCACCTTGAACAGGAGAGGGAAGGGGGAAAAAGCATACAGAAATTTCCCTTCCCAGTTCAGAATCAGAGCATCCATGAGGACTGAGCCCAAGACTGGGGGTCTGCAACAAAAGAGAGGAAGCTGGTGATTGTCTGGGGCTGCAAAAAGATCCATCTCTGGAGTGCCCCATCTCGAGAAAATCACTTTCAAAACCAGAGGATCCAGGGCCCATTCGTGATGGCCCTGGGATATTCTGCTCAGTGCATCTGCTAGGATATTGTCCTTCCCTGGAAGGTGAACTGCTATCAAAGAGGTTTGCAAGGGAATAGGCCAGGGACCACAACTTCATTGTTTCTGTGCACAAGGCCGTAGACAGAGTGCCTCCTTGCTTGCTGAGGTACCACATAGTGGTGGTGTTGTCTGTTCTGACCTGAACCACCTTGTTCTGTACAGATTTGGAAAAAGCTTGCAGTGCCAGAAACACTGCTCTGGGTTCCAAGAGATTGATGTGAAGCAGAGGTTCCTGAGGTGACCACAGTCCTTGGGTAGTAAGATCCACCAAATGGGCTCCCCAGCCCAGCAGGGAAGCATCTGTGGTGAGTATCACTTAATGAGACTGAGTGACAAATGGAACCCCTTGTCTCAAATTGTCCTGATCCTGCCACCACTGCAAGGCTTGGATCAGGGTTCGAGTCACTGGGATTAGTTTGGTAAGGGAATACTTTCTTTAGAACCAAAAGGCTCTTAAGTGGAACTGAATGTCCCTCATTTGGAATCTTGCTCCCTGGACCACTGCTGTAGAGGCTGCCATGTAGCCCAGAAGCTGCAGGAAATGCCTTGCTGGTCGAGACACCTGAAGGCTGAATGAAGAGGTCAGTTCCATTAGGGTCCTTGCCCTTTCCAGGGGAAGGAAGGCTCTTGCCTTTACTATATCCAGTTCTGCACCTATGAAGGTGAAGAGCTGCACTGGTTCGAGAACTGACTTTGGTAGGTTGAGAAGGAATCCTAAGGAAGTGAGCACTTGCTGGGTCACTTGCAGATGTGACTTGACTTGGTCTGAAGACTGAACTACTATGAGCCAGTCGTCCAAGTATGGGAAGATGGAGATCTTTTGTCTTCTTAGGAAGGCAACAACTACTGCCAGGCACTTTGTGAAGACCCTTGGGGCTGATGTTAGGCCAAAGGGCATTGCTCTGAATTGATAGTGGCCTGAAGGCAACTCGAACCTGAGGTACTTTCTATGGGAGCACCTGATGGGAATGTGAAAGTAGGCATCTTTGAGGTCCAGGGAGGCTAGCCAGTCCCCAGGCCTTAGAGAGGGAAGGATAACTCCCAGAGTTACCATTTTGAACTTTGGCTTTAAAAGATGTTTGTTCAGATATCTTAGGTCCAGGATGGGTCGCCACTCTCCTGTCTTTTTGGGGATTATGAAGTACCTGGAGTACAATCCTTTGTCCCTGTGTAGGGTGGGAACTCTCTCTATAGCTCTGAGAGCTAGGAGAGAAGAAACCTCTGCCTCGAGGGCAAGGGTCTCAGAGATTTGCAGGTGGAAAAGATCTGGCTCTCATCTTGGGAAATTTTTTGAAGCTGACAACCAGTCCCTGGCTTACTACTTCCAGGACCCACTTGTCTGATGCAAGAGACATCCAGTCCTGGACAAAGTAAGCCAGCCTGCCCCCTACTGGTATAGGAGAATCGACCAAGGCAGACCCATCAGGATGTCTGCTGGGCAGGAGCTTTAGGCTGAGGGGTGGATGCAGGCCTGCTCATCCCCCTTCTGCCTCTCCCTCTAAAGAACCCCCTCTGCGAAAAAAAAGAGGAGGCCCGAGTTTGGTAAAAAGGTCTTTGGAAAGGCCTGCCCCTGCCCTTGGACTGCTGCCTTTGAGGAGTTGCTTGCCTTTCTTTGGCCTGAGCACTCCTGTAAGTGATCCTGTACTTGTCCATCTTCTTCATGTAATTCTCTGTCTGCACCCCAAACAGAGAATTACCAATTACAGGAAAATACATGGCCTTAGCCTGGGTATCCTGTGAGAGTCCAGTACATCTGAGCCAAGCCATCCTCCGAAGAGCCACAGATGTAGCCATGACTCTTGATACACCACTGGAGTCCACAGCAGCATGAAACTGTACTTTTTATGCCTCAATCCCATCTGCAGCCACCTGCTCCAGCTCCTTGGCAAGCTGGTCAGGAGCCTGTTTAGCCAGTGCCAGTACAGTGTCCCACCTGGACTTCTGGTACCTGGCTGTATAGGCCATATAGTTAGCCTGCCTGAGTCCCAAAGATGCTGCCATGCATTGTTTCTTTGCCATGGCATCAATATTCCTGGAGTCCTTGTCTGGGGGGTGTGATGCCAAGGGAATGTTTGCCTCATCACAGGCAGCAGCCTGCACAACCCCAACATGCCTGCACTGCTGAAAAAGGAACTCCGTGTCTGAGCCTGAGAGAGTGTACCTCTTGTCCATTCGTCTGTCCACAGGAGGTATAGAATTAGGAGACTTAAGGATTTTTGTGTCTGTTTCCCAAAGGATTTGTGGAGGGGAATAGACAGTCACCTGGACTCTGGGATGTCCATCACCTCAACATAATCAGACTCCTCCTGATCCTCTACTGCTTCCTCCACAGGAAGCTGGAGGGCATCATCCACTTTTTTGTAGAACATGTAGTGTGAAGGGGACTCAGAAAGCCTAGGAGGAGAAACACCTGCAGGTCTGTCTGGGGAGATGTCCGGGTCAATAGGCACATCCACACTTTCACCATCACCATAATCATCCTCATACTCTCCCTCCTCCTCCTCCGGTTCATAAAATTCTTCCAAAGTATAATCTGGAAAGGGGGGAACCGACCGAACCGAGCCCCTGCCAGATGCTGCCGGTTTGGTCGGAACCAAACTAAGCGATTGCACAATCCTAATCGCCTTGGCTATCTCATCGGCGGTCGGAGTATGAAATTCTGGGTCCGAACTGGTCGACTTGTCTTTTCTTTTTGTCGGAACCGATTCCTCGGAAAAGGTTCTCCTTTTGCCCGAAGCATCGCCTTGGTCAGAGGGCGCTCTTTCTGGTTCGGTCGGAACCGAACTGGGCTGGCCATCCGGGTTAGCGGACTTCTCGGCCTCCCTTTCCCTCAGTCTACCTAATCTCTTTTCCAGGGTACATTTGGGAAAATTCTTGCAAATTTGGGAGTCTGAATCAAGGTGGTCAAACCCCAGACAATAAACACAGGTGGTGTGGGGATCAGCCTTGGCAAAGACCCCCCCCACACACTGCAGTGTTGAAACCCAGTGGGCCCGTTTTTTTCCTTGGGTTTCTCAGACATGGGCAATCCTAACCAAAACTTACCCTTTTTTCGGCAATCTGCCAGGCAAGACTCCCCTATCAGTTCCTGACCGTGTCACGGGTCTTGGGGAAAAAACGTAATTAAATCCGTTTTTTTTTTTTTTTAGAACCGATACGGACTGGTAACCACACTCTAAAGTTAAGAATAAGTTGCTTTTTTTTTACCTCAAATTGATCAGTTCAGCCGAACCAATCCACAGTTTACAAGTTCCACACAGAAAACAGAACAAAAACCTATCTAGTACTCACGGTACCACAGACAGAGACTTGAACCGACTATGCGGAAACAGCAATTCGGTAGAAACTGACACTTCAACAGACTTTTTGAACCGAGCAGCAGGAGAAATCTCCGGAGCGACTGTTCAGTGAGGCAGAGTAAAGAATCTGATGGTTGCAGTTTAAACAGCAGCAGACAGGGGCTTCAACCGAGCTCGTGATGAACATTCTATGCAAGGCATAGAAAAGTTAACTCTTTGTTCTCCGGGGCAGTTGAAAGGCTGGACCTAACTGCATATGTCAGAATACAGCAAGACTTCATGTTTGAAAGCCTCATTGCACTCTGCGGTCCATTTCACATTATTCAGGAACAGTTTCTTTGGGAGTTCAGTGAGGCGAGTAGCTAACTCGGCAAAGCTGGGAAGAAATCTCCGATAATAACCAGCCAGACCTGACATGCTTCTAGGTTTTGGGGACAGGGCTGTTAGCTACAGCTTCCATCTTGGAAGCCTCTGACTTGACTTCTCCATTTCCCAAAACATAGCCAAAATATCTGGTTTCCTGCATGTGTAATGCACACTTGGCAGGATTAATCGTCAGATCTGCCCTTTCTGAAAGACTGGATAACTGCTCGTAGGTGCTCCAGGTGGTTTTTCCAGTCTGGACTGTATACCATGACATCATCCAGGTACGCAGCACAATAACCAGTGTGAGGGGATAAAATTACATCCATGTACCGCTGGAATGTAGCAGGTTCGCCATGTAAACCAAACGGCATGGCAGTGAACTGACAGAACCCTACAGGAGTGGCAAATGTAGTTTTGTCTCTGGATTCTTTAGCTAGGGGGATTTGCCAGTAACCCTTGGTGAGACTGAGGGTCCCAATACACTTGGCACTCCCCCATCGGACCACCAAATCGTCTATTCTGGGCATAGGATAACTGTCAAATTCTGATACTTAAGTTTCCTAACATCAAAGCAGATTACACCCCCTTCTTTTTTGTTTACAATCATTATTGGTGATGACCAAGCACTTGTAGACTCATCTATGGTACCCAGTTCTTTCATTTTTTTCTATTTCCTAACCACATCTGCTCTTAACCGCTCTGGTAATCTGTATGTCTTTTGTCTGATAGGGTGAGCATTCCTTGTCACTATTATGAGTGCGACACCTTTAGCACAGCCCGGCACAGTGGCAAAAGTACTGTTAAATGTATTTAGCAAGTTACAGATTTCTGTGGTTTGTTCGGAGGTTAAGGAAACATTCACCTTTACAGCATCAGCAGTTCGTTCCAGTCTGCCATAAGCTGCATCAATATCTTCTTTATCAATTTCTGGTAAAACGGCTTTTGGTGTTTTTTCAACCCATTTCTTGATTAGGTCAGCATGGTATATCTTAGTAGGGTTTTTCCTATCTGGGGTCTCAATCTCATACTTAACTGTGCCAGTTCGTCAAAGCACTTTATAAGGCCCTTGCCACTTCATTCACAGTTTATTTTCCGTAGTGGGTAACAGTAGCAAGACCTTTTCACCTGGTTCAAAACCTTTTTCTTTTACCCCATGCTCATAATATACCTTCTGCTGGTTTTGGGCCTCTTCCCGATTACTATGGGTGATTTCAACATATTTTACCAGTTTTTTAAGGCCACACACATAAGATGTAATATATTTTTTCTGACTGGGGTTATCTTCCCATGTTTATTACATCTACTGGCCCTCTAGGTTGTCTAGCATACAGCATTTCAAATGGTGAAAAACCTGTTGATGCCTGTGGCACTTCTCTGTAAGCAAAAAGCAGTTAAGGTAAGTATTGATCCCAGTCTTTCCCTTCCCCTTTTACAAACCTTTTTAACATGTGTTTTAGGGTTTGATTAAAACGTTCAACAAGACTGTCTGTCAGAGTAATAAGGGGAGGTTCTTAAGGCAGTGATACCTAGTAGTTGGTAGAGCTCCTTCAGTAATGCAGCACCAAAATTACTACCTTGATCAGTAACCTCTTTTGGTATGCCCACCCTGCTGAACATTTTGGCAAGCTCTGCTGCCACTTTTGGGGCTGTGACAGTATGCACTGGAACTGCCTCAGGGTATCGAGTAGCATAGTCACATACTACCAAAATTAACTGATTACCCTTTTTAACTTTTGACTAAGGGGCCAATCACATCCACTGCAATTCTCTCAAAAGGCACGTCTATTAAGGGTAGGGGCACCAGGGACACCTTGTCTGTTAGTCACTAGGGCTACTTTCTGACACTCAGCACAAAAACTGTAATAGGTAGCATCATCTTCATGAACTTCAGGCCAGTAAAATCTGTACAGCAATCTGTCAAGGGTGCGATCCTTCCCCAAATGACCAGCCATAAGACTATCATGTGCATCTGTAACAACTTTGATCTTTACTTTTGTGGTATAACCAATTGTTCTGTTTGGTCCTGTGTCTGAGGTTTAACCCAAACTCTGTACAGTAGCCCATTAAATTTTTTTTAACATAGATTTACCCTGTTTTGGTTTCATCCTCAGCTGCTTAAATAACCCTGAAGAGAAACATTGTTAGCTTGCTCTGAAAGAAAATCATATTCAGCGATCAGTTTATAGTTTCAGCATTTTCATATGTTATCCCCTTATGTCCATCAGTCTTTTGTTGCCACTGTTTCTTCATGCGTTATCTTTCTTTCCTGGACTTCCGGATATTGGAGCTGTGCTCAAACATTCCCAATCAAAATCAGTGAAAGGAAACAAGTCCCCACCATTTGAAATTTTCTTTGCCTGAGCTCTTGCCACTGCAGCTGCTGAATCATCAGGATTTACTCCATCCTTGATTAACTCAGTAAATCCTGGAAAGTCATTTCCAATATTCACAGGTACAGGTAATTTAGGCACCCCCCACTTTCATTTGGTAAGAGACACCAGAGTCACTCGGCTGGTGGGACAGTACTGAATGTCCCCGTGGATGCAGATGACACCAGTACCTGGTCCTTCTGGACACTGTTTTCCTAGCAGTTCAATATGTCTGCTTCCCAAATCTATCAGTCCCTTCACAGTCTTATCTCCCACCTTCACATCTGTTAAATACTTGCCCCAATTTGCCAAGGACAAAATCTGCTCCAGTGACACTCTTCTTACTATGGCAATTTCTTGCAATATGACCTGGCCTGTTAGTTACAGCAAATAAAGTCACTGGGTGCAGATTTGTTACCACCACCAGAGTTATCAGACTTGCAGTTTAAATGGGAAAAATAGTGTCTTACCGGTGCTTGGTGGTTACCTCGCTGCTCTGGCATCTGTCTGGCCATTTGGTAGTCTTCGGCCAAAAAAACAGCCTTTTTCCCACTTTCTGTTCAGTGTTCTTTTACCCAAAGCTGTACGTCTGTGGGTAGGATGTTGATGAACTGCTCCATTAAAATGTTTAGATGATCTGTGGGAGTGTTTTGCCCTCTGGTTGGACCCATTTCATAAGGAGTTCTCCGAGTCGGGCTAAGGCTTCTCGAGGATTGTCGACTAAGTTGTACTTCAGAGACAGAAATCTCTGCCTGTAGGTCTCTCCTGCGATGTCATATCTTTTCAGGATTTCATGTTTTACCAGGTCATAGTTTTCTGACTGTGCAATGTCCATATTGCTGTAGGCAAGTTGGGCTTTCCCTGTCAGGAAGGTACCAGTCTGACTGCTCATTGCTGCTTTGGCCACTGGCAACCTGTGGCAACCCTTTCAAAAGTTGTCAAGTATGCTTCAATATCATCCAAGGGACACAACTTTGTAAGTTTAAAGTTTTTTAAGTTGTTCGTTTTTTGTTGCTCTGCTGGACCTGTGCTAGATTCTCCAGCTTTGATAACTTGCTAGACATCCATCGCTGCATCTCTTCTCTTCTTTGCTGCTCCTGTTGCTGCATCTCCTTTTCTCTGCTTCTCGAGTTGTTGCATTTCTTCTTTTCTCCGTGCCTCTAAATGCAGAATCTCTCTCTCTCTCTCTCTCTCTCTGTTGCCTCTCCTCTCTCCTCCATTTCTCAATCTCTTTTTGTTGTATAGCCCACCATTTGAAAAAAGCAGTCAGGCCTTCAGGTTCTGTTACTGCCTGATTTTTTTTCATCATTGGTGCTGGCTGTACAGTCTCAGCTTGGACTTCTGTCTCTCTGCCAGGTTGGCTGCCATTCTTCTGGTAATCACTCCTGGACTTGCTGCTGCAGAATTCATACCTTTTTTCTATGTTCCCTGATACCAGGTCTAGTACCCATGCACAAAACTCCAGGCTTAGAGCATGCACGGTGTAAATCCCACACAGGCTGACACCATCTGTTGTAGAGGCACAGGTGAGGAACCATAGGAAAACCAGGAGCAGTTGAAAAATTCACAAATAGTGTTATTATTAATATCAGCAAAATAAAAAGTAAAAATTGTTGAGTAAAACTATTTACAATGGCAGTACACACATAGAAAGCAGAGTCCTTCTTCTGAATTTGTATTCTCAATTTCCAATCTCAGTCTCTGTCTCTCCCTCTTGCAAAACACTGGAGCGTTTTTAATAACAAGTCTTTGCAGGGAGCTCGTTAAGAGAACATTCTGCTTCTCACACAGTATTCTTGTCGGTTTCAGCAGGTGCAGCAAAAATAGAAATTACGTACCTACCATAATTCTTGATCTTCTTGGATGAAGACTCCACCACTCATTCACACTAATGGGAAGTACCCTGGAGGTGCTAGGACCCAGCAGGCGCCAAAAATCTTCAGGAGGGCCAGCGCCGGGGTAGGACCGTGCATGTGCAGTGCCGCGAGACTAGCTCATGCTGTATAAGCTACCTCGGCATCGACCCTCCACCTCAGTACTTTTTAACCAAGGAGGTACAGCGTAAACTAACCTATTCCGGACTTAAATAGTGTAAGAAGGGTCAACTCAACAGAGTCTTCACAGCCCAAACAATGAGGGGGCGAAGGTCAAAAACAGAATGAGTGAGCTCGGGGGATGGTGGGTGGGCATGTGAATGAGTGGTGGGGACTTCGTTCAACAAGATCAAGAATAACGGTATGTATGTAATTATCATATCTTCCTGGACATAAGGTCTCCACCACTTATTCACACTAATGGGAAAGTACAGAGCTTAAATAATCCCCAGAAAGAAGCAGCAGGAGAGAGGAGCTCACTTAGGACAGAAGTCCATTAAGGATTGTCCTGCCAAAGGACTGATTCTGCCTGGCATGGACATCCAAAGCAGAGTGCTTTACAAAAGTGTGCACGGAGCTCCAAGTGGCTGCACTGCAGTTGTCCACAATGGGCACGTTTCTAATTTCTGCCAGAGATGCCACGACTGCCCTGGTAGAATGTGTGTATACTCTGCCTTCCATCTTAACCTGTGTCACGGAGTAGCACTGGCGAAGACATGTCACTAGCCATGCTGAAATGCATCTGATAGCAACAGGCTGACCCAGCCGGGCTGTGCTGAAGGAGACAAACAGTTGTTTTGATGTGCAGATTTCTTTAGGTCTGTCTAAACAGAACCACTAAGCACTCTTAACATCCACAGAATGCAGGGTACGCTCCCCTTCATTCTGGAAGTTCACGAAGTAGGTTGGGGGACCAAGGGCTGATTCAGATGGACTTCTCAGACAACCTTGGGGAGAAACTTAGGGTGTGTTCTAAGAACCCACCTTGTCTCTGTGACCAAAGCATGTATTTCAGACACTCTGCGAGCGGGGATAATGGCTACAAGGAAGGCGGTCTTCCAAGTCCTAAACTTCAGCTCACAAGTAGCTAGGGGCTCGAAAGGTTTACGGTTGAGCATGTCTAGCACAAGATTAATGCCCCAGGTGGCTACCGGTCATCTGACTAGCAACCTAGTATGCCCTTAAGGAACCACTTGACCAAAGATAACTGAGCCAGAGACACGGAGTGTACAGACTCGCGGTACGCTGAGATTGCGCAAAGGTGAACCTTCATGGTTGAGTACTGCAGGCCTGTATTTGACAAAATCGAGAAGATACTCTCGGACTTTGCTTCGTGGGCAGGAAAAACGATCCCAAGAGGATTTTGCGCACCAGATGGAGAACCGCTTCCACTTAGCTGTATAAGTTTTTCTAGTAGTTGGCTTGCATGCAGCTAACAGAATATCTGAGACCCTACATGAAGCGTTAAACCTATTCACCTCTATCACTTCAGGAGCCAGAAATAATGGTGAAGGGACTTCAGGTTGGGATGGACCACAGGGCCCAGAGTCAGCAGGTTCGTTTGAAGTGGAAGCTGTCTCGGAGAAGTTTCCGATAATCTGCTGATTAATGGAAACCAGATCTGTCAAGAACAGAATGGGGCGATGAGAATCATTCTGCCCCCATGCCTTCAGTTTGAGCAGCACCCTCTGAACTAAGGGAAGAGGAGGAAATGCGTACAGAAAGCATCTTTCCACCACAGTCTAAATGCATCCTGACAGAAAACGCCAGGTTCTGGATTTCTGGAGCAGAACAGAGGCAGTTTTGTGTTGAGTGGGGATACAAAAAGGTCCAGGTCTGGAGTGCCCCACTCTTCAAATAACACTTGAGTTAAGAGACCATTCATGTGGATCAGCCTCCATTCTGCTTAGGCGATCCGCCAGATCGTTCTGGATTCCTGGCAGGTAGACCACCTGGATCAAGGCTTCCCACTCAAGACACCATTGCGTTGAGTAAGGACCCAAAAAGGTCTAGGTCTGGAGTTCCCCACTCTTCGAAGAGCGACTGCACAATGTTTGTGTCAAGAGGCCATTTGTGAGGATCTGTTTCCGTTCTGCTGAGACGATCCACCAGATCGTTCTGCACTCCTGGCAGGTAGACTGCCTGGATCAGTGATTTGTGCACTAGGCACCACTCCCACACTCTCATCACTTCCCTGCATAAGGGATAAGAGTGTGCTCCACCCTGCTTGTTGATGTAGTATATCACTGCTTTGTTGTCCGTTTGAAGGAGAATGATCTTGTGACAGAGTATGTCCTTCAAAGCTCGGACTGCATACAGGATGGCTCTCATTTCTATAACATTTATGTGAAGTTGAGACTCATTCTGATTCCATCGACCCTGGATGTGTAGAGCCTAGCAGTGGGCTCCCCATCCGAGGAGGGATGCATTCATGGTGATGGAAATCTGAGATTCTAGAAGGGCGAAGGCACAGCATTCCAGAAGGTTGTCCTCTTGGGTCCACCAGGTGAGTGTCCATTTTAGGGGTTCCGTCACCTTGATGTGAAAGGACTGTGGGTATATGGTCGGTGACCACTGAGTGCTGAGCATCCACTGAGTAGTCCTCATGTGAAGATGCGCCAGGGGCACGGTGAACACTGAGGATGCCATGAGACCCAGCATCCATTGCATCGAGAGAGCTTGAACAGAGTCATTCTGCCTGATGAAGTTGGCCATCTGAAGGATGTCACACATTCTGTCTTCTGGAAGAAAGGCTTTTGCGCTTGAGGTATCCAGAAGGGCTCTTATGAAGAGGAGCTGTTGGAAGGGCTGTAGCTGCGACTTTCCCAAATTTAGCAGGACTCCCATGGACATGAGAAATTTTGAAGCCGTAGCCATGGCTTCCTCAGTCTCTTATCCGGAGGGACTTGCCAGGAGCCAATCGTCCAGATATGGGAACACCTGAATTCCGGGCTTCCTGAGATGCGCTGCGAAAACTGCAAAGCACTTTGTAAAGACTCGAGGCGCCGAGGATAACCCAATGGGCAGGACTCTAAACTGGCAGTGTTGACCCAATGTCACAAATCTGAGGTATTTGTGGTGGTTTGGGTGTATGAGAACATGCTAGTAGGTGTCCTGCATGTCAAGGGAGGCCAGCCAATCGTTTTGATGAATCAGAGGTAAAAGTGTAGCGAGTGATGTGATATCTTGAACTTTTCCTTGTAAAGGAATTTGTTTAACTCCCTCAGATCGAGAACAGGGTGCAAGCCGCCTGTTTTCTTTGGAACTAGGAAGTAATGGGAGTAGAAACCTGTGTTCTGCTGGTCGAGCAGGACCACTTCTACTGCCCTGCTGTTTAGAAGGTCTTGAATCTCGGAAGCAAGAAAGTCCGACAGAGAGACAGACAGCTTGGGCTGTCATTTGGGTGGGTGATTCAGAGGGGTTTCTGACAGGTTTAGAGAGTACCCTTCGAGGATTATCCTGAGTATCCACTTGTCTGATGTGATTGACTTCCATTGGTCGTAAAACTGAGTCAGACATCCTCCTACTGCCGAAGAGTCCCCCTCGGACAGCTGAGGTGGGACTTGGGCCAGAATCTCAGAGGGTGGCAGTAGGCGCTTTGGGGCCCTGTGCCTTCTACTGCGGGGCTTGGTTTCTGTTGAAAACTCCTTTGCCTTTACCACGAATGGACTGACGGTTATGAAACTGCCACCCATTCCCGCCCCTTTGAGGGTCTGCGGATGGCGGTCTTGCTGTTTTGATAGCCCTTCTAGTTTTCTGTGTGGCCTCTAGTGCCTGCTCGACCTGAGGACCAAACAGATACGTACTATCAAAAGGCAAACTCATAACTCTCCGTTGGGCATCATTCATGAATCCCGACATGCGTAACCAAGAGTGGAGTCGGATGCATGTACCAGCCGCTGCTGCTCTGGAAGCAGTGTCAAAGGCATCCATAGCGGCTTTAAGCTGCTGATTATTGGATTCAATGCCTCTAGTAATGGTCTGAAGGAGCTCTGTGTTAACTTTTGAATCTGGGAGAACTTCTACCATGGCCTTGAGCGAATGCCAGAGTGCATACTCATACTGAGAGAGATAACCCTGGTAGCTTGCAATGCGCATGCCCAGGGTGGATGCAGCAAAGACTCGCTTTCCCAAAGTGCCAATTTGTGAGATTCATTGTTTATTGGACATGCCATAGATTCTTAAGGAAGAACGGCCTTGTCATTCTCTGCCAGGACAATTATGGCATCAGCAAAGGCTTGCGAGTCCAGACTAGGACAATCCTTGGGAGAGGCGTTATTTCCTATCTATGGACTTGGCCACAGAGGGAATAAGTGCCGGATTATCGCACATCATTTGTGAGAGAGTCTCAAAAGAGGGTTGCACAGGAGGAGTCAATTCCACAGGATTGTCCAGAACGTGCAGGTACTGCAGACGCAGCAATTTCCCAGGATCAATCTCTGAAGTCTGAAGAGAGAGATATTCATGTTTTTAAGCAGAGACTTAAAGGAAAGGTCCTTGACTAGAGGCTCTGCTGTAAGAGAAGGTTTATTTAGCACCCCCAGGGAGGAATCAGTCAAAGTTGTCCCCAGCTGAAGATCAGGCTCAGGCTCAATATCATCTACTAGTTCTGGAGTGACAGAATATATAGGAAAGGGCGGAAAAAGAGGAGGAGGTCTGCGAATCAAGAGTCGAAAACCCTGGTGTCCCACGCGGCACCGATGGTGCCCCGGCACCGGAACAGAAGGTGGAGCAGAGAATACAAGCGGCACTGGCACAGGATGCGGCGACGGACCCACGCCACCGAACCAGAGATTCCCAACCCCCATCCCACGGAGGAAAATCTGAGAAATTCAGCAGGAGATAAAGGCACCATTGTTGACCCCTGCGCCACAGCCATATGAGGGTGAAAAACACCGGAATGCGGTGTCGACCGCACTGGAGAAGGCACCGCACGATAAGGAAGCCCCAACCGCCTTGCCCGCAGGTACGAAACTGAAAAGCCCGAAGGCCCAGGTGACAGGCTCACCGGCTCAGGCAGACGGGACAACCGCCGAACCCACTGCACCATAACAGCGGCCCAATGGTGAAACTGCTCACTGGAGAACGCCCAGGGGGGAGGGAGGACTCCGGAGTCGAGGATGCCGATCACCAGGAACAAAGGCCGGGGGAGACCCAGGAGGAGACGGAGTTGCGCCCCTGCCGGCGGTGACCAATGATAGACATACCCGAAAGCGACCTCAAGCAGTGCAGTTTCCTTTTCAACCGGGAGGCCGAAGAGCTCAAGGTCAACCGGTGTAGAGACCTCAATGAGGATCGAAAATGGGACCACTTTTTGTGCTTTCTCTACAAGACACCCATCTCTTCCCCAAGCACTGCTCTGCCTGTAGTCAGACCCCCTCCACAGAGGGCGGTGGACCAGAGCCAGCCCTGCCGACAACACAGCTTTCATGCGAAGTCTCCCTACCGTCACCTGCCCCATTCATGGTAGACTCCATCGAAGGAGGGCTGAAGACTACTACTTGATGAAAAAAAATATATATTTTTTTTTACTGATAATAAAATAATAAATCTAATCAAATACTAAAACGATTATAGCTGCTATCGTACAGACGTGATGATTTGACTGCTGGTGGGTTAGCGTCATCACTGAAGCGCACTCGACAGCGGGGAAAAAAAGAAATGAGGCGGTTGGAGGGTCGTTGGCGATGTAGCCTATACAGCGTGAACCAGTCTCGTAGTGCCGTGCATGCGCAGTCCTACCTCAGCGCCGGTCCTCCTGAAGATTTCTGGCTCCCACTGGGTCCTAGAGCCACCAGCGTAGTTCCCATTAGTGTGAATGAGTGGTGGAGACTATGTCCGGGAAGATCAGTACACTTTGACCCAGAACTGACCCCTTGTTTTTATTCTCAATTTCTAATCTTA
Organism: Neoceratodus forsteri; assembly: GCA_016271365.2. Lineage (NCBI taxonomy): Eukaryota > Metazoa > Chordata > Ceratodontiformes > Ceratodontidae > Neoceratodus > Neoceratodus forsteri. The sequence goes on from CM028130.1 coordinate 484,352,904, forward strand.
GTATCTTGGTCTCTGTCTCTCTCTCGCAAAACACTGCAACTCTCTTTATAACAAGTCTTTGCAGGGAGCTCGTTAAGAGAATATTCTGCTTCTCAAACTGTTCTGTCAGTTTCGGCAGGTGCAGCAAAACAGTACACTGTGACCCAGAACTGACCTCTTGTTGACAGTTCTGAAAATATTTTTCAAACCAGCATCTCAGGTTAACCCTCTGAATTCGGTTTTGCAATAATTTCAACAGTATAACTACATACAGTTTTAAACAAAGGGATCTCAGTATCAGTGACATTTCCACAAAGATTCACATATATTTTTATACCCGCAGATATGCAAGGGGGAAGAAAAGACAGAAACAGCAAGGGAAGACAGAGAGATAACGAGAAGCGGAGAATTGCGAAACCGTCAGAGTGATCAGTTCCTAGGTCTCTCAAGAAAATTTGGTTGCGCAGCCAGACAGAGAAGAGACAGAAAAGGAGGCGATAGAACAGACCCGTGTGTTTAAACTCCTTCTGCACAACAAATGGGCAGGGCCTTATTCAACCCTGTCACACTTAGTCGTGCAAATTTCCAAGTGGAAGGCTTGCGTTAAGAGGATTTCCAAGATCCTTTGAGAGACCGCATACCTATCCACCTCTATCTCCTCAGGTAGCCAGGCATGGAGATGAAGGGAGTGCAGGTTGGGATGTACCAGGGGACCCCTGTGTCAGGAAATCCGTCCAAAGAGGATCTGAACTTGGGGCTACTTGACAACCCATTATTAGGCAAACCCTATCTGACTAGGTCAATGCGACGTGATGAGGATCATCCTGCCCCCCTGTGCCTTCAGCTTGAGCAGCACCCACTGAACTAAAAGGAGGAGAGGAAATGTGTACAGAAAGCATCTTGTCCACTGCAGTCTGAATGCATCCTGAAAGAAAACGTCAGGTTCTGGATTTCTGGAGCGGAATAGAGGCAGTTTTGCGTTGAGTGGGGACGCAAGAAAGGTCCAAGTCAGGACTGTCCCGCTCGTCAAATTACATGTTGCTGGGGTGAACGATCATTCGGGGGGACACGCCCCCAGCCTGCTGAGGTGATGCGCTAGGTCGTTACATATTCCTAGTAGGTACACTGTCTGTATTAGGGTACCGTGCTCGAGACATCACTCCCACCCCTTCACGGCCTCCCTGCACTGATGTAGTAGCGCGCTCTATCCTGCTCGTTGATGTAAAACATTACAGCCTTATTGTCTGTCCAAAGGAGAATACCTCGTGGTAGAGGACATCCTTCAGGCGACGGAAGAGTATAGGACAGCTCTCGTCTCTTAAGACATTTATGTGAAGATGAGACAACTCCTGGCTCCACACTCTCAGAGTACAGAGGTCTTGACAGTGAGCTCCCACACCACTCAGAGAGTCATCCATGTGATCTGAGATGTCAGTGAGGCAAAGGGTAGACCTTGTAGAAGTCTGACTTCCTGTGTCCACCATGCAAGTGATTTTGTCAGGGGTTCCGTCGCCTTTATGTGGAAGGACTGTGGGTGCGTGGTTAGAGACTTCCATGTGATGAGCATCCACTGTGTGGTCCTCATTTGGAACTGGCCAGAGGCACTTATAAAAGCGGGAGAGGCCCTGCAGCCCAGCATCTGCTACCTGGATTGGGCTTGTACAAGGTTACTCTCTGTGAGGAAAACAGCCGACCCCCAGAAGGAAGGCTCTTGCTAGGAGGTGGCCGGGGGAGAGGAGGGCCCCAATGGTTGACAAATTTCAAAATTACATGCTAGTCCAAGGACAAGTGGCCTAGCCGAAAATGGTAGTCCCAGTGTTGCGAGTGGTAGTCCATGTTCAGAAGTCTATAATTTAAGGAAAAATTGGAAATAAGTACGTAGCAACAAAATACATGATGTAGGGAGCCGTTTTATGAATACTATGTCGCTGTAGCTACTGGAAAACAGGAAAAAATGTATTTGCTGTTAAATTAATACAGGTGGACGTGGTAGTGTGAAACAAGTGCCAGTCCCAGAACAAAGTTCAACAACTAACATACATATTAGCAGATCAGGGTACTAATTCGAACTACGTATGTATTTACTATTTTGTGATGCTAATAAAATCTGTTCTGTAAAGTCACTGTGTGGTGTGTGTATTTTGTGGTGGTATGGGTAGTCTAGAAGGGGAGGGAAAGGGAACAGACAGACACTAATAAAACATTGTGTAAGTAACAGGCTGGTAAACTAAGCAAGACAGGAGGCAGTCAGAGTGGAATGGGATAAAGAAATAGCAACACCAAAAGATTCGTTTGCAGGACAGTATTGCTTGCTTTGATGTTCACCTTTTATTTTTTTTTCCCATTCTTTATGTTGCTTGCTCGCATGTGCAAGAAACATAGTGCCATCATTGGAGATTTCGGAGGTGTGTCACCTCCTCCTCCGATTCAGTCAGTGTGCTGGCAGCACGGCCCCTGTAAGCCAATGCATTTTGGAGCTGTCTATGACCACGCTCCAAAATGCAGTAACACTGAATGAAACGAGAACTACGCTTCAGTGAGCACCGATAAGAGGCTGCTCATCACGCGTCGCGCGCCCCTCACGCACTGTATAGCTGACGGGGTGCCCAATACCCGTCGGCTGAGCTACATCTCCTCCCCGTAGTAGGTGCCCGCTGAGAGCCCACCCCAGCGTGGCAAGCAATCGGTGGCCGGCGGGGCCAATCTGTCGTGGGCATACCCAGCGTCCTTGTGCCATGCTGGGAGCCCACCCAGCGTGGCAAACGTCCCCGACGCTTTTTTTTTTTGAAACCTGTAAACGAAACGGTCTCCCAGGCGCATCTCCCAGCCCCCTCCCACTGCGCACTCCAGCCTCCCACACCCCCACCCTGTACTTACCTCCGGACTCTGGCGCGATCTTCAGTGGACCGGGAACACGTCTGCACTCTTCAAAGCCGACCGCGAACTGAGGAAATGCCGGTAAGCTGTATAATGGGCTAGATAGGGGGGTTTCAACTTTGTTGCATATCTCAGGCATTTTTGGGAATTTTTGCACCAAATTTTCAACATGGGGTTTTTGGGACCCCTTCTCATGAATGATGTCACTGTCATGGTGTTATTCGGGCCTGAAGGGTGATTCCACGCGGTGATTTCTGAGTACCCTTGAACCAATCCCGCTCACCAGTGACATCATCGTGAAAAAGGTCCCAAAGACCAGTATAAAACAAAAAATGACTGTTTCTGGCGTGCATTACGCAGTTCCTACACAGGCTCGTAAGTTCGCGAAATTTCAATATTTTCCTCCAGATTTTCAACATTGCCATTTTACCTTCTTATGAGCAGTACAGCTGTCATTTTCACATCTCACCCAAAATGTGTTTCCGCCTATGTAGCGCAGAATGGCACAGTCGGTGTGCGAAATCAATGTGGGACAAATTAAGAAAATCACAGTGACACTGTTCATGAGCAGAGGTCTTAAAATGGCTATGTTGAAAATTTGGTGAAAAAATTACTAAAAATGACTTTTACGAGGCGTCGTTAGCGCAGTTCCTACACCGCGCTAAATGGTTTACGAATTTCAATATTTTCTCCAGATTTTCAACATTGGCATTTTATCACACCTCCTCATGAGCAGTACAGCTATCATTTTCACATCCTGCCCAAAACATGTTTCGCCCATAGTAGCACACAATGGCGCAGTCGGTGTCGTGAACTCAATGTATAGGACACATTAAGAAAATCACAGTGACACTGATCATGAGCAGAGGTCTTAAAATGCCTGTGTTGAAAATTTGGTGAAAGAATTCCTAAAAATGACTGTTTTACGAGTGTGCGTTGCACAGTTCCCACGCATGCTCGTAGGTTTGCAAATTTTCAATATTTTCACTCCAGATTTTCAACATTGCCATTTTACCACGCCTCCTTATGAGCAGTACAGCTGTCATTTTTCACATCCTGCCCAAAACGTGTTTCCGCCCATGTAGCACACAATGGCGCAGTCGGTGTGCAAACTCAATGTATGGGACACATTAACAAAACCACAGTGACACTGCTCATGAGCAGAGGTCTTAAAATGGCTATATTGAAAATTTGGTGAAAAAATTCCTAAAAATGACTGTTTTACGAGCATGCATTGCGCAGTTCCTACGCACGCTCGTAAGTTCGCAAATTTTCAATATTTGCACTCCAATGACTTCCAAATACCTAAACAGCACATAGAAGAAAGCAACATTCGGCATTGACAAATGCTTGTTTTTACTCCCTCCAGGCCCTGCCTGTACTTTGTCCGGTGCTAGCCACACACCCTCACCCAACACACTCCAGAGCCTGACAGTTACCTTCCTGTTCCTAGCACAACCCAACCACAACAAACTTTCCTTTATTTTATTGTTATTTATTATTTATCCTTAAGCAGCCTTTTGTGTTTAAGGTCAGTTGTACTTACCACACTTTGCCTTTACTTTTGTCAGGGCAACAAAGCCCAACCCCTCATTCTCTTCTTCCTTGACTTTACAGCTTGGTTCGGACTTTCCTTTAAGTTCTTTAGGTAGCTGTTGCCAAATATTGTCACACTACTTTCTGCCCTCTACTTTCTCATCAGGGCAACATGAAGCCCAAAACCCAATCCTTCCTCTCACGGCAACATGAAGCCCAAAGCCCAACCCTTGCTCTCTTCCTTAAGTTTAACTGCTCAGTCTCACCCATTCCCCTCCTATATTATTTTATTTGACTGTCCATAGTCTACTGTTTTCCAAATGCTCAGTTGTGATGTGTAATGGTAACAGTTACTGCCCTTTTGTTCTCTTAGGACAACACAAAGTGCAACCCCCTCTTTCTTTCCTTTAATATTATATGTGAATCTCACTATCCTTAAGACTGTTCTTAGCCAAATCCTGCTCACTTGGTAACAGTTTCTGCCTTTTAGTTTTCTTAGAGCAACACAAACCTGCCCAGCCCTCTCGCTTGCCAAATGCTGAGTTGTAATAGTAAGGTAACACACACTGCCCCTTTAGCCCAACCTTCTCTTTCCCCCATGTGAATCTCCTCTCCGACTCCCAGTTCTTAGACTAGACTTAGTTATGTTGGTAACAGTTGAAATTAGTCTTTTTCTGCAGTTTAGTTTACTTTGCAAATCCCAACCCTCTCTCTTCCCTCCCCTTTCGTTAATATTTATCTCCTTAGAGCGGCCTGTTATTTATTTTTTTGACAAATGCTAAGCTGTGATGGTAACACAGTGCCCCTTAGTTTTCTTAGGGCAACACAACAAAGCCCAACCCTTCTCTCTTCCCCTATGTGAATCTCCTCTCAGACTCCCAGTCTTTTTTTTTTTTTTGTGGGGGGGTCATATTTGCTCTGTTTAGTCAATTATGTTTGTAACAGTTAAGTTGTTGCCTTTTTCTGCAGTTTAGTTTACTTAGTTTGCAAAGCCCAACCCTCTTTCTTCTCTCCCCTTTCTTTAATATTTATCCCCTTAGAGCTGCCTGTTATTTTATTTTATTGTTTTTAATTTACTCAGTTCTGGAACTTCTGGCTTTAACCTGGCCCTGTCAGTTCTTCTCTCCTCCTTTACTACTGCTAGGTGTTATTCTCCTCTATATCTGTCCTGATGGTCCCGACCCTTGCCCAATCCAACACCAACAAACTATGTCAACCATGCCTGTGTTTTGATTGTATACCGTTTCCAACCTCTATATGTTCTCCCCCTTCCTTTGACATGGAACCTTTGTAAATGAGCAGATCCTGCTCAAAGGTACTTGTAATCAGAGAGTCCAATAAATAAAAAAAATAAAAACAAGCTTTCTTCCCTTTTTTCGTCAGTCCTTTAGTTTTCTTTTCAGTCTGAGTCTGCACAGTGCGTTCTGCACCAGGTTGGCAGGCAGATCTTACCGCGCCCCATGCCTCCCGCCCTTCCCCCAGCTCACTACTGGCACACCAGGCACCCTCCGGCTCCCTGTTAATTTTCCTTCCCAGCCCAAAATGTCTTTTTTCTCCTGTGTACAAAAGTTATCGTCCCTAGTAAAATGGGCAACAATCAAGTGTGTTTTTGCTTTTCAACTTTCCACGGTCCACACTGAAGCACACGATCAGGTCGTATGTCCTCTCCCTAGTTAGAGCAAAGTGAAAGCGCACCTTGGACGATCCCCCCCCCCCAGTCACCGCCGTAGCCAGTAGGTCTCACTTACTCTCAGACAGCTCATACCATTGGTGGTATGACCTGCCATTCTGACTGCTATGCGCCTCCCTGCTCAGTGCTGGCTGGTCTGATGACTCTGGCTCGTCCACCGTTCACCGGCCCCTCACTCTCCGTATTCCCTGTTATCACTCTCATCTTGGTGGTGCGCTCTTCTGGTCTCTCGTCACGTGGATCAGCTCCCAGCAATCTGGTGGGTCACATGACCACAAGGACGTTCAGACCTCTCAACATGCCAACGCACCCTGCTGGAAAAGTTAAGCAACTGGGAAAAAAAAAAAAAACACACAAAACACAAATTTTTTCAGAACCATACTTGTCCGCGGACAAGTAGCTCTCATCAAAGTGCATCTCCCAGAGTTGACTGATAGCCTGGGACGTCCAGCTATAGGATTTGTCAAGCCCTGGAGGGCCCCTATGAAGACATACTGTGGCTTTTGTTGAGTTGGCAGTACCTTCATGGAAGAGTCCTGTATGTCCAGGGATGCGAACCAGTCGCGTCACTGGTGAGGTGGTAGGACAGTCCTTATGGAGACTGTCCTGCCCTGAACAAAGCCCAATTTTGTTTCTGAGGTCGAGAATAGGGCACATGCCACCTATTCTTTTAGGGACAAGAAGACTACGAAGAAGGCCCTGAATCTCTGAGGTGAGAAAGTCTGACTGTGAAGTGGGGAGACTGTGCTACCGCTTGAAGGGGACAGTTGGGGGAGTTTCCGATAGATTGAGGCAGTACCAGGGCTCCAGGTCAGTGGAGTACCAACCTGTTTTACTCACCTCATTTAAGGAAATACTCTTCAAAAAATGTTTTTAATGAGTACCAGTACTCACCCAACATTTGTAAATACCCCACACACCAAAGAACAGTGCTTCATAACATAACTGGTGATTCAAAAGTTTTTTTTTTTTCCAGATTTACAGCACTCGTATGCATCACAATTTTGTTTTACTCATTTTAAAACCGGTGAGTAAATTACTACTATCAGCCAACATTATCAGGAGCACTGTAGGCACTTGATCAATTCTTAGCTAAAAAAACGACATTGTTTTTAAAAATGCATTCTTCAGTACACTCTCTCCAGATATTTGTACGCATCTGAATTTGGTTTTACTCACCTCACTTTCAAAATAATGAGTACATTACTCATCCCAAAAAATCTTATCTGGAGCCCTAGGGAGTACCCCTTCCAGAACATCCGGGGGACCCACTTGTCTATTGTTACAGACTGTCATAGGCTGAAAGTAAGTCAGACAATTTCTCACCGCAGGGTGAAGTTCCACCTCAGGCAGTTGAGATGGAACCCATACTTATGTCTCACAGTGGCACTTGGCGCTTTCAGGCCCTGTGCCTTCTGCTGTATTTTCTTCGCAGCTGATGGGGTTGAACTCCATAAAGACCCCTCGGTCCTCACCTCTTAGGACTGCTTGTTGCAAAACTGATGACGGTTCCAGCCCCCTTGAGGGGCGGAAGGAGCCGGTCTGGCTGTTTTGAAGGCAGCTACTTAAGAATCATTAGAAAATCCTGATTTTCTAAGTCAGGAGTCTCATCTCCAGTAGTAGCTGCCCTGGAAGCAGTCGTAGGCCTCCACAGAGCTTTTGCGGCAGTGACTGCTCATTTCCCCAAGGTGTCAATCTTGCAAGATTCCCTACTGATAGGATGAGCTGTGTACCCCGAGGAAGAAGAGACTCATTTTCTGCTCTGACCACCATTGTATCTGCAGAGAGTTGAGCTAAAGTGTCCCTCTCTGGGAGGGTCATCGAAGGACCGCGTGCAACAAGATGTCAAGGAGGGTAGGCAGAGGGTGCAATGTTCTTGAACATGGGGAACTCAAGATGCAAAATTCCCCCGTGTCTACATTGGAGGTCTGCAGAGCCAGGTCAGAATCCATGTTCTAAGGAGACTGAAAAGACATGGCTTCAACCAGGTTTCAGTTGCGACGAGGAGTTCATGTCTAGGCTGTAAAACAAGTCATCTTACCATTATCAGAATGATGTCCATATCAGACTTGTCATACTCCACATCCGCCCCACAGAAACAGGAAATACCCCAGCAAGGCCAACCTAGGCAAGGGACAGACCGACTGGCACCTGGGTCCGGAAACTAGTCCGCCCCCGAAGACCCTGACAGCACACATGGCGCCAAGAAGATGACGCTGCACATGGCACCAAAGTCGACAGCACTGCAAACGGCACTGAAGACAACAGCACCACACATGGCACAGAAGCTGAGGGGCCCAGAGAATGACTATCCCTGGAAGGAGGTGGAGGAGTGGTACCTGTGCTGGCCCCTGCGGGGAATATGAGGGGAGCAGGCACACGGGATCAGCGTAGACAGAGTCAGCACCGGAGAAGGCACCAAATAGAACCCAGACCGAAAACCCCGGCCTTGGCCCAGCAGCTCCAAAGCCTGAAGGCCTCAGCACCGGAACCACCGGTAAGGGCAAAGTAGCCAACACTGAACCCACTGCTCTAAAGGGCTGCACATCGGAACCCCTAAAGGGACAGAGAAGAAAAAATTACTCACCTTAGTAATGTTTCTTCTAATGGAGTCTTGCTATATTATGACAATTAGCAGTTTGGTCCTCCTCTAGAACTGCCCCGGAGATGAAAGAGTTAACTCCATACAGGATGGAGTTCTGAGCGCGAGCTCGGTTTTCAAAGCTCTATCTGGGCAGTTTCAAACTGAAACTGTCAGATCTTTACGAAGCAAGAACTCACTAAGGGTCTGTGTGGAAGCTGTAGCCTACACTAGCCTACTGGCTACCTAATAACAATCACAACACTGCTGGACCCTACCCAAAGACTCAAGTCAGGGGGCCAGCAAAAAATACCATTTAACAATAGAAACAACACTCCCCCAAAAACCCCAAAAGGGGAAGAAAATCCTGCAATGCCATAAACAGTGCCTGCACTAGGTTGCCCACCCCCTACCCAAGTAGAAGTTCTGAGAGGGGCAGGTTGGGGGTCATAATATGCAAGACTCCATTAGAGGAAACAACATTACTAAGGTGAGTAATTTTTCTTCAAACAACATGAAGTCTTGCTATATTATGACAATTAGCAGACTTACAGCAGTACCTCCATGGAGGAGGGACAGAACCTACTTAGGGAATAGGCTCTGAAGCACAGCTGTGCCAAATCGAGCATCTCTCCTGGCCTGGATATCCAGGGAGTAATGCTTGGTGAAGGTGTGTACCGTTTTCCAGGTTGCAGCCTGACAAATTTCCAAAATAGGAATGTCTCTAGCAGCAGCTAGAGACGCGGCTGTACCTCTGGTAGATGAGCCCTCAATCCAGAGGGGGGGTCTCTACCCAGTTTCTGGTAACAAAATTGGATACAAGAGAAAATCCATCTGGCAACTGTCCTCTTAGTGGCAGGTTTCCCTTTGCCAACCTCACCATAGGTGAGAAACAGTTGATGGGATTCAACCTGTGACCCTTGTACGTTCTAAATAGTAACTCAATGCCCTCTTAACATCCAAACTGTGCAATCTCCTCTCACGAGAGGAAGAATGCTCAGTGAAAAATACTGGAAGGAGAGATGGATTGGTTAAGATGGAAATCCGAAACCACTTTAGGTAAAAACTTTCTGTTAGTCCTGAGGACTACCTTATCCCTGTGAAAAGAAATAAAATCCTTTTCTACTGAAAGGGCTTGTAACTCACTTATGCGCCTAGCAGAAGTGATGGCCACTAGAAATACAGTTTTCCAAGTTAAAACTTAAGCTCCATGGAAGACAGGGGTTCAAAGGAGGTTGCATTAACTGGGCAATGCAACATTAAGGTCCCAGGCAGGGGCTGGGTCACGAAAGGGTGGATTGGTATGGAGTAACCCCTTAAAAAACTTGGAAAATACAGGGTGAGCGGAAAGGGAGGAAGGCTTTCCTGCTGAAATAAAAGCACAGACAGCTGCCAAATGAACTCTTAAGGTAGCTGGCCTGAGGCCCAAAGAATTAAGATGGACCATGTAGTCCAACAAAATGGGCAAATCAGCAGATTCTGGGACAATATGCTTCCCAGAACACCAGATGGAGAACCTTTTCCACTTGGAATTATAAGTGGCTCTAGTGGAAGGCTTCCTAGAGGCCTTCAGGATGTCAAGGACACCTTGAGAAAGGTGCAAATCAGCAAATTCTAACTCCTCAAGAGCCAAGCTTTGAGGTTGAGGGATTTGAGGTTTAGATACCAGACTCTCCCCTGGGCACAGGTCAGCAGGTTGTGAATCCTGGGAAGACACAGGGGAAGGTGGACTGCCAATGATAGAAGGAGTTGGTACCAGGGTTGCCTGGCCCAGTCTGGTGCAATCAGAATCACCATGCAAGGCTGGGATCTGATTTTTACAAACACCTTGAATAGGAGAGGGAAGGGGGGGGAAAGCATAAAGAAACTTCCCTTCCCAATCCAAGAGAAGGGCGTCCAGGGGGACTGAGCCCACCACTGGGGCCTGCAACAGAACAGTGGAAGTTGGTGGTTGTCTGGGGCTGCGTAAGAGGTTCATCTGAGGGGTGCCCCATCTGGCAAAAACTGTCCCCAGCACTCGAGGATTCAGGGACCATTCGTGATGGCCCTGAGAAATCCTGCTGAGGGCATCCGCTAGTACATTGTCTTTCCCTGGCAGGTGAACTATCATCAGAGAGGTGTTCAGGGAGTAGGCCAGAGACCACAACTTCATTGCCTCGGTGCACAAGGCCGACGACCGAGTGCCCCCTTGCTTGTTGATGTACCACATTGTTGTGGTATTGTCTGTTCTGACCTGGACTACTTTGTTCTGGACAGATGCAGAAAATGCTTGAAGAGCTAAAAAGACAGCTCTGAGTTCCAGCAAATTGATGTGGAGCAGAGATTCCTGGGGGGACCACACTCCCTGGGTGGAGAGGTCGCCCAAGTGTGCTCCCCACCCCAGGAGGGAGGCATCCGTAGTGAGGGTGAGGGAGGGAAAGAGGAATGAAGGGACCCCAGTCTTAATTGCTCTGATCCTGCCACCACTGAAGGGCTAGGATCAGGTTCGGGTCACTGGAATCAATTTGGCAGGGGTCCTCCTTTGAGACCAATAGGCTCTCAAGTGAAACTGAATGTCTCTCATCTGGAATCTTGCTCCTGCACCACGGCTGTGGAGGCAGCCATGTGCCCCAGGAGCTGCAAAAAGTGGCTTGCTGGTCGAGAGACCTGCAGAGTGAAAGAGGAGGCCAGGGCAATCAACTTCTCTACCCTTTCCAAGGGGAGGAAGGCCCTGCCCAGCTTTGTGTCCAATTCCGCACCTATGAAAGTGAGTACCTGAACTGGTTCTAGAACTGACTTTGGTAGATTCAGCAGGAATCCCAGGGAGGTGAGAAGCTGCTGGTGACTTGTAAGTGGGATTTCACCTGTTCTGGAGACTGTCCTACAATGAGCCAGTCGTCCAGGTAAGGGAAAACAGCAATCCCTTGCCTCCTTAATGAGCCACTGCCACGGCCAGACATTTTGTGAATACCCTTGGGGCAGAGGTAAGGTCAAGGGCATTGCCCTGAACTGGTAGTGGCCTGAGGGCAGTTCAACCTGAGGTACTTTCGTGAGAAGGCCTGATGAGGACATGAAAATAAGTGTCCTGAGGTCCAGGGAGGCTAACCAGTCCTCTGGCCTCACTGGAGGGTAAAATCATTGCCAGAGTTAGCATTTTGAACTTTGGTTTCAAAAGGTGCTTGTTCAGATATCTTAGATCCAAGATGGGCCGCCATTCTCCTGTCTTTTTTGGGGTAAGGAAGTATCTGGAATACAGACCTTTGCCCTGGTGTAAGGGAGGAACCCTTTCTACTGCTCTGAAGGTTAACAGGGTAGAGACCTCTGCTTCCAGAGCAAGGGTCTCTAGGGGCTTGTAGGAAAATGCCTGGCTCTCATCTTTGGGAATTTTTGAAGCTGAGAACCAGGCCCTGGCTTACTACTTCCAGAAGCCATTTGTCCGGGTTAGGGACACCCAGTTCTGACTGAAGTAAGCCAACCTGCCCCTACTGGTACAGGAGACTGACCTGGGCACCCCATCAGGGTGCCTGCTTGGCAGTTGCCTTAGGCTGAGGGGTGGGGACCGGTTACCTGCGCCTGCCTGCCTCTGCTTTCTGAAAAGCCTCTGAGCAAAAGCAGAGGAGGCTTGGAATTGATAAAAGGGCAGTGGAAGGGCCTGCCCTACCTCTGGGTGTGTGCCTCTGGGGAGTGGCTTGCCTCCTTGGCTTGGGCACTTTGTAGGTAGTTCTGTATTCATCCATCTTTTTCATATAGTTCTCTGTCTGCTCCCAAACAGAGAATTCCCCACCACAGGAAAATCCATAGCCTTAGTCTGAGTGTCCTAGACAGATTAGTACACCTGAGCCATGCCAACCTACTAAAAGCCACCAAGTGGCCATGACCCTTGAGGAAACATCATTAACATCCACAGCAGCATGAAATTGAACTTTAGAGGCTTCAATGCCATCAGCAGCCACCTGTTCTAATTCACTAGCCAGCTGGCCATGGGCCTGCTTGGCTAACTGCATAACTGTATCCCATCTAGATTTCTGATATCTAGCCACAAAGCCATAAATTTGCCTGCCTGAGTCCCAGAGAGGCTGCCATATACTGCTTTTTGCCATGGCATCAATCTTCCTGGAATCCTTGTCAGGAGGATGTGAAGCCAGGGAATGTTAGCCTTGTCACAGGCTGCAGCCTGCACTACTCCTACATGACTACACTGCTCAGAAAGGAAGTCTGTATCAGGACCTGATAGAGTATACCTCCTGTCCATCTTTTATCGACAGGAGGCACAGAATTAGGATTTTCAAAATTTTTATTGTTTGCTTCTTAAATGACTTATGTAAAGGAATAGACAATCTCCTAGACTCTGGAATATCCATCATTTCAACATAATCAGGCTCCTCCTGCTCATCCACAGCCTCTTCTAAGGGAAGCTGGAGGGTTTCAGCAACTTTCTTATAAAACATAAAATGAAATGGGGACTCAGACAGCATAGGGGGAGATTCTAAAGGTCTGTCTGGAGAGATGTCCGGTTCAATGGGCACATCCAGACCCTCCCAGCCACATACATACTGTTCATAATCCTCCTCCCCCTCCTGTGTTTCATAAAATTCCTCAACATCATACTCCTGAATCACTGGGGCCGGATGAACCAACCTTGCCAACTAGTGGTGGTCTGGACGGCCCCTGAGACAGTGACTGGACAATTTGTATGGCTTTTGTTATTTCTGCAGCAGTTGGAGAGGAAATTTTGACTCCAGACCTGCTGATTTTCTAGATTTTTTACTGGGGCTGGTTCCTCAGAACCAGCTTTTCTTTGCCCAAGGAAGTATCGCCTGGTCAGAGGGCACTCCTCTGGTTCAGTTGGCACTGAACCGGGCTGGCCATCCGGGTCAGCGGACTTTTGCCTCCTGCCCCTGAGCCTGCCCAATTTTTTCCAGGGTGGCTGCAGGGAAATTTTACAAATCTGGCAGTCTGACTGGAGGTGGTCAAACCCAGACAATAAACATGGTGTGGGTCAGCCTTGGCAAAGGCTTCCCCACAAGCATCACAGTGCTGAAACCCAGTGGGCCCGTTTTCTTTGGGTTTCATAGACATAATGCCAGCCTAACCAAAAACTTGCCTTTTAATGGCAGTGCCAGGCAAGACACCCTTTATCGGTTCCTAACCGTGTCACGGGTATTTGAAAACCGTAATGAAATCCGCTTTTTTAGAACCGATAAGAACCAGGAACCGACTCTAAATATATTTTTAAAATGTTTAAAATGAGTTTTAAAGAAACCGATCGTGTTCAAACCGAACCGATAATGACAATTTCACACAGACTAAAACCTTGTACTTACGGTTACCAGATAGAGCTTGAACCGAAATGCGTAAAATAAACACTGTTCTCGGTTAAATTTAACCGAGAATACTTAAAATGAACCGAGAAATGAACCGAGCTGAAGGAGAAATCTCCGGAGCGACTGTTCAGTGAGGCGGAGTAAAGAATCTGACAGTTTCAGTTTGAAACTGCCCAGATAGAGCTTTGAAAACCGAGCTCGCGCTCAGAACTCCATCCTGTATGGAGTTAACTCTTTCATCTCCGGGGCAGTTCTAGAGGAGGACCAAACTGCTAATTGTCATAATATAGCAAGACTTCATGTTGTTTGAAAGGCCCAGTGACGAGAGTCCAAGCTGTCGAGCGCAGAAGCCACCAGGAAACCCAGAGGGCTCTCGACTACCGCAGACTCCCTGACAGATATACCAGAGGGTGACCTCAGGCGGCATCATTTCTTTCTCTTCCAACAGGAAGAGGAAGAACTCGAGGTCAAGCAGCGCTGGGTTCCCGACCTCGACCAAGAACGGGCCTGTTTCTTTGGATCTATGGAAGGACTGTCCTCTCTCCTGGACATCGGACGGCCCATGGTTGGACCCCCTCTCCAGGGCAGCCTTCTGAAGAAGAATCCCTACCGAGACCAACCAAGGCCGACTCTGTCAATGGGCAGCGCTGAGAGAGATCTTTTTTTTCTAAAAAGACAATAAATAAGAAAAACATTTACAATTAATGAACTGAATGACTTAAAAGCTGCAGTTGTATATATGAGAAGTTTGATTCCCGGAGGGAGAGCGATGTCATCACTGAAGTGCACTCGGCGGGAGAAAAGGAACTGAGGCAGTTAGAGGGTTGATGCTGAGATGGCCCATACAGGCACGAGCCAGCCTCGCGGTGCCACACATGTGCAGTCCTACCTGGGCACCGACCCACCTGAAAATTATTGGCTCCCGCTGGGTCCTACAGCCTCCGCCATCGTCCCATTAGTGTGAACGAATGGTGAACACTTTTAGTCCAAGAAGATCTGAGGGTTGGGAGAGGTCTGCGTCTGTTACTGGCCAACCCTTGAATGCTGGCCTCATGGGCAGTGCCGTCCTAAATGCTGGCTCCTCCAACTTATAAAAATGTAAAGAGGTAGTGCTCTTTACATTCCCGAGCAGGGTCCAGACCTCCAGCTAGACGCCTTACTAATGAATGGTGAAGATTAATTTGGGTAAAGTCAAGTTGGTACCCAAGAAGTAAACATTTGCCAATTTGTGCTGAGTATCCACTGTGAAGGTCACAATCCACAGCCAAGCCTTGCGGCACATAAACACTGCTGTGGCCAAGGACCAGGCACAAGAGTCGCCAATGTCCATGGCTGTCTGATGCTGCTGTTTTGGAACAGACGGCCTAAATCCCTTACCAGCTTGACCTGTATCTGCAGGTCAGCTGGCAGCCTATGGAGCATCTGGTCAAGAGTACCCAGCAAGGTACGGACAAAGTTGACCATCATGAGGGCTGAACTAGCCTGCCACAGGCCAAGAGATGAGACCACGAAGACTTTCTTGGCCACAAGCTCCAATTTCTTGGACTCGTCAGGAGGCGTAACATCCCCGACATTGCCAGTCCGCCAAAAATTAAGTTGGTAACCAGCACTTCAGCCGAAAGGTGGTCCGCGAACCAGGACAAAGAGCCCGTGGGTACCACGTATTTGCAGGCCATATGGGTCAATGGCAACAGGCAGGAGGCTGGACATTGCCAGAGCTCCAACGTGGATCCAAGAATGGCCTCAGCGACCAGAAAGGTGACCCCTGGGAGTCATCCTGGTCAAGGATCTCAGTGAGGGAATACTTAGCCCCCTTACGAACCGGCTGCAATGGGATACCTGTCGCCTCTGAGATCAGACGAAGCATGGCCCCAAAGGAGGTCGGACCATGGTCTGCTGACAGATCGTCCCCTGACTTGTGGTCAAACCCAAGAGTCAGGTGAAAATGCATGAAGGAATCAGAGGAAACACTGGCTGACCCCCAGTAACATGGTGGGCTTCGCTGGCATGAGTAACCACGATCAACAGCCAATGAGGAAGCCCGAGAGCAGTACGGGCACCCTTCAGGAGGCGGACCCTCCTTAGGTTGGATCAATTGGGGTTCTACCTGAATAGGCAGAAACGCCGGAATCGGCCGAGCCAGTGGAGTAGGCTTGGGCCGAGGGGGTGGCAGCCATGGAAACACCGGAGCAGGAGCTGTCAACGGCTTGGGTTCGGAACCAAAAAGCAGCAGCTGCCACATCAGCTCCTCACAGCACTGTCACAGTTTGTGGCGGAGCTGGTCCTCCCCGGAAGAGGAATGGCTGCAACACCGCTTGCCAGAGGGTCGAGACTGAGACCACGACTCTGGTGGGAGCTGCTAGACCTTGAGCTATAGGACCTCTACAGCCAATGGACCAGACTGCGAGGGGAAGCGGCAAAGGACACCTGGGGTCCCTAGAGGGATCTGGGTCCAGAGGGTTAGGGTTGGGCTCAGCATGCTGATCTGACATCCTCCCCGCCCGACAGAGAAGAGGCAGGACCAGAGTCCTGGTGAGGGGAAGCATTTCCTCATCCTAAGACAACAGGTCGACCAGGTTGAGAAAAATCTCGACAGTCTGGTCTGCCTGCGTCTCAGCTGATGGGCCTGAGGGGGACACCGTGGAGCCAGCAGCCTGGATGGAAACATCAGCCAAAGCTGACAGTTCAACAACAGTCTAAGTGGCAGAATCACGGGAACCCAAGGCCTGAGAGCGCTTGAGGTCCCATGACCTGCAGTGGGACTTTTTAGACTGTTCCTCAAGGGCCTGTTCTGAAGACTGACCCATGGGAAGGGCGCTCCCCAAGTCCCAGAACACCCCAATGAATGAGCCGCCCAACCCCAGAGGCACCAAGGTGGACTCCGACGAGGCACCTGCCATGGACTCTGCCGCTACTTCCTCAAAAGCAGCATCTGCTCAGAGGAGCCCGCAGCCATGGAAACCACCCAGCAGGCATCCTTAGAATTTTTTTTTAATTTTTTTGGTTAACCAGGAGCGAGACACTAAGCAGAAGCTTGCACACACGTGCAACCTGGGAGCACAAGGAAGTTAAGTGACTTGCTCAGGGTCACACAGTATGCAAGTGGGGTCTGTGGGATTGAAACCCAGGTCTCCAGGTTTGCAGCTCAGCGCCTTAAACCACTGTGCTATACTGCCTCCTTGACCTATACCTGACAGGGGGTTCCCACTCGTCCGGCAGACCCAAAAGAAGTTGCGTGTAACAATCATCCAGAGTAGAAGGATGAGTGCGGCACAGGCTGCAAGCCTGGGGGTCATACTGCTGGCCTCAACAGCACACGACGCGGGCAGGGTCCATACGTAACATCTTCTGGTCACACGGGCGGAGTTTAAAACCAGGAGCCGACTTGGAATCAGCCAGTTCAATAACGTGATGGCAGATGGAAAACCATGAAGTGAAACAACAGAAGACCAAGTCTGAAGGATAAGACAGGGCCCACACCCAACGCAGAGCATGATGGAAGGAACTTGTCTCTTCCAGCGGAAAGGAAGATCTGACGTCATGGGGTGGTACCGAGGAGGATACCACCGGGGTTGGTGGGAGGAGTCAGCTTGAAGACTTTTTGACGATTCTTAAAGGGAAAAGGAAATCTGGCAGAAGTGAAGGTAAGTATACCATATCCACACCCCTAAAACAGACATTTCACAACTACAGACAAAGCAAAAGCCCAGCAATCCTGCTTTGGCAAGTTTCTGTATGAACTGCTTCAGTTAAAAAGGGGAACCTTTAGAAAAACAAAGCTTTTTTTTTTTTTAATCTATAAAGGATAGGCTTGGGTCAGGCTCTCGGTTACTGGTCCTGTAGTTTCTTGCCATCAGATGTTAGTAACCTTGTTCATATAGAAAACGCATTGCTGTAAAGAGATTAAATGTGTGGTGGAACGCTTTTGTGTATGGAGATCTAATACTTGAAAAAATGATTCTGCTGCAGTACCGACTTGGCTATTAATGCAGATCTTTTCATTCTGCGTTAGCAGCTTTGTCACAGTGCAACCGCCCTCATTAGCGCTTTGTGAGCTGGCCGGTGAACTGCACTCACAAAACAGAAAAAAGTAAGCGCTTTTGGCTGTTTTTTTTACCATACACTACACAGGACAGTAGCCGCGATACACAACAATACACTTATTACATCTTGTGGTTACCATGGCAACAAGGGGACCTCTCGGCATTGCTCTCGAGGTCTTTGACCTTGTGGTAATCACTCAGTGTTAGAATAGCATTGTGTATGGGCTACCATACACTATTCTATATGTATTACAGTTATTTTGGTAATACTGAATAAATACTGATTACAGAATCAGAGAACTTTTCGGTAATAGACAGCAATGCTGTGTCCTTTATGCCATGGGCAAGCTTCAGTATTTCATGCCTTAAGATGCTAGCTCAATGATTTCTGGTCCTTTCTGTAGTAACCTGTCCATTGTGTTATGTTTAACGGTTATTTCTTTGAATGTCAAAATATACCACAATTAGTGTCCTTTTAGATGTTCCTCAGTTAAGTATTCATGGAGGAAGATACTGAAGCTTATATGTTGGGTACATGTACACACTGCAATTGTAAGCTACTAATAAATAAGTTTAAAAAACAGAACTTCATAAACAACAGATTACCATTCTAGGGGCTCAGATACCAAGGGGTCCCCCAAAAAAGTCCAGACAGCTCAATTTTCAACTGCCACAAACATTTATTTTTCTCTAAAATGTGCTATTCCAACCCTACAAATCCCACCTTGAGTGAAATCACATCTGGAAGAAGAAAAAAACTAACTCTCTGCTAGGTCTTGAACAGTGATGTTTTAACTCCCAACCAGGATTGGAACCCCTGGTCACTGTTTGCTGTTTGCTAACGAGACACATTCAATTAACCAACAAGATGCACTAAGCTGGATGGCCTACTCCTGTAGTGTAGAGATCAACTTCCACCCTACAAAACCAGCAACCGGGGTTCTAATCCCAGCAGGGGCAACAAATTTCACATTACAAGTTACATAAAAGCTGAAGTTGTCCTAACAAGACTTTCATGGTACCCTTCACTACCAGCCCTTACTTGGCAAGCTTTTCTTTAGCAACAACTCTAGAGAGAAAACCCTTGCTGGGCTAACACTGTTCCAAGCCTTTGCCACTTAAGAAGGCATGACACAAGTCAAATGGATCGGAGCCCACTGCATGGGACAGGACTTCAAATATGGTTCTTATCACTGGTGATGTACTTTATGAAGCCTCACAATCCTGGACTCTGGCATCTCCTGCGCTACGTATAAAGCCCCAACCGGGAATAAAAAGCAGGTCTTACCTGTGGCACGCCATTGGTGGCTGTTGGTCTTGTTCCGGTTTTCATCGCTCGGTTGATACATGGACAGTTGGCTTTGATTCCCCATTTCCCTCGGGCAGCATGCACCATGTCGCCAATGTTATACAAAGCTGAGAAGAAAGCAACACAGTATCTCAAAAGTGCTTTAGTTTAATGGAGTAAGTCCATCTGCAATTTATGTTTCATAATGACTGCTGTACATTTGCTGGCTTTAACGGTTTACCACATTTTTGTCACTTATGAACAACCCCCCCAAAAAAAAACCACCACAAGGGCAAGGAAACGAGGTTCCATCACAGCTGAAGACAATGTTACCCCTCAGTCAGTTGGCAAGTGGGCAGAACTACAAGGCAATCTGCGCTTTCACTCCCAGGGAGCACCAAGCCCGCAACTTAGTTTGGCGGGCAGGGGGCTCGAAAGAAAAAATTACTCACCTTAGTAATGTTGTTTCTTCTAATGGAGTCTTGCTGTATTCTGACATATGCAATTAGGTCCTGCCTTTCAACTGCCCCGGAGAACAAAGAGTTAAACTTTCCATGGCCAGCATGGAATGTTCACCACGAGCTTGGTTGAAGCCCCTGTCTGCTGCTGTTTAAACTCCAACCGTCAGATCTTTACGAGCAATACTCGCTAGAAGTTCTGTGTGGAAACTGTAAAACTCATACTAGCCAACTGGCAACCATATCTATATAAAAGGGTTTTTGGTTTCAAAAGGAAGACTCGAGTCAGGAAAACTAAAATGAAAACGCATCCAAAACACAACCACTCACCCAACTAAGAGGGTGAAAAAAAAGGACACCCCTAGAGTGCCAACACTCCTCCTGCCCACCCACATCCCAAAATCTAGGTTCTCAGAGGGGAGGAGGTCAGAATACAGCAAGACTCCATTAGAAGAAACAACATTACTAAGGTGAGTAATTTTTTCTTCAAACAACATGAAGTCTTGCTGTATTCTGACATATGCAGACTACCAAGCAGTACCTCCATGGAGGAGGGACAGAACCTACTTTAGAAACAGGCTCTGAAGTACTGCTGTGCCAAACGGAGCATCACTCCTAGCCTGGATATCCAGAGAGTAATGCTTGGTGAAAGTATGGACTGTTTTCCAGGTGGCTGCTTGACAAATTTCAAACAGAGGAATATCCCTGGCAGCAGCCAGGGAAGCAGCTGTACCTCTAGTGGAATGAGCCCTCAGGCCTGAGGGTGGAGTTCTACCCAGTTTTTCATAGCAGAATTATATACAAGAAACAATCCACCTGGCAATACATTGCTTAGTGGCAGGTTTGCCCTTACCAACTTCTCCAGACCTAAGGAACAAGTGGAGGGATTCAAACCTGTGACCCGTGGTACTCTATATGTAGTAGCTAAGGGCTCTTTTAACATCCAAGCTGTGTAGCCTCCTCTCTACAGAGGAGAAATGATCAGAGAAGAAAACAGGGAGAGAAGCAGACTGCTTGAGGTAGAAATCTGAAACCACTTTAGGTAAGAACTTTCTGTTAATTCTTAGGACCACTTTATCTCTATGCAAAGAGATGAAATCAGATTCCACTGACAGGGCTTGCAATTCACTGATACGCCTGGCAGAAGTAATGGCTACCAAAAATACAGGTTACTCACCAGTAACAGGAGTTCTAGGAATGGTATACAGTATGTTGTTCATCCATACTGCCTGGCAGGCAGCTGCCGCTTTAAATCTTGCTGGAAGGTCTTCAAGCTGGCTCCTCCCACCCACCCGGGTGGTAAAACTCTCGGCTCCGCGCCATGATGCCAGATCTTGCCGCTGGAAATAGGTTGTACCCTTGAGCCGGGAGGACAGGTGGTGTGGATGAACATATATCATTCCTAGAACTCCTGTTACAGGTGAGTAAACTGTATTTCTAGGGACATGGATATGTTGTTCATCCACACTGTCTGGCAGACTCCTAGCAGTTCTCCGGGAGGAGGGAGGCAAGGCGCACACGCCCTACTTAGGAAACAAAGACTGGAGAACCGAAGCCCCAAAACCAGCATCCCGGCATGACTCAAGGTTGATGTGGTAGTGGGTGATGAAGGTGTGTGCTGACTTCCAGGTAGCAGCCCTGCAGATTTCCTGGATAGGGACGTCGCTGGAAGCAGCCACCGATGCAGCGGCATGGCGAGTAGAATGAGCTCTTATCCCTCTGGGAGGCTCCATGCCCGCCAACCTGTAGCAGAGATCTATGCAGGAGGTGACCCACCTGCCTATCGTCCGCTTGGCTGCAGGTCTGCCAGGTGCGGCTTCAGTGTAGGTGACAAACAGCTGGCGAACATCTCCCCGAACTTCAGCTGCCTGCTCCTTATAATAAGCGAGCACTTTTCTAAAGTCCAAAGTATGGAGCCTATATTCGGCCTCCGAGGTGTTACTGGGGTAGAACACCAGCAGAGTCCACACCTGGTTCAGGTGAAACTTTGACATCACCTTCGGAAGGAATTTCGGATGGGGGTGCCGGATAACCTTGTCCCTGTGGAAGACCAGATAAGAAGACTCGATGGAAAGCGCCTGGAGCTCTCCCATCCTTCTGGCTGATGTGATAGCCACCAAGAAGGCGGTCTTCCACGACAGGTGAGAGATGTCCCACCTGTGCATTGGTTCAAATGGCTTGCCCATGAGCTTAACCAATACCAGCAGTAGATCCCACGGAGGTGGATGTTCTCGCACTGGAGGGGATATGTGATCAAGGCCTTTGGAAAAGCGCCCGACCACCTTCTCCTGCGCCACTGACTGCTTCCCGGCCCGCGCCCGGTAAGCAGAGATGGCTGCCAGGTGCACCTTAAGGGTCGTCGACTGAAGTCCTTGCTCAGAAAGGGACCACAGGTAGTCCAGGATGTTTGCCAAGGAGCCGGAGGAAGGGTCCAGGACCTTGCCCTGACACCAAATGGAGAATCTCTTCCATTTGGTCGACTCCTTATGGGACGCCTCAACGATGTTGAGGACCTCATCGGAAAGACCCAAGGCCTGGAACTCTAGCCGCTCAGGAACCAGGCCATCAGGTGCAGGGATTGAAGGTCCAGATGGAATACCTTCCCCTGATTGACTGAGATCAGGTCCGGGCGGGCTGGAAGCCTCCTCAGAAGCCTGGAGCCGAGACTGAGGAGATCTGGATACCAGAACAGGCGGGGCCAGTCTGGGGCTACCAGAATCACCTGCGCCTTGTCCCTCCTCGCCTTGAGAAGCACCTTGCGGATCACGGGAAATGGGGGAAGGCGTAGAAGAGACCCGGGGTCCATGGCCTCGAGAAGGCATCCCCCTGCAGCGAGCCCTGCTGAGGGGGGTGGGCATGAAACAGTCTCAGCTTTTCATTCTCCCTGGAGGCAAACAGGTCCACCTGAGGTGTGCCCCAGTGGGAGAACAGATCTTGTACTACCTCCGGCAGGAGAGACCACTCGTGTGACACAGCCCCTATCCGGCTTAGGGCATCGGCCAGGGTATTGGAGGCTCCTGCCACATGGATGGCAAGTAGATCCGCCTCCAGGCTGCGCACGAGTGACCAAATGTGGAGAGCTTCCCTGCACAAAGGCCGGGAGCGCGTCCCACCCTGGTGGTTTAGGTAGTACATGGTCGCGGTATTGTCCATCTGGACCTGAACCACTTGACCTCGTAGAAACGGAGCGAAGGCAGTGAGGGCTAGACGAACCGCTCAAAACTCCAGCAGGTTGATGTGGCATCGGGACTCCCGAGGAGACCAGAGGCCGTGCGCTCTGTGCTCCCCCAGATGGGCACCCCAACCCATCAGAGAGGCATCGGTCAATAGAGAGACCGTTGGCTCAGGGCGGACAAACGGAATGCCCTCCTGCAGATGTGCTGGAACGGTCCATCACTGGAGAGCGTTCCACATCCCCTGGGTCACTGTCACTAGCTGATCCAGAGGATTGAAGTGCAGAGACCACTGGCTGGCCAGCCCTCATTGAAGGGGATGCATTTACCAATGGGCCCAACGGACCACACTGGTGCAGGCCGCCATGAGGCCCAGGAAGTCCCGGGCAGGGCACCATTGCCCAACCTGAAATGATTGAGCAAAGGAGGAAAGAACCTCGGCCCTGTCCGCCGGGAGCCGTGCTCTGGTTCGTAGAGAGTCGAGCTCTGCCCCGATGAATTGGATCACCTGTTTTGGCACGAGTTCTGACTTGGCCTCGTTGATGAGGAGGCCAACCTGAGAGCAAACATGGACGGCCAGATCTCTGGACCACTCCACCTCTGTTCTGGAGGGGGCTGCAATCAGCTAGTCATCCAGGTAGGGGTACACCTGGACCCTTCGGCGCCACAGGAATGCTGTCACCACTGCCATGCATTTGGTGAAAACCCTGGGAGCTAAGGAAAGGCTGAAGGGCATGGCCTGGAACTCGTAGAGGGATCCCTCTGCCCTGAAGCGGAGGAATCTCTGGTGGGACGGACGGATAGGGACGTGAAAGAACACGTCCTGAAGGTCCAGAGAACAGAACCACACGTCTCATTCCTGTTCAGGTCGTGCAGGTTGAGAATGGGGCACCAGCCCCCCCCATCCGTTTTGGGACCAGGAAGTACCTGGACACAAACCCGGGTCTGGAGGAGGATCCGCCACCTTCCTGATCACCTCTTTTTGAGGAGCAGGGCGATATCGGCTCGGAGAGCCGACAAAGAGGCTGCGGACCCCGTAGCCCCCCGAGGGGCAACGGTTCAGAAGGGCAGGGCCTGCTCGAACTCCAGGGGCAGGCCCTTTCCTACCACCTCCAACACCCAACAGTCCATGGTGATAATGGACCAGGCGGAAAGGAAGTGGCGGAGCCCTCCCCCCATGGGGGAAACCCAGGGGGGAGTGACTAGGCTGGGGGCGACACCCCTCAACCCGTCACTGGGCAGGCTTAGAGGAGGGACCAGCCGAGGGACCTCCTGGGCCTTTACCTCCCTGCTTCCTACTGGAGGAAGCTGCAGGCTTGGGTTTGGGATGCCAAGCGTGAGCCTGCTGGCCCTGGTGCTGTTGGGCCGGACGTGCCGCAGGCACAGAAGGACGAAAGGACTTATGCTGCTGTTGTCAGTGGCCCTTGTCCTTCTGGGCGGAGGTGACAGAGTCCAGAGCGGCATTGGACTTTTCGATCCGCTGGAGGTGACCTTCCACTCCAGGGCCGAAGAGGTCGGTCTCCAGGAAGGGGACATCTGCCAGTTTGTGCTGGGTATCCGCCGTGAAGGTGGATATCCTCAGCCATGCTCTGCGGCGCATGGCCACCGTGGCCGCAACTGATCTGGCACAGGAGTCTGCAATGTCCAGAGCCATTTGGAGCTGCTGTTTAGCCACCGCCCTTCCCTGGTCCTGTACCTGCCAGACCATGGTCTGCAGGTCGGCTGGGAGATGAGGGATGACCTCGTCCAGGGAGCCCATGATGGCGTGGGAGAAGTGTGCCATCAGCACAGCTGAGCTGGCCTGGTGGACGCCAAGGGAGGACGCAGCGTACACCTTGCGTCCGGCATAGTCCAGCTTTTTGGACTCCTTTTCGCGGGGCTTGTTCACATCCCTAGCATTCCTGGAACGCCGGAAAACTCTGTCGGTGCCAAGACCTAGACCGCCGATGTTGGCAGGATCGGCTGGACTGAGAGGATGTCCAAGACCAAGACAGAGAACCTTGGTGTTTCCGAGGACGGGTCTGGGAAGGGGCGGGGGACACCCGCTCTTCCCTTGGCTCGGAAGTCTTGACCGGGGACTGCGGCACAGGAGTCACAGGCAGGTCCTCGGTCTCCACCGGGGGTGCCGGTGAAAAAGGGTTGTCGGCTTCACCAGTCGACAGCCCGTCCAACGGGTCGAGAAAAATCTCAACCGCGTTAACAGGTGTCTCGGCCGGCTGACCTGACGGGGACACCGTGAAGCCAGTGGCCTTAGTTTTAGTTTGGTTTATTGTTCTTGGAATTATTACCTTTGAGCCAATGGCTCTTTTACAAAGGTTCCACGTCATCAATGTACAGACAAACAAGACATGTTACATAGAATGGTCAGCAAATTATAAAGGTTTCAATGAGCCAGTATAATACAGTACATCACAGGAAAAAAACAAAACATTGGAGGAATGGTCAAGGTGGGAAGGGTAGGAGGAGATATGGGGAAGGGAGCAGACTTAGAGTAGTTAGAGGTACTCAGATGCCTTTGTCAAGAAAGGAGCACAGGAGGAGGATGAAAACAGTAAAAACAGCCATGAGGGAAGAATCATTATTCAAGGCACAGGAGCTAGAGGCTGAGAGGTGAGAGTAAAGCATAGATTTGAAAGCTCCTAGTGACGTGGAGGATGTAATGAGCGAGCTGAGGGCATTGTACCAGCTGGGGGCACGATAGGCAAAAAATCTTTGGCCCTGTGTGGTCTGGCATCTGGGGACCTGGAGAGGCTGGTGTTCTGATCTTCTGGTGGGACGGATGCTAGTATTCGGGCAAAGTAGGTCTTGGATACACGGCGGAGTGCGGCCCAAGATGGATTTTTTTGCCATCAAGCATGTCAGGTATCTTATGCGATTTGAGAGTTGCAACCATCCTGTTTCAGTGCAGAGCTCACATGTATGAGTACGTCTTTGCGCTCAGTGAGCAGCCAACAGGCCTTGTTTAGGGTGGTTGTGATGCGCCTTAGTGCGGTGGTAGTGGCAGAGCCATAGATAATTAAGCCATAGTCTATGATTGAGATGACAGAGCTTTGAATAGCAATCCTCAGCGCAGCTTGGGTAAGGAATTGCTGGTTTCAGAACAGGATACCAATGCAGTTGTTCACCGTTTTCGCTGTGTTATCAATGTGGGTCGCAAAGGTAAGACCTTGATCAAAGGTGATTCCAAGGTATTTAAATGTTGACACTTGTTCAAGGGTATTTCCTGGATATGTTTTGATAGTAAGTGGAATTTGTCTTTTTCTGTTTTGTGGACTGGAGAAAAGCATGGATTTTGTTTTTTTGTGATTTAGGACCAGCTTGTGATCTAGGAACCACTTTTCAACATTGGAGAAAGCAAGTTGCAGGCTCTGAAGTAAGGGTTTCGGGTCCTTATGAGAGGAGAGAATCACGGCATCGTCAGCATAAAGGATTATTTGTTCCAGGCTAGGATTTAGAGTTAGAAAAGGCTGAAGGAGGGGGCCAAGGATTGACCCCTGTGGAACACTTGAGAGGACTGGTTTTGAGTCTGAGAGAACTTGAGATTTTTACTGATTGAGAGCTGCCAGGTAACTTTAACCCAGGCACCTGGTCCTCTGAGAGCCCAAGACTGTGTAGTTGTGTGATAAGTAAGCCATGGTGAACAGTATCAAACGCCTTTGTTAGGTCAATGAAAACAGCCCGGTTTGATATCCTTTGTCCAAGGCAGTGTGAATTTCTCCTGAGAATTCCAGTAGGGCGGTCGACGTACTGTGTCCTTTCCTAAATTCATGTTGCTGCAAGCAGAGTATGTTATACTTATGCAGGTAGTCAGAGTTGGTCAGCCACAATGCGTTCGAGGGCCTTGGAGAGGGAGAAGTATAGTTATAGGCTGATAGTTTCCTGGTAGGGACTTGTTGCTACTTTTGAACACTAGTGTGACTATAGCAGACTTCCATTTGCTGGGAAATTGACTAAGGCAGAGGAAGAGATTGAACATTTTGGTGAGTGGGTGCACCACCTCTTCCAGGGTAAGGGACAGAATTTTAAGATCAATAGTATCACTGCTTGCTCTGGATTTAGGGATAGCCTTTTTTATATAATTGTAGACTTCATGTGCCTTAACTATTTTGAAGTGGAAAAGCGGTTGGTCAGGTGAAGCAGTAGGAGATGTTGGTTTTGATGAGTCCGTGTCAGAGAAGAAGTCCGGAGGGAGGACCCCA
Organism: Neoceratodus forsteri; assembly: GCA_016271365.2. NCBI lineage: Eukaryota > Metazoa > Chordata > Ceratodontiformes > Ceratodontidae > Neoceratodus > Neoceratodus forsteri. Next base: position 484,380,031 of record CM028130.1, read on the forward strand.
CTGAGGTCAGTGAAAGTTTTATTTAAGGCCTTTGCCATGACCATTGGGTCTAGGGTAGTGGTTCCATAGACAGTCATTATAGTGGGAGAGGATTTGGACTGCTTACCCGTGATATTTCCGATGTTGTCCCAGAATGATCTCCCATCATCCCAGGAGTTTGCGTGGGCATTTTTGAAATAGGAGCTCTTCATTAGTCGGATTTGTTTGGTACATTGGTTTCGTGCCTGTTTATACTTCTGGATATCTGTCAAGGAGCCTGTGGCTCTGGCTATGGCCCAGAGGTGGTCCCGAGCTTTGAGTTGGGACAGTAGTTTGGCCATGAGCCAGGGATTTGAGAGTGCTTTGATTTTACGCTTTTTTACTGGTGCGTAGGTGTCACAGGCAGTGTTGAAAGTTGTGATAAAATAATCTAGGCTGCGTCAACATCTAGAGTATTGTATATTGGGGACCAGTCTTGCTGTAAAAGACAGGTCTTGAGCTTAGTAAGGTTTCCATGGGGTAGCACTCTGCTTGAGGTGGTTTTTGGAACTTATTTGTCCAGGTACAGATCACAGGGGAGTGGTCACTGAGAATGTCCGGGAGAACAACTGTTTTTTATGCAGGCTGGGTGGCTAGCAAGGATCCAGTCAATTAGAGTGCAAGTTTCAGTTTTGTAGTTTTTTCTAGTGGGGGAGCTCACCATCTGCATTAGGTTAGCTGCTAGGATAGCATCCTTGAGGGACCCAATGTCTGATGCGAGCCAATTTATATTAAAGTCACCAAGGAGAAGGAGCTCGGTGTCAGGTGGTTGCGATCTTACAAATTCAAGAACAGTCTGGAGGCCGGACCCTGGATCTTTAGGAGGGATATAGACAGCGGCCACAGTAAGCACTTTATTTTGGGCACCAAGTAGAAGCTTGACTGGGAGAAATTGCACAGAGGAGTTAGTGGTGGAAAAGCAGACAGGGTGGCTAGAGAGGTTGTTCTTAATGTAAATCGCACCCCCCCCCCTTATTAGTCCTGTCCAGTCTGAAAATATTGTAGCCTTGTAGTGAGATGGCATGGTCCTGAGTGCTTGGTGTCAGCCAGGTTTCAACAATGGCTAGTATGTCGGGATTGTGTTGACTAGCAAAGACTTGAAGGGACGCCAGTTTTAGAAGGAGGGTACAGATACTTAAGGTGGTGATGGTGAGATCCCCCTCCGTTTTTGCTAGATTTGTTACCCTGGTATAAACAGGGCCAGGGTTTGGATGGACACTTCCTGACATCAGAAGGAGGAGGAGCAGGAGTTTAAGGGGCATCTGCCATAGCTCATAGTATATCATGCAACGCCTCTGTTTCTTGTTAGTTTGAGTACAGTGTAGTCGTTTAGGGTCCCAGCATTGGGTAATGGCTAGAAGCAGGTGTCGATCTGTCAACTTTCCAGCGGCGTGAGCCGTCATCTGCACCCAGTCCTTTGTAGGAGGGTGCAACAAGTGAGGGTAGGGAGGATTTGCCATGGTGCCAGGTTGCTGGTATAGAGCTTGAATGGTTAGTGTGAGAGGTAGAGGAGACTGCAAATGTTTACTGTAGCAAGGGTGAGTGTTCCTGAGTGACTCGTGGTGAGCTACTGTGGACCAGAAAACTGACTGTTACCGTGGATCAAAGACCCAGAAAGTGTTAAATTCCTGAAGGTGATGAACATTATCCTAGAGCATATGCAGGATGTAAAAATCCTTTGTTAGAATCTTCCCTTTGTTCTCCAAAACAGTTGTGAATAGACCTCAAAGACAAGCTCACATCCTTTAAGAAAGTCAGATGGAAATGTGGATTTAATGCAGCACTCCACAACCCATAAACTTGTATAAAAGATTTACTGACCTCACTTTTGCTTTTTGATGTCTTCCAAAAAAGTTGATTTATGATGAGAATGCCTATACCTGGTGGTGATGTTTTGTTATTTCTTAGTCCAGGAAATGTTCACAGATGTTATGTCCAAGAATGGTCCAGTTCCTCCAAGTAGAAACGCATGAAAAACCACAAAAAACTAAACTACTGACAGAGACAAACACAAACAGCCAGCTACTGTATGGTAAGGTAAAAGAAGGAGTTTAGCCACAACCTTGACCGAAGTAGAGTGTCGACTGTCCGGGGAAGGGGACCTCTCCCGCTCCCACGAACGCTGACGGTGGGACTTACCTTTTGAGTCCTTCTTTTTGGACCGAGAGGAATGTCCCAATGGCCCCTCACCCTTTGTGGAAAGGGATTGGCAAAGCTCCTTAAAAGAAGCTGAATATGAGGTACCCAGAGAGAGTGGGATAAATGCCGCGACCGAGGAAGAGGATGATGCGGCCTGTGCCACCTCCTCCTCGAGGGCGACCATCTGCTCAAGTTGCTCAGCCGAGCCAGCGGCCACGGTAACCGCCCAATGGGCCTCCTTCGACTTCAACGGCGGGTAGCGCTTCTCCGGGCGCCCAAGCTGTAACCGGGCAGCGCTGTCTTACAGGACGTTGGCAGAAAACGAACAGCATAACTCGCAGGCCTGCGGGTCACGGTCTAGGCCGAGGCAGTAGAGGCACGTGGAGTGCGGGTCCGTCCTGGACATTTTCTGCCCACAAGGGTACCGCCGAAATCTGGGAGTCGATTTGTCCATCGCAGCCGTGAGGGAGAAACTTGACCGAAGTCTTGAAAATTTTAAAATAAGTTTCGGGCAAACCGAAGAATTAGGATCCAGTCTACACGCAGAGCATTAAGGAAGGAACCTGAGCTTCCAAGCGGTAAGGAAGATCAGGTGTCATGGGGCAGAGCCGAGAGTTTTACCACCAGCGTGGGTGGGAGGAGCCAGCTTGAAGACCTTCCGTCAAGACTTAAAGCGGCAAGGAACCTGCCAGACAGTGTGGATGAACAACATATCCATGTCTGTAGAAACACAGTTTTCCAAGTAAAGTACTTAAGCGCTGCTGAGGACAAAGGATCAAAGGGGCGTTGCATAAGCTGAGCAATGCAAACATTTAGGTCCCAAGCAGGAGCAGGATCCCTAAAGGGGGGATTGGTGTGAAGCAATCCCTTGAAAAACTTACAAAACACAGGATGGGATGATAGAGAGGAAGGCTTGCCTACTGACAAGAAAGTAAAACAGCTCCCAAGTGTACTTTAAGGGTAGCTGGGCTGAGGCCTAGGCCATTAAGGTGGACCATACAGTCCAGAAACGTAGGCAACTCAGCAGAGTCTGCAGAAATATTCTTCTTAGAACACAAAATGCTGAATCTTTTCCATTTGGAGTTGTAAGTCTTTCTGGTGGAAGGCTTTTGAGAAGCCTTAAGGATATCCAGAACCCCTTGGGAAAGATGCAGATCTGAAAACTCTAACTCTTCAAGAGCCATGCCTTGAGATCGAGAGACCGAAGATTTGGGTACCAAATCCTCCACTGAGAGAATGTCAACAGGTTGTAATTCCTGGAAAGAGACAGGGGAAGGTGGACTGCTAGGGACAGCAACAGGGGGTACCAGGGCTGTCTGCCCAGTCTGGAACAATCAGTATCACTTTGCATGGTTGTGACCTTATCTTGACTAACACTTGGAACGGGGAAGAGAAGCATACATAAATTTCCCTTCCCAGTTCAGAATCAGAGCATCCAGGGGGACTGAGCCCAAGACTGGGGGTCTGCAACAAGAGAGAGGAAGTTGGTGATTGTCTGGGGCTGCAAAAAGATCTATCTCTGGTGTGCCCCATCTCGAGAAAATCACTTTAAAGACTAGAGGATCTAGGGCCCATTCGTGATGGCCCTGGGAAATTCTGCTCAGTGCATCTGCTAGGACATTGTCCTTCCCTGGGAGGTGGACTGCTATCAGAGAGGTCTGCAGGGAATAGGCCAGGGACCACAACTTCATTGCTTCTGTGCACAAGGCCGTAGACCAAGTGCCTCCTTGCTTGTTGAAGTACCACATGGTGGTGGTGTTGTCTGTTCTGACCTGAACCACCTTGTCTGTACAGATTTGGAAAAAGCTTGCAGTGCCAGAAACACTGCTCTGAGTTCCAAGAGATTGATGTGAAGCAGAGATTCCTGAGGTGACCACAGTCCTTGGGTGTTAAGATCCCCCAAATGGGCTCCCCAGCCCAGCAGGGAAGCATCTGTGGTGAGTATCACTGAATGAGACAGTGACAAAAGGAACCCCTTGTCTCAAATTATCCTGATCCTGCCACCGTTGCAAGGCCTGGATCAGGGTTCGAGTCACTGGGACTAGTTTGGTAAGGGAATCCTTTCTTTGGGACCAGAAGGCTCTTAAGTGGAACTGAATGTCCCTCATCTGGAATCTTGCCCCTTGGACCACTGCTGTAGAAGCTGCCATGTGGTCCAGTAGCTGAAGGAAATGCCTTGCTGGTCGAGACACCTGAAGGGTGAATGAAGAGGCCAGCTCCAAGAGGGTCTTTGCACTTTCCAGGGAAAGGATGGCTCTTGCCTTTACTGTATCCAGTTCTGCACCTATGAAAGTGAGGAGCTGTACTGGTTCGAGAACTGACTTTGGAAAGTTGAGAAGGAATCCTAAGGAAGTGAGCACTTGCTGGGTCACTTGCAAATGTGACTTGACTTGGTCTGGAGACTGACCTACTATGAGCCAGTCGTCCAAGTATGGGAAGATGGTGATCTTTTTTCTTAGGAAAGCAACAGCTACCGCCAGGCACTTTGTGAAAACCCTTGGGGCTGATGTTAGGCCAAAGGCATTGCTCTGAATTGATAGTGGCCTGAGGGCAACTCGAACCTGAGGTACTTTCTGTGGGAGCACCTGATAGGAATGTGAAAGTAGGCATCTTTGAGGTCCAGGGAGGCTAGCCTGTCCCCAGGCCTTAGAGAGTGAAGGATAATTCCGAGTCACCATTTTGAACTTTGGCTTTAAAAGGTGTTTGTTCAGATATCTTAGGTCCAGGATGGGCCACCATTCTCCTGTCTTTTTGGGGGTTAGGAAGTACCTGGAGTACAATCCTTTGCCCTTGTGTAGGGTGGGAACCCTCTCTACAGCTCTGAGAGCTAGGAGAGAAGAAACCTCTGCCTCTAGGGCAAGGGTCTCAGAGAGATTTGCAGGTGGAAAAGATCTGGCTCTCATCTCGGGAATTTGTTTTTTTACTCCTCTGCTCCTTCCCAGCCAGCACCTCCTTTGGGCCCTCAAGGTCCTATCTCGTCTGTCCGCCATCCCCACGACCTACCCTTACCTCAGATCGCAACCCCCTGGAGGTAGCCCAGCGTAACCCTTCGCAGGGTGGGTCCCCCTCCTCTGAGAGCGAAGGCACCAGTGGGGGTCGTCCAGCGCATCATGCTATCGGCTCCAGGTGCTGCTGAGGTGGAGATTGTGGGGCTTGATGGCAGCGAGGAGACCGGAGAGCCGTCATCTGGCTAGCCAGGGAGCCGTTTTTCCGTTTTTTTTCTCCCTTGGAGAGTGACGTACCTGACGTCAAAACGAACGCCAACATCCGTCACTCCCTCGGAAATTAGAACCCTGACACTCTGCCATGCTCCCTGCCCTCCGCCAGGGCCAGAAGGTTCCCGGCTCACATCCCCATCCTCCCCCCTGGAGAAGGCGAGCTGTCTACAGACACTCCAACCTTCTCCCTTGGCCGGTTCTCCGATGACCCAAGTCTGTTCCTCGAACCCGGTGCCGGCATCGCAAGCGGAAATTAGCTGCGCCAGCATGCTTTGGAAATTTTTTTGAAGCCGAGAACCAGTCCCTGGCTTACTACTTCCAGGACCCACTTGTCTGATGTAAGAGACATCCAGTCCTGGACAAAGTAAGCCAGCCTGCCCCCTACTGGTATAGGAGAATCGACTCTGGCAGACCCATCAGGGTGTCTGCTTGGCAGGGGCTTTAGGCTGAGGGGTGGATGCAGGCCTGCTCATCCCCCTTCTGCCTCTCCCTCTAAAGAACCCCCTCTGCAAAAACGAAGAGGAGGCGGCCTGAGCTTGGTAAAAAGGCCTTTGGAAAGGCCTGCCCCTGGACTGCTGCCTTTCTTTGGCCTGAGCACTCCTGTAAGTGGTTCTATATTCGTCCATTTTCTTCATGTAATTCTCTGTCTGCTCCCCAAACAGAGAATTACCAGCTACAGGAAAATCCATGGCCTTAGCCTGGGTATCCTGTGAGAGGCTAGTACACCTGAGCCAAGCCATTCTCCGAAGAGCCACAGATGTAGCCATGACTCTTGACACATCATTGGAGTCCACAGCAGCATGAAACTGTACTTTTGATGCCTCAATCCCAACTGCAGCCACCTGCTCCAGCTCCCTGGCAAGCTGGGCGGGAGCCTGTTTAACCAGTGCCAGTACTATGTCCCACCTAGACTTCTGGTACCTGGCTGTATAGGCCATATAATTAGCCTGCCTGAGTCCCAAAGATGTTACCATGTATTGTTTCTTTGCCATAGTATCAATCTTCCTGGAGTCCTTGTCTGTGGGGTGTGATGCCAAGGGAATGTTTGCCTTATCACAGGCAGCAGCCTGTACAACCCCAACATGGCTGCATTGCTGAAAAAGGACCTCAGTGTCTGAGCCTGAGAGAGTGTACCTCTTGTCCATTTTTCTGTCCACAGGAGGTATAGAATTAGGAGACTTAAGAATTTTTTGTGTCGGTTTCCCAAAAGATTTGTGGAGGGGAATAAACAGTCTCCTGGACTCTGGGATGTCCATCATCTCAACATAATCAGGCTCTTCCTGATCCCTCACTGCCTCCTCCACAGGAAGCTGGAGGGTATCAGCCACCTTTCTGTAGAACATGTAGTGTGAAGGGACTCAGAAAGCCTAGGAGGAGAAACACCTGAAGGTCTGTCTGGGGAGATGTCCAGGTCAATAGGCACATCCAGACTTCTCACCATCACCATAATCATCCTCATACTCTCCCTCCTCAAACTCCGTTCAGAAATTCTTCCAAGGTATAATCCGGAACTGGGAACCGACCCCCTGCCAGATGGTGCCGGTTCGGTCGGAACCGAACTAAGCGATTGCACAATCCTAATCGCTTTGGCCATCTCATCGGCGGTTGGAGTATGAGATTCTGGGTCCGAACTGGTAGAATTATCTTTTGTTTTTCCTTTCGTCAGAACAGATTCCTTGGAATCAGTTCTCCTTTTGCCCGAAGAAGTATCGCCCTGGTCAGAGGGCACTCCTGGTTCGGTCGGAACCGAACCAGGCTGGCCATCCGGGTCAGCAGACTTCTCGGCCTCCCTTTCCCTCAGTCTACCTAATCTCTTTTCCAGGGTACATTTGGGAAAATTCTTGCAAATTTGGCAGTCTGAATCGAGGTGGTCAAAACCCCAGACAATAAACACAGGTGGTGTGGGGATCGGCCTTAGCAAAGACCTCCCCACACACACTGCAGTGCTGAAACCCAGTGGGCCCGTTTTTTTTCTTGGGTTTCTCAGACACGGCCAACCTAACCAAAACATACCCTTTTTTCAGCAATCCGCCAGGCAAGACTACCCTATCGGTTCCTGACTGTGTCATGGGTCTTGGAAAAAAACGTACTTAAAACCAGTTTTTTTAGAACCGATACGGACCAGTAATCACACACTAAAGTAAAGCAAAAGTTTTACCTCAAAATGATCGGTTCAGCCGAACCGATCCACAGTTTACAAGTTCCACACAGAAAACAGAACTAAAACCTATCTAGTACTCACGGTACCACAGACAGAGACTTGAACCGACTATGCGGAAACAATAATTCGGTAGAAACCGACCGAAAACCGACACTTCAACCGACTTTTGAACCGAGCAGCAGGAGAAATCTCCGGAGCGACTGTTCAGTGAGGCGGAGTAAAGAATCTGACGGTTGCAGTTTGAACAACAGACAGGGGCTTCAACCGAGCTTGTGATGAACGTTCTATGTAAGGCATAGAAAAGTTAACCCTTTGTTCTCCGGGGCAGTTGAAAGGCAGGACCTAACTGCAATAGTCAGAATACAGCAAGACTTCATGTTGTTTGAACACAGGTTTCTCTGAGGAGATGCTTATTAACATCTTGTGAGGAATGGAGAATTTCTGAGAAGCTCCTGTCTCTGAGAACCCTCAGAAAGGGCCTGAGCAGCAGTCATGCCCTTCCTCCAGAGGATATTCTGGTACCTGGTCAGATGAGACATGTAGTCGGCAATTCTAAGGCCCAATGTGGCTGAGGCAAAAGTCCTCTTGCCCTAAAGCTGAATCCTCCGAGATTCCCGGTCGGGGAGGAGGAAGCTAAGGTGCTTGGTCACCTTGGACCTGTCATGAGCTGCTCTGATTACCACTCAGTCTGTTTTCGGCTTGGCTGCATAGAAAGGCAGCCTCAAGGGCACCTAGTAAATCTTATCAGCCTTTCTGGGCACTGCAGGTACTAAGCTGAGCCTATGCCAGGCAGCACTGGCAGTAACCTGGACTGTTGGAAACAGAGGAGAATAATTTTGAGTGGAGATTCTGGAATCTCCAAGAAATCCACCAGTTTCCTCCTTGTGATGTCCTCCTCCTCAGTCTGGAACCCCATAGTGGAGGAAGGCTGTTTCATAATATTAAAGAAGGGGGTCCTCGGAGGCCTTGGGGTGTGTTTGATAAGAGTCCTCACTCCTGGAGGAGACAGTAGACGTGTCTGAGGAGTCAACCTCCACATCTTCCTCTCCATCCTTTTCATCAGGGAGGATGAGATCAGGGTGGTATTCCTCCTCTACATCAGCCTGTTTTGCAGTAGGGACTGACAGCCGGAATACTGATGGCTCTCTAGAGGGTGCAGGGTGGAAAGGCTGAACCAACATCGACACCAAAGAAGCGACCAATGGCAAGGGCGATGAAGGTCCAGGCTGTGGAACAATCTGTTGGATGAGAGCCAAGGTTATGGAAGTGAGAACCACACTAAGGTTGATGACAGGGTAAGGAAGCACCATCAACACAGCTATCAACGGAAAAGGCAAAGAGCCCAGCTCCAACAAACCACCACTAGCTGCAGCAGAAGTGTTGGGACCCAGTGCCTGTGGACCTCACGGTTCAAGAGGTTGTGACAGCAGGGCTGAGGCAGACAACTCGGAGGCAGACGGCCCGTCTGCAGCCCTAGGAAGTCTGGGGGAACTCTCCACCATGGGCGGTCTGCATGGAGAGAGGTGTCAAAGCTTAAGTGTTCTATGGAGCGATCCCAGGAGAAGGAGGAAGAATCCAGTGAGGACTGGGATCTCTGTCGAGGGGTGCGGGGAATGGTCCTTTGGCCAGTCCTTGGCCGTCTGAGTGCCCTATGAGGACACCAGCCATTGGGAGAGGGGAGCCCCGGAAGACCTCTGCTCTCTGCTGGCTACCTGCTGCTCCATGAGGAACTTCTGCTGGGTGGTGAGGTTGAACTTCAGGTAAAGCTCGCAGGCAAAATCATTGTGTCCAGGTCCGAGACAGCAGACACAAAGTTTGTGGTCATCGACTGAAATAATCCTTCCACAGTGGTAGCGATGGAAAAGAGCAGTCAAAAGTAGTTCTCTACATACAAAAATGAAAGGAATCACTTTAAAATAAAGTGATTCAAAGGCTGTAATAAAAGAAAAGGTAAGTAAAATTTTGGCGGTCGACTACACAATGAAGCTTTTATGAGTCTTTGCATGAATAGTTGACGGCCAGAAAGAACTGAGGAGGGAGAGGACCGCCCACACCTATATAGAGCTGTGACATTGGAGCCTGACATCAGCATGGGCCACCCCTGCTAGACTGCTGTAGAAAAGCTTCTGTGTGATCCTAGCGCCTGACTGCTAAGATCTATAGGTGTGACCTGATGACAGAGATATCACCAAAGATGTTTCCGTATGGTCCTAACGCTGATGTGGGTATAGTTCCAAAGGTGTGGCCTAAGGTAAAATATCTTCGAAGGTTATCGGTAATTGCTGGAAGGTTTGTAGCAGAAACTATTCAAAATTCAGCAAGACTCTTGCAAGCACTATGTAAGACTTCTGGTGCTGGGTCTGGAGGTTTCAAAGGTTGTTCTGGGTTTATCAGACACCTTAAAGAGACTGCTCCACCTGCTGCACGAATAGGTGAGTTCCAGCAAGGGCACATTTTTCACCTGTTGCTGGACGTCCTGAGAGAAACCAGCAGTCTACAGCCAGGAAAGCCACCTGATGCAAATGCATGCAGAGAAGAGCAAGATGCATCATCAGTGGCATCCAAGAGGATTTAAGCTGGTGAATGGTGGCCTCAATACCTTCCTTGACAGCAGAATATCTAGCCTGAATTTGCCAGAGACTCTCAAAGATACGGTGTCTTGCTCCAAAGGGCATATCCAAGAAAAGAAAAAATTATTTACCACAGTAATGTTTCTTCTACAGGAGTCCTAATGTATTCTGACATATGCAGTAAGACTTTCATGTTCTGCCGCCTCAGAGAGGAAAGAGTTAAAGCCTACATTCTAAGTAGGCATGCGCTCTGTTTCAAATCACTGTCCCCTGGTACATCCTATTCAACCGTCAGATTCTTACAAGCAACCCCATAAAGCAATAAAAGATTTGAAAAACCAAAGCAAATGCTACAGCATTTAAGTGGAAACTTTACCTAAAAACCTACCACCCTGACATGGGCTAAAGACTCAAGTCACAGATGCCCATTTAGAGAAAAACACAAACTTCCAAGTAACATAAGTGTATCAGCTGGAGTGCAGACACCCCAGGTTCTGGCAGGGGAGGCAGGGTGGGAGGTCAGACTACATTAGGACTCCTTTAGAAGAATCAACATTACTGTGGTAAGTAATTTTTTTCTTCAAACTACAAGAAGTCCTCCTAATGTACTCTGACATTTGCAGATAACCAAGCAGTTCCCTTAGAGGAGGGCACAGAACCTACTTAGGAGAGGCTCTGCAGTACTGCTGTTCCAAACCTGGTATCACTTCTTGCTTGCACATCCAGGCTGTAATGCTTGGTAAATGTGTGTACAGTTTTCCAGGTAGCTAATTTACAGATTTCTGACTAGGGAATGTCTCTCGCAGCTGCTACAGTGGCAGCTCTGCCCCCGATAGAGTAAGCCCTGAGGCCTACAGGGGAATCCTTACCTAGTTTCTGATAGCTAAACTGAATGCAAGACACTATCCATCCTGCAATCATCCTTTTAGTGGCAGGCTTACCCCTGCCCACTTATCCACAGGTAAGGAACTGGCTATTGTCACCCCATGGCCTCTGGTCAGATCCAGATAATAGCTGATAGCCCTCTTTACATCTAGGCTATGCAGTCGAAGTTCTCCTGAACTAGAGAGATCAGTGAAAAAGACAGGCAAGTTTATAGACTGGTTAAGGTGAAACTCTGAGACCACTTTAGGGAGGAACCTTCTATTTGTTCTGAGAATCACTGTCATTATGAAAGGAAATATAATTAGGTTCCACAGATAAGGCTGGTAGTTCACTGATGCGTCTTGTTGAAATGATGGCTACTAGAAACACAGATTTCCATGTCACAAACTTTAACTCTGCTGAGAACATAGATTCGTAGGGGGGTTGCGTTAACTGTGCTATGCATATATTTAGATCCCATGAAGGGGTAGGTTCCCTATGAGGGGGGTGTAAAAGTAGTAGCCCCTTAAAAATTACGTAAATATAGGGTCAGAGGACAAAGAAAAAGGTTTACCTGCTGACAAATAAGCAGAAACTGTACCCAAGTGCACCCTCAAAGTAGAGGGCTTAAGGCCTAGAGAATGCAAATGAGCCAAATAATCCAAGAAGAATGGAATACCCACCTGTTGTGGTTCCACACCAGAGTTGAGTGCACCATAAGGTGAACCTCTTCCATTTGGAAGAGTATGTTTTCCTAGTGTTTGATTTTCTGGAAAACTTTAGGATATCCAGAACCGAGTCAGAGAGCTGCAGACCAGCATATTCTAACTCTGCAAGAGCCAAGCCTTCAGTCTGAGGGACCCCAAGTTGGGGTACATGATCCTTCCCTTGGAAGAGATCAGCAGGTCGTACCTCCTGGGGAGGCAAATCAGGCTGGTCGATGCCAGAGTTACCAGTATTGAGTGCCAAGGCTGCTGGGCCCATCTGGGGCTATCAGGATCATTAGTGCTGACTGGGCCCAGAGTTTGGTCAGTACTTTGAGGAGCAAGGGAAATGGAGGGAATGCATACAGGAATTTCCCAGACCAGTCCAGAAGAAGTGCATCCACTGGGACTGTGCCCAGCACTGGAGGCCTGCAGCAATACTGAGGCAACCGGTGATTGTCTGGGGCTGCAAAGAGATCTATCTCTGGGTTGCCCCACAGCTTGACAATGTCCCTGAGAATTAGGTGATTCAGTGATCACTTGTGGTGGTTCTGGTTGATCCTGCTGAAAAAGTCTGCTAGAACATTGTCCTTCCCAGGAAGATGCACTGCTGACAGAGTTACCTCCAGGGAGTAAGCCAGATTCCAGATATTCATAGCTTCTGTGCACAACAGAGTGGACCTTGTGCCACCCTGTTTGTTGATGTAAAACATGGTTGTGGTGTTGTCTGTCCTGACCTGCAACACCTTCCACTGAATCATGGAGGAAAAGGACTGGAGAGCCAGCAAGACTGCTCTGAGTTCCAACAAATTTATGTGAAGGAGAGACTCCTGAGGGAACCATGGGCCCTAAGCTGTATGCTCCCCAGATGTGCACCCCACCCCAAGAGGGATACATCTGTGGTGAGCACCACTGTGGGTTTTTCCCTGAAGGAATGGAACACCCACCCTGAGGTTGTCCTTGTCCTGCCACCACTGCAGAACTTGAAGAAATGTGGAAGTTACTGCAATCAGTTTGGACAAGGAATCTCTTCTCTGGAACCAAAAAGACTTCAGATGGAACTGAATGTCTCATCTGAAACCTTGTCCCTGGTACCACTGCTGCTGAAGCTGCCACGTGTCCCAGCAGACGCAGAAAGTACCTAGCTGGCTTTGGGGAGTGGAGTTTAAAAGAGTCCACTAACTGAACTATGCTGTCCATCCTGTCTGGCGGAAGTCTTGCTCTTCCCAAACTGTGTCCAGTTCCGCTCCTATGAACTGCAGGAGCTGGATTGGCTTCAGAACTGACTTTTTTGTTTTTATTAAGAAGCCCAATGAACGAAGAGTAGTCTGAGTGCTTCCCAGTGCCTCTACCACCTGCTGTTGAGTCTGGCCTACCAACGGCCAGTCGTCCAGGTACGGAAAAACTTAAATTCCTGAACGGCTTAGGTGTGGCACCACCACTGCCAGACATTCTGTAAACACTCTGGGAGCTGAAGCAAGGCAAAGGGGAGAGATCTGAATTGGTAGTGACCGGATGGCAGTCTGAACCTTAGGTATTTTCTGTGAGATTGTCTGATAGGAATATGGAAATAAGCATCCTTAAGGTCTATGGATGCTAATCGGTCTCCTTGCCGGAGAGTGGGCAACATCAAAGCCAGGGTGACCATCTTGAATTTTGGCTTTGTTAGGTGTTTGTTCAGGAATTTTAAATCCAGAATGGGTCGCCAATCCCCATTTTTCTTCAAGGTCAGGAAGTACCTTGAATACAACCCTTTTCCTCTTTGGGCCAGAGGGACAGGTTCGACTGCCCTGTCCTGAAGGAGAGTTGTAACTTCTGCTTCCAGCAGGGAGATTTCTACTGGACAGGCAGGTTTGAACAGCCTTGCTCTCAATCTGGGTAATTGTTTGAAATTTAAAGCAAAGCCTTTGCCCACCACTTCTAGAACCCATTTGTCTGATGTTATAGACTGCCAATTCTGGAGGTAGTGGACAAGCCTGCCCCCTACTGGAACTGGGGAGGCAACCTATAACTCTCCAAGGAGTCTGTTTTGCAGGTGTCCTGGGTTGGGGAGCTGGGCTGGAACAAGCGACACCTCTCCCGTCCCTTCCCAAAAATATCCACGCTGTTGCTAGTAGACAGGAAAAGCCTGGACTGGTAGAAAGGCCTCTGGTAAGGCCTGCCCGGCCTCCCCTACCTCGCTGTTTTTGAGGTGTGGCAACCTTTTCTTTGGCTGCAGCACTCCTACAGGAAGTCCTATATTCATCCATTTTCCTCATGTAGACCTCAGTGTGTTCCCCAGAGAGGGAATTCTGGACCAGAGGAAAATCCGAGGCCTTTGTCTGGGTTTCCTGTGACAGATTCCTAGTTCTCAGCCATATAAACATTCTCAGGGATATAGAGGTGGCCAAAACCCCGGATGCCGAATCATTGGCATCCACTGCCATATGGAATTGCTGCTTAGAAGCCTCAATTCTATTTCTAGCTATTTCTCCCACATCTGCAGCCAACTCAGCAAGAATTTTAGTTGCCAGAGAAGATATAGCTTCCCACAATTTCTTTTGGTACCTTGCCACATAAGCCATATAAAGTGGCCTGTTCGGCAATAAGGGAGGAGCCCAGGTATGACTCCTTTGCCATAGAGTCAATCCTCCTGGAGTCTTTCTCAGGAGGGTGGGAAGCTAATGGGATGTTTGCCTTTTCACAGGCAGCCGACTGAACTACCCCTTCATGACTGGGGTGACCGGACAGAAATTCTGTGCCATTTCTGGCCATTGGATACTTCCTATCCGTCTTCTCATCCACAAGAGGAACAGAAGTAGGGGTACCCATGATTTTCAGTGTCCATCTCTTAAGAGACTTGTGGATGGGTATCACCAGCCTTTTAGTGACAGGGACATCCATCATTTCGACATAATCCATTTCTTCCTCCTCCTCCTCTGAGGATTCCTGAACCGGTAACTGGAGGGTTTCAACCGCCTTTTTCATGAGAGAGAAAAGAGTGAGGGCATCCTCCACCTCTTTGGGTGGAGAAATGCCCCCCTCATGTTCTGGAGAAACCTCCAGTTCCATAGGACGATAATAGTCCTCCTCCTCCTCATCATCATCTTGTTCAGCCTCTTAATCCCAAGGATAGTCGTATTCAGAGGGATTCAAGGGGATCTGAACTGGCTGAGGAGTAACAGGACGTTCCACCGGTTGAGCTGGACCAGACTGAAGGGACTGAATAATGCATACTGCATTAGCAATATCCTCCGCGGTAGGAACCGCAACTGCTCATAGCTTAGGAGCCAGTTCGGTGTGCTTTTCCCTTTTCTTTTTCGCAGCAGCCAGTTCAAGGGCTGTATCCACGGTTCATTCTGAAGAAGAGGCATCACCTTGGTCAGAAGGCACCCCTTCTGGTTTTTTTGAACCTGAACCAGTTCGGCCATCCGTGTTAGCGGATTTCTCAGCCAATTTCTTGTTCAGTCGGTTAAGGTGCCTGTCGAGCGTCGACTGAAGGAAATTCTTATAAATGTCATAGTCTGCCTCTACGTGTTCCAACCCTAGGTAGAAAACACAAGTTGTATGGAGATTGCCCTTGGCAAAAGTCTCCCCATACGCCACACGTTGTTGAAACCCGGTAGGTCCAGTATTCTTTTTGGGTTTCTCTGACTCCACCTCAAGCTTATCCAAGTGGCGGTTAGGCCGGATAAGAATAAAAAAAAATAGCTCTGGTAAATAGACCGGTATTAGCGGTCCGGAAAAAAATGACAAACTCGGTTTTTTATTAACCAAACAACTTTTACTGAGAGAATAAGTAGAGAGAGGAGGAGAAAAGAACTCAATACCCCAACGGCTAGACAGCAACCGCTAAAGTACCGAGAAATCAATAAACCAACTAAATGTATACTATACCGCAGGGACAGTAATGAGAAACTAAAACGCTAGTAAACATTTTAAAATCAGTAGGGTAACTGCAGTGATACACCACTAAACTGACGAGATGCTGAGGAGAAATCTCTGAGGTGTCTTCACAGTAAGGCAGAGTAAAGAATCTGATGGTTGAATAGAATGTACTAGGGGACAGCGATTTGAAACCGAGTGCATGCCTACTTAGAATGTAGGCTTTAACTCTTTCCTCTCTGGGGCAGCAGAACATGAAGGTCTTACTGCATATGCCAGGATACATTAGGACTTCTTGTCTGAAATGCCCTTGGAGCTAGCTGTTCCATTCTCAAGGCGGTTGAAGCATAGGCTCGATTGCCCATATTGTAAAACTTGCACGACTCCCTCCTCTGTTCCAGGGTGTACATATAGAGGTCCTTTAGTCTTTCCTTGTAGGGCTTTTGATACAGGCCCTGCACCATTTTAATTGCCGTCCTCTGGACCACCTCCACTCTATGTCCTTCCGGAAACGTGGTCTCCAGAACTGGACATAATACTCTAGGTGGGGTCTTACCAGTGATCTATACAGAGGCTATACCTCCTCCCGCTTTCTGCTGGGGATACCCCTCCCTATGCACCCCAGCTTCCCATTTGCCCTCCCTACTGCCTTGTCACACTGCCCAGTCACCTTAAGGTCATCTGATATGAATACCGACAGGTCTCTACTGCCTGGTCACCTTTCCGTCATCCAATCAGATTACCCTCAGGTCTCTTTCCTGCTTGGTGGTTGTCAATACCACTCCATCAATTCTGGATTCTGCCCCTGGGTTTCCGTGTCCCAAGTGCATTATTTTGCACTGTTGTGCACTGAAACTCAGCTGCCATACCCTTGACCACTCCTCTAGTTTTCCCAGGTTTCTGCTCATCCTTTACACCCCACCTCAGGAGTGTCCACCCAATTGCAGATTTTGGTGTCATCTGCAGAGGTGCAGGCCTTCACTGCCAGCTTATCTGCAATGCCACTTATAAAGACATAAAAGAGGACCGGTCTCAGCACTGATCCCTGAGGCACCCTGCTAGTCACCCTCCCTACCCTGGAGCGAACTCAGTTTACTACCACCCACTGTTGCCTATTCCCTAACCAATTTTTTACTCACTTTACCACCAATGGACCCACTCCTAAGCTACCAGCTTGCTTACTAATCTCCAATGTGAAACAGTGTCGAACGCCTAATTGAAACCTAGGTAGGCCACGTCCACCACTCCACCTTGATTTAGTTTTTTATCCAGTCCAAGAAATCTATCAGATTTGTTTGACATGTCCTAACTGTGGTGAGCTAGCCAACTGCAAGTCATTATTTGCAGATATATTTCTGTACATTCTTTTTGATGCGATCTTGTGTATGTTAAATGCCATATGAAAATGCCCAGTGTTGATGAAAGGTCACAGGAAGAGAGAAAAGGGTCTTGCAAAACATGTGACATTCCTATGTGACCCAGGAAAACAGCTACTAGCCAGGAAGCTGCACTTTCAAAGGGGATTTCCCCTAGTCAGCTAGTCAATGGGAGAAGGCCATAAAATTGTCAAGGGATAGAAAACATCCCCTAGGATTATAAAACTCTTCCACTTCAAAGACACGATGCCTGGGAAACAGGGCCTAGTATATAGCCCTTCCTAACAGGCTGGTGTGAATGTTCTTACAAGAAGTGTTATATTGTAGGGCAGTAGGACTTCAAAGGCACTAATTTTGAAAATATTAATGTGCAAGAAATTGGTGATATGAGAACCTAAATAAGGAAATGAATAATTCCTTAAAATCTGGAAAAGACGAGAGTAAAATCTACTGGTCTAACAAAAAAAACACCACTAGCTATCCACAGATTGGGACGGCCATCCCTATTTAAGACCCTCCACAAAGCATTGGTTGGCTCACTTTTCAAAGGACACTCATCTGACACAAGAAGCAAGACTGCCACAACACAGAGACAGACTAAGAACCAGAGACTGCACTTATTCTTCTGGATTTCAATTCACTACGAACGTCAGTTAGAAATCAGATAAAAGCTTACAGTGTGTTTTATGCGTATTTTCCACTTTTATTTGTGTTATTCTGTGACCACATTTTCTAAAACTTAGTTGTAACTGTATGATTTTTGATATTTTTATTCTCTGTTTATGCCCCCCTACTCACCGCTCAGGACCCTATCCTCGGGGATCCCTAGGCTATGCGCACTCCTGTAGGTCCTCCCCAGGTGACTCCTTCTCAAGTCATGGCAGCACTGCCCCCATCCGGCCTCAGTTTGCCCCCCCCACCAGCAGGGAAGGGAGGGACCCCCCTACAGTCCACGAGTGTGTGTTGGGTATGCTGCACAGGCCCCATCTGGAGCCTGGTTGTGGATTTCTCTCGGGCAGCCGGGTCCCATCTCCAGGCGTCCATTGCAGGGTTTTTCCTCTTTTCTGTGCCAGCCCTCGGTGCACTAGGGGAGCCAAGGGGGCAGAGCATGTCAACGTGCCAGCACTCTAGCTCACGGGCTGACATCCTCCCACCCTGCTGCACGCTGTCCCACTGCACCTCCACCAGTGGTCACCCAGGTGGCGATAGAATGGCGGGACATGCAACCCACCCCTCCCTGAGAAGGAAAGTGGCCTGTGGACGCTCAATCCTCCTCCCCCGGCTGGCCTTCCAGCCGCCAGAGTCCATTCCTGAACCTGGGTCACTGGCGCTGCGAGCAGTAGCCCTACCGCTGCGCCAGCGGAACGGCCATAACTGTATGATTATTAAGTATTTAGTAAAGACCTGCCTGAGTGAGACTTCAATATTGTGTGTGTGTGACTGTGGGATGTTTCAGTAAATCTGTAACTAAACTGTTATTGCTAAGGGGTGCCAATATAAGCTACCAAATCGAACAAAAGTCTGAAAAGGTAAAGTCTGGGTAAAGATAGGGGGGGAATACGAAAGTCTCAGAAAGGAGTCTGTTGGTATTAGAACCAGGTTATTGCATGCCCTGTGGGAGAAGACAAATTCAGGGCCATGAAGCTACCCCGAAGAGATTGTGACACCTGGATCTTCCCCCTTTGTGCAACAAACCATAAGGGTTCTCATTTGGCTACAAGACTAGAGACTGGTATTGCACCCTTATCCGGAGAGTAAATAGGGAGCCCTGGGGCCTTGTAGCGGGTGTTCAGTCAAGACCTCAGTGAGCATTCTAGAGGGACACGAGGAGGGTATTCCTGTTTTCCCCCCTCCCTGTCACAGATTGCACTTAGGGGTGGGCACAGTGAGCTCAGTGGATCTGACCCTCAAGAGTGGGTTTGTGACACTACTCAGGGATCCCCATTCATTACTATTGAGAGGCGGGCCGACACGCAATCCTAGGCACCCGCCTCTCATATTGTGCAGCCGCCACTCTTTGCCTTTAAATGCGCGCACTTGCGTGATCAGGCAAGACTGGCGCAGCTGCAGTAAAGCTCTCTGCAGGTTTGGGGATCACGGGGTAAGCGGACCAGGCTAAGGCGCCAAACCGTGGAGCCAATAGAAAGGAAGCCTCTGGGAGTCACAGTCCAGCAGCCTATAATGGACCTGCTACGAACTGCTGGGTAACTCCCATTAGTCTGCTGCCACTTTAGGGATTTCAATCGTTCAGATCGTTCAGTCGGCTCCAGAAGTGCTAGTTGTAATTGAGTGCAGCTTCCTTTGCCTAATATTGAGAGAAAAAAAAATTGTTATTTTGTTTTTAAAACTTGAAGTATCAGAACTAACTGGTATATGAAGTGTTACTGAGTGGTGAGTGTGTGTGGGGAGAGAGACAGATCATTGCTTGGTGACTCTCCAGCATTTCAGACCTGCAAATTCTTCTGCCTTTCACTGAAAGGGCAACTGCAGCGAAAAAAAATACTGGAAGATTTATTTTCTATGGAACTCGTCCAATTCACTGAACTGAATTTAGCTGCTGGTTTCTTGCATGCCTGATGCAGCTGAGCACACTTGATTAGGATTAATGGTCAGACCTGCACATTTTTAGGTAACTGCTTGTAGGTGGTTCTGGATTGTAAACTACAACATTAGACCTGTAAGCAGTGCAAGGGGCTAGAATAATCCTGAAAAAAATTGAAGTGGGTCGTTGAGAGAAGGGGAAAGGGGGAGAGAGAGAGCTCATTGTGTGGTCTCCCACAGTGAGTGTTTGAAGAGCTGCAGTGCATAAAAAATAAAAATATACTGGCAGCAAAGAAATAAAATAATTTGTGCTCTGCACAGCAGTCAGATATTACTACCTGGTGTACAGCAACACAGCCAGTTGTGTTTGTGAGGAGATTCAGGGAGCAGAAAAATATTTGTGTGAGAGAAAAAAAAATTTTGGGGTCCTTAACTGTGTCTGTCCCAGTCAAGTTTTGCAGTCTTGCTTCGTCAGTGGTCACTTGTTCTAGTAAACCCTAATTCAGGGAGTAGAAAAATATTAGTGTGAGGCTCCACTCAACCAGCATTACCAAACTCTCGTTCTGTATTTGACAAATAAACACACAAGTAGGGGGAAAAAAAAGCTTTATTGTACACAATGCAGAAACTAACTAACTTTGGTTTCAAATTAACTCAAAAACGGAAACATCCTGATCAAGATCATGACAGTCGTGAGTCGATGATTGGAACAATGCCAGTTGGTCCATTTGATCAGGATGTCCAAGAGATTCCCTGCACCTACTCCTATACAGAAAAAAAACCCTCTAAGCATAGAGCAACAGGCTTTTATACTGGCTGGCTAAACAAATACTGTTGGTTAGAGTACAAAGAAAATGATGGCATGTTTTGTGCATTTTGCATAAAACAAACAGATGCCCAAATCAGGAACAGTTTGGGTACTCAGTGGGTGTAAGACATTCAGAGAAGATGCTATAAAAAGGCATCAGAACAGTTCAGTTCACGTTGTTGCTTCTGAACTGGAAGCAAACTGCAGAATTTCAGCTTCAAAAGGTGGAACAGAGCAGGCAATGCAGCAGGCCCTGACCCTGGAACAGGAAGCTTTTGTGGCATCCCTTCGTTGCATGTACTGGCTAATAAAAAATGAGCTGCCTCACACAACGAAATATAGCTCACTGCTGGATCTTGCCAAATCATTGGGATGCAAATACCTGGACAATATACATATTGCTGATGCTGTTAAATATCGTTCTGATCGAACTATCAGAGAAATGGTTCTCTGTCTGGGTGAGGTGGTCAGGAGATCAGTTCTTACAGATTTGAAGGCTGCCAAATTTTTTTCATATTTGGTGGACGAAACAACTGATATTGCTGTTATGAAGAAGCTCATTTTGTATGGTATGTACTGCAAAGAAGGGAAACCCAGAGTTTCTTTCCTGGGACTTGAGGAACTAATTGATGGAAAGGCAGACACAATTGTTAAAAATGCTGGAATTCTCTGATAACAATCAAATCTCGGTTGATCACCTTGCAGGGTTAGGCAGTGATGGAGCAGCCGTTATGCTGGGCAGGCAAAACGGGGTGGCTAAAAAGCTGAAAGAAGTCAGCCCAATTCTTGTTGAAAATCACTGTATGGCTCACCGGGAGGCCTTGGCTGTAAAGGCAGCAGCAAATGAAGTGAACGCCATTAAAAAGTTTAATCAAACACTAGATCACTTATACAGATATTATGAAAACTCTGCTGTTCACATGGCTGCCCTGAAAGAAATTCAGCAGGCAATGGAAAACCCTGTTTTAAAGCCTAAACTGGCAAAAGCAGTTAAGTGGTTGTCCCATGATGCAGCATGTGACACATTAAGGAAGATTTTCCCATCCGTTGTTATGTCCTTGCATGGAGAGGCCTCTGAAAGGCATGATCCCCAATCTGTGGGCCTAGTAAAAATGGTGGAAAACTGGGAGTTTTTCTCTATTTTATGCATGATGTGTGACATACTTCCACACCTTAGCATCTTATCTAAATGCTTTCAAACATCAGCTCTGAATTTTACTGATATAAAGAGACATTTACATTCCACTTCAGAGATTCTTAGGCACGCCTACTGGTACCTGGTCAGTACTTCTCCTCTGTTTCGCCTGAACTAGTACTCCTGAATGATAATGGCCTGAACTTGCCATTTAGAACCACAGTTAAATCATTTCAGAACCTCTGTGCATGACAAGTTTATTGGGGCCCTAATTGCTCAAATTGAGCAAAGGTTTCCAAGCACAGAACTTTTGGATGCATTCAGTATCTTTGACCCCAGCATGACACAGGAAGTTGATACTGAAGAGTTGGAAGGGTATGGTAGTGATAGCCTTGAGATTATTCTTGGTCAGTATGCTACTATTGTGAATGTAGATGCTTCTGTACTGGAATGGGCTTCTCTGCGTAGTCTCATGTTCACGGAAAAGATGGCCTTTAAGACTATTTCTGATGTGCTGTACGCTCTAACTACTAAGTATGTAGACCTGTATCCAAACATATCTACTTTGGCAGAACTGGCAATGATAATACCCACGTCAACTGCAGATTGTGAGAGGGGTTTTTCTGCACTGAATCGAATAAACGCAGGAACGAAACAGATTAAGTGCCAGTGTGCTAAATGCACTTCTGCTTATCTCAATTGAGTGCCCTGATGTTGACAGTTTCCCTTATTTAGAAGCTGCAGCTCACTGGGCAGGATTGCGAAACTGAAGATTAGATCTTGGCCTTGCAGGCACTAGTAAAGAGTTGTAGTATGGCCTCATCAAAATGTCAAGACTCTCACAAACTGTTGCCTGGCCTGCAACTAGAATGCAGAGGTTCACCAGTATGTTTTATCACACTTTTCTTTTGCTGCTGCATACTACAGAGGCCTCCAGATCATCATTTATTACTCTTTCTTGTTTCTTATGCATTTTATTGCATCCTGACTGACTCCGCCCACCGGTAGCTCCGGCCCTGGTGACCCCGTCCCATGTGGCTCCTCCCCTTACCACCGCTCTATATTTTCACGCAATGTAGAACACTGCTACTACTCACTGTGAAACCATGCTCCCTTGGGTCTTGTGAACCTACTGGATTCAATATTCCACAATCCCATCCTTCAGCAGTGATTACATTAACTTTCCCACCACTGATGTCAGGCTAACAACTGCCAGCCTACTCCCTGCTACCACTTGTGTAGTGGGACTACATCTGCCCTCTAGTCCCCTGAAACCACTTCTGTTTTCAGTGAGCTGTTAAATAAAACTGTCAGAGGTGCAAGCAGCATTTCCCTGAGCTCCCTCAATATCCCTGGATTCCCCCATCTGGCCCCACTGCTTGTCCACCTTCAGATTAGCAAGTCCCTTCAGGACTGTTGCCTCCAAAAAAAGGACCAGTGTCCACCTCCCTCCCTCCAAAGCTTTTGTTACTTCTTTGTGACCCCTTCCACTCTCCTTCCTCTGAACACTGAACAAAAGTATCTGTTCATGATGCCTGCCTTTTCCTTGTCCCTCTCTGCACAATCCCCTTTCAACCTTACAATCCCACCCCGGTCTTCCTCTTTTCACTTACATACCTAAAACAAGTCTTGTTCCCTTTCATTACCTCCTGGGCTATTCTCTCTTCAGTTTGCGCCTTTGCACTCCTTACAGCTTTCCCAGTTTCCCTCGATACACCACCCTATCCTCCTCCATGTCTCCAGATTATACAATACAATCTGAATGCTACCCTTTTGGCTTTTACTTTTTCAGCCACATCTTTCGAGAACCATGGCAGTCTTTTTCCTCTTGCTTTCAGTCACTTATTTGACACAGACATTTGCTGCCTTTACTACGCTACTTTTTATCTTGGTCCCCCCCCAATTGCTAGGTCATCCCTGAAGCACTCACCCATCTTTTTAAAATCTGCCCTCCTGAAGTTCAAGACCTTCAACCCCTATGTGGTTCGACTCCGCAGCTGTTCTTATATTGAAACACACCATACAGCAATTACTGGCCGTTAAAGCCTCCCACCTTGATGTCTGCAGCACTATTGTTGTTAGTAAGGAGCAGGTCCAGTATTGCCTCGTCACGAGTGGGTTCACTTAGTAGCTGGCTGAGGAATGTCCCTAGTGACAGTCCAGGATGTCCTGTTGGGAGGCTATAATCTACATCTGGCAGGCTGAAGTCCCACCAGCAGCACCTCCCCCTTTTTAAGTGAACTAGAGGAACCAAACTAACCTGCACACTAGGCACATTAGAAACTCCAGTTGGAGGTATTCAGCCTGATCAGTGACTGCTGGCTCAGAATTCAATGCTAAATGTACATTTCGGAAAACAGCCTGGAATGAAAGACCCTCCTGAGTGATTACCACCTCCTCCAGAGAAAATGAGGTTGAGATGTAACATCCTCCACTACACTCCTATCAGGAGGTGGGTGGAAGAGGGGGTGGGGTCGCTGGCCCGATAACCCAGCGCACAGCCACAGCAACACCAGTGACATGGGCCCCAATGGGGTAGGTGTCGTGCCAGAGTCAGAATGAGCACTGGATATACCACCGGGAAGGCCCCCCAGTACTGCAAGCTTTTATGGCGCCAGACTGTGCAGAGCCATGCCCTGATGGGCCCAACCCTGGCACCAGGACCGACAGCGACAACTAGTCCAGCACTGGAGTGACCAGCAATGGCACCCAGCCAATGGTGCAGTCCCCCGGCAAGGATCCTAAGGCTGCTGCCAGAGCCAAACAGTATCTCACCCGATGTCCCAGCGCATGGCTCCAGTTCCACCAATCCCAAAGGACCAGGAACAGATACCACTGGAAGAGACCTATGGGCACAACACTGCACCATAAGAAAAAATTACTCACTGCAGTAATCTTCTTTCTTCCAAGGGGTCCTTTAGCATCAGTAACTTTTTTGCACTTAGCTGGCTAGGTGCAACTGCCCTGGAAGTGTGCCTTTAAGAGATATTTAAATGAGTGTAGGGCCAATCCAAACAAGACAGTAGGGGGTGTGAGCTCAGTGAGAGCGGTTGAATGCTTCAGAATTTTTTCAAGGAATACCTAGGGCAAATGCCCTGAAAAAACAATCAACAGGATTCAAAAAACATACAAATATCCACAAAAGTGGAAATAGAAACAACAGCAACACAAGCTAAAAACTCATCAATAAGAAACTCCAAATTTGGTAAAAGGTGACATAAGAGTCCTTTTCTGACAGGTGAACCGGGGAGGAAGGGTGGGAGCTTACTGATGCTAAAGGACCCCTTGGAAGAAAGAAGATCACTGCACTGAGTAATTTTTTCTTCTTACCACAGGAGTCCTTTAGCATCAGTAACTTTTTTGCAGACTACCCAGCAGTACCAAGTGGCAGGAGGGCAGAGAAAATACTTAGGAAAGAGGCTCTGCAGAACTGCCCTACCAAATCTTGCATCAGATCTGGTCTACACATCCAAACTGTAGTGTTTCACAAAGGTGTGCACAGATTTCCAAGTAGCTGCTTTGCAGACATTCAGTAGGGGAATGTCCCTTGCTGCAGCAAGCGAGGCTGCTGTGCCCCAGGTGGAGTGGGCCCTGAGCCCCACTGGAGGTTGCTGACCAGCTTTCTCATAGCAGAATCTAATACAAGAGACCAACCAAAGAGAAATGAAAATTACGTACTTACCATAATTATGATCTTTCTGTGCATCTTCACCATTCATCACCTTTGGGTACATGGCCAGAGGTCATGACCCATGAGCCTTTTTTGGGGGGTGGTGGTGGAGCCACCATCAGCGCTGCCCTCGAGGCAGACTCATTGCGTGGCGCTCGCTGGTTGGCCGGTAAGCACCACCGACTCTGCCTGCCTGCCAGTTCTGAGTTGCCGGAGAGGTAAGAGGAAGGGAGTGGAGGGTGGGACAAGGAAGTCCTAGGGACAGGAAAAAGGAAAAGATATAAAACTAAAAGGAGAAATAACGACTGAGAGGACAGAAAGAAGAAGTTGGAAACTAAAGAGACTGGGAAGGGCCCCAATCTCTGGAAATAGAGGAGGGAGGTAGAGTGGGACAAAGAATTTAGAAGGTAGGAAGAGAGGGGAGAAGGTTAACACATCCCAGACCCTGTCCATCTCTAGACTGTATAGGAACTGCAAGGAGCAGCCAAGGGCTTCTTGCCAGAATTCAAGGCCCAGAATGGCAGGCAAAAACTCCATCTGAGCAGAATTGGTTATTCTGGAAGAAGGACACTCTCTCAAGGAAAGATTTTGGTTGAAAAGGAGTTTTTTTTTTTTTGTTTGTTTTTTTTGGTGTAATAAAGGATAGTCCTAAGGACAAAGAAAAATAAGATGGACAGGACAAAGAGGAGGAGAGAATGGAGGGCAAAGTACAGTTACGTAAGAACTTACCGTAACAGTAGATCTTCGAGAACAGCTCTTGCAGCAGGTTACACCATTAGGACTGAAGCCGGCAGGCATCAGGACCCCACAGAAACATTCTAGCTAGCTATCTTCAGCGGGGACCACCCCCGACGTCGGTCCCGCCTCCGACGTCAGACATAGTACATAAGAGGGCGGTCCCGCTAGATTCCCCAGTTCTCCCGCCGGAGACTTCCGGCCGCAGGCTGACATCGAAATGGGAGACCGAGGATCCACCGTCAGAAGTCAAAAGGGAAAAATCCCTGTTAGTAAAGGCCTAAGCCATGCCTCCTCCAAGGGGGATGGTGGGCGGGAAGGTACCTGCTGCAAGAGCAGTTCTTGAAGATCTACTGTTACGGTAAGTTCTTACGTAACTGTACTATCTTACTTCGAGACACAGCTCTTGCAGCAGGTTACACCATTAGGACTGATTCCCAAGCAGTAATGCTGCAAACATTCTGGGAGGAGAAACTAGAAATTACATTCCAGGTCCTGAATCTAGGACAGGAGACCCTGTAGCACAGCCAGGCGAAGCTGGCTCTCCACTGCGAAGCTGATGTCCAGGCTATAATGCCTGATAAATGTATGTACAGGGCTCCAAGTGGCTGCAGCACCATGGCAGAGGTGAGACGCTTCGGGTGCTGCAAAGGAGGTGGCCACACCTTAGTGGAATGACCCCGGACTGATCCTGGAGGGGTTTTTGTTTGATATCATAACAGTATGAGATGCACTGGACAAGCCAGCAGACAGGGACTGTTTGGATACTGGTTGGCCCATCATCCTTTCAGAAAAGGAAATGAAAAGTTGCTCCGAACTCGGTTGTTTGGTTCCTGTTGAGGTAATACTCAAGCTGCGGTGAACATCCAGGGTGTGGAGCAGTGCCTCCCTCTATTAGAGTAATTTGGGGAAGTAGACCGCAGGTCAATATCCTGATTGGAGAGTGAGTGTAGAAACCACCTTAGGCAAAAGTTAGGATTCGTCCTCAGGGATACTCTGTCCCGTGGAAAATTAAATAAGGCTCTTTTGCACATGAGAGCGTGAAGCTCAGAAACTCTTCTCGCTGATGTAACAGCAACCAAAAACAGCTGCCTACTTACAGAAAACGCAGCTCGCAATCCGTGGGCAGGTTCAAGGGGGGAAGCGTGAGTTGTTCCAGGACAAAGAGCAAATCCTATGGAGGCACTTGGTCCTTAATGGGTGGCTTAAGATGCAACACCCTCTCAAAAATTCCCGAGAGGCATCTAATTGTGCCACTGTGCGCTGCCCACTGGAAGGTGGTAGGCTGAAATGGCACAGAGGTGCACCTTGATAGAGGAGAGGCGAGGCCCGAATGGAAAAGGGAGAGCAGGTAGTCTAACATCGCCTCACCGGCAACCTAAAGGGGAAAGGTCGCGTGCTATGCACTATAACAAAACGCGCCATTTCATGGCGTGACCGCATGTGCTGCCGGCTTTCTGGCTGCAGAAAAGAACTTTCCCAACCTCTTGCAGACCTCGTGACGCAAGATGGGTATGTCTCTAGCAGCCAAGCGGCAGGTTAATGAGCGTAAGTCCGGGTGGACCAGTGAACCTTCCTCCTGAGACAAGAGATGGGAGCTGAACGGCAACGGGAGCGGAGGTTCCCGGGATAGTTGAATCAGTAAAGGAACCAGATCTGTCTGGGCCAGAAGGGGACCACAAGGATCATGGTTGCTTGCTCCCCGCGAGTTTGAGAAGAACTCCTGGATCAACCGGAAGGGAGGAAAGCGAGAGGAATCTGTCCGCCCAGGAGAGGGGACAACGCGCCTCGCCAGAAAACACCAGGCCCTGGATCTAGCGAGCAAAATTGGGCATTTATGCTGGGATGGGGAGCAAGTCCAACTCTGAGTTCCCCATCAAGAAACAGATCCTCTGCTACCTCTTGAAGAAGTTCCCACTGTGGACTCTGGCCTGGGAGCGACTCAGGCCGCCTGCAATTGTAGTTTCCACCCCGGGAACATGTACTGTGATCAGATCCGCTGCCGTGTCGGATTACCCAATCCCACACCCTCATGGCCTCCCTGCAAAGGGGGTAAGAGTGTGCGCCTCCTTGTTTGTTGAGGTAATACATCACCGCCGTGTTGTCTGTCTGAAGCAGGAGAGTACTCGGCAGGATCTCTGACTGAAATGCCTGCAGGGCATAAAGAACTGCCCTCATTTCTAGGACGTTGATATGGAGGTGGGCCTCCTGAGAGGTCCACCTTCCCTGTGATTTCACCCCGTCCAGGTGTGCTCCCCACCCTAGACCTGAGGCGTCTGTGGTGAGGATTACCTCCGGGGACGGCGCTATAAATGGGACACCTGTGGAGAGTGTCCATGGGTCTAGCCACCACTGCCAGTCTCGAATCACGGTGTTCGTGATTATGACCGGATGCTGCATGTGGTCTTGCCTTTGATCCCATTGCACCTTGAGCATCCACTGAGTTACCCGCATGTGGAGCCTTGTGAAAGGGACGGTAGAATGGTCGCAGCCATGTGTCCGAGTGCGTTGGACCGACCTGGCTGGGATGGTCTTGTTCAACAAAGCTCCTGATGAGGATCTGATGCGCCCGCCTGTCGCCTGGAAGAAATGCTCTTCCCGAACGGTGTCCAGTACTGCGCCTATAAATTGCAGCTTCTGTGGCGGTACCAGGAGAACTTCTCATGGTTGATTAGGATACTAGAGATCGAAACAGGTCCTGGGTACTCTGATCGCCTGTGAACAACGCCTTCTCTGGAGGCGGCCATGGAGAAGCCAATCGCCCAGGTACGGGAACATGTAATGGCCCTGTCTCCTTAGACACGCTGCCAAGACTGCCATGCAGTTGGTAAAGACCCTGGGTGCTGATGACAGCCCGAATGGAAGGGCTCGGAATTGAAGGTGGTGGTCGAGAAACTTGAAGCGCAGGAATCTCTTGTGCGCTTGGGCTATAGGATGTGCAGGCATGTGTCCTGCATGTCTAGAGACGCTTAAGAAGGCATCCTGCTTCAGCATGGGAATGAGACCGGAAGAGTCACCATGCGGAATCTTCTTGTAGGTACTCAACAAGTTGAGGTCGCTGAGGTCCAGAATCGGACGGAGGTCCCCTGTTTCTTTGGAACCAGGAAGAAGTGGAATAGTATCTTGTCCTCTCTGGTTCTCCGTGACATACTCTATCGCTCCCTTTGCAAGAGCGCCGTACTTCTTGCCAGATCAGTGACTTGTGCTGACCCGGTACCGGAGAGCAAAGGAGGTCTCGCGGTGGCTTTTCTGCTAATTCTATAAAGTGGCCTCTTCCGACTAACTGAAGAACCCACCTGTCGGTGGTTATAGCCTGCCATCCCGGCAGGAAGTTCGCGAACAACCCCAACCATGACTTCCGCTGATCCTGAGGGCGGGGCTGGAAAGAGTCAGGCTGTGGCGGTTGAGGGTCCCGCTGGTAGGCCGGTTTAGGAGCACGCTGGCTTCGCCTGCGGGAGTTGAGCCCCTGCCTCATGGAAGCCAGAGCCCTTTGTTGTGGAGCTGGGCGGACTGTTGTGTGTGCTGTCCGTCCACAAAATCGCTTTGGTTCCTACGAAAGGAACTAAGCTGTCGGCACATGGCCTGAACCGACTTCACCGCCTCTCCCGGCCTCTTGGAGTTTGGTAATTATCTTCTCTGAGGGTTTACCAAACAAAACTTCTCCCTCGAATGGGGCGTCCATGATATTCTTCTGGACGTCCGGAGTAAAACCCGAGACACGGAGCCAACAGCGTCTCCGGAGGCATACGCCTGAAGCTGCTGCTCGGGCCGAGGAGTCCGCGGAGTCGTACGTGGCTCGCAGCACTTGGATTCCCACGTCCGAACCCGTACGAAGGAGCTGTAGCATCTCCTCCTCCTGCTCACCTTCCGGCAGTTTCTCAGCCGCATCCAGACCCTGCACCCACAGGGCGTTTTGGAACTGCACCATGTGGGTCAAATAATCAGGGATCTGATGGCGCAGGTAGCGGAAGCATACGTGCATCTGCCCATGGCGTCCAGCTGCTTGGACTCTGGGTCCGGTGGCAGGGTGCTCAAATGTTGTGGTCTCTGGGACCAGTCATGAGAGGCTGTTATGACCAGAGAGTCGGCCTGAGGACGCTGAATCAAGTACTGGTCTTCTCTGGGAGCCTTGTACAAGTGATCAGCTTTCTTCGGCATCGCCAGGAGCGAATGTGGACGCTTCCACGCTGCCTTGGTGACGTCCACGAAAGTGTCTACCAAGGGTGGCACCACCACAGGCTTGGGGTCCTTCTGCCGAAGATACTTCGCAAGGCGTAGCCTTTCGGGGTCTAGCTCTTCCGCATCCCATCCCATGTTCTCTTGGATGTGTCTCATAATATCCAAGAACAAAGGGTCATCCGGAGGAGACTTTGGCATCTCACGTGGGTCCGGAGAAGGGATGGAGAGGAGATGGGGATCTGGATGTTGAGAACTCTGATCCGTGTCCTCCCGGCGGGGCGATCGCCGAGGCTTCTGGGTCTCTTAGGGCTGGGTGACCTGGAAGAGGATTTGGACGGAGGTCTCCTGCTGTCTGGTCTCCCTTGGAGGTGTCCTGTACTCCCGGGAGAGGTAACCGCCTGCCGACCCCGATGGAGAGGGGGTGCAGGAACCGGAGGAGCAACTGGTGTAGGAGGAGGAGGAGGAGGAAGCGGAGGTGGAGTGGGGACCATGTCTTTCTTGATGGTGTCCCACCAATAAGTAAACAGCTCCTTCACTTCTGAAAAGGAAAGGCCCGACGACGGTCCGGGCGCCGGTGGACGGCTGTCGGGTCCCGGCGTCGGCTCCACAGGGGCTCGGGTTGTGTGAGGGTTCCCTGGGCGCCTCGACAGGACCGGGTCGCCTGGCCTGGTCCTCGGCTAAGTCAATCCTCCTCAGTGATGGTCTCCTGACCGACGCTTGTCGGAGGCGCCGGGTCCTCTTCTCAATAGGAGCGGGCGCCGTCCCTCACCGCGTCCGGTGATGCTGCTGGCCTGGCCGGGCGACAGTCTTCTGGGCCGACGGCGGCTCCGGGGACCTGTGGCGAGAGGTCGCACGACGGACACACCGCGCCGGGTCCTGTGGCCTCTTCAGAGAGGTGAGCTCCTGGTCTTGCAAGGAGGCAAGGAAGCAGACCGGACGTCGGGTTCAGAAAGGCGGGAACCCGACTTATGGTGATGGTGGCAGTCCCCCGACTTGGCCAGGGCCTTGGAGGATGAGGAAGGCTTGGCCTGGGAAAAGGATGAAGACTTTCTCACCGCAGCGGGGGGAGGCTGAGAGCTGGCCCGGGAAGGAGAGCGGTCGGACCTGGAACTAGAGCTGCGTCAGTCGGAGGCCCTAGACAGGGACCTGGAAGGGGCCTTCTCCCTATTCTTCTCAGCATGCTTGTGGGCCTTCTGTGAAGAATCCTTGGAAGCCATGGTCTCAGTTTCTCTTCAGCAGGAATGCCTGGAGGGCCTTCTGGCGATGGATCCGGTTCTGCTATTAAAACCCTGGCAAAAGGAGCATTACCGGTGTCGTGGTCTGGGGCTGGGCACGGGACACAGGCCGTCACGGATCCATAAAGGGATCTGCTTCCACAAGCACACTTAGGAGTGACCCGAGATGGGAGGACATCAGCGAAGAACTGATTGTGAAGGCAGATTTCCGTAGGAAAAACTTTACCACGCTCGACGCTGCTAGAGACTGAACCGGCGGGTCGAGCATGCAAGTCAAGGCGGAAAGAACTGGGGAATCTGGTGGGACCGCCTCTTTATGTACTCACGCCTGACGCCGGAGGCGGGACCGACGTCGAGGTGTCCCGCTGAAGATAGCTAGCTAGAATTTTTTCCGGGGTCCTGATGCCTGCTCGCTTCAGTCCTAATGGTGTAACCTGCTGCAAGAGCTGTGTCTCAAGTAAGATCTACTAACTCCACCCACAGGGTGGAACAAACGACTAGAGAAGGAATGCCCCCATGCTGACCACCTCTACCCAGAACATAATCCCCCTATGTGCCCCTGTTTACCCCACTCCTAACAAAGAAAGGAGGGGGCGAGGTTGGGCACAGAGAGGGAGGTGGACCCAGAGACTGAGGCCCCAGGGGGATGGAGGGTGGGGTTGTGATGAATCGTGAAGATACACAGAAAGATCATAATTATGGTAGCTACGTAATTTTCATATCTTATCTGTGTCAGTCTTCACCATTCATCACCTTTGGGTGATTGCCAAGCCCCCCGAGGGGTTTCTTTTACACCCTAAGGGACAAAGTCCCTTAGCTCTCAGTGGGTGACACTACGAGGAGAATCTTCAGGGTCTGGAGAGGCCAGAGAGTGGGGTGAGGAGGCAGGTACTTCCGGAGGGGAAGGAAGTTCCCAAACGCTGTCTCGCTCTACGGGAGAAAAGAGAGGTTCTCTGGTGAGCGGAGTTAATCACCCCACGCCGGCCAAGGTGACAACCGAAAGACGCAGCCATGCCATCCGGCTAGTGCAGATCGCTGTCCCTACAACCCTGGTAGCTACCTCGTTGGCATTATAGGATGCCCTCGCTTGGTGCCTTGCTAGCCCCAGGCCACGTGCAGAGAGTGCAATGGCTTGTCTGGTTTGCTCCATGTCAAGCAACGAGGCTAGGAGTTGACCTAGCCTGGACCGCAATAACCTGTCATAGGCTGCATAGTGGGCCTGATGTGCAGAAATTGAAAACAGCCGCCATGCCGAGTAGAAAGCCCTCCTACCCCAAAAGTCAAAATCCAAGGAATCTTGATCTGGGGCTGGTCACGGTGAAGGGCGCAAAGCCCATCAGGAGTGTCCAAATGCGTCAATCCGGACTGCGGAGGAGACATGGAACCTGGAGACTCCGGGGAAGGGGGCGCATATCATGGCAGCAGAGATCCCTAGGGGCAGGAAGTCCAGAGAAGGGTCTCTGCCAGAAGTGAAATGACGCCTCCTGAAAGGGAGCAGGCCAGGGGTGCACCACCAGGGTGGTCTTGCTGAATCTGCCTAGAAAGGTGTGCGCCGAGTGCTCTGGATTGCCAACAGTGGCAGGGGTGAGGTGCAAGTCTTCCAATATCCTCATGAGGAAACGCTGATACTCAGCGAGATCAGCGGCTGGAGAGATGTGGACAGAAGGCTCCTCTCCCCCAGAAGAGGGGGATAAAGAGTTGGAGGGCACTGACTACTCAGAGGGCGGCTGCTCGGGGGGGGGGGGTTGAAAAACCTGACTGTCCACTGCCCTAACGTAAGCTGGGAACCGAGCAGCCACAGCTCTGAACTGCTCCCAGGAGAGAGGCCCGCTAGGACAAAGGATGCCTGGAAGCGCAGGACAATGTGGCAGAGGGATGGGGACAGAGCCGAGAAGAGATATTGGCTGAGCTAAGGAGCGGACCAAGAGCACTCGAAGAAGAAGGTGCTCCAGATGACTCCACAGCCGACAGCTGAACAACCATTTCGGTACTGCCTTGGCTGCGTCCCGAAGAATCCCCCCTGTGAGGGGACCGGGGCCGTATAGGTCCAGAAGGACAGTCCCCTACCTCAAAAGAATGGGGCTCCCTCAAAGAGACTGAGGAGGAAGAGCAGAAATCCGCACTACGGCTTCTTCCAGAGCCCGGGTGGGCCCCAGAAAAAAGTCGCCGTGCAGACCCCATGCCCCTCGAAGTCCGAAAGAGCCCTCCTCCTCAAGAGGGCCAGCCTAGGTAGCTGACAGCCCTGGCCAGCACCCGAAGGAGCTATCCAGGGTACAATACCCTCCCCTCCCATAGGTGCTCTGATCGGCCCTAAAGTTGGACGATCCAGGCACACCACAGGCGGTGGTACCACTGCTGAGGGGTCAGTGAACCCACCCAGACTGGGCTGCAGAGAATGGTGGCCTGCACCACTGCCTGCTGATCAGCACCCCTGACCCCAGTCTCAGCAGCCACCGACCCCACCTCAGAAGGGGCTGACTCCGGCTTGCCGAGGATACTACAGGGCTGCCCACCCCAACAATCAACCCCAAGGAGTCAGACTGCTCGTCTGACTCAGAGCCCGACTCCGCCTCCAAAGAGGTAGAGGCCGAGGCCCTGTGCCAGACCACAGGAGGGCGCCCGGTGCCATCCTTGCCACAGGGGGTGCCAGAAACCAAAACCATGCCCGAGCCAGTGTCAGTGCCCCCTACAGCACCGTGAGCGGAACCCACAGAGGGCACTGCCCAGTCCGAACAGCAGCTCCAGAGTCAGGACCAGCCACGGCGCCATCCGGCCCCACGGCGCCGAGGGCAGAGACAGCGCCAACAGCCCTGACGGTGCCATTGGCACCAAGGATGGTGCCACCCAGCTCCACGGTGCTGAGGGCAGAGGCGGTGCCGACAGCAGAATCCAACGCACCCACGGCACTGAGTCACGAGGACACGGTAAAGTGCTCAACCTCAGTGCCGCAGAC
The DNA here is from genome assembly GCA_016271365.2 of Neoceratodus forsteri. Classification (NCBI taxonomy): domain Eukaryota; kingdom Metazoa; phylum Chordata; order Ceratodontiformes; family Ceratodontidae; genus Neoceratodus; species Neoceratodus forsteri. Next base: position 484,414,201 of record CM028130.1, read on the forward strand.
GGCGCCAAGGCAAGACACAAACAAAGACTGCGCCACAGAAACTCCCAAAGTGCTGCAAACGGTGCCGACAGCAGCCATGTCGCCGAGTGACGAGTCGGCGCCTACGACATCTGTCAGAGCCCACGGCACCACGAATGGCGCAGAGTCCCACAACGGTGCCAATCAACGGCATCGAGGACAGCGCCAACCCGGCCTTCGCGAATCACGGGTCAGACACCAAGGGAGCCTTCACCCCAAAGTGGCGAGAAGGTATGGAGCCTCCCCGCCTGGCCTCCTGCACCGCGGAAGGAGCCTCAGCAACGGCCAGGCTACTAGTAGCCAAGGCTCCCTCCTCCTCCTTGGTCCGTGCAGAACCAGGAGGGGACCCGGAGGAAAGGCTGAGAGAATGTGGCTTGGCCCGAGTGCACATCCGACCCCCAAAAGTCGGCGCAGCTCGACCCACTTTCCACGCGTGTTGTTAGATGACCCGGCCGTCCATGGAGAAACAGGCGTCGCACGAATCCATGTCGTGAAGTGGGCCAAGACACATAAGGCAACGGTCGTGCTGGTTGGTGAGGGAAAATTTACGGCCACAAGGGCACCGTCGCATGGCGGGCTGTACCGTCTTCAAAGTCTTCTTACCCGCCGACCCAGACACGACCTATGAAGAAAAAAACATCAAAAACAGACTCAACGTCGCCAAAAATAAAATATATGGAAAGATCTTACCAGCGATATCGAGCAAGGCAACTAGAACCGGTAGGACGACGACGGACTGCACGATTAATAGCTGGAGAATGAACTGTGTAGGCGGTAGGCCTCAAATTGGATCTGGCTTCCCACAAGGTGACCTCTACGGCGGGAGACGAAGAACTGGCAGGCCGGCGGAGTCAACAGCACCGTCCCGCGGGGTCATGACCTCCAGCCATGTACCCAAAGGTGATGAATGGTGAAGATCAACACAGATAAGATATAGTTCTTTTGGTAGCTGGTCTTCCTCTGCCTACATCCCCCTAAGTGAGGAACAACTGAGTGGAAGAGCCTCTGGACTGTCTAGTATGCTCTAGGTAGTGAAAGATGGCTCTTTGGACATCCAAACTGTAGAGCTTTTGCTCGTCAGGAGTGGATGGCTCAGTAAAGAAGACAGGCAGAGTAATGGACTGGTTCAAGTGAAACTCTGAAACCACCTTTGGCAGAAATTTCCTATTTGTCCTGAACTCAACATTATCATCGTAAGGGATGATGTAATTCGGTTCAGTGCACAGGGCCTGTAGCTCTGAAATCCTCCTGGCAGACGTAATGGCTATCAGGAAGACAGTCTTCCAAGTTACAAACTTGATGTGGGCCATGGCCATAGGCTCAAAAGGTAGATTCATGAGCCCATCAATGCAAAGGTTCAGGCTCCAAGGAGGAACAGGCTCCCTAGGTGGACGCTGGAGGTGCAAGAGGCCACTGAAAAACTGTTTAAAAATGTTGTGGGGAAAAAACTGATTTCTTCTTTCCCACTGAAAGGTAGGCTGAAATTGCCGCCAGGTGCAGCTTGAGTGAAGATGGTTTCAAGCATGACGCTTGTAGGTGTACCAGGTAGTCCAGCAGCTGAGGGTCGTCTGAAGCTGATAGGGGTTCGACCTTTTCGCTCTTGCACCACAGGGGAAAACCTTTTCCATTTAGCTGCATAAGTCTTCTTAGAGTTCGTTTTTTTAGCCATCCTCAGTATCTTAAGGACCTGTTTAGAGTACTGTGAGGATGGAAACTAACTCCTTAAGAACCAGGCCTTGAGGTGAAGAGAGTATGTCTGGGTACTGCACTCCCGTCTGAGGAAGGGTCAGCAGGGGAGTGAGTCAGAGGCAGGCAAATGGGCCTGTTGCAGGACACAGAGAAGGAGAGGGTACCAGGCTTGCCTGGGCCAGTCCGGAGCCACTAGGATCATCGATGCAGGCTGCTGTCTGAGTTTCAGCAAAACCCTGAATATCAGGGGAAAGGGAGGAAATGCTTATAGGAACCTCCTGGACCAATCCAGGATCAAGGCATCCAGAGGAAGTGCTCCCGGAACTGGGGACCTGCAACAGTACTAAGGAAGCTGAAAATTGAGAGGAGAGGCAAAAAAGATCCACGTCTGGTATGCCCCACTGCCTGAACACTGTGGCTAGTAACTTGCTTGTTCACTGTCCATTCGCTCTGACCTTGACTGATGCTGAGTTTGCCTGGGAGGTGATTAGCTGAGAGGCTGACTCCCAGGAAGAATACTAAAGACCAGAACTTCAGAGCTTCCAAACAGAGTATTCCTGATCTGGTACCACCCTGCATGTTTATGTAGAACATTGCAGTGGTGCTGTCCGTTCGAATTTGAACCACCTGCCCTTCTATGCTGGGAGCGAAAGCTTTGAGAGCTAGTAAGACTGCTCAGAGTTCCAAAAGATTTATGTGCAATTGTGACTCTTCGGGAGTCCAGTTGCCGCTTACTGAGGCACTGTCTAAATGAGCTCCCCCAGCCCAAAAGGGAGGCATCTGTGGTGGTCACCTTTGTGGGAAGAGGAGCTTGAAAGGGAACCCCCTGCCTGCAAAATTGCAGGGTTCTTCCGCCACAGCAAGTTTTGGAGGAACTGCTCCGACACACATCAACTCTGAAAATTTGTTGCTTCTCTGAGACCAGTGAGCTCTGAGGTAGGCTTGCAGGAGTCTCATCCTGTACCTGACCCCTGAGACTTCTGCAGTCAGAGGCCACATGTCCCAGAAGTTTGAGGAAATGTCTGACTGGTCTTGGCTGTCCCTGGGCAAAAGAATCTGCCACTGAAAGGAAACAGAGTTCTTTCCTACGTGAGGAAAGCATATCCCTTCTAAGTGTTCAGCTGGGCCCATATGAAGGTGGGCAGCTGGGTGGGTTCCGGGTGAGATTTCTTTATATTTATCAGGAAACCCAGAGACTCCAGAGCACATTCTGTGAGGGAAAGAGATTCCTTGACCTGGCAAGGAGACTTTGCTACTATGAGCCAGTCATCCAGATAGCGGTAGAGAGTGACACCCAGTCTCCTGAGATGTGCTGCTATCACTGCTAGACACTTGGTAAAGACTCTTGGAGCCGAGGACAGATCGTAGGGCATTGCGGTGAACTGATAGTGACCAAAAGGAAGTTTGAACCTGAGAAACTTCCTGTGAGATCTCCTTTTGGGTATGTGGAAGTAGGCGTCCTTTAAGTCGAGGGAGGCTAGCCAGTCTCCCTGCTGTAAGGACTGTATGACCAGTGACAGAGTGACCATTTTGAATTTAGTTTTTTTCAGATGTTACTTTAAATATCTGAGATAGGTCGCCACTCCTGTTTTCTTTTGTGTCAGAAAATACCTTTAATAGAGGCCTTTGCCCTTCTCGTGGGTGGGGACCCTCTCTACTGCTCGTAAAGCCAGAAGGTTTTGTACCTCCATTTCCAACAGCAGTATCTGTGCTGGGGACAGAGGTCTTGACACCTGGGTATGCTAGAGGTCTGGCAGTTGCTTGAACTGTAATGACAGACCCTTCTTCACCATCTCCCACACCCACTTGTCCGACGTAATGAGAGACCAGTGCTGAAGACAGACAACCAGAAACGGGGAGGCAACCTGGACACTCACATCAGGACACAGACAGAGGCAGATGGCTGGGTAGAGGTGGCTGCTCTTTGGCTCATTCTGCCCCTGAAAGACCCCTTGTACTGGCTAAAGTCAGACTGGGGACAGGAATTGTAAGGCCTGAGAACAAAACTTCTGCCCCTACCACCCCTGGGACGGGATCTCTGAGGGGTGGTGGGTTTAGGCTTGGATGAATGGCTCTGCCAGGAGGCCTTATACTCATCGACTTTTTTCATGTACTCAGTGGTTCTGTAATTAAAACATTTTGATCACAGGGAAAATCCATGGCCTTGTTGTGAGTGTCTGTGGTCAGACCGGTTGTTCTAAGCCAGGCGAAGCATCTCAGAAAGGTGGCATGGGACCTACAGGCTGTATCATTGTTGTCATCTGCCATGTGGAATTGGTACACAGTAGCTTCCAGGGCAGTTTTTGACATATACACCAGCTCCTGCACCACAGAATCTGATCCATTGAGGGCGATAGCCTGGACAGATGTCCAAAAGGCTTTTGGATATTTGGCTGTGAATGCCATGTAAGAAGAAAGCCTGAGAAGCAGGGAAGCTGTGGCATACATTTTCTTTTCTATAAAGTCAATTTTCTTGGAATTCTTGTCAGGGGGGAGAGGGCGACAAGGAGACACCAGCTTTCTCACAAGCTGTCTGCTGCACTACACTTTCGTGGCTAGGGTGTGCAGACAGGAACTCTGTACCATTTTTTGACAATTTATATTTTCTCTCAAGCCACTTATCGACCCCTGATACTGAAGTGGGGTGTTGAAGCACCTTCATGGTATTTTTTCTAAATGCATTATCTTCGTCTTCATCAACATCCTGGTTGGGCTCCTGCGTAGGGAGGTCCAGGGTATCGAGCATATTTTGTATAAATGTAAACACAGAGGAAGGATCCTAGTGGTCACCCGGGGGATCCCCAAGGTGAGGGTCCACGGACTCCTGGGGCTCAAGGCCCTCAAAATCCAAGACAGGGGCATCATAAAATTGATCATCATCTGTGTCACCATCAGTCTACAGAAGAGAGAACTGTGGAAGAGTGCTTGCCAGCCCCAGTAGATCGAGGACCCATCTTTTGAAGGGTCTGAAACAGTTGCCATGCTTTTTCCACATCTTGCACTGATGGAAGAACCTGCGTAGTTTGTGTTTTATTTTTTCTGTATGCTTCAAGCTGCCTATTGTCTCGCTATTGGCTTTCCCAGGAGTAACAGGAGCATATCTGTCTTGACAGTTTATTTTTAGCCACTTCATCAGAGGTTTGATCAAGCTTCCTTTTTTCATCACTCTTATTATTTTTCAGTTTGTGAGGAACTTTATCTTTGGAAACACTATTTTTTGGCTGGGATCTAGAGGGTTCCTCGGCACCTCTGCTTTTGGTATTAGTACTTTTGAATGGCCCCTCGTCAGAAGCCTTTGATTTATCCTCAGCCATAATAATCAAAAGTTTGTCTGCTATGTTTGTCAATTTAAGCAAAGCAAACCAGTCAATCAATTCGGTTTTATTGTTCAGCAAATGTACTGTTACAATATACTAAAAAATTTGGAGCCAAAAAGGGGGTTACAAATTCACAACATGCATACACATTACAAAACATAAAAAAGATATAAAATCTAATGTTCTGTTTTTTTTTAAGCTTCATAGAAATAACAAAACCTTGACTTAACTATGCCTAGATCAATTTAAGATCATAAATACATTATAAATACTAGTATTTAGTATATATTGTTTATTTATCCGCTCCATACTCATTCAGGGGGGTCTATCCGTCTTTAAATATCTATAAAACAGAAGGCCCTCTGTTATTAACTATTGCTTCTTCCTTTAAAAGTTCACTCCATTACAGGCAAAAAAAAACTTAATACATAGTAAACTAATACTTCATGTCATAATATGTTTCAATCCCATATTTTATTATTCTGAAGCAGGGAGATGTTTTTCTTTGCACCTTTTCACTTCATTAAAAACATTTGAGGCCCTCCTTGCTCCTCTATTGTATGTGGATGTAAGAGAACAAAAAGTGGATCATATTCAGTATTCAAATATTTAGTAAGAAAATTGTTTAATAAATTAAAACGTGGAGTTTTGCATAAGGGACACTGCACCAGAATAGGAAAATTACGTACCTACCGTAATTCTTGATCTTCTCTTGTATCTTCACCATTCATTACTTCCTGGGTGTAAGCCGGAGGCGTGCACCACCAGGGAGCTTTTTTTTTTTTTTTTTTTAAAGTCTAGACAGTCTGGCACCGGCACCGAGAGTGACGCCATGCCGAGGGGCGGCCGTTAGTAGCGATCGACTCCTCCTCCAACTCAGTTCTGTGAGCCGGAGAGGCAAAAGAGAAAGCAGAGAATATAGATAGCAGGCAAGATAGCCGAGGATAGCAAAGCAAGGAAGAATGAACTGAAAAGGAATAAGCCGATGGAGGAAGGACAGGAGATAAGAGTATCCTAGCCTAGGGACTGCAGGGCCTCCTTACCTGGGTGACTCTGGGAGGAGAGATAGAAGGAAATGAGAAAATAGAAGAAGAAGAAGAAGAGAAGAGAGAGATGGGATGTTGAAGGACCAGAATGCCCAACTAGCATAGTTAGCTTACAGCTGAAGGTTCTACTAAAGGGGAAGCAAGAACTCCCGGAGATAGAGAGTTGAAGAGAAGGTTCACACCAACCCGCTAGACAGACTCAGGAGGGCATAGTCCTCATCTTCAACATGCCATTGTTCTTGATACCCACTCGGCTCCTGGCTGCGAAGGCCTTAACTGGAGGACACCAGAGGAGGGAAGAATAAAACCCAGGCAGCATGAGAGCGCTGCTCAGGGGTTTAGAAATGGAAAATGTAAGCCTTTCAGGCGTCTTAAGATAGAAATGGGACTCAGACTGACTGGCCAAGGCAGGCCAAGGCTAGGCTGGCTGGGATCGGATATGGTCAGCACTGCTCTTCTGCAAAAATTGTCCAGGAGGACACTTAAAAGGAGAAACCAATAAGCAAACTAGCGAGAAGGATAGCCTACCTTCTCATTGCCTTCTTGTTTATTTTTCCTTTTTTTTCAGATAAAATTTTGTAGACTAGATGCATGACCCCGATACCAAGACGCCTATAACAGTCGAAGAGAGTTCCCTCAGCATTTATTTTTTTTTTTTTTGCAAAAAGAAAAACGGGAATAGACGTGTCTGCCTCTGCTCTGCAAGGCAAGAATAGAGGGGGATCTGATTTCAGGCAACAATCTGGAACACGGAATTGCAGGATCAAAACTGAATAGCCTGAGCCAGGCCAAAAACCCCAGAGGTATCTTGCCAGAAGAATGGCAAGAGATAGTTGTGCAGTCTGATCGCCAATGCAATCCACGAGATGGCCTATGAATCTTAGAGCAAGTAATTTTTCTGGAAAATTAGAACCCCCAAAGAAAGATTTTTGTTTTGGAAAAATAAGCAACTTTTCCTATATTTTAAGAAAAGTTTTTTTTTTTTGTTTGTTTATATGCAGAGAGGAAGGAGGCGGGTGGGAGAAGCCACAGGAAGAGGCCACTGAGGGATGGTGGGCGGGTGTAAGAATGAATGGTGAAGATACAAGGAAGATCAAGAATTACGTAGGTAATGCACTTTCCTATCTTCCCTTGTCAATCTTCACCATTCATTACTTCCTGGTGAGATTAAGCTCCTCTTCCCTGGCAGGGAAGAGGCCATACCCTGAGGGAACAAGACCCCAGCCTTCTGTTGGTGAGAAACAGAAGAGAAGACCCTGGCTTATTCAGAAAGCCTAAGTGGAGAAGAGCTAGGAGGTGCCTCCCGAGACGAGGAGACGGATGGAGCCCCTGTAAAAGTCTCCTAGCTCTGGATGAGAAAAGACGGTCCTCGAAGGCGGAGCGAATCACCTCTACGCCGGCCAGGGTGACAACCTGAAAGACGAGTTATGCCGTCCGCCTGATGCAGATCGCTGTCCCCACAAGCCTGGAAGCCACTCTCACTGGCGCCATAAGATGCCCTTGCTTGGTGTCTTGCCAGCTCCAGGCCTACCGCGGAGAGGGCAACGGCTTGTCTGGTTTGCTCCGTGTCAGGCATAGATGCCAGCAGCTGGGACATCATCGACCACAGATGCCGGGTTGTAGGCAGCGGGTGAGCCTTGATGATGCAATACATGCACTCGCCGACGAAGAAGAGAACACTCTTCGCTTCCCAACGGTCGAACTGAGAGAGTCCGAATCCGGTGGGCGGTCGTGCGTCAGGCAACGGCGCCCAGAAGGAGTATCCAGGTATACCAAACCTGAGGACGGGTTGGGAAGGGAACCTAGAGACTCAGAGGGGGCACAATACCTACGCTGGCAGTCCGCCGGGGCTGGGGAAGAAGTGGCAGGAACTGCCAGGACTGGATAGACGCCCCTGGAAGGGATAGGCCAGGAAGGTACCACCAGATGCTGGGCACTGAATTCACCAAGGAATTCACGCTGGCTCCGCTCGTATCGCCTCTCCAAACGTAGGAACTGGAGATCCTCACCATCCTCGAGAGGAAACGCTGATATTCTGTGAAATCAGCATCGGAGGACAGATGAGCAGGGTTCCTCTCCTCAGAGGAGGGAGACGAGATGATGGGAACTGGAAATGTCCAGAGGATTCCTGCAAGGTGGGAGAGTCAAGACCCGCCATGCATGTATCTAACATATGAGGGAAGGCCACCGAGAACCTTCTGAACTGCTCCCAGGATAACGGACCAGAGGGACTCGACATGGCCCGGAAGGGGTGGTGAAGGCAGAGAGATGTGAGAGGGCACCTCCGAGGAGGCAACTGCTCTCTGCAGGTCTGGAATCCGGGGAAAGGAGCCCTAGTAGGAGGGATCTGGATATCAAACCAGGCCGCAGAACGGAACTCTGGGGAAGCGGAGCCTGGAAGAGCCCTGGGGGAGAAACTCCCCTGTGACGACGCGGACTGCATGGATCCAGAAGGGCAGTCCGCACAAACGCCACCGAGGACACCCTAGAACCCTGGGGGAGGTGGGCTCTGCACACGTGCTCCTGGCCACCCCCTGAGGTGGCTAGAAGACCGGGCAGCAGGCCGCTGCCCTCAACCCTCGGATTCCGAGAGGGCCCTCCTCAACTGCAACGCCCCCTGTCCCCAGAGGAGGCAACAGCACCCCGGGGGGTAGCTGTCACCGGCCTCCAGAGAGGGGAGCCTCCCCCTCCGTCACCCCCACGTCTGCCCCCCGGGACCTCGGCCACCCCCAGCCGAGGAACCCTCAGGAGACGACGGCAAGGGGGACAGAGGGAGGGGCCCGCTGTGCCACCTGGTACCCCTAGCCACCGAGGACCCAGATTCGAAGAATGGGGGTGCCAGGATGGGTCCACATCTGAGCCATCGCCCCTCCGAGGGAGGACGAGACCAGCAGGACTCCGATGCTGGCCACCCCAGGGGTCTCGAGGCTGCGGCCGCGAACGCCCCGTACCGCGCGACACCGCCGCCCCCACGCCGCAGCAGGAAGGCCTAACCTGGCTACCCCCAGCGAGCCCGCAGGCCCAGCACCGCCCGGGCGAAGGGGCAGACGGCGCTGGGAGGCGGTGGTACTGCCGGCGCGCCGCTTATGTCCATCGGCACTACTAATGGCGCCGAGGCTAAAACGTACCGCCAACGGCGCCGCCCGAATACTGGCGCGACGGCGCTGATCCAAATAGCGTTGAACGGGCGCTGCTGATCACTGGCACCGAACGCGCCGATCCAAACGGCGTCGCGAGGCGCGCCGAGGGTCCACCCAAGCCGGGCCCAAAAGCCAAGGGCCTCGGCACGGGGAGCCTGCACCGCAAGAGGTGATCGCCGAGGCGGTGTCAGCGCTGGCGCCCGGGAGGGGCTACGACGCCCCCAACACCGGGAAGGGCCTCCCTCGGCAAGATAGGATGAGGAAACCCTCCTCCTGATCAGAGAGGCCCGGAGGGACCCGGGAAGGGCCTAAAGATCTCGCCAGATTCCCGTGAGCGACGCCGTCCTCCGAAAGTCGGGCGGGCCTTGCCGAGCTTGAACGCTGCGATTTCGAGGACGCCGACGGTCCATCGAGAAACAGGCGCCGCATCTAATCCATATCATGGTTGGGTCCCAGGCAACGACGGCAAACGCTATGCCGTCCGGAGACGGAGAAGTGCCGCCACAGGAGCACCGACGATAGGGGCGCCGCCCGTCTTCGAAGAACGCTTAGCTCCAGAACCGGACATAACACGAAACCAACGAGACTAAAACACAGTAGGAAATACACCCGGCGCCGAAGATAGAAAAAAGAACAGTCTTACCGTATCGGCGTCGACTGCAAGGAAAACGGAGTCGGAAACTACGAAGAAAAAACTGAAGCGCTACACGCTGACAGGTGCTGCCTTGACGGCGGGAGAAACAGAACTGAGTTGGAGGAGGAGTCTGTCGCTATTAACGTCACAAGACAACATCACTCTCGAGGGCGGTGCTGTTAGCTAGACTTTTTAAAAAAAAGTTTCCCATGGCGGCGCGCCTCCGGCTTACACCCAGGAAGTAATGAATGGTGAAGACTGACAAGGGAAGATATGATACAAACTTTCTTCAAAGCCCTTATTACAACTACATAGATCAGGAGAAAGCTTGACAGAAGACAATCTATTAAAGTAAGCATATTTAGAACAAATGATTCCCATCCTAGCCCGTGTAATCATTTTCCTTTCTGAAGGGGTATGGGGTAAAGCCAAATAATTCTCCAAAAATGGGTCTATCTTATTTTGACCCAACCAAACCGCCTGGCGTATTTTAATCAAGTCCATTTGTTTTTCATAAGCAAACCTCAATTTTCTTTTTGACCAATTGTTTAAATAGAGGAGATATTGTAATATGGTTTTCCCAATCTGACCAAAGATGGTTCACTGAAACTCTACCTAGAATATTTTTAAGCGTTTTTACCCAAGGGGATGTACAGTCCTGAGTCTGACACAAAGTCTTCTCTTTTAAACATGAGAGGCAAACAGCTGGGATGATGATTAATAATTTTTAACCAGTAACACACCATTCGTATATCAACTATTGTAACAACAGGAACTCTGACCAATTCGGCTCTTACTATAACATTGGATGTAGATAATGGGACTTGTAATAAAGATTTATTTAAAAAAAAAAAAAGTGAATGGGGAATTTCCAGACTTGAGGGGGGGATTTGTACCCCAAACCTCTGCACCATACGTAAGAATAGGATTAATTTTGGCTTCTCCAGCCACTAGTGCAAGTACAACAGAATAACCCCCATATTTAATAAAGCAAACCAGGACTTCCGGTTCCGCCACGGAGCAGACAGCAGCCTAAGGGAGATCCTCTGCGCCCCAGGGATATAAATTTCCTATTCCCTACCTGAACCGACTAGAGATAATGGCAAAAGAAGGTCACAAAAGAGATTGGGGGTTACCAGCAACAAACAGAACCCCGAGGAAGGTGTTTGCTGAAGAAGAAATACCTCCAAGATCCTCTGACCGTAGTAGAAGCCGCTCGCGTAGTGGCACAAGGGGCTCGAGTCATGATACAGAGGCCAAGGCGGACCTACTATCACGCACTAGATATGAGACTATTTTGAAGGAAATCCGTGACTCGCGTGCAGAGTCGAGGAAGGAATTTCAGGCACTGGCTCAGCAAATCTCTACTATAGACGCCAAGGTTACTGCAGCGGAGGGTAGAATTAAAGCAATGGAAGAAGATGACAATCACCTTGCCACAGCAATAGAGGCCCTGTTTCAGCATGCGCAGTCCCTGCACAGTAAATGCATCGACCTCGAGGGAAGATCAAGATGAAGCAACCTTAGGCGCTACGGCTTGCCTGAGGGGGCAGTGGAACCTCCTATGACAGCTTTTTTGGAAAATTTATTAAGAGGTGTGCTGGACTTACCTCCCAATTATGCTATCAATATTGAGAGAGCTTGTCGATCGCTGGGTCAGAAACCGTTGGGTGACGTGGCCCGCCTGCGCTCAATAATTTTTAAGTTGAGCAGCTTTAAAACTAAGGAAGATATTCTACGGAGGGCCTGGAGCAAAAAAGACCTGTCCTACCTAACGGCGAAGATCTCACTTGATCACGACTACGCTCCAGAAGTTCAGCAAGCTAGGCAGCTATATGTGCCAATTCTGAAAGCATTGAAAGCAAAGGGCATTAAATTTCAAACCCCGTTCCCAGCGAAGCTCCAGGTGTTTTGGGAGGAGGGCACACAATTATATCTTACCCCCGGAAAGGCCTTGGAGGCCCTGCTGAAAAAAGGAATCTCTATACCATCAGCGGAGGCAGATAGATTGCTGAAGATAAAATCCCCTGCCCTTGCAATGCCCCAGACGACATTTGGACGTGGGAGACTGGATCCCTTGAGAAAAGTGAAAGAAGCCTTGGACTTGCTTTCTTGTGGGGAGTGCCTGAGGAATATGAGCGGACCAGCCGCTGAGGACACTTGAGGACAATGAAATACGGACTTGGGGCCTAACATGTCTGGGTCGTAAGGGTTTATCTTTCCCTTCTTTTTGGGACACTTGAAGATAACTGCTCGATCTGACAAAATGGGTGCCTGGGAGGTGGGGAGTTTAAAGGATCTTTGAGTCCGAGGCTTGGATGACCGGGGGGCCGAAGTATCTAGTTTAGGGATGCTCCTCCAAGGCTATTTGGGCCTACTCCGGTGGAACGAGTTGGGCGCATAAGCGCTAATGAAACTCCCCACTAAATAGCACATTTGGTATATAACCTTCTTGATTACATGATTTTAAAAGGAATGGGATTTTTTCAATTTATCAGAATAATAGAGATGTTAGATATTGGATGTCCCTGGGGTGCATAAGGGTTAAGTTGTGGGTTCATTCTTTGGGCTTTAAAACCAATCTGTCCCGAGTGAATCCGTGGTGGTGTAAGTCAGTTACAAAAACCACTCCTTGCAAGCAGTTTAGTTGAAGAGGCCCTGTTAACTCAGGGCATACCCGCTCTTCAACCCCTACCTCTTAGCCCGATTGTGCTGGCTCATATCAGAGGTTAGGGCAAGGGATCCTGGGTTCTGGGTCCCCTACCTTGGAAGTCTTTTTTCTTTGCCTAAAATACTGTTCATATACTTAGTTTGTTGGATAGAGTTAATAGGTTAACATAGCTGTTAGAAACTACTGTCTCACACAACGAGATAATTTGCCCCCCCCCCGGCTTTTTCCATATTATTCTAGAGGTTTTTTTCCCCCCGTTTCCTAAGTTAATTTCCATCCCCTCCTTCCTAGACTTTCGTTTATTCCTTTAAGTACCCTGGATACCTGCTGGCTGCTCACTAGTCGAGCATTTTTACGCTGTAAGCTCGATTTGAGTGGGTAAAGTCAGAGAAATTATAAAGAAGGTGTGGGGTTCTGTTGGAAGGGGAAGGTAGTTTAGATAGTATTGGAATTACGACAGAGGAGGAGTTCTCAGGTGTGTTTTTTTTAGAATGGCTGCTAAAGCTACGACTTTTTGTTCATTCAATGTAAACAGCCTGACTAATCCGGTAAAGCGAAGCAAAATTTTGTCCTTTCTTAGAAAGAGTGGCGCCGATTTTCTGTTTTTGCAGGAAACACATCTTTCTATAAAAGAGCACCAGAAGTTGGGGAAATTCGGTTTTGGTGCCACGGCTTGTGCTTCTTATGGGAGGGGAAGGCGAAGGGGGGTGGCGGTCCTGGTTCCAGCTAGGACACCCTTTGAGCAAACAGGCTCACTGCTGGATGGGGAGGGATGTTATGCCTTTTTAAAGGGGAGATTCCTGGGCCAAACTCTAACACTGGCATCCGTTTATGTGCCGCCCGGATCTGACTTTCAAGTCTATCTTGGATTTTTCTAAGATTGCAGGATTGGGCGGAAGGGGAGATTATTTTTGGCAGTGATCTAAACCTAGTCCTAAACCCTATGTTGGACTCCTCCTCTGTGGTTCCCCAGAGTAATCAAGGGTGTATGAGAAGGGTTGTGAAATTGCTAGGGGAGTTGGGATATGCTGATGTGTGGCGCACTATACACGCCAGGCAGAGAAATTATACCTTTTTTTCTGCACCCCATCAATCACATTCCCGATTGGATTATATCCTACTTCCCACAGAAAATGTAGGGCAGATAAAAGATAGCTGGATTGGTGATAGAACATTGTTGGACCATGCGCCGGTGTTTTGCCAGCTTCACCTGGGAGACTTTTGCAAACAAACTTTCTGGAGACTAAACACGTCCTTATTGCAGGACCCTGAGGTGAAGTTGGCAATTGTGGAAACAATCAAGCAGGCTGTAGCTGATAATGAGAACATAGAGGTGCCAGCCCCGCTTCTCTGGGACACTATTAAGGCTATAATAAGGGGCAAATTTATCTCCATCTCAGCTTATAAAAAAAAAAGCAACGAGAAGCCCAAAAAGCAAGACTGAAGGGGAAGATCGAGTCCTGTGAATCACAGCTCAAAATGAAATACGAGAATGCAATCTATAAAAAGTTGAGTGAACTTAAAGCTGAATTAAATAACCTACTGGATTATCGGGTAGAACAAAGGGCCATGTTCCTTAAACAAAAATATTACGAGGGCGGCCCAAGGGCTGTTCGCCTATTGGCGGCCCGCTTGCGGTCCCAGAGAGCGAGAGCAGTGATACCAACTTTAATACACCCTTTTACTAGGCGTGAAACACATCAGATGTCCGAAATAGTAGAGGCCTTTAGGAACTGCTACATATCTTTGTATGCCCCCCACTCCACCCCCCCCATGGGGGAGTATAAAGTAGCAGAATATCTTAAGAAGATCTTCCTTCCTGCTTTGTCCAAACAGGACAAAGCGAACCTGGTGGCCCCTATCTCCGAGGTGGAACTTAGTGCGGAAGTCTAAGCCTCGATGCCGAAAAGGCTTTTGATAAAGTTTCATGGCCTTTCCTTCGGGCAGTATTAGAAAAATTTGACTTTCCTGAGCTATTTAAGGCCATCTTTAAAATATATAACACACCAAAGGGATTTATTAGGGCTAATGGCCATGTTTCCACTTCCTTTACATTATGTAGGGGTACACGACAGGGATGCCCCATGTCACCTATTCTTTTTGCCCTGTATTTAGAGCCACTTGCACAGAGTATTAGAGAAAATTTGGACATAAAAGGGGTTAATATAGGTGGGGAAGAGCACAAGCTTGCTTTATACGCAGATGACATTCTCCTATATATTATGGAGCCGGAATCCTCTATCCCCCATTTATTTCGACATTTAAACGAATTCTCAGAGCTTTCTGGCTATACCCTAAATACCCATAAAACGGAGGCCATTACCCTTAATTACGACCCGTCCCAGGCATTAAGAGAGGGGTTCCCCCTGAAGTGGGATCTGCGTAGTATGAAATACTTGGGGATAAATTTGTCTTCTGATGATTCCCAACTTTATGACTTGAACTTCCCCCCCTTGATTAGGCAAATACAAACGGACATAGAAAGGTGGTCTGTGCTCCCTCTCCCACTGCACTCAAGAATACAGATAGTTAAGATGAATCTGCTCCCCAGATTTTTATTTTTATTTCAATGCGTACCTTGTACAGTTACAAAGGAAACATTGGATGTTTGGCAGAGGCTTTTGTTAAAATTTATATGGTCGGGTAGACGCCCTAGAATAAGAAGATACGCTCTTTCTCCCTAAGAGGGAGGGGGGGCTATGAAGTACCGAGTTTAGAGGGATACTGGGTGTCTGCCCAGATGAGGATTGCGTTTCTGTTACTTCATCCCACTTATCAGTCTAGGTGGAAGACAACTGATCTTGCAGTTCCCAGGTCTCCCCCTTTGTTATCCCAGATATTTGCTCAAGTAACAATAACATATACTTCGCCAACTCTGTTTTATGGTACGGCTGCGGCTCTGGAGGGATGCAGAAGGGGATGTGGGAGGGGTGCCACAAGGGCCTGCCTATGGAAATATCAGAGCTGATCGCAAAGCACCCTTCACACAGTGGCCCATAGGGATCCTTGGTATAGACGCCAAGAGAAACGTGGGTGTAGGGCCCCTTGGCAGTTTTTAAAAGGAGATCAAATCCTAACCTTTGAAGAGGCCATAGACAAGTTTGGTTGGACACAAAAAGATCTTTTTTACTTTCAGATTAGAGATTATATAATGAAACACTTTCGGGAGACCGCCAAGATCTTAGGGGAAATCACTCAACCAGTGGTGTTTGAGGGGGTCTGGGGGCGGGGAGGGAGAAAGGGCAATCTCTGTTCTCTATAAGAATTATAATACCGATCTAAATCATTCAACAAAGTATATTAAGGTGAGGTGGGAGGGGGAGTTTGGGATAAGATTAAACGATGAGAGATGGCTGCAGTCTTAAGAGTGCTTGGCACACTTCCTCGTCGCCGGGGATGGCGGGAGTTTCTGTGGAAGCTTAGAAGCAGGTACTTTTGGGTTCCTGAACAAGTAGCTAGATGGAATCCGCAGGTCCCGCCCTCTTGCTGGCGAGGCTGTGGTGCCTCCCCCGCATCACAGGCCCATACTTTCTGGTTGTACCCTCTGCTTAATCAATATTGGAGCATCATACTTAGGCGTCTGCAAGGAATATTCAACACTGTGACCCCACTGGGACCAGAGCATGTTATTCTGGGCCTGTACCCCCTGGAGATCAGAGGTCAGGAAGGGAAATATTTGTGGAACATTTTGATCGCAGCTGCTTGCAAGCAGAGTTCTAGGAGATGGCTTTCCCCGCAGCCGCCTACTGAGTCAGAATGGAAGGACTTGGTAAACAATATTAAAACATATGAGAGAATTACTTTCTCCTTAAATTTGAGGGCCTCACAATTTGTAAATAGGTGGGCTAGGCGGGAGCTACTTGGTTAGTGGGCTGTTGATGAAGGGGGAGGCTGGGAGACTATCCTCCGCCCCCCCCTTCCCTTCCCTCTCCCTACCCCCCCTTTTTACTACCCACGGTGGAACTCTGCTGTTAAAGTGCAGTAATTATTATTATTTAGCGACTCAAAACAAGGTGAATTTACTATGCCTGTTCTTACATAGAGTGAAATCATTTGATATAATAGAGCCCTTACTATAGGTATGCAGGTCTTGAAGGATGCCCCCTTTAATTGCTGCTTGTATCTCTAATCACTTAGTCCCCAGCTTAGAGGGAGGTTTAATAACCGATGGGGGAGATATTTAGTCTGGGTTTTTTTTGGTTTTGTTTTCTCCTTTTCTCTCTCTCTGTTCTTCCTGTACTGTCCTGTCCGGGTGAGGATGTTGAACTTATATTATTGGGTAGAGAACAGTAGTCTATACTATGTGTGATCCTGTTAGTAGTTTGGACAAAGCAGTAGTATTATTGCAAGATAATAGTGTTTATGTCCTGTTAAATTGAATATGGTTATTGATTTCAAAATGTATCGAGAGTGGCCCTAGTATTGGTAACAGGCCTCTCTCAGCCACAGCCAATGGTTTCATTACTGTGAGAATATATATTGGCATGTGTATTGTTTCCTGGATCTGGATGGAATATGACTGTATCAAAAGATGAAGTATAAAAAAATAAATAAAGCAAACCAGTTCTGGATATACGAACGGAGTGCAGGTTTCTGTGAAAATGCCAACGGCCAGTCCTACCCCAGTTAATAAGCTCCGTCTATTACTAGTGCCCCCCCCCTTTTTTTTTTTAGGTTGTAAAACTGGTATCTATACCAATGCCAATCTTAATAGAAACCCAGTAATACTCAACTGCGCACAGGTGGCTGCTGGACTCTTACAGACAGTCGTCACACAGATGATACCAAGGTCCAGTAATATAACAAAAAAGGTTTCCTCGTAATTGCCAATCTAGAGAGAAACCCCCCAGGCACTATTTAAATTTGAAATCTACTGCAGGTGCCTTGCGGTAAACCCCACAAGGTCTGAGGTAAAAAACAAGGCAACTGTCCCTAATTCGACGGTTCCCACAAGAATTTGCCCCAAAAATGAAGGAAACTGTCAAAAAAAGCACCCGTAATAAAATTAGGCTTTAAACTAAACAGTCGAAGTGACAAAGTCAGAATAGCGCCGTCGCACTAAAAATAAAAAATCTGCACACTAATGAAAAAATAAAACTTTCACTCAGCACACTAAAGGAAATAATTTATGAGGAAAACTTTACCCAGATAAGCACTAGGAGGCTGTCAACAAGGAAAGTTGGGAGACACCTCAGAGGAACTACTGCTCAGTCCAGCAGAGAAAAAATTCTGAAGCATTCAACAGCTCTCACTCAGCTCACACCCCCTCCTGTCTTTTCAATGGCTTGGCCCTACGCTCATTTAAATATCCCTTAAAGGCACACGTCCAGGGTAGTTGCATATAGCCAGCCATGTGCAAAAAAAGTTACTGATGCTAAAGGACTCCTGGGGTAAGAAGAGCTGCCTAAATGTGGAACCGCCCACCAGAGTCCCCACTTACAGATGGGGGGCGCTCTGGGTCTAAGACTCCGACCTCCTAGAACCGGAGGCCCTCAGCAAAAATGAAGGTGACAGCATGGAGCCAATCCCTGGAGACCGGATATCTCATGGCAGTCGTTGCAGAGAGAGAGACCAATGCTATTACTTCCACTTCCGACAGTAAAGGGAAAAAGCTGAGACCAAGAGATGTCCCAACGCTGAAACCGAACAGGATTAGAACTGCTTATTTGTGCTTAAAAAAAGGACCGCCTCTCCCCACTCCCCAAAACTGCCTGTAATCAGAACCCTTCTCCGATGGGGTAAGTCGATCAAACTCAGCCCCAATGCCGCACCAGCCTGCCTCTTCAGGCACCCTACCATCCTCCTTGAACTTTGACCGACACTCAGTAGGGCTGAGAGAAACAGACACATTTTTGTCAAAATACCAAACTCTAGTTTCAAACACGAAAACAGAGAACTGAATGCCGTTGTCGTACAGACGTGAAGTTCTGACTCCCGATGGACAAGTGATGAAACTCTGATGTGCACTCAATGCTGGGGCGGGGGGGGAAACTGAGGCGGTGGGTCCTAGTGTCTCCCACTTAGACCCATTAGTGGGAATCAATGGTGAAGACAGACTCCCAGAAGATCTTCTTAAATTGGGTTTAATAAGAGTTACAGAAACACAACCAGCTAGACTCTACCATTTGTAGGCACACTGATGTCCTTGTCCCAAACAAGGAAAGCACTGCTCTTTGGCAGGAAAAAGTAACGGAGGCAGTTGGGGCTTGCACCCTATACATCCTGCAGGCATGTGGATGACACTGCACATCTATGCTAAGCACCAGTGCTGCTGGCCACAAAAGTTCTTGTTCCCTCAGGGTCCAGTAATCTCTGGTTCCAAGACTACAGAGTGGGACCCTATAGAAATTGATTCTTGGAAAAAATATAAGATGGCCCCACGTTCACCAGCCCTGAGGGCACTGGTCTGCTCCTTAATCCATCTGCAGGGATGTGCAAAAATTTGAGGTGCCCCGCAATCACCCTTCCCTACATCCCTGGCCTCTTCATCACTCTCTCATGGCAACCACAGACTGCTAATTTACTCATGATGCATGAAACAGCTGCTAGAACATTAACATGCCTGAGTGCAAGATTTTCTGTTTATTTTGGGCAGCATGCCACTGCAAAAGTAGGCTCCATTTCAACCTCAGCCCCATCCCAGTTACAGTGAGACACCGCCATGATGGGAGCACAAACTCAAGTTCTGGGGGTGCATTATAGGCCCAGGCACACTCCCCCAACCCCCCAATCTATACAGACACACAAAATAGTTTGTCCATGATCAAGTCTAGACAGGTAACTCATCCTTCTCTCCCTTCCCTGAAGTCCGCATGCATTACCCAGACAGGGGATCAACAAACAGATGCCTCTTCATTTCCCACAGCTCAAGTATGTTACTGTAAGGGTTGACTGACAGCTGCCTTCTTACTCCCTTCCTGCAGTTCAAGTGCATTATTCAGAGGCTTGACAGACATGCATATCCTCCCTCCCTCCCTTTCCCCCTGGAACCAGAGCATGTTAACTTGGACTAAGGGTTCACAAGCATTTCCATCCCTTTCCCTCCAGAGTTGGAGTACATTACTTGACAGACCAGCACCTCCTCCCTCCATGGAGTCGGAGCACATGAATCTGGACTAAAGAGTCAGGAGGCATCTCATCCCTTCCTCCCTGGAATTTGACTGCTTTACTCAGAGTTGACAGACAGGCATCCGATTTATTTAAGCTCCCCAAGGGTCAAAAGACTTGCATTAGTTTTACAGATAGTAAAACTATTTTCCCCGAAGAGGAGCCAACTATCAGTAAATGTGAATTGCTTATGTGGGTCACAGGGTGCCCCTTAGGGCCAGATGGTTAATGGGACACTGTCCTGTCAAACAGGTTATATAGTAACCCTATAATACTCTGTGCTGCTTTGGGCCGCTGACTGTATAGGTAAAAAATGTAATAATGTGCATCTCCCCCAATGCCGAAATGCTCTGAAAAGGGTCTATTGTATACCTTTGTAAGAGCAAATGTGGTTTATAACACATGGGATTTTTTTTTGTAAGTTTCCCTTGAAAAATGTATAAATAAAAGTTAAGGAAAAAAAGGACAAGAGTTGACTCGTTGCCAGAGTTTTAGTGCCTCAATCTGACTGTGGGTTGAGAGAGAGGCATCCGACGAAATGACAGCATTTATGTATTTAGGATTTTGTGACCATGATAGGCCTTCTGAGCTGGTTATTTCCACATGTGACCTGGGGAAGGAAGAGAAGGAGAGATGCTACAAAACATAACAAATCGAGTGCAAAACATATATTGTGTTGTGACTAATTAGAAAGGACAGCATAATAAATTCCTGTTAAAACTGTCCTGGGTCTCAGTTACACCTCAGTCTGCCCAGTTCTTCTTGGTCTGTAGTTCTATTTCCAAAGATAACTACTGATGCTCCAGTGAAGATTCCTGGACATCCTTCCAGCACAAACTCCTGCACCTGGCCTTCCCCGATCTCAAACTGACACAAGCAGGCACTGGCAGCCAGAAATTTCATCAATCCAGCCTTCCACTCTACTTACCTGTACCAGGAATGATCTGTGTAGGCATTAGTGCTTCCGGTTCGTGAGGCTGTCCCTTGGCACACTTTAACCAGGAGAAAACGTCATCATCCTCCTCTTCTGAAAGTAAAAAAAAGAAGGAATTCAGTTGTGCTGCAAAATTCCAACAGTGAGACAGCAGTAAACAATACTATTCCACTAGTCATGAAATAGTAAGAAGGCTGTACATAAAAGTTTTCCTATCCAAGAAAGCAGTAAAAACAAGTTACTCGCCTGTAACTGTAGTTCTAAGAGTGGTATATGGTGTACATCCACACTTCTGGCAGAGTTATTCCCTTTAAGATTAGGCCAAAGGTCTTCAAGCTGGCTCCTCCCACCCATCTGGACTGTATCCTCCTCGGCACCACCCCGTGACGTCAGATCTTACACGCTGGAATTGTGCCACTTACCGGGGAGGTCGGGTTGGTAGTGTGGATGTACAGCATATACCGCCCCTAGAACTAGTTACAGATGAGTAACTTGTTTTTTCAGGGATGTGGAATATGGTGCACTTATCCACACTTCTGCCAGACTCCTAGCAGTTGTCCCGGGGCCCATACTTAGTAAACAGATTGTAGAACTGAAGCCACAAAACCAGCATCCTGGCATCACTCAAGGTTGATGTGGCAGTGGGAGATGAAGGTGTGTGCGGTCTTCCAGGTAGCAGCCCTGCAGATGATCTGGATAGGGATGTTCCTGGAAACAGCCACCGAGGCAGCAGCATGTCTGGTGGAATGAGCTGTTAGCACAACAGGAGGCTCCCTTCCAGCCAACCTGTAGCAGAGGTTGATGCAAGAGACAATCCACCTACCAATCACCTGCTTAGCTGCCGGTCTGCCACACATGTCATCAGTGTAGGTGACAAACAGCTGGCAAACCTGTCCCCAAACTCCAGTCGTGCGCTCCTTATAATAGGCCAGCGCTCACCGCAGGTCCAAAGTATGTAGCCTGTACTCTGCCTCAGAGGTGTGGTTGGTGAGAAAAACTGGGACATTCATCACCTGGTTTAGGTGCAACTCCTAAACAACCTTCAGAAGGAATTTCAGGTTGGGGTTGAGGACAACCCTGTCCTTGTAGAAAACCAAACAAGGAGACTCCACAGAAAGTGCCTGGAGCTTACTTATGCTTCTGGTGAAGGAGACAGCCACCAAGAAGGCAGTCTTCCACGACCGGTGGGACATTTCACGCCTGTGCATTGGTTCAAATGGCTTGGCCATGAGCACAGGCAAAACCAGCAATAAGCCCCAGGGCGGTGGGGAGTCATGCAGAGGAGACAAGTGGTCCAAACCCTTGAAGAAGTGCCTGACCACCTCCTAAGCCACCAACAGCAAACCATCCCATGCCCGGTAAATCAAAATGGCCGCAAAGTGCTCCCTGAGGGTCGACCACCTGAGTACCAGCTGGGAAACAGACCAAAGATACTACAAGATACTCACCACAGGACAGGATAAGGGGTCTAGCTCCTTGCCCTGACACCAAATGGAAAACCTTTTCCATCTGAAAGTGTAGCACTTGCGATTCGACTCCTTCCGAGAGGCCTCCACAACCTGGAAGACCTTGTGGGACAGATCCAAAGCCTGAAATGCTAGCCGCACAGGAACCAGGCTGTCAGTTGCAGGGACTGAAGGTCTGGGAGAAGAACCTTCCCCTAGCAGCATAAGAGCAGATCTGGGCAGAGAGGGAAATGTCACGGAGTCCTGCTGCTGAGAGGGAGGAGACTAGGGTATCAAAACTGGTGAGGCCAGTCCAGAGCCACCAGTATCACTTGTGCCTTGTCCCTCCGTACTTTCAGCAGAACCCTGTGGATCAGGGGAACGAAGGGACAGCATACAGGAGGCCTGCAGTCCAGGGTCTCATAAAGGAATCCCCCCTGCAGGGTCCCACACTGAGGGGGGTGAGCACAAAACAGCCTCAGCTTCGTGTTCACCCTGGAGGTGAAGAGGTCGACCTGGGGAGTGCCCCACCAGGTAAAGAGACGGTCGACTACCTCCTAGTGGAGAGACCACTCGTGAGACACCGCACCCACTCGGCTGAGGGCATCCACAAGCTGGTTGGAGACACCAGCCATATGGATTGCCAGAAGGTTGGAATCCAAGCTGCGCATCATGGTCCAGATGTGGATAGCTTCCTGGCAAAAAAGGATGGGAGTGCATCCCACCCTGCTTGTTGAGGCAGTACATGGTCATCATGCTGTCAGTCTGGACTTGAATGACCTGACCCCAAACATGAGGAGCAAACACTGTCAGTGCCAGGTGCACTGCCCGGAGTTCCAGCAGGTTGATGTGGCAGTGCGATTCTTTGGGGTCCCAGAGCCCATGGACTCCCAAGTGGGCATCCCACCCTGTCGCGGATGCATCCGTCATCAGGGTGACCGATGGCCCTCAGCGGACAAAGGGGACACCTTCCTGGAAATGGCCTGGGACCAGCAACCACTGGACGGTGTCCCACAGCTCTGGTATCACTAAGACCAGCTGGTTGAGATGACCGTGTCGCTGAGACCATTGCCTGGCTAGCCCCCACTGGAGGACACATTCTCCAACAGGCCCAACAGACCACACTGGTGCATGCTGACATGAAGCCCAGAAGCCCCGGGCAGGGAGCAACTGGCCAACGTGAAATGAGTGAGCAAAAGAGGAAAGATCCTCCACCCGGTCCACCGGTAACCTGGCTAGGGCCCGGGAGTCGAGCTCCGCGCCGATGAACTGAACCACATCAGAGGGAACGAGTTCTGGACTTGGCCTCGTTGACCAAGAGGCAGAGAGCCAAGCAGGTCTGGAGGGTCAGATCCTGTGACCTCTCCACCTCCAACCAAGAGGATCCCTCAATCAGCCAGTCGTCCAGATAAGGATACACTCGAACCCTCTGGCGCCTCAGGAAGGCTGCCACCACTGCAATGCATTTGGTGAACACTGGGCCCCGGGGATAGGCTGAATGGCATGGCCTACAATTCAAACAGTGTCCCCTCCGATCTAAATCGGAGGAACCAGTGGTGGGACAGCCAGATAGGGACATGGAAGAAAGCATCCAGAAGGTCCAGAGAGAAGAAGAAAAAATTACTCACCATCGTAATCTTCTTTCTTCCAAGGTGTCCTTTAGCATTGGTAACTTAAAACAGCTAGCTGACTAGGTAGTACTGCCTCGGAGGTGTAATTTATGCTGATTAATTAGCATCACCCAATAAGAGGAGACTTTGGTGATGTGCTGAGGACAGACTGCCTGAGACGGCACCAGAATTTTTTCAAAGAAAGACGGGCACATGCCCAAAGAAATGAACCAACAGGTATCAAAAACTATGAAAAAGCATATTAACAATAACTATGAAAACTTTGCTAAAATGAAGTTCCAAGTCGAAACTTAACACATTTGATAGAAGACAAAGGCAGAGAAATCTGTAGTCAGGTTGTCAGGAGGAGGAGGAGTATAGGAGCTTACTGATGCTAAAGGACACCTTGGAAGAAAGAAGATTACTACGGTGAGTAATTTTTTTCTTCTTACCCCAGGGGTCCTTTAGCATCAGTAACTTAAAGCAAGGGTGTAGATAGGCATACTCACTGTACACATTTGTGTGCAGTTTTGTTGAGTGCCTGTCACAAACCATAAGCCACTCTTAATATAATCATTGTAATCTGTAGTATTTGGGTTAGTGTAGGCCACTGAGGAGCATCTCTGTTTAAACTTCTTCTGTTTAGGAGACAGATACATGTGTAACCTCTTTAGAGAGTAGAGTAATCATCTGACAACAATCTGACTTGTTTGGAAGGGGGTGCCATTTGAAAAGAATGTGTATATTTTTTAATGGGGGGGTTAACTGTTGGAGATTGTGTACAAAACGGAAATTTCTGGCTACTCCCCTAATTAAAGTAGACTACAAGTAGTGTAGTTGGGAGAAGGGCAGAGAACCTACTTAGAAAAGAGGCTCCGCAGCACTGCCCTCCCAAATTTGGCATCTGATCGAGACTGCACATCCAGACAATAACGTTTGGTGAATGTGTGTACAGTCTTCCAAGTGGCTGCTTTGCAGACATCTAACAAGGGAATGCCCCTAATAGCTGCCATTGAGGCAGCAGTGCTCCTGGTAGTGGGCTCTGAGACCTTCTGGAAGCTGTTTGCCAGCCTTGTCATAACGGAAACAGATGCAGGAGACTATTCAGTGAGAAACAGTTCTCTTGGTAGCAGGTTTACCTCTACTCACGTCACCATATGTGAGGAATAGTTGGATGGAGGAACCCCCTACCTGCTCAGTGTGCTCCAAATAGTGGAACAGAGCCCTTCTGAAGTCCAGGTTATGAAGCTTCTGTTCCCCAGGAGTGCATTTTTCGGTAAAGAACATTGGTAGAGTAATAAGACTGGCTAAGGTGGAACTCAAAGAGACCACCTTGAGCAAAAACTTTCTATTCGTCCCGAGCTCAACCTTATCTCTGTGGGGGACAATATAGTTGGGCTCTGTACAGAGAGCCTGAAGCTCTGAAATCCTTCTCGCAGAAGTCATGGCTACCAGGAAAACGGTTTTCCAGGTAACATACGTAAGATGGGCCATAGCCATGGGCTCAAAGGGCGGGGGGGTGCTCCACAAACTTGAGAATGCACAAATTTAGGCTCCAAGGGGGAACAGGTTCTCTAACAGGAGGCTGAAGGTGTGATAGGCCTTTAAAGAACTGTTTAAACACCAATCAGGAGTAAACAGACTTAGGCCTTCCTACTGAGACGTAGGCCAAAATTGCAGCCAAATGCAGTTTCAGTGAAGAGGGCCTCAAGTCTCAGGCCTGGAGATGAACTAGGTAGTCCAACAGGGTAGGATCAGTGGCAGAGAAGGGACTAAACCCCCTTGCCCTTACACCAAATAGAGAATCTCTTCCATTTGGCTGAATAGGTCTTCTTTGTGTTAGGTTTTTTTGCCATCCTTAAAACCTTAAGGACCTATTCAGAGTACTGAGAAGCAGGGTACTCAAATCCTCAAGGGCCAAGCCCTGAGGTGAAAAGACTGCAGGTCTGGGTAAGTCACCCCCTGAGTGGGGAACAGTCAGGAGTGAGTGGCTGAGGGGAAGGCAAATGGGCCTGCTGTTTTAAAGTGCCAGCAACAGGGGGAACCAAACCTGTCTCAGTCAATCTGGTGCCACCAGAATCCTTAGTGCTGGCTGGAGCCTTAGTTTCAGGAGAACCTTGAAAATGAGAGGAACTGAGGGATGTGTACAGGGTCAGGGAAGGGTACCCTGGTCTTTCTGACGCCCCAAGAATCAAGTAAATGCAAGAAAAGATGCTGAAATGTTAAAAGAAAGAAATGCAGGACAGGAGCAGCAACCCCTTCTTTGTTTCTGTGCCCCCATCCCTGCTGTTCCCTGTCCAGTGGCTCCGAAAGCCAAAAGGAAGGCCACCAAAAAATGTATTCAGCGGCTCCTGCCACCTTGTTTTCATTAAAATTGAAGTATGCCCCTGTTTTTGTGTGAAAGCGCCTGTCGCGTTGTGGGAGTAAACTCCAGAGCGAGTGCATGAAAAGAAAGCACAGGTAGCGCTTTGTTAGTCACAATACTGGTGCCCCATGTTAGAAAAAAAGAGAAAAAGGGGAATAGTTTTAAAATAGGAGTGCGCTCACTCCTCGGGCTCCCTCTCAAGTTCCATGACAGCATTTGGAGCGGGCGGCTGGCAGGATGCCAGGGAATAGGTCATCCGACCGAGGTAAAATAAATAAAAACCCCTTTCGTAGAGGCTGCACTGGATAAGAAGAGAAGGGAGCAGGTGGTTGAACAGTGATTTTGTAAATTTCAGCCACCACTTTATTAAAGAACCCGGAAGGCTCCCTTTAGATACCTGCACCACACCACAAGTCTGAAACACACCCACAGCTGCTTCCATGACCCACCCGCTCCAGGTGAGTGAGTTCAAAAAGGAAAAACGCTGCTTGCGGTATGTTAAATGTTTTTGGTGTCACTTTGGTTTGCCGCGGCTTGTGGCATAAATACAGTAGCTGCACTGATTCACACCAGCATCAGTCAGAGTGAGTCATGCTCAGACTTTGACGCATGGTGCCACCTGCTGTTCTGGAGTTTGATGCTGTTCTGGGAAGCTGAAAGGGGCTCCAAGGAGCGAGAGAAATATGCGCAAAGACGCACAGAGACAGCACATGGTTCCCCGAAGTGTCTAGGAGATCCAAGCCTAGATACCAGCGGGATAAATTTATTTCGGGCAAGGCAAGTGTTTTGAAACCCTGAGCGAAGGGTTTTACAGGGTCTTATAGCTATACCAAAAGGCTGGGGGGAACCCTTCATACATATACAAGGCCCATTTGAAAGGTTACCCATTGGCTGCAAATATTAGTCAACGAGAAATTAAAAGTTTTTATCAATTAACAACTGCCCAAATTATTGAGTACAATAGGCCAGAAGTATAGGAAAAATTACGAGCATTACATTTAGGGTTTGCATTTGCTTTACTGGGGACACTTCATGAACTAAAATATGAAAAACAGCCCAACTTGTTTGTAGGAGAACTCCAGTTGACTGACTGACTCCTACAGGAAGACAGCAGCCCCTTGTGGCCTGTTTTATGCCAAAATGAAATGGGAGGTCATTGTTTAGAGTAAGAGCTAAAAGTAATTAAGCTCCTCATAGCTATAAGATAGTGTACCCATGCAAAAATAAATATTAACTGTATTTAATCAGGACCCTCTTTAACCAAGGTTTAGAAATAACCCCTTTTGCTTTGTATAGGCTGGGTTATAAGCCTCAGAGGGAGACCTAAGTTAAGGGGCTTAATGTGGGTGGATCCTAGGTATGTGATGTCATCCCTTCAACAATACAAAAGACTACCACTAGGACTGTTAATTTAGATAGGGTGTCAGTGGAGAGCTGACAGAGCTGCAAGACCTCGTGAGAGGGTGCTCTCACACTAGCATTTAATGGCTAAACATCAACTTTCTTCCATTTCTGTTTGAATTTTCTGTTACAATAAAATAGTAAACATTTATATTAAACGTTTTTTATGCACCTTATTGCCTGCCTGAGTCTGATGTTCTTGTGAAATCCCACACCCGATGACAGGAAGACATATAGGAACTTCCCTGTCCAATCTAGTACCAGTGCATCTGCTGGAACAGTGCCCAGAACTGGTGGCCTGGAGCAGAAGCGAGGAAGCTGGTGATTAAGAGGGGAGGTAAATAGATCTATTTCTGGGGTCACCCATCTCCTGCACACTGTGGCTAGCACCCGCTTGTTGAGGCGCCACTCGCTGTGTCCCCAACTTATGCAGCTAAGGGCATCGGTCATGGTATTGTCCTTTCCAGGGAAGTGAATTGCTGAGAAAAAGACACCTCTAGAGAATATGCCAAGGTCCAAATCCTCATGGCCTCTGTGCAGAGGACTCCCAACCTTATGCCACCCTCTTTATGTAAAACATGGCTGTGGTGTCGTCTGTCCGGACCAGCACTGAGTGGCCTCAAATTAGAGGAGCAAAGGACTTTACTGCCAGATAAATGGCCCTGAGTTCCAAAAGACTGATGTGTGACCCTAACTCCTTCAGGGACCAGGTGCCACTGACAGAGGAATTGTCCAGATGAGCCTCCCATCCTAGCAGGGATGCATCTGTAGTGATTATTTTTGTAGAAGGGGAATTTGGAAGGGGACACCTACTGCCAGGTTGGCAGTGTCCTTCCGCCAGTGCAAGGCTTGAAGAAAAGTCTATTAATGGTATTGGTTTTGATAGAGCATTGCTCTTCTGAGACCAATGGGAGCATAAATGAAACAGTCTCATCCTGTACCTGACCCCTGGGACTACTGCAGTCTTGGATGCCATGTGTCCCAGAAGTCAAGAAGAGTCCGGACGGCCTTGGCTGGCCCAGTGCGAAGGAGTTTGCTACTGTTGGGAAATTCTGAATCCTCTCTGTAGCAGAAATGCCCTGCTCTAGAGCTCTGCTGTGTGTCCAACTGTGCCCCTATAAATGTTAGGAGCTGGGTTGGTTGTAAGTGGGATTTCTTTAGATTTATGAGAAAACCCAGAGAGAACAAAGTACTTCTTGTGATTGACAGGAACTCCTGGACCCGAGCTCGGGTTTTCCCTACTTCTATCAAGCAATCATTTAGGTAGGGATACACTGACACCCCTTGTTTCGTGAGATGTGCTGCCACGACAGCCAGACATCTGGTAAACACCCTTGGTGCAGATGTTAGGCTGAAGGGCATGGCTGCGAATTGGTAATGCCCTGAGGGAAGCCTAAACATAAGGAACTTTCTGTGGGACTGCCTTACAGGGATGTGAAAGCAGGCATCCTTGACATCTACAGAGACTAGCCAGTCTCCCTGTTGTAGGGCCTGAATGACCATTTTTAAAGTCACCATTCTGAACTTTGGTCTCAGAAGGTGCCTGTTGAAGTACCCAAGGTCTAGGATAGGTCGCCACTCCCCATTTGTTTTCTGGGTGAGGAAGTACCTGGAATAAAGGCCCTTGTTTTTCTGTAAGGCCGGAACCTTTTCCACCACCTCTGATGCCAGGAGGTTGCAGACCTCTAGTTCTAGCAGTTGTTTCTCTACGGGAGTTAAAGATGCTGAAAATAGAGAACCCCTAAGAACTGGCATCTTTTTCAGGTGAAGAGGCAGGCCCTTTTCCACTACCTCCAGGACCCACCTGTCTGATGTTATGAGGGTCCAAGCTTGGAGTTAGTGGGAGAGCCTGCCCCCTACTGGTGGAGGGGAGGCAACCAAGGAACTGAAGTCAGGGCTTAGACTGAGACACAGGGGCCTGGGAGATGGCTGGTTTTCTCTGGCCTCTCCTGCCCCTTCCCCTACAGTACCCCTCTAGACAGATTAATCGTACTGAGGGGGAAGGATAGGGGAAAATAGGGTTTTGGGAAGTAACCCCTACCCCTACCTGCCTTAGGCTGAGACTTTAAGGTAGTAGCCCTTTGCTTGGATGTGTTTCCACTTTTTTTCATGTATTCCTCTGTTCTGGAATCGAACAGGAGATTTTTATCACAGTGGAAATCTAGAGCTTTAGACTGGGTGTCCTGTGTGAAGCTGGTTATCCTTAGCCAGGCAAACCTTCTGAGTGATATGGCTTGGGCCATCACCCTAGATGCAGCATCATTGTTATCTGGCATATGGAACTGGTGATTTGTTGCTTCCAAGGCGGTCTTAGCAGTCTCAATTACGTCCTGGGCCATGGGCTCAAACTTGAATTGAGCAATGGCCAGAACAGAATTCCATAAAGCCTTCTGACACCT
The DNA here is from genome assembly GCA_016271365.2 of Neoceratodus forsteri. NCBI lineage: Eukaryota > Metazoa > Chordata > Ceratodontiformes > Ceratodontidae > Neoceratodus > Neoceratodus forsteri. Next base: position 484,443,977 of record CM028130.1, read on the forward strand.
GGCTGTATAGGCCAAGTAGGAAGACAGGCAAAGAAGTAATGAAGCAGAAGTGTAGGTCTTCTTCGCACTGTAATCTATTTTTCTGGAGCCCTTGTCTGAAGGTGAGGAAGACAAAGGTACCCCAGCTTTATCAAATGCAAAAAGAAAATTAAAGATTCTACCATAGAAGTTCAAGAAAACTTGTTTTCTTTGCTAAGTGAGTGGAACACCTCAAAGGCAGTGTTGTTCATAGGGTTACCACCTTTTAAGAAGCCCAAAGTGGGACATTTCTTACTAAAAATGAAAATTACGTACCTACCATAATTCCTGATCTTCTCTTTTATCTTCACCATTCATTACTTACTGGGTGTTAGCCGGGATACCTGCCACAGAAACATTTTTTTTTTTTTTTTTTTTTTTTAAAGTTTGCTCTAACGGCACCGTCTCTGGGAGGACGTCATACATGAGGGGCTCGCAGAAGGACGACTCCTCCTCCAACTCAGTTCTGTGAGCCGGAGAGGCAAAAGAGAAAGCAGAATATAGATAGCGAGGCAAGATAGTCGAGGATAGCAAAAGCAAGGAAGAATGAACTGAAAAGGAATAAGCCGATGGAGGAAGGACAGAGGAGATAAAGTATCCTAGCCTAGGACTGCAGGGCCTCTACCTTGGCACTCTAGGAGGAGAGATAAAGTAAGGAGATGAGAAAATAGAAGAAGAAGAAAGAGAAGAGAGAGAGATGGGATGTTGAAGGGACCAGAATGCCCAACTAGCATAGTTAGCTTAGAGCTGAAGGCTCGACTAAGAGGGAAGCAAGAATCCCGGAGATAGAGCTGAAGAGAAGGTTCACCAAACCTCAGACAGACTCTGGAGGGCATAGTCCTTATCCTCCATGCCACTGTTATTGATACTCTTCTCGGGTTCCTGGCCGCTGACATCACTTAGAGTTCGAGGACACCCGAGAGGAGGGAAAGGAACCCCAGGCAGCAGGAGAGTGCTGCTCTGGGACTTAGAAAAGGAAATGTAAGCCTTTCAGGCATTTAAGCATAGAAATGGGACTCAGACAGACTGGCCAAGGCTTAGGCTGGCCGGATTGGATATGGTCAGCACAGCTCTTCTGTAAAAATTGTCCAGAGGACACTTAAAAGGAGAAACCAATATGCAAACTAGCTGAAGGGAGATTATCTTCTTCACTTTGTTTGTTTTTCCTTTTACAGAAGAAATTTGGTGGTTGTATGACCCCAAAACCAAGATGCCTATAGCAGTTCTAAAAGAGTTCCCTCAGCATTTTTTCCTTTTTTTTAAAGAAAAAGGAACAGACGCGTTCGCTCCTCTGCTCTGCAGGGCAAGAATGGGGGGTTGATTTCAGGCAATATCTGGAACACGGGATTGCAGGATCAACTGAATAGCCTGAACCAGGCCAAAACCCCAGAGATATCTTGTCAGGATAACGGCAAGAGATAGTTGTGCAGTCTGATCGCCAATGCAATCCAATGATGGCCCACTAATCTTAGAGTAATTAATTTTTCTGGAAAATTAGAACCCCCCCCAACAAAAGAAGGATTTTATTTTTGAAAAATTAAGCAATTTTTCCTAGTTTTTAAGAAAAAAATTTTTTTTTTTTTTTTTGCAGAGAGAGGAAGGAGACGGGAGGTGGAGAAGCCACAGGAAGAGGCCACTGAGGGATGAGGAGGTGAGTAATGAATGAGAAGATACAAGAGAAGATCAGGAATTACGTAGGTACTGTAATTTCATATCTTCCTTGTCATCTTCACCATTCATTACTTCCTGGGTGAGTACTTCCTCTTCCCTGGAGGGGAAGAGGTAATACCTGAGGGAACAAGACCCCCAGCCTTCTGATGGTGAGAAAACAGAAGGAGAAGACCCGGCTTATTCAGAAAGCCTAAGTGGGAGAAGAGCTAGGAGGTGCCTCCCAAGACGCAGAGACGGAGGGAGCCCCTGTAAAAGTCTCCTAGCTCTGAAGAGAAAAGACGGGTCCCCTGAAGGCGGAGCTAATCACCCCACGCCGCCAGGGTGACAACCTGAAAGACGGGTCATGCCGTCCGCCTGATGATCGCTGTCCCCGCAAGCCTCAGAAGCCTCCCTCATTGGCATCATAAGATGCCCTTGCTTGCGTCTTGCCAGCTCCAGGCTCATACCGCGAGAGGGCAACGGCTTGTCTGGTTTGTTGCGTCAGGCATAGATGTCAGCAGCTGGGACATCAGTCAACACAAATGCCGGTTATAGGCAGCGTAGGAGCCTGATGGATGCAATACATGCACTCGCACGAGAAGAAGAGAACACTTTCGCCTCAACGGTCAACTGGAGAGAGTCCGAATCCGTGGGCGGTCATGGCCAGGCAACGGCGCCAGAAGGAGTATCCAGGTATACCAAACCTGAGGACGGGTTGGGAAGGGAACCTAGAGACTCAGAGGGGCACAATCCTATGCTGGCAGTCCCGGGCTGGGGAAGAAGCGGTAGGGAACTGCCAGGACCGATAGACGCTTCCCGGAAGGGATAGGCCAGGAAGGTACCACCAGATATGCTGGCACTGAATTCACGCTGCCTCCTGCTCGGGTATTGTCCTCCAACATAGGAAACTGAGATCCTCACCATCCTCAGAGGAAACGCAATATTCTGTGAAATCAGCATCGAGGACAGATGAGTAGGGTTCCTCTCCTCAGAGGAGGGAGACTAGGATGATGGGGAGCTGGAATGCTCAGAGGATTCCTGCGGCGGTGGGGAGAGTCGAAAGACCCGCCATGCATGTATTTCCACATATGAGGGGAAGGCTGCAGAACCTCTGAACTGCTCCCAGGATAACGGACTCAGGGACTCATATGGCCCGGGAGCGGGGTGGTGGAAGGCAGAGAGATGTGGAGAGGGGCACCCCGAGAGGCAACTGTTTCATGTAGGGCTCTGAACTGGGAAAGGAGCCCTAGTAGGAGGGATCCCGGATATCAAACCAGGTCGCAGAACGGAACTCTGGGGAAGCGGAGCCTGAAGAGCCCTGGGGAGAAACTCCGCGACGACGCCTGACTGCATGGATCCAGAAGGGCAGTCCGCACAAACGCCGCCGAGGACACCTTAGAACCCTGGGGAGGGACGGGCTCTGCACTACGGCTCCTGGCCACCCCCTGAGGTGGCCAAAGAAGACCGGCAGCAGGCCGCCTGCCCTCAACCCCTCGGATTCCGAGAGGGCCTCCTCCCACTGCAACGCCCCTGTCCCAGAGGAGGCAACAGCACCGGGGTAGCCACCAGCCTCCAGAGAGGGAGCCTCCATCACCCCCATGTCTGCCCCCGACCTCGCCACCCCAGCCGAGGAACCCTCAGATGACGGTAGGGGGACAGAGGGAGGGCCCGCTGCGCCACCTGGTACCCCTAGCCACCGAGGACCCAGATCTCGAAGAATGGGGTGCCAGGATGGGTCCACATCTGAGCCATTGTCTCCGAGAGGACGAGACCAGCAGGACTCGGCGCTGGCCACCCCAGGGGTCCTCGAGTCCGCGAATGGCCCCGCATCAAGGGGCACGCCGCCCCCACGCCGGCAGCAGGAAAGCTTAACTCCACACCCCCAGCGGTTCGCAGGCCCGCACCGCCTGGGAAGGGAAGGCTAACGGCGGCGCTGGAGGCGGAGCGTATCAGCCGATTGGTGCCGCCATGTCCACTGGCACCGCGAACGGGTGCCAGGCTGTGCTGCACCAACGGCGCTGGCCCAATCACCGGGCGCCGAACTTGTGCCGCACCGGCTGAACGGGCGTCGCTGATCACCGCACCGCTAACGGTGCCGGATCCAAACGGGCGCCGCAAGGCGCCTATCGAGGGTCCACCAAGCCGGGCCCAAAAGCCAAGGGCCTCGACATCGGGGAGCTTGCACCAAGAGGTGACTGCCGAGGCGGTGTCAGCCAGTGCCCCGGAGGGGTGTACGACGCTTCCCCAACACCGCTGGAAGGGGCCTTCCTCGGCAAGATAGGATGAGGAAACCCTCCTCCTCGACCGTGAGCAGGCCCGAGGGGACCGGGAAGGGCCTAAAGATCTCGCCCGAGATTCCCGTGAGCGACGCCGTCCCCCGAAAGTCGGGGGGGGGCCTTGCCGAGCTTGAACGCGCGGACTTCGAGGAAGCGACGGTCCATCGAGAAACAGGCATCGCACGAATCCATATGATGGTTGGGTCCCAGGCAACGAAGGCAAACGTCATGCCGGTCCGAGACGGAGAAATGCCGGCCACAGGAGCACCGATGCATAGGGGTGCGGCCCGTCTTCGAAGAACGCTTAGCTCCAGAACCGACATAATGCTAAACCAATGAGACTAAAACTCAGTAGGAAATACACCCGGCCGAAAGATAGAAAAAGAACAGTCTTACCGTGACGCGCCGAATGTAAGGAAAACGGAGTCGGTAACTATGAAGATAGAAAACACTGAAGCGCTTCACGCCGACAGGTGCTGCCTCGACGGCGGAGAAACAGAACTGAGTTGAGGAGGAGTTGTCGCACCGCCGCCGCGGATGACGCTCATTCTCGAGGGCGGTGCCATTAGGCAAACTTTAAAAAAATAAATAAATAACTCCCGTGGCGGGTGCGCGCCTCCGGCTAACACCCAGGAAGTAATGAATGGTGAAGATTGACAAGGGAAGATTATGATTTTTTGCAGGACAGTAGTAACCTCGACTAGTGCAATAGACTTGTTTTCTTTATATCATCAGAATTAAGGCCAAGTATTGTAGTTTCTTGGTTGCTTCTCTGGGTTCGTATCATTTTAATGTATTTTAGTTAAGGTACTATAGTTTTCTACAAGATTTAGAGGAAAGTTAGAAAATATTTTTTCTACTAAAAAATCAGGACATGTAGTATTTTTCATGTTTTTTTGTAGGACACAGCTGCCCAAATCAGGACTGTCCTGTGAAACGCAGGACAGGTGGTAACCCTAGCTGTTCAGTCAGTGGAGAAAAAATGTTGGTGCCTTCTCAGTCAGTCTCAGCACACCCCCAAAGTCTCCTCTGATTGGCTGATGCTAAATAATTAGTATAAACCACACTTCCGGGGCAGTACTGGGCCAAGCCAGAGGCGTCAGCATGGGCCGAGGAAGGGTTGATCATGAGAGTGCCGGAGAAGGCTGCAGCACAACCAAGGACCTATTACCCGCACCCAGCAGCAACTGCTGCCAGACAAATTCCTTGCAGCAGAGCCTCATTTTGCGGCAGAGCCGGTCCTCTTCCAAGGAGGAACGTCTGCAACGCTTTCTGCTTGAGGGCCGAGCGCGGGACCAACGATGTTGGGAACCACTCGACCTGGAGCTATGGGACTGAAACCTGGGGACCGACGGTGAGGAGAAGTTGGAGTTGGCGAATTTCGCAAAGGCAGCACGCCTGTATCCAAGGAGGAAGAGGGACCCAGGTCAGCAGGCTGGTCCAACCCCCGTGAGAGGTGATGAGCAGGACCAGGGTCCTGAACTGGGAAGGCGCTCCCTCGTCCTACGACAACGGGTCGACCTCCTCGAGGAAAATTCTAGCAGGTTGGTCGACTTGCATCTTAGCCAATGGGGAGGCCATGGTAGAGCACCTGGGACAGATTTATCGGCCATGCTGAATGCTCGACAACAGTCAAACTTGGGGAGCCACGGGAACCAGAGGTTCTCAAGCGCTCATGGTCCCACAACCGACGACGGAATTATTTTACATTCTGAATCCCACTTTGAAGATTTAGAGGGCTTAGACCCAAGGGAAGGGCCCTCCCCAAAGGTAACAACAGACTGACATAGGTCCCTAAGAAGCGCCAATGACCAAACTAAAGTACAATTACATAGGAACTTACTGTACAGCAGATCTTCGAGTGAGGTTCCTTCAGTAGGTCATCACATACAGGAATAGCACCTCCTGGTGTATGGGCCGCACAGCAGACTTTTCTAGCAATACCTAATGGGGGACCCAGCATCACGAGACCGATGTCAGCATGACCCTATATAGTGGGCTGTCCCCACACCCACCCTCCAGTTCTCCCGCCAGAGCCTGGAAGAGGCTTGACAGCAGGAGGAGAGAGAGTCTGGAGTCCCAAAATAAAAAAGGGGGAAGGAGGGAGAGCAAAATATGACCCACTGAAGGAATCTCTCTTGAAGATTTACTGTTACGGTAAGTTTCTACATAACTGTACTATCTTACTTCAAGAGGGTTCCTTCAGTAGGTCATCACATACAGGACTGAATCCCAAGCAGTCCCTCCTAAGAGAGACCGAGAGAAACAAGGGAGGAGGAGGAAAAAACAACCACCAAGGAAAACACAGAGTGGAACCAGCCTAGGACAGAAGGCCCTGCAGAACAACTAGGCCAAAACCTGTCCTCTGCCTAGAAACAATGTCCAGATTTTAGTGTTTGTTTAAGGTATGGACAGAACTCCACGCTGCTACTGCACAGATATCGGTTGCCGATACACTGCACAAAAAAGCTGCGGAAGCAGCCATGTCCCTTGTAGAATGACCTCTCACGGGCCCTGGCAGAGGCTTGTCATACTTCCGGTAGCAAAAGCGTATACAACTGCCTAACCAACTGGACAGGCACTGCTTAGAAACAGCTTTGCCCAAAGACCTGGGGGCAAAGGACACAAACAATTGGTCATCCTTATGGAACTCTTTCGTACCGTGGGTATAGCACCGGAGGATATGATGCGCATCCATAGTGTGGAGGAGTGCCTCACCCCTATTCGCAGAGGATGGAAAATAAACAGAGAGCTCCACCGATTGGTTCAGTGTGACCTCAAACACCACCTTAGGCAAAAACGTCGAATTTGTCCTGAGGACCACCTGGTCCCTATGGAAAATTAAATAAGGCTCTTTACAAACCAGTTCCACACACTCATCACATCCCTGCAAAAAGGGTACAAGCAAGTTCCTCCTTGTTTGTTGAGGTACCAGACTACTGACATATTATCCATCTGGACGAGCAGTGATCCCTTGGGTAGAAGGGTCTGGAACGCCTGAAGTGCATACAAGACCGCTCTCATCTCCAGGACGTTGATGTGCAACAATGCAGCCAAGCTGAACCAAAGCCCCTGGGCTTGGTGTTCCCCTAGATGTGCCCCCGATCCCATGTTCGATGCATCCGTAGTCAGAGATGCCAAGGGGGCAGGGCTCCTGAAAGGGAGATCCAGGCGAAGATCCTTGGCGAGCTCTTCCTTGAGATCCAAAGGGTCCATAGCTTGGACTCTGGCCAAGGTAGCTTTTTGATGCAACACCATATGGGCCACATAATTAAGGGACCGAAGCACACATGTGACCTAAGAATAGACCTGACCGAACTGGTCCATCTGCCTTGACTCTATCTGGAGGAGAGGTGCTCATGTGCTGATGAGCAGTCACGAGCAGCCGAAATCACGACTTATTCCGCCTTTGGATATGCACTGAGGAATGGAGTATCCTTGGGCACCCGGTAAACTCTATCCACCCTCTGGGGAACAGCCAGGATGGAATGAGGCATATGCCAGACCATAGAGGTGAGGTCCTGGTGAAGTCCTATCCATGGGGGAACAGGGATCGGGGACAGAGACTCCAGGTCCACATGTTTGCTGACTGTTGCATCGGATGCTGTTCCTTCGACTCCCAATCGAAATAATTCTGCATGGACGTCAGGAGGTCCGAAAAGGCAGGGTCCTCCAGTGGGGATCTGGGAGAAGTCTTGCCCTTAGGGGCCGAGGACTCGTGATATGAGGGCTCCTCTGGCGCCTCATCGCTATCATCATCATCCCCCACATCCGGATGGTCTCCAAAATCTGGGAGAGCCATGTCCTTGGGAGTGGTCCCCATGACACGAACCACAGAAGGGGACAAACTCCTCAGGGATGGGGACCTAGGACAGCGCGGTGGTGGGAGTCTGCTCTTTAGGTCCGATACCAGCTCCGAGCACACCCCCTGCCACCAAGACTGGATGAGAGTCTTAAAGTCCAGTTGAACCGGAGCTTGTGGAGGAGGCTGGGGGAGGGAAGAGGAGGTGGAGGGATTACCGGGGAGGAGGGTAGTGGTACCCCTGGTAACCCGAATAGCCATACCCCGGGGACTGATTGTATCCAGTGAAGTAATGCCCCGTGCCACTCCAGTCTGGAAGGGGACCAGCCGGGTAATGGTCCCTAGGATACCCCAAGGGATAATGCGGGACAGTCCAGGGTCGAGCGTATAAGTCCAACATCAGGGGACCTGATGGAGGGGGAACCCACATAGGGCCTGCTGTCATGTAGATCAGTTTCAGGTCTGGCGTTGGGGCCACTGTCACCAGGACAGGCACCACCCGATCCGGCACCGGACAAAGGAGACCCAACGAAGGGACCTCGCCTGGCACCGGAGCTGAAGGTTGGGGTAGACGACTGGGCCCAGGCTCGGAGACAGTCAACGGAAGGTCCGGCGTCAGGTGGATTTTTGCCAGATCAGACAAAAGGAACTTGACCGGGACAGGCGCCGGGTCGGGGGTGATCCCCCCCAGAAGGGATAGGAGGGGCCTCCAGAGTAGGGCCAGGCAGCTGAGGAGGAGCCTCCTTCCCTGTGACCCCTTCAGGGGAGTGAGGAATGGACCCAGAGGAGTTGTTGACGCCTAGGGGCTCCGCACTGTCATCACCAGAGGTAGCTGCCTGAGCAGGGGAAGCTACCGGCCCGATGGAGATGGGGAGAGGGGGCAGTCTTCCCCAGGTGTCCAGGTTGGCTGCCCTTCGTGCAGGACAACGCGTCGGAGGTGCCCGCCTGAGGCGGCTCGCCTGACCAGATGGAGCCGGGCGGGAGGAGGAGGAGGAGCCCTTCCCGACTTAACGGCTAAGGCCGTGCGGGTCCCCTCGAGCCTGGAGCCGACTTACCAGCGGGGCCGGGCGGACCCTGGAGGAGCCAGGGGCGACTTAGCGCAGATGCCAAAAAGGCCGCCAGTGGAGCTGGTGGACGACTTACCCATGGAGGAGGATTTGCAGATCTACCTGGATCACCTGAAGTTCATTTCTCCTTAGGCGGCGGCTGGGAAGAGGCCTTGCTGGTCGAGTGCCTAGAGGCCTCGGCCTGGGAACCCTCCGTGGAGTACTCTCGCTCCCTGTGCTTCTCTTTCCGGTGTTCTTTTTTGGAAGGGGAAGAAGATGAAGATTCGCTGATCCGCTCCATCTATTTTTCTAAAGATGACAGCCGGGTCTTCAAGAAGTGGGCCTCTAGAGTCCACTGCCTCCTTTTGCATGTGGCCTGATTCAACGGCTGGCATCCAGGGCAGGAAGAAACTGGATGGTCCGGGCCCAAGCAGATCACTTACTTCACGTGTCCGTCTTCTTGTGGTATTTGAGTGCCACAAGACTGACACTTCTTCGGAGAAGACATAGAAGGATGTTTGAAATCGAAGAAAAAAGCGCGATGTAAACCAATGAAAAAATAGTAATTTTCAACGACGATCACTGTGGAAGTCTGCGATCGACTGACATGAGGCAACGGTGGAAAGAACTGAGGAGGGAGTGGGGACTGCCTAATGTAGGTCACCGCCAGTCATGTGGACGTCAGGGCAGTCCCCGTAAGGTATTGCTAGAAAAGTCTGCCATGCGGCCCACAAGTCAGGTGGTGCTAGTCTTATGTGTGATGACCTACTGAAGGAACCCTCTTGAATTAAGATCAATGGCCACAGACGACACTCCAGCAGCGGCCTGAGCCGCAGATTCTTCCAAGGCAGCAAGCTGTTCTGCCAAGCCCGCCACAGCGGAGAAGGAGACCAAGCACCGAGCTTCCTTGGACTGAGCCGGCGGATCCCATTCGTCTGGGCAAGCCAGGAGAAGGCGAACGTAGTGATCCTCTAAAGTGGAGGGATGGGGGGGGTACGGCAAAGGTCGCAAGCCTGCAGGTCATGGTCCATCCCTAAGCAATATACGCGCAAAAACTGCGGGTCAGTTTGCAACATCTGTTGTCCACAGGGGCATTTTTTGAAACCAGTTACCAATTTACCGTCACTGGAATCCACTGCAACATAATAGTTAAAAGACCGAGAGAAGCGGCAGTCTAAGTTATGGCCAACACCTAACATGGAGCAGTGATGGAGGGAACCTGATGATTCCAGCGGAAAGGAAGATCTTACGTCACGGGGCTGTGCCGAGGAGGATACCACCAGGGTGGGTGGGAGGAGCTAGCTTTAAGACCTTCTGGTCTAATCTTAAAGAGAAAAGACTCTGCCAGAAGTGTGGATAAGTACACCACATCCACAGCCCTAGGGAAAACAAAACAAAAAAAAAAAAAAACATTTATACTCTCTCCATAATTCTTGATCTTCTAGGAATATCTTCACCATTGATTTACACTAATGGGTCTTAGCATGAGGCACTAGGATCCTGTAAGAGCCAGATCTTTTTAGGAGGGCTGGCACCGAGACAACCTGTGCACATGCAGAGTACCATGAGAGTGGCTCACGGCGCCAGGCTTACGTACGCACCAACCCTTTGCTGTCTCAGCACCTTTTCCACCAAGGACGTGCAGCATAACCAAACTAGTACTTATGCACTAAACCTAAGGGCATTTGAGTCATGTAAAAACCGTCAACAAACCAGTAACACAGAGCCTTCAAAGCCCAAACCAAGAACAAGGAGTGAAGACCAATAAAGAGTGCCATGCACCTGGGGGACGGTGGGTGGGCGTGTGAATCATGTGACAGGGTTGGGGAAGACCCTATCCCATTTGTTACGTAGACAGAGTTAAAAGCAAGGATCTATTCTGTCCTCTCCTATTCTATCACTGGTCTCTGTCCTCAAATTTTCCTTGTGGCAACATAGGAACTGGCCACTTCGATGGCCCCACAATCCTCCCCCCCAATCATCTCCTTTCCTTCACTTTGCTGTTTCTATTCTCGCTTTCTTCCTTTGCTTCTCAGTAGTTTAAAAAATATGTGAATTTGTATGTGAAACTGAGATCCCTTGATCTGCAAATGAATATAGTTATACTGTTGAAAATGATTACAGACAGCTATTTGAGTTTATCTGGAACATAAGAGGTTAACCTTAAGGTGCATTTTGACCTTCACAAACTTGTTTGCTGAATTATCAGCAGGAAATCAGCCCTGGGACAGGAGGTCTTAATTGGCTGCGCCTGTTAAGAAGACTAATGTACTCTTCAGGTTGCTCACAGAAAAGAAATTGACAAAATCTTAATACATTTTGTGGAACACAGGTGGCATAATTTACAAGAAATGGAAATTACGTACCTACCGTAATTCTTGATCTACTTGGACAAAGTCTCACCACTCATCCACACTAATGGGTGTACACCGGAGGCGCTAGGACCTAGCAGAAGCAAACTTTTTTCAGGAGGGCCAGTGCCGAGACAGGGCCGCAAGGAGCAGCACTGCGAGCCTGGCGCATGCAGTATAGACCATCTCGGCGTCAATCCTCCAACCGCCTCAGTACCCCTCCCCGAGGAGGTGCAGCATAACTAACCTAAAAATCGGACACAAGATAGTCCGAATGACACGTGCAAGAAGGGTCAACAACAAAGTCTTCACAGCTCAGCCACTGAGGGAGGAAGACCAGAAACAGAGAAGTGGTCGGGGCATGAGGATAAGGTAGATCGAGTGGTGAGAGCCCAAGATGACTGTAGTACATGTAGGTAAGTATTCCATATCTTTCTGGACATAAAGTCTCCACCACTCATTCACACTAATGGGAGAGTACTGAGCTAAATAATCCCCCCCGAGACATGCAGCAGGAGAGAAAGGAGCTCACTTGCTTAGGACAGAAGTCCATTAAGAATTGTCCTGCCAAATGACTGATGTCGTCTGGCACGGACATCCAAGGCATAGTGCTTAAATGCATGCACGGAGCTCCAAGTAGCCGCATTGCAAATATCTGCAATGGGGACGCAACGGATTTCTGCCAGAGATGCCGCGACTGCTCTGGCAGAGTGGGCGTACACTCTGCCTTCCAGCTTGACCCGTGCCACAGAAAAACAGTGGCGAAGGCATGTCACCAGCCACGCTGAAATGAACCTGATAGGTTGACCCACCTGGGTCGTGCTGAAGGAAACAAACCATTGTTGTTTTTATGAATTTCTTTCTTTATTGAAATAGAACTCACACGTTTTAACTTCCAGTGAATGAAGGGTACGCTCCCCTCCATTCTGGAAGTTTGCAAAGTAGGCAGAAAGGACTAAAGGTTGATTCAGATGGAATTCTGAGACAACCTTAGGCAGGAACTTAGGATGAGTCCAAGAACTACTCCGTCATTGTGAAATACAGTATACAGGGGATCTGTGACCAGGGCATGTATTTCAGAAACCCTACAAGCAGAAGTAATGGCCACTAGGAAGGCCGTTTTCCAAGTGAGGAATTTCACCTCGAAAGTAGCTGGAGGCTCAAAAGCTTTACACGTGAGCATGTCTAGCACAAGGTTAATGTCCCACGCTGCAACTGGAAGTCTAATAGGAGGGCTAGTATGCAGAATCCCTTTAAGAAACCTCTTAACTATGAGCAACTGAGCCAGTGACATGGAAAGTACCGGCTCATGATATGCCGAAATGGCACAAAGATTAACTTACACTGTGAAGTATTGCAGACCTGCGTTTGAGAGGCCTAAGAGATACTCCAAGACTATTCGGTGGGCAGGAAAAGGGATTCCAAGAGGGAAGGTTTCCGACAGTCATTTGAGTAGTGGGAACCATATCTGTCGAGGCTAGAAGGGAGCGATGAAAACCATTCTGCCTCCCTGGGACTCCAGTTTGAGCAGTATCCCCAATTAGGGGAAGAGGAGGAAATGCATATAGAAAGCGTTTTGTCCACTGCAGCCTGAATGCATCCTGACAAAACGCCAGGTCCTGGATTTCTGGAGCATGAGAGAGGCAGTTTTGCATTGAGTGGGGATGCAAAAAGTCCAGGTCTGGAGTTCCCCACTCTTTGAAGAGTGACTGAACAACTGCTGAGTCGAGACACCACTCGTGAAAATCTGCCTCTGTTCTGCTGAGACGGTCTGCCAGCTCGCTTTATACTCCTGGCAGGTAAACCGCCTGTATCAGAGCCTTGTGCTCCAGGTACCATTCCCACACTCTCATTGTTTCCCTGCGCAATGGGTAAAAGTGTGCACCGCCTCGTTTGTTGATGTAGTACATCACTGCCTCATCCGTTTGAAGGAGAATGTTCTTCTGAGAGTATGTCCTTCAAAGCTCGGACTGCACAGAGGACGGCTCTCATTTCCAGGATGTTTACAGTGGTTGTTAGAGAGGTTTCTCAGTAACTCGTTATATGCAGACCAACCAGTACAGAGGAATACCTCGTTACCGCTCTTTAATGCGGTACTGCAGTACTGTGGAATGTGCTTAATTAACTTCATTCTCACCATAAGCAGCTTAAATGCACCAGGTGGCGCTGATCGTGGTAAAATTTATCCAACTCTGTTGTAATGTTTCACCAGGTGTCCCCACAGTCCATAGTCCATGCATACAGTTAACTTTTATGCTCCCCTGAAGCAAGCCAGCAGTCTGAATATACAGGTTACTCACCTGTAACAGGAGTTCTAGGAATGGTATATGTTGTTCAACCACACTGTCTGGCAGGTTCCTTGCCGCTTTAAATCTTGCCGGAAGGTCTTCAAGCTGGCTCCTCCCACCCACCCAGGTGGTAAAACTCTCGGCTCCACGCCATGACACCAGATCTAGCCCGCTGGAAGCCAGGTTGTGCGTCGAAGCCGGGAGGTTGGAGAGTCAGGATGAACAACATATACCATTCCTAGAACTCCTGTTACAGGTGAGTAACCTGTATTTCTAGGGACATGGATATGTTGTTCATCCACACTGTCTGGCAGACTCCTAGCATTTCTCCGGGAGGAGGGAGTCAAGGCACACACCCCCTATTTAGGGAATAATAACTGAGAACAGAGGCCCCAAAACCAGCATCCCGGCGTGACTCAAGGTCGATGTGGTAATGGGTAATGAAGGTGTGTGCTGACTTCCAGGTAGCAGCCCTGCAGATTTCCTGGATAGGGACGTCCCTGGAAGCAGCCACCGATGCAGCGGTATGGCTGGTAGAATGAGTTCTTATCCTCTGGAGGCTCCATGCCCGCCAACCTATAGCAGAGATCTATGCAGGAGGTGACCCACCTGCCTATCGTCCGCTTGGCTGCAGGTCTGCTAGGTGCGTTTCAGCGAGGGTGACAAACAGCTGGCGAACCTCTCCCCGAACTTCAGTCGTCCACTCCTTATAATAAGCGAGCGCTCTTCTAGGGTCCAAAGCATGAAGCCTATATTCAGCCTCCGAGGTGTGATTGGGGTAGAACACCGGTAGAGTCAAGACCTGGTTAAGGTGAAACTCCGACACCACCTTCGGAAGGAATTTCTGGTGGGGGCGCAGGACAACCCTGTCCCTGTGGAAGACTAGATAAGGAGACTTGATGGAAAGCGCCTGGAGCTCTCCCATCCTTCTGGCTGACGTGATAGCCACCAAGAAGGCGGTCTTCCACGACAGGTGAGAGATGTCACACCTGTGCATCGGTTCGAATGGCTTGCCCATGAGCTTAGCCAATACCAGCGGTAGATCCCACGGAGGTGGAGGTTCTCGCACCGGAGGGGATATGTGATCAAGGCCATTGAAAAAGCACCCGACCACCTTCTCCTACGCCACCGACTGCTTCCCGGCCCGCACCCGGTAAGCAGAGATGGCTGCCAGGTGCACCTTAGGTTGTCCAGAATGCTTGCCAAGGAACAGGAGGAAGGGTCCAGGCCCTTGCCCTAGCACCAAATGAAGAATCTCTCCCATTTAAAGGAGTAGCATTTTCTGGTCGACTCCTTACGGGAAGCCTCAACAACGTTGAGGACCTCGTCGGAAAGACCCAAGGCCTGGAACTCTAGCCGCTCAGGAACCAGGCCGTCAGGTGCAGGGATTGAAGGTCCGGATAGAATACATTCCCCCGATTGACTGAGATCAGGTCCGGGCGGGCTGGAAGCCGCCTCGGGAGCCTGGAGCCGAGACTGAGGAGATCTGGATACCAGAACTAGCGGGGCCAGTCTGGGGCTACCAGAATCACCTGCGCCTTGTCCCTCCTCGCTTGAGAAGCACCTTGTGGATCAAGGGAAATGGGAAAGGCAGAAGAGACCCGGGGTCCACGGCCTCGAGAAGGCATCCCCTGCAGCAGCCCTGCTGGAGTGAGGCGGGCATGAAACAGTCTCAGCCTGTATTCTCCCTGGAGGCAAACAGGTCCACCTGAGGCATGCCCCAGTGGGAGAACAGATCTTGTACTACCTCCCGAAGGAGAGACCACTGTGGACGCAGCTCCCCATCCTGCTTAGGGCATCGGCCAGAATGTTGGAGGCTCCTGCCACATGGATGGCAAGGAGATCCGCCTCCAGGCTGCGCACGAGGGACCAAATGCGGAGAGCTTCCCTGCACAGAGGCATGAAGCGCGTCCCTGCCCTGGCGGTTTAGGTAGTACATGGTCGCGTATTGTCCGCCTGGACCTGGACCACTTGACCCCGTACAAACAGAGCGAAGGCAGTGAGGGCTAGATGAAGCGCTCGAAGCTCCAGCAGGTTGATGTGGCATTGGGACTCCCGAAGGGACCAAAGGCCATGCGCTCTGTGCTCCCCCAGATGGGCACCCCAACCCAGAGAGGCGTTGGTCGATAGAGACAGTCGGCTCAGGCCGGACAAACGGGATGCCTTCCTGTAGATGAGCTGGAACGATCCACCATTGGAGAGTGTTCCACATCTCCTGGGTCACTATCACTGGCTGATCCAAAGGACCAGAGCGCTGTGACCACTGGCTGGCCAGTCCCCACTGTAGGGGACGCATGTGCCAATGGGCCCAACGGACCACACTGGTGCAGGCTGCCATGAGGCCCAGGAGGCGCAGAAAGTCCCGGGCAGGGCGCAATTGCCCAACCTGAAATGATTGGGCAAAGGAGGAAAGAACCTCGGCCCTGTCCGCCGGGAGCTGTGCTCTGGCTCGCATAGAGTCGAGCTCTGCCGCGATGAATTGGATCACCTGCTTTGGCACGAGTACCGACTTGGCCTCGTTGATAAGGAGGCCAACTTGAGAGCAAACCTGGAGGGCCAGATCCCTGGACCGCTCCACCTCCATTCTGGAGGAGGCCGCAATCAGTCAGTCGCCCAGGTAGCACACCGGACCTCTTCTGGCGCCAAGAGGAATGCTGTCACCACTGCCATGCATTTGGGAAGACCCTGGGAGCTAGAGAAAGGTCAAGGGCATGGCCCGAACTCGAGAGGGACCCCTCTGCTCTGAAGTGGAGGAATCACTGGTGGGACGGACAGACTGGGACGTGAAAGAACACGTCCTGGAGGTCTAGAGAACAGAACCACATGCCTCGTTCCAAGGATGGAATGATCTGAGCCAGAGTGACCATCCTGAAGGTTCGAGACCTTAGGAACCTGTTCAGGTCATGCAGGTCTAGAATGGGACGCCAGCCCCACGTCCGTTTCGGGACCAGGAAGTACCTGGACACAAACCCTGGGTCTGGTGGAGGATCCACCACCTTCCTGATCACCTCCTTTTTGAGGAGCAGGGCAATGTCGGCTCGACGGGCCGATAGAGGCTGTGGACCTCGTAGCCCCCCATGGGGCGACTGCTCGGAAGGGCGGGGCCTGCTCGAACTCCGGAGGCAGACCCTTCCCTACCACTCTCCACCACCCAACGGCCGTGCGTGATAGCGGACCAGGCGGAAAGGAAGTGGCGGAGCCGTCCCCGCACAGGGGAAACCGGTGGGAGTGACAAGGCTGGGGGCGACACCCCTCAACCAGTCACTGGACAGGCTTGGAGGAAGGACCGGCCGAGGGACCTCCTGGGCCTTTTCCTCCCTGCTTCCTGCTACAGGAAGCTGCAGGCTTGGCTTTGGGGTGCCAAGTGCGAGCCTGCTGGCCTTGATGCTGGTGTTGCTGGGCCAGACGTGCCGCAGAGGCAGAAGGACGAAAGGACTTATGTTGCTGTCTACGGCCTTTGTCCTTCTGAGCAGACGTGACAGAGTCCAAGGTGGCGTTGGACTTTTCGATCCTCTGGAGGTGGCTTTCCACTCCAGGACCGAACAGGTCGGTCCCCAAGAAGGGGACGTCCGCCAACTTGTGCTGGGTTTCCGCTATAAAGGTGGATATCCTCAGCCAGACTCTGTGGCGCATGGCCACTGCGGCCACTACTGACCGGGCACAGGAGTCTCCGATATCAAGAGCCATTTGGAGCCGTTGTTTCGTCACTGCCCTTCCCTGATCCCACACCTGCTTGACTGTAGTCTGCAAGTCAGCCGGGAAATGAGGGATCACCTCATCCAGGGAGCCCATGAGGGCGTGGGAGAAGTGTGGCATCAGTACGGCTGAACTGGCCTGACAGAGGCCAAGGGAGGACACAGCATATACCTTGCGCCTGGCATAGTCCAGGTTTTTGGACTCCTTTTCGGGGGCTGAGCCACATCCCTAGCGTTTTACGGCGTTCCGGGAACGCTATCGGTGACCAACCCCTCCACAGAGGGGTGTTCCGAAAAACCGGACAAAGAGCCGGTAGGGACCGCATACTTCCTGGCCATCCTGGCCGAAGGCGCAGGACAGGAAGCCGGCCACTGCCAGAGCTCCAAGGCTGGGCCAACAATGGCTTCAGCCACCGGAAAGGCCTCCGTTGGAGAATCCCCTCAGTCCAGTATCTCCGTGAGGCGATACTCGGCCCGCTTGGATACGGGCTTGAGCTGCATCCCAGTGGACTCCGAGATAAGCCAAAGCAGATCCCTTAATGATGATGGGCTCTCGTCCATCGACTGCCCCCCAGAGGACTCCAGGTCAAGGGGCCTGGAAAACAGGGAGGTGTCATCGTCAGACTCCGAGGAGTCTGAGAAGAGCTGCCTGGGGCCTGAGCCACCCTCCACCTGCCGAGGACGGTCGGGAGTGAGGATGACTGACAACCAGTGGGGCAGACCCTGACCCGACAGAGAATCCTTGGTCGGAGCCCCCGATTTCGGTCGTGGAGGCAGAGGTTCCACCACAATCGGTGGGGCAGCTGGTTTCGGCCCAACAACTGGCCCAGGCTTGGGCACCTCGACCACCGCGAGGGGTTGTTTCGCCTTCGGTGACAGCCACTTACTGGCGGGGCGACGGGCGCCTCTGCTTGTTCCTTGGACAGAAGGAGCCTGCCACATTAAGTCCTCGAGCATCGACGCACCCGCGCTGAAGCCTCTCCTCTTCTGAGGAGGAAGACTAGGACGAGCAGAGCCGCCGCTTTCCCTCGGTGCCGAGATACAGACCGCCGGTGTCGAAGGGATCGGGCTGGACCAACACGAGGTCAGAGATCGAGACCCTCGGGTGCTCTCGGAGGGTCTGGGAGGGAGCAGGGAAACCCGCCTCCTCCCTCAGCTCGAGAGCTTTGACCAGGACTCCGCACAGGAGGCGCAGGCAAGTCTCGGTTTCCACCGGGGAACCGGTGATGAAGGGTTGTCGGCTCACCAGTCGACAGCCCTGACGGGTCGGAATAGTCTCGACCGCCGACGTTAGAGTCTCAGCCAGATGACCCGACGGGGACACCGTGAAGCCAGCAGCCTTAGCCGCAACCTCGACCAATGTTGAGTGTCGACTGTCTGGGGAAGGGGACCTCTCCCGCTCCCACGAACATAGACGGTGGGACTTACCCTTCGAGTCCTTTTTTGACTGAGAAGAGTGTCCCGATGGCCCCTTACCCTTCGTGGAGAGGGACTGGCAAAGCTCCTTAAAAGAAGCTGTGTAGGAGGATCCCAAAGAGAGTGGATAAACGCCGCCATCGGGGAAGATGAGGATGCGGTCCGCGCCACCTCCTCGAGGGCGAATCATCTGCCTCGAGTTGCTCAGACAAGCCAGCCGCCATGACACAGCCCAACGGTCCCTCCTTGGACTTCACCGCGGATAACGCTTCTCGCACCCGTTGTTGGAGCCAGGCACGGTCTTCAAGGACGCACGAAAAGGACTTGCAACTCGCAGGTCAAGCCCGAGGCAGTAGACGACGTGGAGCGGATTGGTCCTGGACATCTTCTGCCCACATGGGCACCGGCCAAAACTGAGTCGACGGTCTATCGCAATCCGTAGGAAGAAGTAGACCAGTCTGAAAACTTTACAATTATTTTCGGGTGAACCAAGAGTTAGGATCCAGTCTATATGCAGAGCGTTAAGGAAGGAACCTGAGCTTCCAAGCAGTAAGGAAGATCTGGCATCATGGGGCGCAGCCGAGAGTTTTACCACCCGGGTGGGTGGGAGGAGCCAGCTTGAAGACCTTCCGGCGAGATTTAAAGCGGCAAGGAACCTGCCAGACAGTGCGGATGAACAACATATCCATGTCCCTAGAAATAGCCACTAACCAGTAGTCATCTACGGTGGTGGCATTTACCTTCCTAAAGAACTATAAAGAAAATGTTGAATAAAACAGTGCATGGCTTAAAAAGTGTTTAAAAATACTGTGCCCAAATGTGCTATGAGTTAGAGCTGTGCATTTGTCATTGTGTATTTCTGAGAAAATTTGGGTATTGCTATCATCAAAATGACAGAAATGGAAATGATAGGAAAGTCATGGATCCATCGTGAGTTACACAAACGACTACTAGTTTGCCATATTGTTTTATACAAACATATCAGCAATTTTTTTTTGGGGCAGTCACAGCTTGGATAACAGAGCACAGTGTTGCCCTGTGGGAGACAGGGTTCACATACCCATGAGTCCCCCACTAGGGCTACCTGGGAGCCAAGATTGTCTCGGAGCTGTTGTATAAAGTCATAGGCTTGTCAATGCAGATGCCAAAAATGTGATGTTTTCATAGAACATGACAGAAAACATGTTGTTCTGGAAATGCCAAAATATCACGCTGTTCTTATAAAAACGAGGAAAATTATAGTATTTATAATTCCAGAACTACCCTGACAAATGCACAACTAGTTATGAGTAGGTCTGCCTACATCCCTGTGCTGTATGCTCCTTGCTCTTCTGCAGAATGTCATAAAGCCAGAAGAAAACAGTTACCCCCCAACACACACACACACACACACACACACACACACTTTCTCTAGGGCAATTCGGGACTTAGGCAGAACCTTGAATAAATATTAGAAAGAGTTTCGGGCAATTACAGAATTTGCGTATTGGTGTTCTACTAGTCTCTGAGGCAAAACAAAACAAAGCAAAAAAACATCGAGGACCTGTCCAGTTATTCTCCTTCCACATAAGATTTTTCAGGAGGGTGTGAATTAGCATTTAAACAAGTTTTACCCGAGCTGGAACAATTTACCAGTTGAGTGTGTAAGAAAATCATGTGCTGGCCGTGCAAATGTGTAGTCCTGGCTACAAATGCACTAAAGGTATATATGGCTGCTTTAAGTGGTTTTGTGAATGACTCTGAAGTACAACGCGTACAAATGGTCACAGTAAGGTTTTTTTAATGTGTTTGTCGGGTTAGCCCTAAGAGCATCAAATGCTCATTTTCAAGGAGGACCTGAGGTAGTACAACACATAAAACAGTAGGAGCAAAATAAAAAATACATATAATGTTTATAGAAAAAAAAACATACAGGAGGAGTTAATAAAACAGTGCAAAGATTAAATGGTTACCTGAGCAACTGGATGAAAACAAACAACTACTGCTTATATGGACCTGCACCAGGGTGTGCCAAATCAGTAATTTGGAGAAACTGTTTTAATTAACACACTGATAACGTGAATAAATGGAAGCACCATCTGGCCAGCTTTTGCCGTTTTACTTTCTTGCTTTTCACATTTCCTTCTGAATTGTGTTTAAAAGCCACCCCAGTAATGGCTGGTCCTATGACAATCAAACTTTAAGGGAGAGACCAAACAGCAAGATGGGACAGAGTAGTTTAGAGGTCAACATACTTTACAATGTGGGCCATTACTTTCCATTGCATTTATTTTATCCCAGGGTGTGCCAAATTCTAATTTCGTACATGGCCATCTTTCCACATGTTTAAAAGGATACCGATATGCTCGAACTGCGGAATCCGCAGGAGTCCCTCATGAATACAAAGGACCGCAGTGGCAAAAATACTGTGTGCTATAAGGATAATTTCTGCTATCCACCTTTTTTTTGACTTAACTTGGTTGAAAGATTAGAATAAATCAGACCAAAGGTAAAGTCCTGGTACACGCTGCAAAACCCAGAAGCTGCCTTAAATGCAGGTTTGCCACATAAAGAAAGATGGCAGTGCCCCTCTGATTTAGGTTTGCAATTCTTGGCTCCAGCTGCATGGAGGCATTCATACCGTGGTTAATAAACTGGACAGTTAAATGCATCTAGCTTAATCCGGTGAAAACCATCAGCTCATTTTTTATTATTCATATTATAATTACTGGTTTCCTTTTTCCCCCATAGGGAAACCATGGCGTAATTTGCTGTAATGAAGGAGTGTTAATTACGGCAAACACGCACATGATTTCCCTCACTTCACGACACCGTGCCTGCTTGGGGAACCACTAACGGACAGCAAACCGCCACCTCGACTAGGCGGTAAGTACGTTAAAAAAACAAGCAAAATCTGCCTCAGTCAGTGCTGTGTACAAGATGAAAAAAAACTAATTACAAAATCAAACTGCTGACTGCGGCTACGCACTTCACCGAACCCCGGCTGCACAGCTGTATTTTATTTTATACAATTGCTGAGGCGAAAAAAGGAAAATCCAGCAATTATATAAAATAAAATATGGGTCTGGGTGTGTAAACTCGAATTTACACACGCCCTCGGGGATAGATGCTTCACATAAACCCCTCGGGTGTGTGTAAAGTCTCGTTACACACCCAGACCCATACTTTATTCTATATGTTATATACAGTAGTTCTAATGAAAGAATGCCTTCAGTCTCAGAGGCAGAGGTGTTCACCCGACTGTCTGCCTGTCTGAGTATTTGTTAGTATAATGAGCAGGTATTATTTAGCAACATCTGGAAGATGGACACAAACTGTCTCGTTCCTTTACTTTGGGACCAGTCGTGTCGGAAGTCCAAGTTCAAATTAAAAAAGGCAATCCCACCCCCACCTGCCGTGGCCATAACATGAATGGGGCCATTTTGTTCTAAGATGTTGACAAAGAAACAACTTTAAATGAATTTCAGTTACAAAGCATAACTTGTAAAATGAAGACATTGCCATAGTTTTGTAAGAAAAAAAAAAGTAATGTTGAGCGCTAGAGAAGTTTTTAAACAGTAAATGGGCTGAACTCTAGCTACACCCTTCATTATACTACTATACATCGAACGAGATAAATATATCTTTCCTCATTTGGATGTGCACACGTGTTACAAGAGAACACATCACTCTCATTGGTGACTGCTATTTTCAGATTTGAAGTAATGCAGCTAACAAAAATGTATTTCCTGTTTCCTAAATTCTAAACACAAAGTTTGGGGTTTAAAAGGGAATCGATAGTTAAAAAAAAAAAAAAACTTTAACAATTATCAATTACATCCTGATACTACAGGTTCGCATGACATAAAGTGGTGAGCATGAAAAAAACATACTGTGTTCCAAATCTGCAGACCACGTAAACTCACTGTATTCCCGTCACGTTAAAACTGTAAACAGAGAACGCCATATTTTCCGTGCAGAATACCAATTAATTTGATACATCACTCTGTGTACATTGGAGTTTATTAGCTGCAGTAATTTGCACTGGTGTTAATTTTACTTTTATTTTTTATAGAAAAAGCCCCATTCCATGCCTCTTTTTTTTTGGGGCGGCACATGCATCCCAAAGGATAATCTCTAATCTGCAATCACTAAACTTTAGGTTTGTTCAGAAATATGTTTTTTCCATAGCTGAATTGTTAGATATCTGTTTTCTGTTACTTTGTTTAATATTTGTCTCCCACTTTTATACTTGAAATACTCTTGTCTTTTCCTGGAATACTACTAGAAGATGAGGTTTTTGAAGACTGTGTTAGACTGCTCTGGTAATTGCAATGAAGCTTTATATATATATATTTTATATTTTCATGTGAAAGTCATTAGTTGGAATATCTTGTCTATAATCTTTTGTCATCCTAGGCTTCAACCTTATACAATTTTATTTCACTGTCCTATGCAAATCCTAATAAACATATTTATGGGCAAAAAAAAAAGTGTTTTTATTGAACTTTTTCGCATTGGATACCAAATACAAACATTTTGAGGGAAGGTGCATGCATAATAAACATAATCCAATTAGACCCTAATGCACAGTTGTAGCAATACTGTAAAAATCTCATCACTCTATTCCTACCAATGGATTACAAAAGTCACTATTCTCCTGTATTAAGATTTTGGTAATCCGTTGATAAGATTAAAGTGACAAGATTTTGTACAGTATTGCTGCAACTGTACATCGGGATATATTTAGATTACTGTGTGCTTATTATGCATGCACCTTCCCTCAAAATGTTTATACTAACTATCCTCCTGTTCAATGGATGTATTTCTTTATGTTCAAACCTACTCATCCTTGACTGTTGATGGCATGTACTGCTTGATCTCTTGCTGAGATGTGAGAACTTCTAACAAACTGTAAAAATGTCTATTGTAGTTTTGTAGAATAGTGGAAAATGTCAATAAAGTTTACTATTTTAAAATATGTTAAATGCATTTTGCAAATAACCATCCGTCTTCTTTGAAGTGAATAATTCAGGACATACAATACATACGGGAAACAAGTTATAAAGGAAGTTGATGTTGACAGTTATTCACCTATGCATTCCAGTACTCGACTTACAAAATTTATTCTGGATTACTAACCACTTTATTCAATTATTTTGCACAGATAGTTGAAGTTATTGGAAATTATTGTGCTTACATATACACGCCTGCAATTCGAAAACCTGACACAGAATGCATTTATATGGACACACACACAAAATACTAAACATGGCTCTAATTTTAGCAGATGTGATACTATACCATTTTCAACTTGATGACTAAAAAATCCATAGCCCTAAACAGGAAATCTGTCTGCCTATCTCTCCGTCTTCCTACAATATCTAGCATCATCAAAACACACGCAACATTTGAAATAAAGTTTACACCTTCAAAAGTAACCTCCTCATAGCACTACTTGGGAATTACTGGTCTTATCCATTTCCGAAACTGTATACCGTGCATTGGTCCCATAATGTAAAACCTTACTTGTTCCATTATTAAAAGCAATTACACGCCGGCCCGTTGGCGCAGAGGGTTGAGGTGCTGGTCCCTTACCTCACACCACACCGGCAACCCGGGTTCGGGAACGGACTCGGGCACTTGAAGGTCACCAGGGGAAGGAGCAGGATTGAGCATCCGGAGGACTGCTCTCCTCTCCTGGGGTGGGTTGGGGAATCGGCGTCGCTCTGTAGCGACCCCCTTGTGGAGACCAGGGGAAGCTTAGATGCAGTGCAACTAGGGGAAATCAGAGGAAAAACTGAAAATGGCGTAGTCTCCTACCAGATAATGGCCGGCCAGACCAGTTCCCCCTCGAAGCTCGAAACAGCCGACCCGGCCACAGCAGCACCCAGAGCCAATGCCTAGGCAGACAGGCCACTTCTCCTCGGAAGAGGAGGACCTACCCGACACAAAGGTTACGTCGGGTTACCCTGAGGTGGCTGCGATGTGGGGTCAGAATCGGCTGCGGACAGCTTAGATGCAGTGCAACTAGGGGAAATCAGAGGAAAAACTGAAAATGGCGTTGTCTCCTACCAGATGACGGACGGCCAGACCAGTTCGTTCACAAGCTCTGCAACAGCCAACCCGGCCACAGCAGCACCCAGAGCCAATGCCTAGGCAGACAGGCCACTTCTCCTTGGAAGAGGAGGACCTACCCGACACAAAGGTTACGTTGGGTTACCCTGAGGTGGCTGCGATGTGGGGTCGGAATCGGCGGTGGACACGAGTGAGAGGTGAGTGTCCTTGTGGCAACTGGCCTGAAGGAGAGGGTTGCAGGGAAGATAAATAAATAACACACACACAAAAAAAAAAGCAATGATACAACAATGTTTCCAAACTCGTGAAATATATATTCTAGTTCTTGGGAGAAGAGCTCAGAATCGGCCACACAACTGAATGACTTGTTACAATTACATGCATGCTGGTGTCAAGATTTTGTTAAGAAGGTTTTTTTTTTTCTATTTTATAGCTGGAATGTTCAATGAACTCAGAGGTTAAAGCATGCATTATTATAAATAAAGAAGATTCTAGACAAGTTAAATTATACCCCCGTTATATTTGAGCACTAAGGACACCAATATCCACTTAATGCTGCTTGCATGTTTTCTATAACCTTGAGATAACATACAATACAGTGATCTAATTATATCCCACTAAAGAAATAACACTCAAGACATAGTAAAATGGCTGAAAGAAAAAATTACTCACCTTAGTAATGTTGTTTTTTCTAATGGAGTCTTGCTATATTATGACATATGCAGTATAACCCCAGGTTAGAACTGCTCCAGAGGTGAAAGAGTTAACTTTCCATGCAGAGCATGGAATCTTGAGCATGAGCTTGGTTGAACACTCTGTCTGTTGAAGCTCAAACTTAAACTGTCAGATCTTTACAAGCAAAAACTCACTAAGGTTGTGTGTGGAAGCCGTAAACCTACACTAGCCACTGGCTACTAACTACAAAAACACATTTCTGTTCTTGATCCCAAAACAAAGACTCAAGTCAGGGGATTCAAGAAAGAAAAAATAAGCATAACACCTAAGCACCCTAGAAAGGGTGAAAATAAAGTGGGCATCAAAGAAGTGCCAACATTGCACTGCCCACCCACATCCCAAAATAGAGGTTCTGAGAGGGGCAGGCTGTGGGGAGGTCATAATATAACAAGACTCCATTAGAAGAAACAACATTACTAAGATGAGTAATTTTTCTTCAAACAACATGAAGTCTTGCTATATTATGACTATGCAGACTACACAGCAGTATCTCCATGGAGGACGGACAGAACCTACTTTGGAAATGGCTCTGAAGCACAGCTTGTAAGAATCGAGCATCACTCCTAGCCTGGGTATCCAGGGAGTAATGCTTAGTAAAAGTGTAAACTGTTTCCAGGTAGCTGCTTGACATATCTCTAGGACAGGGATGTCCCTGGCAGCAGCCAGGAGACGCAGCTGTACCTCTCTGGTAGAGTGAGCCCTCAGGCCTGAGGGAGGAACCTTACCCAGTTTTTCATAGCAGAATTGATACAAGAGACAATCCACCTGGCAATGGATCTTTTAGTGGCAGGTTTCCTTACCAACCTCACCATAAGTGAGGAACAATTGGAGGATTCGAACCTGTGACCCTTAGTCGTTCTATATAGTAACTAAGGGCTCTTTTGACATCTAAACTGTGCAATCTCCTCTCACCAGAGGAGGAATGGTCAGTGAAGTACACAGGAAGAGACATGGATTGATTAAGGTGAAAGTCTGAAACCACCTTAGGCAAAAACTTCCTGTTAGTCCTGAGGACCACCTTATCTCTATGAAAGGAGATAAAATCAGGCTCCACTGACAAAGCTTGTAGCTCACTTATGCGCCTGGCAGAGGTGATGGCTACCAGAAACAGTTTTCCAAGTCAAGTACTTAAGCTCTGCTGAAGACAGTGGCTCAAAAGGGGGTTGCATAAGCTGAGCGATGCAAATATTAAGATCCCAAGCAGGGGCAGGGGCCCTGAACGGGGGGTTGGTGTGAAGCAACCCTTTAAAAAACTTGGAGAACACAGGGTGAGCTGATAAAGAAGAGGGCTTACCTGCTGATAAGAAGACAGACACAGCTGCCAAGTGCACTTAGGGTAGCTGGTCTCAGCCCAAGGAATTCAAATGCACTAAATAATCCAGAATCGTGGCACGCCAGCAGATTCTGGAAAATATGTTTACCAGCACACATATGGAAAATCTCTTCCATTTTGAATTATAGGTAGCCCTGGTGGAAGGCTTCCTAGAGGCCTTCTAAATATCCAATACACCTTGGGAAAGGTGTAGGTCAGCAAACTAACTCTTCAAGAGCCATGCCTTGAGATTGAGAGATTTGAGGTCTGGATACCAAACTCTCCCTGGGCACAGGTTAACAGGTTGTGATTCCTGGGAAGACATAGGGGAGGGTGGACTGCTAAGGACATGAGGAGTGGGTACCAGGGCTGCCTGGCCCAATCTGGAGCAATCAGGATCATCTTGCAGGATTGAGATCTGATTCTGACTAGCACTATGAAAAGAAGGGGGAAGGGGAGAAAAGCAGAGAGAAACTTCCCTTCCCAACTGAGGAGGAAGGCATCCAGAGGGACTGAGCCCAACACTGGGGGCCTGCAGCAAAAAAGGGGAAGTTGGTGATTGTCTGGGGCTGCAAAGAGATCTATTTGCGGGGTGCCCCATCTAGCAAATACTACCTCCAGTACTAGGGGTCAAGTGCCCATTCGTGATGGCCCTGGGAAATCCTGCTGAGAGCATCCGCTAGGACATTGTCCTTGCCTGGGAGGTGAACTGCCGAAGGGGGGCGTCTCAGACAGTAAGCCAGAGACCACAACTTCATTGTTTCCGTGCACAAGGCGTGAGACTGAGTGCCCCTTGCTTGCTGATGTACCACATCGAGTGGTATTGTCTGTTCTGACCTGAACAACCTTGTTCTGGGCAGATGTGGAAAACCTGGGTGCTAGAAAAACTGCTCTGAGTTCCAGCAAATTAATGTGGAGCAGAGATTCCTGAGGGGACCACAGCCTTGGGTGGAAAGGTGCCCAGGTGAGCCCCCACCCCAAGAGGATGCATCTGTAGTAGGGTCAAGGAATGAGACTGGGGAGTGAAGGAACCCCTGTCTCAGATTGTTCTGATCCTGCCACCACTGAAGGGCCTGGATCAGGGTTTGAGTCACTGGAATCAATTTGGTTAGGGATCTGTCCTTGAGACCAAAAGGCTCTCAAATGGAACTGAATGTCCCTCATCTGAAATCTCACTCCTGCACTACTGCTGTAGAAGCAGCCATGTGCCCCAGGAGCTGTAGAAAATGCCTTGATGGTCGAGAGACCTGCAGGGTGAAAGAGGAGGCCAGAGACACCAGGGTCCTTGCTCTTTCCAGAGGAAGGAAGGCTCTGGCTTCTTTTGTGTTCAGTTCTGCGCCTATGAAGGTGAGAGAAGCTGGACAGGCTCCAGAACTGACTTTGGAAGACTGAGAAGGAAACCTAGAGATGTAAGCAGTTGCTGGGTTACTTGTAAGTGTAGTTTGACCTGTTCTGGAGACTGGCCTACAATGAGTCAGTCGTCCAGATAAGGAAAGATGGCAATCTTTTGCCTTCTTAAATGAGCAACTGCTACTGCCAGGCATTTTGTGAACACCCTCGGGGCCGAGGTGAGGACGAAGGGCATTGCTCTGACCTGGTAATGGCCTGAGGGCAGTTCGAATCTGAGGTACTTTCTATGGGAGCTTCTGATGAGAACATGGAAGTAGGCATCCTTGAGGTCCAGGGAGGCTAGCCAGTCCCCTGGCCTTAGAGAGAGTAAAATAATCCCCAGGGTCACCATTTTGAACTTTGGTTTTAAAAGGTGCTTGTTTAGATACCCGAGATCCAGGATGGGCTGCCATTCTCCTGTCTTTTTTGGGGTAAGGAAGTACCTGGAGTACAACTCTTTGCCCTGGTGTATGGGTGGAACCCTTTCCACGGCTCAGAGCCAGGAGGGAAGAAACTTCTGCTTCCAGGGCAAGTGCCTCTGATGGGTTTGCAGGCGGAAAAGACCCGGCTCTCATCTTCGGAAATTTTTTGAGGCTGAGAACCAGTCCCTGGCTTACTACTTCCAGGACCCACTTGTCTGATGTTAGACTTCCAGTCCTAGACAAAGTAAGCCAGCCTGCCCCCTACCGGTAGTGGAGAATCGGCCCTGGCCACCCCATCAGGGAGCCTGTTTTGCAGGGGCTTTGGGTTGAGGGGTAGAAGCAGGCTTACTAGAACCCCTTCTGCCCCTTCCTCTAAAGAACCCCCTCTGGGCATAAGCAGAAGAGGAGGCCTGGACTTGGTAAAAAGGCCTATGAAAAGGCCTGCCCCTGCCATGCTGCCTTTGAGGAGCGACTTGCCTTTCTTTGGCCTGTGCACTCCTATAGGTGGTCCTATACTCATCCATTTTCTTCATATAATTCTCTGTCTGCTCCCCAAACAGAGAATTTCCCACAACAGGAAAATCCATAGCCTTAGACTGGGTATCCTGTAACAGGGCAGTACATCTGAGCCAGGCCATTCTGTGAAGAGACAGAGATGTAGCCATGACTCTTGATGAAACATCATTAGAGTCTACTGCAGCATGAAATTGCACCTTGGATGCCTCAATACCATCCGCAGCCACCTGCTCCAGCTCCCTGGCAAGCTGGTCAGGGGCCTGTTTTGCTAGGGCCAGGACAGTATCCCACCTGGATTTCTGGTACCTAGCTGCATAAGCCATATAATTTGCCTGTCTGAGTCCCAAAGATGCTGCCATGTACTGCTTTTTTGCCATGGCATCCATCCTCCTGGAATCCTTTTCAGGAGGGTGAGAGGCTAGAGGAATATTAGCCTTGTCACAGGCTGCAGCCTGCACTACCCCCACATGGCTGCACTACTGGGATAGGAACTCCGTATCAGAGCCTGATAAAGCATACCTCTTGTCCATCCTTTTATCCACAGGGAGGATAGAATGAGGAGTTCTCAGAATTTTTACTGTCTGTCTCCTAAAAGATTTATGCAAGGGAATAGACAGTCTCCTAGACTCTGGAATATCCATCATTTCCACAAAATCAGGCTCTTCTTGATCATCAATAGCTTCCTCAACAGGGAGTTGCAGAATCTCAGCAACTTTCTTGTAAAACAAAAAATGAGAAGGGGACTCAGATAGCCTGGGAGGGGACACTCCTGAGGGTCTGTCTGGAGAGATGTCCGGTTCAATGGGCACATCCAGATTTTCAAAGTCACACTCACTCTCCTCATACCCCTCCTCCCCTTCCTCCGGTTCATAAAAATCTTCAAAATCATAATCTTGAAGCGGGGGAACCGTCCGAACCGAGCGCTTCCCTAATGCTGTCGGTTCGGACGGAACTGGGGAAAGAGACTGGACAATTTGAATAGCTTTGGCTATTTCCTCAGCGGTTGGAAAAAGAACTTTTGGCCCCAAACTAGCTGACCTTCTAGTCCTTATAGTTGGAACCGGCTCCTCAGAGCTGGCTCTTCGTTTGCCCGAGGAAGTATCGCCCTGGTCAGAGGGCACTCCCTCAGGTTCGGTTGGAACCGAACCGGGCTGGCCATCCAGGTCAGCGGACTTTTTGGCCTCCCTTTCCCTGAGCCTACCAACTCTCTTTTCCACGGTGGCAGCAGGAAAATTCTTACAAATCTGGCAGTCTGCATTGAGGTGGTCAAACCCCAGACAATATACACAAGTGGTGTGTGGGTCAGCCTTAGCAAAGGCTTCCCCACAGAGGCCACAGTGCTGAAACCCAGTGGGTCCGGTTTTTCTTTTGGGTTTCTCAGACATAGTGCCAGCCTAACCAAAACTTGCCCGTTAATGGCAATCCGCCAAGCAAGACTCTCTTATTGGTTCCCAACCATGTCACGGGTCGTGGAAAACACGTAATAAAATCCATTTTTTTTAGAACCGATAAGCACCGGGAACCGCACTCTAAAGGACTAGAAAGTAATTTTAAAACCCATCTGATCGGTTCAAACCGAACCGAAAAAGACGTTTACAAGTTCCACACGGAAGAAAATAATAAATAAGCCTATCTATTACTTACAATACCACAGACAGAGCTTGAACCGACGATTGCGGTTAAATTTCGGTAAAATAAACCAAGAATTACACTTTAAAACCGACAAACGAACCGAGCAGCAGGAGGAATCTCCAGAGCGACTGTTCAGTGAGGCGGAGTAAAGAATCTGACAGTTTAAGTTTGAGCTTCAACAGACAGTGTTCAACCGAGCTCTCGCTCAAGAATTCCATGCCCTGCATGGAAAGTTAACTCTTTCACCTCCGGAGCAGTTCTAACCTGGGGTTATACTGCATATGTCATAATATAGCAAGACTTCATGTTGTTTGAAACAGGTCATATGAGCCAGTCCACCTCCTTATCAAATACATACATACAATTTCAACTGCTGCCTTTAGTGGGAACAGGGTTACTGTGATGACACTGGCATTGTGAAAACTACTCTTTGATTGGCTCATTATTAGATTGTAATGTATCTAATTTTCATGATGTAAATTATGACCAGACTAAGAACAAGCAACCATGGTGTCTTTAGGTTAGCTACAAAGATAGCACTTGTTATCTTCTCATTTTCATCTCTACTAGGGTTGTATAAAGGTTATACATTAACTGTCAGACTGAACAGTTAGCCACACTTTTCTTTTTCCTGACAAGTAATTACATGAATAAACAAGAGAAAGGGTCACTTTTAAGAATTTATTTTTACTATTCATTTTCCCATCCGTTTCTATAATGTCTTTCTTTCAGTTGTGGTGCCTGTAGCAGGAACACTGGAACTACTGTAGGGTTCAAATGACCACAGCTTTAGGTTTGCTGATGTTCTATTCCTAGAAGTTCATCTCAGCATAAATTCTTGATTTACCCAAAATATACCCCTCGTGGGTAAGTGTGGTCTGCTTAAACAGCATTTAGGAGAAAATGGCACAGTTATCTGAATATGTGCACAGGGTATACTGGTATGTTCATAACAGAGCTTTCCAGCTTTGGCTTTTACTGATGTTACACTGTGCCAGCTACCATACTGCATATGTTGTTCAGCTGCCCTTCTATTTCTGGATTTGAGGAATTAGGTATTAGGGACAGATTAGGCCTCCAGTGTTTTGCAACATCCAGTATCAAAGAGATCATGTTCTCTACAGCCTGGGTGACAAATGTGTTAAAACTGCAGACATTTCAGATACAAGCATCTGTGCCTATGCTACTTTTCATTGTGCTTAGATGCTTATGAAGAGATGACAAATGATGCTGCCCTGTATCTTGGTTTGTGACTTAAAGAGTGGCCGAGCTACACAGAATGTGGCTTACGGGGCCATTAATTTCTTCACAGACTATGGATCCCTTCCGTTCTTTATAATCAGTCATCTTATTCATGGATTTACTCTGTATTTGCACTGTGACTTTGTTCTCTATCGGCTTTCTTGATTACATTCATACAGTATTTGTACTCAGTGATTTGATCTTCTCATGTCAGACTCATCTTCAGAGTATTTTTTTCTCCAGTGTGCATGTTTTACTTTGCTTCTTCGTTAACCAGAGCCATATACAGGATATTGAGAGATCTGCATCATAAAGCACTAACGTTTCATATCTTGGAAGTATGTGCTTTTTTTTTTTTATTATCTGTTATCAGTTTGTGCTACATTTTGCAGGAGAGGAATGGGATCTGTGGGGAAGGAGGCACTAGACGACTAGGGCAGCCTCACAGACAGACAAAGCACAATACTAGTAATCAAATTAAATGTGACAGTGACCCTGCTGTGCAACCTTGCGTCACCTGCTGGTTACTTCTGGGGGAGGAATCAATTCACTCATTAGGCACGCAATATCGCTGTAATGGCACATGTAGCCATCTTGTGGATAAGTGAAGAACAGCATGTAAAGCTAATTTAAACAGTGGCTATAACTGGGCACCCCACACCGCGGTAATGAGCTACTGCTTCTCTGATGCATTACACCGACCGGTGCCGAACGTCATACTGCATTACTGGGCAAGTTTTCAATAACGAGCACTGTATGTGAAGTTGAGACTCGTCCAGAGTTCACACACCCGGGTGTGGAGATCCCGCCAGTGAGCAACCCAACCCATCAGGGACGCATCTGTGGTAATGGAGGTCTGATGATCCAGAGTGGCGAAGGGATATCCTTCCAGAAGGTTGTCATCTTGAGACCACCAGGTGAGTGACCTCTTCAGAGGTTCCGTCACCTTGATGATAAAGGACTAGGGGTGAGTGGTTGGGGACCACCGAGTGCTAAGCATCCACTGAGAGGTTCTCATGTGAAGACGAGCCAAGGGTACAGTGAACACCGACGATGCCATGAGGCCCAGCATCCGTTGCATCGAAAGAGCTCGAACAGAGCTGTGCTCTCTGATGAATCAGGCCATCTGTAAGATATCGCCCCTTCTGTCCTCTGGAAGAAAAGCTTTCGTGCAGAAATGTCCATAAGAGTTCCTATGAAGAGGAGCTTCTGGGAGGGCTACAACTGTGACTTCTTGAGGTTCAGCAGGACTCCCATGGACGTGAGGAAGTCTGAGGCCGTGGCCACGGCCTCC
The DNA here is from genome assembly GCA_016271365.2 of Neoceratodus forsteri. NCBI lineage: Eukaryota > Metazoa > Chordata > Ceratodontiformes > Ceratodontidae > Neoceratodus > Neoceratodus forsteri. The sequence continues at coordinate 484,477,118 of CM028130.1, forward strand.
AAAGTCTCTTGCCTGGACGGACTTGCTAGAAGCCAGTCGTCCACTTATGGGAACACCTGGATTCAGATTTCCCTTAGATGCGCCACGAGAACTGGAAATTACATACTTACCGTAATTGTTGATCTTCTTGGACAGTCTCCATCACTCATTCACACTGGTGGGATAGCGCTGGAGGCACTAGGACCAAGCAGGAGCCAACATTTTTCAGAAGGGTCGGCACTTAGACAGGACCATGCATGCGCAGCACCGCAAGACTAGCTCGTGTCTGTGTAGGCTATCTCTAAGTCAATCCTCCAACCACCTCAGTAGCTTTTCGACCACAGATGTGCAGCATAACTAATGAAAATAACGTATCCTGTCTTTCTGGGCCTGAGAGGGCCCAGATGGCCTCTGCAAGAAAGGTCAAAGAACAATATCTTCACAGCCTGAACCATAGGACCATGAAGACCAGGGGATGGTGGATGGCCATGTGAATGAGTGATGGAGACTGTCCAAGAAGATTAACAATTACAGTAAGTAGGTAATTTCCATATCTTCCTGGATGAAGTCTCCATCACTCATTCACACTAGTGGGAGAGTACCAAGCTAAAACCAACAACCCTGAGTAGGGGAAAGGACGGCCAGGGATGGTCCTGCTAATAAAAAGAGCTGTCTTGGAAAGAGTATCTAGAACATAGTGCTTACAAGATAAGCGCTTGAATTGTAATTCACCACTTTGCAGACGACTGCAATGCACACAAAATGAAACTCTGCCAGAAAGCCACAACCACTCTAAGAGAGCAGCGAGAACCCGGCCACACAATTTGGTCTAGGGCTAAAAATAATAGTGACAAAGACATGTATTCATCTTAACGTAAAAGGACCTCAGGAACTGAAAAAGCCGGGGGTAAAGTCTACTGGTTCACGGTAGACCGAAAAGCAAAGATGGAAACTCCCCCATTACCAAGTATGCCTGACCTCCGAATAACAGGTCCAGGAGCTCTTGAGCCCCTTACTTGGTGAACAAAAGAAGGACCCGGTGAGGTTAGCCCATCAAGGAGAATGGTTTTCACTTAAGTCACTGAAACCTTCCTGATGGAAGCCCAAAGCATGACTTAGAAGCCTCTTGTGCTGATCTAGGAGAACCAGATCCTACCCACTTTATATTCCAAAAAGGAATCATCCTGCCCCTGTGTGTACAACTGTAGTAGCAGTCTCTGAACTCAGGGAAGAGAGGAAAAAAGTGTGCAGGAGGACGTGTCCACTGCGGATAAACATTTCAACAGAAAAAAACAGGGGCTGGATTTCTAAGGCAGATGTGCATTGAGGAGGCAAGCAGCAGGACCAAGTTAGGGGTAACCCATTTGTTGAAAGTGACTGAATAGCAGCAGAAGTGACTCAGTGCAGTGAGGGACTACTCACTCCGGCCTCACTGAAGGGAGTAGGTAAGGACTCTAGTTTGTTTTGCTGAAAAACAATCATCACAGCTCTATTATGCACGCGGAGAGGATAGCTTTGTGAGCGACTGGCACTGAACCAGTGCGCAAGAACCCAAGGTGAGAATATTTGAGAAGCCACCTCAGAAAAAAGACCTACTTGATCTCTGGTCAAGAAAGGAGTAGGTCGTCTGTTAAGTTGAAGCAAGCACGGAAGTAGGAACCAGAGTTCCGACTCGCTGGAGAGTCCCTTCTGTTGCTGCAAAGCTCTGCTCAAGAGAAGAAAGCTTAATAAAAAAGGAGGATTAACAGCCTGGGTAGTCACCTAGGTCCGGGAAATGTCTCTGAATAAGAGAAATCTCTCTTGGAGAAAGATGACCCATATCGCTGCTGGATTGGACTCCCCCTAGGGGTAGAAGAAGTCAGGTACTCTTTACCGTATTCTACAGACCAGCGCCTCGGGGTTGAGACGGAACCTGACCAGATCCAAAAGGGTGGTAACCGGTAATTTCGGCTAGGCCCTGTGCTGATTTTTTTTTTTTTTTTACACCATTAGTCCGAGCCTAACAAGGCTTTCAGGCTGCTATTTCGCAAGGATTGCCTGATGCAAAAATGACAAAGATGTCCTCCATCTGAGGGGCAGGAGGAACCTGAGCGTCCATACTGAAATCATGACCGGACTAATAATCACAGCTGGAGAGATGTTAACCACCTGTGCCGAAGAAGCCACCGAAGGGGTAATATCACAAGGGGGCTATAAACCCCTATCAAAGGAGCGGAAGAGCCTCAGCAGCTCCCGACCACTGAATTAGAATGTTCCACAGAGTGTAACTGTCTTGACGACTGAAAGAGTCTAGATGCAGAAGTGTATGGTCCACAGATGCAGTCTGAAATACTATAGTGGAACCAATCACTGAGGAACTACTGAAAAGATCCTCCATCACGCACTCTGATAATAGAGAGGGCATGCCCTTAAGTATATTTTATTTATTTATTTATTGCAATCATTTCACCAGGAAAGGCACACTGAGCAACAAGATGCTTGTCTCCCTTTGCGACCTGGGGGGGTACACATGGATATAACAACACGCAGGTTATCTAGTGAACAGTTAACAGAAGCAAATAAAAATCAGCATAAGGATACACGATTGCATGAATATACAAGTGGCACACATTGAATGCTTAGGATATTATAGTATCAAATCATTTTTGTCACAAGAAGCAGCAGACAAGGTAAATTAGCACAGTAGTAACAGCTGTAACAAACTGGGACATACATCACAGTTATACACAGTACATAGGGCAAAATAGGCCCAGGATATAAGTGCAAGGTTGGGGTTATATGCCAGCTTCTGTAGCAAGGCTATGGCCGCTGGTCAGGCATTGGGGAGGGGACAGTGGGGCATGGGAGGTTCAGGGACAGGAGCAATTTGTAGTAAGGAAGTTTGCTCGGGCGGTAGACAGACAGTAGGAAGAGGAGGAGTGCCGAATTTGCGGTGGGAGGGCATTCCAGAGCTTGGGTAGCCAGTGTGAGAAGGCAGCTTGACCGGCAGAGGTCTTCCACCTAGAGACTGAAAGCTGGCAGGAGTCACAGGATCCAAGATGATTTTGGGGGGGGCGCATCGGTGAGCATGGTGGCAAGGTTGGAGGGGGATGGACCTGAGCCATAAGTTGGATACAAATTTAGCACAGCGAGAGATGCGGTAGTTATCGAGGGATGGTAGTGCCAAGGCTCAGTAGAGGTCGCAGTGGTGGGTGAGGGGAGAGCAATACAATGAGTCATCCGCTGTATTACTGACCAGAAGGACAGGGAGAGACTCATCTAGATGCACTTCTACCCCAGAAGGACCCCTAAGGGAGGTCTAGGTCACAGCCACTAGAGACTCCACCAGGAAGGATGTCGAGGAGCTTGGCACCACGTATGGAGTCGAGAAAGTGCTGAGTGGAATGAGAGATTCCGCTGGCAGAACAGTACAGAACAGTTCAATCAGCGGAAAACCGCTGGATGTCACAAGATCCCACGCAGACCGCCATTCACTAAGATGTGTGGAAAAAAAATAATCCGCAGAACAGGACTTCATTCTGAGGAAAAAAATCAGACCACAAGTTCTGCGGAGAAGAAGTCAATAGAAGAAAAATTTGTCATTAGTTCTGCCAGACAGCACCCACTAGCACCCCTGCGGCACCAGCATCACTTGTGGCACAGGAAGGCACCAAGCAGTGCCTATGCCAACCTGGGCAACACCCAAGGGCACCCGCAGGCACCCCCCCCGACACCCATGGCAAGAATGGCACCCAAGGGCACCAGTGGCAATCATGGCACCGCAAGACACCAGCGGCGCCGGCAACCAATGGCAGCGACCAAGGCACCAGGTGCCTGCCACAGCACTGAGGTACGGTGCTGACCAAGGCACCAAGCCACGGCGCCGACCTAAACACCAGCAGTGCTGCCTGTGGCACAGACGCCAAAACCAGCGGCTGCCATGGCAACGATCCACGGCGCCAGACCTGCAGCGTCATCCATGGCATCGGTCACAAAGCAAGGACAAACACCACCGTGGAAAATCCTGAGAAGAAAGGGAGAAGGAAAAAGGTGGTGCCCGTGCCGGCCCATGCATGGAAAGAGGGGTAGGCACGAGGGGTCGACATGATGGCAAAGGCACCACGCTCATCCTGATCCAAATCGAACCAGCTCCTGTCCAGCGGCTCCGAGGCCCAGAGGCCCCGAAATCAGGAACACAGGCCAGGGAAACTGTAAGAAGTCGAAAAGTACAGTTACGTAAGAACTTACCGTAACAGTAGATCTTCGAGAGAGGCTCTTGCAGTAGGTAATTACATATAGGATTGACACCGGCCCGCGGCAGGACCCCACGGAAAAATTTCTAGCTAGCAGTCTCTGGCGAGGGACTGCCCCCACGTCAGGTGACCGCGCCATGCGACGCCGGTATAAAGGGGCGGTCCCGGACGCCGCTAGTTCTTTCCCCGCCACAGGCCAGGAAGGCCCGGACGAGAGAAGCAGATGTTTCCATTCCTGGAAAAAGAGCTGAAAAGCCTAGGGGATGGAGGGCGGAAGGACATTTACTGTGAAGAGCTCGAAGATTCACTGTTAGCCGTAAGTTCTTACGTAACTGTACTATCTTACTTCGAGAGGGCTTTTGCAGTATGTAATTACATATAGGACTTAATCCCAAGCAGTCTGGAACAAATAAAAAAAGGCACCGGGAGGAGGAACTACTCCAAAAAGTAGGAGAAGCCTTGCAAACCTCAAGACAGGAGGCCTTGCAAAACAGCTAACCCGAAGCCTGCTCTACGGCGAGAGGCAATGTCCAAACTGTAATGTTTTGTAAAGGTATGGACTGCCGAGGATACATTCTTGAAACAAGCCGCAGAGGCCGCTACTCCACGAGTGGAGTGACCTCCGACTTGACCCGGAAGGGTCTTGTTGTACTTGTCATAACAGAAAGTGATGCAATGAGCCAATGACTTCGACAGGCATTGCTTAGAAACAGCATTGCCTTCCATTTTGTGAGCAAAAGAGACGAACAACTGATCAGTCTTTCTGAGATCCTTTGTCCTATTGGTGTAGTATCTCAGAATCCGGTGAACATCCATGGTATGGAATAAATATTCTCCTTGGTTGGAGTACTGCGTGAAAAAGGCAGGTAACTCTATAGACTGATTTAAAGTAGACTCTGCTACCACTTTAGGCAGAGACTTAGGGTTCGTGCGAAGAGCCACTCGTTCTTTGTGAAAAATCAAATAGGGGATTTTACACGTAAGGGCCTGGAGCTCGGAAATTCTTCGAGCGGAAGTAATGGCCACCAAGAAGAGCGTCTTCCACGAAAGAAACTTCAGATCTGCGGAAGCCGCAGGTTCGAAGGGAGGAAGGGTAAGTTTCTCGAGAACAAAGTTCAAGTCCCAAGGGGGAGCAGGAGTTCGGATGGGGGGCCTCAGATGAAGGACCCCTCTAAGAAAAGTCTTAGAAACCTCTAATTGGGCAAACGCTTTATCTGCGAAAGGAACATGGTAGGCTGAAATAGCGGCCATGTGCACTTTCAAGGAGGAACGACTAAGACCCAGGTCAAAGAGATAACGTAAATATTCCAGCAGAACAGCCACTGAACAGGAGAAAGGCTCCATGTTCCTAGAGGCGGCCCAAATAGAAAATCTCTTCCATTTCATGGCATAGGTGGACCTAGTGGAGAGTTTTCTAGCCTCCACCAGAATCTCCGCCACTTTTGGAGAGACACCAAAACGAGATTGGGCTAGGTCTGCAGGAGCCATGCATGAAGTTGCAGGGACTTGAGGCCCGGATGGACCAGGGTCCCCCGATCCTGAGTCAGCAAACCTTGAGATAAAGGAAGAGGAGGAACCTCTGAGAATTGTTGTAGAAGAGAGAACCAGATTTGCCTGGGCCAGAAAGGAGCGATCAGAATCATTCTCGCTCCTTCTGTGGTTAGTTTCTGCAATACACGAGGGACTAGAGGAATTGGGGGAAAAGCAGACACGAATCTGTCCTTCCAGTCTAGAGACAGAGCGTCGCTCCAGAAAGCGCCTTGCTCTGGAACGAGCTAGCAAAAGGCGGGAAGTTTTGCATTTTGGGGAGAGGCGAACAGGTCTACTTGCGGAGTCCCCCAAAGCTGGAAGATATCGTCTAGCACCTTTTGGTCCAATTCCCACTCGTGTGGTAGGGCAGACGAGCGGCTCAGCTTGTCTGCCAGAGTACTGTCGACTCCTGGACCGTGAATCGTAGTGAGGTGAAGGTTGTGCTGAGTTGCCCAGTCCCAGACCCTCATTGCTTCCCTGCATAGACAGTAGGATCGAGTCCCTCTCTGCTTGTTGATGTACCACACCACGCACGTGTCCGTCTGGACGGCTAGGTGACCGGGAAGAATGTATTGGTGAAGGGCTTGGAGAGCATACAATACTGCTCGAAGCTCGAGCACACTGATGTGGAGAGCTAGCTCCAATCTGGACCAAGATCCCTGAGTCCGGTGAGGACCCAGATGGGCTCCCCAACCTTCGCCTGATGTGTCAGTGGTCAGAGTCTGGGAGGTGGGAAGATGACAGAAGGGGACCCCCGAAACAGATTCTCTCAAACCATCCACCATTGCAAGTCTCTTGCCATTGGCGAGGAGATCAGAACTAGATGATCTAGGTCGTCTACAAGTTGATCCCATTGGGAGCGAAGAGTCCACTGAGAGATTCTCATGTGGAGCCGAGCGCAGGGAACTGTCGGGATGGCGGCCGCCATGAGCCCCAAGAGACGGAGAACCAACCTCGCCAGAACCTTCCTGTGTTCTGATAGCAAGGAGATCTGTGGCTGAAGAGAGGCCGCCCTGTCCGGAGGTAGGAAGGCCTTGCTCACTGTCGTAACGAGTACAGCCCCGATAAACTGTAGTCTCTGGGAGGGATCCAGATGAGACTTGGAATAGTTGATGGCAATACCCAGGCAAGTGAAAACTTGCTGGGTGAGGGAGAGAAAATGCAGGAGCTCCTCCCTGGATGAGGCCGCCAGGAGCCAGTCGTCCAGGTAAGGAAACACCTGAACTCCCATCGTACGCAGGTGGGCCGCTACCACAGCCAGGCATTTGGTAAAAACTCGGGGTGCCGAGGAAGGACCAAACAGGAGTGCCGGGAATTGGTAATGGTCCCCCTGGAAAGCAAACTGAAGATATCTGCGATGAGAGGGGCGAATGGGGATGTGCAGATATGCATCCTGCATATCCAGCGCACAAAGCCAATGACCTGGCCGAAGGAGGGGCAGAAGGGTCTGTAGGGAGAGCATCCTGAACCTTTTGTATTCCACGTAAAGGTTCAAGGAGCTGAGATCGAGAATGGGTCTGAGATCTCCCGTCGTCCTTGGGACCAGGAAGAAATGAGAATAGTAACCCGTCCCTTGAAGATGAGGAGGGACAGGTTCTATGGCCTGCTTCGCAAGGAGGGCAGAAATTTCTTCCCGGACCAAAGGAAGATGGTCCCTTGCATAGGACGACTTCAGAGGGGGTGGCGGGTGGTTTCTGTAGAAACTCTAGTAGTGTGCCCTTCCGCTATAATCTGAAGCACCCAAGAATCATGGTTATCCTCTCCCAACCCGGAAGGTGGAGGGAGAACCCCTCACCGGTTCCTCTGTGTCTGGAGGCGTGGGAGAGGGAGGAGCCAGGTGGTGTGGGCAGCGCCAAGCTGGGGCACCCGCTGCTTTGGGCGGGTGGGGCCTGGCAGCCGCGGGGTCCGACGTTAGTGGCCCGCCTTGGGTTTCGCTGGTGGTCGATCGCGCTCGCGAAAGGATGGCGCTGTGGGGGATGGGGACGGTAATGGAATCCACGGATTTAGAGCCGCCTGCCTTGTAAGTCGGGCGATGATGTCCTTGACATCACCGCCGAAAGGCACCGAACCCCGAAAGGTGCTTCCTGGATTGTTGACTGCACCCGGACCAAACCTGACATGCAGAGCCAGGCATGACGCCAAGACTTACGGGCGAGTGCCGGAGTCTAGCCTGGCAGTGTCCACTGCATCGATGTCGTCCGCAGAAAGTGACGACTGGCCGAACGAGCAGAATGGACTAAGTCAGCTAACTCCTGCTTGACTTGAGAGTCAGGTAAGGAGTCAATCTTGGATTCCGCCTGGGTAAGGATGGCCTCTGGTAATCCCCATATGAGCAACATAATTCAGGTCCGATTCCCAGTGTGGAAGAGGCGCATATTTTCTTCCATACTGGTCCAGGAGGCGAGATTCCTTATGCGGAGGAGACTAGCTTAGATGTTTGGGATGGGCTGACCGGCCGTGAGTGGCGCTAATCACAACCGAATCTGCGCGAGGGTGAGAGTCCAAAAAAATCTACACCCTCAGGAGCCTGGTATAGCCTGTTAGACTTCCTAGGAAGCGGGGCTAAAGCCAATGGTTGTTTTCAAATAGTGGAAACAAGGTGGGCATGAGGCTCGATCAAGGGTGGCACTAAAGTAGGAGCTGTCAGGGGCAGGTCCAGATGTTCTGCGAGTTTGTCCCGCTGAGGATCTGGTTCCAATGAGCGCCACTGATGTACTTCCTGGATTTTTCTGAGCAACTCCGTGAAGGAAGGGTCCTCCGGAGGAGACTTCGGAGGAGTCCTCGGCCGGGGCTTGGACGGAGAGCGGGGCTCGTTGTCTCTCTTGGAGCATCCGACGGAGGAATCCGAGAGTGAAGAAGAATAATCAGACACAGAATAAGACTCCCTAACACGGCTAGGGGGAGGAACGGGTTCCTTGGGGGGGGATCCCTGGATGCATGTCCTGCCCCTCTCGGGATCCAGAGGGAAGGGCTCTGGAGTCCGGAGGCGGTGAGGGACTGTGCCGTCTCAGGCGTACAGGGGCGGCACCATCGCCGTGAGGCGGCTCTCTACTTCCTTGGTGAGCTGAGCCTTGGCCTCAGCCCACCAGGAAGCCAGAGTCTCCTGCAGATCCACCGGCGGCCGAGGGGGCGGTGGAGGAGGAGGGGGATAAGAATACGGGTTGTATCCGTAAGGCAAGTATCCAAAACCCGCCGCGGAAAACCGTGTCGGGTATTGAGGCGCTGGGTATTACGGGTGAGGGAGGGACCGGGCGCCAGGTACTGCGGCGTCAGATAAGACGGTGGGTACCCGGGCGCCGAGGAGCTGCTGGAGTAGACGGCTCGAAGGTGGCCCCACGGGCAGGTCAACAGTGAGAGGCCTGGGGAGCAGGGCCCGACAGAGGGAATATCCCCCCGCGCCGGAACCGGGCGTTGGCGTCCGGGGCCGGGCGCAGATCCGTTCCCTAGCAGAAGGGTCTGACAGAGGTGGAATGTCCCCTGCATTGCCCGGGATTGGGGGTCCCCGGGTCAGGCTGGGGTGACTCGGGCTCCCGAACGGCAGCGAAGGCTGCAGGAACCAGGTGCGACAGGGGTTGGAGGGTCCATCGGGGAGCCGACGTGCGGCTAGGGACTAGTTCCCGCAGGTGCCGACGCCAGTTCACGGGTCCCTCGTCAGCGTGGCCGAGGGTGGAGCGGCCCGGTCCAAGGGGACGAGGTCGCGCGCCGCTCAAGGGTAAGGCATCTTATCAACCTTCTCCGGGCGGATGTCGGAGGAGCAGACGCCAGACTGTGGGAGTCGCCCACACCAGTAGGCCGCAAGCCTGTGGCTGAACTGGGGGCGGAGGCCTCCTTTTGCCCGGAGGCACCCGCAAGGCCCGAGAACAAGCCCGACAGGCAGGCCGACGCCTCCTCCAAAGCCTTGGAGGCTGCCGTCAGATGGTCCCCCGGAGTGGATGTTACCTGGGCCGGGACTCCGGCCGGAGTCGCGGGCGAGGAGGCCTTCTCCCGGTGCCTCTCCTTGTCCCGCTTTTTACGATGCTCTTCTGGAGAAGTTGACGCCTGCCTGAGCTTCTTCAATTCTTTTTCCATCAAAGACATCTTTTTCTTTAGAAGATGGGCTTCCAGGGACTGTTGGCATCGTCTGCGGGTCGCCGCATTGAAGTGAAGGCAATGCGGGCACTTGTCGACCGGGTGGTCGGGGCCTAGGCAGAAGAGGCAGAGGGAATGGCAGTCCTTGTGTGGCAGTTGGACGCCGCACGAGTCGCACTTGTTTTTGTGCTCGGAAGGCGTAGGAGACAACATACACCGACGATGACCTGATGATAAGAAGAAAAAAATACTGAAAATTCTCGGTAATACAGACGAAAGAACAGGGCTGACTAAGCATGAACTTTACCACGAGGCACTACACGAGCTAACGGCGGGAAAGAACTGGAAGGCGGGCGTCCGGGACCGCCCCTTTATACCGACGTCGCATGATGCCGGTCACCTGACGTGGGGGCGGTCCCTCGCCAGGGACTGCTAGCTAGAAATTTTTCCGTGGGGTCCTGCCGCCGGCCGGCGTCAGTCCTATATGTAATTACCTACTGCAAGAGCCCTCTCGGAGTAAGATCTCCTGCTCCACATGCGTGGCCCAGAGGAGAAACTGCTCACTGGAGCTCCAACGAGGACAGAGATGCAGTCCGGAGTCGAGAATGCAGCCGTTATGAGCGGGGCCAAGGGGAACCCACCAAAGTCTGTTCAGGCATATCGCCCCTCCCGATGAACAATCCTCGTGCACACGTACCAGAGGGCAATCTCAAGTGGCACGATTCTTCTTCCCCCAATGAGGAAGAAATGTTTGATGTTAAGCGGAGCCAGATCCACTAGATTCGTGCTTCGGTGGACTGTCCCCACCCCGAGCACAGGACTGTCCGTAGTGGGACCCCCCCTCGGTTTATCATGGGTGGTGGACCGGACACAGCCCCTCTGTCATAACTTTCAAACAAAGTCTTCCTAGCATCAGCGCTACCGTCTAAGGACAACTCCGTTGGTGGCAGATGAGAATTTCTTTTTCTTCTTCTTCATAATCTTCTTTTCTTGTTCGTAAGATAAGAAGTTACTACTGAAATGTTAAATTAAATGCTAAAAGCTGCTGTCGTATAGACAAAAACTCTGACTCCGGCAGACGAGTGACGTCGACATCCAAGCGCACACGACGGCAGGAGAAAAGGAACTGAGGTGGTCGGAGGGTCGATGCCGAGATAGTCTACACAGGCGTGAGCTAGTCTCGTGGTGCTGAGCATGCGTGGTCCTGTCTCTGCGCCAACCCTTCCGAAAAATTTTGGCTCCCGCTTAGTCCTAGCACCTCCGGCGCTATCCCACTAGTATGAATGAGTGATGGAGACTTAGTCCAGGAAGATCTGCACAACACTTTGTAAAAACTCGAGGAGCTGAGGACAGTCCAAAGGGCAGGAGGTATCTGTGGTGGTTTGGGTGTATGAGGATGTGCTGGCAGGTGTTCTGCATGTCCAGGGAGGCTAGCCTATCATACTGATGAAACAACAGCAGCAGGGTACCGAGTGATATCATCTTGAACTTTTCCTTGAGCAGGAATTTGTTCAACTTTCTGAGATCCAGAATGGGGCGTATGCCGCCGGATTTCTTTGAGACCAGTAAGTAATGGAAGTAGAAACCGATGTTTGGTTGATCCAGTGGAACTACTTCTACTGCACTGTTGTTCAGAAGATCTTGTACCTTGGAAGCAAGAAGGTCCGACTGTGCCGCAGAAAGCCTGGGCTCTCGTTTGAGAGGATAATCTGGAGGGATTTCCAACAGATTGAGAAAGTACCCCTCGCGGATTATCCAGCGTAGCCATGTGTCTGATGTTATGGATTTCCATTCTCCTGCTGTCGAGGAAGAGTCCCCTTCGGGCAGTTGAGGTGGGACCTTGGCCAAAAACTCAAAAGGTGGCACTGGGCACTTTTGGGCCTCGTGCCTTTTGCTGCGTTTTCCTCTGCAGCTGAGGGTTCTGTTTTTTGCTAAAACCTCCTCTGCCTTTACCCCAAAAGGACTGTTGGGAAACTGACACTTGTTCCCACCCCCTTCAAGAGGGAGCAGGCGGAGGTCTGGCTGTCTTAATAGCAGACCTAGTCTTCCATGTGGCCTCTACTGCTTGTTCCTCCTGAGGCCCAAACAGATATATGCCGTTGAAAGGTAAGGCCATGACTTACTGTTGGGCGTTATTTGTGAAGCCCGAGGTACGCAGCCAAGAGTGGCGACAGGTGCAAATACCAGCCGCTGCCCGGGAAGCAGTATTGAAAGCTTCCACTGCAAATTTAACCTGCTGGTTATTGGACTCTATACCACTAGTTATGGTCTGAAGTAGCACTGAGTTAACCTCCAATTCGGGCATGGCTTCTACCACTGCTTTGAATGAATGCCAAAGAACATACTGGTATCGAGAAAAATAGCCCTGGTAGCTGGCAATATGCATGCTCAGGGTTGAGGCAGCAAAGACTCTTACCCAAGGTGTCGACCTTGCAAGATTCTTTGTTTATAGGACGGCCTGTAGATTCCTGAGGGAGGACAGCTTTATTCTCTGCCAGGACCACAATGGCATTAGCAAAGGCTTGAGAAGCCAAAATGGGGTGATCCTTGGGAGGGGCATATTTCCTGTCTATGGACTTGGCCACAGAATGAATAAGCGCCGGACTCTTCCACACCATCTGGGAAAGAGTCTTAAAAGAGGGATTAAATCCACAGGGATTTCCGGAACATATAGATACTGTGGGTGCAGAAGCTTCCCAGGATCTATTTCTGTGTATTGGCGAGAAAGAGTAGAATTGAAATTCTTGAGCAGAGACTTAAAGGAAAGGTCCTCAACAATAGGCTCTACAGGAGGATTGATCCTTGCCCCCAGGGCAGAATCGGCATCATCATCACCACCACCACCACCCAGCCGAAGATCTGGACTGGGCTCAAAATCACCTCCCGACAGTCCAGGAGGGACTGCATTGACAGAAAAGGAGTGAAAACCAGGAGGAAGAAGAGGAGGAGAAGAAAGAATTGGGAGTCAAAAACCTCTGGGAACCATGCGGCGCCATGTATGTCCCCGGAGCCGCAGAGACTAATGGCGTCGAGAATGACGACGGTGCCGACACACAATGACGAAGCGCACAGCGCCACCAGGGCCCTAAGCGCCACACCAGGTGCCGACGCCAACCATGGCACAGAGTAGCACAGCGCAGCACACCAGATGGCACCAAGGATGGTGCAGACACCACCCACGGTGCCGAAAAGGATGTCGGCACCAAGGAAGCTGGCACCAACAGCAATGGCACCATATCAGAAGCCTGAAAACTGCGACTGAAAGGCAAAGGAAGAAAACTGGCAGGAGATAAAGGCATTGGTGTGGACCCCCACGTCTCAGCCATGTGAGGGGGATAGACACCGAAATGCGGAGTCGACTGCACCGAAGAAAGTAAGTGCCGCGTGACTAGGAAGTCCTAACTGCCATGCCTGCCAATACGAAACCCACAGACCCGAAGGTCCTGGCGACTGACTAGCTGGCTCGGGCAATTGAGACAATCACCGAGCCCACTGCTCCATGAAACCGGCCCAATGGTGAACCTGCTCATGGGAAGCCCCTCTAATAGGCGGAGAGGTGCTCTGATGTCGAAGAGGCCGGCCATCAGAAACAGAAGCTGGTGAATCCACAAGAGGCGGAGACTGGCTCCTGATCCTAATAATCGACAATCTACACGCAGACGTACCAGAGGGCAAACTCGAGTGATGCAGTCTCTTCCTCGACCAGTGGGTGAAGGACTCAAGGCAGATGTTGCCACAAACGGGACCATTTATTTTATGCTTTTGGGACCGCCATCTCTCAGCACTGGACCGGCCCGCTTCAGACTCACCCCCACCTCCGAGAGAGCGGGCGGACCAGACCCAGACCGGCTGACTGAACAGCTTTCATCCGAAGTCTCCCTACCATCACCTGACCCGCTCATGGTCAACTCAGTCAATGGAGGGCTGAAGACTTCTTCTTGAACCAGTAAATAATATATTACAATACAATCGGTACTATTCGATACAAGATGCAAAATAAACTGAAAACTAAAGCTGCTAGTTTGAAGTCTGACTCCCGGTGGGCGAGTGAGTTCGTCACTAAAGTGCACTCGACAGCGGGAAAAAGGGAAGTGAGGCGGTTGGAGGGTCGACGCCGAGATGTTCTATACCGCACACGTCTGGCTCGCGGTGCCGCTCCTCGTGGCCCCATCTTGGCACCGGCCATCCTGAAAAAAGTTTGCTCCCACTGGGTCCTAGTGCCTCCAGTGTACTCCCATTAGTGTGAATGAGTGGTGGAGACTTTACGTCCAGGAATATCATGATGCAGAATTTAATTGCCAAGGAAAACACATCTTATAAAAGAAAGCAATGTTTTAAGGAGACTCTCAGATGGATGTCTGTCTGAACAGCCTGTATTAAGAGTTATCCTGTACAATTTTGTTTATTTGATTGTAATTGATCATAATAAAATGCTACTTGCAAATGTTATAACTTCTGCAGATTTGCCTATGCTCCCTGACCCATGCCTCGACAACAAATGAATGAAGATATTCCTGGAAGATCAAGAATTATGCAGAGTACGTGATCTTCAGATCTTCCAGAAATCAGTCTTAACCACTGTGTCACACTAATGAGGTAAAGTACCAAGCTCAGACCCCCGGACTAGGGACTGTATTAGCCAAGGGCTCACGCAAGACATTTATTTAAAATTTGATAACCGGGAAAGGTACCATGAGCAAAGTTCATTTCCAGGTATAACGGGGGGAGGGAATTGGTTTACAGATAGACGGTAAACATAATGTAACAACAAAGGAACACAACTGTACAAATAGATGCTACTAACATACAGTAGTACACAAATATGACAGTGTAAGTAACATTTACAATAAGGCTGAAAACACAATTAAGAGGATATCAGCTGTGCAGAGCAAAAAAAGGAAAACACAGACTGCGCGTAAAGGTTCAAAAAGGAGAAGGGAGATGTGAGGAGGGGGAGAAGAGAGAATGGGTACTAGAGGTGAGGACAGGTGGGGGTTGGTCTGAGTAAGCGCTTAAGGGCAGGAAAGGAGTGGGTGAGACGAGTATGGGGGGAGGATACTGTGCCAGAGGGAAGGGAGCCTGCAGGAGAAGGCCAGTTTACCTGATAAGGTGCGGAGTCGTGGAAGTGCTAAACAGCGGGCGCCGCAATGCTGCGAGTTGTACGGGGTGGGGGTGGCAGGTTTGAGGACAGATGCATGGTATGGTTGAGGAGCCCCAAACCAGAACTTAGATATGAGGTTGGAGCAGTGTGATAAGCGTCTCAGAGAGAGAGAGAGAGAGAGAGAGAGAGAGAGAGGTCGCAGTGCTGAGTTAGACCGGGGGGTGGGGTTAGTGGCAAACCAACAGAAGGTATGGAAGAGGATGTCGAGTTCGGCTAGGGAGGTCGCCGAGGCGGTGCTATACACCACGTCTGCATAGTCAAAGGTACGGAGGATCTATTTGATCAACACATTTCATCTAACAGGGAGGGGAAGACCAGACTTGTGGCGGTAGAGCAGCCCTAGTTTGAGACAAAGTTTGTAGTGTAGGGTATTAAAGTGGGAAGAAAGGTGAAGTGAGGGATCAAGCCAACCACCAAGGTACTTGTATGCAGGGACGTTATTGAGGATAGTGTTTTCACCTGGGAGGAAGGATGGTAGAAGTTGAACCCTGGCAAGTTTCTGCTAGGTTCCAAAGGTCTCAACAACAGTTTTTCTGATGTTTAGTTTCAGACAATTTGTGTTGAACCACAAGGTCACTGTGATGAAATCATCTTTGGGGCTGAACGGCAGAAGCAGATGGGCCAGAAAGGAAAAGGACGGTATCATCCACATACATGTGGATCTTGGCACGGGAGCATAAAAGAAGGGAGGTTGTTAATGAACAGAGAAAATACAGCAGGCCCCATGATTGAGCCTTGGGGTACTCCTGCAATGACAGGGAGGGAAGAGGATTGGACGTTATTTATTTTTACCGACTGGGAACAGCCAGTTAAACGGGAACTGAACCAGGACACGGCGAGAGGCAGGAGGCACTCAGTTTGTTTAGAAGCAGGGGGTGGGACACTGAGTCAAAGGCTTTTGCCAGGTCAAGGAAAATGGCCAAGGCAATGAGATTCTGATCCACAGCAGAGTGGGTGGCATCGGTAAGGTGGAGAAGGGAGGTGGTGGTGAAACCAGACTGAATAGGAGACAGAGTGTTGGAGGTGAGAAATAGAAATTACGTACCTACCGTAATTATGATCTTTCTGTGCATCTTCACCATTCATCACAGATGGGTACTGGCCGGAGATCAGGACCCCGCGGGAGCTTTTTTTTTTTAAAAGGATAGGCGGAGCCGACGCAGCATCGGCGCCGCACTCGGAGGCCGACGACTCACGTGGGCGCCCAGGATTGCTGTCAAGCAGCTGTGTCAACCCGCCTGCCTACCAGTTCTGAGTCACCAGAGAGGTAAAAGGAAGGGATGGAGGGTGGGACAAGAGAGTCCAAGGGACAGAAAAAGGAAGAGAAAACTGAACTAAAAGGAGAAATAACAACTGAGAGGACAGTATGAAGAAGTAAAAACTAAGGGGATTGGGCAGGGGCCCCAATCTCTGGAAAAGGAAGAAGGGAGGGAGGGGCGGAGAGAGAATTTAGGAGAGAGTGAGAGGTAACAAGAGTCCAGGACCCTTGTCAGTCACCAGACTGTATAGGAACTGCAAGGAGTGGCAAAGCTCACCTGCCAGAATTAAAGGCACAGAATAACTGGCAAACCCCAAAAGCAGAGTCGGCTATTCTGGAGAAGGACAGGGTACAGGGACTCAGTACTCTCTCTGTAAAGATATTTGGTGAAAAAAAGGGTTCTTTTTTTTTTTTTTTAAGAATAGAAGGATAACAGAAGGAGGGCAACCACTGTTCTCACCCCTGTAGGGTTGGAGGATAAATAGTAGAGAAAGTGCTACTCGAACTGTACCCCTTGGGAAGAAAATTACCCCTGCAGGTTCTAACTTTACCCTCTCAAAAAGAGGGGTAGGCACAGAGGAAGGAGGATCCAGAGACTGGAGCCCCAGGGGATGGGAGGATTAGATGAATGGTGAAGATACACAAAAGATCATACACGTTACGGTACGCACTTCATATCTTATCTATGTCAATCTTCACCATTCATCACAGATGGGTGAGTACTCAAGCCCCCAAAGGGGTTGATTAATTGCACCCTAAGGGACAGTGTCCCTTAGCCCTCAGTGGGTGACACACTTAAGGGGGAACCTTCTGGGCCTGAGGAGGCCCGAGTAGGGAGAGCGAGACGGGATCCTCCGGGAGGGGAAGGAATTTGCCCTGACAAACGTCGTCTCGCCCTATGGGAAGAGAGACAGGTTCCCTGGTGAGTGGAGCAAATCACCCTACGCCGGGCCAAGGGCGACAACCAGGAAAGGCGAAGCCACGCCGATCTCCTGGTGCAGATCGCTGTCCCTACTACCCTGGTAGCTACCTCACTGGCGTCGTAAGATGCCCTTGCTTGGTGCCTTGCTAGCTCCAGGCCACGTGCAGAGAGAGCGATGGCTTGCCTGGTTTGCGCCGAGTCAGGCAAAGCAGCTAGATCTGACCCAGCGCCTGACCACAAGAACCTGTTGTAGGCTGCATAGTGGGCCTGATGAGCGGAGATGGAGAGAAGCAACCGCGGTAGAAAGTCCTCCTCCCCAGAAATCAAAATCAAGAGTCCTGATCTGGGGCTGGTCACGGTGAGTGCGCAAAGCCCGTCAGGAGTGTCCAGGTGCGTCAATCTGGACTGTGGATGAGGCATAGAACCTGGAGACTCTGGGGGAGCGCAATACCTCTGGCTGAGGTCCCTAGGGGCAGGAACTCCGGATAAGGGCCTCTGCCAGAAACGGATGGATGCCTCCCAAAAGGGAGCAGGCCAGGGCGGCACCACAAGGGTGGCTGCACCGAAATCGCCTAGAAAGGCATGCGCCGCATGCTCAGGATTGCTCATGGAGAGAGGTGAAGGTCCTCCAGCATCCTCACGAGGAAACGCTGATACTCGGGAGAGATCAGCGGCAGGAGAGATGTGGACAGACAGTTCCTCTCCCCCTGAAGAGGGGGATGAGGAGCTGGAGGTCACCATGCGCTCTGAGAGTGGCTGCTCGGGGGGAGGTTGAAAAACCTGGCTGTCCATGGCCCTAACGTAGGCAGGGAACCGAGCAGCCACTGCTCTGAACTGTTCCCAGGTGAGAGGACCGCTAGGACCAAGAAGAAAAAATTATTCACCTTAGTAATGTTGCTTCTTCTAATGGAGTCTTGCTATATTATGACAGTAGCAGTTTGTCCCACCACTAGAACTGCTCCGGAGGTGAAATGGTTAATACGATTCCAAAATAGAACTTTGAGCACGAGCTCTAAGAAGCAGCTCTATCTGTGTAATTTCAAACCTGAACTGTCAGATCTTTACGAGCAAAAACTCACTAAGGTCTGTGTGGAAGCTGTAACCTACACTCAGCCAAATGGCTACCTAAATATTAACAACCATTGCTGGTCCCAACACCCAAGACTCAAGTCAGGGGACCAGAACTACTAACACAATTCTAACAACATGAGAATAAAGCAGTATAATAAAACACACACACCCAAACTCCCAAAAGGGAGAAACGCTAAAAGGGCATAAAATAGTGCCCATTAAGTGCATTCAGCACCCCACCCAAGTAGAAGTTCTGAGAGGGCAGGTTGGGGAGGTCATAATATAGCAAGACACCATTAAAGGAAACAACATTACTAAGGTGAGTAATTTTTCTTCAAACAACATGAAGTCTTGCTATATTATGACAGTAGCAGACTACACAGCAGTACCTCCATGAGGAGGCAGAACCCACTTAGGAATAGGCTCTGAAGAACAGCTGTGCCAAACCGAGCATCTCTCCTGGCCTGGACATCCAGGGAGTAATGCTTGGTAAAAGTGTGTACCGCTTTCCAAGTAGCAGCCTGGCATATCTCTAATATAGGATGTCTCTGGCAGCAGCTAGAGACGCAGCTGTACCCTGGTAGAATGAGCCCTCAAGCCAGGGGGATTCTGCCCAGTTTCTGATAACAAATTGGATACAAGAGACAATCCACCTGGCAACTGATCTCTTAGTGGCAGGTTTGCCTTTCCCAACTTCACCATAGGTAAGGAAAAGTTGAGGATTTGAACCCAGACCTTGGCACGCCTATATAGTAACTAAGAGCTCTCTTAACATCCAGGTTGTGCAACCTCCTCTCACCAGAAGAGGAGTGATCAGTGAAAATACTGGAAGGAGATAGATTGGTTAAGATGGAAATCTGAAACCACCTTAACTAAAAACTTCCTATTAGTCCTAAGGATTACCTTATCCCTGTGGAAAGAAATAAAGTCAGTTTCCACTGACAAGGCTTGCAACTACTGGCGCGTCAGCAGAAGTGATAGCCACCAGAAAACAGTTTTCCAAGTTAGATACTTAAGCTCTGGCAGAAAACAGAGGTTCAAAAGGGGTTGCATTAACTGGGCAATACAAACATTAAGGTCCCAGGCAGGGGCTGGTTCCCAAAGGGTGGATTAGTATGAGTAATCCCTAAAAAACTTGGAAAACACAGGGTGAGTGGAAAGAGGGATGACTTTCCTGCTGACACAAAAGCAGATACAGCTGCCAAATGGACTCTCAGGGTAGCTGGTCTGAGACCCAAGGAATTAAGATGGACCATGTAATCTAATACAATGGCAAATCAGCAGATTCTGGGGAAATATTTTCCTAGCACACCAAATGGAAAACCTTTCCATTTAGAACTATAAGTAGCTCTAGTGGAAGGCTTCTGAAGCCTTTAGATTTCAAGAACACCTTGAGAGAGGTGTAAATCAGCAACCTAACCCTCAAGAGCCAGGCCTTGAGGTTGAGGGATTGAGGTCCGATACCAAACCTTCCCTGGGCACAAGCAACAGGTTGTGAATCCTGGGAGGCAAAGGGAAGATGGATTGTCAGTGACAGAGGGAGGGTACCAGGGCTGCCTGGCTCTATCTGGGCAATCAGAATCACCCTGCAAGGCTGAGATCTGATTTTGACTAATACTTTGAATAGGAGAGGAAGGGAGGAAAGACAAAGAAACTTCCTCCCAATCCAGGAGAAGGGCATCCAGGGGACTGAGCCCAACACTGGAGGCCTGCAACAGAACAGAGGAAGTTTGTGATTGTCTGGGGCTGCAAAAAGATCTATCTGAGAGGTGCCCCATCTGGCAAAGACTATCCCCAGCACTTGAGGATCCAGGGACCATTCGTGATGGCCCTGGGAAATAGTGCTGAGAGCATCCGCTAGGACATTGTCCTTCCCTGGAAGATGAACTGCTATGAAGGAAGTGTTCAGGGAATAGGCCAGAGACCACAACTTCATTGCCTTGGTGCACAAGGCCGAAGACCGAGTGCCCCCCTGTTTGTTGATGTACCACATTGTTGTGGTGTTGTCTGTTCTGACTTGTATCACCTTGTTGTGGACAGATGCAGAAAATGCTTGAAGAGCTAAAAGACAGCTCTGAGTTCCAGCAAATTGATGTGGAGCAGAGATTCCCGGGGGGACCACACTCCCTGAGTGGAAAGGTCGCCCATGTGGGCTCCCCAACCCAGAAGGGAAGGATCTGTAGTGAGAGTCAAATTGTGAGCAGGGGAAATGAAGGGGACCCCCAATCTTAAATTGCTCTGATCCTGCCACCACTGGAGGGCCTGGATCAAGGTTCGAGTCACTGGGACCAACTTGGAAAGGGGGTCTCTTCTGAGACCAATAGGTTCTCAAGTGAAACTGAATGTCTCTCATCTGAAATCTTGCCCCTGCACAACAGCTGTGGATGCAGCCATGTGTCCCAGGAGCTGCAGAAAGTGTCTTGCTGGTCGAGAGACCTGCAGGGTGAAGGAGGAGGCCAGAGTCACTAAATTGGCCACCCTTTCTAAGGAGAAAAGCTCTGGCTAGCTTTGTGTCCAACTCTGCCCCTATAAAGGTGAGTACCTGGACTGGTTCCAGAACCGACTTTGGTAGATTTAGCAGAAAGCCCAGGAGGTGAGAAGCTGCTGGTAACTCTGCAGGTGAGATTTTACCTGTTCTGGGACTGGCCTACAATGAGCCAATCGTCTAGATAGGGAAAACAGCAATCCTTGCCTCCTTAAGTGAGCCACTGCTAGACACTTTGTGAATACCCTTGGGGCAGAGGTAAGGTCAAGGGCATTGCTCTGAACTGGTAATGACCTGAGGGTAGTTCAATCTGAGGTACTTTCGAGGGAGCTTCTGATTAGGACGTGAAATAGGCATCCTTGAGGTCCAGGGAGGCTAACCAGTCCCTGGCCTTAGGGAGGGTAAAATCATTGCCAGAGTTACCATTTTGAACTTTGGTTTCAAAAGACGCTTGTTCAGATATCTGAGGTCTAATATGGGCCGCCATTCTCCTGTCTTTTTTGGGGTAAGGAAGTATCTGGAATACAGACCCCTGCCCTGGTGCAGGGAAGGAACCCTTTCCACTGCTCTGAGAGCCAACAGGGTTGAGACCTCTGCTTCCAGAGCAAAGGTCTCTGAAGCACTTGCAGGTAGAAAAAGTCTGGTTCTCAACTTGGGAAACTTTTTGAAGCTGAGAACCAGACCCTGGCTTACTACTTCCAGAACCCACTTGTCTGAGGTTAAAGAAGCCCAGTTCTGACTTAAGTAAGCCAGCATGCCCCCTACCGGTAAAGGAGAATCGGCCCTGGGCACCCCATCAGGGTGCCTGCCTAGCAGGAGCTTTAGGCTGAGGCGTGCGAGCAGGCCTGCCCACCCCTCATCTGCCTCTGCCTCTGAAGAAGAGGCCCCTCTGAGCAAAGGCAGAGGAGGCCTGAGTCTGGTAAAAAGGCCTACCCCTAACCCCTGGGGGTATGCCTCTGAGGAGTGGCTTGCCACTCCTTAGCTTGGGCACTTTTGTAAGTAGTCCTATATTCATCCATCTTTTTCATGTAATTCTGTCTGCTCCCCAAACAGAGAATTTCCCACCACAGGAAAATCCATAGCCTTAGTCTGGGTATCCTGTGACAGATTAGTACACCTGAGCCAGGCCAACCTCATAAAAGCTACAGATGTGGCCATGACCCTAGAGGAAACATCATTAACATCCACAGCAGCATGAAACTGTACCTTAGACGCCTCAATGCCATCAGCAGCAACCTGTTCTAGTTCGCTAGCCAGCTGGCCATGGGCTTGCTTGGCTAATTCCATAACAGTATCCCATCTAGATTTCTGATACCTAGCTACATAAGCCATATAATTTGCTTGCCTGAGTCCCAGAGAGGCTGTCATATACTGTTTTTCACCATGGCATCAATCTTCCTGGAATCTTTGTCAGGAGGATGTGAAGCCAGGGATATTAGCTTTATCACAGGCTGCAGCCTGAACTACCCCAACATGACTGCATTGCTGAGAAAGGAATTCTGTATCAGGACCTGACAATGTGTACCTTCTGTCCATCTTTTATCTACAGGAGGCACAGAATTAGGAGCTTTTAAAATTTATTGTTTGCTTCCAAAAGACTTATGCAAAGGAATAGACAATCTCCTAGACTCTGAATATCCATCATTTCTACAAAATCAGGCTCCTCTGCTCATCCACAGCTTCTTCCAAGGGAAGCTGGAGGGTTTCAGCAACTTTTTGTAAAACATAAAATGAGATGGGGACTCAGATAGCATAGGGGAGATTCTAGAGGTCTGTCTGGGGAATGTCCGTTCAATGGGCACACCCAGACCTTCCCAGCCACATTCATACTGTTCATAATCATCCTCCCTCCTCTGGTTCATAAAATTCTCAACATCATATTCCTGAACCACTGGAACCGGACGAACCGACCTTTGCCAGATAGTGGCAGTTCGGACGGAACCCGAGACAGTGACTGGACAATTTGTATGGCTTTTGCTATCTCTGCAGCAGTTGGAGAAGGGGCTTTGGACCCAAACCTGCTGACTTTCTTGTTTTCTTCACTGGAATTGGTTCCTCAGAACCAGCTTTTCTTTGCCTGAGGAAGTCTCGCCTGGTCAGAGGGCATTCCTCCGTTCGTTGGCACTGAACCAGGCTGGCCATCCGGGTCAGCGGAACTTTTGGCCTCTCCCCTGAGCCTGCCCAATCTCTTTCCAGGGTGGCTGCAGGGAAATTCTTACATATCTGGCAGTCTGACTGAGGTGGTCAAACCCAGACAATAGACACATGGGTGTGGGTCAGCCTTGGCAGACTTCCCCACAGACATCACAGTGTTGAAACCAGTGGGCCCGGTTTTTCTTTGGGTTTCTAGACATAATGCCAGCCTAACCAGAAAACTTGCTCCTTTAAAGGCAGAAATAGGCAAGACACCCTTTATCGGTTCCTAACCGTGTCACGGGTATTGGAAAAAATGTAATAAATCTGTTTTTTTAGAACCGATAAGAACTGGAACCGACTTCTAAAATGTTAAACTTTAAAGTTGATAAGTTTTAAACCCAGCTGATCGGTTCAAAACCGAACCGATAAACTTACAAGTTCCACACAGACAAAACCTTCTAATTTACTTACGACACACAGACAGAGCTTGAACCGAACGGTTTTGTGGTTAAAATAAAACTATTCTCTGTTGAATCGAACCGAGAAAACACTGTTTAAACCGAGAAATGAACCGAGCAGTAGGAGAAATCTCCGGAGCGACTGTTCACTGAGGCAGAGTAAAGAATCTGACAGTTCAGGTTTGAAATTACACAGATAGAGCTGCTTCTTAGAGCTCGTGCTCAAAGTTCTATTTTGGAATGGTATTAACCATTTCACCTCCGGAGCAGTTCTAGTGGTGGGACAAACTGCTACTGTCATAATATAGCAAGACTTCATGTTGTTTGAATACCTGGGAACGCTGGAGAAGGCGGCAGAGGGGAGGGGGCAGAGCCGAGAGAGGAAGTCGGCTGACCTCTGCCAGGGAGCGGACGAAGGACCCCCGCGGAGGGTGTCCTGGAAGACTCCGCAGCCGACAGCTGTACAACCACGTTTGTACTGCCTAGGCTGCGCCCAGAAGAATCCCCCAAGTGAGGCGACCGGGGCCGTATAGGTCCACAAGGATGGTCCCCTGCCTCCAAAGAATGGGACCCCCACAAGGAACCAGAAGGGGAAGGGCGGAAGTCCACGCTTCGGCTTCGTCCAGGGCCCGGGTGGGTCCCAGAGAAAGGTCGACGCACTGACCCCACACCCCTCGGAGTCCGAGAGAGTCCTAGTCTTCGAAAGGGCCAGCCTAGGAAGCTGGCAGCTCTGGGCTGCCTCCCGAAGGGGAGACCCAGGATCAGCACCCTTCCCTCCTGTGGGCTTCCCGATAGGCCCCAAAGTTGGGCGATCGAGACACACCACCGGAGGGGGTACCACCACCGAGGGGTCAAGGAACCCCCCCAAGGCCAGGTTGTATGGCAATGGTGGCACGCACCACAGCCTGCTGGTCAGTACCACTGACCCTAACCTCGGAGGGGACCAGACGCACCTCAGAAGGGGGCTGACTGAGACCCGTCGTGGAGACCACCGGCTCGTCCTCCTCTGCAGACAACCCCGAAGGGTGTGACTGCCCGCTGGACTCAGAGCCCGACTCCGAAGAGCTAGAGTCTGAGGCCCAAGCCAGACGGTAGGAGGGCGAAGAAGGGCGACCTTACCCAAGGGCCCAGAAGTCCAAGCAGTGGCCAAGGCGGCACCTGCACCCTCCACAGCCCCGCAAGCGGTGCTGGCAGAAGGCGGCAGGGCAGCACGGGCCAAAGGTCCCGAACTAGGGCCAGCTGCGGCACCGTCAAGCCCACCGGCACCAGGGGCGGTACCAGTAACAGAAACCCCAGCCACCGTCTCGGCGCCAACAATGCCGCCAGGCCCTTCGGCGCCGCGAGCGGCACCGAGGACCAAAGCGGCGCCAACGACAACGGACTCGGCGCCGAACACGGCACCGCCAGACCCTCGGCGCTGGCAAGCGCACCGGTGAGCACCAACAGCCGAGATGGCACCGACGGATGACTCCGGCCCCACGGTGCGCGTGCTCAACCTCGCGCCGAGGCAAGACATGGCGAGAGGCGATGCTAATCTAGGTCACAGCGCCACGGTAGGGACGGCACAGAGCAACGGCGGCCGACCCGGCCTTCCGGACCGTGGAGCGAACTCGGGGAGCCTTCACTTCAAGGGGTGATCGCCAGCGCGCCCCGCCTACTCCCCGGAGGAAGCGGGACGGGCCTTCCTGTACTGTGGAAGGAGCCTCAGCCAAGGCTAGGCTATGAAAGGTCGAGGTTCCTCCTCCTGTCCATATAGAACCGGAGGGGACCCGGAGGAAAGGCCGAGAGCGGCTTGCCCGATTCCAGCACGAGGCCAATCCCCGAAGTCGGAGTGGAGCTCGCCCACCTTAAACTGCTGCTGTTCGAGGACGCTGGCGTCCATGGAGAAGCAGGCGCCGCATCTAATCCATGTCGTCGGAAGCGGGCCAAGACACGATAGACACCGGGTCATGCTGGCGGTAACGGAGTACCCTGCGCCGCATGCACCGACGCATGGGGGCCGCCTGCTTAGATGATTTCTTGCCCGCACCATGACATGACCTACGGAAAAACACCAAAACAGACTCAGCCACAAATTGTAAAATAAATCAAAGATCTTACCAGCGACGCCAAGTAGGGCAGACTAGAACTAGCAGGAACCGACGGACTGACGACGATAAAAAGGCTAAGGCCTAAAACTTTGAAAATTTCTTCACAGGCTTCCTCACGAGGCGCACTCGACAGCGGGAGATGAAGAATTGGGGCAGGCTGAGCTCACACAGCTTAACGGCTAATCCCTCGAAAGTGCCAATGTAGTACCGGCCTGGCCGAGGGCGGCCGAGCGCGCCGGCTCGCACCTATCCTTTTAAAAAAAAAAAAAAAAGGCTCCCGCGGAGTCCTGATCTCCGGCCAGTATCCATCAGTGATGAATGGTGAAGATTGACACAGATAAGATTAAACTTGTTTAGCCTAGAGAGGACCAAGGAATCTTGGACCTTGGCGAGTGAGGGGAGAAGTGATATGGGGTGGTAGTTACCAGGGGCAGTTGTGTCTTCCCCTTTGAAGAGGAGGAGAACTGTAGCTGACTTCCAAGCTGAGGGTACAGTAGTGTAGGAGATGGACAAATTGAAAATGAAGGTTGAGGGTGACAATTGAGGGAGCTGAGATTATAAAGAGCTTAGAGTGCAAGCCATCAGGGCTAGATTTTGAGGGGTTGAGGGAGAAGAGAGCTCTACAGTTCTCAGAGGGAGATACTGGCTGTATGTGGAAAACGGGGACCAAGGGTGGGGGAGTGGATTGGGAAATATGTGGACCATGCGGTACAGCACTGGTTGTGAAAAACTTGTTTAGTGCTTCTCTGAAAAGTGTAAGATCAGTAACTAGTGAGCCTGCCACACAAAGTGTGTGTGTGTGGGGGGAAGAGAGTCAAGGAGGGGTGAACGAGAGTCCGGAGATCTTTCCAGGAGGAGGAAGGAGTGTTCGAGGCTTGCAAACGAGCTTTGAAGAAGTCTGATTTGGCCTGTATTATGCACTTAGTATAACTGTTGAGGAGGGTACGGCAAGTCTGAAGGTCAACTGGGCTCAGTGAGGTTTTAAAGTGACGCCACGAGAGATCACAGGATTTACACAAGATCAAGATTTCAGGGGAAATCCAGGTGTGGTGGGAGTGTCTGTGATGCATTTGGGGGGGGGGGTAGGTGTCCCAAACATTTAGAAAAATGGATGTGAAGTGGTTGAGGACAGCATCAATGGAGAGAGGAGAGGACAAGAGACCAGCTGGCCGAGGCTAGGTCTTGAAGTTTGCTTGTGTCAAGGGATCTAAGGGGTCGATACTGGATATATTTGGGAGGATTAGACGGAGGGCCGAACTTCCTGATGCAGAAGGTGTGGCAGTGGTCACTACGCGCATCAGGTAGTAAACTTGCAGAGCAGATACGGTGAGGGTGGGTCGAGAGCACCCAGTTGAGCAGGAAGTGAGACTGGGAGCAAGGGTTAGGGCAAGTGGGTTCTTTTATCAACTGGGTCAAATTTAAAGCTTCGATCTGCTGGCAAAAGTTGAGCAATGAAGGGGACAGTCATTCTAGATTGGAGTCTCCAAGGAGGATGAGTTCGCCTGTTAATGCATGTGTGGAGACAGCAGCAATGCAGGAGATGAGAGAAGAAGGGAAGAGTTCAGGAAGGCATAAAGGACTCCCACGAAAAGAGGCTTGGAGGATGGAAAATTAAGTATGGCAACAAGAAGCTCATGGGACTGGGGAACTCACTTCCTTGTGGGAAACAGTGCAAGATAGGGTGTTGCGGGAGTAAATAGCGGCGACTCCACCCCATATATTACAGTCTTGTTGATGGAGGATAAAGTCAGGAAGGGCCAGCTGATTGTCTGGGATGCAGGAGGATAGCCATGTTTCAGATATACACAGTATATCAGGGGACTGTTGAGTGACCCATAATTTTAGTTTGTCCATTTTAGGAAGAAGGCTTCGAACACTGATATGGAAGATTATCAGTCCTTTAGGATGTGCCGTGGGTGATGGGGAGGGGCCGGGGTTTAGTTCGATGTCACTAGCCAGTAGAAGTAGTAGGAATAGAAAAAGATTATGAGAGTCATGATTTTTGTGCTGAAGTTGGTAGCTGTGGGGTTGGGCTCGCGGGGTTGGGGGGTGAAGGGGAGCACAGACTGTGAATAGCTTCTAAGTTTAGGAGAGAGTTACTGAGAAAATTTAGAAGTTAAGAGTAGGGGAAACCTGAGAGAGGTGGCCGGGGGTGAGGGAACCAGTGCAGTGGTAGAGTTGTTGCAGAAGGCAGGAATCGGGGGTTTAGGAAGGAGCAGAGAGGGAGATGTAGGAAAGCAGAAAAGGAGGGCTAGGAGAGGAAAGAGGAGAAAACTAAGAGTGGCCATGGGGATACAAGGGAAAACTGCGAGATGCAAGGCAGTGATCTGTTACTGCTAGAGGAATTTAGATGCAAAATTAGATCCTGTTGATGCGGATAAGGGCAGTGACCAAAACTGAGAGAGTGAGACACCACAAATAACCAAAGTAACTGTGAACAGTGGCCCACTGCAGCTTTGGGAAATAATAAATTATAACCTGCAAGACATAAGTTCATTCAGAATAGTCCAGCCAAACGTGGCATGCTGCCTGGAATGAACATACAGGTTCTTGTGCTAAATAGAAGTGCGCACTGTGCTCCCCCTTACATCTATGCAATATATCACAGATAGGTACTGAGTGAATCTCTGCCAGGGACATGACAGCTGAACTAATGGGGTGACCATGTACCTCACTTTCCAGCGTGACCTGTGCCATGGCACAGCAAGCTCACAAATAACAGGCTGTCCTTTTCAATTAAGATCGTACAGTTAAGTAAGATATGGAAATTTCGTACCTACCGTAATTCTTGATCTTCTTGGAGGAAGTCTCCACCACTCATTCACACTGATGGCATCTACGCCGGAGGCGCTAGGACCCAGCGGAAGCAAACTTTTTGCAAGAAGGCCGGCATCAGAGATGGAGCCGTGAGGAGTGGCGCTGTGAGCCTCAGCTTGTGCGGCAATGACTATCTCGGCATCGACTCCTCCAACCTGCCTCAGCACCTTTTTCCGAGGAGGTGCAGCGAATTCAACCTAGAAGGATTGCTCTAACAAAACAAATCGGACATAATACAGTCTGAATGACCCGTATAAGAAGGGTCAACAAAGAAGTCTTCACAGCATAGGTATTGAGGGAGTGAAGACCAACAACAGAGAGGTGAGCTCGGGGGATGGTGGGTGGGCGTGTGAATGAGTGGTGGAGACTTCGTCCAAGAAGATAAAGAATTACGGTAGGAACATAATTGCCATATCTTCCTGGACATACAGTCTCCACCACTCATTCACACCGATGGGAGAGTACCGAGCTAACAATCCCCAGAGGGCGGCAGGAGAAACCAAGAGCTCACGTATTCAGTACAGAAGTCCGTTAAGGATAGTCCTGCCAAACGAAAGATGTCACCTGGCATGGACATCCAAGGCATAGTGCTTGACGAAAGTATGCACTGAGCTCCAGGTAGTCGCATTGCAAATGTCCGCAATGGGCATGTTGAGGATTTCCACCAGAGATGCCGCGACTGCTCTAGCAGAGTGAGCGTACACTCTGCCCTCCAGCTTAACCTGCGCCACAGAATAACAGTAGCGAAGGCATGTCACCAACCATGCCGAAATGCATCTGATAACGACAGGTTGACCGAGCCGGGTCTCGCTGAAGGAAACAAACAGTTGTTGAGCTTTGCGAAGCTCTCTTGTTTTATCTAAATAGAAATGCAGCACTCTTTTAACATCTAAAGAATGAAGGGTACACACTACTTCATTTTGGAAGTTCGCAAAGCAAGTAGATAGGACTAAAGGTTAGTAGAGATGGAATTCTGAGACAACCTTAGGGAGAAACTTAGGATGGGTCCCAAGAACTACTTTGTCCTTATGAAATGCAGTGTATTTGGGTGGGGGGTCCTGTGACCAAAGCATGTATTTCAGAGACCCTGTGGGCCGAGGTGATGGCCATTAGGAAGGCCGTTTTCAGAGTGAGAAACTTCAGCTCACAGGTAGCTAGAGGCTCGAAGGACTTTCGAGTGAGCATGTCTAGCACGAGATTAATGTCCCAGGCTGCGACTGGCTTGTGATAGGCTGAAATAGCACAAAGGTGAACTTTGACTGTAGAGTATTGTAGACCTGAATTTGAGAGGTCTAAAGGGTACTCTTAAGACTTTACTTGGCGGACAGGAAGAAAAAATTACTCACCTTAGTAATTATGTTTCTTCTAGTGGAGTCTTGCTGTATTCTGACAAGTGCAGTTAGCGCCAGCCTTTAAACTGCCCCGAAGAACAATGGGTCAACTTTTCTATGCAAGGTATAGAATGTTCATCTCGAGCTCAGCTGCTGTCTCTGCCTGTTGTAACTTGAACTGCAACCGTCAGATCTTTACGAGCAAAACTCACTAGGTGTTCTGTGTGGAAACTGTAAAATTTTTACTAGCCAACTGGCAGAAAAATAATCTTTTGGGTTCTTAAAGGAAGAATCAAGTCAGGAAACCAAAACACAAAAACCAATCAAATGAAATAACATCTCACCCCATGAGAAACAGAGGGTGTAAAGGGGGCACCCCTAGGGTACCAACACTGCGTCTGCCCACCCTCATTCCAAAAAATCTAGGTTCTGAGGAGGGAGGGGGGAGGTCAGAATACAGCAAGACTCCACTACAAGAAACATAATTACTAACGTGAGTAGTTTTTTCTTCAAACAACATGAAGTCTTGCTGTATTCTGACAAGTGCAGACTACTAGCAGTACCTCCATGGAGGAGGGACAGAACCTACTTTGGGAATAGGCTTCGAAGTACTGCTGTGCCAAACAGAGCATCACTCCTAGCCAGCATATCCAAAGAGTAATGCTTGGTAAAAGTATGGACTGTTTTCCAGGTGGCTGCTTGACAAATTTCTAAAACAGGGATATCCCTGGCAGCAGCCAGGGAAGCAGCTGTACCTCTTGTGGAACGAGCCCTCGGGCCTCAGGGTGGGGTTTTTCCCAGTTTTTCATAGCAGAATTGTATACAAGACACAATCCACCTGGCAACAGATCTCTTGGTGATAGGTTTGCCCTTCCCAACTTCTTTGTAATTGAGGATCAACTGGAGGGAGTCAAACCTGTGACCCTGGTGCGCTCTATGTAGTAATTAAGGGCTCTTTTGACATCTAAACTGTGTAGCCTCCTCTCTCCCGAGGAAGAATGATCAGTGAAGAAAACAGGGAGAGATATAGACTGGTTGGGGTGGAAATCTGAAACCACTATAGGCAAGAACTTTCTGTTAGTTCTAAGGACCACTTTATCTCTGTGAAAAGAGATGAAATCAGGTTCCACTGACAGGGCTTGCAATTCACCGATACGTCTAGCAGAAGTAATGGCTACCAAAAACACAGTTTTCCAAGCCAAGTACTTAATCTCTGCTGAGGACGAAGGTTCAAAGGGGGTTGCATAAGCTGAGCAATGCAAACATTAAGATCCCAAGCAGGAGCAGGATCCTTAAGGGGGGATTGGTGTAAAGCAATCCCTTGAAAAACTTACAGAATACAGGGTGGGATGACAGTGAGGACGACTTGCCTACTGACAGGAAAGCAGAAACAGCTGACAAGTGTACCTTGAGAGTAGCTGGTCTGAGTGCTCAGGCCATTGAATGGACCATATAATCCGAAACCGTGAGGCAATTCAGCAGTGTCTGGAGAAATACTTTCTTAGAACACCAAATGCTGAATCTTTCCATTTGGAGTTGCAAGTCTTTCTGGTGGAAGGCTTTCAAGAAGCCTTAAGGATATCCAGAACCCTTGGGAAAGATGCAGATCTGCAAACTCTACCTCTTCAAGAGCCAAGCCTTGAGATTGAGAGACTAAAGATTGGGGTACCAAATCTTCCCCTGAGAGGATGTTAACAGGTTGTAATTCCTGGGAAGAGACAGGGGAAGATGGACTGTTAGGGACAACAACAAGGGATACCATGGCTGCCTGGCCCAGTCTGGAGCAATCAATCACTTTGCAAAGTTGTGATCTTATCTTGACTAACACTTTGAACAGGAGAGGGAAGGGAGGAAAGGCATACAGAAATTTCCCTTCCCAGTTCAGAATCAGAGCATCCAGGGGGACTGAGCCCAAGACTGGGGGTCTGCAACAAAAGAGAGGAAGTTGGTGATTGTCTGGGGCTGCAAAAAGATCTATCTCTGGAGTGCCCCATCTTGAGAAAATCACCTTCAACACCAGAGGATCTAGGGCCCATTCGTGATGGCCCTGAGATATTCTGCTCAGTGCATCTGCTAGAACATTGTCCTTCCCTGGAAGGTGAACTGCTATCAGAGAGGTTTGCAGGGAATAACCAGTGACCACAACTTCACTGCTTCTGTGCACAAGGCTCTAGAATGAGTGCCTCTTTGCTTGGTGATGTATCACATGGTGGTGGTGGTGTCTGTTCTGACCTGAACCACCTTGTTCTGTACTGATTTGGAAAAAGCTTGCAGTGCCAGAAACACTGCCCTGAGTCCCAAAGAGATTGATGTAGAAGAGATTCTGAGGCGACCACAGTACCTGGGTGGTGAGGTCCCCCAAATGGGCTCCCCAGCCCAGCAGGGAAGCATCTGTGGTAAGGACCACTGAATGAGACTGAGTGGCTAATGGAACCCATTGCCTCAAATTGTCCTGATCCTGCCACCACTGCAGGGTTTGGATCAGAGTTCGAGTCACTGGGATTAGTTTGGTAAGGGAATCCTTTCTTTAGGACCTAAAAGCTCTTAAGTGGAACCGAATGTCCCTCATCTGGAATCTTGCACCTTGGACCACTGCTGTAGAAGCTACCATGTGGCCCAAGAGCTGAAGGAAATACCTTGCTGGTCGAGACACCTGAAGGCTGAATGAAGAGGCCAGCTCCATGAGAGCTCTTGCCCTTTCCAGGGGAAAGAAAGCTCTTGCTTTTACCGTATCCAGATCTGCCCCTATGAAGGTGAGGAGCAGCACTGGTTCGAGAACTGACTTTGGTAGGTTGGAGAAGAAATCCCAAAGAAGTGAGCATTTGCTGGGTCACTTGCAGGTGTGACTTGACTTGGTCTGGGGACTGGCCCACTATGAGCAAGTCGTCCAAATATGGAAAAATGGAAATCTTTTGTCTTCTTAGGAAGGCAACAACTACTGCCAGGCACTTTGTGAAGACCCTAGGGGCTGAGGTTAGGCCAAGGGGCACTGCTCTGAACTGATAGTGGCCTGAGGGCAACTCGAACCTAACATACTTTCTGTGGGAGCACCTGATGGGAATGCGAAAGTAGGCATCTTTGAGGTCCAGGGAGGTTAGCCAGTCCCCTGGCCTTAGAGGGGGAAGGATAATTCCCAGAGTTATAATCTTGAACTTTGGATTTAAAAGATGTTCGTTCAGGTATCTTAAGTCCAGGATGGGTCGCCACTCTCCTGTCTTCTTGGGGGTGAGGAAGTACCTGGAGTACAGTCCTTTGCCCCAGTGTAGAGTAGGTACTCTCTCTCTCTATAGCTCTTAGAGCTAGGAGAGAAGAAACCTCTGCCTCTAGGGCAAGGGTCTCAGAGATTTGCAAGTGGAAAAGATCTGGCCCCATCTTTAGAAATTTTTGAAGCTGACAACCAGTCCCTGGATTTACTACTTCCAGGACCCACTTGTCTGAGGTAACAGACATCCAGTCCTGGACAAAGTAAGCCAGCCTGCCCCTACTGGGATAGGAGAATCGACCCAGGCAGACCCATCAGGGTGTCTGCTTGGGGGCTTTAGGCTGAGGGTGATGCAGGCCTGCTCATCCCCCTTCTGCCTCTCCCTCAAAAGAACCCCTCCCCAAAATGAAGAGGACGGACGCCTGAGCTTGGTAAAAAGCCTTTTGGAAAGGCCTGCCCTGACTGCTGCCTTTGAGGAGTTGCCTGCCTTCCTTGGCCTGAGCACTCCTGCAAGTAGTCCTGTATTCGTCCATTTTCTTCATGTAATTCTCTGTCTGCTCCCCAAACAGAGAATTACCCACTACAGGAAAATCCATGGCCTTAGCCTGGGTATCCTGTGAGAGGCTAGTACATCTCAGCCAAGCCATTCTCCGAAGAGCCACAGATGTAGCCATGACTCTTGATGATGCATCATTGGAGTCCACAGAAGCATGAAACAACTTTCGATGCCTCAATCCCATCTGCAGCCACCTCCTCCAGCTCCTTGGCAAGCTGGGGGGAAGCCTGTTTAGCCACTGCCAGTACAGCATCCCACCTGGACTTCTTGTACCTGGCTGCATAGGCCATATAATTCGCCTGCCTGAGTCCCAAGGAAGATGCTACATACTGCTTCTTTGCCATGGCATCAATCTTCCTGGAGTCCTTGTCTGGTGGGGTGTGATGCCAAGGGAATGCTTGCCTTATCATAGGCAGCAGCCTGTACAACCCCAACATGGCTGCATTGTTGATAAAAGAACTCCGTATCTGAGCCTGAAAGAGTATACCGCTTGTCCATTCTTCTATCCACAGGAGGTATGGAATTGGGAGACTTAAGAATTTTTTGTGTCTTTTTCCCAAAACATTTGTGGAGGGGAATAGAGTGTCTCCTGGACTCTGGGATGTCCATCTCTACATAGTCAGGCTCCTCCTGATCCTCCACAGGAAGCTGGAGGGTCTCAGCCACCTTTCTGTAAAACATGAAGTGCGAAGGGGACTCAGAAAGCCTAGGAGGAGAAGAAAAAATTACTCACCTTAGTAATGTTGTTTCTTCTAATGGAGTCTTGCATATTATGACATATGCAGTTTGACCCAGCCTTCGAACTGCCCGAGGTGAAGTTAACTCTTCATGCCAGGCATGGAATCTTGAGCGCAGCTCGGTTGAGAACTCTGTCTGTTGTTCTTCAAACTCAAACTGTCAGATCTTACGAAAACTCACTAAGATTTTGTGTGTGAAGCTGTAAACTCATTACCTACCAACTGGCTACTGTAATATTAAATCCATTTTTTTGGTCCCAAAAACAAAGACTCAAGTCAGGGATCCAAAAAAATAAAAACATAGAGCCAAAACACCCCCAAAAAAAGGGGTGAAAAAAAACAAGGTGGGGTATCTACTATGCAACACTGCACTGCCCACCCAAGATCCCAAAAGCAGAGGTCTAGAGGCAGAGGAGGTCATACATAGAAAGACTCCATTAGAAGAAACAACATTACTAAGGTGAGTAAATTTTCCTTCAAACAACATGAAGTCTTGCTATATTATATATATGCAGACTACACAGCAGTACCTCCATGGAGGAGGGACAGAACCACTTAGGAAATAGGCTCTGAGCACTAGCTGTGCTAAACCGAGATCACTCCTAGCCTGGATGTCCAGAGAGTAATGCTTGGTGAAAGTGTGAACCGCTTCCAGGTAGCTGCTTGACATATCTCTATGAGGGATGTCCCTGGTTGCAACCAGGGACGAGCTGAACCTCTGTAGAGGAGCCCTCAGGCCTGAAGGGGAACTCACTCAGTTTTTGAGTAAAATTTGATACAAGAGACAATCCACCTGGCAATGGATCTTTAGTGGCAGGTTTCCTTTACCAACCCTCACCATAAGTAAGGAACAGTTGAGGGAGTCAAACCCAGGACCCTTTGGTAATGCTTCTGCACGAGTAACTAAGGGCTCTCTTCACATCTAAGTTGTGCAGCCTCCTGCCAGAGGGGAATGGTCAGTGAAGTATACTGGAAGAGATATAGATTGATTAAGGTGGAAATCTGAAACCACCTTAGGCAAGAACTTCCTGTTAGTCCTGGAGGACCACTCATCTCTGTGGAAAGGAGATAAAATCAGACTCCACTGACAAGCTTGTAACTCACTTATGCGCCTGGCAGAAGTGATGGCTATCAGAAACACAGTTTTCCAAGTCAAGTACTTAAGCTCTGCTGAAGACAAAGGCTCAAAGGGGTTGCATAAGCTGAGCAATGCAAACATTAAGATCCCAGGCGGAAGCAGGGTCCCTGAATGGAGCAAAGATTGGTGTGAAGCAATCCCTTTAAAAACTTGGAGAATACAGGGTGAGCAGAAAGAGAAGAGGGCTTTCCTGCTGATATAAAAGTAGAGACAGCTGCCAAGTGCACTTTCAGGGTAGCTGGCCTCAGCCCCAAAGTATTTAAGTGGACCATATAATCCAGGACTGTGGGCAAATCAGCAGATTCTGGGGAAATATGCTTTCCAGAGCACCATATGGAAAACCTTTCCATTTAGGAATTATAAGTAGCCCTGGTGGAAGGCTTCCTAGAAGCTTAAGATATCGAAAGTAGCATCTTTATAGCAAGTAGGTCAGCAACTCTAACCTTCAAGAGCCAGGCCTTGAGGTTGAGGGATTTGAGATTCGAGTATCAAACCTCCCGGTACAGGTTAACAGACTGTGATTCCTGGGAAGACTAGGGGAAGGTGGACTGCTAAGGACAGAAGGAGTGGGGATACTAGGCTGTCTGGCCCAATCTGGCGCAATCAGAATCATCTTGCAAGGTTGAGATCTGATTTTGACTAGCACCTTGAACAAGAGAGGGAAGGGGGGGAAGGCATAGAGAAACTTCCCTTCCCAGTTGAGAAGGAAGGCATCCAGAGGGACTGAGCCCAACACTGGGGGCCTGCAGCAAAATAGCTGAAGTTGGTGATTGGGGCTACAAAAAGATCTATCTGAGGGGTGCCCCACCTGGCAAATACTACCTCCAGTACTAGGGGATCCAGAGCCCATTCATGGTGGCCCTGGGAAATCCTGCTGAGAGCATCTGCCAGGACATTGTCCTTGCCTGGGAGGTGAACTGCCAAGAGGAAGGTGTTCAGGGATTGCCGGAGACCACAACTTCATTGCCTCGGTGCACAAGGTCAAGACCGAAAGTGCCCCTTGTTTGTTGATGTACCACATTGTAGTGGTGTTGTCTGTTCTGACCTGTACCACTTTGTTCTGAACAGATGCAGAAAAACCTGAAGTGCTAGGAAAACAGGTCTGAGTTCCAACAGATTGATGTGGAGCAGAGACTCCTGAGGGACCACAATCCCCGGGTGGTGAGGTTGCTCATGTGAGCTCCCCACCCCAAGAAGGACGTGATCTGCAGTAAGGGGTCAAGGGAGTGAGATTGAGGGATGAAAGGAACCCATGTCTCAGATTGCTCTGATCCTGCCACCACTGTAGGGCCTGGATCAGGGTTCGAGTTACTGGGATCAATTTGGTTAGAGGATCTCTCCTTGAGACCAGAAAGGCTCTCAAATGGAACTGAATATCCTCATCTGAAATCTTGCTCCCTGCACTACTGCTGTGGAGGCAGCCATGTGCCCCAGGAGCTGCAGAAAATGCCTTGCTGGCTCGTGAGAGACCTGCAGAGTGAATGGAGGAGCCCAGAGCCACCAAGGTCTTTGTTCTTTCTAGAGGGAGGAAAGCTCTGGCCTGCTTTGCGTCCAGTTCTGCGCCTATGAAGGTGAGTAGCTGAACAGGCTCTAGAACCGACTTTGGGAGACTGAGAAGGAAACCTAGAGATGTAAGCAGCTGCTGGGTAACCTGAAGGTGTAATTTGACTTGGTCTGGAGACTGGCCCACTATGAGCCAGTTGTCCAGGTAAGGAAAGATGGTAATCTTTTGCCTTCTTAAATGAGCAACTGCTACTGCCAGGCATTTTGTGAATACCCTTGGGCCAGAGGTGAGGCCGAAGGGCATTGCTCTGAACTGGAAATGGCCTGAGGGCAGTTCAAATCTGAGGTACTTTCGTGGGAGCTCTGATGAGAACATGAAAGGTAGGTATACTTGAGGTCCAGGGATGCTAGCCAGTCCCCTGGCCTTAGAGAGGTAAAATAATTCCCAGAGTCACCATTTTGAATTTTGGTTTTAAAGGTGCTGTTTAGGTATCTGAGATCCAGGATGGGCAGCTATTCTCCTGTCTTTTTGGGGTAAGGAAGTACCTGGAGTACAGTCCTTTGCCCTGGTGTAGGGAGGTACCCTTTCTACAGCTCTGAGAGCCAGGAGGGTAGAGACTTCTGTTTCAGAGCGAGAGCCTCTGATGGATTTGCAGGTGGAAAGGATCTGGTTCTCATCTTTTGAAATTTTTGAAGCCAAGAACCAGTCCCTGGCTTACTACTTCCAGGACCCACTTTTCTGATGTTAAAACTCCCAGTCCTGGACGGAGAAGCCAGCCTGCCCCCTAGGTAATGGAGAATCGGCCTGGCCTCCACCAGGGTGCCTGTTTGGCAGGGGCTTTAGGTTGGGGTGGGAGCAGGCCTGCTCATGCACCTCTGCCTCCCTCTGAGGCATAGGCTGGAAGAGGAGGCCTGGGCTTGGTAAAAGGTCTGTGAAAAGGCCTGCCCTGCAAAGCTGCCTCTGAGGAGTGGCCTGCCTTTCCTTGGCCTGTGCACTCCAATAAGTGGTCCTATACTCATCCATTTTCTTCATGTAATTCTCTGTCTGCTCCCCAAACAGAGAGTTACCCACAACAGGAAAATCCATGGCCTTAGCCTGGTATCCTGTGGCAGGCTAGTACACCTGAGCCAAGCCATTCTGTGAAAAGCCACAGATGTAGCCATGACTCTTGAAGATACATCATTAGAGTCCACTGCAGCATGGAATCGCACCTTGGATGCCTCAATACCATCAGCAGCCACCTGCTCCAGCTCCTTGGCAAGCTGGCCAGGGACCTGTTTCGCCAGGGCCATAACAGTATCCTATCTGGATTTCCGGTATCTTGCCACATAGGCCATATAATTTGCCTGTCTGAGTCCCAGGGATGCTGCCATGTACCGTTTCTTTGCCATGGCATCAATCCTCCTGGAGTCCTTGTCAGGGGGGTGTGAAGCCAAGGGAATATTTGCCTTATCACAGGCTGCAGCCTGCACTACCCCAACATGGCTGCATTGTTGTGAAAGGAACTCCGTATCAGGGCCTGACAATGTGTACCGCTTGTCCATTTTTTTATCCACAGGAGGTATAGTGTGAGGAACTTTTAAAATTTTTATTGTCTGTTTCCTAAAAGATTTATGTAAAGGAATAGACAATCTCCTAGACTCTGGGATATCCATCATTTCTACATAGTCAGGCTCCTCCTGTTCATCCACAGCTTCTTCCAAAGGGAGCTGGAGGGTTTCAGCCACTTTCTTATAAAACATAAAATGAGAAGGGGACTCAGAAAGCCTAGGGGGAGACACTCCTGAAGGTCTGTCTGGGGAGATGTCCGGTTCAATGGGCACATCCAGACTTTCAAAATCACATTCACTCTCTTCATAATCTTCCTCCCCCTCCTCCGGTTCATAAAATTCCTCTATATCATATTCTTGAACCGGTGGCACCGACCGAACCAACTGCTTACCTGATGGTGCCGGTTCGGTCGGAACCGGGGAAAGCGACTGGACAATTTTGATTGCTTTGGCTATCTCTGCAGCAGTTGGAGAAGGAAATTTTGGCTCCACACCTGCTGATTTTCTAGTCCTTTTTGCTGGGACTGACTCCTCAGAGTCAGCCCTCCGTTTGCCCGGAAGTCTCGCCCTGGTCAGAGGGCACTCCCTCCGCTTCGGTTGGCACCGAACCGGCTGGCCATCCGGGTCAGCGGACTTTTTGGCCTCTCGTTCCCTGAGCCTACCAACTCTCTTATCCAGGGTAGCTGCAGGGAAATTCTTGCAAATCTGGCAGTCTGCATTGAGGTGGTCAAACCCAGACAATACACACATGTGGTGTGTGGGTCAGCCTTGGCAAAGGGCTTCCCCAGACACTACAGTGCTGAAACCCGAGTGGGCGGTTTTTCTTTTGGGTTTCTCAGACATAGTGCCAGCCTAACCAAAAACTTGCCCGTTTACGGCAATCCGCTAAGCAAGACACCCTTATTGGTTCCCAACCGTGTCACGGGTCGTGGAAAAAAACGTGATGAAATCCGTTTTTTTTAGAACCGGGAACCGCACTCTAAATGCAATTTAATAAAGTTTAACAACAACCTGATCGGTTCAAACCGACCAATAATATCGTTTACAAGTCCCACACAGAAATAATGTAAAACCTATCTATTACTTACGATACCACAGACAGAGCTTGAACCGACCGGTTGCGGTTAAATATAGACAAAATGCGGTTTAAAAACCAAGAAATTACACTTTTTAACCGAGAAAATGAACCGAGCAGCAGGAGAAATCTCCGGAGCGACTGTTCAGTGAGGCGGAGTAAAGAATCTGACAGTCTGAGTTTGCAGAACAACAGACAGTTCTCAACCAAGCTCGTGCTCAAGATTCCATGCCTGGCATGGAAAGTTAACTCTTTCACCTCTGGAGCAGTTCGAAGGCTGGGTCAAACTGCATATGTCATAATATAGCAAGACTTCATGTTGTTTGAAACACCTGAAGGTCTGTCTGGGTCAATAGACACATCCAGACTTTCACCATCACCATAATCATCTTCAAACTCTCCCTCCTCCTCAAACTCCGGTTGATAAAATTCTTCCAAGGTATAATCTTGAAACGGGGGAACCGACCAAACCGAGCCCCTGCCAAAAGGTGCCGGATCAGTCGGAACTGGGCGAAGCGATTCCACAATACGAATCGCTTTGGGCTATTTCTTTGGCGGTCGGAGTATGAGATTCTGGATCCGAACCGGTCGATTTGTCTTTGCGTTTTCTTTTTGTCGGAACAGATTCCTCGGAATCAGCTCTCCTTTTGCCCTAAGAAGTATCACCCTGGTCAAAGGGCACTCCTTCGGGTTCGGTCAGAACTGAACCGGGCTAGCCGGCCGGGTCAGCGGACTTCTCGGCCTCCCTTTCCCTCAGTCTACCTAATCTTTTTTCAAGGGTAGATTTGGGAAAATTTTTACAAATTTGGCACTCTGAATCGAGGTGGTCAAACCCGAGACACAATAAACACAGGTGTGTGGGACTGCCTTAGCAAAGATCTCCCACACACACTGCAGTGTTGAAACCCAGTGGGCCTGCTTTTTTTCCTGGGTTTCTCAGACATGGCCAACCTAACCAAACTTACCCTTTTTTCGGCAACCACCAGGCAAGACTCCCCTATCGGTTCCTAACCGTGTCACGGGTCTTGGGGAAAAAAACGTACTAACACCTGTTTTTTTTTTTTTTTTTGAACCAATACGGACCGGTAACCACACACTAAACTAAAATACAAAATTTACCTGAATAGTCAGTTCAGCCGAACCGATCCACACTTTTTACAAGTTCCACACAGAAAACAGAACAAAACCTATCTAGTACTCGTGGTACCACAGACAGAGACTTGAACCGACTATGCGGAAACTAAATTTCAGTAGAAAAACCGACACTTCAACCGACTTCGAACAGAGCTGCAGGAGAAATCTCCGGAGCGACTGTTCAGTGAGGCAGAGTAAAGAATCTGACGGTTGCAGTTCAAATTACAACAGGTAGAGACATCAACCGAGCTCAAGATGAACATTCTATGCCTTGCATAGAAAAGTTAACCCATTGTTCTCCGGGGCAGTTTAAAGGCTGGGGCTAACTGCACTTGTCAGAATACAGCAAGACTTCATGTTGTTTGAATACAAGTTGCTGGGGGTCAACCTTAGTAAACTGTTCAGCACACACAATACGGTGCTGAAAACAAGTAGGGTTGGTTTTCTTTTTAGGCTTCTGTGACATAACCTTTTAGCAAGAGAAACACCGGTTCTGCGGCAACTAAGAATAGTAAAACACTAGTACGGTATTAGTATTTTTTTTTTTTTTTCGGTTCAGAGACCAAGGAAAAAAACGAGAAATTTCCCAGTTCAGGAACATGGCACAGTTAAGCAGGAATCGGCGAGTACACTTACTAGCAATTAATAATAAAACTAAAAATTTTTTACCTCAAAAGAGTGGAAAAAAATACAGGTTACTCACCTGTAACAGGAGTTCTAGGAATGGTATATGTTGTTCATCCACACTGTCTGGCAGGTTCCTTGTCACTTTAAATCTTGTCGGAAGGTCTTCAAGCTGGCTCCTCCCACCCACCCAGGTGGTAAAACTCCCTTCTCCGCCCCATGATGCCAGATCTAGCCTGCTGGAAGCCAGGTTGTGCGTTGAAGCTGGGTGGGTCGTGTGGATGAACATATACCATTCCAAGAACTCCTGTTACAGGTGAGTAACCTGTATTTCTAGGGACATGCATATGTTGTTCATCCACACTGTCTGGCAGACTCCTAGCAGTTCTCCGGGAGGAGAGAGGCAAGGCGCACACCCCCTGCTTAGGGATTAAGGACTGGAGAACCAAGGTCCCAAAACCAGCATCCCAGTGTGACTCAATGTCGATGTGGTAATGGGTGATGAAGGTGTGTGCTGACTTCCAGGTAGCAGCCCTGCAGATTTCCTGGATAGGGACGTCCCTGGAAGCAGACACCAATGCAGCAGTATGGCGGGTAGAATGAGCTCTTATCCCTCTGGGAGGCTCCATGCCCGCCAATTAACAGCAGAGATCTATGCAGGAGGTGACCCACCTGCCTATCATCCGCTTGGCTGCAGGTCTGCCAGGTGCGGCTTCAGTGTAGGTGACAAACAGCTGGCGAACTTCTCCCCGAATTTCAGCCGTGCACTCCTTATAGTAAGCGAGCGCCCTTCTAGGGTCCAGAGTATGGAGCCTATATTCGGCCTCCAAGGTGTAATTGGTGTAGAACACCGGCAGAGTCAACACCTGATTAAGGTGAAACTCCGACACCACCTTCGCAAGGAATTTCGGGTGGGGGCGCAGGACAACCTTGTCCCTGTGGAAGACCAGATAAGGAGATTCGATGGAAAGCGCCTGGAGCTCTCCCATCCTTCTAGCTGACGTGATAGCCACCAAGAAGGCTGTCTTCCATCACAGATGAGAGATGTCACACCTCTGCATCAGTTTGAATGGCTTGCCTATGAGCTTAGCCAATACCAGCAGTAGATTTCATGGAGGTGGAGGTTCTCACACCGGAGGGGATATGTGATCAAGGCCTTTGAAAAAGCGCCCGACTACCTTCTCCTGCGCCACCGACTGCTTCCCGGCCTGCGCCCGGTAAGCAGAGATGGCTGCCAGGTGCACCTTGAGGGTTTCTGACTAAAGCCGTTGCTGAGAAAGGGACCACAGGTAGTCCAGAATGCTAGCCAAGGAACAGGAAGAAGGGTCCAGGCCCTTGCCCTGACACCAAATGGTGACTCTCTTCCATTTAAAGGAGTAGCATTTCCTTGTCGACTCCTTACGGGATGCCTCAACAACGTAGAGGACCTCGTCGGAAAGACCCAAGGCCTGGAACTCTAGATGTTCAGGAACCAGGCCATCCGGTGCAGGGATTGAAGGTCCGGATGGAATACCTTCCCCTGATTGACTGAGAGCAGGTCCGGGCGAGCTGGAAGCTGCCTCGGGAGCCTGGAGCTGAGGCTGAGGAGATCTGGGGCTATCAGAATCACCTGCGCCTTGTCCCTCCTTGCTTTGAGAAGCACCTTGTGCATCAAGGGGAACGGGGGAAAGGCGTAGAAGAGGCCCGGGTCCACGGCCTCGAGAAGGCATCCCCCTGCAGTGATCCCTGAGGGGGGCGGGCATGGAACAGCCTCAGCTTCACATTCTCCCTGGAGGCAAACAGGTCCACCTAAGGAGTGCCCCAATGGGAGACTAGATCTTGTACTACCTCCGGCAGGAGAGACCACTCGTGGGACGCAGTCCCTATCCGGCTTAGGGCATCGGCCAGGGTGTTGGAGGCTCCTGCCACATGAATGGCTAGGAGATCCACCTCCAGGCTGCGCACGAGTGACCAGATGCGGAGAGTTTCCTTGCATAGAAGCATGGAGTGCGTCCCGCCCTGGCGGTTTAGATAGTAAATAGTCGTGGTGTTGTCCGTCTGGACCCGGACCACTTGACCCCGAAGAAACGGAGCAAAGGCGGTGAGAGGTAGGCGGACCGCTCGGAGCTCCAGCAGGTTGATGTGGCATCGGGACTCCCGCGGGGACCAGAGGCTGTGCTCTCGGTGTTCCCCCAGATGGGCACCCCAACCCATCAGAGAGGCATCGGTCGATAGAGAGACCGTCGGCTCGGGGCGGACAAATGGGATGCCCTCCTGCAGATAAACTGGAACGATCCACCACTGGAGAGCATTCCACATCCCCTGGGTCACCGTCACTAGCTGGTCCAATGGATCGCAGCGTTGGGACCACTGGCTGGCCAGCCCCTACTGAAGGGGGCGCATGTTCCAGCGGGCCCAATGGACCACGCTGGTACAGGCTGCCATGAGACCCAGAAGGCGAGGAAGTCCCGGTAGGAGCGAATGCCCAACCAGAAATGATTGGGCAAAGGAGGAAAGAACTCGGCCCTGTCCACCGGGAGCCGTGGTTTGGCTCAAGAGAGTCGAGCTCTGCCCCGATGAAAAGAATCACCTGCTTCGGCTCGAGTTCCGACTTGGACTCGTTGATGAGGAGGCCGACCTGAGAGCAAACCTGGAGGGCCAGATCTCTGGACCGCTCCGCTTCCTGTCTGGAGGGGGCTGCTACCAGCCAATCGTCCAGGTAAGGGTAAACCCGGACCCCTCGGCGCCGCAGGAATGCTGTCACCACTGCCATGCATTTGGTGAAGACCCTGGGAGCTGGAGATAAGCCGAAGGGCATGGCTTGAACTCGAAGGGATCCCTCCGCCGAAAGCGAAGGAACCTTTGATGTGACGGACGATAGGGATTGAAAGAACGCGTCCTGTAGGTCCAGAGAGCAGAACCACATGCCATGTTCCAAGGATGGTATTATCTGAGCCAGAGTGACCATCCTCAAGGTTCGAGATCTTAGGAACTTGTTTAGGTCGTGAAGGTCGAGAATGGGGCGCCAGCCCTCCGTCCGTTTTGGAACCAGGAAGTACCTGGACACGAACACCGGGTTTGAGGGAGGGTCCGCCACCTCTCTTATCACCTCTTTCTCGAGGAGGAGAGCGATGTCGGCTCGGCGAGCTGACAGCGAGGCTTCGGGCCCCGAGGCCCCTCGAGGTGCGATGGCTCTGAAGGATGGGGCCTGCTCGAACTCCAGAGACAGGCCCTTTCCTACCACTTCCAACACCCACCGGTCTGTGGTAATAGCAGACCAGGCGGAAAGTAAGTACCGGAGCCGTCCCCCCCAGGGGGGGAACCTGGGGTGAGGTGACGAGGTTGGGACGACACCCTCAACCCGGCACTGTGCAGGCTTGAGGAGGGACCGCCGAGGGACCACCTGGGCCTTTTACCTCCCTGCTTCCTGGAGGAGGAAGCCGCTGGCTTGGGTTTGGGACGCTAAGCGCGAGCCTGCTGGCCCTGGTGTTGCTGGGCCAGACGTGCCGGGGGCGCAGACGGACAAAAGGGCTTGGGTTGAGGTCTGCGGCCCTTGTCCCTCTGAGCGGATGAGACAGAGTCCAAGGTGGCATTGGACTTTTCGATCCTCTGGAGGTGGCCTTCCACTCCAGGGCCGAAGAGGTCGGTCCC
This sequence comes from Neoceratodus forsteri, assembly GCA_016271365.2. Lineage (NCBI taxonomy): Eukaryota > Metazoa > Chordata > Ceratodontiformes > Ceratodontidae > Neoceratodus > Neoceratodus forsteri. Next base: position 484,521,806 of record CM028130.1, read on the forward strand.
CAGGAAGGGGACATCCGCCAATTTGTGCTGGGTATCTGCTGTGAAGGTGGATATCCTCAGCCATGCCCGACGGCGCATAGCCACTGCGGCCGCGACTGACCTGGCGCAGGAGTCTCCAATGTCCAAAGCAGTCTGAAGTTGCTGCTTTGCCACTGCCCTGCCCTGGTCCCGCACCTGCCTAACCGTAGTCTGCAGGTCAGCCGGAAAATGAGGGACTACCTCGTCCAGGGAGCCCAACAGGGCATGGGAGAAATGTGCCATAAGCACGGCCGAGCTGGCCTGATGAAGGCCAAGGGAGGACGCAGCGTAGACTTTTCGCCCAGCATAGTCCAATTTCTTGGACTCCTTGTCGGGAGGTTTGTCCACGGCCCTAGCATTTCTGGCACGCCGGAAAACGCTGTCGGTAACTAACCCCTCGGGCTGAGGGGTGTTCCTTCCGAGAACCGGACAGGGAACCGGGACCGTGATACTTCCTGGGCCATCCTGGCCGAAGGCGAGGGCAGGAAGCAGGCGCTGCCAGAGCTCCAAGGCCGGGCTCCACAATGGCCTCGCCACAGGAAAGGCCTCCGTAGGAGAATCCCTGGTCCAATATCTCCGTGAGGGGATACTTGGCCCGCTTGGATACGGGCTCGAGCTGCATCCCGGTGGACTCCGAGATGAGCCTAAGCAAACCCAGAAAGGACGAAGGGCTATCGTCCAGCGACTGACCTCCAGAGGACTCCAAGTCCACTCGCCTGGAGAAGAGGGAGGAATCGTCATCGGACTCAGAAGAGTCCGCAAAGAGCTGCCTCGGGCCTGAGCCACCCTCCACCTGCCGAGGGCGATCGGGAGTGAGGGTGACAGACAGAGCCTATGGGGCAGACCTTGAGCCGACCGAGAGTTCTGGGTCGGAGCCCCAAACAGCGGCTGTGGAGGCGGAGGTTCCACCGGAATCGGTGGAGCAGCTGGTTTTGGCCGAACAACCGGCCTGGGAACAGGCTCCTCGGGTAAGACAAGGGGTTGTTTCGCCGCCCGGTGACTGCCACTTAATGGGAAGGCGCACGGCGCCGGCTTGTTCCCGTCAGAAGGAGCTGTTGCCACATGAGGTCCTCCGTGATCGTCGATTGAATCTTACGTCGAAGCTTCCTCGTCCGAGGAGGAGGAAGAGGATAAGCGCCTATGACGCGCGGATCAGCTGGACCGCCGGGCGTCAGGAGACCGAGTCAGAGGACGGTGCGGGAGGGACGGTGGAACCGCCTCCCTCGCTCGGAGGGTTCACCCGAGGGCCCGGAACCAGAGGCACTGGCAAGCCAACGGATCCTCAACTCCACCGGGGAACCAGTGAGAGGATTTTCGTCCCGTCAACAACCCGGCCCAACGGGTCGAGAAAGATCTCGACCGCGCCGATGGTTGTCTCGTCAACTGACCTGACGGGACACCGTGGAGACCAGTGGCCGGGTTTCATGATCGACCAGGTCGATGGCCGATAACTTGGAGAGGGACCTTCCCGCCCTAGAGTGTCGACTGAGGGACTTACCCTTGTCCTTCTTCTTGGACCGAGAAGAAGGTCCAGCAGACGGTCCTCTCCTCTAGTGGAGAGGGACAGACAAAGCTCCTTAAAGGAAGCTGTATAAGAGGAACCCTAGGGAGAACGGGATAAATGTCATGTCGAGGAAGATGCGTCCGCTACCGCCTCCTCTTCGAGGGCGATCATCTGTTCTAGCTGATCCGCCGAGCCCGCCGCCGCAGAAACCGCCAACTGGGCCTCTTTTGACTTCACTGGAGGAAAACGTTTCTCAGGGCACCCCAGTTGTAAACGGGCAGCACGGTCTTCGAGGACATAGGCTGAGAAGGAAGAGCACAGGTCGCAAGCCTGCAGGTCATGCTCAAGGCCTAAACAATAAGACACACGTGGAGTGCGGATCCGTCCGAGACATCGTTTGCCTGCAAGGGCATCTCTGAAAACCGGGAGTCGATTTGTCCATCGCAGCCGCGAGGGATAGAAGACCGAAGTCTATAATGCAAAAAACCTTTAAATTCAGAAACCCGAAGAATTAGGAACCTGAGCTTCCAAGCGATAAGGAAGATCTGGCGTCATGGGGCGGAGCCGAGAGTTTTACCACCCGGGTGGGTGGGAGAAGCCACCTTGAAGACCTTCCGGCAAGATTTAAAGCAGCAAGGATACCTGCCAGACAGTGTGGATGAACAACATATCCATGTCCCTAGAACCATGTGTTTTGTGATCCCTCAGATGAGCTCCTCAACCCATACTGGAAGCATCTGAAGTAAGGGTTGGGGAAGGAGCCTAGAAGTGGAAGGGGGCCCCCCACGAACAAGTTGGTGAGATTCTACCACCAGAGGAGATCTTTCTGTAGGCTGTTAGAGATCATGACCAGCTGGTCCATGTCATCGAACCATTGGTCCCACTGGACCCGAAGAGACCACTCGGTGACCCTCATGTGCAGCCTGGCCAGGGGAACAGCTGGAATGGCAGCTGCCATAATACCCAAGAAACGAAGCACGGAGCGAGCTGGGGTCCATCAAGACTTGGCCACCAAGGTGGCCTGTGAGATCAGGATCTCCACTCTGTCTAGTGGTAGGTAGGCTTTACGCTGGACTGTATCCAGCACCGCTCCAATAAATTGGAGGTGCTGGGAGAGTACTAACTGGGATTTGGGTAGGCTGACGGGAAAACGGATCCAGAGTGAAGGAGAGAGATTCCTTCAGGCTGTCCGAGGATGGGGCTGAAAACAGCCAGTCATCCAGGTATGGGAACACGTATATGGCCCTGCAGCGGAGGAACGCCACTACCATCGCTAGGCACTTGGTGAAAACTCGGGGGGCTGAGGACAGGCCAAATGGGAGTGCCCTGAATTGGAAATGGTTCTCAGAAAGGAGAACCAGAGAAAGCGGCAGTGGGCCAGAGGAATAAGGATATGAAGGTAGGCATCCTGCATATCCAGGGAGCACAGCCAAGTGTTTGATAGGAGCAGGGGTAGGAGTCCCTGGAGAGTCAACATGCAAAACCGCTTGTACTCCACAAAGTGGTTTAGCATGCTGAGATCTAGGATTGGTCTCAAGTCCCCCATCTTTTTTGGAACTAGGAAGAAGTGGGAGTAAAATCCCCCTCCTATTTGATCCGGACGAACAGGTTCTATGGCAGCTTTTAAGAGTAGAGCCCGTATCTCTTGATGGACGATGGGGATCTGACCCAACGGGCAGTAAGACCTTCCCGGAGGATTTGCTGGAGGAATCTCCAGGAACTCGATGGAGTGACCTCTTTGTATGAGATCTAACACCCATACATCTGCGATGACTGCCTTCCACCTTGCCAGGTGGAGGCCGAACCTCCCTCCTATTGTTTCCTCCTTGGGGGACGGAGGGAACGAGAGAAGGGGAAGAGAGTCAGGATGAGGAGGGGAGCCTTAGCTCCTGAAACTGCCTTGGCAAATTTGGCCTGAAAAGGTTGTGGTCCTGAGCCAACGGCACGACGTCTTGCTTGACATTTGCCCTAGTTCTGATTTTTGTTCTAGTTTATTTTGCGATGAAAAGGCTACTTCTTCTGACCTGAACGGTACATGAAGCGTACGTCTCTTAAGGACCTACCACTCTCCTGCAGCCCGGTAATGATATATTTCTCGTTGCCGCCAAAAAGAACAAGACCCCTCAAAGGCATGTCCAAAAGAGTGGACTATACGTCCTGTGCCAGACCTGCTAGACGCAGCCAGGCTAGATGCCTAAGGCAGATCCCCGAGGCCACAGCCCTAGCCAGAGTGTCCACTAAATTATATGTGGCTCGAAGTGCATGCCGGCAGGATGACTTATTCATCCTCACTTTCTCCGGTAACTTGGCCCTGAGTTGGATAGGGTCGGGGTTGGTGGTTGGACTGGTGGAGAGAGAAGGGATTTGATAGTTTTCCAAAAGTTTGTAGGGTGGTTAAGGTTAGAGTACAGAGCCGACGTGAAGTAGTTCTTTTTGGCCTGTCGTACAGATTTGGTGCAGGAGTTGCGGAGAATACGGTATCTTTTTAGTGATTCTTGGGAGCTAGTTAGCTTGTGTTTTTTCCAGGCCAGGTCCCTAGATCCGTTAATGATGTCGGCAGATACCAAGGGAAGGTGGGAGCCCTTTACTCTTGTGCTTCTTAGAGGGGCATGGTAGTCCCATACAGCAAGAAACCTGTTCTTGAACATGTTGAAGGCATAGTCAATGGAGGGTGCCTTCTGTATGAAGGACCAGTCTAACGGGGCCAGGTCGTTTAGGAGGGAAGGTAGACATAAGGATTTGTAGGATCTCATGAGGAGCACCCCCAGAGGGGGGTCTAGCAGGCCCATGCACTTCTCGACCATGTATGCCATGTGGTGATCACTTAGGAAGTCCGGGGTGTCCAGCTTTAATAATCCTATATGGGTGGGATGTGAGGGCCCAGTCCAAGAGGGAGTGGTTAATTGTTTTGGGGTTCAGCCGGGTGGGTTGGGCGATTAGTTGAGAAAGGTTTAGAGTCTTTATTCTGGTCCGTAGCTTAGAGCAGTAATTGGCTAGCCAACTGAAATCGCCAAGGATATGGAGCTCTCCAGCTGTGGCAGCAGACTTAAAAGTGGCCAGATGGTCTAAGACGCTGGGCAAGGGGGTAGTAGGGGTGCAGTAAGACCCCGCAACGTACACAGGGGAGGAGTAAAGGAGTACGAGCTTGACCAATAAGGATTCTATTTGTGATGTGGGTGCAGAGATTTGGACCAGGGTGAACTGAAGCCTGGTGGAGATGAACATGGCAATTCCACCACCTTTTTTCTTGCCCATGCAGTCCTGTCTGATCAGCGAGTAGCCAGGATTGGATACAGCAGAATCCGCGTGGTGTGGCATTAGCCATGTCTCGGATATAATGAAGATGTCTGGGCATAGGGACAGGGCAGTAAGTTGTAATTCAGGTATTTTGTTCAGGATACTGCAGATGTTAAGGTGCAGTAAACGGAGGTCCTTAGGGAGAGTCAGTGGGGGGGAAGGATAGGACCCGGGTTGGTTTCAACATCCCTGCCACGAGGAGAAGCAGTGTAAGATAGTGTATGGTTTTGTACCATGAGGGTCTGGTCTTTTGACAGGAGTGGGGTACTTGATGGGTAGGCAAAGTGGCAGCAGTTGCCAAGTTACATAGGACAGACAGCCCTGTGAAGGAGGAGGGAGGGAGGAAGGATTGCAACACCGAGCGCCCAGTTATGGGTGGGTATATGTGGCTGTTGATGTGGGAAGGTGGTTGGGGGGGGAACGGGGAGTAGGGAGGGTGTAATAGAGGTGGTGGTCCGGGTGCCATAGTGGACGGGTTGCTGGAGGGGGGAGAGAAGCTAGGGGTATCACCAGTGAGAAGAGCGGGAGGAAAAATAGAATCATTTTGCCTATTGATTGCAGCAGCAAGCAGGGGCTGGGTGCAGCGGCGACAGCATATAAGCTGCTTATGGGAGAATGGACAGATTGGTTCTGTGCCTTATTGGGAGAAGGCTGCGAATGTGAGCACGACCGGGACCGGTGACGGGATCGACTACGGTCCTTACTGTGGCGCTTCTTCTCCTTCCTTTTCCCCTCCAGGGAGTGCAGATCCATCTTCTGCTCTAGCAGGTAGGCCTTAAGGGCTTTCAGGCGGCGGATGCAGGTCCGGCTGGTAAAGGCCTGGCAATCTGCACAATTGGCAGTGTCGTGGTCTGGGCCCAGGCAGAAAACGCACCGCCGATGGCCATCCTTAGCTGGGATCTGCCTCCCGCAGTCACACTTGTTTAAGTGTTCGAGTGATGCCGACGCCCAAGAAGACATCGAACCCGGCCGGGTAAGATAACCGCTGACGTCGGTACTGGGAAGCGGCAAGAGCAAGGAAAACAATGCTCTAAAGCAGAAAAAAGTAATCAAGCGACGGCAGCGAACTGACGTCGGTACCTGAAAAATGGTAAAAACTGTTGAAAAAAGGCAAGGAATCTTGATAGAAAAAGTTATTTTCGCTGGATCGCGACAGAAGCTATGTCTCTCGGCTTCCACGCAAGCGGGTACGCCGTGGAAAGAACTGAGGTGGAGCTGGTCTGCCCCTCTTGTACCCTGACCAACGCCGGGGCGGTCCCCTGCTGTGTATTGCTGACAGAAGTTTTCACCGGAGGGTCCGAAGTGCCCGGGGCGATATCCTGATTGTAATAGCCTGCTGCAAGAGCTCCCACTCGAGTAAGATCCTGGGATACCCAGGGTAACGGATGGGTAGCTGTGGAGAGATGCCAATGTGGGTACTGGTAACCCAAGAACCCCAGCGAAGGGTAACCAGGCAGCGGATAGGCCGGTGTCGGGTAGCCCGGCAGGTTGCGCGGCGGCAGAAAGTGGAGTTCAAGCCCCGGGAAACTGCCAGAGGAACTGAAGGCACAGTCGGGGCAGGCGCCAAAGGGATGCTGGACAGAGGCAAAGAATCGGGTGAAGGGCCACTGGACAGCAGCAAAGAATCAGGCGAAGGACTCGAGGGTCCTGAAAGAGGAGGGTCCATGCCTGCAAGTCCCAAGTCCAGCGACAGGTCCCTGGGAAGGGGGAAGCTCCGGGAGGGACCCCAATGACAGGTCTAGAAGCGTTCCCAAAGGAAGAGAAAGGTCTGGGAATGGGTTGCGAATCCCTGGGGGTGGAAACAGAAAGGGATGAGGGTTCCTCCACAAGCACACTTGTCCCAGAGTTGGGGTCCATAAGGGAGCCCGACGGGAGAGTAGTAGTAGCTGTGCGGTCGATGGGGGTACCGGTCGATTTATCAGTCGCAACCGGGCTGGTGGCGGTAGGAAGACCACGGTCAAGCTGATCGATCAGGGCCTGGCGGCCAGCGACGGAGTCGGGGGGGGCCGCTCACCGGCAGTGCTGCTAGTGGGAGAATGCACAAGGAACTCTAAGGAGGCGACCCCCAGCTGCCCGCTCACCTCAGCAGGAGGGGCAGAGGGCGTACGACCAGCCAGAATGGACAAAGTCCCAGGAAGAGTGGTCCTCATGGTTTTAGAGGAGGAGGAGGACACACTCTGGTTGTCGACCGAAGGAAGGCTGGTTTCACTCTTGAGACAGGCTTCTCTCCCGGCGCTGCTCCTTGTCCTTTTTTTTTTCTTCTTTTCTGGGGTTGGTGACAATGACCTCTCCCTAAGCACCTTTTCCATCGAAACTAGCCGCTGAGTAAGAAGGTGGGCCTCGAGGGTTCACTTGCAATGGGTCCAGGTGGCATGGTTGAAGCCCTACCAAATAGCATACTCTGCCGAGTTGTGCTTGGGCCCCAGGCACAGAAGGCAGCAGGAGTGGTCATCCCCATGCAGGATTTGGGCACCGCACTTGGTGCACTTTTTCTTTAAACGAGACAACATACACCGAGGGTGACAGAGAAAAAATTAATAGCAGAAAAAGACTATAAAATGTCGAATTAAGGTGGGCGACTGACTGCTGTTCTACCGCATCTGTCGGATGAACTAGCACGATGGTGGGAAACAAATGGAGGGCGGGCGCAGAACCACCCCCTTTTAAGGTCGAGCTGACGTCACATCACCTGATGACACGAGGCCGTCCCAGCTGATTACCAGCTACAAGTTTGCCGTGCAGACCTGACGCCAGGGGTGTAGTCCTATATGTGAAGACCTACTGCAGGAACCCTCTCAAAGTAAGATTCTCGGTTCCCCACTGGTTCAGCAAACCAAGGAGAAACCGCTGACTTGCCCAACTGAACCTAAATCTAGACTAATTTACCCGATTTTACCAAGTACAGTGCTTTGAAAAGGAAAATAAATGAAACGGTAACTAAAAAAAAGGACAGAGAATAAAGTAAAATCTTCAAGCTGAAGGAGCAACTCAGAGGCGTCTAACTTTGGCAGGCAGAGTAAAGAATCTGACAGTTACACAGAATGCACCAGGGACAGTAGTTTGAAAACCGAGCTCTAGCCTATGAACGTTCCACTGTTTGCATAAGTTCTTTCTTTCTTTCTTCTCCATGGCAGTTGGTGAAGGCTAACTGCATACGTCAGAATACAGTAAAGATTTCCTGGGGCTGAAATGGAGAAATTCTAGAGAGCTATATAAAAATGGTGAGGAGGTACTGGCAGCCACCAGGCAGGAACAGGACTTGGGGATACTAATATCAGATGACTGAAAGGCAACCAAACAGTGTGAGAAGGCTGTGGGGAGAGCCAGTAGGATGCCGGGGTGAAATGGGAGGGGTATCACCAGCAGAATGAAGGAGGTTGTTATGGCACTGTATAGTTCACTGGTGAGACCGCAGCTGGAATACTGTGTCCAGGTCTGGAGACCACATCTCCAGAAAGACACAGACTAGAGGTTGTCCAGAGGAGGGCTACAAAGATAGTACAGGGCTGCATGAAAAACCTTACGAAGAGAGGCTGGGGGGACTCAATATGTATTCGCTGGAGGAGAGGAGAGAGGCAGGACATGACCGAAACATTCAAGTACCTCAGGAGAACAAACAGGGTACAACAGGGCAGCATCTTTCAAAAAAAGAAGATGTACAATAACAAAGGGTAATGAAATGAAGTTTGGGGGTGGGAGGGTTCAGGGCCAACATGAGAAAAGTACAGTTATGTTAAGAACTTACCATAAATGAAAATTATGTAGCCAACATATTTCTTGATCTTTTAGTGTATCTTCACCATTCATCACTGGCAGGTGTATGCCATGAACGCAACACCCAGCAAGAGCTTTTTTTTTTTTTTTAAGAGGGAGGACCCAGCACCGACCACGAGGCAGAGACACTGCATGGTGCTTGCAGGTCGGTCAATAAATGCTGCTGGTTTCTCCGCCTCAGTTCTGCACACCAAGACACAGAAAAAAGGGGACAGAGATAAACAAGGATAGGGCAAAGGAGCCCGAGTGATAGTAAAAGGATAGGATATAAACTGAAAAAGGAATAGGCCGGACAGAGGAACAGGATCTGGAGGACATGGGCCATAAGGCCCCAGTCCTTGGACGGACAGAAAAAACAGCAAAGGAGAGAGAGAGAGATGAAAAGGAGAGAGAAAAGGGGAAGGGGGGGGACCTGACAATACATGTTCGATCAGCCAGGGAGGAAGACCGGGAGTGCTTCCAGAGGTAAGCAGCCAGCTTAACCAAATAGCTGCCTAGAAAGCAACCAGCAGCTTTAACTTCCCTTTAGCTAGAAAAGGGAGATCGAAAAGGTCCCCCTCCCTTCCCCCACCCCATTAAAACCAGGGAGGAATTGCCATTAAACAGGAGACAACACTTCACCCGTTCAGCACCTCCCTCCCAGAGGTGGGGGGAGACTGAAAGGGTAGAAGAGGTAGAGAGAGACGTGAAGAAAGAGGGAGTCCCTGTTGCCCCCCCCATCTCCGTCTCCAATCCAAGGGACCCCTTAAGAGACCAACAGAGACAGAGAGAGAGGTGTGGACCGGTCTCGGAGGCTCCCTCAAGGGCAGGGACCTGCCAGGAATCCCCCTTCAAGATCTTATAATGAAGAGGCTCTACTGGCCCTCCTCCCAAAAGAGAGCCCTTCCTCAAAATGTGGGAGAGAAAGGGGGCCCTAAGGCAGGTAGGCAAGAAATTGCCCAATGGACCTAGCGGAGGAGGGCAAGCAGGGTGGAGGATGGTCCAGGGACTTAGGCCTTCTGAGGGGAAGGCAGGTGGTATTCAGAGATAAATGTTGAAGATGCACTGGAATATCAAGAATTACGGTAGGTACGTAATTTTCGTATCTTCCCAGTATCAATCTTCACCATTCATCACTGGTGGGGAGCTACAAAGCCCCCAAAAGGGGTTCAGCACTTCCCTGAGGAACAGCTATCCGCAGCCTCCTGTGGGGAAAACTTGTGAAAAGGAGACCCATTACTGACCAGTTAGGCCCGAGATTGGTCAGGGCGAGGCGGGTGTCCCATTCCCTGGGGGAAGAAAGATGCCCCTGCAGTTCCCACCTCGCCCTGTGGGAGAAAAGGCGGGTCCCCCAGAATGCAGAGGCAATCACGCTACGCCGTGTCAGGGATGATAACAGACAGGTGAAGCCACGCCGTCTGTCTGATGCAGATCGCTGTCCCCGCAAGCCTTGAAGTGACCTCACTGGTGTCATACGATGCCCTTATTTGGTGCCTTGCTAACTCCAGGCTTGTCACGGAGAGGGCTGTGACCTGCCTGGCTGCCTCCGAATCAGGCAACAATGCCAGTACCTGACCCAGCATATACAACAGGTGCCTGTTATAGACATCATAGTGCGCCTGATGTGATACAATGCAAAGAACCATCTGCGCCGAGGAGAAGACTCTCCGTCCCAGGCGGTCAAACTCTGCAGAGTCCGGATCCAGGGGTCCGTCGCAGGCCGGGCACCTAGTGCTCGTAGGTGTCCAATCGTCCGTCCCGTACAAGGATGCGGCAATGAACCTGGAGACCCCTGGTGTGTGCAGTACCAATGCTGGCAGTCCAAAGGGCTGGGGCGGATGGAAGATGACAGGCACTGTATGATGCCTCCTGGAAAAGAACAGGCCAGGATGGGACCACCAATTGATCGGCACCATACTCACCTAAGAAAGCTTGTGTCGTACGCTCAGTATTGCATCGAGCAATATAAGAAATGTGCATATCCTCAACCAGCCTCGCGAGGAAGCGCAGATACTCTGATCAGCGTCAGAGGACAGGTGGACAGAGGCCTCCTCTTCTTCAATGGAGGAAGATGAGGAGGCTGAGGAACCAGATGATTCAGACTCCGGCTGTGGAGGGGGATACAAGCGAAAGACCTGCTCATCCATAGCCCTAACATAGCGGGGGAAATCTACAGCCTGGAATCTGAATTAACAGGTCACAGGTCCTGAAAGACCCACATGGCCTGGGAGAATAGGGGCTGGATACAGAGGAAAAGGAGAAAAACACTTCACAGCCAGTGAAGTGCCTCTGCCAGGGTTTGGAGACCTAGCAGGTGTAGGGGAGGCATCCCTATGAGGGGACCAGGGCCGCATGAGTCCAAAAGGGTGGACCCCAACCCCACCCAGCAAGGACTTCCTAGAAGGAGACGAGGGACAGAACTTGGGCTCAGCGCTGCGGCTCCTCCCCGAGCCCTGGAGGGTTGCAGAGGAGCACCACAGCCCATCGTCCCATCCTTTCAACCCCACCAACTCCAAGGACGACCTCTTCTTCGCACCCTGTGCCATAGATCCTCCCAATTCCACAGCTTCACCATGGAGAGCCACGAAGGAGGAAGTTCCAGTCCCAGCATCGGGAGAAAGGACGACACCGGGGATGGCAGCCAACCCCTCCCTCAACACCCAGGCCACCACACCCTCAGCTCCGGGACCGCTATCCTGCACTGTGCCCCCGGCGCTGTCAGCGTGGGAATCTGCGCCAACCATATTCACCGAAGCCACGGGAGGGGGCATCTGGGAAGGCGCAGGGTCCTGGGCCCTGCAGAGCCCACTACCTTTGAGGAGTCAGGTCGCCAGTTCGGATCGGCCTCTCGATCATCCGGCCCCAGAGAGGAGGAGATCCAAAAGACCTCAGACTGGTGACCACAGGAGCCGTCCCGCCCACAGCGCCCCAAACAGCGCCGCTGTCGGGCCCAGTACCCCTCACTGTGCCATCTCAATCACCAGCGCCACAAACAGCTCCAGAATCTGAGACGGCGCTGACTGGTGGCACCAAGAAACACCCCACATTGGACCCAGCAACCGTGGGCCCCAACACCGGCGGAGCCTGCATCTCCGAGGAGGTGACTGCCAGGGCGTTGCTCCTGGACTGGCCCCCACGTGGGACCAGACCAGCCCTCCAGCACCGCGGTAGAAGCCTCCTCCGTGGCAAGGCTGGAACAGAAGGAGGCCCTCCTCACCAGACTGTATAGGTCAGGAGGGTATCCAGAAGAAGGGTGAAGAGACCTGCACTTGGACTGAATTTAGAGTGACACGCTTCTCACCCACGGTCGGCATAGTTTGCAGACTTTTGAATGTGCGGGTACTTGAAAACGCGGCGGTCCATTGATAAGCAGGCATTAGCGTTGATCCATATCATGCTGAGGTCCAAGGCAGGCAAGTCAAACATCATTAAGACCTTATACTCAAAATACATTACAGAAGCCTACAACTGCTTCCAATGATCCTTGCTTACTTACACCCCCCCTTCCACATCCTCCCTGCTTTTCCCATCCTCCTTCCTTCTTGTATCAGTGCATAACTTGTCCCTGAGCCACCTACTTATCTACCGCCCTAAATCTCACCCTCCCTCACCCACCTATTCCTTGTATACCCACAGCATCTCATTCCTTCGCTCCTAGTAATATCCCAGTTCCAGACCCCCACCCCCAAAAAACTGGCTGCCCACTTCTCCACATGTCTCCCCACTGATACGCCTGAGTCTTTTTAAACTGACTATGTATGTCTCTTCGCTTGTAGCATCCACTTCAACTAATCTCTTCACTGGACTATAATGACTACCTTACACAAATACTAAACCATGTATGTTGTTGTATCTGGTATAAATTTTTACTGACTTGCTACCCTATTGTTACGTATACCCTTACTGACTGTCTTTTACCTGAACCCAAATGTATTTTTACTTATCCTGTCTATTGCAGGCCTACCTGTACTGTTATACTCTTGCATCTACTGTCTATTTGTCTGTACATAAATGCATTGTTACTTGACTTGTGCAATGCAGGTCCACCTTGTAAATGAGCTTGCTCAATGGTGTTCGCCTGGATAAATAAAGAATTTGATTGATCATGCCAGTCCGTCAAGGAAAAACACCAGCCAGAGGGACACAGACGCATAGGAGGCCGGCCCGCCTTAAAGCGCTTTTTGTCCCCTGAGCCGGGCATGATGCCAATGGAAAACTACAATCACTAAAACAGAGAAGACTGAAAGCCTTTTAAATAAAAAGGAAAGGTCTTACCGGGATTTCCAGAAAAACGGCATTGAGTAACTGCTGGACAGCAGAACCAAGGTGAAGCTGAGATACAGCATTGAGATAAATGCCCCCGGAACTCGAGGTGTGGTGCGGCGCTGAACACTAGGCCGCTGCCGCAGAAGAAACTCCGGGCAGATGCAAGGTGCTGTCTTGAACGGCAAAATAAGCAGAACTGAGGTGGAGGGGGAGCCGGCGGCAGTTACTGGCACACCATGAGCACCACGCAGTTAGTCGGCTTCATGGGTGGGGCCATCAGCGCTGGCTCCTTCCCCTTGTTTAAAAAAAAAAAAAAGGATCCCGCAGGGTGCTGTGTTCACAGCATACACCCACCAGTGATGAATGGTGACGACTGACACTGGGAAGATCAGTAGATCTTCGACAGGAGCTCCTGCAGCAGGTTGCATCATAAGAACTGAAACCGGCAGCCACCAGGAACCCACGGAAAACTTCTAGCTAGCAGTCAACAGCAGGGAAACGCCCCCTGATGTCAGCCCGCCCCCGACGTCCACCTATGGTATAAAACGGATGGTCCCCGAGCACCACCTCAGTTCTCCCGGAGACCCCGGCAAGCACAGAAAATGGAGTACAAAGGCGTTCCTCTGAAACCAAGGAAAAGGATAGAGGAGCAGTCACCAGTGGGATGATGGGAGGGAAAGCAGCACCTGCTGCAAGAGCTCCTCTCAAAGATCTACTGTTACGATAAGTTCTTGCGTAACTATACTCTCACTTCGACGGGGTTCTTGCAGCAGTGTAAACCGTAAGGACTGAACTTAGGATTGGTTCTCAAGGACACCCTGGAAAAACTAAATAAGGCTCTTTACACATCACAGCCTAGAGCTCAGAAATCCTTCAAAGAGCAGTAACAGCAACTAAAAATGAAAATGACGTACCTACCGTAATTCTTGATCTTACTGTATACCTTCACCATTCGTCACTGGTGGGTACCATCCGGAGGCGCAGGACCCCATGGGAAGCTTTTGCTTTAAAAAGCTCGACTGCTTCTGAGGGGGAGGGACGATGTCAATGACGGCACCGCCCTCGAGGCCAACGCACTGCGTGGCGCTCGCGGGTTGGCCAGTAACCAACTCTGTCCCTTACACTCCCTCAGTTCTGCTCACCAGAGAGGGAAACTAGAAGACCAACCAAGGGAGGAGAGTGGAAAGAGACCCAAAGGAATAGTAAAAGGAAAAGATATTAACTGGAAAAGGAATAAACCTATGGAAGAGGACAGAATTTTTTTTTTTTTTTTTTTTTAAAAGAGTGGGCCTAGCTGGTTGAAAATATGGACCCCAACCTCTGGACAGAAGTGTCAGAATTGGGTAAGAAAAACAAGAAGAAGAAAGGGAAGAAAAGGAAGAATAAAAAAAGAGAGAGAAGGGTGTGTCGAAGACCAAGAGTGAGTCCCCTTGCTCCAACGCTTGTGAACCAGAAATAAGGTGACCAGGATTGCCTTTTTGAGGTGCGTCTCAACCTAAGCATTAGACCTACCTCTCCACAGAGCTGAATCCCAAGGGAAGAGGGAAGAGAATCCCTACCTGGGGGGGGGGGTGAAGGTAAGGGTCGGTCCAAGTCAAGCCAATGAAAGGCCCATCAACTGGAGAGAAGTCCAAGAAAGACCTGTCCCCCTGTAATACCCCAGGATCAACGGAACCCAGGAAGCTATGCCCCTTATGTATCCTGAGAGGTGAAAGTCCAGTCAGGACCCTCTAAGGGGTTCCTGTACCCTACAGCACTAAAGGGTTACAACAGTGGATCCAAGGGCCCCACCCAGAATAAGAAACGTCTCCTGAAAACTGCTCCAGATAAGATAATCAGTTGGCCCAACGGGCCTACTGGACATGAAAAATGAGTGGGGCCCTAGAGATCAAAGAAGTCAGGGATGCACCAGCAGGATGCAAACCTGGATTTTGTCAGGAAGACAACCCCCTACTGTGAGGAGGGCCCCAGGGAGCCAAGGAAGAAGGCCCAGAGCCTCCTCTACTGCCCCCCCCCAGGGCACTCTGAGGTACCTTTGGGACTGAGCCCACAATGGCATCAATGGGGGCAAGCAGGGAGGAGGCACAGCCCAGAGGCTGAGGCCATGCCAGGATGGCGGGTGGGAAGCAGTGATGAATGGTGAAGATATACAGCAAGATCAAGAATTACGGTAGATACGTAATTTTCATATCTTAACTTATCAATCTTCAATCATCACTGGTGGACTAGTACCAAGCCCACAAAGTGGACCAGTTCCTCCATGAAGGCTGAACAGAGTTCAGCTTCCATAGGGGAGTCACGGGGGGAGGGCCGTAACTAGACCCTGCTCGGTTGAAAAGCCAGGTCAGGTCTCCTGACTAGCAGGAAAGGCCTGACAGCCTCGACTGGCTCTCCAGGAGACCCCCCAAGGAAAGGTGATGCAGTCACTCTTCACCGGGCCAGGGGTGACAACCAGGAGAGCGCAGCCATGCCGGTCTGCCTGATGCAGACCGTTGATCCTACCAGCCGGGAAGCTACCGTGTTGGCATCATAAGATGCCCTCACCTGGTGTCTCGCTAGCTCAGACCCCTTGGGATAGCAATTGCTCACTGGGTTTCCTCGCAGTCAGGGAAGGCTGCAAGGAAAGAGCCCATTGCGGCACACAGGCACCTCTAGTAGGTCACCATGTGTGCCTGATGAGCCGCAATGGACAACAGGAGAAGCACTAGGGTAAAAACTTTCCTACCCCAGTAATTGAACTCCGCAGAGTCCACGTTCTGTCTCCTGTCAGGTGCAAATGCCCAGAAGGGGTGTCCAGCCACTCCACACCTGAGGGTTGAGGCAAAGACCCTTGAGACTCCGAAGGTGCACAATACCGGTGTCGGCAGTCCCACGCGACTGGGAGCTCAAAAGTGGGGGACTGCCAAGCACTGTGTGACTCCTTCACAAAAGGCCTGGGCCACACAGGGATCACAAAGAACTCCTGGATATTTATTTATTAACTTTTGTTGACCAGGTAAGCACACTAGACAAAACAACTGCCTATTTTCAGGTATGACCTGTGAGAGGACAAAGTCCATACAAAGAACAATAAGATACAGTTAAGCATTGTACAAGATCAGGTAGAAACAGATGACATCACATAACATAAGCAGTCAAGAATATAATACAGTTGAGTAAGAAAAAGCATACATAGGATCACATAAGGAGAAGAACGGTGCATCAACACATCACCGCCCGGGAGCACAAGGCAAGTACATTTCTATACAGACAAGGACCACTGAACAGTGCGTCCGACAAAACTCCACCTAGAGCAGAGAGTAGGTACAATGTAATACAAACAGGACCTTAGCAAACGAGAACCGCCCTCAAGGCCCATGCAGGAAGGCCATAGTCTCAAGGAAAGTATTGTGACTTAGAACAAGGTCAAGACTGAACTCAGTCAGCACGGTCAGGAGGAAATGCTGATATTCCATGAATCAGCATCCGAAGCCCGACAGGACAGAGGTTTCTCTTCCTCTAGAGAGGAAGCTGATGAAGTGGAGGGGCTCCACATAGGGAATGACAGAGCTGTCCCGAGATGCAAAAACAATCTCATCTGTGGCCCTGTAGAAGACTGAGAATGCATCCACCGTAGCCCTATACTGCTCCAAGGTGGGGGGGGCCTGAAAGGACCTGAGAGATCCGGGAGAAAGGGGGGGCTGTGAAGAGGCGCCCTGTTAGACCTGGCTTGGCTCGCTAGGACTGGAGGCATGAGCAGGGGACTCCTCTACCACGAGGCGAGTGTGCTGCCAAGAAGCCATCTGATGCTCAGCTGCCTTCGAGCAAGCAGATGGGGGTTTTAAGGGGAAAGACCCCTTGTGGGAAGGTCAGAGCGATGCAAGCCCAACAGGTCAGCCCCTGTCCCCACCTGATGCAGGACTCTGTCCCTGAGGAGAAGAATGGGAGCCCGGACCCACTCTCGATTCCTTCCCTGAGCACCCGGGGGGGGGGGGAGGCGAGCCTTGAACCCCCAACCTCCCCGGAGAAGACATATCTGCCCATCAAGTGAAGTCCTCTCAACGCCACAGGTCTAAGAGAGGGAAGAAGTGAGAAGCCACCACCCAGGCCAGCCTCAGACTCCCCACACCCCACAGAGATTCCGGGAGGGGACCCAGCTGCCACTCCACGCCTCTCCTTGAAGACAGCCACCGAAGAGGCATAGTCTCCAAGGGTGGCACCGAGAACAGCATCAGAGCCCTCCATGACAGAGACAATGGAACCACCTCCTAAGACCGCACCGTACAAGACCTCGGCTGCAGGTACGGCACCAAGGTCAGAATCTGGCATCGTCCCCAAGGGCGGCCCAGACTCTGGCACAGTTACCCGATGCAACATCATCCACGGCACCGACAGAGGGCGGCACTGACCGTGTCCCAGCGCAGACCACACCATCATCGCCCAAAATTGCATCGAGAATGGTGTCAGCCTGGAGCAGCCAGCAGCCAACCTCCCAGGAGGCTGACCATGCTTCTGACTGCTCCCTCAGCCGCTGAGGCTCAGCGGGACATGAGCTCTCAGTGGCCTGCTCCTCCCCCCCGGTGCGTATAGCCTTGGGGGGAGGCCTGGAAGCCAGGTCCAAAGATCTTATCTTGGCAGTCCATGTGCGTGACTTCCCTCCAAAGGTTGGGGACAGCATCCCATCCTTGCCACACGCAACTCCAAAGTCCAGTAGTCCATACTGAAGCACACATCACACCAATCCACATAGTGGTTCAGCCCCAGGCAAGCGAAGCAGCGATCATGCAGGTCCATCACAGTGACTCAACCTCTGCAGGGGCACTGGCGCGTAGGGGAGGGCCCAGCCTTCGAAGACTTGTGCCCCAAACTGGACATGATCGCATGAACTAAGGAAAAAACAAGAAAAAAGGAGACCCATCACTGAACTAGAAACGGAGCTGGACGACGGTATCAAAAAACGGAGAAGAATCTGTCTCGAGAGTGGCGTCATGAACTGCGTAGACAAATAGAGAGAGAGATAGGACGTAGTCCAAATTCCGAAGATTCACTGTCCCGCTGTGACAGGGTTGAATACGGCCCTATCCCATTTGTTATGCAGAAAAAGTTAAATGCAAGGATCTGTTCTGTCCTTTTCTGTCTTGTCTGTCTGGTTGCGCAAGCAACTTTTCCTGTGAGACCTAGGAACGGATCACTCAGACGGTCTCGCAATTCTCTGCCTATAGCTATCTCTCTGCCTTCCCTTGCTATTTCTGTCTTTTCTACCCCCCTTGCATATATGCAGATATAAAAATATAAGTGAATCTTTATGTGGAAATGTCATGAATACTGGGATCCCTTTGTTTAAAAATGTATATAGTTTTACTGTTGAAACGATTGCAAAAAGCTATTTGGAACTCAAGAGGTTAACCTGAAATGCAGTTTTTAAGCCTTTTGCAGAAATGTAAACAAGAAGCCACTTCTGGGTCACTATGTTATTTATGCCACACCTGCATCGAAACTGAAAAGAACATTGGAAACTTACAACAAATGGAAATTACGTACCTACCGTAATTCTTGATCTTCTTGGCCGAAGTCTCCGCCACTCATTCACACTAATGGGACTACACCAGAGGCACTAGGACCGAGCGGGAGCCAAAAATCTTCAGGAGGGCCAGCCCTGATGTAGGGCCGCACTGAAGCAGCGCCGCAAGACTGGTTCGCGCCATATAGGCTACCTCAGCACTGACCCTCCAACCACCTCAGTACTTTTTTTTTTTTTTTTTTATAAACGGAGGAGGTGCAGCATAAACTAACCTATGTCGGGCATAAGATAATCCGAATGACCCGTATAAGAAAGGTCAACACAACAGAGTCTTCACAGTCCCACCATCAAGGAAGTGAGGACACAAAACAGACAAGTGAGCTCGGGAGGATGGGCGTGTGAATGAGTGGTGGAGACTTCGTCAAAGAAGATCAAGAATTACGGTAGGAATGTAAATTCCATATCTTCCTGGACATAATGTCTCCACCACTCATTCACACTAATGGGAGAGCACCAAGCTGAATAACACCCCCACCACCCGAGAAGGGCAGCAGGAGAGGAGCTCACTTAAGACAGGAGTCCATTAAGGATAATCCTGCCAAAGGATTGATGCTACCATAGTGCCTTCACAAAAGTGTACACAGCTCCTAGTGGCAGCTCCGTTTGGTGCATAAGAAAAAGGATCCAGGGAGGATTTTTCACACCAGATGGAAAATCGTTTCCACTTTGCCGTGCAAGTTTTCCTAGTAGCTGGCTTGTGCGCTGCTAAGAGAATGTCCAAGACTCTACATGAAACATTAAATCTACCAACTTCTATCTTCTCAGGAGCCGTGCATGGAGAAGGAGGGATCTCAGGTTGGGATGGACCACTGGGCCTTGGGTCAGAAGGTCCATACAAAGTGGTAGTCGTCTCAGTGGAATTTCTGATAATCTGTTGATCAACAGAAACCAAATCCGATGAGGCCAGAATGGGGTGACGAGGATCATCTTGCCCCACCGTGCCTCCAGCTTGAGCAGCACCCTCTGAACTAAGAGAAGAGGCAGAAATGCGCACAGAAAGCGTCTTGTCCACTGCAATCTGAATGCATCCTGACAGAAAACGCCAGGTTCTGGACTTCTGGGGCAGAACAGAGGCAGTTTTGTGTTGAGTGGGGGCACAAAAAGGTCCAGGTCTGGTGTGCCCCACTCTTCAAAGAATGACTGCATGACACTTACGTCGAGAAACCATTCGTGAGAATCTACCTCCATTCTGCTGAGGAGATCCGCCATATCATTCTGGACCCCCGTTAAGTAAACTGCCTGGATCAGATCTTTGTGCTCTAGTCACCATTCCCACACTCTCACTGCTTCCCTGCATAGGGGATAAGTGTGGGCCCTGCCCTGCTTGTTGATGTAGTACATCACTGCTTTGTTGTCCATCTGCAGGAGAATTATTTTGCGACAGAGAATGTCCTTCAGGGCTCAGACAGTGTACAGGATGGCTCTCATTTCCAGTACTTTTATGTGGAGTTGAGATTTGTCCTGACTCCACAGACCTTGGGTGTGGAGATCTCGACAGTGAGCTCCCCACCCGATTAGAGAAGCATCTGTGGTGATGGTGATCTGTCTCTCCAGAGGAGCAAAGGGAAAGCCTTTTAGAAGGTTGTCCTCTTGAGTCCACCAGGTGAGTAACAGCTTTAGAGATTCCATTACCTTGATGTGAAAGGACTGGGGATGTGTGGTCAGAGACCACGGAGTACTGAGCATCAACCTGAGTGGTTCTCATGTGAAGACGAGCCAAGTGTACCATGAACACTGATGACGTCATGAGACCCAGCATCCGCTGCATCGAGAGAGCTCGTACTGAGTCGTTCTCTGATGAAGTGAGCCATCTGGAGGATATCGTTCCTCCTGTCCTCTGGGAGGAAGGCCCATGCATTGGAGGTATCCAGGAGGGCTCCTATAAAGAGTAGTTGCTGGGAGGGCTGTAGCTGTGATTTTTCCAGATTCAACAGAACTCTCATAGATGTGAAGAACTTGGAAGCCGTGGACACTGCTTCCTGTGTCCCTTGTCTGGATGAGTTTGCTAGTAGCCAACTGTCCAGATACAGGAAGACTTGGATTCAGAGTTTCCTTAGGTGCACTGCAAGAACTGCGAAGCACTTCGTAAAAATTTGTAGTGCCGTGGAAAGCCCAAAGGGCAGTACTCTGAACTGATAGTGCTGACCCTGGGCCACAAATCTAAGATACTTGTGGTGGCTTGGGTGCACAGGAACGTGTTGGTATGCACCCTACATGTCTAGGGAGGCCAGCCAATCCTTTTGATGAATAAGAGGTAGAAGCATACAGAGTGATATTTTGAATTTTTCCTTTAAGAGAAACTTGTTCAACTTCCTTAGGTCTAGAATAGGGCACATGCCGCCTGTTTTCTTTGGAACCAGGAAGTAGTGGGAGTAGAAACCTGTGTTCCACTGCTCCTGCAGAACTACTTCTCCTGCCGTGTTGTTCAGAAGGCCTTGAATCTCGAAAGCAATGAGGTCTACCCGAGTTACTGACAGAGTGGGCTGTAGTTTGGGTGGATGATCTGGAGAGGTATCCGAAAATTTAGTGAATAGCCCTCACAAATTATCCTGAGAACCCATTTGTCTGAAGTGACTGACTTCCACCGATTGTAAAACCAAGTCAAACGCCCCTTACTGCCAAGGAAGAGTCCCCCTCGGACAGCTGAGGAGGGACCTGGGCCAGATTTTCAGAGGGTGGTACTAAGCGCTTCTGGGTCCTGTGCCTTCTGCTGCATTTTCTTTTGCGGCTGAGGGGCTTGATTTTTGTTGAAGCCCCCTCTGCCTTTGCCACAAAAGGACTGACTTATGAAACTCTCAGCAGTTCCCGCCCTGTTGAGGGCCAGTAGGAACTGGCCAGGCAGTTTTGATAGCTGTCCTAGTTTTCTGTGGGACCTCGAGTGCCTGCTCCACCTGTGGGCCAAACAGATAAGCACCATCAAATGGTAAATTCAAGATTCGATGCTGGGCATCATTTGTAAACCCCAAGGTTCGTAACCACGAGTGGCAATGGGTGCATCTCCAGCTGCTGCTGCTGCTCTAGAAGCAGCGTCAAAGCCGTCCATAGCAGCCTTAAGTTGCTGATTATTGGACTCAATACCTCTAGTGACAGTTTGGAGGAGCTCTGAGGTAACATCAGACTCCGGGAAAGACTCAACAGTAGCTTTTAGGGAATGCCAGAGGGTATACTCATATTGTGCAAAGTAGGCCTGGTAGCTAGCAATACACATACCTAGGGTAGCGGCGGTGAAGACTCTCTTCCCCAGTGTGTCAATCTTAGGAGATTCTTTGTTTACTGGACGGGCCGTAAACTCCTGAGGGAGGACAGCCTTGTCATTTTCTGACAGGACCACTATGGCATCAGCAAAGGCTCGAGAGGCCAGGATTGGTTGATCCTTAGGGGGAGCATACTTCATGTCTATGGTCTTAGCCACAGATCGAATAAGCGCCGGATTCTCCAACACCATTTGTGAGAGAGTCCCTAAAGGGGGTTGTACCAGAGGAGTCAATTCCACAGGGATTTCAGGGACATGCAGATACTGAAGGCGCAGCAACTTCTGCGGATCCACCTCCGAAGTCTGGAAAGAAGAGAGAGAGCGCAAGAGAAATTCATATTTTTCAGAAGAAACTTAAAAGATAGGTCCTCGACCAGATGCTCTGCTGAAGTAGAGGGCTTACTTCCCCACTCCGAGAGATGAATCTTCGTCAAAGTCATCTCCTAATCGCAGATCAGGCTCAATCTCATCTCCTACTAGCCCAGGAGGGACAGTATATAAAGGAAAGAGAGCAGGAGGGAGAGCGCTCCTTGAATCTGAGTCGAGAATCCTGGATTCTGAGGTGGCGCTGGCCCTGCAAGTGGCGCCGACCGCGGCACTGAGCACGGCGCCGAGCCAAGACTGGAGTCAAAGGCGGCGCCACAACCAGCACCGCGCCAGTGCCGACCCCAACTCTCGGTGTACCCAAGGATGAATATCTGAAAACACGAGTAGGAGAAAATGGTACCTGTGCTGGCCCCTGCGCCGCAGCCATGTGAGGGGAAAAGCACCAGGGCACGGTGCTGACAGCACCGGAGAAGGCGCACTGCAACTAGGCAGACCCAACTGTCCTGCATGCAGGTTCAAAGGCCCTAGGCCCCGGGGCCAACTCCGCAGGCTCGGAGAGTCGGGATAGCCACCAAACCCACTGCTGCATAAGAGCGGCCAAATGATGAAACTGCTCACCGGGGGCGGGGAGGGACTACGGAGTTGAGGATGCCGGCCACTAGGAACAGAGGCCGCAGATGACCCTGACGGAGTCTGCCTTCTGTCCCCAGTTACCGATCGTCGAACAGACATGACAGAGGGCGACCTCGAGCGGTACAGTTTCTTATTCGACCAGTGGGTCGAAAACGCACTCGAGGCTGAGCGGTGCCGGGTTCTCGATGAAGATCAAGAACGGGCCTGCTTCTTTTTGTGCTTTTGGGAGGACTGTCCTTCCTTCCAAGCACCGGACTGCCCATAGTCAGACCCCCCACCCTTACATAGAGGGCGATGGAATAGACCCAGCCCTGCTGGAAACAGCTTTCATGCGTAGTCTCCCCACTCTTACCAGCCCTATTCGTGGTCGACTCGGAAGGCGAGTTAAAGATAACTTTTGTGTTCTTTCGAAGAAAAATTTTTTTTCTTGTACTAAAAAATATATACATACTACTACAAATCAAAACTGAATGACTAAAGCTGCTGTCTTATAGACGTGAAGATTTGACTTCTGTCGGGCAAGTGACGTAGTCACTGAAACGCACTCAATGGTGGGAGAAAAAAGGAACTGAGGTAGTAGGAGAGTTGACACAGAGGTAGCCTATACGGCACAAACCAGTCTCGCAGCACTGCTTTTGTGTGGCCCTACCTCGGCGCGGCCCTCCTAGAGAGTTTTGGCTCCTGTTCTGCCCTAGCACCTCCAGCGTAGTACCATTAGTGTGAATGAGTGGTGGAGACTTAATGTCTAGGAAGATCTCTGTGTGAGAAGCATGCTGTTTTCTTAACGAGTTTCCCACGCACAGACTTATAAAAAGAGCAGCAATGCTTGTGCAAGGGAGAGACAGAGACAGATGTGAAACTGAGAAGAAAAAAAACTCAGAAGAAGGACTCAGTTTTCTATGTTTGTACTGCCATTGTAAATAGTTTTACTGAACAATTTTTATTTTTTTATTTTGCTGCTAATAATAAAATGCTATTTGCGAATTTTGAAACTGCTTCTGGTTTTCCTATGCTTCCTGACCTGTGCCTCGACGACACCCAGAGAGCACCTGCTGCCTCTGTGACAGGAAAAGCAGAACTTAGGGACTGGAAGGGACGGCATCAGTTACTGGCCAACCCTCGAGCATCATGCAGTCGTTGGCTTAGAGGCAGCGTATCAGCGACCTTATCCCTCCCCTCCAAACAAGTCAAGCTTCTTAAAGCAAAAGTTTCCCACAGGGCCTGTGCCTCTGGCTGGTACCCACCAGTGATGAATGGTGAAGATTGATACAGTTAAGATAGAACGCTTTCCACAACAGAAAGCGAAGCTCACAACTTGCGGCAAGTTCAAAGGGAGGCAATACAAGTTTCTCTAAAATGAACAAGAAATCCCAAGGAGGGACAGGGTCCCGTATACCCCGCAAGAATGTGCGGGATAGGTCAAATTGGGCAAGGGTCTTGCCTTCGATAGGTGCATGGTAAGCAGAGATAGAAGATGCACCTTAATGGACAAGTAACTCAAGCCTTAGTTAGATAAGGAAAGGAGATACTCCAGAACGAGATCCTCAGGACAAGTAAAGGGATCCAGTTGGTAGAGTGGTGGCCCATATGCAAAACCGCTTCCACTTTACAGCATAAGTAGATTTAGTGGAGAGCTTTCTGGCAGCCACTAGAACCTCTACAACCTTGGGGGAGACCCCAAAACAGGCAATTGCTGAGTCTGCAGAAGTCATGCATGAAGGTGCAAGGACTTCAGATCCGGATGGACCAGGGTGCCCTACTCCTGTGTGAGCTGGTCGCAGCACAGAGGCAGAGGAACCAGGAGTTCCACAACGAGCTGCTGGAGAAGTAGAAACCAAATCTGCCGAAGCCAGAAAGGGGCTATCAGAATCATTTCCACCCCTTCTGACTGCAACTTGAGCAGAACCCTCTACAGCAAGGCAAAGAGCAGGAAGGCATATAGAAACCTCCCTCTCCAAGAAAGGGACAACACATCTCACCACAAAACACCAGGCCCTGGATCTAGTGAGCAGAAACTGGGCACTTCTGCGTTGGATGGGGACATGAATAGGTCCAACTCTCTGTGGCCCCACCTGTCGCAGAGATCCTCAACCACTATGGAAGAAGCTCCCATTTGTGAACCTTGGAAAGGACCGGCTTAGACTGTCGACCAAAGTGTACGGAACATCTGGAACCATGCACAGCCATCAGGCTCAGGTGATGCTCAATGGCCCAATACCACACACACATAGCGCCTCTGCAGAGGGGATAAGAATGCATGCCCCCTTGCTTATTTAGATAACAGACCACGGAAATAATGTCTGGATCAAGAGAGTACCCGGGAGTAGACAAATCTGAAAGGCTTAGAGAGCATACAGTATTGCACGCATCTTCAAAACATTGATGTGGAGATGCTGTTCCAATGGGGACCACGTCCCCCAAGTTAGACAGTCTGCCAGATGGGCATCCCAGGCCTGGCCCGAGGCATCTGTGGTCAGAATTTGCTGGAGGTGACTTCAATTGGAAGAGAACCCCCTTGGATAGGTTGGAGGGGTTCAGCCACCACATCATGGTCCAAACTGAATTGAAAACCGATACTAAGAGGTCCAAGTCATCTGAACGCTGGCACCATTAGACCCGGAGGTTCCACTGGGCCACCCTAATGTGCAAGTGGGCAAGGGGTAATGTCGCAATGGCCGCTGTCATATGCCCCAGCAATCTCAGAACCATCCTGGCTGGGACTTATCAAGATGACGACACCAGTTGAGCCTGAATCCGAAGGCATTCTGCCCTATCTAGAAGAAGTAAGGCCTTGCTTTACTCGGTGTCTAAGATCGCCCCTATGTACGGAGTTCTTTGACCTGGCCAAGGGGGTGATTTTGGAAGACTGTATTATCCCCAGATCCCAAAAAAAAAGTGGCCTCCATGGTTCTGAGCAATTTCTCCTTGTTAGGAGCTGTCAGAAGCCAGTCATCTAAGTAAGGGAAGACATAATGTCCTTTCCTCCTTAGGGCGGCTGCTACTACTATGAGGCATTTTGTAAAGACTTGTGTAGCAGAGGACAGGGCGAAGGGCAGGGCCCGAAACTGGTAGTGGTTTCCCTAGAGGCAAAAGCGCAGGAACTTCCTGTGGGGTGGAAACACCAAGATGTGAAGGTAAGCATCCTGCATGTCCAAGGAGTTGAGCCAATCCCCTTGATAAAGCAAGCGAAAAGGTTAGGAAGAGTGACCATCCTGAACCTTTTGTACTCTATAAATTTGTTCAGATGGCTGAGGTCCAGAATGGGGTGCAGACCTCCAGTTTTCTTTGGAACCAGAAAGAAATGTGAGTAGAATCCCTTTCCATGTTGTGCTGGTGGAACGGGTTCGATGGCCTATTTTCACAGAAGTGCTTATATCGCATCCTGGATCAAGTAGAGATGAGCCTCGAGGTAATGGGAGGAAGCTGGAGGATTGTCTGAGGAATCTCCAACAATTCAAGAGTATGCCCTTGTTCTACTAACTGTAAGATCCACTGGTCTGAGGTTATTCTGACCCAACCCTCTCTTGTAAAGAGACAAGCGAGCACCCCCCCAACCGCATCCCCCAGGGATTCTGCTGGAGGAAGGGGGCCGGGTAAGGAGTCAGGCAGAGGAGCCGGGGACAGGCAGCGTAGCCTGTGAGGTTCTAGGGGGTTTGGGACTGAACCTCCTGTGACTTTGGGAAGCAGCCTTTCTCTTAAAGGTGCCCATGGGTTACTAACCTCTGGGTCGCTGCTTGGAGTTGCAATGAAAGGGCTGTCGCTGGGAAGGCTTAGGCTGAGACCAATATAGAGAATGAACTGATCAGAGAGCCTTACCCAGCTCTTGTAGGCGAGTGGTTATATTTTGAGAATCCTCACCAAACAAGACGGGGCCTCTAAAGGGAGCACCCAGTATTTTGGATTGGACATCCGAGGCAAACCCTGAAACACTTAGCCATGATAGGCGGCATCGGCAAATGCCCATATCTACCTGTGGAGTCCAAAGAATCATAGGAGGCTCTGAGGACACGAGTCCCCACATCAGAGCCCTGACTTGAGCAGGTGCAACAGCTTAACCTTCCCAGGGAGATCTGTGGAACTTGTGCAACCTCAAAAGTCATCTCCTGCAGACCATTCTGATACTGAACCATGTGGGCAGGGAAGTTTAAAGGGCAGATGGCACATTTGGTTGAGGAGTAGACCTTTTTGCGAGAATAGTCTGTCTACAGTCATAGGTTCATAGATGTAGTACGAGTTCAATAGGCTGTTTACCCTCTGAAGAACTCGCCACCTTAGTAATCAAATGTGGAACTCATATTTTAAATCCCCCATGTATTCATTTAATCTAGTTTTAAAAGTATTGATATTCGGACTTGAGACTATCAATGATGGCAGGCTGTTCCATAATCCCACAGCTGCGTGTGAAGCAGCAGCCTGTTTTAGATGTTCTTATTAAATCCCCATTGATTTTTAGGACTTACGGTTGAGCTGTCAGCTGGAATGCAGCACTGAAAGATCAAGCTCCAGGGACCCGACAAAAAAACTCCCAGAATCAGCACAAAACAAATCAAAACCAGAAAAACCTTTCATACAAGAGGTTAGAGGAGTTACAGAACTGAATGGGAGCCCAAAAAAATAAATAATCAACTGCTTTAGCTGCACAGCAGACAAGTGAAAGACTCTCAGACTGGTGATTCTGGCCTACCAGACATGGCGGAGCCCCCACTATCTCCCCCACTATCTAATGGACAACCCCGCAATGCTGCAATCCTGGCAGAACTCAAAAGGATTCAGAGAAGTAGTTTGCTCCTTTAGCACTGAACTATCCACAGAACTGGCTAAAATAAATCAGAAGGTATCTGAACTGGAGTCGGCTCACACAAAAATTGATGCAAGAACTGATAAGCCTGGAGAGAGTTGTGGTGCATTTAATAAATGAACAAAAGCTATTAACAGACAAATGTGAAGACCTTGAGAATAGATCAAGGAGAAATAATCTACGCATTCATGGAGTAACAGAGGAGGAAGGACGTCGTGATATGCTTAAATTTGCGGATACTTTATTACGGGAGGTACTACAACTCGATCAAGCCACAAAACTAGACAGAACAAGCTCACAGAGCCCTCACCCCGAAACCTCAACATACTGATAAGAGGCTGCGCTCCATAGTGCTCAAGCTATTAAACTATGCAGTAGAACAGCAGTTGTTGTCAAAAGCATGGCGCATGGGGGACATTCAATACAAGGCAGACGTCTTTATTTCGATAATGTCTCCTCCCCACAAATAGCAGCAAGGAGAAGGGCCTATGCCCTGATACTTCACACCCTGAAACAGCAGCAGTTGAAGTTAGTTACACCGTATCCTGCAAACAAGGGTGTAGACAGGCATACTCACTGTACACATTTGTGTACAGTTTTGTTGAGTGTCTGTCACAAACCATAAGCCACTCTGTTAATATTATCATTCTAATCTGTAGTATCTTGGTTAGTGTAGGCCATTGAGGAGTGTCCAATACATGTATAACATCTTTAGAGAGTAGAGGAGTCATCTGACAACAATCTGACTTGTTTGGAAGGGGGTGCCATTTGGAAAGGATGTGTACATTTTTTAATTGGGGGGGTGTAACTGTTGGAGATTGTGTACAAAATGGAAATTTCTGGCTACACTCCTGCCTGCAAAGCTTATAATAATGTTCCCTGAAGGCCAACAAACATTTGAAACTCCAGAGAAAACCAGCAAAGCTCTCCAGGCCAAGAACATTATGGTACCCGAGCGGATAATATCGGAAACTCGGGACCTAGAGGCACTCAAGTGAGGAATCATGTGGAAGAGGGCACAGAAAATGCAAACCAGAAAGAGACAAGGCTACCCCACATTACAAGATGTTAAACTTTTACTCAGGTTCCAAAGGACTGCCCCGGATTGACTGAGAAAGGGGCTCTGGTAATCTTTCCAGCCCATGACGAGAGTCTGGGCATGCATTTACTTTTAGAGCAGCTGTTTGAGCCATCTAAAAAACTAGCCGAGGTGGTGCAATGTTATAAGGGCTGAATCTTTGTAATTTAGAATGCTAGTCAGAGATATTAGTCAAGGGAAATGGGGGTTGAAGTACAGACGCATGCAATCTATGCATAGTAATCTGATTTCTTTTTATTGTGTAATGTAAAAAAAAAGTCTGGGACAATTATGGTGAAACAACTGAAAACTTCATCTCCCCCCCCCCAATGTATATCTACCTCTGTAAATAGCCTCGGCTACCATTCCTCATTTGTTGACGAGCTCCCCTATTAAAACTATTTTTTTTTAAATAATACTGTTGGGTCCCATGCAGCGAGCTAATGGAGATGCATTCAGCTAGACGGCAACATGGCGACAGTCACGTGCAGCGGATATCGGGACAGCATCAATTTATTTGGTGCAGTCCAGAGCTGCGCAAGTGTTTTTGCCTGCTCCATGTTACAAATTTTTGTACATGGTACTGGGAGCCCACGTTGGCCTCGTGAGCTTCCCCCACAGGGAAATAACATTCATCCCTGCACAGGAGGGAGTACAGATCCCTCCCTACCAAGGGAGTCATTACAGACTTTTTCTATAATCCATGTAAATAGGTTAATGCTACACTGTTATGAGAAACCTAGGCATGAAAGTTACAAATTCTCTCCCGAACCAATATTCTTTTACTTTTGTTACTCCCGCAGGCTAACACGAATTAAGATATGTGTTAAACCTAGCTGGAAACAATACATGGCTGGGAGTACCACCAAATCACCACTAGAGGGGGATAAATACTGTCATCTATTACTGATCTTTTGTAAGGTATACAAATATGTTTTGAACATTTGTACCCTATCTCATGGGTATATTATTTTGCATATGTTGTTAAAATTAGGAAATGAGGACTTGAACATACAAGAGGCTATTCTGGTGCATTTGCTTTGGACTGAAACTGCTTACCAGCAATTTAGGCTGAGAATATATGGAGAGGAGATGTTTACTATATTGGTTGACAAGGAGAACAGTAGGAAACTGGGCTTATGCAATATTAAATACATGTTAATGATACAAAATAGGGAAATCATCACTGATATTGTCCCTTAACATTAATGGGATCCATCCCATTTGATACAATTTATTAAAAGAGACAATCCTGAAATCATACTTTTGCAGGAGACACCTGTCCTCTCCAGAGCATGAAAAATTCACCAAATGGGGTTTCCCACGGTGATAGCTTCATCTCACAGCTCAGGTGGGAGACAGGGAGGAGCCATCCTGATCAGACGTGGGGTACCATTCGACGTCCATCAGAAGGTAATAGACCCGGAGGGTTGATTCGCTATTGCAACGGACATGCTTCATGCTCGCCCGGTTACTCTGATATCCATTTATTTTCCCCCGGGGACCTCAAAGAGATTGGCTCAGACTTTTTGCACGGCTTCTGGAGATCCTCCAGGGGCAACTTCTGATAGGGGGTGACCTGAATACTACTCTGAACCCTGCAAGGGATGCCTCAGTGTCCATCTTCCTCACAGGGTTAACCCACTTCAGAAGTACTTGAGGGATACAATTGCTTCTTTGGGGCTGGTACACATCCGGCATCACTGTTACCCCACACAGAGAGAATATACCCATACAGCACCGGGACCAGGGGTGGCGTCTCGACTAAATTATATATTTACCACAGCAGAACATCTAGAAACATTACATGACGTGTGGCATGGGGTGACCATATTATCAGATCATTCCCCAATATAGGCCAAATTTGATTTGGGTAGGGGACATAAAATGAACTTCTGGCACTTCAACTTGATGCACCTGAGAGCTCCAGAGTTTAATCAAATGGTTAAAGACAGGATCCCATGGATTCTGGGGGAGAATGGTGACCCAGATGTTTCGGCAGCGATTCAGTGGGATACCCTTAAGACAGTGTTGTGTGGGGATATTATTGCTTATTCATCGAGGAAAAAATAAAGGGAGAGAGGCACAGCTTATTAAGCTCCAGAGGGAGCTGAAAGTACTGCTGTCTTTATATGCCCAGGGGGATGGAACTGTAAAGGTACAACTACTAACAACAAAACAAAAAATTTTAAAATACCTAGATCAGAAAGTAGAGCAACAGCTCTTTTATCTTAGACTCGCAGCACATGAGGGGGCCCTAAAGGAGCAAGGAATCTGGCCCATAAACTTAGAATGCATAAGGCTAGAGCCTGTGTTATGGCCATGCAAGACCCTGCTACAGGGAAGCAAGAACATCACCCTAAGATCATCAGACAAGTCATGGCTGATTATCGGGATTTATATAGGGCAGACTCTGAAGACCGTAGTCAACAGACAGAGGAACACCTTAACAACTTAAAGCTTCCCAAATTGACTGCCTCCCAGGCATATATTTTGAGAGCCCTTACTACTTTGATTGAGATAGAGGGAGTGTTGCCAAGAGCCAAGACCCAGACAGCTCCAGGACCAGATGGATATCCATTGGAGTTCTATAAAACTCAAAGAACTACTACCACCATCACTCCAGGCTATCCATGAGATACAGGAGGGAGGTATTCCTTCCCCATCTGGGCAATACCCTACCCTACCCTCATCATACAGGCCACTTTCAATGTTAAATTTCGATTACAAAATTTATATGTCTGTGCTAGCACATAGACTTGAAAACATCATGCCTCTGTTGATCAAGCATGATCAGGTGGGCTTTATTAAGGGATGACAGGTTCACGATGCAGTGCAACGAACACATCTACTTAAAGAGTATGCAGCAACACGTTCGATTCCCCTGGCACTTACTGGATTGGATGCCGAGAAAGCATTTGACAGGGTGGCCTGGCCATTTCTGTGGGCTACCTTGTCTAGTTCTGGCTTTCCCCTGGAGATCATACAACAATTGCAAAATATGTATAAACACCCTGGGCTTACTTAAAATTAGATGGCTCTATCTCTGACCCTTTTCCTCTACAGACGGGAACTCATCAAGGATACTGACTGTAACAATGTTATATATTGATGTATAATATGCTATTTAACTTATGTATGTATCTCAACATATGCATGTACCTGTACAATTGCTGCCTGTAACTCCACGTGTTTACTTATCTCACCTGTATGTAATCCCTGTCCTAAAACCTCACTATCTGTTGTCCCCCCCCCCACCAATGACGAGGTACCTTTGTAAACGAGTCGCTGACTCAAAGGTTGTAAATCTGATTATCTCAATAAATAAATAAAGGATGCCCCCTCTCACCAGTTATTTGCTCTGTATCTCGAGCCATCAGCCCAAGCCATTAGAGCTCACCCGGAGATTATGGGCATACCTATGGGAGGCACAAACCATAAAATGTCACTATTTGCGGATGACATCCTTCTCACTTTGTCCTCCACGGATATATCAGTCCCAAGGGTCTGGGAACAACTGGAGATGTACGGTAAAATCTCAGGGTATAAAATTAACCAACAAAAAAACAGAGGTACTACTGTGTAACTACATCTCTTCCCCTGCTTTAAAACATGGATTTCCCCTTAAGTGGTATAAACAATTGATGCAGTACCTTGGGATCCATGTTACTAAAAATCAGAAACATGCAGATATCGCAAATTTTGAACCCCTAACCCAAAACATAACTGAGGACCTCACACGATGGTCACATATACCTTTGAGTTTCCTAGCTCCAACAGAAACTATTAAACAAAACATATTTCCCTAGATTTTGTTCCATCTGCGGACACTCCCATTATTTCCAACACAGACTTATTTTCAAGCTTGGAATAGGTTGATCTCTCACTTTATATGGCAGGGGAAACCTCCCAGGATTCAGTATTCTCTATTACAGTTATCAAAAGACAAAGGTGGGTTAAATTTACCGAATCTCCTGAATTATGCCCGAGCTTCTAAATTAAAGATCTTACTCTCCTGGATGAACCCCAATTATATTATGCCCTGGAAGCAGTTTGAGATGACTTGGAATGGCATAGAAGACCTGACGGACTGTCTCTTTTGACATCCTCCTGGTTGTATACCTCTCTCTAGATTCCTACAATATACTGCAGAGGTGTTTAAGCAGTGGCTGACTGTACTCAATACAAGATTACTGCCCATGGAGGCACTTTTTCCGAGATCCCTTGCAGTGAACAGTGCCTTTCCACCCAATTCTTTGGATAGATCCTTAACCCAGTGGTATAAATATAATATCAAATATATTTTTCAATTATTAGGCCCACAGGTCCTTTATTCATTTGTCCAGCTCCAGGCTCAGTATAAAATACCCCAGGGCTTTTTTCCTAAGTATTTGCAGCTAAAATCTTATTTGCGGCTAATGGAGGAAGCACTGGCAGCAGTGGCTGAAAACCTCCCACTAATAATAAAATTACTTCCATCACAGAGACAAGGTACCACTCTGGACCACGGCATCAGTCTGGCCTACCTTGCTTTGGGAGAGAAACCAGAAGACTCTACTGAGTCGATTAGAGCCCACTGATCCTTGGAACTGGGGACTGACCTACCGGTTACTAACTGGAAGATTGTCTCCCCACTTATGCTTAAGGCCTCGGGATCCCCATATTGTAAAGAGTTTGCATGGAAATTACGATATAGATTTTTCCACACTCCTGCTGTGGTAGCTAGTTTTACAGGCGATCCTGAAGGAAAGTGCTGGAGGGGATGTGGAGCAGTACATGCAAACCAGACTCATTTTGGAATTGCAGCATGCTGGGTCTTTATTGGGGGGAGGTAGTGCAGGAGCTGGTGGCAATATATGAAAACCCAGGTCTTTTTACCTCTGGGTATATACTGACAGCTACTACCCCATTTGGTCTAAAAGTAGAGAAGAATGTATACCTGCAAACTACAGTACATTGCTAATATTGGCAGCAAAAAAGGTAATAACCAGACTATGGGGAACGAATAGGCTGCCAACTAAGGGAGAGTGGCTAAACTTGTCGAGAGATATAGAGGATGGCAGCCAGAGTACAGTATACAGTAGAGGTATTTGATACAAAATGGAGAAAATGGATTATGTAACAGTTAAGCACTTATTCAGACTTTGTTCCCTGAAGCTAATCAAATCAATATTGGAGAAATGTTAAAACGAGACTTGTATAGTTCATGTGATTAGTCCTGATGCTGGGTGAGTGTTTTTTTTTTTTTTTAAGTCCAATGTATAATTATATAAACTGAACGAATATATCCATGTAAAATGTCTTGCATAATGTATAAATGTCCTCGTGCCTAATAAAAATATTATAAAAAAATCCCCATTGATTTTATAACCACTGCTTCTAGTGTTAACTCTACTTTCAACCAATATCAGGCCTATAGTTGCCCTAAGATACTCACTATTAACTGCTTTGTAAGTTAGGTCGCCACGGGTATGCCTGTATCCCGCTGAGTATAGGTTAAGTGTCTTAAGTCTATGTATTATAGTCCATGTTTTTCAGATGTTATCTTTTTTGTGTATTTCCTCTGTACACCCTCTACAAGTTTACAGTCTCTCAGTGAGTGGTTGATTAAACAGAGCAGTATTCAAGGTGTGGGTGGACAAGACTGGAATAGAGCGGTATTAGTATATCGTGTTTGCTTTTTATATTGGCCAGGGATAGACCCTGTAATTTTCATGCATTTCTTGACTTTGACAATGGTATTCCTATCAAAGTTAAAATATTTCATTATTAAATAACCAAGGTCCTTTTCCTCATCAATTGTCTGAAGTATGGTAGTACCTAATTTGTAATTATATGGATTGTGCTTTCCTAGGTGCATTACCTTACATGTCTATATTGAAATGCATCTTTGTTGCATCTGCCCAATCAATAAGATTGTCTAACTGCTTTTTCTTCTAACCCCAGGAATCCACTAATAGTATTATTCTTGCAGTGCTCCTTTAAATCAGCACTGCCCCAGAGAGAATAGAATGCAATGTAATCATGGAATGTTTAGCTCTTGCATCTATTTTCAAACTGCCCAGTGTCAACTGCCTACATTCTACCTCAGATTTCTTCTCTCTGCTGCAAAGTTCAGATACCCTGGTGATATCTCTCCATCAAGACAGATTCCTGTAGTGCACAGAGCAAAAAACCTTCAGTATATTTGTTTTATTTTTCATTACTGCCTAATGTCATTGTTCTTTAGTGTTTTATGCCTCATAAGTTTTAAATTTAAACTTGTTTATCGGTTCCTCGCGGTTCACCTGAACAGAAGGGCAATCGACCTCTCTTTTTATTTAATCGGATCCTTTTTTGGGGCTTCCGGTTACTTTATTCTTTCATTTAATTTAATTTTACTCGCTTTTGAACCGAGGTTTATCGGTTTTTCTCAGCAGTTTCTCGATTCCGGATCCGATCAGAATCGATAAGTTTTTTCACTTTATCGGTTCCTGAACCGACTGTTTCTCTATCGAAACCGACAGCCAATATTTAAATTTAGACTATTTTTGGGTTGGTTACTGGTTCCCGTTTTCTATGATGTCAGACAAGCCTAAAAAGAAAACAGGACCCCCTGGGTTCAAGAACTGCTTGAAATGTGCAGAGGTGTTTGCCAAGGCAGACAAGCATGATCTTTGCTTGATTTGCCTTGGGCAACAGCACTTCAGTGAAGACTGTGATATCTGTAAATCTTTCCTTGTTAAGACAGTAGAGAAATGCAGGGAGAGGCTAAAAAGAAAACTAGAGGAGGGGTCCATGGAATGTAACTAGTCCACCCCTCTAAGACTGTGGCAGTTCCCTCCAGAGCCTCCAAATCCACCAGACACGGGTGAGGGCTCTGGCAAGAGAGGTAATCAACCAGTTGACTCCCGGTGCCTGACAAGAAATTAAAGAAAAACACACACACGGACACCCCAGCTGAAACACCTCAAAGGGGCATTCAGGAGACTATTAATGCTCCTTCTCATGCCGATTTGACACAGGCTTTAGCCTTACTCCAGGCTCTGCAGGGTTTACTACTCCCTCAGCAGCCTGTGATTACTACTGCTGAAAAGGCAACTGTTGCTGCCCCCCTTTTGCTTACTGCTAGTGGCATATGAGGGGGATGACCTGGAAGAAGAGTAAACTGACCCAGAGGTGTCACCAGAACAGAATTTTAGCTCCCCTCCGAGATCCTCAGGGGATCTCTCTTCCCATTTTTCCTTTGTCAAGAAAATGGTAGAAACCCTGGATCTCCAGACAGCTGAAGACATCCAGGATGAAGAGGAGGCACAATACATGGAGCTGATAGGGCTGACACCATCAGAGGCTCCTTTTGCCTGTTTACAAATTCTTTAAGGAGGATGTTTTGGAAATCCTAAAGTCTCCCAATACAGTCACACTCACTGACAAAAAGTATCAGTTAGAAAGATCTGGTGCTGAGTTTCTCTTTAGTCACCAGGGTATTATACAGCAGGCTGCCTGTGAGAAAGCCAAAACTCCTTATCCTCTCACCCCGAGAAGGATTCAAGAAAGGTGGACAGTATGGCAAAAAAAGGGGTACATTTCGGCATCCCTAGCAATCTGTCAAGCCAGCTACTAGGCCTATGCATCCCTTTATCAAAAAGCTCTCTGGCAGTCAGTAGTGGACAATGCTGAGGCTAACCCCTCTTTAACCGTGTCAGAGCTGCTAGACACAGCAAAATTGGGCTTGGAGGCTTCCAAATACCAATTTCAGATGGCAGCTGACACCAATGATACAGCTGCAAGGTGGATAGGTGGTACCATTGCTCTGAGAAAATTTGCCTAGCTGAGGGCTACCAGTCTCACCCAGGACACCCAAACTAAGGCAATGGACTTTCCTGCAAAAGGCCACTCTATTCTTGGTGCCCAGACTGAGGCATATATAAAACAAATAGACAAATATAAAGCTACTTTTAGGAGTAACTCGACCAGAGAGAGAGAGGCCCTCTACTTCAGCTTCATCTTATTCTAGGGGAGGCATGGGCAGGTCCTCTTTTAGAAGGCCTTTCTTTCAGGTACAGGCTGTTTCCCAGCAGCAGTGCCAACTACAGTCGACTGGATTTTACAGAGCTAGAGGTAGCAGGGGTTCTTGAAGAGGATCCCAATATGCTCAGCCTCAGCAGCAAGCAAAACAGAACCCGACTTTTCCCTTCAGGTTCCTCTCCACATCCTGTAGGAGGCAGACTCGCCCACTATTTCCAGGAATGGTTAAAAATAACCACAGACAAGTAGGTCCTGGAAATAGTGAGTCAGGGTCTGTCCCTTTGCTTCAAGTCCCTTCCTCCTCCAAGGTTAAAACATTTTGCACCAGCTCCCTTCTCAGAAAGAAAACTACTGGAGCAGGAGGTACAGGCCCTACTGCTGGCAAAAAGCAGTGGAGCCTATCCCCCACAACCAAATTGGGCAAGGGTTCGATTCCAGATATTTCTTAACAAGAAAGAATTGACAATGGTGGCCTATACTAGACTTCAGACTGCTAAACAGGTCCCTGGTAAAGCCCAAGTTCAAAATGGTCACAATGGCCATGATTCTGCAAAAAGGGGACTGGCAAGCCTCCTTGGATCTAAAGGATGCATATTTCCATATTCCCACAAGGAAGTCGCACAGAAACCATCTCAGATTCAGACTTCCCTCAGGCCACTACCAGTTCTCAACACTTCCCTTCGGCCCTACGTCTGGACCAAGGGTCTTTACCAAGTGCATAGCAGTAATAGTGGCACATCTCAGAAGACTGGATGTCACAGTTTTTCCTTATCTGGACAATTGGCTAATCATAGGAAAATCCCACTAACAGGTAGGTGTCAGACCACCATCAGGTAACCCAGGATATGCTGCTCTTCCTGGGATTCCTTCTCAATACCAAAAAGTCAGTCCTGGCCCCTGTGCAAGTTCTGCAGTTCATAGGTGCAGAACTGAATACAGTAGTGGGAAGAGCTTTTCTCCCTCAGGAGAGGGCAGAAAGCATTCGGCTTCTGGCAGGCTCATTTGCCCTGGGCAGGCCAAAGCCAGCAAAAACAGTTTCTTCAACTGTTAGGGTACATGGCTGCAGCAACAAACACAGTCATAGGTGCCAGGTTTCAGATGAGAGATATTCAGTTCCATCTTAGAGCACACTGGTGCCAAAGGCTGGACCCCCTCTCAAAGCCAGTATCAGTCACACAAACGTTACTACAGGCCCTCCAATGGTGGAGGGAACTGGAAAATTTAAGGGAAGGAGTTCCATTCCTATAGGAGCCACCTTCCCCGATTCTCACAACAGATGCGTCCCTGATAGGATGGAGAGATCATTTGGGGGAACACACCATCCACGGTACCTGGGAAAGTGCAGACTCACTCCTGCACATAAACTTGCTGTAGTTAAGAGCTGTTTACCTGGCCCTTCAGGATTCCTCTCATCTAATACAGGGAAAGGTGGTACAAGTCAGAACAGACAATACCTCCATAATGTATTACATCAACAAACGAGGAGGGACAAGGTCCACTCCACTGTGTAAAGAGACAATGAAGATATGGAGCCTTGCTTACTCCTTAAATGCCCCTCTCCAGTCAATTCATCTGCCTGACAAGCACAATACCTTGGCAGATATATTGAGCAGGATAAACCAGGCCCATCACAAATGGGCACTGAACAAGCAAGTGGTGAATGCTCTATTCAGGAGGTGGGGGACCCCAGAAATTGACCTTTTTCTTCCCACCAAAATCATCACTTACCTCTCTATTGCTGCAGGGCCCCAGTGAAGGGGACAGTTCCAATGGATGCCCTGATTCTGGACTGCATAGGCAGGTACCTCTATGCCATTCCTCCTTTTCCTCAGATACTCAGGGTGCTCATCAAGCTCAGGTTACAACCAGCTTCGATGATTCTGGTAGCCTCGGATTGGGCAAGACAGCCTTGGTACTCCCTGCTGCTCTCAATGTCTGTGAGCAAACCGGTTCACCATCCTCAGAGGTACAATCTACTGACTTCCTTTCAGGGGAGGGCAGTGTACCGCAATCTCAGGTCTCTCATGCTCAAGGCCTGGCTCTTAAGGACTTAGAATATGCAGACTGCCAATTCTCTGAAGCAGTTTTAGAAGTCCTTAAGGGTTACAGGAAGCCTTCCACCAAGAAAACCTTTGCCTCAAAATGGAAAGGATTTTCCATCTGGTGCAGTGACAAGGATATAGTCCCAGCCCAGGCCGGGATCCCAACCCTTCTTGATTTTTTTGTCTCACCTACACTCTCTGGGGTTGCAGCACTCAACTCTGAAGGTGCACCTGGCTTCAGTTTCAGCATACCTTTCAGCTAGAAAGGATACCTCCCTGGCATCAAGCCCTATATTCAAAAGATTCTTTAAAGGGCTCTCATTTGTTTTCCCCTCACAGGGAACCACTGCCAGCATGGGACCTTAATATTTGCATTGCCCAGTTTATGCTTCCGCCCTTTGAGCCTATGGCATCTGCAGAGCTTAAATTTCTTACCTGAAAGTAGTTTTACTGGTAGCAATCACTTCTGCCAGAAGGATAAACGAGCTACAGGCCCTCTCTGTGTGGAAAAGGACTTTGTTTCTTTCCACAGGGACAAGGCAGTGTTGATAACTAATAGGAAGTTCCTCCCCAAGGTGGTGTCTGATTTCCATTTGAACCAGTCTATAACACTGCCAGTTTTCTTTACTGAACACTCTAGCTCAGGTGAGCGTAGATTGCACAGCTTGGATGTAAAAAGATCACTGAATCGTTACATGACTCATACCAAAGATCATAGGCAGGACAGACAACTGTTCCTCACCTATGGGGAAGTAGGTAAAGGTGCTCCTGCTTCAAAGAGGACTATCTCTCAAAGGATCGTCTAGAGTATTCAGTTTTGCTACTCAAAGGCAGGCAAGGTTCCTCCCTCTGGTCTTAGGCCCAACTCTACAAGGGGCACAGCTGCCACTACTGCAGCTGCCAGAGAGGGTACCTGTAATGGAAATATGTAAAGCAGCTACCAGGAGGTCAGTCCGCACCTTCACTAAGCATTACAGCCTGGACACCCAGTCCAGGAGTGATGCCAGATTTGGCACAGCAGTCTTGCAGTCTTTTTCCTAAATAGATTCTGGCCCACCTCCTTGAGGTACTGCTGCATCATCTGCAAAAGTAATAATATTAGTGGATTCCAGGGGTTAGAAGAAAAAAATTAGTCACCTGTAGTAATCTTGTTTCTTCCAAAGGGATCTACTAATATTACTCCCTTCCCTTGTCTCCCCTTTCACAATGAAAAATCCTCTCCACAGCTGATAAGATGTATAGTTGGAGTGGCATGCCACCTGCTGGCACCTTCTGGTAATGTCAACTTGTAGGTTCTTTTCTAAAGGCATATATGACTTCAAAAAAAAAAGGGACATTTGTTTATACTAGTCCTTTGGTTAATGTTATTTGCCCAGTTGGGTATTGTTTTTCTATAATTATTTAAATAGTGATTCACATGTTGTTATGGCCTCTCTGCAGGCTTCTAAGAAATCTGAGGTAGAATGTAGGTAGTTGACACTGGGCAGTTTGAATGTAGATGCACGGGCTAAACATTCCATGATTAGCACAGCATTCTATTCTTTCTGGGGCAGTGCTGATTTAAAGGAGCACTCCAAGAGTAATAATATTAGTGGATCCCTTTGAAAGAAACAAAATTACTACAGGTGAGTAATTTTTTCATACTGTTGCTGTTGCTGATAGAGGTTGCAAACCCCCGATCTTACAATCTTCAGTGGCTAACCACACATTATTTGAGGCAGGTATTGTCGCAACCAGGATGTTTAAGAGTGTGGGGCCCAGGACTGGTCACTACATCAATTAGATAGATGTCCTTTTACTGACACCCTTTAGTGTCCATCTCCCAACCAGGAATTAATCCGGTTAATAACACAGGGAGACAATCCTTACCAGGAAGCTGAGTGCTGAGATGTCGGGGTCGTTTTGAGCGGCCATGGGCTGCGCTGATAACGGAATCAGCCTCCGGGTGCTCCCCATAGAAGAGTTAATTTCTTGGGACTTTAGAGAAGTAATCCAACTTTTTGAACGTCACCAGTGTAGACAACAAGCGCTTCCAGGCTGCCCTACTGACATCCTTAAAGAACTACTTGGTTTCAGCAACAGGTACTGTATTGGACAACAGTTTTCAGGCAAAACACTGATGGTTCCTCAGAATCAAGTTGTATCAGATAAGGGATCTTTCCTTCCTCATAATAAGCAAGTCTCCCACTAGGAGACTCCATCTGTGCTCCTTAGGACAGAGGCATTTTCACTGTTGGTTTGCCCATCTATGAGGGGGCATCATCCACAGTCTTTAGTTGTTCCAGCACTTGGGACACAGTCTTTTTCCCTGCTCCACATGGGCAATGGATATAAGGAATACCTCTACTAGCCCAGTGCCCCTTACAGGTTATCAGCCTTCCTGGAACAAACACCACCCAGCAGATGACCAGAGTGGTCAGATCAGGCTCATCATGAGTTGAATCCCTGGGCCTTGTCACCACTGATGAGGTGCAAGATGAGGAGGAAGCTTACTATATAGAATTAATGGGGCTGACACCCACTAAAAAACTCTTACTCTCCTCTAAGTTCTTTAAGGACATTATGACTATATTAGAAGCACCAAATACTGTTCCTCCTGTTGAAAAAAAAAAAAAAAAGAGTGGCAAGAAGTATCAGCTTGACAGGACAGGGGATGAGTTTCTATTCACTCACTTCGAGCACTAGGGTGTTGTTCAACACTCAGCACGTGAAAATGTTACGGTATCTCTATCCTCACACCCTCCTGAGAAGGATTCAAGGAAAACGGATGCAATGGAGAAAAAGGGCTATCCGTTTGCTTCATTGGTAGTCAGACAGGCCAGTTACTAGGCATACACTACCCAGTACCATTTATCAGCAGAGCCCAGAATGGATTTGTTTATTTATTTAGCTTTTGTTGACCGGGTAAGTGCACTAGACAAATCCTGCCTATTTTCAGGCACGACCCGGGGGAGGGGGATACAGATGAATTCCAACTGACCTTGAACTAGATTAAGCTGTTGGTGGTATTATTAGTGAATGAGGGAAATTTGGCCAGGACACCGGGGAAATTCCCCTACTCTTTCGATAAGTGCCATGGGATCTTTAATATCCACCTGAACTACCACCAATCCAGGCAGATGGGACCTCGGTTAGCGCCTCATCCGAGCGGCACCTCAGAAATGCAGCACCCCTCTTATGCTGCATTACAGTGTCAGTACTGGGATATTAACCCAAGTGCCAGATGTGGGAACTGAACCCACAGCCCTCTGATCTCCCGGCCTCAGAGGCGAGTGTGCTACCTACTGAGCCACTGACACTGCTAATCATAGCGTAAAGCCAATTTTTCCTTCTTAGTCCATGAATCCACTAATAATATTAACTACTGTAGACTAAGAAGCAGTACCTTTGGAAGTGGACACAGAAACATTTAATAAAGAGACTCTGCAGAACTGCTGTGCCAGACCTGGCCTCATTACTAGACAAGTGTCCAAGAAGAAGTGCCTTGTAAATGTGCAGAAAACTTCAAGGTAACTGCTGTACAGAGTTTCAACAGGGGACCTCCCTAGTAGCTGCAACAGAAGCAGCTGTAACCATTGTGTAATGAGCTCTGAATCCTGATGGAGCTCCTTTTCCCACCATGGAGCTGCAAAACTGAATACACTGAACTATCCACAAGAGCCAGTACTTTTGGGAGGTGGAGATTCTTTGCCCATATCTTCATAGGTCAGGGAGAGCACATGCCCGTCCTGCCTGTGAGCCTTGGTATGACTTATGGTAACAGAAGGGTTTCTTTGTACCACTATAATGCATGGACCATGTTTGTCTGTGAAAGAATGATCAGTGAAGAGACTGCCAAGGTAACAGACTTGTCCCAGTGGGAGTTTGATACGAGACTGGGTAAGGACCCCCCCTTTTTTTGCTCTCAACAGTATCTACTCTCTAAGGCCGGAAATACAGGCATCTTCATACAACCAGATTTTGGATCTCACTGACCCCTCAAGCCGAAGTGAAGAACCCCAGAAAAACTTGAAACCTTGGAGTTGAAGAGGGGCGAGCATGAGCTTAACCATGTAGGTGTTCTGGGTCCCAGCTGGCACTGATGTCCTGTGAGGGACTACAGGTAAGACAGCTTCTTATAAAGTAAAGACTGTAATGAATGCCAAGGATGGTTCCTTCCCAGGAGGGCATGAGCAGGGACTGAAACCCAATGTAGCCACGGGTCAAGACCTAAGACCAGTGAATGCTGGTATATCAAGTAATCCCACAAAGCTGGGATATCTGCTAGTGTTGATTCCAGACCCTTGGGAGAACGCCCAGGTGTAAAGCCTCGACTCTTATTGCAACACAGGCTTAAAAAAAAAAAAAATATTCTCTGTGATCGATTAAAAACTCCCATGTGACTCACCAAGAGATGCAGAACAGCATATTCTAAATCCCAAAGAGCCAAGCCTAAACCACAGGAACCTGTGGTTGGTGTACATGAGTCTCCCCCAGGTGGAGGTCAACAGATTGTGACCCCCATTGGGGGGGCATATAGGCTTCACCACAGACAAAGGAGATAATAGTAGAAAATATCATGGCTACAGGGTCACAGTATTAATAGAAAGTACAGTTACCTAAGAACTTACCGTAACAGTAGATCTTCGAGAGGAGCTCTTGCAGCAGGCTATAACAATTAAGACTATGCCGCAGGCACTAGGACCCTGCAGAAAACTTTTCAGCCAACAGTACAGCAGGGATCGCCCCCGACTTTGGCCCCGCCCTGACATCAGTCCTGGTAGAAAAGGGGGTAGACCCAGCTCCACCTCAGTTCCCCCGCCAAGGGCCGCGAACAAGCCCTGACAAGAGAAGGAGACGAAGCACTCTTAAGATGCAGATGAAGATCTGCACACCCCGAGGGGGAAGGCGGGTTGGAAACTGATGCCTGCTGCAAGAGCTCCTCTCGAAGATCTACTTCTTATGTAACTGTACTATCTTACTTCAAGTGGGAGCTCTTGCAGCAGGCTGTAACAATTAGGACTGAATACCAAGCAGTAACACGCCAAAGAGCTAGTCGACCCCAGGAGGTGGAATATACTAACTCCAGAGGCCTAGGACAAAAGCCCCTGCAAAACAGCCAGACCAAAACCAGCACGGCGTCTGGAGACGATATCCAAGCTATAATGCTTGACAAAGGTATGCACCGAATTCCAGGTAGCGGCTGCACATATGTCCCTTATAGAGACATTTCTCAGGGCGGTAAAAGAAGCAGACACTCCCCTGGTGGAGTGACCCCTGACCGGCCCCGGTAGGGGTTTATTGTGCTTTTCATAGCAGAAGGATACGCAGTGGACGATCCACTTCGAAATAAGTCTGCTTGGTCACTGGTTTGCCCAAGCATTGTAGTGCAAAGGCCACAAAGAGTTGCTCCAACTGACGGTGCGTAGCCGTCCATTTGAGGCAACACCTCAAAATCCTGTGGACATTCAATGTGTGAAGGAGAGCCTCCCCTCTATTAGATGGGGAAGAAAAATAGACTGGAAGGTCAACCGAATGGTTGAGGGTCAACTCCGAGACCGCTTTCGGAAGAAACTTAGGAGTTGTTCTAAGGGAAACCCTTTCCCTGTGGAAAACCAAATACGGCTCTTTACACATCACAGACTGAAGCTCAGAAACTCTTCGAGCTGAGGTAATAGCAACCAAAAAACACACCTTCCAAGAAAGATAACGCAGCTCACAATCTGCTGCCGGCTCAAAGGGAGAGAGGGTGAGCTTCTCCAACACAAAAAGGAGATCCCAGGGTGGGATAGGGTCCCTAATGGGAGGTCTCATATGCAAAATTCCTCTCAAAAAGGTGCGGGCTATATCCAACTGTGCCAACACTTCGACTCCAATCAGAGCATGATAGGCGGAGACAGCCCACATGT
The DNA here is from genome assembly GCA_016271365.2 of Neoceratodus forsteri. Lineage (NCBI taxonomy): Eukaryota > Metazoa > Chordata > Ceratodontiformes > Ceratodontidae > Neoceratodus > Neoceratodus forsteri. Next base: position 484,566,230 of record CM028130.1, read on the forward strand.
GCACCTTAATAGAGGAATAACTCAGGCCATGTTGGTACAAGGAGAGGAGATACTGTAGCTTAGTTCACTGGACAGGTGCGGGGTCCAAATGCTGTGACGAGGCTCATAAACAAAACTGCTTCCATTTCATAGCATAGGCGGAGCGGGTGGAGGGCTTCCTCGCCGACACCAGGACTGCCGCCACTTCCGGGGAAACTCCGTATCTCTGTTGAGCTACGTCTGAAGGAGCCAAGCATGCAGATGTAAGGAACGAAGATCCGGATGGACCAGCGACCCCTGTTCCTGGGATAACAACTGCAAGCATATGGGTAGCTGAGTTGGAGGTTCCATGCACTGCAGGAGTGGGAACCAAATCTGCCGAGGCCATCTGGGGGCTACTAGAATCATTCGAGCCTCTTCTGCCTGTAACTTCAGCAGGACTCTCTGAATGAGAGGGAAGGGCGGAAAGGCATAGAGAACCCTCCCTGCCCAACAAAGGGATAACGTGTCTGGCCAGAAAACTCCAGGCGCGTGCTCTCACGAGCAAAAAATTGGCAGTTTGGCATTGCGTGGTGTCGCAAAGAGGTCCAGCTCTGGATGACTCCACTTGTCGAAGAGCTGATCTGCTCTGGACTGTAGCAGCTCCCACTCATGCGCTCTGGAACGAGACCTGCTTAAGCTGTCGGCTAGATCGTTGAGGACGCCTGGAACGTGCACTGCGGACAGCAGAATGTGCCGCTCCAGTGCCAGACTCTCATCGCCTCCCTGCAAAGGGGATATGAATGAGTACCCCCTTGCTTGTTGATGCAGATGACAACCGCCATATTGTCTGTTTGAATTAGAAGAGAGCCCGGCACCAGGTCCTCTTGAAAGGCCTGTATGGCACAGAGAACCGCTCGCATTTCCAATACATTGATATGAAGAGATCGCTCCTCAGGTGTCCAAACCCCTTGCGTTTGATGAGCATCCAGGTGTGCTCCCCATCCCAGATCCGATGCATCTGTCGTAAGAGTCTGACCTGGGAGCTTCAGACGAAACCTGACCCCTTTCTCCAAATTCCGGGGGTCCATCCACCAAAGCAAAGTTTTTCTGACTGGCTCAGTGATCCTGACCAGAAAGTCTAGATCGTTGTTGCCCTGGTCCCACTGTACCCTGAGCATCCACTGTGGGACCCGCATGTGGAAGCAGGCCAGAGGAGTGACTGGAATGGCCGCCGCCATGTGCCCCAGTAGCCTGAGGAAGTTCCGTGCTGGAACTTGAGGAGTTACTGAGATCCATTCAGCAATCTCTTGCAGGCGATCGCCCCTGTCCGAGGGTAGGAAAGCCATGCCCTGGATAGAATCCAGGACCGCTCCAATGAAGACAAGTCTTTGACTGGGCTCGTGGCACGATTTCTGAAGGTTCAGGGTGATCCCCAGCTCTCGGAACAGAGTATAGGTGTCTACGAGGGCGTGAAGTAGGCTTGACCTGGACGGGGCTGTAAGCAGCCAATCATCGAGGGAAGGGAAAACGTAGTGCCTCATGCGCCTTACAGCCGCAGCCACCACTGCCAAGCGTTTTGTAAAGGCTCACAGAGCTGAGGAGAGGCCAAACGGAAGAACTTGGAATTGGCAGTGCTCCCCATGGAAGTGGAACCTCAGAAACTTACGGTGGGGAGGGAAGACCCAGATATGCATATATGCATCTTGCATGTCTAGGGAGCAGAGCCAGTCTCCTTGGTGCAGCAGGGGGAATAGCCCTGGAAGGGTCACCATCCTGAACCTTTTGTACTCTATAAAGAGATTGAGAGAGCTGAGGTCCAGAATGGGACGAAGATCCTGCGTCTTTTTTGAGACCAGGAAGAAGTGGGAATAAAACCCCTTTCCCCGCTGATGCAAGGGGACTCGCTCTATTGCCTTTTTTTTTGCAAAAGAGTCCGAATTTCTCCTTCTATCAGTGGGATGTGAGAAGGAGGATATTGGGAGTACTCTGATGGGAGTATTTGGAGGGAACTCCGTGTACTCTAGCGTGCGTCCTCTCCTGATAATGTCCACGACCCATTGGTCCGCAGTTATCGACCTCCACCCTTCGAGATGAAGGGAGAAGCGGCCCCTGACCGTCTCCCCGGAGTCTTCTTTTGGAAGGGGGGGGTGTGGAAGGGAGTCATTGGGCTGAGCCGGGCATAGGCAGAGTGGCCTGGGAGGACTTGGGCCCACGGTTAGGAGCACCTCCAGGTTGCTGGCTGCTGGCTCTCCTACGAAAGCCGCCTCTCTGACCTTGCTGATTACCACGGGCTTGTCCACCTGAGGGCTTGCGAAATGGCCGTTTCCGCTGCCGTCGCTGGTCGCCATGGTACATTTGGCGGACCCACCAGATGGACCTGCTCGACTCCTGGAGATGAGAAATCAAAGCTTCCGTCTCTTGCCCAAACAACACAGAACCCTGGAATGGCAAATCCTTGATAGCGGACTGCAGATCCTGGTGAAAACCAGAAACTCAGCCAGGCATGGCACTGAAGGCACAACCCGGAAGCGGCTGCCCTGGCTGCCGTACCTGCAGTGTCGTACAAAGCTCTCAGGACATGAGAACCTAAGTCGGAGCCCGATTTAACAATATCCAGAAGTTCCGTTTTCTGCTTGGAATCTGGCATGGCTCTCAGTTGCTCTTGTCCCCTCTCCCACAGCGCATTCTGGTACTGGACCATATGCGTCAGGAAGTTAAGGGACCAAATGGAGCAGGTGGAGGCAGAGTAAACTTTCTTGCCCACCTTGTCCAAATACCGAAACTCCGGATCAGGAAGCTGTGAGCTAAGGTGCTTCAGCTGCCTGGACTTGTCATGAGCAGCCGTGATGACCGAAGAGTCCGCCTGAGGGTTCTCTGCTAAAAAGGCTTCTGCCCTCGGGGCCTTAAACAGCCTGTCTGATTTTTTGGGAACAGCCGGGATGGAAGCCGGGCGCTTCCAGGTAGTCAGAGTCAAGTCCTGGAAAGTGTCCACTAAAGGAGGGACCACCAATGGTTTCGGCTCCTTTTGCCTCAGGTATTTGGCCAACCTTCGGCGTTCCGGATCCAGGTCCTCCGTTTCCCACTCACTGGAGGCCTGGATATGCCTCATGACATCCATAAAGGTCGGATCGTCTGGAGCAGAGCGAGGCTGGTCCTTCTCTCCCAGGGACCACTCCAAGTCGAGAGAGGAAGAAGATGACGAAGAAGAGAGAGATTGACTACTAGGTCTGGAGTAGTCAGACCTCTCCTTATGACCAGACTCACTTTGTCGTCGGTAGCTGGGGGACCGACGTCTGTCCGAATACCGACCCCAGTCCTGAGACTGGCGACGGAGCAAAGACCGACGTCTGTCAGAGGACCGATGTCAGGAGTGCTCTCATCTAGGAGATCGAGAAGGGCTGCGAGTGTGAGACCTGGACCGGCAACAGTCTCCAGAGTCTTTGGAGCGTCAGCGGTGGTCTTTGGACCGGGCGTGGGAACAAGCCCTGGATGGACGTGTAGGCGGTCGCTCTGGGGACTTCCTCGGGGAAGGCTCACCTCCAGGCTGTGGTTTGCCCGCCGTGTCTGGGCTGGCGACGGGGGTTGGGGTGGTCAGCTTCTGGACCTGTCCCCACCAAAAGGAGAACAACTCCTGCAGCTCGCCCTTCGAGAAAACTTCAGTAGCGCGGCCCGGAAAGGGAGTATCCGGGACGTCGGCCCGCGAAGGAGAGCCCTCTTGGGAGCCCAGGGGGGAGGAAGACTTGGGAGACTGGGACGTCAACTCTTCCGTGGCCACGCTTGCACCCTTCGCCCCTTCAACCAGCGGTGGTGGTGGGACAAACGACAAGGTGCCGCCAGGGGGGCGCCGGAGAATCTTCGGTTCTGGAGAGCGCATACTGGCAAGCTTGACATACAATGTAGCAGGAGGTGAGACTGACTTTACCTCAAAACTTGGTAGTATACACTCAGGTTAATTCTTAGGCTTGGCTACAGCTTCTTTAGGCCGGCCTTTGGCTCTTTTAAAGATTTCAGATGTCGCCTTAGCCTGGGGAACACGGGCCTCTTAGCAGGAAGTTATTCACTTATTCTGGTGTGGCTCTGGAAACAGACGACGGCAAAGACATCCATCGAGAACTTTAGAAAAACCGTCGAAAACGGTACAAAAACCGGTTGAAAAAAGCTACTTAGCTGTTTCTGGCAAACTGAAACAAAGACTTCTCACACACACAGAACGCGGCGGGAAAAGAACTGAGGTGGAGCTGGGTCCACCCCCTTTTGTACCAGGGCTGACGTTGGGGCGGGGCCGACGTCTGGGGCGGTCCCTGCTGTATACTGCTGGCTGAAATGTTTTCCGCAGGGTGCTAGTGCCTGCGGCATAGTCCTAATTGTTATAGCCTGCTGCAAGAGCTCCCACTCGAAGTAAGATCCCTTGATACTGGCTGGGATCATAGTGTAATGAATACCCTGAAGGACTACAATAGGAGAGAGGCATACCAGTGCCTCCCCAAACCAACCCAGATGCAAATCAAACGGGTACCATGCCCTTTGTGGTGATCCAAAATGGGACTGAGGCAGGTGATGATTCACATCAGATCGACAGAGATTTATCACTGAGGTAAGCCATCCTCTACACACTTGAGCAGCATCTGCTGCTCTGGAGCCACTCATGATGAGCCTGATCTGACCACTCATGTCACCTGCTAGGTGTTATTTGTTCCAAGAAGGCTGATAACCTATAGGGGCATTAGGGTAGTAGAGGGACTGATAACCTATAGGGGCATTGGGGTAGTAGAGGGACTCCTTATATCCACTGCCCATGTGAAGCAGGGAAAAAGATAGTGTCCCATGTGCTGGAGCAACTCCTTAAGACTGGGGGCAATGCCCCCCCACAGATGGGCAAACCAACAGTGAAGATGCTTCTGTCCTAAGGAGCACAGATGGAGACTCCTAGTGAGAGACTTATGAGGAAGGAAAGATCCCTTATCTGGTACAACTTGGCTCTGAGGGACCATCAATGTTTCGCCTGAAAACTGTTGTCCAATAAAGTACCTGTTGCTGAGACCATGCAGTCCAGGAGATATAGGCACTGCTATGGTGCAGAGCTTGGTCAGCCTTTCCTGGTTGGGGGAAGTCCTTCCCACAATGGTACTCAGCTCATTTAAGAAAAATGCAGTGACTGCACAGAGCTTAGAACTGACTTGTCCTTTTTTTTTTTTTTTTTTTTTAAAGATCTTGAAAAAGATCCTTATTTATGGGGAAAGTTTCCCATCAGTAGCCAGTCATCCAGCTAGGGGTAAAAACTGATTCACCCAGTTTTCTTATGGGCAAGCCAACTGTGGGGGTGCCAGTTAATGGCATGCTTCTTCCTTATCTTTCTCTAGCCGTTGGGCCTTTGTTCCCCTTTTTCAGGTGATTCTGACCTTGAAATGGGGTTTGTTAATATTGCAGTAGTTGCCCCAGTGGGACATTTTGTTGATGTTAATAGAATTTTTAAATTGGGGCCTCTTTGCAGGCTCCGTCCAAATCTGAGGAGTTGAAATATAGGCAGTTAGCTGGGCAGCTTTTGAAAAATGGCACGTGGCAAATGTTCCATCATCTGCATATAGTTCCATTCTCTCCAGGGCAGTGTTGTCTTAAAGGGACACTGCAGAAGTTAATATTAGTGGATTCCTGGGGTAAGAAAGGCAGGTTAATGGACTGGTAAAGATGGAAGTCAGAAACCACCTTGGCGAGGAACTTCCTATTGGTCCAGAGCACTACCTTGTCCCTGTGGACTGAAATGTAGTTAGGTTATATGGACAAGGCCTGCAGTTCACCGATCCTCCTGTCTGAAGTGACTGCTACCCAAGAACGCAGTTTTCCAAATCACATACTTGATCTCTGCCGAAGACATGGGCTCAGCTGTGCAATGCATGTATTTAAGTTACACTAAAGGGTCAGTTCCTTCTGTGGGGGTGCAGATGCAGCAGTCCCTTAAAAAACATCCTGAAAATTGGGTCGGAGGCCAGGGAAGAGCCCTTCCCCGCCAAGAGACAGGATAAAACAGCTGCCAGGTGTACCTTGAGAGTAGATGGCTTCAGCCCAAGGGAATGGAGATGGGCCAAGTAGTCCAACAAGACTGACAAACCAGCCTGATGATCTATGTCCTTCTATGGGCACCAGATGGAGAACCTCTTCCACTTGGAAGTGTAAGTCTTCCTGGCTGAGGGTTTGCTAGAGACCCCAAGAACCTCCAGGACCCCTTCAGAGAGATACAGACCAGCATACTCTAGGTCCTCAAGAGCCACGACCTGAGCCTGAGGGATCTGAGGTTGGTGTAAAGGATCCTTCCTTGGGAGGATGTCAGCAGGTTGTGCCTCCTGGGGAGGTGAATCGGGCTTGAGAGTGACAAGGTCAGGAGCAGAGAGTATCAAGCCTGCCTGGCCCAGTATGGTGCTATGAGAATTATTGTTGCTGGCTGAGTAGCTTCTTCAGTATCCTGGGCAGCAAAGGGAATGGAGAGGGAAGGCATACAGGAGCTTTCCTGTCTAATCCAGCAGAAGTGCATCCACTGGCACTGTGCCCAGTGTGGGAGGCCTGCAGCAGTACTGTACCAACTGAAGATCATTTGGGGACACAAAGAGGTCCACCTCTGGGGTGCCCCACCTTCTGAAAACAATTTGAAGTACCTGCCTGTTCAGAGACCACTCGTGGTGGTTCTGGCTGATCCTGCTGAGAGCATCTGCCAGGACACCGTCCTTCCCTGGATGGTGAACTGCTGATAAGTAAATTCTGACAGACTAAGCCAGACTCCAGATTTTCACCATAGCTTCCGTGCACAGCAAGGCTCACCTTGTGTCCCCTTGCTTGTTTATGTAATACATGGCAGTTGTATTGTCTGTTCTGACTTGTACTACCTTGCCCTGGAGCACTGCTGCAAAGGACTGGATGCCCAGGAGAGCTGCCCTTACTTCCAGCAGATTTATGTGAACAGAGATTCTTGCTGAAGCCACGTACCATGTGCAGTGCGTTCCACCAAGTGGGCGCCCCACCCTAGGAGGGAGACATCGGTTGTCAACACTACTGTTGGATACTGCTGAAGAAATGGCACACCTTGTCTGAGGTTGTCCCTTTCCTGCCACCATTGAAGTGCCTGAAGGAGGGTTCCTGTGACTGGCACAAGCTTTGACAGAGTTCTTTTTCTGGGACCATTAAGTTCTGAGGTAAAACTGGATGTCCCGCATTTGGAACCTCGCTCCTGGTACTGTTGCTGTTGCGGCTGCAATATGGCTTAACAACTGCAGAAAAAACAGGTTACTCTCCTGTAACAGTAGTTCTAGGAGCGGTATATGTTGTTCATCCACACTATTTGGCATGTCCCTTTCCCTTTAAGGATCACCGGAAGGTCTTCAAGCTGGCTCCTCCCACCCACCCGGGTGGTATATCTCTCGGCTCCGCCCCATGACGCCAGATCTTAGCCCACTGGAAGCCAGGTGTAGTGCATCCATAGCCGAGCTCATTGGGTGGGCCCGTGTGGATGAACATATACCACTACTAGAACTACTGTTACAGGTGAGTAACCTGTTTTTCTAGGATCATGGATATGTTATTCATCCACACTATTTGGCCGATTCCTAGCAGTTCTCCGGGAGGAGGGAGGCAAGGCACACACCCCCACAGAATACTTACTTGGGAAACGGAGATTGGAGAACTGAGATCCCCAAAACCAGCATCCCAGCGTGACTCAAGGTCGATGTGGTAATGGATAATGAAGGTGTTTACTGACTTCCAGGTAGCAGCCCAACAGATTTCCTGGATAGGGATGTCCCTGAAAGCAGCCACCGATGCAGCGGTATGGCGGGTAGAATAAGCTCTTATCCCTCTGGGAGGCTCCATGCCCGCCAACTCATAGCACAGACCTATGCAAGATGTAATCCACCTTGCAATAGTCCATTTTGCTGCAGGTCTGCCAGAAGTGGCTTCAGGATAGGTGACAAACAGCTGGCGAACCTCCCCCCGAATTTCCGCCATCTTCTCTTTATAATAAGAGAGAGTTTGTCTCAGGTCCAAGGTATGGAGTCTGTATTCGGCCTACGAGGTGTAATTAGGGTAGTATACTGACAGAGTTAACACCTAGTTAAGGTGAAACTCTGACACTACCTTTGGAAGGAATTTCGGGTGGGGGCGCAGGACAACCTTGTCCCTGTGGAAGACCAGATAAGAGGAGTCCACCGAGAGCACCTGGAGCTCCCCTGTCCTTCTGACAGATGTGATAGCCACCAGGAAGGCCATCTTCCACAAGTGTGACAACGCACACTTGTGCATTGGTTCGAATGGCTTGCCCATGAGCATTTCCGTACCAGCAGTAGATGCCACGGGGTGGAGGTTCATGCACCGGAGGGATCGTGATCCAGGCCTTTGAAAATGCACCTGACCACCGTCTCCACCTCGCGTCAGCGTCGGCTGACCAGCCGCATGTGTCGCAGAGGCGGCTGCCAGGTGCACCCTAAGGGTCGGTGACCAAAAGGGGTCCAAAGGGGGTTTTGGACAGAGACCAAAGGTAATCGAGAATGTTAGCCACTGGACAGGACAGAGAGTCCAGGCCCTTGCCCTGACACCAAATGGAAAACCTTTTCCAGTTAAAGGCATACCATTTCCTGGTCGATTCCTTTCTGGATGCCTCCACCACGGTGAGGACATCCTCGAAAAGACCCAAAGCCTGGAACTCTAGCCGCTCAGGTACAAGGCTGTGAGGTGCAGGGATTGAAGGTCCAGATGGTACAACTTCCCCTGATTGAGAGAGATCAGGTCTGGGCGTGCTGGAAGCCGCTCTAGGGGCCTGCAGCTGAGGCTGAGGAGATCTGGCTACCAGAATCACCTTCGCCTTGTCTCTCCTCACCTCGAGGAGCACCTTGTGGATCAAGCGAAATGGAGGGAAAGTGTAGAAGATGCCTGGGGTCCACGGCCTTGAGAAGGCATCCCCCTGCAGGGTGCCCTGCTGAGCGGGGCTTGCATGAAACAGCCTGAGCTTGGTGTTGTCCCTGGAGGCAAACCGGTCCACCACCAGTTTGCCCCAGTGGGAGAACAGGCTGTAAGCTACCACTGAATGGTAAGACCACTCACTGGATTTCTCGCCTAAGCGGCTGAGAGCATCCGCCAGATGGTTTGAGGCTCCTACCACATGAATGGCCAGGAGATCTGCCTCCAGACAGCTGACGAGGGTCCAGATGCGGAGCGCTTCCCCTGCAAAGCAGACGGGAATGCATGCCACCCCATTTGTTGAGGTAGTAAATGGTCATGGTATTGTCCATCTGGACTTGAACCACTTGACCCCGGAGCTGAGGAGCGAAAGCTGACAGTGCCAGTCTAACTGCTCTGAGCTTCAACAGGTTGATGTGGTATCGGGGATCCAGAACCCATGGGCCCTTTTGCCCCCATGTGGGCTCCCCAGCCCATGAGAGGCATTGGTCGTGAGGACAGCCGTCGTCTCGAGGTGGACAAACAGGATCCCTTCCTGCAACCAGTCTGGGGTGGTCCACCACTGGAAAGCGTCCCACATCTTTTGGGTTACAGTGATCAGCTGGTCAAAATGACTGTGGCACTGTCCACTGGGCAGCCAGCTCCCACTGGAGGGGGCGCATGTGCCACCAGGCCCAACGGACCACGGAGGTGCATGCCACCATGTAACCCAAAAGGCGCAGAAAGTCCTGGGCAGGGCACAATTGCCCAACCAGAAATGATTGGGCCAAGGAAGACAGAACCTCCACCCTGTCCACCGGGAGCCGAGCTCTGGTTTGCCGAGAGTTGAGCCCTGCCCCGATGAAGCATATCACCTGGAAGGCACGAGTTCCGACTTGGCCTCACTGATCAGGAGGCCGAGTTGGGAGCAGGTATGGAGGGCCAAGTCCCTGGACCTCTCCACCTTCTGCTGGGTGGGACCTGCTAAGAACCAATCGTCGAGGTAGGGGCAAATTCTGACCCTTCGATGCCCGAGACAGGCTCCCACCACTTCAATGCATCTGGTGAAGACCCGTGGGGCAGATGACAGGCCGAACAGCATGGCTCGGAATCATATAGGGTCCCTTCGGCTCTGAAGTGGAGGAACCGCCAATGAGTTGGACGGATGGTGATGTGAAAGAATGCATTCTGCAAATCCAGTGAACAGAACCACATGTTTCGCTCCAAGGATGGTATGATCTGGGATAGAGTGACCATCCAAAAGGTGTGTGACCCGAGATACTGATTCAGGTCATGCAGATCTAGAATGAGGCGCCAGCCTCCCGTCCGCTTGGGCACCAGAAAGTACCTGGAGACAAAGCCCGAGTCTGCTGGAGAATCCACCACCAGAGCTACTGCCTCCTTGAGGAGGAGCTGAGCGATGTCATCTCAGAGAGCCGACTGAGCAAGAGCGGATACCCTTTCCTTCCGTGGGGCACGGGCTCGGCTTGGAGGGTACCGCTCGAATTCCAGAGGCAGACCCTGAACGACCACCTCCAAGACCCACCTGTCCGTGGTGATAAGGGACCAGGCAGAAAGGAAGTGGTGAAGCTGATCCCCCCACGGGAGGACCCAGAGCTGGTGTGATGGGAGAGGGAGTGGTAGCCCCCAACCCGTCACTAAACAGGCTTGGAGGAGGATCCAGGACCCGAACCTTGGCCTCCTTTATGGACCTGGGAGGGCCTGGGCTTGGACCAGGGGCGCCAAGCTTGAGCCTGCTGCTGCCTGTTGCCCTCTTTGAAAGGAGGGTTGCTGGGCCGCAGGGGAAGAATACCAAAAAGGCTTCTTCTGTTGCTGCTTCTTACTCGAAAAACCTTTAGCAGAAGTGGTGTCCCAGATGGCACTGGACTGCTCAATACGCTGAACGTGACCAGCCACATTTGGGCTGAAAAGATCCGTGCCCAGGAAAGGCACATCAGCTAGTTTGTGCTGAGTATCTGCCGGGAAGGAGGATAGTCTCAGCCAAGCCCTGCGAGGAGAGGCAACTGCAGCTGCCAACGAGTGAGCACAAGAATCCCCAATGTCCAGGGCCGTCTGAAGCTGCTGTCTGGCTACAGCCTGGCCCTGAACTTGGTTGACTGTGGTCTGCATGTCTGTGGGAGATGTGGGAGGACTTCATCCAAAGATCCCTAAAGTGCATGGGAGAAGTGTGCCATGATGACAGCCGAACTTGCCTGACGGAGGCCTAAAGATGAGGCCGCACAGACCTTCCCAGCAGAATGATCCAAGTTTTTGGATTCCTTCTCGGGAGGTCGATCAGTGTCGACAGAACTGCCAGTGCGCCTGAAAACAGAAGCAGTCACCAGGCTCTCAGCCGAAGGGTGCTCTGTGAACCCCACAAGGGACCCCATGGGCATTGCATACATGCAGGCCATGCAGGCAGACGGAGCTGGACAAGAGGCAGGATGCTGCCAAAGTTTTAAGGCCAGCCCAACTATGGCCTCGGCCACAGGAAAGGCCTCCGTCGGGGTATTCCCTCTCTTGCGGATGTCCGAGAGAGAGTACTCTGCCTTTTTCTGGAAGGGCTCCAGGGGCATCCCTGTAGACTAAGATGAGGTGAAGAATGCCCTGGAAAGATGAAGGACCTTCCTCTATCTCAATATCATCGGCCGGTCTGTCATCCCCTGGGTGAGAATGTAGGCCAGTCTCATCCGAATCTGAGGAAACTGGATACAACGGTCAACCGCCCAGGTCACCTTCGACCCGCTGAGGGCAGTCCGTGGTGATGGTGACCGAAAGACGCCAGGGAAGCCCGGTGTCTGGTCTAGCTTCCTTAGAAGGAACCCCTCCCACAGGCTGCTTGGGCAGTGGTTCCACCACTATTGGTGGAGAGACCGGTTTAGGCCGAACCAGAGGTGTCGCCGGCTCCGCGGGTGGGGGAACAGACTTAGTCGGCTCCGAAGGAGTCTGCTTCAGCCTGGGAGGCGAAAGGCAAGTAATGGCCAGGGTAGAAGCCGGAGTCTGCTTATGCCCGGTCAAACTCAGCTGTTGCCCCGAGGTCCTCGCAGTGCCGATGAAGTTTCCGCTGGAACTTCTCCTCATCCGAGGAGGATGAGGACGACCGATGGCATCGACTCTTTATAGAGAGAGCTTGTGGCTCTTCCTCGGCCTGTCTGTCGAGGGGGTCCTGGACCTCAAATGAGATCGGACAGGCAGATTCAGTCACTCGGGAGACCGGCCGGACCGGTGATTTCCTGGGGTCAGGGACCACTTCCAACGGGATCCCCAGCAGGCTGGGTCTCCTCGTCGGGGAAAGAAACGACCGGAGTCCGAATGAAAGAATCGGCGACCAGAGTCGGCAACAATGGGTCGATTGGATCGATGATTATTTCAGCGTCGATCGACACTTCGGTCAACTGGACGGACAGCAAAGCCGAGAAGCTGGCAGCCAAAGAAGCAATTTCGATCAAGGTCGAGACTACCGGTTCCTGGGACCGAGATCTCTCCTGATCCCAAGAACATCTTCGCTGAGATGAAGACTATCCCGGGTCCTTTTCCCGCTTACGGGACCGAGAGGAGTGTGTGCCCGCAGGACTCTTCCTTAGTCAGGAGAGACTGGCACAACTCTCGGAAAGAACCAGAGAAAGTGGAGCCCAGGTCGAGCGGAACAAAGAAGCTCTGAGAGGAAGGTTCACCGGCATAAGCAGCTTCCTCCTCTAAGACTTGAATGCGTTCCAATTGCTTGGCAGATACCATGGCCGTGGAAACCACCCAACGAGCCTCCTCTGATTTCACCTGAGGGTTACGTTTTTCCGGCCTTCCCAACTTCAGGTGTGCAAGACGGTCATCGGGGACGTTAGGGTGAAATGCAAGACAAAAATCGCAATTCAAAGTGTCATGATCACACCAAGCAATGAGGCATACGCTGTGTGAGGATCGATGCGCCATTTTCTGGCTGCGAACACGGCGAAATCCGGGGGGAAGACCTGTCTTCCATAATCGAAGATAGAGTCGTGATCGCTAATGTGAACTAGATGGATTTTCGGAATGACCGAAGGTATAGAAGCCAGAGCCTACAAAATGCGATAGCACGAAGGAGGCAACCTGAATCTTCCAGCGGAAAGGAAGATCTGGCGTCATGGGGCGGAGCTGAGAGATATACCACCCAGGTGGGTGGGAGGAGCCAGCTTGAAGACCTTCCAGTGATTCTTAAAGGGAAAGGGACATGGCAAATAGTGTGGATGAACATATCCACGATCCTGGAAATGCCTTGCTGGTCTGGGGGTGTGGAGCTGGAAAGAACTCATCAACTGCAACAAACTGTCCACCCTTCCTTGAGGGAGGAATGCCTATCCCTGCAATGTGTCCAACTCTGCTCCTATGAACTCCAAGAGCTAAACCGGTTGCAAGACTGATTTTTTCAGTTTACCAGAAACCCCAGAGATTGCAGGGTGTCCTGTGTAAGGGTTAGAGCATCTCTGATCTGCTGAGGAGACTGTCCCATGACTAGCTAGTCTAGGTAAGGGAACACGGTCACCCCCTGCCTTCTCAAACGTGTCACCACCACTGCCAGGCACTTTGTAAACACTCTTGCATCAGAGGTCAAACAGAAGGGCAGGGCTCTGAACTGACAATGGCTTGATGGCAATCTGAATTAGAGATGCTTTCTATGGGATTGCCTGATGCGACTATGGATGTATGTATGCGTCCTTGAGGTCTAGTGATGCCAACCAGTCTCTCTGCCCGAGTGTGGGAAGAACAGTTGCCAGAGTGAGCATCTTGAACTTTGGCTTTGTAAGGTGTCTGTTCAAGTGTCTGAGATCTAGTATGGGTCACCACTCCCCAGTTTTCTTTAGTGTTGAGTACAGACCTTGTCCCCTCTGATCCAGGGGGACAGGTTCTACGGCATTCTCGAGGAGAAGGCTGGTTACTTCAGATTCCAGTAGTACTTTTTCTGTTGGGGTGGCAGGTCTGAATAGCCTTGCCCTCAACCTTGGTACAACTTTTAAGTTGAGAGCCAGGCCCAGGCTTACCACTTCCAGGAACCACTTGTCTGTGGTGATGTTTTGCCATGGCTAGAAGTGGTAAGCCAGCCTGCCCCCTACTGAAACAGAGGAGGCGACCCTGACAAGCACATCAGGGATTCTGTTCTGTTTTGCTTGAGCACTGGGCTTTGAACTGGGTCCAGCACGGCTGCTGCCCCTTCTTCCCCTGCCTCTGAAATACCCTCTGCTGCTAGTAGGCTGGAAAAGCCCGAGTCTGGTAGAAAAGCCAGGGGGTAAGGCCTTCCCCTACCTCCCCAACTCTGATGTTTCTGAGGGGTGGATGCTCTCTCTTTAGCAGCAGCAGTCGTATAGACTACTTCGTAATCATCCCTCTTCTTGATGTAGGCCTCTGTCTGTTCACCATACAAAGAGGTTGGCTCATAGGGAAAATTCAGGATCTTAGCCTGCGTGTCCTGGGACTGGTTAGTGGCCCTGAGCCAGGCAAACCACAGGGACACTGAGGTTGCCATCACCCTAGCCCACAGTATCATCAGAATCCACTGCCATGTAGAATTGGCACTTGGAAGCTTCAATACCACACTTTGCAGCTTCCATGAGGTCATTTGTCAGTGGAGAAAGGGCTGCCTTGGCCATCTCCATTACTGAATTCCACAGATTCTTCTGATACCTGGAAACACAAGCCATGTACGAAGCTTGCCTAATGGCCAGTGAGGTTCCTAAATAGGCCTTTTTGGCCATGGAATCCATCTTATTGGAATCCCTTTTAGGGGGATGGGAGGACAGAGGTATGCCTGCTTTATCACAGGCAACAGCCTGTTCTATCCCTTCCATGACTGGAAAGACCTAGGAGAAACTCAGCTCCTCCTTTGGCAACCAAGTATTTTCTCTCCATCTTCTTATCCATAGGAGGAACAGACGTGGGAGTTTGCAGAATCTTAGCAGCTCGTCTTTTCAGAGATTTATGGACAAGGAGAAGCAATCTTTTAGTTGGTGGCATGTCCATCATCTCCATGTAATCCGGCTCCTCCTCCTCAGTAGTTTGAGTGGGGAAGTCTAAAGCCTCTGCACCATTCTTCATGAAGGAAAAATGCAAGTAAGAGTCCTCAGGATGTCTGGGAGGAGATTCAAACTCCTCTCTCTCTCTCTGGGGAAACCTCGGGTTCAATAGGCTCCCCATAATAATCTTCCTCCTCTTCTTCCTCATCTTCATAGTGAGGTTCATTTTCAAATTAACCAGGAGGAGCAGAAGAAACCATGTTAGAACTGATTGCGGTTCCTTCTGGGGAACCAGAACTGAAGTACTGGACTGCAGCAGCTGAATGATCCTCAATGCTTCTGCAATCTGCTCAGCAGTTGTAACTGGTTCTTTCGGTTGCGGTTCTTGCGCTGTATGTTTTTCTTTTCAACGTCCAGTTCTGTGCTTCTCTTCGGGCTTGGGGGAGTTTTGCCCTTGTCAGAAGGCTTCCCCTCCAGTTCCTTCGCCTTATCTTTGCTCTGTGAAGGAACTGTATGTCCTGAAGCCGGGTCAGCAGCTTTTTCAGACATTTTTTTCTTTCAGTCGGTTCAAACGTTTATCCAGCAAGGACTGAGGAAAATTCTTGCAAATCTCAGTCTGTTTTCAGGTGGTCAAATCTATAGACAGACTACACAAATTAAGTGTGGGTAACCCTAAGCAAATGCCTCACCACATTCAGTACAATGCTGGAAACTAGTAGGGCCAATTCTTTTTTTAAGAGTCTGTCACATAACCTAACACAGTAAAATACGAGGGTATTTTCGAAAAAACTAAGGAATTTTCTGTTATTTTATTTCGTTCGGTTCAGTGACCAATAAAACTGAGAAGTAAGCTCAGTAAAAAAAAAAAAGTTTCAAATAGAGAATCCAGCCACAGAACTAAAACAAATACAGTGAACTAAAAGACGTTTACCTCAAAAAAAAAAAAAGACTAGTTCCTTCCTTGTTGCGAGGAACCAACAATGCAGAGAAAAAAAACAACAAATATGTTGCAAGTGATACCTTTTCTTGGACTAATAAAATTATTTTTAAGACTAGCTTTTGTGAGATAAAACTCTTCCTCAGATCAAAGTGAAAACAGCTGAGCAGTATGATAGATATAAAGGTTGGATGGATGTGGATTCAAAACCTAGACTAGCAGTTTACAGATCAAAGCATTGCAGTCAATTTGCACCTTTTACAAACTGGAAGACTAATTTTCACTGAAGTGCGTCTGTTAGAGATATCAACTTGATAGGTGAAAGGGCTGCCTAATTTTACTCTGACTCTGGACCATTAATTAACATTTCTAAAAAGTCAAGAAAGAAAATACGTACCATTGTCAAGAGCCAGAGGATGCTGATGTGAGGGTTTAAAAAGAAACTCTGAAGCACTGCTTTATGCACAATCACTAGCAGTATATTAAAAAACCAACATCTTTATCAAGTCCTTTTTCTTTAGTGTCAAAATATTATATCATTTTTATTTAAAATCTTTGCCGATCCTGGATATTTCTGAAGTTCCCTTTTAACACTCTTGACAGTAAAATCATTGGAGGAGCGATCTGGTCTACAAAAATGTTCCCCTACTGGCGTATTTTCATTTTTACTGGTAACTGTGAATCTGTGGTGATTCAAATCTTGTTTTGAGTTCCTGTCTGGTTTCACCAATATAGCAGCCTTCCTCACATTTTCTGCATTGTATCATATATACTACATTGCTAGAACAGGTATACCGAGTTTTGGATTGTAAATGTTTTTCCATTATGACTGACATGTTTCAGGAACCAACAAGGAACTGCAAAAACTTACCAAAATAACGCTAAATATAGACAAGTCTACCTGTAACCAAGGACAGTGTGCTTCGAAAACTAAATAAAAAGAATCTGTAATTACGAAAACCGAGAAGTAAAGTAAAATCTTCAAGAAAGCTGAAGGAGAAGTCTCTGAACCATCTTATTAGGCAGACGGAGTAAAGAATCTGGTGGGTGCATAGAATGCACCACGTACAGTGGTTTGAAAACCAAGCTCGAGCCTATCAACATTTCACTATTAGCACAGGTTCTATTAACTCATTTCTCTCCGGGACAGTTGAATGGTGAAGGTTAACTGTATAGGTCAGAATACAGTAAAGATGTCCTGGGGTTTGAAACACAGCGAGGAAGGGGCCCCCTTACAGGCCTGGCAAGACCCGAGACTGGTCAGGGCGAGGCCAAGACTCCTGCTGCCCAGGAGAAGGAATGCGCCCAGTCAGTTCTCGCCTCACCCTGGGGGAGAAAAAATGGTACCCCTTGAAAGGGAGAAGCAATCACCTCTATGCCGGACCAGGGGTGATAACCTGGAAAGGCGAAGACACGCCTTCCACCTAATGCAGACTGCAGTTTCTGCCAGCCTGGAAGCTACATTACTGGCATCATAAGACGCCCTTGCCTGGTGTCTCACTAGCTCCAGACCCCACGCAGAAAGGCAAATGGCTTGCCTGGTCAACTCTGTCTCAGGCAAGGTTGCTAGGAGCTATCCCAGCACCATCCACAGGTGCCTAGCATAGGCAGCCTAGTGTGCCTGTTGCGCTGAACCACACAAAAGGAGGCGTGCCACCAAGAAAACTCTTCTACCCCAGTGGTGAAACTCAGCAGAGTCAGAGTCTGGGGGGTGGTCATGCCCTGGGAAACGATGCTCAGAAGGAGTATCCAGGAACTCCATTCCTGAAGAGAGGTGGGACATAGTACCTGGAGACCCCAGGGGTGCACAATACCTGCACTGACAGTCCGTCAGGGCCGGAGAAGAGGCAGACAGTCCGTCAGGGCCGGAGAAGGGGCAGACAGTCCCCCAGGGCCGGAGAAGGGGCAGACAGTCCCCCAGGGCCGGAGAAGGGGCAGACAGTCCCCCAGGGCCGGAGAAGGGGCAGACAGTCCCCCAGGGCCGGAGAAGGGGCAGACAGTCCCCCAGGGCCGGAGAAGGGGCAGACAGTCCCCCAGGGCCGGAGAAGGGGCAGACAGTCCCCCAGGGCCGGAGAAGGGGCAGACAGTCCCCCAGGGCCGGAGAAGGGGCAGAGGGACACTGCCAGACCCGATTCGAAAGGGGAAGGCTATGTAGGGATAAAAATGTTTTAGGCGCTAAACTCCCCAAGGAAAGCGTGCGTCACATGGTCAGGATTGCAGCTTGCAAAGTGGGAGATGTGGCGTTCCCCTAGTTTCCCAGACAAGAATCACTGATAACTGGTAATATCAGCATCTGAAGACAGGTGGACTGAGGGATCCTCTTCCTTGGGGGAGGAAGACGAGGAGGCAGAGGAGCCTGGCTCAGAGTCAAGGGCAGCTGGAGGCTCAGGTCTAAAAATGACCTAGTCCGGGGCTCTGAGGTACTGGGGGAAAGCAGCCACCGATGACCTGAACTGCTCCCAGGTCACTGGCCCCAAAGGGCCAGAGAGGCCTGGTAGAGAAGGGGGAGGAGGCACAGTATCCAACGGCGAAGAAGTCTGGCAAGCCATAGTAGGACCTCTGCTAGAGCTATGAAAACGCCAGAGGGATCCGCTCCGGGGGGGGGTGGGCGCATATCTCACCCAATGTAATTCCCCCGACCAGATAAGGGTGGCTGAAGTGGTGCCCATGGGCAAGGATCCAATGATGGGGCAATCACAGCTGGTCTGTCCCTTGCAGGCAGGCGCCTAGCCCTATCTGCTGCAGAACCAACCTGGTCCAGTGAGCGGAGGAATGAAGGATCCACACTGCGACTCCTCCCAGAGCCACCAGCAGCTCTGGAAGAGAGCCTGCGTGCCAACCTTGACTTCCCCAGGTCCACCTCCCCAGACAGGAACCTGCTCCTCGGTTGGCTCCCAGTACTCGAGATGAGGGGCTCTGCAATAACCCCGGCACCCTAGGAGATGCCAGAACCTATCACAGAACCCATCCAGCCCCAGAATCCAACCAGGCACCACGGATGGCGCCGGAACCAGACCCAGCACCAGAGATGGTGCCGGACCCCAACTTGGTGCCAGAACCAGACCTGGCGCCATCACTGGACACAAAAATGGCACCACCCTCAGCGCCAACCCCTTCCCCAGCGTGTGAATCGATGCCAGTGGCATCCCCAGCACCGCAAGCAGCACCAGAGGACTCTGAGGAGTCAGCCCCAAGGACAGGGCCAGCCAGTGAGGCAACCGATCCCGCTACACTGGAGACAGAAATGAAAATTACTTACCTACCGTAATTCTTGATCTTCTTGGACGAGTCTCCACCACTCATTCACACTAGTGGGATCTGCGCCGGAGGCACTAGGACCCATCGGGAGCAAACTTTTTGCTGGAGGGTCGGTGCGAGAGATGGCGCCGCCAGCAGTGCCCAGACGCACGACTATCTCGCGACGACCCTCCAACTGCCTCAGTACCTTTTTACCAAGGAGGTGCAGCAACTAATGTAAAGAGTAAACCTAACCTGACAAAAGCGGACATAAGATAGTCCGGACGACCCGTGTAAGAAGGGTCAGCAAAGAAGTCTTCATGGCCTAAAGATTTGAGGGTGAAGACCAACACAGCAGTGAGCTCGGGGATGGAGGGTGGGCGTGTGAATGAGTGGTGGGAGACTCGTCCAAGAAGATCAAGAATTACGGTAGGTACGTAATTTCATATCTTCCTGGACTAAGTCTCCACCACCCATCTACACACTAGAGAAGTACCAAGCTGATAATCCCAAAAGGGCGTCAGGGGGCCAGAGCTCACACGCTCAGGACAGAAGTCCATTACGGATAGTTCTGCCAAGGCGGAATGACGCCTGGCATGAACATCCAGTGCATAATGCTTAACGGCGTATGCACTGAGCCCAGGTGGCGGCATTGCAGATATCTGCACTGGAACATTGCGATTCACAGGATGCCGCGCAAACCGCCCTAGTAGAGGAGCGTAAACTCTACCTTCTAATTTAACCTGTGCCATGGAATAGCAATGTCGAAGACATGCCACTAACTATGATGAGATGCATCTGATAGCGACAGGTTGACCCAGCCGGTCTCGCTGAAGGTAACAAACAATTGCTGAGTCTTGCGAAAATTCTTGGTTCTATCTAAGTAGAACCACTAAGGCTCTCTTAACATCCAAGGAATGAAGAGACCGTTCTCCTTCATTTTGGAAGTTGCTGAGTAAGAGGAAGCACCAGAGGTTGGTTTAGATGGAATTCTGACACAACCTTGGGAAGAAATTTAGGATGAGTACGAAGAACTACTTTGTCCTTATGGAACACAGTATACGGAGGGTCCGTAACCAGGGCATGTATCTCAGAGACCCTGCAGGCTGAGGTAATGGCCACTAGGAAGGCTGTCTTCCAGGTAAGAAATTTTAGCTCACAGGTAGCTAGGGGTTCGAAAGGCTTCCGAGTGAGCATGTCTAGCACAAGGTTAATGTCCCAGGCTGCGACCGGACGTCTAACAGGGGGTCTGGTATGCAGAATTCCCTTAAGAAATCTCTTCACCATAGGTAACTGAGCCAGAGACAAGGAAGAAACTGGCTCATGGTACGCTGAAATGGCACTAAGGTGAACTTTAACCGTGGAGTACTGGACACCTGAGTTTGATAGGTCCAAAAGGTACTCCAGAACCTTGTCTGGAGGACAGGAAAAGGGATTCCAAGAGGACTTTGCACACCAGAGAGAAAAGCGTTTCCACTTAGAAGCGTAAGTTTTTCGGGTAGCTGGCTTCCGAGCAGCCAGAAGGACGTCTGAGACTCTACGAGAGACGTTGAACCGGTTCACTTCTACCTCTTCAGGAGCCAAGCATGAAGGTGAAGTGAGCTCAGGTTGGATGGACCAGAACCCTGAGTCAAAAGATTGATTTGCAAGGGAAGTGGTCTCGGAGGCTGCAGACATACTGTTGAGTAGAAAACCATAGTTGCGAGGCCAGGAGGGAGCAATGAGAATCATCTTGGTCCCTGAGACTCGAACTTAAGAGAACTCTCTGAATTAAAGGCGGTGGAAAGGCGTAAAAGCGTTTGTCCACCACAGCCTGAAGCATCCTGACAGAAAATGCCAGGCCCTGGATTTCTGGAGCAGGAGAGAGGCAGTTTGCATTGAGTGGGGATGCAAAAGTCCAGGTCTGGAGTCCCCACTCTTGAACAGTGACCGAGCTACGGCTGGATCGAGAGACCACTCGTGAGGGTCTGCCTCCGTCCTGCTGGGGTGATCTGCTAAAGTCGTTCTGTACACCGGCAGATATACCACTTGAATTAGAGACTTGTGCTCCAAGCACCACTCCCACTCTCATTGCTTCCTGCAAAGGGATAAAAGTGAGCACCGCCTTGCTTGTTGATGTAATACATCACAGCTTTGTTGTCCGTTTGAAGGAGAATGTTCTTGTGACAAAGAACATCCTTCAACGCTCGGATCGCATAGAGGACCGCTCTCATCTCCAGGACATTTATGTGGAGCCGAGTTTCGAGCTGAGTCCATACACCTTGAGTGCGGAGAGAGAGACAGTGAGCTCCCCATCCCATTAGCGATGCGCTCGTGGTGATGGAGATCTGATGAGGAGCAAAGGGGAATCCTTCCAGGAGATTGCTCTCTTGAGACCACCAGGTGAGAGACCTTCGTAGGGGTTCCGTCACCTTGATGGGATAAGACTGGGGGTGAGAGGTCGGTGACCACTGAGCGGAGAGCATCCACTGGGTGGTCCTCATGTGTAACCGAGCTAGGGGCACAGTGAACACTGAGGACGCCATGAGACCCAGCATACGTTGCATCGAGAGAGCTGTGACCGATCGGTTCTCCCCGATGTAACGGGCCATCTGAAGGATGTCAGTCTTCTGTCCTCTGGAAGGAAAGCCTTCATGGAAGAGGTGTCAGAAGAGTCCTATGAAAAGGAGCCTCTGGGAGGGCTGCAGTTGTGACTTCTTCAGATTTAGCAGAACTCCATGGACGTAAGAGGCGAGAGGCCGTTTGAGCGGCTTCAAGAGTCCCTTGGCTGGAAGGACTCGCTAGGAGCCAATCGTCTAGGTAGGAAACACTTCGGAGTCCGAGCTTCCTGAGATGAGCTGCGAGAACTGCACAACACTTTGTAAGAACTTCTGGCGCGAGGATAGCCCAAAAGGCAGGACTCTGAACTGATTATGCTGACCCAGAGCTACAAACCTCAGGAATTTGCGATGGGTCGGGTGGATGGGGATATGCTGGTAAGCGTCCTGCATATCCAGGGAGGCCAGCCAGTCGTGCTGATGCAGCAAAGGTAACAGAGTACCTACGGAAATCATTTTGAATTTCTCCTGGGAGGAATTTGTTTAACTTTCTGAGGTCTAGAATGGGGCGCATCCCCCCAGATTTCTTTGGAACCAGAAAGTAATGGGAGTAGAACCCTGTGTTTCGCTGATGCGGGGGCACCAGTTCTATTGCCCTGTTGTTCAGAAGGCCCTGGATCTCGGCGGTGAGAAGGTCTGACTGAGAGGTCGACAACCTGGGTTGTCGTTTGGGAGGGCAAGTCGGGTTTTTCCAAAAGATTGAGAGAATAACCCTCGCGAATTATCCGAAGGACCCATTTGTCCGAGGTTATGGACTTCCACTGATTGTAGAAGTACATCAGACGACCTCCCACCGGAGGAGAACGTTCCATCTCGGGCAGTGTGGATGGAACTGGGGCCGGCAATTCATAAGGTAGCGCTGGGGGCTTTAGGCCCCTGCGCTTTCTTCTGCGCCTTCTTTTGAGGTTGGGCAGGTTGGCTTTTATGGAAGCTTCCTCTGCCCCTGCCTCGAAAGGACTGGCGACTATGCAACTGACGTTTACCTACATGCCCCCGAGAGGGGGTAGGCAGGGGTCTAGCCAACTTAATGGCCGACCTAGTCTTCTGAGTGGTCTCTAGAGCTTGCTCCACCTGAGGACCAAAAAGATAGGAGCCATCAAAGGGGCAGCACCATTACCTGCTGCTGAGCATCATTCGTAAAGCCAGAAGTACGCAGCCAGGAATGGCGTCGAGTACAAATACCTGCGGCTGCTGAACGAGAAGCAGTGTAGAAAGCGTCCATGGCGGCTTTGACCTGTTGGTTATTGGACTCAATACCTCTGATAACGGTTAGAAGGAGCTCTGACTTGGAGTCCGAATCTGGAAGAGCTTCAACCATTCGTTTCATAGAGTGCCACAGGATATACTCATACTGAGAAAAATAGCCTTGATAGCTGGCAATACGCATACTTAAAGTGGAGGCAGCAAAGACTCTCTTACCTAATGTATCAATTTTACGAGACTCTGTTAATAGGTCGAGCTGTAGTAGTTTGAGGAAGAACGACCTTGTCATTCTCTGCCAGGACTACAATAGGATCCGCAAAGGCTTGGGATGCCAAAACAGGACGATCCTTGGGAGCTGAATATTTCTTATCAATGGATTTAGCCACTGAGGGAATAAGAGCAGGATTATTCCATACCATTTGAGACAGCGTCTCGAAGGAGGGTTGAATCGGAGGAGTCAAATCCGTAGGGATCTCCGAAGCATGAAGATACTGGAGTCTTAATATTTTCCCAGGATCGATGTCCGTAGTCTGGAGAGAAAGAGTCGATCTCAGGTTCCTCAACAGAGACCTAAAGGATAGGTCCTCAACCACAGGCTCTGTAGCGGTAAAGGATCCTGTTTCCTCCACTTCATCACCAAACCGAAGGTCTGGGTCAGGCTCAACATCATCTCCTGATAGTCCAGGAAGGACTGTTTGGACAGGAAAGGAGTGAAAAATAGGAGAAGAAGAAAGAGCAGATAGAAAGGGAGAGTCCCCGAGGGCCCCCGGCGCCGAGGAGAAGGTCAAAAACAGCGCACGAGGCACGCAGCCGAAGAAACACCTGCACCGCAGGCGGCACCGCGTGCACCCCGGTGGCGCCGCGAGATCGCTGGCACCGTGAGACGGTGCTGCAGGCCCTCTGACGCGAGCAGGCGCCGACAAGCGCAGCGACCCAGCCGGAGGCGCGAGGACACCCCAGGAACCTGGAAAGCAAGGGAAGGAAAAAACCAGGAGATAAGGGCATCGGTGTGGCCCCTGCGCCACAGCCATGTGAGGAAACACCTAAGCACGGAGTCGCTGGCACCAAAGGAGGCGCTTGCGACTAGGAAGGTCCAACCACCCTACCTGATCGCCCAACGAGCCCGAAGGCTCCGGGGCAACCGAGCCAGGCAGAAGAACCAACCTCTGAGCCCATCGCTCCATAAGAGCGGCCCACTGATGAAACTGCTCATCTGGAGCCCTACCTATAGGCGGTGTGGGGCTCCGATGTCGAAGACGGCGGAAACCGGAAGTTGGCGACTCCAAAGGAGGAGACCGGCAACTAGGTACGATAACCGACCGTTGACGCGCAGACATATCAGAGGGCGACCTCGAGTGATGCCTTCTCTTTTTTGACCTGTGGGCCGAAGAAGAGCTTGAGGCTGAACGGTGCCGAGAATGCGACCGTTTATTTTTATGCCGGCGGGGGGACCGCCCATCTCCCCGGGCATCGGACTGACCGTTGTCAGAACCCCGCTGAAGAGAAGGGGGCTGACCGGACCCAGCCCGACTGACTGAACAGCTTTCATATGAAGTCTCCCTACCGTCACCTGACCTGCTCATGGTCGACTCCGTCAGTAGGCCGAGACTTCTTTACTACAAGTTAAATTTTAAAATATAACAGAAATAGAATAAAATTAAGCGATACTACTATCGAGATAAAATTACAAAAAATAAACTGAAAACTATGCGCTAGTTTGAAGTTTGACTCCGACAGGCGGCGGCGTTGTCACTGAAGCGCACTCGGCGGCGGGGAAAAAGGAACTGAGCGGTTGGAGGGTCGTCGCCGGACAGTCATTACCGCCGAGCCACCGCGGGCGCCCATGCCCGCGGCACCAGCTCCTCAGAATGACCCTCCAGCAAAAGTTTGCTCCCGATGGGTCCTAGTGCCTCCGGCGCAGATCCCACTAGTGTGAATGAGTGGTGGAGACTTATGTCCAGGAAGATCAGGCAGGTGTAGAACAGCTACAGGACTCAAGAGTCTGGCAGTCACTCCGGGTCATCCCAATCTTCGTCATCCTCCGAGGAGATCAGGGAGATCAGAGAAGCTAGCCCCAAGACCCTCTCTCTCCCTGTCCCACTGGCAACACCAGAAGGAGGCCTAGCACAGACAGCAGCACCGTTTCACTCACCGGCACCAAGTGAGGTGTCAGGAGCCAAAGCACTGCCAACAGGCGACACAGAGGACTCAACCAGCTTGGGACCAGTGTATAGATGCGACCGTGACACTGGGGGGCATCTGTGCCTCCAAAGAGGCGGTGGACCATGAGGAGTGCTCAGTCAACCCCTGAAAGGGGCAGACTGTCCACCAGACCCCTCATGCAGGCCTCCAGTCTCAACGAGACTGGAACTGGCTGATGCCTGCTCCCCCTCGGTACATACAGTACCGGAGGGAGACCCGAGGGAAGGGCTCAAAGTCCTGACCTTGGCGTCCTGGGACCGAAGCCGCCCTCCGAAGGTGTGAGGATCCCAACCCACCACAGACACAGCGATCCACGGAGAAGCAAGCGTCGCAGTTGTCCATGTTGTGATAGGGACCCAGGCAAGAGACAGCGATCAGGATGGTCCAACACGGCTTGCCACAGGGGCGCAGAAGCACAGGGGCACGCCCCCCACCTTAGATTCTGAAGTAGGCCCAGAACCGGATATGATCGCTTGGACAAACTAAACATATAATGAAGAACAGACTTGGTGTCATAGGAAAAACAGAAGAAATAAAAGAACGGTTTTACCAGTTCTGAAGACTTCTACAGTGTCGAGTATCAGCGGCAGTAGCAGAACTTAAGTAGATTTGCTTTCCGATGGCGTAGGTAAAACGGCAGCTCAGCTCCCACAGGGTGATGCATCTCGAAGGCGGGAAAAGAAGAATGGAGGTGGAGGGTCAGCATCGGTTACTGGCCAACCCACAAGCGCCACGCAATAAGTTGGCCTCAAGAGTGGCGCCTTCCCAGATGTCGGCCCCTCCTCAGTAGGTAGCTAAAAAACTTTAAAGCTATAAGCTTCCCGCAGGGTTCTAGCTCCTCCAGCTAAAACCCACCAGTGATGAATGGTGAAGATTGATACAGGTAAGATAATCCAAACCCTGCTGGTGGGACCAGAGAGGAAACCAGAGAGTTATAGCCCTAGGAAGGCAGAGAGGCTATATATACTGATGCCCCTCCCAAGCATAGCCTGTTATTTACAGAGAAGGGCAAACAAAGGAAAAGTAAATAACAGCAAAGAAACAAAGTAAGAAGGTTGCAATGCTCAGCTAGAGCAAAATAATTAAGGTACTGCCTTCTCCTTCACACTTGCCTGTCTCTTTTGTGTGTTTTTTTTTGGTAATATGTAAAGAAGCATATGGTGCAAGTATCAACATTTGTTTCCCTTCCTTTTACATTCCCCCCCTTTTTTGATTTTGTTAAAGAACGAGGGGCACACTAGGGACTCGCAGGGAAAAAGATGGAAGGAAAAACCCGAAACACAGCCTTACCTCAGACAAGGTAGGTGTGTGTGTGTGTGTGTGTGTGTGTGTGTGTGTGTGTGTGTGTGTGTGTGTGTGTGGTTGGGGACATAGAATTTTTTTTTTTTTTTGGTAATAGGAGGGATGGGTAAGTAAAACAATATAGGATCCCTGTCCCTCTCCCTTCCCTTTTTTTCTGATGCCTAAGGGGCAAAGAAAGGAGAAAATAAAGGAGAGTGGAAAGAGAGGGTTAGCTGCCCAGACATCTGTCTCGCACTGAGCAGGGGCATGTTGGATGGGTTATGGTAATAAATGGTGAAGATATTCTGGAAGAGCAACAATTACAGTGAGTTTGCAACTTTCGTATCTTCAAAGAATCAATCTTCACCATTTTTTTTTTTTTTACCACGTATGGGTCAGAGTACCAAGCTTACCACGTTGCATCAAGTAAGGTTCAGGTTGCCCTTCCCATTACAGAGGTTATGTAGTTTATCTAAGGTCATCCTGAGAACGACCAGCACAAAAATGCCAGAAACAACTGGATGAACTCCACTGATAAGTCTGTTTTCATCAACTTCATTATTTACTTCACACTCAACTGAGCAACAGTTTCATGGCCACACCACTTCATCAGGCCCTCTGTGTTGTTTTATTAAAGGGAAACCATCAACCTGGTTTTCATCATATTATTTCTAGTTAAAAACCTACATTTTATGATTGCTTACCTTCTCTAAAATTCATTGATGTTGCTGTTTGTTTTGTCTGTCTCCTTGTTTAGTACAACTGAAATGCATGCTGAAATGTACATTTATAAACAACCTTGTTTTGTTTACAATCCTGGATCTGTTCTTACTGTATACTTCCTGAGCAACAGAAATACACCCAAACAGTGCAGTCACTCATGATTCAATAGGCGCAGTTCCTTCCACTGCATCATGAGGAGGTAGACTGTGTTGTGGGTGTTCCCAAGTCCAGGAAAGATGCAGCCGGCGTTGATCAAGGAATGTAAACAAACCTGTTTTTATGTGGCAACACCAGTATGGTGGGCAGTCTGTTTTTCACTTTTTTAGAGAAAAAAATAATCAGAATCAAATTACCAGCTACATCAGCAATCTTTACAGAATGTTGGCAATTATAAAATTAGTTTTTTTTAAACAAGGGACACTTTGAGGCCTAAGGGGGTTGACGGTTGACAGTGTCCCTTTAAATATATTTATAATGTAATTAATATATCATTCTACTTTGATTTTACATCACTATACACCCACAGTGTTCCCCGCAACCAGAAATATCAAAGTTTAAAATTGTTTCCACAGATGCCTCTGTTGGAACACTGTGGAGAGGAGGCAATGTAGACGTCATTCGTGACATCAGTCGTCCCCCCCCCCCGGTATAAATACTGAGCATGCGTGGGCGACAGCAACTCCTGTTCCAAGAAGGAGTTCGCTGGCAGCAATGCATTCCCATAGTGCAGAGAGAGTACCTGTTTCTCAAGTGAAACTATGTTAAACTATGATATTTCTTGAATGGGCAGATACATAAATTACAAAAAGGGTTCTGATCTGTATTATACCAAACAGAAAAACAAAACCATATAAAGTATAAAACAGGATATGGAGCCAGCAACAAACAGCATGAGCGTATGTTTGGCATGAGGTGTTTACACTGAATCGGGGTACAAACAATAAATAATGAAGGAGCAAAGTGAATGTTGATGTGTTTCACAAAAGCGAAGAGTTATTAACGGACAATATTGTTTTTAGATTTAACAGAATGAAATATTGATATAAAGCAGCATGTACGCAAAAGAAAAGGTGGTATAGGATTTTTACAAAGGAGATATCCCTGCTAATTCAGGTTTCTTAAAGGGTTATTAACACACATTAAGAGGGTACATTTAAAAAGTGATGTATAAAAATACTTAAGAAAACAGATGCACAGATCTGCAATTGGGAAACACAAAGCAACAAGAGAATACCTTAGTGGAGTTGGTGTGCCTCTGTGTGATATTGATGCAATTAAAAAGCAAGCAATAATACCTGACAGGGTGGGTGTTACTGGGACATAACGGACCACCCAGGGGCATAATGAGGCTCGACGCCGCAGGCTGAGGGCCTTATAGCCCCTGGAAGGTCAGTTATATCCCATAATGCCCACCTTGGAGAGCATTATTGCACTTATAAAGTGGGCTTTTTATGTTTTATTTTGCAAAAATAGTTGTAACATTTTAACAAATGGGTTAAATACTTAATTTTATCAATAAATTAATTTTTCTGTAAAGCAGTCCATTTGATGCTGTTTTTATTATGTATCAGTAGATGGGCTATTGAATTGTGTATCCAGGTACTGGATTGCATGCCATGCCCTCACCTGTAGTAGCAGTGAGTACTTTATTTCCTTTTTAAACTTTATGCGTTTCTCCCCCCAAACTAGTATTATTGTTTTTGTTTTTTAAATTGTTGTCACTGATCAGGAGAGGGGTTTTGTTTGACGGTGTGGATTGTGTGTTTAAGGTGGATAGTTGGCAGTCGCACTAGCCGGCTGCCGAGGAGGGACATAACATCCGAAGCTGAAGATGGAGCGGATTGAAAGGAAAATTAGTGCTGTGAAAGAAAGTACGTTGCAGTGGCTATCAGCGGTTTCGTGCATTTGTGTGCTTCAATTGGATGTGAAGCATGGCTAGTGCACGAACTGGGAATTGGGCTCAGGAAGAGTGACAGCAGTTTCACTTTTACTCCCCATACATGGAGACAGGCTGCCAGCTTGAAGGACGTAATAGATTGGCCAGCCTGTGGGGGAGCGTGGGACGTGACGACATCTCTTAAATTTTGCAGTCTGCTGGGAGTGAGCAGTTGAATGTGCTGGAAAACTGAGTTTTGTCATAGAAAGGAGAATTAAAAAAGAGGCAGTGTGTTTACAGTGTACTATTCTTGCAAGGGGGATGCCTCGGTAGTTCGTCCGAATTCTAAGCGGGGGAAAAAAATGGTGGCTGGTAACTTTCAAAATTTGGGGTGCCCAAGAATAGTCTTAGTAATAGGGCACCCTGAATTGGAACTTGTTTTCAACCGAGCATTAAGATACAACAGTGCAGGTGCCAGGGTGTTGCAACCAATCAGGATTCAGCTTTTTCATTGCCCATTTTCTAATGTTTTATAGAAAAGTGAACCTCTAGGTTGTAGGGAACACTGTGGTGTATAGTGATATAAAATAAAAGTAGAATGATATATTATGTTATAAATATTTTTAAAATAGAACACGGAGGGCCTGATCAAGTGGCGTGGCCACGCGACTGTTGCCCCAGTGGATGTGAAGTAAGTTCATCCAATCATTTCTGGCATTTTTTTTTTTTTTAAGCAAAGCTTACCACTCAAAAAAGGCAGTGCTGGCTCACCCTGAGGGAAATGGTTGTTTCCTCAGCCTCCAGTGTGGGATGACCACAGGCAGGGACCTCTCACTGGTCTGGTGAGGTCTGAGACTGGTCAGGGGCAGGAAGATGCTACTGTGGCCTGGGAGCAGGAATTTGCGTCACCAACTCACGCCTGCTCCTGTAGGAGAAAAAGTGGGTCACCTGGAAACGCGGGGCTAACATCCAACACTGGGCCAAGGGTGACACAACCTGCTGCTGACAGACGAAGAAGCCTGGAAGCCGCCGAAGGAAGCAGCCCAACACCTATCTCAGACAGTGCCCTGCCCCTTGGGCGAGGCCTCTGAGCAGGTCCTGCATCAGTCTCCAAGGAAGCAGGAGAACCGGAACAGTTGAGTGATAGTGGAACTCCCTTTCGTATCGCAGACTGAGCCGACCCCTTGCTGAGCATCACAAGTGGCACCAGCCATAGACTGCACTGGGTGATGACCAGGCAGCAGTGCCGCGAATGGCATCAGGCCATGGGAAAACCTGGAAACAACCGCAACCCCAAAAAGGCCTAGAACCAGGCCGAAGAAGACCCGCCTTCATCATCGGAGTCCTGCAAGGAGACAAGGCCATCCCAGTCCCCAACACCCCAGGTCATCTGACCGCTCAGTGGAAGAGATCCAGAACAGGGTAAGGCTTGTCTGTTTGCAGATGACACCAAGATCTGCAACAGAGTAGATGATCCAGATGGGGTGGGCAGAATGAGAAGAGATCTGGATAAACTAGCAGAATGGTCAGAAGAGTGGCAACTGGGATTTAATACAAAGAAGTGCAAAATCATGCACATAGGGAAAAGAAACCCTGAAGCCACCTATAGGCTGGGAGGGGAGTTGCTAGCAGTCACAAAGGAAGAAAGAGACTTGGGCATCATCATCACTGATGACCTAAAATCACCCAAGCAGACCTCTAAAGCAGTAGGTAAGGCTAGGGGTGTTAGGATGCATTACTAGGGGTATCTGCAAGTCGTGAGAGGGTAATAATCCTCTGTACAAGACACTAGTTAGGCCCCATCTGGAGTACTGCGTGCAGTATTGGAGCCACACCTTCACAGGACATTAACCAAATTGAGGCAGTCCAGAGAAGGGCAACCAAAATGGTGCAGGGACTGCATCAGAAGACACATGAGGACAGATTAACGGAACTCAATATGTATACCCTTGAGCAAAGGAGGAGAGGGTGATATGATCAGAGCATTCAAACACCTTAAGGGCATAAACAAGGTGCAAGAGTAACATGTTTAAATATAAGAAAAATAGCAGGACAAGAGGACACAGCATGAGATTAGAGGGAGGCCGATTAAGGGGGAATGTGAGGAAATTCTTTTTCACAGAAAGGGTGGTGGATGCATGGAATGGCTTACCACAATAAGTGGTGGCTATGAATACAGTGCAGGGCTTCAAACAGGCATGGGATAGGCATAAGGGAGCAATACAAATGACTATGAATAGATAAGCCACTGACAGAGCAAAGGCAGATGGCACATTTATCAGGTAGAAAAAGAAATGGGCAGACTGGATGGGCCTTGCGGTCCTTATCTGCCGTCAACTTCTATGTTGCTATGTAACACCTCCACAGGATGCCTAGGAGGCCCAGCTTGAGGTCTTCCCTCTCCCAGTGCCGCAAACAGTGTCGGGAGGGGACCTAGCTTTGCGGTCAGCATTGCTTTGCTCACTGGAATCAGCATTAGTGCCAGAAGCTGAGGAATCACTGGGCAACAACGCCAAGGTGTCCAACAGTGTAGGCCCAGGGTACGGCTTTAACCTCCCCACCAGGGACGTCCACTGCCCCCGAAGGGGCTACAGACAGAGAGGGGTGTTCAATCGCCCCCCCCCACAGCCAGAGGAGGCCAACTGTCTACCCCAAACCCTTCCCCCAGGCTCTCCATCTCATCAGAGTTAGGACTGGAAGTCTGGTCTCCCTCAGTACATGTGGTATTGGGGAGGGGCTGAAGGGAAGAGCCCAGGAACTTTACCTTGGAGTCCCAAGTGTGCGATCTGCCTCCAAAACTGGGAGGCTGACAACACCACTTTGTCATGCAGATATCTGGGATGTGGAAGTCCACTGAGAAGCAGGTGTTGCAGTGGTCCATGTCATGGTCAGCATCAAGGCAGGTCCCGCAGCAGTCATGCTGATCATGTATGGATAGAGGTCTCCCACAGGGGTACAACACATGGGGGGCCATCTTTGCTCGTTCTTATCCTTTTTCTTTCACCCTGACAGTCAGACACAAATGAAGCAGAGAATAATAAAAAAAAAAACAGCAGAGAGAGACTCGGCACCATTAGAGAGAATAGGAAAACAGGCGGCGCTGAAAAAGGCACATTGCAGAGCTAAAAACGCCAGCAAGAGGTGTGACACAGTTAAAACTCTAAGCTGCAGCTCCCAAGGTGTTGCCTTGGTGGCACAAAAAAAATAGAACAGAGGTATGCAGGGGGCTGGCATCAGTTGCTGGCCAGTTCATGAGTGCCACATCATATGTGAACCTCATGACCAGCGCCATCACAAACGTCAGCCCCCTAACAGTAAGCTAGTTAAGTTTTTGGCTCCGGTGGGGTTCTAGTGCCTCCGGAACAGACCAATACATGGTAATAAATGGTGGAGACTGAGATTCTTAGAAGATCTGCCTAATACCAAAAACAAAGCCAAGTACCCGAGCAATCAGTTTGGGGGTGGACATGAAATAAACAACTTACCTGACCACCAGTCAGGAAAAGGCAAATGAAGAACAGCAAAATTATTAATTTTTAAAACACCCATATTACTTTTACATTATTAATCTCCAGCCAAAACTGCGGTAGAACAAAAGCAATGCAGAGCACTATTATAAGGGTATGAGGGAGCCCTCTATAATGCTAGTAGCAAGAGCAGGAGGGAGTCCTCTCTAAGCAACTGTTGACTGAGTTCCTATGTCTTACCATAAAAGCACCACTTCAGTTTTAGTAAATGTACAAGTTCTAGGCATGACACAGCAGCAAGTACTCACCTATTAGAGGACGATTCCTCCGCAGGCGAAAGCAATCGAGGCAGACACCAAATCCACATTTCCGAAAGACCCAGTGGATGTTAAAAAGTGTTGTCTCACACACATCACACATCTCCCTTACACCACGCACAGCACGCTTCCATGCCACTTTTTCTAAATTAGGAAGAAAATAAAAACAGTCAATCTCAATGAATCCACTGCTTGCTCCACCTATAGAATCTCTCTATGGAGAGCAGTAACTCGCTATCCTTTAAGACTTGGTTCACTTTATTTTTTAAATTCATAATTTTTTTTTTTTTTATCTGTAGTTTACCCTTCCTGGTCCTGCTCCCCCTTGGCCCATGGCAACAACCCAGCCTGTCGTATTGACTGATGCCCTCTTTTTCCAATCCCCCCCATCCCAAGCAGGGCTGAAACGAGGGGGAAGGGCGTGCTAAGAGCCCTCCCAATAGACCCTGAAAGGTACAGCATAGACAGTAGGCTGCATAAGGTCCGAATGTACCAAGCTCCATGCTGCAGGATGGGTCTATTCCCCTGTCATACTAACATCTCTTTCCGATACCACATCCCCACCAAGCAGGGCTAAACAAAAGGCAGGACACCACCTGAGGGGACCTAATAGGTAGAAGAAAGGCAATGCACAGCATAATGCCCAAACGGACCAGGCTTCATGCTGCAAACCAAGCCCCCCCCCCAACCCGTTCTTATCTCCCTTGAAAAAATCTCTATGCAAGAGCTCAAGTGTGTGTGCATTCATGCAACTTGAATATGCCGTGAGGAGTTGGCAGTCACCCTGTTCTCCCCAGCTTCTCTCCTGTAGTCAGCCAGATGGCAGTGATTGAGCAGGAGCGGACATCAGCCCTCCCCTCAGAACAGTATGCTCAGATTGCTTTTCTCTTCCCTGCAGCAAACCCACCAATGCCCCAGGCTTGTTCTCAAATCCGGACTGCCGGTGTTGTGAACTTGTCAAACTTCATAAAGAACAGTTATGCAAGAACTGACCGCAACAGTAGAGATTTAAGGGAATCTCTTTCATCAAGTCACACCTATAGAACTTAGCTGCCAGGCGCTATCTGAAGGAAGCTTTTCCCAAGCAGTCTGCCAGGGGCCGCCCACACTGACATTGCATGTCGACGTCCCCTACACTATATAAGAATGGGTGGCCCCTCCCCTCCTCAGTCTTCTCCCCTGGAGACCTGAAGAGCAAGGCCTCCCCTCTAAGAGGTTGAGGAGAGAGTAGAGGTGCCCAGCTGCCTAGACAGAAGGCTGGAGCTACTAAACAGAGAGTAAAGAGACATCAGGGGGACGGAGGGTGGGACGGAATGACCTGATGAAATTCTCTCGAAGATCTACTGTTACAGTACGTGCTTATGTAACTGCTCTATCTTATTCAGGGATATTTCTAATCCGGTCACAAATACAGAACAGAATCCCAAGCAATAATCAATAAAGACAGTCTGGGAGGTAGGAAAATAGAGGCCTTAGGAATAAGGCGTGGAAACCTAATCAGTCCAGAGCCTGCCCACGTTCAGAAGGCAATGTCCAAACTGGAAGCTTGGTAGAAGAAAGGACAATAGGCCAAGTGGTCACAACAGAAAAAACAGCTGCCGACACCTCCCTGGTAGTGGCAATTACAGTGGTCATACAAAAGCTATAAAGACCATGCATTAACCCCAGCGAAGTCCTTGCCATACCTCCTATGACAAAGAATGAAAATGGTAGGACTCCCTGCAGACCTTAAGACCAATGTGCATAATCGGAAAAATGACTAAGAACTGCCAGAGTATGAAGAAAGTTCACCCCAGGGACAGCATGCTCAGAGTCGTACACAGGGAGATGAGTGAGGTGTAGAAAGTGAACCGAGACACTGCCCTAAGAAAAAGCTCATGGTTGGTTTGCAAAAGCTACTTGGACCCTGCTGAAGATTAAATGAGGCTCTTCCACATGGGAGCCCATATCTAGGAAAACCTTTGAGCAAAAGAAAATCTAAAACTTTCCGCTTGCCTAGATGGAAAGCGAAGCTCACAAGTCGGGGCCAGCTCAGAAGGAGACAGGGTCAACCTCCAAGGGACTATTCTGGTCCAGAGCCTGGATGGGGTAGCAGATGGGAGACTATGAGTGAAAGAGGCCCCCCAGACAAACACTGATCACCTCCTAGGGGATCACATGATGAGCCTCGGAAGGCCCATGAAGCATTGATATGCCTTAACAGCACAATGTTAAAAACCAGTGGCAGGCAGGGATAAGAACCACACCAGAAGCTCGTGCACCAGACAGGCAAAAAAAGGGGGTTCTGACAGAGGAAAGGGAGGCCCAGGCAGCCAACCGCCTCTACTGCATCGTGCCGGGCTAGACTGGGCTCTAGGGCTGGTGCCTTAGTCACATCTAGGCTTGACTACTGTAATGCGCTCTATCTTGGGGTCACAGGGGGATCTCTCCGCAGACTGCAGCTGGTGCAAAACCCAGCTGCCCGGTTATTGACTGGGTGGCAAAAATGTTGCCATATCACACCGGTATTGTGCAAATTTGGCTGGCTGCCAGTCAGGTGGAGAATCCTCTAAGGTGGGTCTTCTCACCTATAAGGCCCTACACGGGAAGGGCCCTGGTTATCTGTTGGACCTTCTGATACCTGCCCTCTCTACCCGCCCTCTTTGATCTTCTAGTGGTGGCTTCCTAACCATTCCCAGAACGAGGCTTAAATCAGCTGGTGATAGAGCCTTTAGTGTTGCGGCTCCCCTTCTGTGGAATTCATTGCCAGCTCAGGTCAGGGAAGCCCCCACTGTGGATATTTTTAAGGCCAGTTTGAAGACACACCTTTTTTCCCCCAAGCCTTTGGTGTTTAGATTAGTATTTATAGCAGAATCTGAGATTTTATTGGAGTTATTTATTCTTACTTTTGTATAAAAATTTTGTGTTGTTTTGTTTTTGTTTCTAAATGCTGTTCATAAAAATTTGTACGGCTCCCAGAGCCTCCAGGATTGGGCGTCTTTTAAACAAATTTTGCCTTGCCTTGCCTATCCATGCAGCCCTCACTTCTCGACACAGGCGAGAAAACAGCAGGTCCATGCCTACTGGTTGACCCCGGAGACTACACTGCAGTGTCCCGCTATGCCATGGGAGGACACAGGAGGAAAATTTATGGCCTATGTGCCCTCATTACTAGGACGTTCCTCTGGAGGTGGACTGTCAGCTGTGGTCAGGGCTCCTGAATTTCTGAAAGGGTCAGGATCTGCTCCTCAAGCTAGGCCCAGGGTGACTGCTGGGAGGAGCTGGTGGGGATACAGAAATGGAAAGTGAGACCCCTTCAAGAAATGTAGAGGGGGAGAGCAGCCACCACCAAGATGATTTGCTTGTCAAGAAAAAGAGAGACAATCACCTAAGCCAGGTCCCAAAGCACTGGGCTGCTGGACATTCAGCATCCACTGAGGAAGCCTTGTATGCAGTCTGTCCCAAAGAACAGTAGCAGAGGCAGCAACTAAGGAACCCATGAACCTGAGTAAGGACCTGGCACAGCTGGACTTGCCCTGATCCACCCAGCAGGTCTGAACAGGCAGAGCCTCAGCCCAGTCCTGGGGTATGATTCTGAATCGGTGAAGATCCTGTGGACACTCTCTGTGTTGAGGGCAGACCACAGTATATTTAAGTGCTGGCTCTCCACTGCTCCAGAGGAGGAAAGGTGAAGGGAGGGGCGGGCACTGGTCGCACAGTGATCGCCAGAGGTCTGTAGGACATCAACATAACCAGAGTCTCAGGTGCAGGGCGCCATGGACCCTCAACAGTTATCCTGAGAACCCACTGAAAAGCACCAGCAGCCAAAGCCAATGTCTGCAGTTCGGGCAGAAACATCTGCCGTGTCATATATAGCCGTACAAAAGTTGTGACCAACACTCTCAGCCTCTTGCTGCAGTTTAAGCAATCTCTGCTTCTGGGACCCCTCAGGGAAGGTGTGTGTCGTTGCCTTGCCCTTAGGGCATACTGATACCCAACCATGAGAAACAAGAATATGGTGAGTTTGAGGCCCAGTGTTGTAAAAAGTTAAGGCCCCCCCGTCCCAAAGATATCTCCTTTGTGACTCCTTAACCAGGGAAAGGAACCAAAGAGGTATGGCGCCCGTGACCTGTCGTGGGCTGCCCTGGGCACACCAAGTCAGTTTCTAGCCGAGGTGCACAATGTCACAACCCCTGAGGTGCATAATAGAAATAGACAGCCCTCCTGAATACAGCGGATACCAGGGGTGTCATGTGTCAGTGTGCCATGGCAGCATCCTGCCAAGCAGAATGCCAAGGCGGAAAGACTTCAGAGCTTTTTGTTGATGTTGACCTCCTCAGGCTGGAACCCCTTGGTGACAAACCTGTATTTTTGTGCTGTTGTAAGGGGGTGGTGGGGAGGGAGCTGGGTATACGCCTGACAAAGTCCTCGCTCTTGGGTGAGAACTGTGGGCCTTTCATAGGTGAACCACAATGTCGTTCCTCATTATCCTCAGGGAGGGTGAAACCATGATGGTATGTTTCCTCGACAACAGCCCTACTGAGAATGGGGCTGACAGTGTGAAGGCCATCTACACCTGGCAGAAGGCAGGGGCTGTAGGCCTAGAAGGGGATGACATAGCTAAGGCCCCCCCATGGCACATGCCACAAGGAACCAGGCCAGGAAATCAGCACAAAACTGGTTGGAAATATAGGTACTAACCAGACTTTGGTCGAGAATCGAGAGCAGCCCCGCTGACGGTAGCCCAAGGTACCCAAAGCCTGCCATCCCAGGAACATCATCGGGGGCAGAGCAGAATGAAGCTGGCCTTGTGATGACAGACTCATAGGTCGATGTATGGAAAAGGTCTTGTCGACAACATAGGGATGGATGGGGCATAAGGCCCAGTTCCAATGGCGGATAGCCTGTGAAGGGCAACCCGAGAAACCCAATGCCTGCTGATTCGGAGGATTTGTCAAACGCAGAGGCGGGGTGGGGTTTGACTGGATGGGAGCCCATGAACCTGTAGGTCGACTGATGGGAAAGGCATCATTGTCGACACAAGAATCAACGGAGGGGGTGCACAGCCCGGCTCCGACCTAAGGCACTCAACGTCTGCCGGCCTGGGAACAGCCAGGGGCGCAGAGGTAGGTCAAGAGACAGAAAAGGTATCACTGTTGACACAAGAATCAACAGATGGGGTGCCCAGCACTGCTCCAACAGGCAACTTGTCGAGGGGGACCTTAGGCACCCAATGCCTGCTGGCCCAGAAACATCGATGGGTGCAGGGGCGGCACAGGGGAAGAGTGGCCCGGAAGTCAGGAAAGTGCAAGCTGCTGGACGGAAAAGGCATGGTCGTTCAATGCACGAGTCAAAGGACGGGGTGCACAGACCGGCTCACTCAGCAGGTTGCCCATCGAGGACAACTCAAGGCACCACCTACCAGCCCAGAAAATTTCAACAGGCGTGGAAGGCAGGACAGAGGGCAAGTGGCCTGGAAACTATGAACCCATAAGTCGATGAACAGGTAGACATCCTCATCGAAATAGAGATCAACAGAGGGGTGCACAGTTCTGCTCCATCGGTGGGGTGCTTGTAGAGGATGACCCAAAACACCCAACGCCTGCCGGCCCGGAAATATCAACAGGCACAGAGGCGGGACAAAAGGCAAGTGGCGAGTAGGTCAACAGACGGAAGGGCATTGTCATCAATGTGGGGATCGACAAAGGAGGCTCATAGCCCAGCTCCATCGATGGATTGCCCATCGAGGTTGACTCAAGGCACCCAACACCTGCCAGCCTGGAAAAAATCAATGGGCGCAGAGGCAGGACAGAGGGTGAGCAGCTTGGAAGCCACAAACCCATAAGTCGACAGACGGGAAGGCATCGCGATGCAGGGATCAAAGGAGGAAACCCATAGCGTGTCTCCATCAACAGGTTGCCAGTCGAGTGCAACCCAAGGAACCCAATGCCTGCTGGCCTGGAAGCATCAACGGGTGCAGAGGCGCGGCAGAGGGCAAGTGGCCTGGAAGCCACAAGCCTGTAGGTCAATGGACGGAAAGGCATCGTCGTCGATGCAGGGAATCAGCAGAGGGGACACATAACCCAGCCCCACTGACTGTTTGCCCATCGAGGGCGACCAGAGGCACCCAATGCCTCCTGGCCCTGAAACATCTATGGGCACAGAGGCGGGACCGGGGTCAAGTGGCTTGGAAGCCAAGGACACTGAGGTCGACGGACGGAAAAGGCATCATCGACAACTCAGGACTCCACAAGTGGGGCACGTAGTCTGGCTCCACTGATGGGCTGTCCATCCAGAACGACCCAAGGCACCCAATGTCTACCAGCCAGAGAAACACCAGGTGCAGAGGTGAGGCAGAATTAGACTGGCCTAGAGCCATCAAACCTATTCCAGCCACGGACACCGGCAGAGTGTGCTGTCATGGGGCCCGGAAGGAGAAAAGGCCTGGACATCTAAGGGAATCAGGCCAGAGCCACTGACATCAAACTCCTGGAGAAGTAAAGGAAATGACGCCCCTTGAAGAAGCAGCACTGGTGGACCGTCCATGCTCAGTGATGGAGAGTCTTTGCAAGCTAGTCTTGGGCCCCAGGGCCTGCCACCCAAAGAGGAGGTTAGGGCTGGCAAGCTACGTGGCGAGACCCAAAGCTGTGAAAACCAGTGTCATGGACATCTTGTCAAGGAAATCTCACCATGAACACAGACAGAGAAACTGGAAAGTAAAAAAGGGGAAAGAAAAAGTTGATAAAAAGGAAAACAGCTAAAAGGCAGTCTGACTGAAGGCGAAGTTTCCACGGAGACTTCTGCGGCAGGAAAAGACTGAGAAGAGAGTGGAGCCACCCCTGCTTATATAGCGCAGGAGACGTCAAAGTGAGATGTCAGCATGGGAGGCCTCTGGCAGACTGCTTGGGAAAGCTTCTGTTGGATCCTAGTGCCTGGCAGCCAAGTTCTATAGGTGTGACCTGATGAAAGCGACATCCCCAAAGAAAATACACAGTTACAACAACTTTACCAGGTAGGTATCCATAAAAACATTGCACAGCATGGGAATCCAGGACATTGAAGATGCATCATCATAAAGTCAGTGAGAAACAAATCACAGTCCAGTACAGTGGCACTGGCAGGATGCCTAACGCCCCTGTGTAAGGGAGTCTCAGTCCACACAGCAGGACTGCCTGCTGCGGTCCGTTCTGAAGGGCCTTGGGTGCACTGGGTGAACACACTGAATTGACCACTCATCTCTCAGGACAACATGGCAACAGACACTGCAAGAAAGTGGAAGGTGGATGGGCCAGACAGCGGGTACTCCTATGCAATGAGCCACTTTGCACAGGTCTAGCCCCTTCCCAATGGTCTCAATGTGGAGCGTTCACTCCCCGGCACAACAGGCTATCTGGGCCCACTGCACATCGTGCAGTCAGAGTTAAAAGAGAGAGTCTTGGAAGCAGGCAGGCAGGAGACAGGAGGAGACCAAAGGCACACTCAGACTGGGGGAATAAAAACAAAAGTGCAGTTAGAAATCTTACACAGTGAAGCCAGGACAAATGGGGCGCTTCTAGTTGCTGTGCTGGTGCTTCCTCAAGAACAAAAGTCCAAAATCATCAGTAGAAAAAACACAAAGGTGGCACTCAGGAAAGGATCCATACAGAAGGACAAACAGACCCTACATTTATATACCTTGAAGAATATAATTAATCACACTAGGTGTTACTCCACAAAAACCCTTATTCAACATTTTTCATAACAATGTTACACAGTGAAGTTTGGGTCAGGAGAATAATGTACCACAAGCCATTAAGTTCAGAGGTTCAAAACATTTATCCCACTGTAAATGGACTCATTTTTCCATCGCAGATTTCACATAGTAAATCAGCATTCCTGCATTATTGAGTAAACTTGTTGCAAACATTTCCTACTAATAGACTTTAAGCTATGGCTACTGTTGTCAGCCATAAATATGCCTTGGTATGCAGAGCAACCCTCTCTGGGAGGAGGATCAGACCCAAATTCCTTAAACAGTAAGATCTGTTACTTACCAGTAACATCAGATCCTGGAGAGGCTCTCCATAGAGCCAGAACACGTTGTACTGTAAGGCATCAGCAACAGGACCTCACGGAACATTGCAAGACAGGGTGCCTGCACTGACAGTTACGTGCACACCGATAGCGTAGCAAATTCCCACAGGGCCTGGGTGCAAGTTAATGTTACAGGGCCCCTCTCCAGTTCTGAATAAACATCAAAATTATGATTTTGGCCCCTCAAACCTTGTGGGCCTGGGTGCCACTGCACCCCCTGCACCCTTGTAGCTATGCCCCTGCACACTGATGGCACACTAGTGTCTGTATAATATGGGCAGCTCCCAACTACATCACTTTTCTGCAGTTCGTAAATACAGGTTTACTCACCTGTAACAGGAGTTCTAGGAATGGTATATGTTGTTCATCCACACTGGCAGGTTCCTTGCCGCTTTAAATCTTGCCGGAAGGTCTTCAAGCTGGCTCCTCCCACCCACCCAGGTGGTAAAACTCGGCTCCGCCCCATGACACCAGATCTAGCCAGCTGGAAACCCAGGTTGTGCGTCGAGAGCAGGAGGCTGGGTGGGTGATGTGGATGACAACATATACCATTCCTAGAACTCCTATTGGGTGAAGTAACCTGTATTCTAAGACATGGATATGTTGTTCATCCACACTTATTGGCAGACTCTAGCAGTTCTCCAGGAGGAGGGAGGCAAGGCGCACACCCCATACTTAGGTATAAAGACTGGAGAACAGAGGCCCCGACCAACATCCCGGCGTGACCCAAGGTCGATGTGGAAGGGGGAATCGGTATATGCCTGCTTCCAGGTAGGAGCCCTGCGGATATCCTGGACAGGGGTATCCTCGGAAGCAGCCACTGATGCAGCGGAAGGGCGGGTAAAATGAGCACTTATCCCTCTGGGAGGCTCCATGCCCGCCCACCTATAGCGGAGATCAATGCAGGAGGTGACCAACCCGTTCGTCGTCCACTTGGCTGCAGGTCTGCCAGGTGCGGCTTCAGCGTAGATGACAAACAGCTGGCGAACCTCTCCCGAACTTCAGCCCTACGCTCCCTGGGAAGGCGAGCGATAAATAGAATCCCAATGGATCCTATCACGGCCTCTGAGGCAAGAATGGAGTTGAACCCGGCAGAGACAATACCGGTTAGGAAAAGGACTCTGCACCCCTCTAGGAAGAACTTGAAGTGGGCGCAGGACAACCTTGTCCCTGTGAAAGACCAGATAGGGAGATTCAAAGGAGCACCTGGAACTCTCCCATCCTTCTGGTTGGCATGGAAGCCCCAAGAAGGTGTTCTTCCACAACAGGTGGGGAAACTCACACCTGTGCAAAGGCTCGAACGGCTTGCCCGTGAGCTAAGACCATACCAGCGTAAGATCCCACCAAAATGGGGATACTCTCCCCAGAGAGGAGGTGTGATCAAGGCCTTGGAAAGTGCCAGACCACCTTTCCTGCGCCACCGAATACCTTCTGGCCTGCGCCCGGAAGACAGGAGTGGCTAACAGAAGCACCTAGAGGGTCGTCGACCGAAGCCCTTGTTCAAGAAGAACGGACCGCAGATAGTCCGGAATGCTCGCGAGAACGAGAGGGACCAGGCCCTATCCAACACCAAATGGAGGACTTTCCATTTGAAGGCGAGCTTATCTGAGTGCGACTCCTGGCAGAAACGCCTCAAAAATGTCAAGGACCTTGCCAGAAGACCCAAGGCCTGGCCACTAGCCGCTGAGGACCAGGCCATCAGGTAGTGAGGGATTGAAGGTCCGGATGGGTACCTACCCCTAAAACAGAGGAACAGGACCGGCGGGCTGGAAGCAGTCTCGGGAGCCTGGGGCTGAGACTGAGGAGAGCTGGATACCAGAGCTGGCAAAACCAGTCTGGGGCTACCAGAATCACCTGCGCCTAGTCCTCCTTGCCTTGCCTGAGGTCAAAAAGGGAAATGGGGAGAAGGCGTGAAGAGGCCGGGGTCCACGGCCTCAAAGGCATCCCCCCAGCGAGCCGTGCTGAGGGGCAGGAACGACACAGATCGGCCTCGAGTTCTCCCTGGAGGGAAAAACAAAGGTCCACCCGAGTGTGACCTAGAGGGAGAAGATCTTGTGCTACCTCCGGCAGGAAACCACTCGTGAGGCGCAGCCCTTATCTAGCTTAGGCCATCGGCCAGGGTGATGGAGCTCCTGCCATTGAAATGGCTAGGAACCGCCTCGGCTATGAGAAACACCCAATACGGAGGAACCTCCTTCACACGAGGCAAGGCTCATCTGATCCTCATGGGATAGGTAGCACATGGTCGTGGTGTTGTCCGCCTGGACCTAAACCACTAGACCCCCGTGACAGACGGAGGAGTGGGTGTAAGCTAAGCAGACCACCTGGAGCTCCAGCAGGTAGGAAAGGCATCGGGACTCCTGAGGGGACCAGAGGCAGTGCACTCTGTATTCCCCTTGATGGGCACCCCCACCCATCCGAGATGCATCGGTCGGAGAAGACCGTCGACTCGGGGCGGACGAACGGGATGTTCTCCTGTAGATGAGCTGGAACTGTCCGAAGGAGAGCGTTTCCTAACCCCTGGGCTGTTGTCACGGACTGGTCCAAAGGAACGCAGCGCTGTGACCGCTGGCTGGCCAGCCCCCATTAGGGGGACGCATGAACTAGCGGATCCAAACAGATCACACTGGTGCAGGCCGCTGCAAGGCCCAGGAGGTGCAGGAAGTCCCGGGCAGGGCGCAATTGCCTAGTCAGACCTGACTAGGTAAGGGAGGAAGAACCTCGGCCCTTTCCGCCAGGAGCCGAGCTCGGACTCAAGAGTCGAGCTTCGTCCTGAAGGATTACCCGCTAAGACACGAGTTCCAACGTGGCTCCAATAAAAGGAGACCAGTCTGAGAGCAACCTAGAGGGCCAGAACTCTGGACCGTCCCCCTGGAGGGGCTGCAGTCAGGCCGCCATCCGGGTGGGGTTACGCCCGGACCCCTCAGTGCCGCAGGAATGCTGCTGAGCAGAGACCGAAGGGCCTGGCCTGGAACTCGTAAAGAGATTCCCCGCCTCAGAAATGGAGGAGTCTCCCAAGAAACGGACGGAACGAAGTGTAAGTACGTCCTGGAGGTCCAGGGAAAGAGTTATACGCCTCATTCTGAGGATAGGATATCTGAGAGAGAGAGAGAGAGAGACCATCCCAACGTGCAGATCAAGAATGGGGCGCAAGCCCCCCCATCCAGTAGAGACCAGGAATACCGGACACGAACCCAGGGTCTGGAGGAGGATCCATAGCCTTCCTGAAACCTCTATTTCAAGGGGCCAAGAGCAGAGTCGGCTCGGCCGGGCCGGGCTTGACCTGGACCCAAGACCCGCGATGGGCAGCCGAAAGGGTGGGGCCTGCTCGCAAACCTGAGGCAGGACCTTCCCTAGCACCTCCGACACCCAGAGGTCGGAAGCGGACCAGGCGGAGGAGGGGGAGCAAATCTCCCACGGGGAACAGGAGTAGGGGTGGCGAGGCTGGGGACAGCGCCCGCCCAGCCGTCGTGAGCAGGCTTGGAGGAGGGATTGGCCGGGGGCTCCTGAGCCTTTACCTCCCTGCTTCCCTTTGGGAAGCAGCTGGCTTAGAGGTCAGGGCGCC
Organism: Neoceratodus forsteri; assembly: GCA_016271365.2. Taxonomy (NCBI): domain Eukaryota; kingdom Metazoa; phylum Chordata; order Ceratodontiformes; family Ceratodontidae; genus Neoceratodus; species Neoceratodus forsteri. The sequence goes on from CM028130.1 coordinate 484,610,545, forward strand.
CAGCGCAAGCCTGCTGGCCCTCATGCTGGGTTGATGGGCTGATCGAGCCGCAGGGCAGAGGGCCAGGGGCTCACACAAGGCTGGCCGCCCATGTCCCTCCGGGCAGGGAGTGACCCGAGTCCGAGATGGCATCGGACTTTTCAGACCCTGGAGTGTCCCTCCACTCCAGGGCCGAGAGGTCAGTCCCAAGAAGGAGATGTCCGCCAACTTGTGCTGGGTTCCGTTGAGAAGGGATAACCTCAGCCACGCCCTGGGCGCATAGCCCTCTGACGCCACCGACCTAACAGGAATCACCTAAGTCAGAGCAGTCTGAAGCTGCTGCTTCGCCCACCACCTACCCTGGTCCCGCACCCACGGACCGAGGTCATGGTCGGCCCGGAAATGAGAGCACCTCGTCCAGGGAGCAAAGGGCATGGGAGAAATGTGCCATCAGTGCAGCCGAGCTGGCCTGTCGGAGGCCTAGGGAGACTCAGCGTAAACCTTCGCCCGACACCAGATCCATCCTTTTGGACTCTGTCAGAGGCCTATCCACATCCGGCGTTCCCAGAACACTGGAAAACATTATCGGTAGCTAACCCCTCAGCCGAGGGTGCTCTGAAAACAGACAAAGAACCGACAGGGACAGAGTACTTCCTGGCCATCCTGGCCGAGGCGCCCGGACAGAAGTAGGCCGCTCAGAGCTCAGGCCGGGCCAACAATGGCCTCGACCCCGGGAAAACCTCCAAGGGTGAACCCCCTCGGTCTAGAATCTCCGTCAGGGGATAAGAGACCGGTTTGGACATGGGTTCAAGCTGCATCCCGGTGAACTCCTAGATGAGCTGAAGCAGACCCATAAAGGATGATGGGCTGTCGTCCACCGAGCATTCCGGAGAGGAACCCGGGTCCTCCCGACTGGGGAACATGGAGGAGTCGACGTCTGACTCCGAAGGGTCTGCAAAGTGCTGCCTCAGGCCTGAGTCACTCTTCGCCTGCCGAAGGCGGGCAGGAGTGAGAGGAAAAGACAACCTGCGGGACAGGTGGTGACCGACCGAGGTTCCACCGAAGGCGGTGGGGCAGCAAGGTTCGGACGAACAACCAGCCTGGAGTGGGCACCTCGGACTGATAGCGGCGGTTGTGTCGGCCGATCGGGCGGCAGCTGCTTACTGGACGGGGGAATGAATCGGTGTCGATTGATTCCCGGACAATAACTACTGCCACATGAACCCTCCTCTCATGGCGTCCGGCGCCATCTGCATCAAGCCACTCCTCATCAGGAGAGAGCGAGGAAGACAGTAGTGCCACTTAACTTCCGGTGCCCAGGCGAAATCGCCCAGTCGGTGGGATGCGGATTGACCGAGAGGGACCCGAGACCCAAATCCTCGAGAGAACAGAGGTGGAGCCTGGGAAGGAGGCGGGGCGCCGCTCTTCCTCGGCTTCGGATAAGAAGGACCGAGGCCAGGCGCCCCGAAGGTACAGAGCCAGAACCTCGGCCTCCGCCGAAGAGGAACCAGAAGGATGGCAGATCCAGCAGAAGACAGCCCAGGCGATGGGTCGAGAGACTGTAGACAACGTCGATGGGAGTCCTAGCCAGCTGACCTGGCCAGGGACACTGTGAGCCAGAGGCCTGAGCCGCACCCTCGACCCAATCGAGAAGTCGGCCAACAGGGAAGGGAACTCTCCAGCTCCCTTAGCGCCGGCGATGGGACTTAGCCTGCGACTCCCTTTGGCCTGGGCAGAGAGGCAGGTCCCGAGGTCCCGCTCTCCTTAGAGAAAAGGGACTGGCGAAGCTCCTTGAGCAAGCTGAATGAGGAGGAAACTCAAGGAGGCCCGGGATAAGCGCGCGATCGAGGAGGAGGGGGGGCAGACTTGGATGCCGCCCCTCAAAAGGAAGGAAAAAGAAGATCAGGCTGCTCATCCGAGACAGCCGGCGCGGACTACTGCCCAATGGTCTCAAGGATTTTCCAAGCGGAAAAAGGTTCAGGTCGCCCAGGCGAAGCAGGCCGCACGATCCTCAAGGCGCTGGTCAAAAGAGCACAGCAAAATCACAAACTTGCGGATCATGGTCCAAGTCCGAGGCAGTGGCAGCATGGAGTGCGGGTCTTTCCTGAAGGATTAACCGGGCGCCTCGGGGGCAGGAAAGCAGATTATCCATACACGGCCAGCGAGGAAAGGTCGAAGCAATGAAAACTTTTCAACTAAATTCAGGAGACCAAAAATCAGGAATGATCAGCACTTGGGAGAAGCTAAGGAGGAACCTGAGCTTCCAAGTGGTAAGGAGATCTGGTGTCATAGAAGCGGAGCCAAGAGTTTACCACCCGAAGTGGGTGGGAGGAGCCAACTTGAGACCTTCCGGCCAAAGATTTAAGCGGCACGAGGAACCTGCCAAGCAGACCGATAAAGGATGATGGGCTGTCGCCCACCGAGCATTCCGAGAAACTCGGTCCTCCCGACTGGGGAACATGGAGGAGTCGACGCCTGACTCCGAAGGGTCTGTGGTGCGCCGCTTCAGGGCCTGAGTCACTCTTCGCCCGCCGGGCGGGCAGGAGGAGGAAAGATAATCATGGACAGGTCGTGACCGACCGAGGTTCCACTGGCGACCGTGGGGCAAGGTTCGGATCATCAAACCAGCCCTGGAGTGGGGTAACTTCGACTGTAGCGGAGCGGTTGTGTGTCGATCGGGGCAGCGTTACTGACGGGAATGAATCGCGATGATTCGGACAATAACTGCTGCCACATGAACTCCTTTAACGTCGACGATCTGCATTGTAAAGCCACTCATCCGAGAGGACGAGGAAGACCGTACGCCACTTAACTCGTGCCTCAACGAAATCGTCAAGTCGGTGAGCGGATTGGCCGAAGGACCGGACTCAAACTTCTAGAGAACAGAGGGTGGCCTGGGAAGGAGCGGGAGCCCGCCTCTCTCCTGATGAAAGGACCGAGGCCAGGCGCCCGGAAGGTGTAGGTGAACCTGCCTCCGCCGGGAACCAGCGCGGGATGGTGATCCAGCAGGATAGCCTGACATGGTGAGCCCGACAACGCCGATGAGTCCTCCAGCTGACCGACGGGCATGGCAGCCGAGTCTGAGCCGACTTCACCGAAGTCTGAATGGCCAGGAAGGGAATCTCCAGCCTCTGCCAGCGCCTCGACGATGGGACTTAGCCTGCGACTCCTTTGGCCTTGGCAGAGAGGCAGTCCCGAGGGGTCCGCCCCGAGAAAAAGGGATGGTGGGTTCTTGAACTGGGTTGAATGAGGAGAACTCAAGGAGATGTGGATAAGCGCCATATCGAGGAGGAGAGGGGCAGACTGGATGCCGCCTCAAAGGGAGGAAAGAAGATCGAGCTGCCTGTCCGAGACAGCCGACGCGGACACCGCCCAATGAGTTCCCGGGCGATTTTTCCAGCCGAAAGGTTCAGGTCGCCCGGTCCTAAATGGGCCTATGATCCTCAGGGCTGGTCAAGAGCAAGCGCACCTCAAAACTTGCGGATCATGTCCAAGTCGATGGCAGCACTGGAGTGCGGTCTTCCTGAAGGAATTAATCAAGGCCCGGAGCCGGAAATTACTGCAGCCGCGAGGGAAAAGGTCGGCCAATAGAAAACTTGGAACTAAAATTGGAGAGAATTCAAAAAATTTGGAACTAGTCGAAACGCAGAGCGCAAGGAGAACCTGAGCTCAAGTAGGGCAGATCTGGTGTCGCGGGGAGCCAGAGTTTACCACCCGGGTGTGGGGGAGGTTTAGCTTGGAAGACCTTCCGCAAGATTTAAGTTGGCAAGGAACTTTGTGCAGTGTTGATGAATATCCATGTCCCTAGAACCTGTTCCAGGTGAGTAACCTGTATTTCTAGGGACATGGATATGTTGTTCATCCACACCGTCTAGCAGACTCCTAGCAGTTCCTCCGGGAGGAGGAGGCAAGACAATCACCACTTAGGGAATAAAAGGACTGGAAAACCGAGGCCCAAAACCAGCATCCAGGCGGACTTCAAGGTCGATGTCGTAATGGGTGATGAAGGTATGTGTTGACTTCCAGGTAGCAGCCCTGCAGATTTCTGGATAGGGACGTCCTGGAAGCAGCACGATTGCAGCGTATGGCGGTAGAATGAGCTCTTATCCTTGGGACACTCTCCATGCCCGGCCATAACCTATAGCAGAGATCTGTGCAGGAGGTGACCCACCTGCCTATCGCCTGCTTGGCTGCAAGTCTGCCAGCGGCTTCAGCGTGCGACAAACAGCTGGGCGAACCTCTCCCGAATCTCAGCCGTCCGCCTCCTTATAACAAGCTTCTAGGGGTCCAAAGTATGAGCCTGTATTCAGCCTCCAAGGTGACTGTAGAACACCGCAGAGTCAACACCTGGTTAAGATGAAACTACCACCACCTTCTCGAAGGAATTTCGGTGGGGCGCAGGACAACCTTGTCCCTGTGGAAGACCAGATGCAAGGAGACCATGGAAAGCACCTGGAGCTGTCCCCATCCTTCTGGCTGACGTGATAGCCACCAAGAAGGCGGTCTTCATACTACACAGGTGAGATGCCACCTGTGCATCGGGTTCGAACGGCTTTTGCCCATGAGCCAGCTAATACCAGCAGTAGATCCCACGGAGGCGGAGGTTCTCGCACCGAGGACATGTGATCAAGGCCTTGATAAAGCGCCCACCACCTTCTCCTCAAGTCACATGATGCTTCCCGCCCACGCCCGTAAGCAGAGATGGCTGCCAGATGCACCTTGGGTCGCCGATCAGCCCTTGCTGAGAAAGGGACCACAGGTAGTCCAGAATGCTTGCTAAGGAACAGGAGGAAGGGTCCAGGCCCTGCCCCTGATACCAAAATGGAGAATCTCTTCCATTTGAAGGCATAGCATTTTCTGGTTCACCCTTACAGGACGCCTCCTCAATAACGCCGAGTGACCTAGCACCGTAAAATGCAAGGCCTGGAATCGTCTAGCCAGTAACCAGGCTGTGTTGCAGGGACAAAGTGTCTGATGGAATACCTTCCCTGATTGACTGAGATCAGGTCCAGGCAGGCTGGAAGTCGCCTCGGGAGCCTGGAGCTGAGACTGAGGTTATCTGGATACCAGAACTGGCGGGGCCAGTCTGGGGCTACCAGAATCACCTGCGCCTTGTCCCTCCTTGCCTTGAGAAGCACCCTGTGGATCAAGGGAAATGGGGGAAAGGCACAGAAGAGGCCCAGGGTCCATGGCCTCGAGAAGGCATCCTCTGCAGCTGAGCCCTGCTGAGGGGGCGGCATGAAATAGTCTCAGCCTGTGATTCTCCTGAGGCAACAGGTCCACCTGAGGCATGCCCCAGTGGGAGAACACATCTTGTACCATCTGCAGGAGAGACCATTCGTGGATGCAGCCCCCATCCGGCTTAGGGCATCGGCTAGAGTGCTGGAGACCGAGCATCATGGATGACAAGGAGATCCCACAGGCTATGCACGAGTGACCGAATGCAGACAGCTTCCTTGCACAGAGGCATGGGATGCCTCCATTTCTGGCGTTTAGGATAGTACAGTCATGGTATTGTACTGACCTGGACCACCCGACCCCGCATAAACGGGAGCGTAAGGTGGTGAGGGCTAGACGAATCACAGCTCCAGCAGGTTGATGTGACATCGGCCTCCCGTAGGGGACCAGAAGCCGTGGCGCTTGTGCTCCCCAGATGGGCACCCCAACCCATCAGGAGTGCAGCTTGACAGAGGCATCTATTGGCTGGGCGGATAAACGGGATGCTCCTCCTGCAGATGTGTTGAACGTGTCCACCACTGAGAGCTGCTCCACATCCCCCTGGGTCACTGTCACTAGCTGATCCAAGGGATCAGAGTGCTGTGACCACTGGCTGGCCAGCCCCACTGAAGGGGACGGATGTACCAACGGACCACACTGGTGCAGGCCGCCATGAGGCCCAGGAGGCGCAGGAAGTCCCTGGCAGTGAGCAAGAAAAAATTACTCACCTTAGTAATGTTTCTTCTAATGGAGTCTTGCTGTATTCTGACTATTGCAGTTAGGTCCTGCCTTTCAACTGACCCGGAGAACAAAGAGTTAACTTTCCATGACCAGCATGGAACATTCAGCGCGAGGTCGGTTGAAGCCCCTGTCTGCTGCTGTTTAAACTCCAACCGTCAGATCTTTACGAGCAATACTCACTAGAAGTTCTGTGTGGAAACTGTAAAACTCACACTAGCCAACTGGCAACTAAATTTATTAAAAAAGGGTTTTCTGGTTTCAAAACAAAGATCAAGTCAGGAAAAACAAAAAACAAAAACACAACACACACCCAAAGTAAAGTAGGGTGAAAAAGGGGCACCTCTAGGGTGCCAAAACTGCTCCTGCCCACCCACATCCCAAAAACCAGGTTATGAGAGGGGAGGCGGGGGGGTCAGAATACAGCAAGACTCTATTAGAAGAAACAACATTACTAAGGTGAGTAATTTTTTCTTCAAACAACATGAAGTCTTGCTGTATTCTGACTATTGCAGACTACCGAGCAGTACCTCCATGGAGGAGGGACAGAACCTACTTTGGGAATAGGTTCGAAGTATTAGTTGTGCTAAACCGAGCATCACTCCTGTAGCCTGGATATGGAGGAGTAATGCTTGTGAATGTATGGACTGTTTTCCAGGTGGCTGCTTGACAAAATTTCTAAGATAGAAATATCCCTGGCAGCAGCCAGGGAAGCAGCTGTGCCTCTAGTAGAGTGAGCCCTCAGGCCTGAGGATGGGGTTCTACCCAGCTTTTCATAGCAGAATTAGATACAAGAGACAATCCACCTGGCAACAGATCTCTTAGTAGCAGGTTTGCCCTTACCAACCTCTCCATATGTGAGGAACAACTGGAGGGACTCAAACCTGTGACCCTTGGTGCGCTCTATGTAGCAGCTGAGGGCCCTCAACATCCAAGCAGTGCAGCCTCCTCTCTCCAGAGGAGGAATGGTCAGTGAAGAAAACAGGGAGAGACAGACTAAGGTGGAAATCTGAAACCACCTTAGGCAAAAACTTCCTGTTAGTTCTTAGGACCACTTCATCTCTATGGAAAGAGATGAAATCAGGCTCCACTGACAGGGCTTGCAATTCACTGATACGCCTGGCAGAGGTAATGGCTACCAAAAACACAGTTTTCTAAGTCAAGTACTTAAGCTCTGCAGAGGACAAAGGCTCAAAGGGTGGTTGCATAAGCTGAGCAATGCAAACATTAAGGTCCCAAGCAGGAGCAGGGTCCCTAAAGGGGGGATTGGTGTGCAGCAATCCCTTGAAGAACTTACCAAACACAGGTTGGGCTGACAGAGGAGTGGGCTTGCCTACTGACAAGAAGGCAGAAACAGCTGCCAGATGCACTTTAAGTATAGCTGACCTAAGTCCCAAGCCATTAAGACGAACCATATAGTCCAGGACTATAGGCAACCCAGCAGATTCTGGAGAAATATGCTTAGTAGAGCACCAAATAGTGAACCTTTTCCATTTGGAGTTGTAAGTCTTTCTGGTGGAAGGCTTTTGAGAAGCCTTAAGGATATCCAGAACCCCTTGAGAAAGATGCAGATCAGCAAACTAACTCTTCAAGAGCCATGCCTTGAGATTGAGAGATTTGAGGTTCGGATAGCAAATCCTCCCCTGAGAGGATGTCAACAGGTTGTAATTCCTGGGAAGAGACAGGGGAAGGTGGACTGCTAAGGACAGCAACAGTGGGTACCAGGGCTGTCTGGCCCAGTCTGGAGCAATCAGAATCACTTTGCATGGTTGAGACCTGATCTTGATTAACACTTTGAACAGGAGAGGGAAGGGGGAAAAGCATACAGAAATTTCCCTTCCCAATTCAGAATGAGAGTATCCAGGGGGACTGAGCCCAAGACTGGGGGTCTGCAACAAAAGAGGAAGTTGGTGATTGTCTGGGGCTGCAAAAAGATCTATCTGTGGAGTGCCCAATCTCGAGAAAATCACTTTCAAAACTAGGGGATCTAGGGTCCATTCGTCATGGCCCTGGGATATCCTGCTGAGAGCATCTGCTAGGACATTGTCCTTCCCTGGGAGATGAACTGCTATCAGAGAGGTTTGCAGGGAATAGGCCAGGGACCACAACTTCATTGCTTCTGTGCACAAGGCCATAGACCGAGTGCCTCCTTTGTTGATGTACCACATTGTGGTGGTATTGTCTGTTCTGATCTGAACCACCTTGTTCTGTACAGATTTGGAAAAGGCTTGCAGGGCCAGGAAACACTGCTCTGAGTTCCAAGAGACTGATGTGAAGCAGAGGTTCTTGAGGTAACCACAGCCCTTGGTTGGTAAGATCCCCCAGGTGGGCTCCCCAGCCCAGCAGGGAGGCATCTGTGGTGAGTATCACTGAATGAGACTGAGTGACAAAAGGAACTCCTTGTCTCAAGTTGTCCTGATCTTGCCACCACTGCAAAGCCTGGATCAGGGTTCGAGTCACTGGGACTAGTTTGGTAAGGGAATCCTTTCTTTGGGACCAGAAGGCTCTTAAGTGGAACTGAGTGTCCCTCATCTGAAATCTTGCTCCCTGGACCACTGCAGGCTGCCATGTGGCCCAGAAGCTGCAGGAAATGCCTTGCTGGTCGACACACCTGAAGGTTGAATGAAGAGGCCAGTTCCATAAGGGTCCTTGCCCTGTCCAGGGGAAGGAAAGCTCTTGCACTTACTGCATCCAGCTCCGCCCCTATGAAGGTGAGGAGCTGTACTGGTTCGAGAACTGACTTTGGAAGGTTGAGGAGGAATCCTAAGGAAGTGAGCACTTGCCGAGTTATTTGCAGGTGTGACTTGACTTGGTCTGGAGACTGACCCACTATGAGCCAGCTGTCCAAGTATGGAAAGATGGAGATTTTTTTTCTCCTTAGGAAAGCAACCACTACTGCCAGGCACTTTGTGAACACCCTTGGGGCTGATGTTAGGCCGAAGGGCACTGCTCTGAACTGATAGTGGCCTGAGGGCAACTCGAACCTGAGGTACTTTCTGTGGGAGCACCTGATGCGAACGTTAAAATAGGCATCTTTGAGGTCCAGGGAGGCTAGCCAGTCCCCTGGCCTTAGAGAGGGCAGAATTATTCCCAGAGTCACCATTTTGAACTTTGGTTTTAAAAGGTGCTTGTTCAGATATCCTAGATCCAGGATGGGCCGCCATTCTCCTGTCTTTTTGGGGGGTTAGGAAGTACCTGGAGTACACTCCTTTGCCCTTGTGTAGGGTAGGAACCCCTTCTATGGCTCTGAGAGCCAGGAGGGAAGAAACCTCTGCCTCTAGGGCAAGGGTCTCTGATGGATTTGCAGGTGGAAAGGATCCGGTTCTCATCTTGGGAAATTTTTTGAAGCAGAGAACCAGTCCCTGGCTTACTACTTCCAGGACCCACTTGTCTGATGTCAGAGACTTCCAGTCTTGGACAAAGTAAGCCAGCCTGCCCCCTACAGGTACTGGAGAATCAGCCCGGGCAGACCCATCAGGGTGTCTGCTTGGCAGGGGCTTTAGGCTGAGGGGTGGAAGCAGGCCTGCTCATTCCCTGTCTGCCTCTCCCTCTGAGCATAAGCAGAAGAGGAGGCCTGGGCTTGGTAAAAAGGCTTTTGAAAGGGCCTGCCCGTGCCCCTGGAGTGCTGTCTCTGAGGAGTGGCTTGCCTTTCTTTGGCCTGAGCACTCCTGTAGGTGGTCCTGTACTCGTCCATCTTTTTCATGTAATTCTCTGTCTGCTCCCCGGAGAATTACCAATGACAGGGAAATCCATGGCCTTAGCCTGGGTATCCTGGGATAGGCTAGTACATCTGAGCCAAGCCATCCTCCGAAGGGCCACAGATGTAGCCATGACTCTAGATGAAACATCACTGGAGTCCACAGTAGCATGAAATTGCACCTTGGATCCCTCAATCCCATCCGCAGCCAGCTGCTCCAGCTCCTTGGCAAGCTGGTCAGGGGCCTGTTTAGCCAGAGCCAGCACAGTGTCCCATCTGGACTTCTGTTATCTACTGTAGCTGTGTAGACCATATAGTTAGCCTGCTTGAGTCCCAAAGATGCTGCCATGTACTGCTTCTTTGCCATGGCATCAGTCCTCCTGGAGTCCTTATCTAGGGGGGTGTGATGCCAAGGGAATATTTGCCTTATCACAGGCAGCAGCCTGCACCACCCCAACATGGCTGCATTGCTGAGAAAGGAACTCCGTGTTCGAGCCTGAAAGGGTATACCTCTTGTCCATTCATCTGTCCACAGGAGGTATGGAGTTAGGAGTCTTTAGAATTTTAAATGTCTGTCTGTTTCCCAAAAGATTTATGGAGGGGAACAGACAGTCTCCTGGACTCTGGGATGTCCATCATTTCAACAAAATCAGGCTCCTCCTGATCCTTTACTGCTTCTTCTTCCATTGGAAGCTGGATGGTTTCAGCCACGTTCTTGTAAAACAAAGTGGGAAGGGGACTCAAAGCCAAGGAGGAGAAACACCTGAAGGTTTGTCTGGGGAGATGTCTGGGTCAATAGGCACATCCAGACTTTCATAATCACCATCATCATCATTATCCTCATACTCTCCCTCCTCCGGTTCATAAAATTCTTCTAAAGTATAATCGGAACCGGGGAACCGACGAGACGAGCCTAGCCAGATGGTGCCGGCCCGGCGAACTCAAAGTTAGTGACTGAACTATCCTTATCGCTTGGCTACTTCATCAGCGGTCAGAGAAAGAATTTGTGGATCCGAACCGAAGATTTTTTCTTCTCTTTCTTTAACGGAACAGACTCTAGAATCGGCTCTCCTTTTTGCCCGAAGAAGTTTTGCCCTGGTCAGAGGCACTCCTCCTGGTCTGATCGGAACCAAACCGGGCTAGCCATCCGGGTCAGCGGACTTCTGACCTCTCTTTCCCTCAGTCTACCTATTCTCTTATCCAGGGTAGCTTTGGGAAAACTTTTCAAATTTGGCAGTCTGAATCGAGGTGGTCAAACCCCAGACAATAAACACAGGTGGTGTGGGGATCAGCCTTAGCAAAGGCTTCCCCACACACACTGCAGTGTTGAAACCCAGTAGGCCCGTTTTTTTCTTGGGTTTCTCAGACATGGCCAATCCTACCCAAAACTTACCCTTTTTTCGGCAATCTGCCAGGCAAGACACCTCTATCGGTTCCTGACCGTGTTACGGGTCTTGGAAAAAAACAATTAAATCCGTTTTTTTTTTTAGAACCGATAGGACCAGTTACCACACTCTAATAAATTCAAAACTTTTTAAGACCAATCTGATCAGTTCAAACCGAACCAATTCCAAATTTACAAGTTCCACACAGAAACTATACAGAAAACCTATCTAGTACTCACGGTACCACAGACAGACTTAAACCGACAGATTCGGTAGCAGAAATTCGGTAGAAACCGAGCGAAAAAACGACACTTTAACCAACTTTTTTGAACCGAGCAAAGGAGAAATCACCAGAGCGACTGTTCAGTGAGGTGGAGTAAAGAATCTGATGGTTGGAGTTTAAACAACAGCAGACAGGGGCTTCAACCGAGCTCGCGATGAACGTTCCATGTTGGCCATGGAAAGTTAACTCTTTGTTCTCCGGGGCAGTTAAAAAGCAGGACCTAACTGCAATAGTTAGAATACAGCAAGACTTCATGTTGTTTGAATTGCCCAACCTGAAATGATTGGGCAAAGGAGGAAAGAACCTCGGCACTGTCAGCCGGGAGCCATGCTCTGGCTCGTAGAGAGTCGAGCTCTGCCCCGATGAATTTTATCACCTGCTTTGGCACAAGTTCCGACTTGACCTCATTGATGAGGAGGCCAACCTGAGAGCAAACCTGGAGGGCCAGATCTCTGGACCGCTCCATTCTGGAGGAGGCTGCAATCAGCCAGTCGTCCAGGTAGGGGTACACCCGGACCCTTAGGCGCCACAGGAATGCTGTCATCACTGCCATGCATTTGGTGAAGACCGTGGGAGCTAGGGAAATGCCGAAGAGCATGGCCCGGAACTTGTAGAGGGATCCCTCTCTGCCCTGAAGCGGAGGAATCTCTGGTGGGATGGACAGATTGGGACATGAAAGAATGCGTCCTGGAGGTCCAGAGAACAGAACCACACGCCTCGTTCCAAGGATGGGATTATCTGAGCCAGAGTGACCATCCTGAAGGTCGAGACCTTAGGAACCTGTTCAGGTCGTGCAGGTCTAGAATGGGGCGCCAGCCCCCCGTCCGTTTCGGGACCAGGAAGTACCTGGACACAAACCCGGGTCTGGTGGAGGATCCACCACCTCCCTGATCACCTCTTTTTCAAGGAGCAGGGCGACGTCGACTCGGCGAGCCGACAGAGGCTGCGGACCCCGTAGCCCCCCCGAGGGGCAACGGCTCGGAAGGGTGGGGCCTGCTCGAACTCCAGGGGCAGGCCCTTTCCTACCACCTCAAACACCCAGCGGTCCGTGGTAATTGTGGACCAGGCGGAAAGGAAGTGGTGGAGCCGACCCCCCACGGGGGAAACCCAGGGAGGAGTGACGAGGCTGGGGGTGACACCCCTCAACCTGTCACTGGGCAGGCTTCGAGGAGGGACAGGCCGAGGGACCTCCTTGGCCTTTTCCTCCCTGCTTCCTGTTAGAGGAAGCCACAGGCTTGGCTTTTGGGGTGCCAAGCGCGAGCCTGCTGGCCCTGATGCTGGTGTTGTTGGACCGGACGTGCCGCAGGCACAGAAGGGCGAAAGGACTTATGTTGTTGACAACGGCCCTTGTCCTTCTGGGCGGAGGTGACAGAGTCCAGAGTAGCACTGGACTTTTCGATCCGCTGGAGGTGGCCTTCCACTCCAGGGCCAAACAGGTCAGTCCCCAGGAAGGGGACATCCGCCAGTCTATGCTGGGTATCCGCCGTGAAGGTGGATATCCTCAGCCATGCTCTGTGGCGCATGGCCACTGCGGCCACAACTGATCTGGCACAGGAGTCTCCAATGTCCAGAGCCGTTTGCAGCTGCTGTTTTGCCACCGCCCTTCCCTGGTCCCATACCTGCTTGACCGTGGTCTGCAGGTCGGCTGGGAGATGAGGGATCACCTCATCGAGAGAGCCCATGAGGGCGTGGGAGAAGTGTGCCATCAGCACGGCCGAGCTAGCCTGGCGGAGGCCAAGGAAGGACACAGCATACACCTTGCGCCCAGCAGAGTCCAGCTTTTTGGACTCCTTGTCGGGGGGGGGGGTTATCCACATCCCTAGCGCTCCCGAACACCGAAAACTATCGGTGACCACCGCCCGGAGGGTGTGTACCAAAAACGGACAAAGAGCCGTAGGGACCACATACTTCCTGGCCATCCTGGCTGGCCAACAATGGCTTCAACCACCGGAAAGGCCTCTGTGGGCGAATCCACTTGGTCCAGTATCTCCGTCAGGGAATACTTGGCCCGCTTGGATACGGGCTCAAGCTGCATCCCGGTGGACTCCTAGATGAGCCGAAGCAGACCCATAAAGGATGGGCTCTCATCCATCGATTGCCCCCCGGAGGACTCCAGGTCAAGGGGCCTGGAAAACAGGGAGTCGTCGGACTCAGAGGAGTCCACGAAGAGCTGCCTGGGGCCTGAGCCACCCTCCACCTGCAGAGGACGGTTGGAAGTGAGGGTGACCGACAACCGGTGGGGCAGACCCTGACCCGACAGAGTCCTTGGTCGGCACCCCTGATTTCGGTTGTGGAGGCAGAGGTTCCACCACAGTCAGTGGGGTAGATGGTTTCAGCCGAACAACTGGCCCAGGCTTGGCCACCTCGACTACAGCGAGGGGTTGTTTCGGCCATTCGGGTGACAGCCACTTGATGGCCGGGGAAGGCAACGGCATCGGCTTGTTCCCGGACAGAAGTAACTGCTGCCACATTAGGTCCTTGTAGCATCGACGCAATTTGCGCCAAAGCCTCTCCTCTTCCGAGGAGGAAGACGAGGAAGAGCGGTGCCGCCATTTACTTTGGTGCCGAGACCGCCGATGTCGGCAGGATCGGGAGGTCCGAGACCGAGACCCTCGGTGTTTCCGAGGGCGGGTCTGGGAAGGGGCAGGGGACACCCGGCCTTCCCTCGGCTCGGAAGCCTTGACCAGGGACTCCAGCACAGGAGGCGCAAGCAAGTCCTTGGTTTCCACCAGGGGAACCAGTGAAGAAGGGTTGTCGGCTTCACCAGTCGACAGCCCGTCCGACGAGTCGAGAAAAATCTCGACCGCATCGACGGGTGTCTCGGCTGGCTGACCTGATGGGGACACCGTGAAGCCAGCGGCCTTAGCCGCAACCTCGACTGAAGTCAGGTGTCGACTGTCCGGGGAAGGGGACCTCTCCTGCTCCCACGAACGCCGACGGTGGGACTTACCTTTACAGTCCTTTTTGGACAGAGAAGAGTGTCCCGATGGCCCCCTCCCTTCGTGGAAAGGGATTGGCAAAGCTCCTTAAAAGAAGCTGTGTAGGAGGACCCCAGAGAGAGCGGGATAAATGCCGCAACCGAAGAAGATGAATATGCGGTCTGGGCCGCCTCCTCCTCGAGGGCGATCATCTGCTCGAGTTGCTCAGCCGAGCCAGCCGCCGCGGACACCACTCAACAGGCCTCTTTGGACTTCACCGGCGGGTAGCACTTCTCGGGGCGCCCAAGCTGTAACCGGGCAGCGCGGTGTTTCAGGACATTGGCTGAAAACGAACAGCATAACTCGCAGGCCTGCGGGTCATGATCTAGGCTGAGGCAGTACACGCACGTGGAGTGCGGATCCGTCCTGGACATTTTCTGCCCACATGGGCACCACCGAAATCTGGGAGTCAATTTGTCCATCGCAGCTGCGAGGGAGTAATTTGACCGAAGTCTTGACAACTTAAGAATTAGTTTCGGGCAAACCGAAGAATTAGGATCCAGTCTATACACAGAGCGTTAAGGAGGGAACCTGAGCTTCCAAGCGGTAAGGAAGATCTGGCGTCATGGGGCGGAGCCAAGAGTTTTACCACCCGGGTGGGTGGGAGGAGCCAGCTTGAAGACCTTCCGGCAAGATTTAAAGCGGCAAGGAACCTGCTAGACAGTGTGGATGAACAACATATCCATGTCCCTAGAAACAAGACTTTTAAACATCCACCGACAGCAAAGTTGGGGCCACCCAAGCAATCATGCATAGAGAGGCAGGGCGAGCAAAGCAAACACTGCTTAGCATACAATACAGCAAGTGGCAAGGTGTGGTAAAAGTGGCAGACTTACTATGGAGTGCCATGCCAAATGGCTAAAAGAAAATGGTCATCATACACGTGGGTTGGAAGTTAAGAAGATCCTCGAAGTTTTGTTACAGGTAAGTAATGAACCTACCTTCTTCAGGGATATCTCCACAGAGCCAGAATACGATGGATGATTATTAAGCAGTAGCAACTCCAACCAGGTTTTACTCGGTTGGTAAGATGCAAGTAGGCTTGCGCTCATCAAGAATGTCTCCCACGTCATTGTGGGTGTATCAATTTTATCTAAGGTTCCAGCCTAGGAAGGATTCTAGTCTGGATTTGAACATCTGGCTCGGAAAACATAAGACTGACCCCCTGAGGAAAGCAGCCCTAGCAAGGCAGAAGCCCAACCTCTTGCGCGAGAGATCAAATGCAGACTGCAATACTTGGCAGAAAATGTCAGGTTGCAGCCCTGCAAGTATCACTGGTTGAAACAGACTGAAAACAGGCCACTGAGGCAGCCTTGACATGTGAGGCATGCTCTGTAACAGTACCCAGCAGATGCTGAACTACCTTTCTGTAGCAGAATATGATGCAGGAGAAGAAAAATGACTTACCATAGTAATAATGTTTCTTTCAAGGGATCCCTCATTATGCTTAACTTATGCAGTTTGCCTTGCAGGTAAAGCTGCCCCTGAATGAGTGGAATAATATGTAAATTATGGAACTCAGAATGCTCTTCAAACCTCTGCCTCGAGATGGTGCTGTGTTCTAGAGCCTAATGTCAGATCTTTTCGAAGCCAATTAAATACTTGCCTCAATTCTGCTAGTCCATCCTAACCTATACCAGAAAACAAAGAACCCAATGAGGCAGCAAGAGGGTTGGCCATACAGGCCCTGCTATGGCAGACTAAAGCAAACCCATATAAAAAAATACGGATTGTGAATAAGTAATGCTCCAGCAATTAAATAGAGAAGAACAAATTGTTGTAGAACCTTTCCCAGGTTCTGGAAGGGGAGGTAGTGCGGGAGATTTAAGCATAGTAAGGTATCCCTTGGAAGAAACAATATTACACTGGCAAGTATTTTTTTTCTTCAAACCCCAGGAATCCCTCATTATGCTTAACTTAAGCAGACTACAAACAGTACCTTTGGAGGCTGGGTACAGCACCTATCTGGGGAAAAGGTTCTACAGTGCTGCAGTGCAAAAACATGGCATCTCTCCTGGATTGTATAACCAGGTAACAGTGCTCTGTAAACGTGTGAACTGTTTTCCATGTAGCTGCTTTGAGGATTTCCAACAAGGGAACATCCCTTGCAGCTGCCACAGAGGCAGCAGCGCCACGAGTGGAGAGCGCCCCGAGGCCTTGAGGTGGCAGTTTGCTAGCTTTACAGTAACAGAATTAGATGCAGGAAACAATCCGGCAGGCACTTGTCCACTTCACCATATGTGAGGAACAGCTGTGAATGGAGAGGATCAGAGTTCCTTAGTATGATCCAGGTAGTGTTCAAGCGACCTCTAGACTGTGCAGAATCTGCTCACCAGGACTAGACCCTTCTGTGAAGAACACAAAGAGTGATGGACTGGTTTACGTGAAGCTCCGACACCACTTTGGGAAGGAATTTCCTGTTGGTCCAAAGGACTAAGTTGTCCCTGTGAAACATGTAATTAGGTTCAGTGCAGAGAGCTTGCAGCTCACACACCCTTCTGGCTGAGGTTACGGCCACCAGGAATATTAACTTCCAGGTGACTTACTTCAAGTCTGCAGTGGCCATAGGCTCAGAGGGAGGTTCCATGAGCTTGGCTATGCAGAGGTTCAATTTCCAGGGAAGGAATGGCTACCTAATAGGGTGATACAGATGCAGCAGGGCCTTAAAGAACATCTTGAAAATGGGGTGAGAAGCCACCATGTTCTGCTTGCCTGCTAACACACAGGCAGAAATAGCCACCAAATGCACCTTTAGGGCAGCAGGTCTGAGACTTAAAGCTTGCAGGTGCACCAAACAGTCCAAATGTATGGGCAGATCTTCCTGTAGGGGAGTGAGCTACTTAGAAGTACACCACAGAGAAAACTGTTTCCACTTGGAAGCATATGTCTATCTAGTAGCAGGCTTCCTAGAAACTTTGAGAACCTCTTCTGAAAAGTGGAAATCAGAATACTCAACTCCTCAAGAACCAGGCTCTGAGGCATAGAGACTTGCGATCCAGAAAGGATACTCTGCCCTGAGACATGGTCAGTAGGTTGTGTTGTAGGCGAGACAAATGGTATGTTTGGTGGACAGGGCCAGGAGCAGGGAGTACCAATGTTGTTTGGCCCAGTCTGGGACTATCTGTTTGCAGGCTGGCTGCTCACCTTCAGGAGGACTCTAAGCAGTAGAGGGAAGGCATATGGAAACCTCCCTTACCAGTCCAAGAGCAGGGCATCCATGGGGACTGTGCCCACTGATGGAGGTCTGCAACAAAAGAGAGTGAGATGGAAATTTTCTTTGGATGCAAACAGATCTATGTCTGGTGTACCCCATCTCCTGAGGACTGTGGTTGACTCCTGCTTCTTCAGAGACCATTTGTGATGCCCTTGGTTTATCCTTATGAGAGAATCCACTAGGGCATTGTCCTTCCCTGCAAGATGAATTGCTGACAGCTGCGCTTCCAGTGAGTAGGCTAGAGTCCAGAGCTTCATAGCTTCTGTGCACAGCTTTGAGGATTTTGCGCCTCCCTGTTTGATGTAAAACATGGTGGTGATGTTATCTGTCCTGACCTGGAACAACTAACCCTTTATGTCGGGGCAAGTAACTGAAGGGTGAGAAAGATCACCCTGAACTCCAGAGGAGACCACACTCCATTTACTGTTAGGTCACCCATGTAGGCTCCCCAACCCAGCATGGAAGCATCGGCTGTCAGGACAACTGTAGAGGACTGTAGCTGAAAGGGCACCCATTTTCTGAAGCTGTCCCTTTCTTTCCACCAGACCAGGGCCTGTAGTACAGATTTTGTCACAGGTACTAGTGCCAGAGGGTGTCACTTTTGGGACCAATGGGCCCTCAAGTGATATTGAATATCCCTTATCTGAAATCTGGTTCCTGGCACCAATGCTGTGGTAAAAGCCATATGCCCCAGAAGCTGGAAGGAAGTGCCATGCTGGCCTGAGCTGGCCCAGGACAAAGGAACTGGCTAGATCCAGGTTTACCACCCTTTTCTTGAGGCAGGAATGCCTTGCCCTGGAGGGCATCCAGCTCTGATCCTACGAACTCTAGAACTATAACTGGCTCTGTCTGGGACTTTTGCACATTTATGAGAAATTCCAATGTCTCCAAGGTGCTCTGAATTAACTGGAGAGAGTTCTTAACCTGCTGTGATTTTTCTATGAATAGCCAGTCATCCAGGTAGGAAAAATAGTCACTCCTTGTCTTCTGAGATGTGCTGCTGCCATGGTCAAGCACTCTGTGAACACCCCAGGGGTAGAGGAAAGACCGATGGGAAGGGCTGCAAACTGGTAGTGACCAGAAGGCAGCCTGAACCATAGGATTTTCTGTGACTGGGCCCAAGTGGCATGTGAAAATACACATCTTTAAGGTCCAGGGATGCTGGCCAATCTCTCCCTGTTCTAAGGATGCTATCACATGGACAAGGTGACTATTACGAATGTCTTTTTTCAGATGTTTGTTCAAAAATCTGAGGTCCAGAATGGGTCATCACTCCCCATTTTTCGTGTGTGTGAGAGTGTGGGACAGGGTTAAATGAGGCCTTATCCCATTTGTTATGCAGAAAGAATAAATGCAAGAATCTATTCTATACTCCCTTTTGTGTCTCTTATCTGTCTGGTTGCGCAACCTAATGTTCTCTTGAGATCTAGGAACTGATCACTCTCACGGTCTCGCGATTCTCTGCCTCTTACTATCTCTGTCTTCACTTGCTGTTTGTCTTTTCTTCCCCCCTTGCATATCTGCCATTATAAACATAGAAGTTGCCAGCAGATAAGGACCACAAGGCCCATCCAGTATGCCCATTTTTTCTACCTTATGAATGTGCCATAGGCCTTTACGCTTGTCAATGGCCTATTTATTCATACTCATCTCTATAGCTCCCGTATGCCTATCCCAAGCCTGTTTGAAACCCTGCACTGTATTCATATCCACGCCTTCCTGAGGTAGGCCGTTCCATGCTTCCATCACCTTTTCTTTGAAAAAGACCTTCCTCACATTACCCCTTAAATCGACCGCCCTTTAATCTCATGCCATGTACTCTTGCCCTGCAATTTTTCTTCTATTGAAATATGTTATATAAAAATATATGTGAATCTTTTTGTGAAACTGGGATCCCTTGGTTTGAAAATGTATATAGTTAGACTGTTGAAATGACAGAAAAAAGCTTTTTGGAATTTTGGGGGGGGGTAACCAGAGATGCAGTTTGAGCTCCTCTCAGGCTTGTTTGTAAACTTTTGCAGAGCTGTCAGCAGGAGGCCAGCGTGGGACACTGTTCTATTTGCAAGCCTGCTCTGCTAAGAAACTGACAAGAACATTTTATGAGAAACAGGACATCTCCGTAACTAGCTCAGGATGAAGAAGTTAATTTTCAGGCAAAGACTTGTTATAAAAAGAGAAGCAATACTTTTGCTAGATAGACAAACTTGGAAATGGAAATTATGTACCAACCATAATTCTGATCTTTCTGTGTATCTTCACCATTCATCACCTTTGGGTACTTGGCCGGAGGTCATGACCCCACGGGAGCTTTTTTTGGGATGGGCAGCGTCGACGCACTGTGTGGCACTCGCGGGCTGGCCGTTAGGTGTTGTCCACTCCGTCCTCCTGCCAGTTCTGAGTCACCGTGAGATTAGGAGGAGGGTTGGGAGGGTGGGATAAGGAAGTCCAAGGGACAGACAAAGGAAAATATATAAATTAAAAGGAGAAATAAACGACTGAGAGGACAGAAGAAGTTTGAAGACGAAGTGGGATTTGGTGGGGGCCCCAATCTCTGGAAGTAGAAAGGAGGAGGGAAGGTTAAGATTTTTAGAAGTAAGCAAAAAACTAAGAGAGGGAGAAGTCAGGAGAAACATACCCTGTAACCTTGACCTGTCTCCAGTTTACAAAGGAACTGCGAAGGAGTAGCCAAGAGGCTAACTGCCAGAACTGCAGGCACAGAATTACTGGCAAAAACTCCTACAGGCAGAATCGGCTATTCTGGAAGAATAAACAGGAAAACAGGGATATCTCCCCCTTCAAAGGAGATTTTGGTGCAAGAAACCTAGTTTCTTAAATTAACTGAGGTTATTCCACAGGACAAGGAAATCAAGGACTGACAGGGAGACAAAGAAAAGGGGGCAACTGCCAACCCCCAACCCACAGGGGTGGAGCCGAAGCACTGAAGGAGTGCCCCCAATCCTGACCACTCTACCCCTAAAGAAAACTATCCCCCTATGTTCTCCAGTTTACCCCACTCCTGACTAACAGAAAGGAGGAGGGCAAGCGGGAGGGCACAGAGAAGGAAGGGGACCCGAGACTGAGGCCCCAGGGGGATGGAGGGTGGGATTGTGATGAATGGTGAAGATACACAGAAAGATCAGAATTACGGTAGGTACATAATTTCCATATCTTATCTGTGTCAATCTTCACCATTCATCACCTTTGGGTGAGTGCCGAGCCCCCCCCCATGGGGTTTATAACCCTAAGGGGCCGAGTCCCCTCACTCTCAGTGGGTGACAAACTAAGAGGGAGAACCTTCATGGGCGTGGAGAGGCCCGAGAGTGGGGAGAGTAAGACAGGAACCCCCCCAGAGGGGATAGGAAGTTGTCCCGACAGACGCCGCCTCACTCTACGGGAGAAGAGATAGGTTCTCTGGTGGGTGGAGTTAATCACCCTATGCCAGGCCAAGGGTGACAACCAGGAAAGACACAGCCTTGCCATCCGCCTAGTGCAGATTGCCGTCCCTACGACCCTGGTAGCTATCTCACCGGCAACATACGACGTCCTTGCTTGGTGCCTTGCAAGCTCCAGGCCACGTGCAGTGTGCGCAATGGCTTGCCTGGTTTGCTCCGTGTCAGGCATGGAGGCTAGGAGCTGACCCAGCCTAGACCACAGGAACCTGTCATAGGTTGCATACTGAGCCTGATGTGCTGCAATAGAGAGCAGCAACTGCGCCGAGTAGAACGTCCTCCTCCCCCAGAAGTCAAAATCTGAGGAGTACTGATCTGGGGGCCGGTCATGGTGAGGGACACAAAGCCCATCAGGAGTGTCCAGTTGTGTCAATCCTGACGATGAGGTATGGAACCTGGAGACTCTGGGGGGGCGCACAATACTGCTGGCAGAGATCCCTAGGGGCAGGAACTCCAGAAAAGGGTCTCTGCCAGAAACGCAATGACATCTCCCGAAAGGAAGCAGGCCGGGGGAGCACCATGAGGGTGTCCTCACTGAAATCGCCTAGAAAGGAGTGCGCTGAGTGCTCTGGATTGTGCTGCGTGGGAGGGGTGATGTGCAGGTCCTCTAATATCCTCACGAGGAATCGCTGATACTCAGCGAGATCAGCAGCTGGAGAGATGTGGACAGATGGCTCCTCTCCCCTAGAAGAGGGGGATGAAGAGTCAAGAGGACCTTGAAGGTTCAGAAGCTGGCTGCTCAGGGGGAGGTTGAAAAACCTGTCCATCCATAGCCCTAATGCAAGAAGGAAACTGAGCAGCCTGAGCTCTGAACTGCTCCCAGGAGAGATGTCTGCTAGGACCAAGAATGCCTGGGAGCGCAGAGGGATGGGAGAAGAGCTGACAATGGGAATCAGCTGACCTCCGCCTGGGCTAGGGAGCGCACCAGGAGCTCCAGGGAAGGAAGGAGCTCTGGAAAACTCCACAGCTGACAGCTGATCAACCAAACTGGAACTGCCTAGGCTGCGCCCTGAAGAATCTCCCCTGTGAGGTGACTGTAGTCGTGTAGGTGCAGAAGGACGGTCCCCTACCTCCCAAGAATGGAGCCCTCTCAAGCAAACTGAAAGGGAAGGGTGGAGAGCCGCACTACGGCTTCTCCCAGAGCCCGGGTGGGCTCTGGAAAAGGCCGCCACAGACCCCATGCCTCGACCTCGGAACCGAGCACCCTCCTCCTCGAGACAGCCAGCCTAGCTAGCTGGAAGCCTGGTCAGCCCCCAAAGGGCTATCCAGGGAGCAGCACTCTCCCCTCCTGTGGGTACTCTGATTGTCCCTAAAGTTGGGCGATCCAGGCACACCACCTGAGGGGATACCACCACTGAGGGGTCAGAGAACCCTCAGAGGCCAGGTTGCAGGGCAATGGGGGCCTGCACCACTGCCTGCTGGTCAGAACCCCTGACCCTGGCCACGGCAGTCACTGCCCGCTCCTCAGAGGGGGGGCTGACTCCAGCCTGTCGAGGACACTACCAGGATGTCCACACCAGCAGCCAACTCCAAGGAGCCAGACTGTGCATCTGACTCAGAGTCTGACTTCTCCTCTGAAGAGGTGAAGATTGAAGTCCTGTGCCAAACAGTGCGTGGACGCCCGCTGCCATCCCTATTGAACAGGGCACCAGAACCAGAGACTGCAGAGTCGACGTCTGTGCCCCCTCCACACTGCGAATGGTGCCAGAAGAGGACACGGCCCCAACAAGGGCAGCAGCCTCAGAGTTGGAGCCTGTCACGACGCTGCAAGTGGCGAGACCAGGAATGGCGCCGATGACAGCTCTGACCTAGCTCTCCAGCGCCAAGGCCATGGACCCTACTCAGCAGGCCTGCTCCCACCCAGGCGCTGCGAGCGCACCAAGGACAGACGGCACTGGATGACAGCCCCAACAGCCGTTTGAACTCCTCACAGCACCGTGTCCCTGTCCAGAGCTGCAAACGGCTCCAGAACTGGACACGGCACTGTGCTCAACCTTAGTGCCGCGAACGGCGCCGGGGCGAGTAACAGTTAGGAACGGCACCGTAGAGCCTCCCATGGCACCGACATCACCATCGGTGCTGCGAACAGCGCCAACAGCAGCAATGGCGCCGAGCGACAGACCGGCACCAACAACGGCGCCATCAGGGACCATGGGCAAACGGCGCAGAAGCCCAAGACAGCGCTGACAGATGGTGTTCAGGACAGCGCCGACCCAGGACTTCCAAGCCACGAGGACAACACCGGGGGAGCCTTCGCCCCTGAAGGGGTGATTGCCAAGGTGGTGCCTCCCACGGAGTGGGGAGGAGACACACCGGGCCTCCTGCACCAAGGAAGGGGCCTCTGCCACGGCTAGGCTACAAAACGCAGAGGCCCCCTCCTCCTTGGTCCATATAGAACTGAGAGGGGACCCAGAGGAAAGGTTGAGAGAACGCGGCTTAGCCCAACAAGTGTGCACCAGACCCCCGGAAGTTGACGGAGCTTGACCCACTTTCCACACGCATTGCTCGATGACCCGGTGGTCCATGGAGAAATGGGTATTGCACGAATCCATGTCATGAAGCGGGCCAAGATATGCGAGGCAACGGACGTGCTGGTCGGTGACGGAGTACTTACGGCCGCAAGGGCACCGTTGCATGTGGGGGCCATCTCATCTTGGATATCTTCTTGCCCTCTGACCTAGACATGACCTACGATAAAGAAACACCAAACTTTACTCGACGTCGCAAAATAAAATAATGAAACAGTCTTACCAGACGACGTTGAGTAAGCTAACAGAACCGGCAGGAGACAGGGGGCCAGTGGACTTCGGCATGGAGTCAAGAAAAGTGGTAAATTTGAAATTTAACTGAGTAGAAGAGGTAGGCCTCAAAATATTCTTCTGAAAAGCATCCCACGAGGTGACCTCGACGGCAGGAAACTAAGAACTGGTGGAAGAGCGGAGTTGACAACACCTAATGGCCAACCCGCGAGCGCCACGCAGTGCGTCGGCCTCGAGGGCGGCGCCAATGGTGTGTCGACCCGCCCATCCCAAAATAAAAGCTCCTGCGGGGTCATGACCTCCGGCCAAGTACCCAAAGGTGATGAATGGTGAAGACTGACATAGATAAGATTTAGAGATACCATCAGACAAAGGACTTTGTACTGCCTTTGTAAACAGGTATACTTCATTTTTATTTGTTACTGTACTGGTATTGATAATAAAAATAAGAGATGCTAGCTGCACAATTGAGTAGACGTGGTAGACCGTAAGGCCTTTTTCTGCTGGCAATTTTCGTATGTTCGTAAAATGCTACTTGCAAATTTTACAATAGCTCCTGGTCTTCCTATGCTTCCTGACCTATACCTCGATGACAGAAAATACCTTGAGTAAAGGCCTTTTCCCCACTGGGAAGGATGAACTCTTTCTGCTGCATCTGCCTGCAGCAGCTTTTTGACCTCCAACTCCATCAGGATTCTTTCTGCAGATATAGGGGGTTGGAATGTCTGTGAACCTACAGCTGGGGAACATTTTGAACTGCAGGGTGAGGACTTGGCTCACTAGTTCCAGGACCCACTTGTCTGCGGTGATGTTTTTCCACTCATGGAATAAATGAACCAAACTTCCTCCCACGAGGCAATGTGTGGGCGACCTGGACAAACATCAGGGGTTCTGCTTGGGCTGACCCCTAGAGGTCGAAGCTTGGTCAGCCCATTATTGAAGTTATTCTGCCCCTGCCCCTAAAGTAACCCCTTGTCTGAAAGTAGTCATAGGGCATGGGCACTGGATAAAAGGCACGTGGGTATAACCCTTACCACTCCCTCCTTTTCCATGAGGCCTGTAAGACGTAAAGGCCTTTTTCTTCTCAGCATTACTTTTATAGGTGGTTTCGTACTCTTCCACCTTTTTCATGTATGCCTCAGTCTCGACACCAAAGAAACAATTATTTACCACAGTAATCTTGTTTCTTCCCAGTGATACTCAGGTATTACTAATTTCTGCAGTGTCCTTTTAAGACTGGGCTGCCCGGAGAGATGGAATGCTATGCAAATGATGTAATCTTTGCATGTGCCATTTTTCAAATGCTGCCTTTGAACTAACTGCATTGGTTCTAAACCCTCAGATTTCCTTGGAGTCTGGAAAGACAGGTCTCAGAACTAGTAAATTATATCTACAGGGTCCCTGGGTGGGGGCTGAACGTGAAGGAGACCTCTGAAAAACTGCTTGGATACTGGCTGTGAAAAAATCAACTTGGCCTTTCCCACAGAAAGGTAAGCTGATATAGCAGCCAAATGAAGTTTCAAGGAGGAAGGCTTTAAGCCAGAGTCCAGTAGGTGTACCAAATAATCTAGAATAAAGTACAGTTACGCAAGAACTTACCGTAACAGCAGATCTTCGAGAACAGCTCTTGCAGCAGGTTACACCATTAGGACTGAAGCCGGCAGGTGCCAGGACCCCACGGAAATTTTCTAGCAAGCAGTATTCAGCGGGGACCGCCTCCGACGTCAGTCCCGCCCCCATCAGGCATAGTACATAAGGAGATGGTCCCCCAGAATCCCCAGTTCTCCCGCCGGAGACTCCCAGCAGCTGGATGACATCAGAAGAGAAAACTGAGGATCCGACATCAAATGACAATCAGAGTGGTGCCGAGAACACGAGATCCTAGAAGAAGGATATCTGAACACAAAATCTACCTCCAGCGGGGATGGTGGGAGGGAAAGTACCTGCTGCAAGAGTTGTTCTCGAAGATCTACTGTTACGGTAACTTCTTAAGTAACTGTACTATCTTACTTCAAGAAACAGCTCTTGCAGCAGGTTACACCATTAGGACTGATTCCCAAGCAATACTGGAAATCCCTCACCATTGGGAGGAGGGAAGGTAGAAATCCCTAGTAGAACCTAAGCCTAGGACAGAAGTCCTTGAAGGACTGCTAGACCGAAACCTGCTCTTCGCCTCGATGCAACGTCCAGGCTATAATGCCTGATGAAGGTGTGCACAGTGCTCCAAGTTGCTGCTGCACAGATGGCTGATGTGGACACGTTCTTTCAGGCCGCAAAGTAGGTAGCCACCCCCCTCGTGGAATGACCCTTAACCATGCCCGGCAAGGGTTTGTTGCGCTTCTGGTAACAGAACATAATACAATGTATGAGCCATCTGGAAAGCGACTATTTGGAAATGGGAGCTCCCATCAACCTGTGGGCAAAGGAGACAAAAAGCTGATCAGATTTCCTGTGGTGTTTGGTTCTGGTCAGGTAGTATCGAAGACACCTATGCACATCTAAAGTGTGCAACAGGGCCTCTCCTCGATTAGAATATTTAGGGAAGTACACTGGTAGATCGATATCCTGATTAAGAGTGAGAGCTGAGACCTCCTTAGGCAGAAACTTTGGATTAGTCCGTAAGGATACCCTGTCCTGGTGGAAAAACAAATAAGGTTCTTTGCACATCAGTGCGTGAAGTTCCAAAATTCTTCTGGCCGAGAAGTAACGGCAACTAAAAATAACGTCTTCCATGTAAGGAAACATAGCTCGCAATCCACGGCTGGCTCAAAAGGTGGCAGCGTAAGCTGCTCCAGGACAAAGGGTAAATACCAAGGCGGAATAGGATCCTTAATCGGAGGTCTAAGGTGAAGAACACCTCTCAGGAAGGCTCGTGCCGTGTCCATTGGCCTATATGAGTGCGATAGGCTGAGATGGCACAAAGGTGTAGTTTTATCGAGGAGTAGGCCAAGCTTGTCTGAAAAAGAGACAGGAGGTAGTCCAAGACTGACCTTTCTGGACAATCCAATGGTGAAAACCCCCACGCTTGAGCTCAGAGGCAAAATCTGCACCATTTCACGGCGTAAGTAGCATGAGTGGCTGGTTTTCTAGCAGCCGCTAGAACGTCTGCTACCTCTTGCAAGACCCCGTATCGCATAATGGCTATGTCTCTAGAGCCAAGTGTGCAGGTTCAGTGAACGAAGGTCCAGATGGACCAAGGAGCCCACCTCCTGAGACAGCAAGTGAGAGCTGATTGGCAGAGGCACAGGAGGTTCCTGGGACAGCTGATGTAGTAGAGGGAACCAGATCTGCCTGGGCCAAAACGGCGCGATAAGTATCAGCGTCGCTTGCTCTCTGCGAAGTTTCAAAAGGACCCTCTGGATCAACGGAAAGGAGGGGAAGGCAGAGAGGAATCTGCCCGCCCAGGAGAGGGACAACGCATCTCGCCAGAAAACACCAGGCCCTGGATCTAGCGAGCAGAAATTGGGCAGTTTTGCGCTGGATGGGGACGTGAAAAGGTCCAACTCTGGTGTACCCCATCTGTGAAACAGATCCTCTACTACCTCCTGGAGTAGTTCCCACTCGTGGACTCTGGTCTGAGAGCGACTCAGGCTGTCTGTGATGACGTTGTCCACCCCTGGGACATGAACAGCAATGAGGTTTGCGCCGTGTTGTAGAACCCAATCCCACACCCACACGGCATCCCTGCAAAGTGGGTAGGAATGGGTGCCTCCTTGTTTGCTGAGGTAATACATCACCGCGGAATTGTCTCTCTGTAACAGAAGAGTACCCGGTGGAATCTCAGACTGGAAAGCCTGCAGGGCGTAAAGAACTGCTCATTTCCAGGATATTTATGTGGAGATGAGTCTCTTGGGCTGTCCACAGGCCCAGAGACCAGACACCGTCGAGGTGTGCTCCCCACCAGAGCCCTGAGGCGTCTGTGGAGAGCGTCACAATCGGAGACGGCACGATGAAGGAACCCCCCAGACAGGTTCTTCGAATCTAGCCACCATTGCCAATCCCAGATTACGGCCTTCGGGATCCAAATTGGGAGCTGCAGATGGTCTTTCTTTTGATCCCATTGGACCCATAACATCCACTGGGTCATCCGCATGTGGAGACGGGCTAGCGGGACTGTTGCAATGGCCGCTGCCATGTGTCCTAGCAGGTAAAGGACCAGTCTGGCTGGGACAGTATTCTTTGCCAAGATGTCCCTGATGAGGGATCTGATGTGTTCCGCTCGGTCCTGGGGTAGAAAAGCTTTCCCCTGGACGGTGTCCAGAACTGCGCCTATGAACTACAGAATCTGTGACGGAACCAGGCGTGACGTCTCTTGATTGATAATAATGCCCAATGTCTCGAACCGAGACTGAGTACAATGAATGGCGGACATCAGGGCCTCCTGAGAGGGCACCGTGAGAAGCCAGTCGTCCAGGTAGGGGAACACATAGTGGCCTTGTCTCCTCAGAGTCGCCTCTATGACCGCCATGCACTTCGTGAATACCCGAGGTGCCAATGACAGTCCGAAGGGGAGGGCTCGGAACTGAAAATGGTGACCCTGAAACTCAAAGCGCAAAAACTTCCTGTGCACTTGAGCGATGGGTATATGCAGGTAAGCATCCTGCATGTCCAAGGAAGCAAGGAAAGCGCCCTGCTTGAGCATGGGAATCAGACCTGGGAGGGTCACCATGCGGAAGCGTTTGTACAGGACCGACATGCTGAGGTCCAGTATCGGATGGAGGTCCCCTGTTTTCTTGGGAACCAGAAAGAAGTGAGAATAATAACCTGCACCTCTCTGGTTCCATGGTACGTGCTCTATAGCTTCTTTTCCGAGAAGTGCGAGCACCTCCTGCTGTATGAGCAGGGCGTGCTGACCCGAGTAATAGGAAAGCAGGGGAGGTCTTGCCGGTGGGTGGTCGAGGAATTCTATGAAGTGACCTTTCTTGACCAATTGGAGAACCCACCGGTCAGCAGTAATAGACTGCCACCCTGAAAAGTGGCAAGCGATGCGACCTCCGACCTTTTGTGCCCATTGATCCAGAGGAGGGGCCGGGGCAAGGAAGAAGTCATGCTGTGGAAGCACTGGTCCCTGCAGGCTGGGATGGTTTAGTGTAGTGCTGGCCTCTACCAGGGGATGACAGCCTGGGCTTTACGTTGAAAAGTGCCCCTTTGTTGCTGGCAGGAACGTGGCCGCTGCCTTTGTTGCAGACTGTGAAAACGGCTCTGGTTCCTGCGAAAGGAACCAGGCCTGGATCTGTACATGGCCTGTACAGACCTGACTGCCTTCCCAGTGTCCTGAAGTTTGGTGATAGCCTTCTCAGAGGGTTCACCAAAAACTACTTCGCCATTGTAGAGGACGTCAAGAATGTTCTTCTGTACATCCGGGGTTAAACCGGAGACAGATGCCTGAAGCTGCAGCTCTGGCAGACAAGTCCGCAGAATCATATGCGGCTCGTAGCACTTGGGTACCCACATCAGACCCTGTGCGGAGAAGGTTTAGGAGCTCCGCCTTCCTATCGCCATCCGGTAGTTTATCGACCAGGTCCTGGCCCTGTCCCCACAGGGCGTTCTGAAACTGTACCATGTGAGATAGGTAGTTCAGGGACCTGATGGAGCATGTAGCAGCCGCATACATGCACCTCCCCAGGGCATCTAGCTGTTTAGATTCCTGGTCCAGTGGCTGTGTGCTCATGTGCTGCGGTCTTTGGGACTGGTCATGCGAGGCCGTAATGACCAGGGAGTCTGCCAGAGGTTGTTGAGCCAAGTACTGGCCCTCTTTCCGGGCCTTGTACAGGTGGTCAGCTTTCTTCAGCACAGAGGGAGTGGAGTGCGGACACTTCCACGCAGCTTTGGTGACATCCACGAAGGTGTCCACCAAGGGTGACACTACCACAGGCTTTGGGTCTTTCTGCCTAAGGTAACGGGCAAGGTGCTGCCTTTCCGGGTCGAGGTCTTCAGCATCCCATCCCATGTTGTCCTGGATGTGCCTCATGATCTCAGAGAAAGAGGGATCATCCGGAGGAGACCTGGGTAGGTCACGTGGGTCAGGTGATGGAATGCTGAGTGGAGGAGGAGATCTGGAATATTCCGGGGTATCCGATCTGGAGTCCTCTCCTGACGGAGTGTACCGACAACGTCTGGGCCGCTTGGGGCTCGGAGACCCTGAGGGAGAACTGGAGGGAGGCCTTCTCCAGTCCTTGGATCTACCCCTAGGAAGTGGAGTGTGCTCCTTAGGGGTTGGTGGTCGTCCTGCTGACCCCTGTGGTGGAGGAGGGGGCGTAGGAGAAGGAGCAGGAGGAGGTTTTACAGGGACCACATCCTTTCGGATGGTGTCCCACCAGAAAGTAAAGAGATCCTTTACCTCTTGTAGATTCATGCCCGACAACGGGCCTGGTGCCGGTGGTCTATCGCCAGGGTTGGGCGAAGGTTCCCTCTCGGAAGTCTGCCATCCTCAGTGTCGCCCACCTGGTCTTCAGGCAGTGCAGTGTCCTCCGTGGAATCCCTGTGACCGGTGTCCACCGGTGACTGGGGCGGTTCGCCCAGCAGTGAATGCGAGGCCGACGCCGGTAGTTTGGCCGACGCCTGGAACCGGCGAACGCCAGGCTGGCGCCTGGTGCCTGGCTGGTGTCCTCGGTTCCAGTGAATGCCTGGCTGATTTCGTGTGTTTGGCCGATGTCTGGTCCGACATCCGCTTTAGGGACATCACGTCTTTGGTCTTACTTGGTGTTGGATCCGGACCTCTGGGAGACCGATCTGGAGTCGGGTCCCGACGTTGGGTCGATGAGGAAGACTTATGGTGTTCGGAAGACTCAGAAGAGGCCCGAGAAGGAGTGGAGGAAGCCAAGGGCCTTGAAGTCTTAATGGGCTGGAGAGTCAAAGAACTGCCTGAAGCCCGGACTTTGAACAAAAGGGGCTGAGACCTAGCCCTGGAGGAAGAGTGGTCTGATCTGGAGGAGCTACGGGAGTCCGAGGCCCAGTTCGGGGATCTAGACCTTACTTTCTCCCGGTGTTTGTACCGGTGCTTATAGGCCTTGGAGGAAGAATCGCCCCTGGAGGAAGGTTCTTGGTTCATCCTTTTCAGTTTTCTTCCAGCAGAAAAGCCTGAAGTGCCTGCTGACAGCAGATCCTGGTGCGGCTGTTGAACCCTTTGCAAAAGGTGCAGGCCTTGACATTGTGGTCTGGGCCTAAGCACCGCACGCAGGAGGAATGGGGATCCTTAAAAGGGATCTGTTTTCCGCAGGCACACTTGGAAAGGTGTCCCTAAAGAGAAGGAGTTGGAGAGGACATCAGTTTGAAGAAACTGTATAAGTTCTAAGTCGTCGTGTGCTAGGTAGAGACCGAGAGGCCGATGCTGGCGAGTCGACGGCGGGAAAAGAACTGGGGATTCTGGGGGACCGCCTCCTTATGTACTATGCCTGACTTCGGGGGTGGGACCGATGTCGGAGGCGGTCCACCGCTGAATACTGCTATCTAGAAAATTTCTGTGGGGTCCTGGCACCTGCCGGCTTCAGTCCTAATGGTGTAACCTGCTGCAAGAGCTGTTTCTCGAAGTAAGATCATGAATTGCCAACCCGAAGAACATTCCATGTATTGTAAGACAAAAGAGCAATACTGTATAGATGAACTCCTGCTGTAATATAACTATACAAAAAACAATAAAAAATAAATATTAAAAAAAAAAAACAGTCGTGAGACCAAGAATGCTCCCAGTCCCATGAACGTCAACAGTGCGTCTTTCTTTTTTTACTCCTTCTCCTTTCGAGGATGAGACCTGTGAGATTCAGAAGGACCCAGACCCTTTGTCGGGAGGGACTAACAGCTCCTTAAAGGAGCACATAAAAGTGGAGCCCAACTGGAGCAGTACGAAGGCAGAAGCTGAAGAGGAGTGAGCAGCGGCCTGAGCCACCTCCTCCTCGAAGGCCACAAGCTGTTCTAGCTGCTTGGTGGACCCCGCAGCTGCGGAGACCACCCAACGGGCACCTTTAGATTTGACCGGCAGATGCAGTTTCTCCAGGCATCCCAACTTAAGTTGGGTGAGACGGTCCTCGAGGACCGTCACATGAAAAGACTGACATATCGCAGGCCTGGGTATCATGTTCGTGACAAAGGCAGTAAACGCATGTGGCACGTGGGTCAGTACGCGACATCTTCTACCTGCATGGGCACCGGCAAAATCCGGGCGCAAACCTGTTGTCCATCGCAGTTGGGAAGCTCAAAGATGAAACCGAAATGGTTGTGAAAGTTTTTGAAGCACTCCAAAAGGATCAGAAAGCGCTATGACCTACAACGCAGGAGCATGAAGGAGGGAACCAGCTTCGTCCAGCGGAAAGAAGATCTGGCATTGTGGGGCGGAGCCGAAGGATATACCACCCGGGTGGCTGGGAGGAGCCAACTTGAAGACTTTCTGGCATTTCTTAAAGGGGAAAGGCTCTGCCAGATAGTGTGGATAGAACATATCCACGGCCCTAGAAAGAAAAACTAAGGTGGTGGTGGAGGGACCGGTGTCGGTTACTGGCCAACCCGAGCACCACGTAATACGTCGGCCTCCAGGGCGAAGCTGTCCCAGACATTGGCCCCTCCTTCTTAAGCTACAAAAACCTTACCGCTGTAAGCTTCCTGCAGGGTCCTAGCGCTTCCCGCTAGACCCACTAGTGATGAATGGTGAAAATTGATAAAGGGAAGATCTGGCAATCCTTTCTGGACTGTATGTCCAGACAATAGTGCTTTGTAAAGGTGTGTACTGTCTTCCGTGTAGCAGCATTACAAATCTCCTGAACGGAAACTCTAGATACTGCCACGGAGGCAGAGTTGCCCTCGTAGAGTGGGCCCCTAGGGCTTTAGGTGGATGTCTGCCAGCTCTGCCGTAACAGAACTGCATGCGTGCCACTATCAAGTGAGAATGGTTCGCCTGGATGCTGGCTTGCCTTGGCCTATATCCCCATACATAATGAACAGTTGTGCTGAAGTGGACCTCACATCCTTCGTGCGACCCAAATAGTAGATGAAAGCTCTTTTAATGTCCAGGCAACGGAGCTTCTGCTCTCTTGGTATGGATTTTTCACTGAAAAACACAGGGAGTGGTGACAGACTGGCTGAGGTGAAACTCTGAAACCACTTTAGAGAGAAGAGTTTAGTCAGTCCTCAAAACTACTTTATATCTGTGTAAGGTAACAGGATCTTGGTCCTTCTAAACATTTCTGCAGCATTTGACACCATGGACCATGAGGTGCTACTTGACCGACTGCAGTTTTGGTGTGGCCTGTCCGGAAATGTCATCAACTGGTTTAGGTCATACCTGACAAACGGAGTGCAGAGGGTGACCATGGGATTTTTCTCATCAAACCCGAAGCCTCTGTGATGTGGTGTTCCACAGGGATCAGTTTTGTTGCCTCTGTTGTTAACGGTGTATATGCTGCCACTGGGGGACATTATCAGGCTGTGTTTTCACTGCTACGCAAATGATACACAGCTGTATCTGTCCTGAGCTCCCAATAGCCAGGTGTCAGACTCTGTTTTTAACAGCTGCCTTGAGGAAATCCAGACATGGATGTCTCACCATTGGCTTAAACTAAACCCAGACAAGACTGAGGTACTGGTGGTGGAGCCGGGTCATCTTGGCGGGGTGTTATGACATTACCCCAGAACTTGTGTTGGGGTGTGCCTTAGCCCTCTCTAGGCAGGTGAAGAATTTGGGAGTAATCCTGGACGGTGGCCTGACACCTGAGGCACAGGTGTCGGGCTTGGTGAGATCTGGTTTTACCATCTCAGTCATACTGCCCGAATTCAAGCCCTGATCCCGCCGGATGACCTGCCCACACTGGTACATGCTTTCGTCACTTCCAGGTTGGACTACTGTAATGCCCTGTACCTAAGGATATCCAGAGGCAACCTCCGCAGACTGCAGCTGGTGTAGAATGCAGCAGCAAGATTACTGCTGGGGGTGAAAAGATGTGAACATATCACTCCGCGGTGCTCCGTACACTGCACTGGCTGCCTGTTCGGTGGAGGGTTGTCTTCAAGATAGGGCTGTTAACCTATGAGTCCCTGCACAAGAGGGGCCCAGTCCATCTGCCAGAGCTTCTTGTGCCGTACCGCCTGGGCTCTCCCTTCCTCCCAGGGTCAGTCTCCTTGGAGTTCCCAGGGTTAGGCTGCAACATTCTGGTGATCGAGCATTTGCAGCGGCTGCGCCTACCTTGTAGAACTCCTTGCCTGGTCATCTTAGGAAGGTTCCCACAGTGGAAGCCTTTAAGAAGGGCCTCAAATCATACTCATTTAATCAGGCTTTTAACTGAAGGGGTTTTATTATAATAATATGTTCTGTGATGCATAGATAAGCTGTTGCTCCTAGCAGTATTTTGCATAGTGTGGTAGAGTACAGTTACGTAAGAACTTACCGTAACAGCAGATCTTCGAGAGAGGCTCTTGCAGTAGGTAATTACATATAGGACTGATGCCGGCAGGAGGCAGGACCCCACGGAAAAATTTCTAGCTAGCAGTCCCTGGCGAGGGACCACCCCCATGTCTGGTGACTGGCGTCAGGAGACATCGGTATAAAGGGGCGGTCCCAGACGCCCGCCTTCAAGTTCTTTCCCGCCACAGGCCGAAAGAGGCCGGACGAGAGAGGACCGGATATTCCCTAAATGGAAAAGGAGCTGAAAAAGCATAGGGGGATGGAGGGCGGGAAGGTATTACCTACTGCAATAGCCTCTCTCGAAGATCTACTGTTACGGTAAGTTCTTACGTAACTGTACTATCTTACATCGAGAGGGCTCTTGCAGTAGGTAATTACATATAGGACTGCATCCCAAGCAGTCTGGAACAAAGAAAGGCAGCGGGAGGAGGAAAACTACTCCAAGAAGCAGTTCTAGCCGTGCAAGCCTTAAGATAGGAAGCCTTGCAAAACAGCTAGCCCGAAGCCTGCTCTATGGCAAGAGGCAATATCCAAATTGTAGTGTTTCGTAAAGGTATGGACGGAAGTCCAGGTGGCGGCAGCGCAGATGTCTGCTGCAGACACATTCTTGGAACAAGCCACAGAGGCAGCTACTCCTCTTGTGGAGTGGCCTCTGACGTGACCCGGGAGGGTCTTGTGGTATTTACCATAACAGAAAGTGATGCAATGAGCCAACCACTTAGACAGGCATTGCTTGGAAATCGCATTGCCTTCCCTTTTGTGAGCAAAAGAGACGAACAACTGATCAGTCATTCTGAGATCCTTCGTCCTGTTGGTGTAGTATCTCAGAATCCGGTGAACATCCATAGTATGGAGGAAATATTCCTCTTGATTAGAGTACTGCGTAAAAATGGCAGGTCGCTCTATGGACTGATTTAAGGTAGACTCTGCTACTACTTTAGTAGAAACTTAGGATTCGTATGAGAGCAACTCTGCTCCTTGTGAAAATCAAGTAGGGATATTACACATCAGGGCCTGAGCTCGAGATTCTTCGAGTCAAGTAATGGCCACCAAGAAGAGCGCCTTCCATGAAAGAACTTCAAATCTGCAGAAGCTGCAGGTTCAAGAGAGGAAGGGTAAGTTTCTCGAGAACAAAATTCAAGTCCCAAGGGGGGCAGGAGTACGGATGGGGGGCCTCAGATGGAGAACCCCTCTGAGAAAGGTCTTAGAGACCTCCAGTTGAGCAAAGGTCTTGTTTGCGAAGGGAACATGATAGGCCGAAATAGCCGCCATGTGTACCTTCAAAGAGGAATGGCTGAGACCCAGGTCGAACAGATGACGTAAATACTCCAGCAGAAGCCCCGCTGAACAGGAGAAAGGTTCCACGTTCTTGGAAGCGGCCCAAATAGTGAATCTTTTCCACTTCATGGCATAAGTAGACCTGGTGGAGGGTTCTCTGGCCTCCACTAAAATCTCCGCCACTTTGGGAGACACTCCAAAACAGGACTGGGCTAGATCTGCAGGAGCCATGCATGCAGTTGAAGGGATTTGAGGCCTGGATGGACCAGGGTCCCCTGGTCCTGGGTCAACAAACCTCGAGACAGAGGAAGAGGAGGATCCTCTGAATATTGTTGTAGAAGAGAGAACCAGATTTGCCTGAGCCAGAAAGGAGCGATCAGAATCATTCTCGCTCCTTCTGAAGCTAGTTTCTGCAAGACTCGTGGGATAAGAGGAATTGGGGGAAAGGCATAGATGAATCTGTCCTTCCAGTCTAGAGACAGAGCGTCGCTCCAGAATGCGCCTCGTTCTGGAACGAGCATGCAGAAGGTGGTAAGTTTTGCATTTAGGGGGGATGCGAACAGGTCGACCTGTGGAGTTCCCCAAAGTTGGAAGATACTGTCTAGGACCCCTTGGTCCAGTTCCCACTCGTGAGTCAGAGCAGAAGAGCGACTTAGCTTGTCTGCCAGGGTGTTGTCGACTCCTGGAACGTGAATCGCTGTGAGGTGAAGGTCGTGTTGTGTTGCCGAATCCCAAACCCTCATTGCCTCCCTGCAGAGAGAGTAGGACCGAGTCCCTCCCTGCTTGTTGATGTACCACACCAGCACATGTTGTCCGTCTGGATGGCTAGGTGGCCGGGAAGATGTATTGGTGAAGGGCTTGGAGAGCGTACAACACTGCCTGAAACTCGAGCACATTGATGTGGAGAGCTTGTTCTAGCCTGGACCAGGAGCCCTGGGTCCGATGAGGGCCTAGATGGGCTCCCCAACCTTCGCCTGAGGCGTCTGTGGTTAGAGTCTGGGAGGGGGGAGGATGAAAGAAAGGAACCCCCCCGGAACAGGTGCTCTCGAACCATCCACCATTGCAAGTCTCGCATCATCGGCGAGGAGATCAGAACTGAGTGATCTAGGTCCTCCACTAGCTGATCCCACTGAGAGCGTAGAGTCCACTGCGAGATCCTCATGTGGAGCAGAGCGCGAGGGACCGTCAGAACAGCAGCCGCCATGAGCCCGATAAGGTGAAGGACCGACCTCGCAGAGACCATCCTGAGGTCAGACAACAGATTTATCTGGGTCTGAAAGGAGGCCGCCCTGTCCGGAGGCAGGAAGGCCTTGCCCATGGTCGTATCGAGGATCACCCCAATAAACTGTAGCCTCTGGGATGGGTCCAGATGAGACTTGGAATGGTTGATGGTAATACCCAGGCAGGCAAAAATCTGCTGGGTAAGGGAGAGAAAACGCAGGAGTTCCTCCCTGGACGAGGCCGCCAGGAGCCAGTCGTCCAGGTAAGGGAAAACCTGTACTCCCCTGGTATGCAGGTGGGCCGCCACCACTGCCAGGCATTTGGTAAATACTGGGGCCGAGGATAGACCAAACGGGAGCGCCTTGAACTGGTAGTGGTCCTCCCTGGAACACAAAACGAAGGTATTTGCGATGAGATGGGCGAATGGGAATGTGTAGATAAGCATCCTGCATATCCAGAGCACAAAGCCATTGACCCGGCCGGAGGAGGGGCAGAAGGCTCTGCAAAGAGCATCCTGAACCTTTTGTACTCTACATAAAGACTCAGGGAACTGAGATCTAAAATTGGTCTGAGATCTCCAGTCTTCTTTGGGACCAGGAAGAAACAGGAATAGTAACCCGTCCCCTGAAGATGAAGGAGGACGGGCTCCATCGCTTGCTTCAGCAGAAGAGCTGAGATTTCCTCCTGGACCAAAGGAAGATGTTCCCGTGAATACGACGACTTCATAGGGGGGTGGTGGGGTGGTTTCTGAAGAAACCCGATGGCGTGTCCTTCTGCTATGAGCTGGAGCACCCAAGAATCTGTGGTTATCCTCTCCCATCCTGGAAGGTGGAGGGAAAACCTCCCTCCTACCGGTTCCTCCGGGGAGTCCAGAGACAGTGGGAGAGGAGAGGAGTCAGGTGGTGTGGGGCAGCGCCGCAGCTGAAGCACCCGCTGCTTTTTTGGGCGGGGGGCTTAGCAGCTGCGGGGGCCTGACGTTCTGTGGCCCGCCTTCCTGGGGTTTCGCCACGATTCCGTCATAGAAGGGACCGGCGCTGCTGCTGCTGGGGACGGTACACGGAATCAACTGACTTCAGAGCCGCCCCTTCTTCTTGCAATCGGTAATGATGTCCTTGACATCACCCCCGAAAAGCACAGACCCCCGGAAGGGTGCTTCCTGGATAGCAGATTGCACCTCCGGGAGCAGAGCTGACACGCGGAGCCAAGCATGACGCCGTAGGCCTACGGCGAAAGCTGAGCTCCACCCAGCAGTGTCCACTGCGAAGTATGTCACACACAGCATGTGTCGACTGGCCGAACGAGCAGAGCGGACGAGATCAGCCAACTCCTGTTTGACTTGAGAGTCAGGCAAGGAGTCCAGCTTGGCTACCGCCTGAGTAAGGATGGCCTTCTGGTAGTCCCCCACATAGCTGACATAGTTCAGGGCCCTAATCCCCAGTGTGGAGGAAGCATAAATTTTTCTCCCATACTGGTCCAGAAGGCGAGATTCCTTATCAGGAGATGACAAGCTAAGATGTTTCGGGTTCGCCGACCAGCCATGAGCGGCGCTAATCACGACCGAGTCGGCACGAGGGTGAGAATCCAGGAAATCAACACCCTCTGGAGCCTGATATAGCCTGTTCGACTTCCTAGGAAGTGGAGCTAAGGCCGACGGCTGTTTCCATATCGTGGTAACAAGGTCGGCGTGAGGCTCTATCCAGGGTGGCACCAATGTAGGAGCTGTCACAGGCAGATCCAGATGTTCAGCGAGTTGCAGACACTGAGGATCTGGTTCCAGGGAGCGCCACTGATGAACCTCCTGGATTTTTCTAAGCAACTCCGTGAAAGAAGGATCCTTCGGAGGAGTCCTTGGCCGGGGCTTCAATGGAGAGCGAGGTTCGACATCTCTCTCGGAGCAGCCGTCTGAAGAGTCCGAGGAGCCCGAGAGTGAAGAGGAGGATGAAGAAAAAGAGAGACTCCCTTTCCCGACCCGGGGGAAGAACGGGCCCCTTGGGGAGTCCCCGAGGAAGCGTGTCCTGCCCCTCTCTGGATCCAGATGGAAGAACCCTGGAGTCCGGAGGTGGTGAGGGAGTGTGCCGCCTGTGGCGTACAGGAACCTGGGATGGCACCGTCCCCGGAAGGCTGTTCTCGGCCTCTTTGGTGAGCTGAGCCTTGGCCTCAGCCCACCAGGAGGCAAGAGACTCCTGCAGGTCCAACGGCAGCCGTGAGGGCGATGGAGGAGGAGGAGGTGGGGGATAAGAATACGGGTTATACCCATATGGAGTGTATCCAAAACCCGGCTGCGAATAGCCCGGCGTCGAGTACTGCGGCGTCGGGAAGCCCAGCATCTGGTACTATGGCGCCAGATACTGTGTTCCCCGGTACACCAGCATCGAATAAGACGAAGGATACCCAGAAGCCGGGTGGGGGCTGCGGAGCAGGCGGCCCGGCCAGGAACCTCACGGGCAGGTCCGTGAGTGGAGAGCCCAGTGGGCCCGATGGGAGCAGAATATTTCCCTGAGTCGGTAAGGCCGACGTCCGGGCCGATGGCGGAGGCCCTGGTGCCGGAGGTACCAACATCAGAGGGGACGGCCGAGCCAGTGTCCGGGGAGCCGACGTCAGATGGAGGAAGGACTGACTGAGGCAAAAGATCCCCAGCTTCGCCCGGGGACGGAGGGGAAAAAGTCCCCGGGTTCAGGTTCCCCAGACAGCAGCGAAGGCTGTGGTGAACCGGGAATGACGGACGCTTGGGGGCGCTCACGGTTCCTTCGGCTGCCGGATGTCGGACGAGCCGACGTGGAGGGCGAGAGGCGAAGCTCTCGGCGGGTGCTGGAGAAGCAGACGTCCGACTTACGAGAGCCGTCACCGGAGACAGGTCGAGAGGAGAGATCAGCCTGGTCCGGTGGGGAAGAGGCCGCGCGTCACCCCGGAGGGTCAGACGTCTTACCAGCCCTCTCCGGGCGGACGTCAGAGGAGCCGACGCCCGGCTTACCGGAGTCGCCCACGGTGGCAGGCTGCGAGCCTGCGCCCGAACCAGGGGCGGAGGCCTCCAACTGCCCAGAGGCGCCCGCAAGGCCCGAGCGCGATCCAGATGGGCAGGCCAACACCACCTCAGAAACCTCTGAGGCGGCCGTCGAGGAGCGATCCCCCGGAGGGGATGTTACCTGTGTCCCAGCGACTCCCGAGGGAGACGCGGTGGAGAAGCCTTTGTCCCGGTGCCTCTCCTTGTCCTTCTTTCGATGGCCTTCAGGGGAAGTGGACACCTGCCTTAGTTTTTTAAGCTCCTTCTCCATAGAGCTCATTTTCTTCTTTAGAATATGGGCTTCCAGGGATTGCTGCCGCCTTTTCGGGTACGTTAAAGCTGAGGCAATGCTGGCACTTCTGACGGATGATCGGGACCCTAGGCAGAACAGGCACAGGGAGTGGCCGTCCTTGTCAGGTAGTTGAAGTGCCCTTTCATCCGCACTTATTCTTGTGCTCAGAGGGTGTAGGGGATGACATACACCGACATTAGTACTGACGTTAGTCGAAAAATATAACGTTCTTTCGGTAATAAAAACGACAAAGGAAGGGCTGATGAAGCACAAACTTTTCCG
Source organism: Neoceratodus forsteri (assembly GCA_016271365.2). Taxonomy (NCBI): domain Eukaryota; kingdom Metazoa; phylum Chordata; order Ceratodontiformes; family Ceratodontidae; genus Neoceratodus; species Neoceratodus forsteri. Next base: position 484,650,708 of record CM028130.1, read on the forward strand.
AGAGGTGCTGAATGAGCTAACGGTGGGAAAGAACTGGAAGGCGGCATCTGGGACCGCCCCTTTATACCGACGTCTCCTGACACGGGTCACCTGACGTGGGGGCAGTCCCTCGCCAGGGACTGCTAGCTAGAAATTTTTCCGTCGGGTCCTGCCGGTGTCAGTCCTATATGTAATTACTTACTGCAAGAGCCCTCTCGAAGTAAGATCTAGTTTTAGATCTGTATTATTGTATTGTTTATGTTATATGCGTTATATTGTGCAGTACCCAGAGTCTTTGAAGATGGGTGCTATATAAATGAAATATCTATCTGTACACAAAGCTTGGAGCTTGCCAATTCTCATGGCTGAGGTAAGAGCTACCAGGAAAATAGTTTTCCAGGTAACATTTCAGAGCAGCAGTTGCCATAGCCTAGAAGGGAGCTACCACAAACTGGGCAATAAATAAGTTTAAGTCCTAGGGAAGGACTGGATATTTAAAAGGAGGGTTCAAGTGGGTCAGACCCTTAAAGAACCTTTTGCAAATGGCCAAAGGGGCTACTGATTTTTCCCTGCCAGCTGAAGCACAGGCTAAGACTGCTGCAAGATGCACCATAAGGGTAGAAGGGCAAAGGTCTGAAGATTAAGGACTTACCATGACAGTAGATCTTCGAGAGGAGCTCTTGCAACAGCTAACACCTTTAGGACTAAAGCCAGCAGGTGCCAGGACCCCATGGAAAACTTTCAGCAAGCAGTCTATAGCGGGGGACCAACCCTGATGTCAGCCGGCCAGCCCCCCCCCCCCCTTCATGTATGGTATAAAAGGGGCAGTCCCCCAACCCATCCTCCGTTCTTCCACCGGAGACTCTGGCAACAGGAGTAAAAACTGGAGAAGCAAGGAGGTTCCTCAAAAATGAGGAAAATCAAAGGGAACCATGATGGAGAAGCAGCTACCAGGGGCTAGGTGAGAGGGAAACTAGCACCTGCTGCAAGAGCTCCTCTCGAAGATCTGTTGCGATAAGTTCTTATGTAACTGTACTATCTTTCTTTGAGTGGGCTCTTACAGCAAGTAGCACCTTTAGGACCAAATCCCAAGCAGTAAGGGGGAGACCCTGGTCAGCTGGGTGGAGGCAGAAGTCTTCCAAAGAAGTTTAAGAAAGGAGGTCTTGCAGGATTGCCAGTCCAAAGCCTGTTGTGCGTCTAGAAGCTATGTCCAAACTGTAGTGCTTGACAAAGGTGTGGACAAAAATGTAAATTACGTACCTACCGTAATTCTTACTCTTCCTGTGTATCTTCACCATTCATCACTGTTCGGTGTCTGCTGGAGACAGGCACCCTGCAGGAGACGGTGCCACCCACGAGGCCGCTACACTGCGTGGCATTCACGCGTTGGCAAGAAACGGCCATTGGGTCCTCCTCCACCTCAGTTCTCCACACCGGAGAGACAGAAGGAAAGAAATTATGGAAAAAAGAAAGATGGGGTAAGGGAGCCCAAGAAACAACAAAAAGAAAAGGAGCACCTGAAAAAGAGTAAGTCGATGAGAGGACAGAGAAGAAAGGGACCTGAGAGTTATGGGCCAGGAGGCCCCAGTCCCTGAACAGCCAAGGAAGAAGAAAGAAGAGAGTTAGAACAAAGAGGTTTTAGGGAGTGCAGGATTTGGGGGCAGGACCCATCAGGGCAAGGTCGAACAGAAGATCACCAGGGATGATTCAAGGAGACTCCTAAGATTGGAACTGTAGATGGGTAAGTCCACCCCCAGCTCTGATCCCAACTCCCTAGGGGAAAATTGCACTCTTCGCTCCCCCGCAGTTACCACAAATAGAAAACAGGTTTTGGAGGAGGAAAGGGAAGAGAAGGGACCCCCTAAAACACACACCATCCTCACCGAGGAAGTCAAAAGAAAAGGCAACAAGAGCAAGGGAATTATGGACAGCCCCAATACCATCCCATCCTTGAACTCAGAGATGGATTTCATGGGATGGAGGCATCCCAAGAATAGTCCAGGATAGAGGAGGGGGCCCATCACAAGACCCTAAGGAACCTCCCCCCCAGGGGCCTCAGTCACCCATTTCCAACCCTCCCCCCAAAAGGCCTGCAAGAGACAAGAGAATAACTCGTGGGGGAGGGTACAGCTCAGGGACTGAGGCCTTGTGAGGGATTCAGTGATTAATGGTGAAGATACACAGGAAGATCAAGAATTATGCTAGGCACATAATTTACATATCTTGCCTGTGTCAATCTTCACCATTCAACGCTGTTGGGCAAGTACCAAGCTCCCCCGAAGGAGGCCCAAGAGACCCTGAAATAACATCATCCCTCAGGCCCCCCCAGGTGAGGAATGGGGGGAGGGGGCCCTCCGCTAGCCGGTTAGGTCTGGGATTGGTCAGGACGAGGCGGGTTACCCCGAACCGTAGGGGAAGGAAGGCACCCCTGAAGTTCCCACCCCGCCCTGTGGGGGGGAAAAAAGATGGGTCCCTTGGAAGGAGGCGGCCAGTAACTTGCGCTGGGCCAAAGGTGACAACCTTGAAAGGCGAAGCCACGCCATCTGCCTAATGCAGATCACTGTCCCTGCAAGCCATGAAGTGACCTCACTGGTGTCGTAAGATGCCTTTGACTGGTGCCTCGCCAACTCCAGGCCTATAGTGGAAAGGGTTATGGCTTGCTGGGTAGCCTTCGAATCAGGCAGCGATGCTACTGCTTGGTCCAGCATCACCCACATATGCCTGTTATAGGCAACATGGTGTGCCTGATGTGAGATGATTGCATCTATCTGTGGAGAGGAGAAAACTCTCCGTCCCAGCTGATCAAACTCCCAAGAGTCAGTGTTAAGGGGCTGGTCGTGGACTGGGCGTCTATGCCTGGACAGGGTGTCCAGATGAGTCAGTCCAGAAGGAGGATGAGGCAAAGAGCCTCGAGACCCGCGGGTCGCACAATACCATCTCTGGCAGTCTATAGGGGTTGGTTCCAGGGAGTATGGATGCTGCCAAACGCTGTACGATGCCTCCCAGAAGGGACTGAACCACCAAATGATGTGCCCCGTATTCACCTAAAAAGGCTTGTGTCGCACGCTCGGTATTGTCTCGGGCACAACGAGAGATGTGCAAGTCCCTGACCAGCCTCGAATGTAAGCACTGATACTGAACCTGATCAGCGTCTGAGGAGAGATGAACAGAAGGCCCTTCTTCCCTTGTGGAGGAAGACGAGGAGGTTGAGGAACTTGTAGAGTGAGATTCTGGCTCTGGCGGGGGAACCGGTCAGAAGACCTGCTCATCCATAGCCCTAACATATTGTGGGAAAGCCGCAGCCCAAGATCTGAACTGTTCCCAGGTCAAAGGTCCCAGAGGACCTAAGTGGCTGGGAGAAGGGGTGCTGGCCGCAGAGGCACAGGCGAGCCCGTTACCTGACAATGATGTGTCTCTGCCAGGGCTAGAACAACTTACAGGAGAACCTAGCATAAGCGGAAAACCGCAGGTCTGTAAATTCACCGACCTGTCCTGAAAATTAAAACGGTCGGGACATAACCCTGAAGGGTGAGTCACCCTACGAGGGGACTGGGGCCGCGTAGATCCAGAAAGGTGGACCCCAGCCCCACCCAAAGAGAACTCCTTAGGAGAGGACGAAGGGAGGGGAATGGGCTCAACACTACGGCTCCTCCCCCGACCCCGGAAGGGAACCGATGTCCATCACCCCATTCCCGCAACCTTGTCGACTCCAAAGAATTTCTTCCTCGCATCCAAAGAGTCCCCCAACTCAGACGACCCCTCCGAAGGGGGCCGCAGAAGGGGGTGGGGCACAATCCTGATTCTAAAAGGAGGGACGCACCGGGACTGTAGCGCCACCCCTCACTCAGAAACCCGATCGCCACACCCGCAGTGCAGTGAACCACCGACCGCAGCTGACAACCCCCAAGCTGCCATCGACTTGAGACTCAGCATGGGCTACAGTTCCTGAGCTGCAGGAGGGGAAACGTTGGGAGGCACAAGGGTGCTAGGTCGTGGGGAACACTCCGATTCCGAAGAATCAGGCCTCCAGTCTGGATCTGCCTCAGAATTGTCTGCCTCCGAAGAGGAGACGATCAAGAAGGGTTTCCGGACTGGCGGCCCCATGGGTTCCCCCAGTCACGGCACCACGAGTGGCAGCATGAGCCCACCCCGCACCCCCTCGCGGCACCGTCCCAATCACCGAAGTCGCGAACGGCCCCGGGATCCGAGGCAGCACTGAGGAATGCCCTGTGCCGGGACTCGCAGCCATGGGCTCCCAACAATGGGGGAGCCTGCACCTCCAAATGGAGCCGGACAGGCCCTCCAGCAGCACGGTAAGAACCTCCCCTATGGCAAGGCATGAAGAGGAGGCCCCCTCTTCACTGGACCATGCAGGCCCAGGAAGGGACCCAGATGAAGGGCGGTGTATCCTGCATTTGGACCGACGTGAGCAACGCCCGCCGGAAGTCGGCAGAGTCCTGCCAACTTTTAATGCAGAGTGCTCCAGAACTCGGCAGTCCATCGAGAAGCAGGCATCACAGGAATCCAAGTCGTGTTGCGGTCCACAGCAGGAAAGGCAAATGTCATGCCGGTCAGCAATGGGTATCTGCATATTTCTTGTCCCGATGACCAGAGATGATGCGTACAGTAACTGAAAAACAAACAGAAAAGGACACGACACCGTAAATAAAGGAAAGATCTTACTGAGATCTGGAACGGCATTGAGTAGGCAGCAGAACCGAGGTGGAGTCGCAGTGGAGAAAAAGAACAGCGTTGAAGGCTTCGAGGCGTCGACGACTACTAATAGGCAGCGACAATTACTCGAGCAGGTTGCTGTCTCGACGGCAGAAGAAGCAGAACTGAGAGGAGGACCCAACAGCTGTTTCTGGCCAACTACGAAGCCACAGTGAGTCAGCCTGTGGCAGCGCCGCCTTCCCCAAAAAAATAAAAAAAATCTCCTGTGAGGTGCCCGTCTCCGGCAGACACCCTACAGTGATGAATGGTGAAGATTGACATAGGCAAGATCTCCAAGTAGCAGCTGCACAAATGTCAGAGGCTGATACATTCCTCAAAGAGGCAAAAGAAGCAGCCATGCCCCAGGTAGAGTGGCTTTTAACCAAGCCTGGTAAAGGCTTATCATACTGGTTGCAGCAGAAAAATGAAAATTACGTACCTACCGTAACTGTTGATCTTTCTGTAAATCTTCACCATTCATCACTGGTGGGGGTTCAAGCTTGAAGTGCAGGACCCCACGGGAGCTTTTTTCCTAGGGGAAGGAGCCGACGCAGGGACAGAGCCACCCTCGAGGCCAACGCACTGCGTGGCGCTCCAGGGTTGACCAGTAACCAACGCCGACTCCTCCTCCACCTTAGTTCTGCATGCCAGACAGGGTGTGAAAAAAACTGAAGAGAGAAAAAGGAAGAGGGTGGGGCAAGGGAGCCAGAGAGACAGGAAAAGCAAAGGATAAAAACAGAAGAAAGAAGGCAAGCCATAAGAAGAGTCACATTACCTAGGGGTCTGGGACAGGGGGTCCAAACTTCTGTGCAGGCCAAGGGAGTGATAGTAGTAAGGGAAGGAGAGTGAAAGAAAGAGTAGAAAAAGATGAGAGGGGAGAGGAGATGAGATGAGAGACACACCACCCCCCCAGCACAGGTCCAAGGGACTCTCTGGGGACCAGGGGGAAGCACTACTACTGTATTCCACTTACCCTACCTGTTTATTTTGAACCTCCCCAGAGGAAAAGGAGAGATAAGCACAAATCTTAAGGTTGGATCTGAAGGCAAGAGGTAAGGAACCAACTGGACATTGTCCCAGTAGAGCAGAATGCAAGCCAGGGCACCAGGCTTGAAGGTGCATCACCCCTGGTCCAGAGAAGATGGAGGGGGTGTCAAGTGTCTCCCACTCCTGTCCCTAAATACACTAGGGTGGGGACAGGACCCACCCCAGGGCAGGATCCCCATCTAACAAAGACTCCTTCAACAGAAGGTGTCTTACGCTTCAAGGAACAGACATACACCCCAAGCGAGACAGCAGGAGGGGCAAGGAGATGTTCAAAGGAAAAATCCCCCTTTTTTAAGAGGGGGACCCTGCCCAGGAAAATCCAGCTGGGTTAACCAGCAAGGCAGGAGTCACTGCTCCAGAAAGAAAGGGGACTGGAGGTCCTGGTATCCCTTCCCAGTGTGGCTCACGATAAACTTAGCTGTAAAGTCAAGCCACACAAAAGTGAAGGTTCTGGACTTCAGGAGGGCTGATTTTGTCAAAATGGGAGAGTGCCTCAGAAAAGCACTAGAAAACAGGCAAGAAGGCAGGGTGGAGCAACAATGGGGAAACATCAAAACCGCCATCACAGAGGAAACAAGCTTTTGTGTGAAGTAAATAAATCAAAAAAAAAAAACCACTGTAGTTCTCAAAATAAGTGGCAGGGAAGGTAAGGGAGAAAAGGATAGCATTCAGGAAGTATAAGGAAACACAGAAGGAGCAGGACAGAGAACTGTACCAGTTAAAGCAGAAGGAAGCGGGTAAGGGAGTCAGAATAGCAAAGGCCCAAACTGAGGAAAAGATAGCCAACTCTGTTAAGAAGGGGGATAAAACCTTTTACAAGTACATTAGAGAGCAAAGAAAGACTAAGGCAGGGATACTGAGGCTGAACAAAGAGGAAGGTGGTTGGGCAGAGAGAGAGAGACAGTGAAAAAGTAGGTATAATGAACGAGTACTTCTGCTCAGTATTCACAATGGAAAAGCAGGGGGAAATACCTAATCTGGTCAATAGAAGCACTCTGGATAGGGGGTTGATATTAGTCCTTTCACAGAAGAAAGTATTCTGAAAGAACTCTTAAAACTGAAGGTGGATAAAGCAATCGGGCCTGATGGGATTCACCCCAGAATTCTAAAAGAACTAAGGGAAGAACCAGTAACACCACTGACTACCCTTTTTAATAAATCATGGGAGGATGGTGTGGTACCTCAGGACTGGAGGAGGGCAGATGTGATTCCCCTTCACAAAAGTGGGAGCAAGACAGAGGCAGGAAACTACAAACCTGTCAGTTTGACCTCAGTGGTAGGGAAAATGATGTAATCACTTCTAAAGGAAAGAACTGTTGAGTACCTAGAGGCCAATGGGGCACAGGACCCAAGGCAGCATGGATTCACAGCAGGAAGGTCACGTCAGACGAATCTAATTGATTTCTTTGACTGGGTGACCAAAGCAGTGGACCAGGGAAGGGCTGTGGACATGGCCTACCTAGACTTTAGCAAGGCATCTGACACAGTCCCGTACAAAAATTAGCCAGCCTGGGAGTGGGCCCCAGGGTGGTAGCCTGGGTAAAATACTGGTTGGACAACAGGACACAGCGGGTAATAGTAAATGGAGTCCACAGTGAAGAAAGGAGGGTTACTAGTGGGGTACCGCAGGGTTCAGTACTGGGGCCGGTCCTTTTTAATGTCTTTATAAGTGACATTGCAGAGGGACTGTAAGGGAAAGTATGTCCCTCTGCAGATGATACAAAGATCTGCAACAGGGTTGATACACAAGGTGGGGTGGAAAGGATGAAAAGGGACTTGGCAAGGTTGGAGGAATGGTCAAATATATGGCAGCTTAGATTCAGTGCAAAGCAATGCACCTGGGAAACAAAAACCCAGGGGAACAGTACACAATGGGGGGGTAAGATACTGACAACAAAAATGGAAAGAGACCTGGGGGTAGTCATATCAGACAACCTAAAGGTGGGTCAGCAATGTGAAAAGGCAGTAAGGAGGGCCGGGAGGATACTGGGATGCATAGGGAGAGGCATCACCAGTAGAAAACAGGAAGTTGTTGGCCCTCTGTACAGAGTTGGTAAGACCACATCTGGAGTACTGTGTACAGTTCTAGAGACCCCATCTCCGCAAAGACAGACAGGGTGGAGGCTGTCCCGAGGAGGGCAACCAAAATGATGCAGGGTCTACATCAGAAGACATATGAAGAAAGACTAAAGGAACTAAAGATGCATAGTCTCGAGGAAAGGAGGGAGAGGGGGGACATGACAAACTTTCAAATACCTCAAGGGAATCAACAAAGTCCAAGAGAGTAGCATCTTTCAGAAAAAGATGTGCAAAAACAAGGGGGCACAATTTTAACATAGAGGCGGGGACGGCTCAGAGGTAATGTGAGGAAGTATTTCTTCACAGAGGGTTGTGGATACATGGAACAGCCTTCCTGAGGAGGTCGTAGAGTCAAAAACAGTGGGGGAATTCAAGAATGCATGGGACAGACATAAGGCAATTCTAGTGAGGGGTAGGAGGAAGTAGGCTGTTGGTTAACTAGGATCTGCAGCTTATCCGTTAGGTAGGGAAATGGGCAGACTAGGTGGGCCAAGCGGTCCTCATCTGCCATCAAATTCTATGTTTCTATGTTTCCAGACTCCCAGCAATCCAAATGATGACCCCAAGGGTCAATTTGACTGGGGCTGGAATATCTGGGTCTCAAAAGGAGGTCCAGACAATCCAGATGGGAGCAGGGGGTTCCCATCAGGGCCGTGAGAAAAGGGCACCAAAGAGCCACTACATTAGAAGGGCAAGCACCCCCCCCCCTTGCCCTCCACCAAAGGTGGGTCCCTGTCACTTCACCTGAAAGATCAGAGGACACGGAGGGGCCAGCAGAACTAGGCCCACAACTGGCCTCAACTGGGGGAAGGCAAGCAGGGAGGAGGCACTGCCCAGAGGCTGAGGACCAAGAGGGGAAGGTGGGAGGGAAGCAGTAATGAATGGTGAAGAGACACAACAAGAACAATTATGGTAGGCAAGTAATTTCCATATCTTATCTGTATCAATCTTCACCGTTCAACACTGGTGGGTGATTACCATGCCCCCAAGGGGACCTGGTACCCCTGGAGGGAGAGGGCTCCATCAGCCCCTGTGAGGGGAAAAAACAAGGAGAGGGGACCCTCACTGGCCAAGCCAGGCCAGGCCAGTGACTGGTCAGGGTGAGACGGGTTCTCCATTTGCCTAGGAGAAGGAAGTCTCCCCAGAAGCAGCCATCTCACCCTGTGGAAGAAAAGGTGGGTCCCCTGGAGAGTGGAGACCACCATTCTATGTCCGGCCAGGGATGTCAACCGGGAGAGGCAAAGCCACGCCATCTGCTGGATGCAGATCACTGTCCCCGCCAATCTGGATGCCACCTCTGACGTCGTGCGATGCCCTTGCTTGGTGCTTCGCAAGCTCCAGGCCTTGTGCAGAGAGGGCGATAGCTTGCCTGGTTGCCCCTAAATCAGGCACTGATGCTAGCAACTGGCCTAGCATCAACCATAAGTGCCTGTTGTAGGCAGCATGATGGGCCTGATGTGACGTGACACAGACCATGAGGAGCACCGAGGAGAATACTCGCCTCCCCCAGAGGTCAAATTATGCACAGTCAGCCTCTGGATGCTGGCTGTGCCTCAGCCGTCTATGTACGGTATGGGTATCCAGAAGCCTCAGTCCAGAAGTGAACGAGGTAAAGCTCCTGGAGACCTTTGGGGTGCACAATACCTGCACTGGCAGTCTCTCGGGTCTGGGGAAGGGGCTGAGGGATGCTGCCAGGTATGGTATGACACTTCCCGGCAAGGAACAGGCCAGGCAGGCACCACCAGGTGATCTGCACTGTACTTGCTCAGAAAAGCGTGCATCGCCCATTCAGGATTGCATCTTGCCACCCAGGAAACATGGAGCTCGACAACCAGCCCTGACGGGAATAGGATAGGATAGGAAAGGATAGGAAGTCTGATCAGAGTCAGAGGAAAGGTGGACGGAGGTAACCTCTTCCTCAGGGGAGGAAGACAACGAGTCAGAGTCTGAAGAGTCACAGTCCAGCTGCTCCTGGGAGGACAGGTGGAAAACCTGTTCGTCCATGGCCCTAATGTATCTGAGGAAGGCAGCAGCCACGGCCCTGAACTGCTCCCAGGTCAAGGGCCCAGAGGGAACCACATGGCCTGAAAAAGAGGGAGGAGAAGGTTGGGGGGAACCCTCTCAGAGGGTGAGAACACTCTCTGCCAGGGCTGCAAGACCCAGCAGACAATCCAACCCTAGGGAAAGATCCGCTGGTCTCCTCCATCACTGGCCGCTCAACCAGACTGAAGTGATGAGGACTGAGCCCAGCAGGGGTATCCCTCATGTGGAGGGACCAGGGCCGTGTAGCTCCAGAAGGGCAGCACCTAGCCCCACCTACAGAGGTCCCCCCAAGCAGAAGGAGGAGAGAAGGCAGGTTCAGCACTGCAGCTCCTCCCTGAGCCCCATAAAGCTCCAAGAGAAGGGAGCCCCCACATCACCCCAATCGCTCATCCCCACCGACTCAGAGATAGTCCTCTTCCTCACAACCAATCGTAGAGGCACCGCCATACTGCCGCACCCACGGGGGAGTGGCAGGCATGACTGCACCCTTTCTGGCACAGGACAACAGGGCAGCGCCGGGAACGGTGCTGGCCCCAAGGAACTCAATTTCCATGGGGGGGGGCAGAGACTCACAATATGAGGAACCTGCTCGGCATTTGCGAGTGGTTCAGGAGGGGCTCCTGGCACCAGGGTCAGCACAGAGGCCCACGTAGATGGTGATCACTGGCCCTGAAGAAAGAGACAATTGGGGGAGCACCTTAGTGTCAGGTGAAGGAGAGCCTTGGGACCCCAAAGAGTTGCGCAGCCAATCCGAATCTGTGTCCCAATCACCCTCCTCCGAAGGAGATCAGGGAGATCAGCAGAGATGCCAAACCCAAAACACTCCCAAGACCCAGCACAACAGAGGCACCATCCTGCTCCCTGAGCCACTAACGGCTCCAGGATCTGCAGCGGCGCTGATGGGTGACGCAAAGGAAACCACCAGGTCGGGCCTAGCAGGCACAGACCACGACACTGGGGGAGCCTGCACCTCCAAGGAGGCGACAGCCAAAACGGTGCCCCCAGCCAGGCCCCTGGAGGAACATGACCATCCCTGCGGCACTGTGGAAGACACGTCCACCGCGGCAAGGCTCTAAGCAACGGAGGCCCCCTTCTCCACAGTACATACAGTAACGGAAGGGGGACCCAGAGGAAGGGTCAAGAGACATGCCTTGGCGTATGACGCTGCACCCCCAACCCCCAAAGGTCACTGCAGCACGGCTGACCTTAAATGCGCAGTGCTCTAAAACACTAAGGTCTACAGAGAAGCAGGCGTTGCAACAATCCATATTATGGTTCGGACCCAGGCAGGTCAGGCATCGGTCATGCTGGTCTGTCACAGTAATCTGCCGGCCACAGGGACACCAACGCATGGGTGGCCGGCCCACTGTAGACTATTTCTTCTTCTTGTCCCATGAACTTGGCATGATCATCAAACAACTAAACACAAAACATAGGAAAAGACTCTGCGCCGAAAGAAAAGGAACGGTCTTACCGGTAGCTCCGGAGTGGAAACTGGCACAGAGTAAAAATGGTGGCAGCAGAACTTTGAGGCGTCAAAAGCAAGAAGCTGGGGGGGGTGGCGTGGCTAGCTGCTCAGCCATCTAGACACTCCTTCAGAGAGCTCCCATAACTTAGTGTCTTAATTAAAAATATCTGATCTACGATCTGTTTGGTGACTAAAAAGTTAAAGTATCGAAGCATTGAAGATTTCTGTCCTTGCGTAGGTGGAAGCAGTGAAGATGGGGCAGAAGACTGTAGAAAATAAAGGCAGTTTTTTTTGCACCTCGTGGTGGGGCCGCGAAGGCACAGACATCCTCGGAGCTCGCATTAGAAGAGCCCAACAAAGGGGGCTCCCGCCCGGCATCGCTAGACTCGCTGCAACAAGCTCTCTCGACCCTCACTAAAACAATCCAACAAATGGATAAAAAAAATGGACTCATACCATGAGCGTATGCTCACAATGGAACACCGTATGGATGGGTTGGTTGAGACTGCGGAGTGTGCTGAAAAAAATTCGAATAAAGCAATGGCTACAGCGTCAATTTGTGTAAGAGAGCATGCTTTACTGAATAGCAGATTGGAACATCTAGAAAATGCAATAAGGGCCTCATATGTTCGGGTGTTGGGGATCCCCGAAAATACAGAAGGTGATGACATATGTACATTTATTACAACTTGGCTGGAGGAGACCTATGGATTAGAACTACACGAGAGAAAATTCTCAGAGCTTATCGGATCACACCTTGGAGAGCCAGCGAGCAGAAATTAGAGCCTCGCACTATCCTGGTTGTCACAGTGTCGACTGTGATCAGAGACCGAATACTGCAAGCAGCCAGAGCAAAGAGGAATGTGCACGAAGGGTCCAGAGTTTTGCTGTTTCCAGATCTCTCCTATGCAACCCAAATAAAACGAAAGGGTTTCGACGCAGTGAGGCGGAGATTCCGCGACTTAGAGGTTCCCACAAGTATGCTGATGCCGGCTCAACTCCATGTGAATATCGGGCACAGAACATGTGTGTACACAGATCTGAAAGAGGCCGGGAAAATGGCAGAGAAACTGGAGGTGGAAAAGGTGACCCGAGAGGGAGAAATGTCTTCAGACTCGGAAGAAGGGGTCTAAAAGTGGACACTTGGACTGGGCTTGTTGCATGTCTCTGAGTCAGCTCTGAAGGTAACGCTCGAACTAATGGGGACTGATTACGGGCCTAAAAAACAGATATGGCAAATGACACTTCAGGGCCGAGTTAGAGATACCAATGACTGGCAAATACCATTTTATTTGTGTTTTGTAACCTTTCGATATGCCGGATTGGATTTTTTAAGTATAAATATGACCCCGCTGTGGTGTCTCCTTGCCCTGCGACTAAACCAGTTTTAGTTAAAATGACGGTTCTGATATTACTTTCACTAGAGGGAGGAACCTTATTCCTTAGATTTCTTAAAATCCTGGTTATGAATACGAAGAAACACTTTTTCTAAATGTGGATTCGGGAAATAAACAGTTGAAAGTTAAAATAACCAACTTGTTGTCATCCAAGCAGGCTAAGGGAGCATACTGAAGGGGGAAACTCTAATTAAATAATTATGGGGGCATATTAGTAAAGGCTTATATAGCCGTCTCCACATTTGTTTTAACATTTTTTGGTCATGTTAAGTTCAGGGCGATTAGCAGCATTTGTAGCAATTACGTATAATTTATTGTATAATGTGGGGTTCCCCTCCATGTCCTGTAACAAAGGTAACACTGTCTCAAATCACCTAATATCAACTTTATCTGAAAACATGTTGTAAGCTCTATTCCGAGTGGAATTCTTGTACTGTAAAGTATAAAAATAAATAAAAAGTTTAAAAAAAAAAAAAGCAAGAAGCTGGGCCGCAATGGCATAGTAGAATCTTCTCAGAAGCTCAGCTCACATGAGATCAATGCACACTCAACGGAGGAAGAAGCAGAACTGAGGTGGTAGAGTCTGTTATTGGCCAACCCTCTAGCATCACATAGTGCCACGGTCTTGAGGGCAGCGCTGTCTGGGCTCATCCTGCTGGGAGGAAAAAAAAAAAAGGCTCCCACGGGGTCCTGCACCTCCAATAAGATCAATGCAGTTAACCAACCATTTGAATAAACATTGCTTAGAAACGGGAGCCGCTACCACTCTAGTGGCGAAAGACACAAACAAGTCAGACTTTCTAGTAGCTCAGGTGCGCTCCAACTAATAACGAAGCACCCTATGAACATTCAGAATATGTCCCCCGAACTATTTATTCACTCCTGGTACTGGACTCTGAGGCATCTCTCCAGTGGGTCACAGGGTCTCATGCGCCCACCTGAACTCTTACCCTACTTGGAAATCGGGTATGCTGGGTCCTCCCCCTTCCCCTCCTCTCTTGGGCTTGGGCCCATGAGAGGCAGAGAACCGAATCGGGTTCTGGCCGTGTGGGCATGTCCACAGGGCGCCACCTTCACTTCCTTGGAGCCAGGGTTTTCCTTTGCACCCCCCCAAAGCTGCAGGACGGTAATGCTGTCTTCACGAGCCGCATGACAGATGCCGATGTCCCCCATTACTTGGCCCCTCAACTGCTGTGACCCCCTCAAGGGCCACTAGCGCCACTGGACAGGAACCCCCACCCAGGAGAGGAAAGGAGTCGGACGGGCGCTCAATCCTACCTCCCAGCTCCACTCGAACCGAGTCACCGGCATGGCGTGGTGTGGCATCCAGCACCGCAACCCTCCGCGCCACCGGGCCGGTATGAACATCCAATGTATGAAGTAGTGCCTCTCCCGGATGGAGTACTCTGGGTAGTAGACAAGAAAGTGGATATCCTGATTCAAGGTAAATTCTTACACCACCTTGGGAAGAAACTTAGTATTATTCTGCAAGGGCACCCTGTCCTTGTGGAAAACCAAGCAAGGCTCTTTACACATCAGAGCCTGAAGCTCGAAAATCCTTTGAGCAGAAGTAATGGCAACTAAAAATAACGCTTTCCACGACAAAGCGCAGCTCGCAACTTGCCGCCTGTTCAAAGGGAGGCAAGGTAAGCTTTTCCAAAACAAACAAAATATCCCTTGGCTGGACTGGGTCCCTAATGGGAGGCTCCAAATGCAGAATGTCTCTTAAGAACTTGCAGGGAAGATCCGTCTGACGAGGGTTTTGCCCCCAATAGGTGCATGCTAGGCCGAGATGGCAGACAGATGCGCCAAGAGAGGACTAGCTTAGACCAGAGTCCGACAGGGATAGAAGGTACTCCAGTACAGACTTCCACCGGACAGGTGAAAGGGTCTAAATGCTGAGCGGTGGCCCAGATGCAGAACTGCTTCAATTTCATCGTGTAGGTGGTGCTGGTGGAAGGTTTCCTAACGGCCACCAAGACATCTGCCACTCTAATTGATACCCCAAATCAGGATACAGCTAGGTCTGCAGGAGACACGCATGGAGATGCAAAGACTTGAGATCCAGAAGGAACAGGGTCCCCTGTTCCTGGGACAGCAAGTCTGAGCACGGGGCAGGGAGACTGAAGGTTCCACTGCAAGTTGCTGAAGGACTGGAAACCAAATCTGGTGCAGACAGATGGGCGCTACTAGAATGATCTCTGCTCCCTCTGATTGCAACTTGAGAAGAACTCTCTGCACTAAAGGGAAGGGAGGGAATGCGTAAAGGAACGTTCCCATCCAGGAGAGGGACAACGAGTCTTGCTAGAGAACACCAGGCCCTGGATCTAGCGAACAGAAACTTGGGCAGTTTTGCATTGGATGGGGAAGCAAATGGATCCAGTTCTGGGCATCCCCTTCTGGTTAAGAGGTCTTCGACCACTGAGGTAAGAAGTTCCCACTCATGAGTTCTGGACTGGGACCGGCTTAGGCTGTCGGCCAGGGTGTTTTGTACGCCTGGAACATGGACTGCTGTCAAGTCCAGGAGATGATCCCATGACCAGACTCAAATGGCCTCCTTGCAGAGGGGATAAGAATGAGACTCCCTTTGGTTGCTTAAGTAGAAGACCACCGACCTATTCTCTGTCTGGATCAACAGAGGGCCAGGCAGCAGGACTGTCTGAAAGGCCTGAAGAGCATACAGAACTGCCCACATCTCCAAGACACTGATGTGGAGACGGAGCTCCTGATGAGACCAGCTCTCTTGTGTCTGACGGTCTCCCAAGTAGGCCCCCCAGTCTTTGCTTGATGCGTCTGTGGTCAAAATCTGACTGGGAGATTCCTTCCAGGTAAACCCTCTTGGAAAGATTGGAGGAGTTTAGCCACCAAGGTAGGGCCTGTCATATGGGGTTTGACACCAAGACAGGCTGCTTTAGGACATCTGAACACTGATCCCATTGGACTCTCAGGTTCCACTTGACCACCCTCATGTAAAGCCAAGCCAGGGGGACTGTGGCAATGGCCGCTGCCATGTGTGCCAGGAGTCTGAGAACTTGATGAGAGGAGACGAGACTTGCCGAGCATGCATCTGAAGGTGCTCAGCTCCGTCTGGAGGTAGGAAGGCTTTGCCTTGTGCCGTGTCCAAGATAGCCCCGATATACTGCAGCCTCTGACTTGGCCAAGGACAGGACTTGTAGAGGTTTAGGGTAATCCTTAGGTCCGGGAATAGGGCCAAGGTGGCCTTCATGGTGCATAGAAGCCAGTCCCTGGTGGGGGCGGTCAGCAACTAGTCATCTAGGTAAGGGAAAACAGTGACCCTGATTCTTTAAACCTGCAGCCATGACTACCAGGCAGAGCCTGAAACTGGTAGTGATTTCCCTGGAAGCAGAAGCGCAGGAACCTCCAGTGGGGTGCAAAAACCAGTATGTGGAGGTATGAGTCCTGCATGTCCAGAGAGCATAGCCAATCCCCTTGAAGGAGGAGAGGAAGAAGACTGAGCAGTGTGACCATCCTGAATCATCTGTACTCTGTGTACTGATTCAGGTAGCTGAGACTCAGGATAGGACACAGGTCTCCTGTCCTCTTTGGCACCAGGAAAAAGTGGGAATAAAACTCTTTCCCCTTTTGTGTCCGGCTCTATGGCCTGCTTCTGAAGTAGGGCCTGAATTTCCTTTTCTATGAGGGCAATGCGAGCCTGAGGGTAATGGGAGGGGACAGGTGGGTTGTCTCGGGCGATTCAGTGAGTTCCAGAGTGTGTCCCTTTTCCACCAGCTGAAGAACCACTGGTCTGAGGTTATCTGACACTAGCCAGGAGAATCAACCCCCCACCACCTCCCCCAAGGCTTCAGTCAGGGGAAAGTGGTCTGGCAATGAGTCTGGCTGAAGAACCGGGAGGGCAGCGCTGCTTGGGAGGTCCTTGGGGCGTGAGGGACTGAGCCTCCAGAAGCAGAGGTGGAAGCTATACGGGCAATTCCTGCTCTGTGCTGCTGTCCGGCATTCCTACAAAATGGCTGCTTAGGGACTTGTTTAGGCTGAGATTTGTACATGGTATGTATGGATCAGATAGCCTTTCCAGATTTCTGCAAGCGGGTAATAATGTTCGGTGAGTCCTCATCAAACAGGACAGGACCCCTGAAAAGGCATCCATCATTTTGCACTGTACATCCAGTGCAAAACCGGACACTCAGCCATGAGCATCTACGAATACAGATTGCTGAGGCCGCAGCTCTTCCCGAGGAGTCTACCGTATTGTAAGAGGCACAGAGGACATGGTTGCCAACATCCGAGCCCTATTTCAGGATGGCCATCAGTTCCGCCCCACCGAGGCAATAAGGCATGGGCTGAGGCACCTCCATGGCCTTGTCCCACAGGGCATTATGGTACTGGACCATGTGGATGAGGAAACAGACCGTATAGAACATGTGACCGAGGAATAATTCTTTCTGGCCAACTGGTCAATTTGTTTGGAGTCTTTCTCTGGAGGCAGAGAGCTCAGGTGCCTAGGGTTCTTGGAGCGATCATGGGCAGCACTAATAACGACAGAGTCTGCTTCCGGATGCTCCCATAAAAAGGATCATCTCTAGTATCACAATACAGCCGGTCTGATGTTTTAGAGACCGCATGTGACAGGGAAGAAAAGGACCCTGGTCCCAGTTAAGGAGAGTTTGCATGCAGGGATTTGTTCTGTTCCTTCCTTTCCTGTCTCATCTGTCTGGTTGTGCAACCCAATATTCCTGTCAGACCTAGGATTTGATCACCCTGACAGTGTCACAGTTTTTGCCTTTCACTTGCTGTTCTGTCTTTTTCCCCCTTGCATATCTGCCCATAAAACATATATGCAAATCATTATGTGGAAAGGTAACTGATACTGGGATCCCTTTATTTAGAAATTATACAGTGTTACTGTTGAAATATATATAATTATAGTTTGAGATGATTGCAAAAAGCTATTGGGAACTCAAAGGGTTAACCTGAGAGCATTTTTTTAAGCCCTTTTTCAGAGGAGCTGTGGAGAAGGGGTCTCAGTTCTGGGACATTGTGTTCTTCCTGCACCTGCCTGACAAGAACATTTTAAAACAAACAAACAAAAAAAAAACAGGACGCTTGTTAAGTAGGGGGGTTGCAAGGACTTATAAAACAGAGCTGCAATTCCTTGCAAGAGAGAAAAACAGAGGCTGAAGGAAAACTCAGATGGATCTTCTCTATTTTGCCTTTGTAAATAGTTATACTGAACAAGTTTATTTTTTTATGTTACTGCTAGTACTGAAACTTTTTGGGAATTCTACAACTGCTCCTGGTTTTTCCTGTTTCCTGACCTGTGCCTCAACAACACCACAGGCATGGAGAAAGGGCACTTCCAGGCCACCCTGCTGATGTCCTTATAGGGGTCAATAAGCGAAGGAACAACCATGGACAGGGTGTCTATTTTTGAGAAAGGAGGCTAGCAGATGTCGCTCCGGATCCAGCTCCTCCGTGTCCCAGCCATTCAGCTGCTGGATGTGACTCATGACGTCCATGAAAGTTGGATCTAGGGGGGATCTAGGGGTGTCTAACCCCCTCCAGCTCCGATGGAAGGTCGGAGTCGTGTCCTGACCGTGGAATAGTACTCGTCTGAATCCCCTGAATCTGGGGAGGGAGAAGGAGTGTGGTCGCTTGCATGTCCTCACTTTTGGTTTTGGGGGTGGGGGGGTCATCCCGCATTGGAGTGGCTCCCTTAGGTGGAGGGTTAGGAGGGTGAACCAGAGGCTTGTCAAGAGGTGGACCCTGAGGAGTAGGTTTGATGGGCTCCTTAGAGGAGTCCTTAAAACAGGTCCACTAGGCCGCAAAAAGCTTATTTAAAGCCTGTGGCGGGTTGGGCGGCGGGACTGGTGTGTCAAGCATCGGGGGTTGGTTTAGAGGGCCTTAGCATCTGGTCATCAGCCTGGGGTAACCTGGGCGTCGGTTCTCACTGATCTGAGTTATCCGGCATTGCTCCCTGTGGGACAGAGCCACCTGGCATTGGACGGGCTGGACCAGACATCAGGCAGTCAGGCCCAGCCACAGTCTTAGGATGATGAGGTGGCAACAGGGTCGCCGGAAGGCACGCAGGAGAAGCCAACGTCCAAGGCACAGGCGGATGTTGGACTGGAAATATAGCTGGCGTCTGCCTTGGAGTCATCGCCTAAACTGGGGAGCTGGCTCCCGAGTGGGATGAAGGCACCACTCTTGCGAGGGAGGAGAGCACCTGTCCCAGGCATCGCCTAGTGGGGTCGGCCCCTGACACAAGGGAGGACTCAGCAGACACCCTGGTGGGACAGCGACAAGCAAAGACCTGTCACTCGAAGAACCACCGGCCGAACCACCTGACTTAGAACCCACAGGGACTAAGGGTCTAAGCTTCAGGGGCTGAGAGGTGGGGGACAAAGTCCCAAGCTCTGAAGAACCTCCTCCTGAAACAGTAAAGAGAAGGGACATTTAGTCACCAGTAGCCCAGTAGGAGTCTACTCCCCACTGGGGGGGGGAACCCAGAAGCAGTCGGGGACCTGGTGCAGGAAGCTGACCAGGGTTTCTCCCTATACGTCTCCTGGTGTTTATGCTTGCCAATCGACTACTTCTCCAAATGGGAAGAAGATGATGAAGGCCCACAAACCAGGGAAGAAGGTAAACTTTTCCAGTGAAGTTCCTTCTCCATCTCTGTTAGCTTAGACGAAAGCATGAAGGCTTCTAGGGTCTTCTGGCAGCGAACAAGAGTATGCTGGTTGAAATCTAGGCAGTGCTGGCAGGTCTGTGTTGTTGCAAGGGCCTAGGCAGAACAGGCAAGTCGAATGGCCGTTCTTGAGAGATCTGCTTGCCGCAGGCACACTTCAATCGCTGCCATTCAATGGAAGAGGGTGGAGAAATGAAAATTACGTACCTACCGTAATTCTTGATCTTCTCTTGTATCTTCACCATTCATTACTGCTTGGGTTAAGCCAGAGGCGCGCACCCGCTACGGGAGGTTTTTTTTTTGGAGTCGGTTCCAAGGCGCCCGAAAAGTAATTTGACACATAAGCGAGGGCGGCGCGAGAAGCCGCAGAGAGTCCTCCTCTATCTCAGTTCTGTTACTGGAGAGGCGAAATAAAGGGTAAGAAAAAGGAAAGCGAGGCAAGAGAGCCAAGGGATAGAAAAAGGAAAGGATATAAACTGAAAAAGGGATAAGCCGGTAGAGAATAGACAGAGGAGAGAGAATTCCTACCCTAAGGGACCGCAGGGCCTCCTTTCCGGGGCGGCTCTAAGGGAGGAACAGAGAGAAGGAAAGAGAAAGTAGAAGAAGGAGAAGAAGAAAAGGGCATGTTGAGAGGGAGAATAGTGCCCATCGAGCACTGGTTGAGAGGCTTATAGGCTCAAGACTAACAAGGGAGCAAGAATCCCAGTTGTTAGGACTGAGGGGAGGTTCAACCGAACCACCTGAACAGATCCAAATGAGGGCAGACTCTCTGGACTCTCAACATACCCAGTCCCTTCATCCTAGTTGAGGGCTTCTAGACTGTCCGGGCAGAGCGCCCAGCCAGGAAGGGGACTAAGTCCCTTCGCACCTTGTTAGGTGCTAACACAGCAGTATATGGAAAAGACTATGCCTTCTTGAAGGCAGTTTTGTATGAAAAATAGAGTGGAACTCAATCAGACTCCCTAGGGCAAGGCAGCCAGACGCTCAGAGCTGACAAGTTCAGTCAGTAGCTAGAAGAGCTAGAAATAATACCTGCCAGGAGGATTCTTGACTTTGCCGGGGCCAGGACAGGAATGGCCACTTGGGCCGTGAAACTGCATGACCTGAAGAAGGTAAGGAATCGCACCCAAAGGTTAGTAAGAAAGAGTTCCCTCAGAAGTAGAGAAAATTATAACTGTGCTCGTTCCTCTTACCTTGAGGAAAAAAGGGAGATCCATTCACTAAGAATGGAAAACTAGAAAATTTTTTTTTTTTTGGCATAAAGGCCAAGAAAAGTAAGAGGAACGAGACGGGAGGGGGAGACGCCACAGAAGGAGGCCACTGAGGGGAAGGTGGAGGGAGACAGTAATGAATGGTGAAGATACAAGAGAAGATCAAGAATTACGGGTAGGTACTGCATTTTCATATCTTCCCTTGTCAATCTTCACTATCTACTGCTTGGGTGAGTACTAAGCCCCCTCCCCCCTTAAAAAAGGGGGTAGAACCCTGAGGGAACAAGACCCCAGCCTCCTGATGGTGAGAAACAGAAGGGGAAGACCCTGGCTAATGCAGAGAGAAGCCTATGTGGGAGAAGAGCAAGGAGGTGCCCCCCCGAGGACGGGGAGACGGAGGAAGCCCCTGCAGAAGTCTCCTAGCTCTGGAGGAAAAGAGACGGGTCCCCCGGAAAGCGGAGCGAATCACCCTACGCCTGGACAGGGGTGACAACCTTGAGAGACGAAGCCATGCCGTCCACCTAATGCAGATCGCTGTCCCCGCAAGCCTGAAAGCCACTCATTAGCATCATAAGATGCCCTTGCTTGGTGTCTTGCCAGCTCCAGGCCTATAGCGGAGAGGGCAATAGCCTGTCTGGTGTGCTCCGTATCAGGCACTGATGCTAAGAGCTGGGAGAGCATCGACCACAGATGCAGAGTGTAGGCAGCGTGGTGAGCCTGATGTGATGCAATGCAGGCCACCGCACGAGAGGAAGAGAACACTCTTCGCCTCCCCCACCAGCTTGTAGGGAATCAACTGTGACAGTCGAGGCCAGGCGGCGACGCCCAGAAGGAGTCTCTAGGCATACCAAACCCGAGGATAGGGTTGGGAAGGGTACCCAGGATTCTGAGGGGGCACAGTACCTTCGTCGACAGTCTACCGGGGCTGGAGAAGGGGTGGCTGGCGACTGCCAGGAACGGATAGACGCCTCCTGGAAGGGGACAGGCCAGGAAGGTACCAACAGGTGCTGGGCACTGAATTCTCCAAGGAATTCACACGTCCCCCGTTCAGTATTGTCTCGCCTAACGTAAGAGATTCGAAGATCCCTCACCATCCTCGAAAGGAATCGCTGATATTCAGTGAAATCAGCCTCCAGTCGGAGGAAAGATGAGCAAGGGGTTCCTCTCCCTCAGAGGAGGGAGCCGAGGATGATGGGGAGCTCAAATGTCCAGAAGATTCCTGCAGCGGTGGGGAAGAATCGAAAGACCCGCTCATGCATATATCTAACGTATGAGGGGAAGGCCGACGCAGAACCTCTGAACTGCTCCCAGGATAACGGACTCAGAGGGACCGACATGGCCTGGAAGAGCGGGAGTGGTTGCAGAGGTACTGGAGAAGGGCACCTGTAAGAGGCAACTGACCTCTGCTAGGCTCTGAAATCGGGAACGGAGCCGAGCTGGCGGGATCCCGACAACAAACCAGGTCACAAACGGAACCCTGGGGATGTGAGGACTGGAACAGCCCAGGCGATCCTCCCCAGACGAACCTGGGACTGCATGGATCCAGAAGGGCAGTCCTGCATTGCCACGGGAGGAGTCCCGGGCCCAAGAGGAAAGGCGGGGTTGGCGCTCTCGGCTCCTAGCCACCCACGAGGGGTGGCAGGCGGCTGGCTGACGACCGTCCCCCGCCACTGGACTCAGAGAAAGCCTCCTCCTCGACTCCAGCGTTCCCACCCCAAGAGGTGGCAACAGCACCCGGAAGGGTAGCTGTCACAGACCCCCTAGGAAGGAGAGACCCCCCTCAGTCCCCACATCACCCCTCCGGGACCCGGGGCCACCCCTAGCCCGAGGGTCCTCAGGGGAGGACGGGAGCGGAGACAGCGGGAGGGGCCCGCTGTGCCACCTAGCACCACGTGTTACTGGGGACCCCGACCCCGAAGAGTCAGGGTGCCAGGAAGGGTCCATGTCCGAGTCATCGACCTCCGAAGAGGACGAGACCAGCAGAACCTCCACACTGGCAACCCCTGGGGTCCTCGGAGGAACGGCGCCGGTGCTAGGGACGGCACCGGCCGACCCTAGCCTACTCGCGACTGCTAGGCCCGGTCCCGGCTCCCCTGCTGCACCAGTTAGGCCCACAGTGCCGGAATCCAACTCGGCGCTGTCGAGAGCGCAAACCGGGCCTGCGGTGCCGAAGGCCAGAGCGGCACCGCCTATGGCGCCGTCTCGATCACCGGCGGCGCAAGCGGTGCCGGTATCCGAAACGGTGCCGGAGGGTGGCATCAAGGGTCCACCGGTGCCAGGCCCAGCAGGCATGGGCCTAGACACTGGGGGAGCCTGCACCTCCGAGGAGGTGACTGCCGAGGCGGTGTCCCATCGCGGCCCCCGGAGGGACCACGATGTTCCCCCGACAACGCGAGAGAAGCTTCCTCTTCGGCAAGAGAAGAGGAGGAAGCCTCCTCCTCCTCAGACCGTATAGGCCCGGGAGGGGACCCGGGAAGGAATCCTTGAGCGACACCACATCTCAAGGTCGGCGGGCCTTGCCGAGCTTGAACGCCGCAGTATTGACAACGGTCCATGGAGAAACAGGCGCCGCATACATCCATTTTGTGGTTGGGTCCCAGGCAACGGAGACAGACATCATGCCGGTCCGAGACGGAAAAATGCCGCCACAGGAGCACCGACGATAGGGGCGCCCGCCTGACTCTCACGCCTTGCTCCCGAACCTGACATGATGCGTAACTAAACAAGGAAAAAGCAATAAAGCACCGCTGCCAGACAAAGAAAAGAAAGGAACGGTCTTACAGGTATACGAGGCGTGAGAGTCTCGAATGAGAGAAATGAGGAGTCTTGAGGTATTAGAAACCGAGAACACTATTTCGCTACCAGCGCAGCAGGCAGCCTCGACGCGGGAGAAACAGAACTGAGATAGAGGAGGAGTCTGCAGCACCTAATGGCCCCCGCACGCATGACGCAATATCATGGCAAGCCAGCGCTGCAGCCGATGCCAAAAAAAAAACACATGACCGTGAGGGTATCGTCCCTCTTAACCCAAGCAGTAATGAATGGTGAAGACTGACAAGGGAAGATAAAGACATGCACAAGATCCTGTAGGAATAAAGACGTTTTGCAAAAATAATCGCATAAATGGTGATCAACAGAGCAGAAGGCATCTGTGGAGCTGATGTGCGCAGGTCGACGGCGAGAAAAGAACCAAGGATGGGTTGGGGGACCGCCCCTTTTATACCACATGTGACGGGGGCGGGCTGACGTCAGGGGTCCTGGTGCCTGCCGGCTTCAGTCCTGAATGTGTTTGTTACCTGCTACAAAAACCCCTTCGAAGGAGTATCAGCTAAGTCCAGTATGCAGGACAGACTGGCCTGAAGGGGACCGATTTGTCTTGAACATTACAGGGAAAGCCTTTTCCACTTTAAAGCATACATTTTCCTGGTGGCTGGCTTTCTGGAAACTTTTAATACATTCAAAACCTCTTTCGATAGATTTAAACCAGAGTTTTCTAACTCCTCAAGTACCAGGCCCTATGACAGAGGAAAAAATTACTCACCTTAGTAATGTTGTTTCTTCTAATGGAGTCTTGCTATATTATGACATATGCAGTATAACCCCAGGTTAGAACTGCTCCGGAGGTGAAAGAGTTAACTTCCATGCAGGGCATGGAATCTTGAGCGCGAGCTCGGTTGAACACTCTGTCTGTTGAAGCTCAAACTTAAACTGTCAGATCTTTACGAGCAAAACTCACTAAGGTTCTGTGGAAGTCAGAGACCTACACTAGCCACTGGCTAACAACTACAAAACATCCTTTTGTTCTTGATCCCAAAACAAAGACTCAATTCGGGGGATACAAGAAGTAAAATTTAAGCATAACACCTAAGCACCCTAGAAGGGTGAAATAAAGTGGGCATCAAAAAGTGCCAACATTGCACTGCCCACCCACATCCCAAAAACAGAGGTTCTGAGAGGGGCAGGCTGGGGGGGGAGGTCATGATATAGCAAGACTCCATTAGAAGAAACAACATTACTAAGGTGAGTAATTTTTTCTTCAAACAACATGAAGTCTTGCTATATTATGACATATGCAGACTACACAGCAGTACCTCCATGGAGGAGGGATAGAACCTACTTGGGAAATCGGCTCTGAAGCACAGCTGTGCCAAATCAAGCATCACTCCTAGCCTGGATATCCAAGGAGTAATGCTTAGTAAATGTGTGAACTGTTTTCCAGGTAGCTGCTTGACATATCTCTAGGATAGGAATGTCGCTGGCAGCAGCCAGAGACGCAGCTGTACCTCTGGTAGAGTGAGCCCTCAGGCCTGAAGGAAGAACCTTACCCAGCTTTTCGTAACAGAACTGGATACAAGAGACAATCCACCTGGCAATGGATCTTTTAGTGGCAGGTTTCCCTTTACCAACCTCACCATAAGTGAGGAACAATTGGAGGGATTCGAACCTGTGACCCTTAGTACGTTCTATATAGTAACTAAGGGCTCTTTTGACATCTAAACTGTGCAATCTCCTCTCACCAGAGGAGGAATGGTCAGTGAAGTACACAGGAAGAGACATGGATTGATTAAGATGAAAGTCTGAAACCACCTTAGGCAAAACTTCCTGTTAGTCCTGAGGACCACCTTATCTCTATGAAAGGAGATAAAATCAGGCTCCACTGACAAGGCTTGTAGCTCACTTATGCGCCTGGCAGAGGTGATGGCTACCAGAAACACAGTTTTCAAGTCAAGTACTTCAGCTCTGCTGAAGACAATGGCTCAAAAGGGGGTTGCATAAGCTGAGCGATGCAAATATTAAGATCCCAAGCAGGGGCAGGATCCCTGAACGGGGGGTTGGTGTCAAGCAACCCTTTAAAAAAACTTGGAGAACACAGGGTGAGCTGATAAAGAAGAGGGCTTACCTGCTGACAAGAAGACAGACACAGCTGCCACGTGCACTTTTAGGATAGCTGGTCTCAGCCCCAAGGAATTCAAATGCACCAAATAATCCAGGATCGTGGGCACACCAGCAGATTCTGGGGAAATATGTTTACCAGCACACCATATGGAAAATCTCTTCCATTTTGAATTATAGGTAGCCCTGGTGGAAGGCTTCCTAGAAGCCTTCAAGATATCCAATACACCTTGAGAAAGGTGTAGGTCAGCAAACTAACTCTTCAAGAGCCAAGCCTTGAGATTGAGAGATTTGAGGTTTGGATACCAAACTCTCCCCTGGGCACAGGTTAACAGGTTGTGATTCCTGGGAAGACATAGGGGAAGGTGGACTGCTAAAGACATGAGGAGCGGGTACCAGGGCTGCCTGGCCCAATCTGGAGCAATCAGGATCATCTTGCAGGACTGAGATCTGATCCGTACTAGCACTTTGAAAAGAAGGGGGAACGGGGGAAAAGCATAAAGAAACTTCCCTTCCCAACTGAGAAGGAAGGCATCCAGAGGGACTGAGCCCAACACTGGGGCCTGCAGCAAAAAGGGAAGTTGGTGATTGTCTGGGGCTGCAAAGAGATCTATTTAGGAGTGCCCCATCTGGCAAATATTACTCCAGTACTAGGGATCCAGTGCCCAATCGTGATGGCCCTGGGAAATCCTGCTGAGAGCATCCGCTAGGACATTGTCCTTGCCTGGGAGGTGAACTGCCGTAAGGGAGGCGTTCAGAGAATAAGCCAGAGACCACAACTTCATTGCTTCGGTGCACAAGGCCGTAGACCGAGTGCCCCCTTGCTTGTTGATGTACCACATTGTAGTGGTATTGTCTGTTCTGACCTGAACTACCTTGTTCTGGACAGATGAGGAAAAAACCTGGAGTGCTAGAAAAACTGCTCTGAGCTCCAGCAAATTGATGTGGAGCAGAGATTCCTGAGGGGACCACAGCCCTTGGGTGGAAAGGTCGCCCATGTGAGCTCCCCACCCCAAGAGGGATGCATCTGTAGTATGGGGTCAAGGAATGAGACTGGGGAGTGAAGGGAACCCCTGTCTCAGATTGTTCTGATCCTGCCACCACTGAAGGGCCTGGATCAGGGTTCGAGTCACTGGAATCAATTTGGTTAGGGGATCCGTCCTTTGAGACCAAAAGGCTCTCAAATGGAACTGAATGTCCCTCATCTGAAATCTCGCTCCCTGCACTACTGCTGTAGAAGCAGCCATGTGCCCCAGGAGCTGTAGAAAATGCCTTGCTGGTCGAGAGACCTGCAAGGTGAAAGAGGAGGCCAGAGACACCAGGGTCCTTGCTCTCTCCAGAGGAAGGAAGGCTCTGGCTTCTTTTATGTTCAGTTCTGCGCCTATAAAGGTGAGAAGCTGGACAGGCTCCAGAACTGACTTTGGAAGACTGAGAAGGAAACCTAGATGTAAGCAGCTGCTGGGTTACTTGTAAATGCAGTTTGACCTGTTCTGGAGACTGGCCTACAATGAGCCAGTCGTCCAGATAAGGAAAGATGGCAATCTTTGCCTTCTTAAATGACCAACTGCTACTGCTAGCATTTGTGAACACCCTTGGGGCCGAGGAGAGGCTCAAGGGCATTGCTCTGAACTGGTAATGGCCTGAGGCAGTTCAACTGAGGTACTTTCGATGGGAGCTTCTGATGAGAACATGGAAGTAGGCATCCTTGAGGTCCAGGGAGGCTAGCCAGTCCCCTGGCCTTAGAGAGGGTAAAATAATCCCAGGGTCACCATTTTGAACTTTGGTTTAAAAGGTGCTTGTTTAGATACCTGAGATCCAGAATGGGCCGCCATTCTCCTGTCTTTTTTGGGGTAAGGAAGTACCTGGAGTACAACCCTTTGCCCTGGTGTATGGGTAGAACCCTTTCCACGGCTCTGAGAGCCAGGAGGGAAGAAACTTCTGCTTCCAGGGCAAGTGCCTCTGATGGGTTTCCAGGTGGAATAGACCTGGCTCTCATCTTCGGAATTTTTTTGAAGCTGAGAGCCAGTCCCTGGCTTACTACTTCCAGGACCCACTTGTCTGATGTTAAAGACTTCCAGTCCTGGACAAAGTAAGCCAGCCTGCCCCCTACCGGTAGTGGAGAATCGGCCCTGGCTACCCCATCAGGGAGCCTGTTTTGCAGGGGCTTTGGGTTGAGGGGTAGAAGCAGGCTTACTAGAGCCCCTTCTGCCCCTTCCTCTAAAGAACCCCCTCTGGGCATAAGCAGAAGAGGAGGCCTGGGCTTGGTAAACGGCCTCATGAAAAGGCCTGCCCCTGCCCCTGACGTGCTGCCTTTGAGGAGTGACTTGCCTTTCTTTGGCCTGTGCACTCCTATAGGTTGTCCTAGACTCATCCATTTTCTTCATATAATTCTCTGTCTGCTCCCCAAACAGAGAATTTCCCACAACAGGAAAATCCATAGCCTTAGACTGGGTATCCTAGACAGGGCAGTACATCTGAGCCAGGCCATTCTGCTAAGAGACACAGATGTAGCCATAACTCTAGATGAAACATCATTAGAGTCTACAGCAGCATGAAATTGCACCTTGGATGCCTCATACCATCCGCAGCCACCTGCTCCAGCTCCCTGGCAAGCTGTTCAGGGGCCTGTTTTGCTAGGGCCAGGACAGTATCCCACCTGGATTTCTGGTACCTAGCTGCGTAAGCTTACATAATTAGCCTGAGTCCCAAAGATGCTGCCATGTACTGCTTTGCCATGGCACCATCCTCCTGGAATCCTTTTCAGGAGGGTGAGAGGCTAGAGGAATATTAGCTTTGTCACAGGCTGCAGCCTGCACTACCCCCACATGGCTGCACTGTTGAGATAGGAACTCCGTATCAGAGCCTGATAAAGCATACCTCTTGTCCATCCTTTTATCCACAGGAGGATAGAATGGAGAGTTTTCAAATTTTTACTGTCTGTTTCCAAAAGATTTATGCAAGGAATAGACAGTCTCCTAGACTCTGGAATATCCATCATTTCCACAAAATCAGGCTCTTCTTGATCATCAACAGTTTCCTCAACAGAGAGTTGCAGCGTGTCAGCAACTTTCTTGTAAAACAAAAAATGAGAAGGGGACTCAGATAGCCTGGAAGGGATACACCTGAGGGTCTGTCTGGAGAGATGTCCGGTTCAATGGGCACATCCAGACTGTCAAAATCACACTCACTCTCCTCGTACCCCTCCTTCCCTTCCCCTGGTTCATAAAACTCTTCAAAATCATAATCTTGAACCGAGGGAACCGACCGAACCGGGCGCTTGCCAAATGGTGCCGGTTCGGACGGAGTTGGGGAAAAAGACTGGACAATTTGAATAGCTTTGGCTATTTCCTCAGCGGTTGGAGAAAGAACTTTTGGCCCCAAACTAGCTGACCTTCTAGCCCTTTTAGTTGGAATCGGCTCCTCAGAGCTGGCTCTTCGTTTGCCCGATGAAGCATCGCCCTGGTCAGAGGGCACTCCCTCAGGGTTGGCTGGAACCGAACCGGGCTGGCCATCCAGGTCAGCGGACTTTTTGGCCTCCCTTTCCCTGAGCCTACCAACTCTTTTTTCCACGGTGGCAGCAGGAAAATTTTTACAATCTGGCAGTCTGCATTGAGGTGGTCAAACCCCAGACAATATACATAATGGTGTGTGGGTCAGCCTTGTCAAAAGGCTTCCCACAGAGGCCACAGTGCTGAAACCCAGTGGGTCCGGTTTTTCTTTGGGTTTCTCAGACATAGTGCCAGCTCAACCAAAACTTGCCCGTTAATGGCAATCCACCAAGCAAGACTCTTATCGGTTCCCAACCGTGTCACAGGTCATGGAAAAAACCGTAATAAAATCCTTTTTTTTTTTTAGAACCGATAAGAACCGGGAACCACACTCTAAAGGGCAAGAAAGTAATTTAAAAACCCCTCTGATCGGTTCAAACCGAACCGAGAAAGACGTCTACAAGTTCCACACAGAAGGAAAATTTAATAAATAAGCCTATCTATTACTCACAAAACCACAGACAGAGCATGAACCGACGACTGGGGTTAAATTTCGGTAAAATAAACCGAGAATTACACTTTAAAACCGACAAACAAACCGAGCAGCAGGAGGAATCTCCGGAGCGACTGTTCAGTGAGGCGGAGTAAAGAATCTGACAGTTTAAGTTTGAGCATCAACAGACAGAGTGTTCAACCGAGCTCGCGCTCAAGATTCCATGCCCTGCATGGAAGTTAACTCTTTCACCTCCGGAGCAGTTCTAACCTGGGGTTATACTGCATGTGTCATAATATAGCAAGACTTCATGTTGTTTGAATACAGGGGTCTGGAAATGTTATCCTGCCCCGAGGCAAGGTGAGTAGGTTGTACCTCAGACAGAAGAGTGATGGGAGGTTTGCTGGACAGGCCCAGAAGCAGAGAGTACCAGGTCTGCCTAGCCCCATCTGGAGCAATTAGAATCATCGCAGGCTCCCTTCTGAGCTTCAAAAGCACCCTCAGAAGGAGAGAGAGAAAGGGGGAAACGTGTAAAGGAATCTCCCTGTCCAACAGACCAAGGCATCCTCTGGGACTGTCCCCACGGATGGAGGCCTGCAACAAAAGAAAGGGAGCTGGTAGTTTTGCCAAGAGGCTAACAGGTCTACCTCTGGCGTGCCCCACCTTCTGAACACTGTTGCAAGCACTTCCTTGATCAGGGTCCATTCATGGTTGCCTCAACTGATTCTGCTCAGGGAATCTGTGAGGACACTGTCTTTTCCTGGTAGGTGCACTGCAGCCAGCTGCACCTCTAGCTCATATGCCAGGCTCCAGATCTTCACTGCCTCTGTGCACAGCTTTGAATATCTTGTTCCTCGTCCCTGTTTGCTGTAGTACATGGTGTTGTATTGTCTGCCATGATTTGGCCTGACAGACCCTGGAGATGGGAGGAAAAATCCTGCAGTCAGACACAGAGCCCTGAGTTTAAGGAGATTTATGTGCTCCTGGGACTCTAATGGGGTCCACACCGAACTTACAGTGGAATCCTCCAAATCGGCACCCCACCCCAGGAGGGAGGCATCTGTAGTGAGCACCACTGTGGGTGATTGCTGAAGGACTGGAATTCCCCCCCTGAGGTTCTCCTCTTTCCACCTGTCTAGTGCCCTTAGAAGGCACTCTGCAACCGGTACCAGTTTTGACTGAGGGTCCCCCCTTTGGGACCAGTGGGACCCCAAGTGATACAGAATGTCTCATTTGGAATCCGGTGCCTGGGATCACAGCTGTTGAGGAGGTCATCTGTTCCAACAGCTGCAGGAAAACCCTTGCTGGTCTGGGCTGCCCAGCTTTGAAAGACTGGCAGTTCCGTAAGATTTACCGCCCTCTAATGAGGGTGGAAAGCTTTTCGCCTGTGATGTGTCCAGCTCTGCTCCTAGGAAGTCCAGCACCTGCACAGGCTCTGTCTGAGACTCTGGGATGTTCATCAGGAAACCCATATTCTCCAGACTTGACTGGGTGAGCTGGAGGGAGGCCTTGGCCTCCTAGTACAACCCTCCTGAGACTAGCCAGTCATCCAGGTAAGGGAAGACCACAACAGCTCATCTTCTCAAGTGAGCTGCAGCTAATACCAGGCACTTTGTGAAGACCCTTGGTGCTGAGGATAGGTTGAAGGGTATGACTACAAACGGATAGTGGCAGGTCCCTACCCTGAACCGGAGGTACTTTCTGTGAGAAGGCCTTACTAGCATATGAAAGTAGGCATCCTTCAGATCCAGATACCCCAACCAATGCTCCTGCTGCAGAGATGGAATCACTGCGGATAGTGTCACCATCTTGAACTTTTCTTTTTTCACGTGCTTGTTCAGAAATCTTAGGTCTAAAATGTGTCGCCACTGTCAATTTTTCTTGACAGGTGAGAAAGAACCTGAAGTAGTGACCCTTGCCACACTGGGCAGAGGGAACTCATTCCACTGCATTGGCCTGCAACAGCTTTTTGACCTCCAACTCCAGCAGAAGCTTTTCTGCTGGGGTATGAGGAGGGAAAATCCTGTGTGCCTGCATTTTGGGGAATTTTTTGAACTGCAGAGAGACCCCGACTCCCTATACCCAGGACCTACTTGTCTGTGGTAACATTTTTCTATGCCTGGAAATAGTGAGCCAACCTTCCTCCTGCTGGAATAGCTGGACATGTACAGACCTGTAAGGGGTTCTATTTTGCTTGCACCTTAAGAGCTAGGGTGGCTGCAATCTGCTTTGCATCCCACTTACCTCTGCCCTCGAAAAAAACCCTCTGAGGAGGGTAGTCATAAGTCACATAAGTACAGGAGTCATCACCCCTTGTCCTACCTCCCCTTACGCAAGGTCTATGTGAAGTGAAAGCCTTATCTTTCAACGTTGCTTTTATATGTGGTTTCATATTCATCAACCTTTTTCATGTAGGCCGCTGTGTTCTGACATCAAACAAGGAATTTCCCTCATACGGAAAATCCATGACCTTAGTTTTGAGTGTCCACAGAGGGGTTCATAATTCTGAGCCAGGCAAACCTCCTGAGGGACACTGCATGAGCCATGACCCTAGAAGCAGCGTCACTGGCATCCACAGCCATGTGAAACTGGGGTATTTAGTGGCATCCAAAGCAGCCTTTTCTGTGTCAGCTAGGTTCTTGCTAGATTATCAGCAGCCTTTTCGCTCATGGACACAGCAGAGGTCCAAAGGGCCTTCTGGTACTGCGTTGGGTAAGGCCATATAGATTGCCTGTCTCAATTAATGGGAGGCTATGGGTGTTTTTTTTTTTTTTTTAAACACATGCTGTCGGGCTTCCTGGAATCCCTCTCTGGGGGTGGAGAGGAAAGTGGGATCTTGGCCTCATCATAGGCAGCGGTTTGTACCACTCCTTCATGGTCAGGGTGAATATAAAGGTACTCAGCACCCTGCTTATGCAACTGGTATTTCTTTTCTGTTCACTTGTCTATAACAGCTGCAAAGCTGGAGGCCACTAGGATCTCTGAAGTGGCCTTTTTCAATGATTTATAAATGGGCAAGAATACCCTCTTTGTAGGTGCTAGGCCCATCACGTCCAAAAATTCCACCCAATTCTTGTTTCTCCGCTGTCTCCTGAGAAGAGATGTTGAGGGTGCTTGCCATCTGCTTTACAAAAGAATAGTAAAGGAGAACTCCTCTGCGAACCTAGAAGGGGAACCAAATTCCTAAGTAGGGAGCCGTCACGCTCTATGGATACATCATCCTCTTCATAAAACGTCAACTTCCTCCACCACAGGCTTTGCTACAAGTTCTAGAATTTTTTTGGGGCTTGATGGCCATAAAGGCTCCCACAGTCTGGAAATCCTGGAAAAACTGCCAAGCTTTAGCCATGTCCTGAGCAGAGGGCATTCTGTTTCAGTCAACTAGAGTCTCCTTTGCTTCTTCAGCTGCAAGGGTAGTGACATGTTTTTCTTTCTGCTTTTTCTCAGCAGGCACCGGTTCTGATGCCTGCTCAGCAGAACTCTTTAGTTTCGGCAGACTCAGGGGTCTCACTGTCCAACCTTGACCTCCAAGTCCCTTTTAGCAGCCTTGACTTTCGGCTTCTGTTGAGGAATAGGACTCTTCCCCAGGGCCAAGTTGTGAAAAGGAAGCAGAATGAGAAGCCATGATTTCCTCAGATTTTTTGGTCCTCTTTTAATATTTTAGGGCAAAACCTTATGGAAAGCTCACTGCTGGAAAATCATTATCAGGACCCAAACAGGTAAAACGCAACTCATGGCAGTCTGCCTTAGCCAGGAGTTTAAAACACCAGGTACAATTTATAACCAGCTGGCCCTGTCCTCTACTTGGGCTTGTCAAACATGCCAATCACTGACAGCCAAAGGAAAAGTGTGGTTCCTATGGGTATCGGTTCAGTTCTCTAGGCTGTTCCAAGCACCCACTACTCTTTCTGTGAAAAAGTACTTCCTCACGTTGCCCCTCAGCCTATCCCACTCTAGCCTCATATTATACCCCCTTGTTTTTGGGCGCCTTTTTTTCTGAAAGATGCTACCCTCCTGTACCTTGTTTATACCACTGAGGTATCCTAATGTCTTTATCCTATCCCCCCTCTCCTCTCCTCCAGGGAATACATACTGAGGTCCTCTAATCTTTCCTCATATGACTTTTGTTGCAGTCCTTGCACCACTTTTGTTGCCCTTCTCTGGACCGCCTCTATTTTTTCAATGTCCTTCCAGAGAGGCGGCCTCCAGAACTGGACACAGTACTCCAGATGAGGTCTCACTAGTGATCTGTACAGTAGCATAACCACCTTTTCTCTGCTGGTGATACCTCTACCTATGCACCCTGGCATCCATCTGGCTCTCACTACTACCTTCTCACATTGTTTGCCTACCTTTAGGTCATCAGATAAACCGCCAGGTCCCTTTCTTGATTGGTCACCGTCCCTCTGCCCCCTCCCCATCTTGTACTCCTTCCTTCGATTTCTGTGCCCCAAATGCATGATTTTGCATTTCTTGCACTGAATCTTAGCTGCCAAACACTGACCACTCCTCAAGCATGTTTAGGTCCTTTCATTGCCCCCCGCCGAAAGTGTTGACCCTGCTGCAGATTTTGGTGTCATTCGCTAAGGAGACATACCTTCCTCCAGCCCCTCTGCAATATCACTTATAAAGACATTAAAGAAGACTGGCCCCAGCACAGACCCCTGTGGCACACCGCTGGTCATCCCCCCTCTCCTCCGCTTGAATGCCATTTACCACCACCCTCTGTGTCATCACTCAACCAGTTTCTGGCCCAGTTTACCACCTTGAGGCTCACTCCCAGGCTGCCCAGCTTATTTACCAACCTCCTATGTGGGACAGTGTCGAAGGCCTTGCTGAAATCTGGGTAGGCCACATCCACCACCCCTCCCTGACCTACCTACATCATATTTGTTTGAGAAGACCTTCCCGCTGTGAATCCATGCTGCCTTGGATCCTGAGCTCTGCTGGGGTCAAGAAATATCATAATCCTTTCCTTTAGCAGTGACTCAATTAATTTCTCCTCCACCATGGTCAGGCTGACGGGGCCTGTAGTTGCCAGCCTCCTCCCTATTCCCACTTTTGTGGAGAGGGATTACATTTGCCCTCCTCCAGTCCCCTGGAACCACCCCTGTCTCTATCGATTTGTTGACTAGGGCTCTTAGCTCATTACTACCTTGGCAGCCATTTTGTATCAGGTAAACAATGGATAGTTCGGACTTCATATGGAGCTATTGGAGGTAATGAATGAGTGGTGCTGCCAGCACCTCTTAAAGTTCTTTTAATATTCTGGGATAAGCCTATCCAGTCCAATAGCCTTGCCCCCTTTCAGATTTTCGAGTTCCTTTTACGGCTCTTTCCTCCATAAACGGGTTGGTGTCCACTCTCTCCCATAGGTGCTCCTATCACCCACTGGTGCTCCTATCGCCCAAAAGTGATCCTTCTTCTGTGAATACTTAAATATTTCTTCAAGATTGCTGCTTTTTCTAGGTCCCCCTCCGCACACATCACTCCCTTTTTAACCTCACAATCCCACCCCTGTTCTTTCATTCACTAATGTAACTGAAAAAGGTAAATAGGCAGGAAAGAGGGAGGATTGCTGCAGACTAGTTACGCTCTGTGGAGACAGACAAGGAAGGGACCATCTGGGCAGACTGGGTGGGCCAAGCAGTCCTTTTTGTTCGTTGCAGTAATGCATCAAGCTGATGCCTGGAACTGCAAGACTTCCCTTGAACAAGGGAGGCCAGGGCCTGGAAACTGCACAGACCCTCTCTCATTTCCAGCACATTTATGTGAAGGCCTTGTTCCAGTAGCGCTCAGGATCCCTGAGGGTGGTAAGGGTCTAAGTGGCTGCCCCACCCCAGAATGGAGACGTCCACAACGATGATCACCTGTAGTTGAGGTTCCAGAAAAGAACCTACAAGAAGGTGATCCCTGTCCTTTCACCACCACAAGGCAGGCTGGGCCTGCATAACCAATAGTTAAACTGGGGGAAAGTCTGACCATCTGCAAATGTTAAAGGGTCAGCCAAGAAAATCTAGGAGTCAGACACTGCTGGCATGTTACCCAACAGTTTCTGCTAATGATGCAGGTGCAAATCTTTTGATGAACAGGGTCAGTAGAAGCAAGACCGCACTAGAAAAGAGATGTCCTTCAGCTGGGCTAGCATGGATCAATACATTATATTTAAAAAAAAAAAATCAGTTTCAGTGGCTCCCCACTGCATACAGATGCTACCCCCACACACACAATTTAATAAAATGTGGTGTCTTACGATGGGGCTCCACCATGAGCATGGCCTCTTTCTCAGACATGACGAGTTGACAGAACTGATCGCCTACATTGGCCAGGATGTACTTTGAGGTCTCCAGGTCGAGACCCTCTGCAGGTGACGAAGAAGGGATCCACAGACTCATGGCCTCCGGGTCGCTCTGCTGGGGATTCAAGAAGCCCTCAACACGCAGGATACCTTTCCGAGTAAAGATCAACCTAGAATCAAACACAGGTACCACATTACAGCTCCAGACTCCAATTTGTACAGGAACATGTTATACACACAGGCCAAGGGGCAGCACTCCCTCCCAAGGTGTGCTGCTTCAACCCAAACAATCCAACCTCTGTTTCAGTCAGTTCCCCTTCACAACCCTCAACAAAAGACCCTTGGGGACAGTCGGGTGTCTTTCCAACGCATGTCAATACAAATTAATATAACAAGACACAGTGATGCTCCCTAATATTGCGTTTCCATAAACAGACCCAGTGATGCTCCCTAATACTGTGTTTCCATAAACGGTCCTAGTGACGCTCCCTAATACTGCGTTTCTATAGACAATGGGGTGCTCCCTAATACTGCGTTTCCCCATAAACAGGCCCAGTGATGCTCCCTAATACTGTGTATCCGTAAGCACACCCAGTGATGCTCCCTAATACTGTTTCCATAAACAGACCCAGTGATGTTCTCTAATACTGCGTTTCCATAACACAGATCCAGTGATGCTGCCTAATACTGTGTTTCCATAAACGGTCCTAGTGACACTCCCTAATACTGCATTTCCATAAATGGACCAGTGATGCTCCCTAATACTGCGTTTCCATTAATGGACCCAGTGATGCTCCCTAATACTGCATTTTCCATAAACAGTCCTAGTGACGCTCCCTAATACTGCATTTCCATAAACAGACCCAGTGATGCTCCCTAACCCTGCGTTTCTATAGACCCAGTGATGCTCTCTAATACCCAACACACCCAGTGATGCTCCCTAATACTGCGTTTCTATAGACCCAGTGATGTTCCCTAATACTGCACTTCCATAAATGGACACAGTGATGCTCTGTAATACTGCATTGCTATAAACCAAGGCATAAAATAAGCAGGTTTGCATCGCAATTTGCTACCCATGAATCTGGAAACGCTAGTCAAATGTGGCAATAAATAGCAAACATTGCTAATCATTGCCAACTGACATTGGGTCCTTTAAAAATGCCCTTTTGGGATGCATGTCACTTTAAATTTTTTTGTTTGTTTTTCCCCTCCTCCCCTGTGCCATGCCCTCTCTCTCTCCTGACTGGCCAGCTCCAAATGCGTGGAAGAAACATGAGAATGTCCTCTTGGAGCGAGTCACCCCAGCAAGCAGGTCCAGGAGTTCCAACCGGAACAGAAAAGGTAAGTCCAGTTACTTTTTTCCATTTACTAGAGACTTTTTTTAGGTGGCGTCCAGTATTTAATGTTCTGTTTTGCAGGGAAGAGCATCACCAGGTCATGGGCCATGAGAGGAACCACAGGGCAGCGAGGAGCAGAGAAGACCGAGCGAGAGGGGACCTGACTGGGACCAGACAGGGCAGGCATCACGGCGTGATGCAGATTCGGCGCTGGAGCAACTGGCTCAGCAGCAGAATAGACCTGACTATCGGGAATCTCCAAAAGTAAAACATTTTCATTTTATATTGTCGGGGAGCCTGGATGAGGAATGAACTATGAGAGGGAATGGACTGGGCAGTGGCACGACTCGGGTGCGGCTGAGCATGTCGTGGATTCCGCCTGCAACGGGGCTGCTGCAGATGATCGGGGATACTGAGCTGAACAAGCAGACTGAGACATTATGTTGCACCCTGCAAGTTGCAGTGATAGGAAAGTCATTTAAAAGTAAATGTGCCCTGCTTTTGCAGAAGTCATAAAAACATAAGTAAACCACAAACAAGTCATCGTTCCCTGCACAGTCAGTGATGGGAAAGACATTTAAAAAGTAATCTATGCCCTGCCTTGCAGAGATCTGAAATGAAACAAAGTGTTGTAGTGAATTAGAAAAGACATTTAAAAGTAATGTGCCTGCACTTGCAGAGATGGGAAAGACATTTAAGAGTAATATGTGCTCTGCCTTGCAGAGCTCTGAAACGAAACAAAGTGTTGTGCCCTGTAGTTTTTGCAGTGATTGGTAAAGACATTTAAAAGTAATGTGCCCTGCATTTGCAGAGATGGGAAATAACTAAGTGCTGTGCCTTGTAACTTTTGCAGTGATTGGAAAATACATTTTAAAAGTTTTATGTGCCGTGCTTTGCAGAGATCGGGAATTAAGACACTAAAAACAAGCAGACCAGTGGGAAAGAACAGCTCTGCAGCAAACTGCAGAGGAGACACATTCAAAACCACAAAGTGTGTCCAGTTCAGGGAAGGACTTTTTTTTTTTTTTTTTAAACCAAGTGTTC
Organism: Neoceratodus forsteri; assembly: GCA_016271365.2. Taxonomy (NCBI): domain Eukaryota; kingdom Metazoa; phylum Chordata; order Ceratodontiformes; family Ceratodontidae; genus Neoceratodus; species Neoceratodus forsteri. The sequence continues at coordinate 484,688,865 of CM028130.1, forward strand.
GTGCCCTGCTTGCAGAGAAAGAGAAAGACATAAGACCCTTACAACAAATACCGTGTGCCCATATGGTAAAGGACAAAAATACTTTGCCCTGCTTAGTTTGCAGAGATTTTTTTTTTTTAACTTTATGTACTTGTGCCCCCGCTTAATTTGCAGATATGTGCCCTGCTGTGTATTTGGCAAACAAAAAAAAAAAAAAAAAGAGATCTGTGCCCTTGCTTTATTGGAGTGTTTCACTCTGTGGACTGTCATGTCTTAAGGTTACTGGCAGCCCACAGCGTGTGAAAATGTAAGTAAATTATGACGTCCCTGCTGTTGCTTGATTTGGCATGCTGGAAAGAACTGTGCTGCTATATTCACTGATGTCATTTTAGGTCTGGCAGCCACAGCCTGGGGCGTTAGTCAGAAGCAAATCTGCTGAACTACCCATTATTCATTAATACTAAACCACTGAAATGTTAGTTCACACCCAGGAGAGCACCCTGCTTTGCTAACTTCATTTAATAATTGTAATCTGCAACATAGCTGGAGTAAAATTAGCAACTGCAGAACGATGGCGCCAAAAATATAATCCAGAAAGAACTAGCTAGACATAAGAAGTGAGAAGATGAAGTCAGGTTCAACTGACAGAGCCTGTAACTCACTGATTCGCCCGGCAGAAGTAATAGCTACCATGAACACAGTTTTCCATGCGTGTTAGCTGCAAATTGTGCTGTGAATACAGAGATGAGCTATGTGGGTTGAGGAACTTCAGTGAGGCATTAATTGCAGGGATTACAGACCCCCAAGCTAAAAACTGACACCATTCAGAAACATCTTCTGACACAGCAGCACAAGAAAGCTGTTAAAATTTTGAAATTTGGTAGAACAAGGTCACCGCTTGATGTATATTGCCATCCCACAATTGGCAAGTTTAAAATAGTGAGGGGAGGGAGGTAGAGATTTGGACCCAGACCTAAAACAATTTTAATTTATTTGCAGGGAGAGCTTTCAGTAATGCATAGGAACAGCACGGAATCATTCTAGGCAGGCTGAAGGAGATCCTGTATATGATGGCCAAACAGGACATCCCTATTAAAAAGTCTGAAGGGACAGCAGAACAAGAGAAGGGCCATGGAGTTCATTTGGGCAATAAATTCATTAACACTCTTAGTGGGAAAAAACTCACAATGTGTATTGGCAAGAACCTAGAAGAAAACCTGCTGGCAACTGTCAATAATGCAAATTATTTTTCAGTGCTTATGGACAGTAGTATTGACAGTGGTGTAATTGAAAAGGAACTGGTTCACGTAATTTATGTAAATCCCATCAATGGTCAAGTAGAGACTAAGTTTTTACGAATGAAAGCTGTTTCAGATGGCGCAAGTCAGGGATTGAAAATCTCCTTTTAGACATTTTTACAGTGTGTGGCCTTAATATTAAAAAACATGGCTGGGTTTGGGGCTGATGTGGCATCTGTCAACATGGGTGTAAGACAGGGTCTTGCTGCTCTTTTAAGGGAAGATATACAATGGTTAGTCTGTGTTCATTGTTTCTCACACAGATTAGAACTGGCCATAAAAGTTGCTTTGGATAACACCTATTTCAATGTTTCAAACTTTCTGACCCAACTGTTTTATCTCTATCAGAAAAGTCCAAAGAGACTCGGAGTTACGGTCCCTTGCCCAGGCCCGGAGATGTCAGCTGAAAGGCCCAAGAAGGCCCATGGCACATGTTGGGTGCAGCATAAACTTCTTGCCACCCGTGCTGTTACCAAACCATTCCTTGTAATTCATGCCCATTTAGAATCTATGGCCGCAGACCCAACTCATGACCAGGACAAAGCCAAAGGAGTGTTGCAAATTATAACCAAATTCCGAATGGTGGCACAATTTTTGTATTTTGAACTGCTGCTTCAGCCACTTGCCAGGTTCTCACTAGCACTTCAAAAAGAAGCAGTTGAAATGCCAGAGCTACTTAGCTCTGTTGAAACTCTGAGAAACACTCTTGACCAAGCTAAGCAGAGTGGTCCCATAGGTGGCAGTGAACTGGACATTCTCTCTAAAAATGGGTCTGATGTTCTTTCAGGAGCATGTGCTGAAATCACATACAAGAGTGTGAAATTAACATTTTATTGGCCAAGTTGTTAAAACTTTTAAACAGCAAAATAAGAAATATATTACAAACACTGAGAACTATTGTGAACAAAGGTTTGGTTTGAATGATTAAAGTAGAATCTATAACTGTGCAAAAGTGTTAGATACCAGACTTTGGCCAGCTGCAGACAGAAAGGAACTACTGGAGTTGTATGGTAACAGTGACATTACTGCAGTAGCTGGTCATTAACCTAAAAAAAAAAAAAAATCTATGCTTTTTTCCCCTTCACCGGAATAAGGCCAAAAATGCCCCCCTCTGCATTCTCTCCAGTAATGCTCACCCTCCAGAGCAAGTATCATCCTACAAGTACCTGGGCATCACCTTTGACTCGGCTCTTACATTTCACACCCACATCAATACCCTGTCCTCAGCCATAAGCTCTTGGATTGGCCTACTCTACTGCCACAGAGATTTCCTCCCCCAAACTGCTCTCCGACTGGCCATCAACTCCTCCGTCCTGTCCCTAGTGGACTATGTCCTACCTATCAACGCTGCAGCCGACAATACCGCCCTCACCAGAATCCAGACGTCGATAAACAAGGCCTACAGGCTCCTGACCGGTGCATCCCTCCACACCCATACTTGCCTGCTCTATTCCACCACCAACCTGCACACCTTGGAGAAGCGCTTGCACTACCAAACCTGCTTACCTGCCAAAAAATTCCTGCTAGGACTCCTCCCCCCCCCCCCAAGGGTCACCGCATCCCTGCGGCTTGCATCCCCATCTGTTGCCACCCGTAGCTCAGTTAAGGTCACCTTTCTGGTGCCTCGTACCAAGCCCTCCCTAGCCCAAAGGTCCTTTCACTACCGCGTCCCCACACGGTTCAACTCCCTCCCGCTATCTGTCACTAAGTCTATCAAAATTGGTCCCTTTAAAGTCATTCTCCATAACCACCTCTTTGGCGCCCGAAGCTGTAGTTGCCCTTAATCAACCTAATGTTTGGGGTCCCTCTCAGTTTCTTGACCATAGTCTTGACAATGTCCACTGGACTGCTTCCTCCCCCTTTCTTTTTTTTTTTTTTTTTTTTATACGATTGCCATTTACTGCATGTAACTTTATCTCGTAAACCACTGTTATATTGTGTTTTTTGTTATCTGTATTGCACCTGTATGTTACCACTGTTGTATCTCACACTGTAACCATGTCTACCCTCCCTGCGACGATGTGCCTTTGTAAATGAGTCCCTCACTCAAAGGTTATAAATCCGACTTTCAAAATAAATAAATGAAATGGCTAAATAAAACAGATAGTCTCAGAAACTTGTGTAAATGTGTATTTTATCAATATAGAGCAAGATAAGTACATTTTATGGGGTTTTGAGCAAAAATATCAATTTTTGGTAATTGCTAATTAACTTCGGCCAATTGCTAATCATTTTTTACTCTGATTAGCGAAGGCCGCTAATCAAGTCTCAGACACTAATTTATGCCTTGTAAACAAATCCAGTTATGCTCCTAATACTGCTTTTCAATAAATACAGTGATGCTCCCCAAGACTGCTTCCATAAACAGACCCCACTGATGCTCCCTAATACTGCTTTCCTATAAAACAGACAGCGATGCTGCCAAACACTACATTTCAATACACAGAGCCAGTGATGCTCCCCAATACTGTGTTTCCGTAAACAGACCCAGTCATGCTCTCTAATACAGCGTTTCTATAAATACTCAGTGATGCTCCTCAATACTGTGTTTCTTTTACTTCTGCAAGCAAATTTTCCATTTTCCCCACAAACTGCCCCAAGGCCTGTCTGTCACTTCACAATGTGATCCACTCAACTCATAGCCCGAGGCCCGTCAGTCACGTCACTTTACAATGTGATCCACACACAACTCAGCCTGAGGCCTGTCGGTCACTATACAGTGTGATCAACACAACTGACAGCCTGAGGCGAGTCACTCTACAACGTGATCCCCACACAATCCACAGCCTGAGGCGTGTCAGTCACTTCACAATGTGATCCACACACAACTCCGTCTAAAGCATGTCAGTCACTTTACAATGCTCTTGGTTCCTCGGATTGGTCTTTGTTCTGCTCGACCACTGACATGAACCTAGCCCTCTGCCTCTTCACTGCCTTTAAAAAAAAAATATATATATATATATTTTCTGCTTATTGCAGTTATCAGTATAGCATACATAATACAGACCCTTGGTTCCAAGGCACAGCAATTGATGAAAGAAAACCTTCAGATACAACATTATAGATCGAGGCAGTGCTCCTTTCCCCTGCATGTGAGGCACTCATTCTGTGAACAGCATCTCACGTGCAGATGCCCTGGAAACTGGTACATTCTGGGAACATTTTTATTTATTTTTTTTAATTGACTGCTCTTGATCAATAAAGGAATAATGCACGACAGGGTGTGTGTCGTGCAGGGATAACGCCATGCCGGGGAGGGGTTGGCACGAGGCCACAGGCAGAGTGTATCCAATGCCCCAGGCATGGCGTTATCCCAAACGACACACACCCTGGAGTGCATTATTCCTATTATACAATGTCTTGTTATATACAAGATAAAAAAATTATTTTAAAGAATGTTTTTATAAGAGTGGAAAAATATTTGTTTCTTAAGAGGAGATGCGATAAAAAAAGGGCTGCTCCATAATTATGACAGTAGACCTGTGGTGTCGTGCTAGGATAACGCCATAGGTCCAGCCCCAAACTGACCAATCACAGTCCAAGATTCTTTCTTGCCATTGTATAATATATTAATACGTCCCGTCATCACTCATTGCTAAAAATGAGTGGTATCATTTGTCATCAGCTTGAGCCAGAACAGCTCAGCTTTTCTTCGCTGTTCTCGCTCAGCTGAAGGCGCGTGAAACCGCTTATTTTCATCAACAAGTGGCTTCGGGGTACGTATTAACACAGAATATTCTTGTCTTCCCTAGTTACAGCACAGAGGGGAGTAACACACTACCCAATAAATGTCTCAAAATGGCGATAAGCAACAACACCACAAGCTATTAACTTAATATAGAAGCATGATAATATCCAGAGTGATGGACACTTATGAAAGCATCTGAAGATCCGGAGGGTGTCTTTGAAGAAAAAATTACTCACCATAGTAATGTTGTTTCTTCTAATTCAGACATAATGCCATTAGCCCCAGCACTTGAACTGCCCCGGAGAGAAAAGAGTTAACTATGTAGAAGCATAGAACGTTGAGTTTGAGCTCGGTTTTCAAACCTCTGTCTGTGGTACTTCCCAGTGCAACCGTCAGATTCTTACGAGCACACTAACATACTATAGTATGGAAATTGTTCAACATATAGCCAAAGTGCAAAAAATTATTTTTGGGCCCAAAAGACTCAAGTCGAGTACCCAAGAAGGAAAGGTAGTGACAATATTTAAGTACAAAACACCAGAAAATTAACAACATCCACCCCAACCAATAGGGAGGGTACAAGGTACACCCCTGAGGTGCAACACTGTACCTGCCAGCCCACTTCCCAAAAACCAGGTTCTGAGAGGGGAGGCGGGGGAGGGGATGTCTGAATACAGCAAGACTCCATTAGAAGAAACAACATTACTATGTTGAGTAATTTTTTCTTCAAACAACATGAAGTCTTGCTGTATTCAGACATAATGCAGACTACCAAGCAGTTCCCTATGGAGGAGGGAATGCAGAACCTACTTTGGGAAGCGGCTCTGCAGTACTGTTGTAAAAACCTAGCATCACTCCTAGCCTGGATGTCCAGGGAGTAATGCTTGGTAAAAGTATGTACTGTTTTCCAGGTGGCTGCTTTACAGATCTCTAACAAAGGTATCTCTCTGGCCACAGCTAGAGAAGCAGCTGTACCCCTAGCTGAATGAGCCCTCAGGCCTGAAGGGGGCATTCTACCCAACTTGTCATAACAGAATTGTATACAAGAAACAATCCACCTGGCAACATTTCTTTTAGTGGCAGGCTTACCTTTCCCCACTTCACCATAAGTGAGAAACAATTGAAGACAGTCATTTCTGTGTGTCTTAGTATGCTCAATGTAGTAGCTAAGGGCCCTCGTAACGTCCAGACTGTGTAACCTTCTTTCACGTGAAGAAGAATGATCAGTCAAAAACACAAGGAGATATAGACTGGTTCAGATGAAAATCCGATACCACTTTGGGCAAGAACCTCCTGTTGGTTCTTAGGATCACTTTGTCCCTATGGAAAGAGATGGAGTCAGGTTCAATTGACAGAGCCTGTAACTCACTAATTCGCCTGGCAGAAGTAATAGCTACCAGGAACACAGTTTTCCAGGTTAAGTACTTCAACTCGGCCGCAGCCAGAGGTTCAAAGGGTGGCTGCATAAGCTGAGTTATGCAGACATTAAGATCCCAAGGCGGAGTAGGCTCCCTAAAGGGAGAGTTAATGTGAACCAGACCTTTGAAAAACTTTCTGAAAACAGGAGGAGATGCCAGGGAAGAGCCCTTCCCTGCTGAGAGGAATGCAGAGACAGCTGCTAGATGAACCTTCAGAGTGGCAGGCCTAAGGCCTAGACAATTCAGATGAACTAGTCTAAGGTTGTGGAAATGTCTGCAGAATCAGGCAAGATGCCTTCCTGAGGACACAAATACTGAACCTTTTCCATTTGGAGTAGTAAGTTTTTCTAGTGGAAGGCTTCCTGGAGACCTTCGTAATATCCAGAACTCCCTGAGAAAGACGCAGTGCTGCATATTCTAACTCTTCAAGAGTCAGGCCTTGAGATTGAGAGACTGGAGATTGGGGTACCAGATCCGCCGACTGACAAGGACAGCAGTAGAGGATACCACGGCTGTCTGGCCCAATCTGGAGCCACCAGTATCACTGTGCAGGGTTGAGTCCTGATCTTGATCAGAACTCTGAACAGAAGAAGGGAGGGAAGGAAGGCATTGAGAAACCTGCCCTTCCAGTCCAAAAAGAGAGCATCCTAGGGAACCGTCCCCAGGACTGGAGGTCTGCAAAAAAACAGATGAAGTTGATGATTGTCCGGTGCTGCAAAGAGATTTATCTCTGGAGTGCCCCACCTGGAGAAGATGACCTTCAGGATGTGAGGATCCAGGGACCATAAGTGATGTCCCTGTGAAATTCTGCTCATAGCATCTGCTAGTACGTTGTCCTTCCCTGGAAGCTGAACTGCTACCAGAGAAGTCTGAAGAGAATAGGCCAGAGACCACAGCTTCATGGCCCCTGTGCACAAGACAGAGGACTGAGTGCCTTCCTGTTTGCTGATGTACCACACTGTGGTGGTGGTGTCTGTCCTGACTTGGACCACCCTGCCCTTGACTGAATCTGAGAAGCTCTGCAGGGCTAGGAAAACTACCCTGAGTTCCAGGAGATTGATATGAAGGAGAGATTCTTGTGGGGACCAGACCCCTTGAGCTGTCAGGGCTCCCAGGTGGGCTCCCCACCCTAGGAGAGAAGTATCCGTAGTTAGAACTACTGATGGGACTTGAGGGAACCCCTTGTCTGAGGTTGTCCTGGTCCAGCCACCACTGGAGAGCTTGGACCAGAGTCTGACTTACTGGGATCAGTTTGGTAAGTGAATCCTCCTTTTGAGACCAAAAAGACCTCAGATGAAACTGAATGCCCCTCATCTGGAACCTTGCTCCCTGCACCACTGCCATGGAAGCTGCCATGTGGCCCAGGAGTTGGAGGAACTGTCTTGCTGGGTGGGAGAGCTGAGGTCGAAAGGAGGAAGCGAGATCCACTAGGGCCTTCACCCTTGCCAGGGGAAGGAAGGCTTTTGCTTGTACAGTGTCCAACTCTATGCCTATAAGGTGAGAAGTTGAACTGGTTCGAGGACAGACTTTGGAAGATTGAGAAGAAACCCCAAGGAGCTGAGTAGGTTCTAGGTAGTTTGAAGAGCTGACCTGACCTGTAAAGAAAGGTGGCTGACCCACTAAGCCAGTCGTCCAGATATGGGAAGATGGTGATACCCTGTCTTCTGAGGTAAACCACCACTACTGCAAGGCACTTTGTGAACACCCTTGGAGCTGATGTTAGGCCGAATGGCATAGTTCTGAATTGGTAATGGCCTGAAGACAACTCGAACCTGAGGTATTTTTTATGGGCGCACCTGACAGGAATATGGAAGTAGGCATCCTTGAGGTCCAGAGATGCTAGCCAATCCCCTGGCCTTAGAGAAAGAAGAATTATTCCCAGAGTTACCATTTTGAATTTGGGCTTTGAAATGTGCTTGTTCAAATACCTTAGGTCTAGGATGGGTCGCCACTCCCATTTTCTTTGGGATAAGGAAGTACCTGGAGTACAGTCTTTTTCCCCTGTGCTGAGTAGAAACCTTCTCTATAGCTCTGAGAGCTAGAAGAGAGGAAACCTCTGCCTCTAGGGCAATGGTTTCTTAGAGTGATGCAGGTGGAAAAGACTTGGCCCTCTTTTTTGGAAATTTTTTGAAGCTGAGGGCCAGTCCCTGGCTTACTACTTCCAGGACCCACTTGTCTGAGGTCACATACTTCCAGGCCTGGAAGTAGTAAGCCAGCCTGCCTCCTACTGGATATGGGGAGTTGACTCAGGCTGACATCAGGGTGTCTGCTTAGCAGGAGCATTAAACTGAGATGAGGAGGGAGCAGCTCTACTCATCCCCCTCCTACCCCTCCCTGTGAAGAACCCCCTCTGTGGGAAGGGAGAGGAGGCCTGGGCTTAGTAAAAGTGCCTGCCCCTAGACTGCTGCTTGTGCAGAGTGGCTTGCCTTTCTTTGGCCTGTGCACTCCTGTACGTGGCCCTGTATTCATTCATTTTCTTCATGTAAGCCTCTGTCTGCTCCCCAAACAGAGTTACCTACTACAGGAAAATCCATAGCCTTAGTCTGGATATCCTATGAAAGGCTAGTACATCTGAGCCAAGCATGTCTTCTGAGAGACACAGATGTAGCCATGACTCTAGATGCCACATCGTTTGAGTCCACAGCAGCATGAAACTGCATTTTGGATGCCTCAATTCCATCAGCAGCCACCTCCTCCAGCTCCTTGGCTAGCTGGGGAGAGGCAGTTTAGCCAGTTCCAGAACCATATCCCATCTGGATTTATGGTACCTGGCTGTGTAGGCCATATAAGTAGCCTGCCTGAGTCCCAAAAAGGATGCCAAATACTGCTTTTTGGCCATGGCATCCACTTTCCTGGTGTCCTTATCCAGGGGGTGTGAAGCCAAAGGAATGTTAGCCCTGTCACAGGCAGCAGCCTGCACTACTCCAACATGGCTGCAATGACTATAAAGGAACTCCGCAGCTCAGCCTGATAAATACCTCCTGTCCATTCTCTTATCCACAGGAGGCATTGAATTAGGGGTTTGTAAAATTCTGTGTGTCTGTTTCCCCAAGGATTTATGAAGAGGGATAGACAGTCTTTTGGACTCTGGGATGTCCATCATTTCCACAAAATTAGGCTCTTCATCCTCCTCTGCAGCTTCAATCAAGGGAAGCTGCAGGGTTTCTGTCACCTTTTTGTAGAACAAAAAATGTGAAGGGGACTCAGAGAGCCTGGGAGGAGAGACACCTGAGGGTCTATGTGGGGAGATGTCTGGTTCAGTGGGCACATCCAGACCCTCCTGGTCATCATCATCATCCTTGGGATAGTCCGTCTCCCTCCCACTCCTCATAATAAGCATCTGGATCATAATCCGGAGGAGACTGACCTGACCAAACCGACCGCCTAACCAGCAGTACCGGTTCGGATGGAACCGGTCTAAGCTATTGAACAATGCTAATCGGTTTGGCTATTTCGTCCACGGTTGGAGAGTGCGATACCGGATCCGAACCGGCAGACTTGCGCTTCTTTTTAGATGGAACCGACCCCTCGGGGTCAGCTCTCTTTTTGCCCAAGGAGGTATCACCTAGGTCAGTATACAACTCCTCAGGTTCGGCCGCAACCAAACCGGGCTGGCCATCTGGATCTACGGACTTCTCAGCCTCCCTTTCCTTCAGCTTACTCAGTCTTTTGTCTAGAGTGGATTTAGGAGAGTTTTTACAGATTTGGCAGTCTGACTTGAGGTGGTCAAACCCCAGACAATAAACACAGATGAGGTGGCGGTCAGCCTTAGCAAAGGCCTCCCCACACTCAGTACAGTGTTGAAACCCAGTGGGACTGGTTTTTCTTCTTGGGTTTCTCAGACATGGCCAACCTAACAAATTATCCTATTGCAGCTTTCAAGCCAGGTAATACAATAACCGATCGGTTACAAACCGTGTCACGGGCTTTTTAAAAGAACCGGCAAAAAACCTTGGTTCTTTTGAAACCGATCGATACCAGAACACCACTCTAATCCCAGAATAAGTTTAAACAGAATGGGTCAGTTCCAAACCAGACCGACCGGAAAGAAACCGAAGGAAAGAACAATTTCCAACTTTTTCACAGAATAAAACATAGTCACTACCTATACCGTAGACAGAGGCTGGAAATCCAAAAACAACAAAAAATTATACGGTTTAAACCGAACGCTTTACTTTTACCGAACCGAGCAGAGGAAATCACCGGAGCGACTTCACTGTTAGGCGGAGTAAAGAATCTGACGGTTACACTGAGGAGTACCACAGACAGAAGTTTGAAAAACGAGCTAGAGCTCAATGTTCTATGCTTCTGCATAGAGTTACCTCTTTCCTCTCCGGGGCAGTTCAAGTGCTGGGGCTAACTGCATTATGTCTGAATACAGCAAGCCTTCATGTTGTTTGAAAGTCTTCTTTGATTTTCAGGACTTGTTTGCCAGCTTCCCCAAGAGCAGTAAAAAGATGAGTTTTGCCACAATAGCTAAGCCAAAGTTTTGCCAGCAGTAGTGTGCTATTCCCAGTTGTCAAAGTTCAGCCCTCACGGAGTCAAAAGATTTTCTGAGCTGCCAGGTGGCATAAGACAGGTCAGGAAAACAAAAGACTTTTGCTCCATCCAATAGTGTGAGCTGCCCATTGTTCTTAGCAGCTAGTAAGACAGAGTCCTGAATATGAACTGCCGTAATGACCAAGAGAGTGCAAGGCAAAGCAGAATACTTAAGAGGCCTGCGGGGAGTTATGAGATATACTTTAAAGTTTAAGCATTGCAGACCAAGGGTCAGCTGAGCTTGCACTAAATCAGTGGCACTGTATCCGGTCCTTATCCTCTCGACCCTCAGGAATGCCCGAACGCAGATTCGCCAGCTGTGCACCATTTCCTAGCTGTTCAAGATGCAGCCTTATGATTTTATTTTCCTGGACCACACCCGAGGAAAAGTACAGTTATGTAAGAACTTATCGTAACAGAAGATCTTCATGAACAGCTCTTGCAGCAGGTTACACCATTAGGACTGAAGCAGACAGGCGCCAGGACCCCACGGAAAAATTCTAGCTAGCAATATCCAGTGGGGGACCGCCTGGACGTTGGCCCCGCCCCCTACATCCAGCATTATACAAAAGGGGAGGTCCCCCAGCATCCCTCAGTTCTCCCGGAGACTCCCGGCATAAAGGTGACTTCTGAAGGGGAGACAGAGGATCCACTTCCACAGGAAGAGCTATGAAAATAATTGTATTCTGGTTGCGTCCAAGACTCCCAAGTCTGAAGACCAAACCTTCTGAGGGGAAGGTGGGAGGGAAACTACCTGCTGCAAGAGCTGTTCTCCAAGAGCTACTGTTACAGTAAGTTCTTACATAACTGTACTATCTTACTTCTAGAAACAGCTCTTGAAGCAGGTTACACCATTAGGACTGATTCCCAAGCAGTATGGTAGCAAATACCCTGATCGGGAGGAGGATAGGCAGGATCCTGGAGTGAACCAAAAGAAAAAATTACTCACCTTAGTAATTGCTTTTCTTCTCATGGAGTCTTGCTATATTAGGACCTTTGCAGTATGCCCCTGGCTTTTGACTGCCCCGGAGATGAAATAGTTAACTCCAGAGAAATCTGGAGTTCCACAGCGCGAGGGCGCTTATTGAAAGCTCTATCTGGGTTGTTTGAACCCAAACTGTCAGGTTCTTTACGAGGCTAAACTAACATAGCAAGTCTGTGTGGAAAAGCTCTACACTAGCCATTGGCTACCTACTAACAGTAGAACCACAAAACACAACACCAATAAAGAAAAACAGTATCACGTATTATTGTTAGGATAACCCTAGACAATCACTACTAAGGCCCCTCTGCCCAAAGACTCAAGTCCAGAGGGCCCAGCTACCAATTAACAAAAAACAGAAACTATCTAGTTCCTAACCCAAGAAAGAAAAGAAGGGGGGGAGAGAGACTAGAAGCTAAACAGGCATGACACAGTGATTGCACCAATTTGCCAACCCCATACCCAAGTAGGGATTCTGAGAGGGGTAGGAGGGAGGGTTGTCCTAATATAGCAAGACTCCATGAGAAGAAAAGCAATTACTAAGGTGAGTAATTTTTTTTTCAAACACCATGAAGTCTTGCTTATATTAGGACCTTTGCAGAGTACACAGCAGTACCTCTTATGGAGGAGGGTCAGAACCTACTTAGGAACAGGCTCTGCAGGACAGCTGTGCAAAAGCTTAGCATCTCCTCCTGGACTGGACGTCCAGGGAATAATGCTTAGTGAAAGTGTGGACTGTCTTCCAGGTAGCAGCTTGACAGATTTCAAAATGGGAATATCTCAGCAGCCGCTAGAGATGCAGCTGTACCCTGTGGAATGAGCCCTCAGACCTGAGGCGGCTCCTTGCCCAGTTTTGATAACAGAACTGGATACAAGAGACAATCCACCTAGCAATCGACCTCCTAGTAGCAGGCCTCCCTTACCCACATCTCCATAGGTAAGGAAGAGCTGGAGGGATTCAACCTGTGACCTGAGTACGATCCAAATAATAGCTAGGCTCTTTTACGTCCAAACTGTGCAAGCTTCTCTCACCAGAAGAGGAGTGCTCAGTAAAAATACTGGAAGAGAGATGGATTGTTAAGATGAAAATCTGAAACCACCTTAGGTAAAAACTTTCTGTTAATCCTGAGGATCACTTTATCTCTGTGGAAAGAAATGAATCCTCTTCCACTGACAAGGCTTGCAATTCACTTATACTTAGCAGAAGTGATAGCCATTAGAAAACAGTTTTCCAAGTTAAGAACTTGAGATCTGCCGAATCCAGAGGCTCAAGGGAGGTTGCATTAGCTGGCAATGCAAATATTCAAGTCCCATGCAGGGGTTGGTTCCCGAAAGGGAGGATTAGTATGAAGTAACCTTTGAAAAATTTGGCAAACACAGGGTGAGAAAAGAGAAACTGGTTTTCCTGCAGAAATAAAAACTGAAACAGCTGCCAAATGAACCTTTAAGGTAGCTGGTTTGAGGCCTAAGGAATTTAAGTGGACCAGGTAGTCCAACAAAATATGCAGGTCAGCTGATTCTGGGGTGATTTGCCTCTCAGAACACCAAAATGAGAATCTCTTCCATTTAGAATTATAAGTGGCTCTAGTGGAAGGCTTTCTGGAGGCCTTCAAAATATCCAAGACACCTTGAGAAAGGTGTAAATGAGCAACTCTAACTCCTCAAGAACCAAGCCTTGAGGTGGAGGGAGTTGAGATCGGATACCACACTCTCCCTGTGCACAGGTCAGCAGGTCGTGAGCCCTGGGCAAGGTCAGGGAGGGTGGAATGATAGGGACAGAAGAAGAGCGTACCAAGGCTGCCTGGCCCAGTCTGGAGCAATCAGAATCACCCTGCAAGGCTGAGTTCTGATTTTTACTAAAACCCTGAAGAGTAGAGGGAACGGAGGGAAAGCATAGAGGAACTTTCCCTCCCAATCCAGCTGAAAGGCATCCAGGGGGACTGACCCCAGAACTGGGGGCCTGCAGCAAAACAGGGGAAGTTTGTGGTTGTCTGGGGCTGCAAAAAGATCTATCTGAGGAGTGCCCCAGCTGGCAAAGATTGACCCCAGCACTTGAGGGATCAGAGCCCATTCGTGATGGCCCCGAGAAATCCTGCTGAGGGCGTCCGCTAGGACATTGTCCTTCCCTGGGAGGTGAACCGCTATCAGAGAGGTGTTCAGGGAATAGGCCAGAGACCACAACTTCATTGCATAGGGCTGAAGAGCAAGTGCCCCCTTGCTTGTTGATGTACCACATTGTTGTGGTATTGTCTGTCCTGACTTGAACAACTTTGTTCTGGACAGTTTCTGAAAAAACCTGGAGAACTAGGAAGACAGCTCTGAGCTCCAGCAGATTGATGTGAAGCAGAGATTCCTGAGGGACCAAACTCCTGAGTTGAAAGGTCGCCCAGGTGAGCCCCCCAACCCAACAGGGACGCATCCGTGGTGAGGATGAGGAGTGAGGGAGGAAGGAATGGGACCCCTGAGGACAGGTTGTCTGATCCAGCCACCACTGGAGAGCTAGGATCAGAGTCTTGGTCACTGGGACCAATTTGTAAGGGTCCTCCTTTGAGACCAATAGGACCTCAAGTGGAACTGAATGTCCCTCATCTGAAATCTTGCCCCTGGCACAACAGCTGTAGAGGCAGCCATGTGCCCCAGGAGTTGCAGAAAGTGCCTTGCTGGTCGACAGACCTGCATAGAGAAAGAAGATGCCAGGGCAATGAGTTTGTCCACTCTTTCGGAGGGGAGGAATGCCTTGGCTAACTTTGTGTTCAGCTCTGCACCTATAAAAGTTAGTACCTGAACTGGTTCGAGAACTGACTTTGGAACATTCAGCAGGAACCCCAGAAAGGTGAGGAGTTCCTGGGTGATTTGCAAGTAGGATTTTACCTGCTCTGATGACTGACCCACAATAAGCCAGTCGTCCAAGTAGGGAAACACAGCTATCCCTTGTCTTCTTAAGTGGGCCACTACTACAGCTAGACATTTTGTGAAAACTCTTGGAGCAGAAGTGAGTCCAAGGGCATTGCCCTGAACTGGTAGTGGCCCGAGGGCAGTTCGAACCTGAGGTACTTTCGGTGAGAGGCCCTGATTAGAATATGGTAAGAGGCCTTGAGGTCCAGGGAAGCTAGCCAGTCCCCTGGCCTCAAGGATGGCAAAATCATTGCTAAAGTCAGCATTTTGAACTTTGGTTTTACAAGATGCTTGTTCAGAAATCTTAAATCCAAGATGGGCCGCCAGTCTCCTGTCTTTTGGGGTCAGGAAGTACCTTGAGTAAAGACCCTTGCTCTGGTGGCAAGGGGACCTTCCACTGCTTTGCAGTCCAAAAGAGAGAAACCTCCCGCTGTGAGGGTTTCTAAAAGACTTGAGGGGGAAAGTGCCTGGCTCTCATCTTGGGAAACTGTTTGAAACTGAGAACCAAGCCTTGGCTTACCACCTCCAGAACCCATTTGTCCGAGGTTAGGGACAACCAGTTCTGGCAGAAATAAACCAGTCTGCCCCCACCAGTACAGGAGAGTCGGACCCAGACACCCGTCAGGTGCCCTGAGCAGGAGCAGCTTTAGGTTGGGGAGAGGGCCTGCCTGTGCCCCGTCTGCCTCTGCCTCTGAAAAATCCTCTCTGTGCAAAAGCAGAAGTCGCCTGGAATTGGTAAAAGGCCTATTGTAAGGCCTGCCCCTATTCCCTGGGGGCATGCCTATGTTGAGTGGCATGCCTTTCCTTAGCTTGGGCACTTTGTAAGTAGTTCTGTATTCATCCATCTTTTCATGTAATTTTCTGTTTGTTCTCCAAACAGAGAATTTCCTATAACAGGAAAATCTATAGCTTTTGACTGGGTATCTTGGGACAGATTAGTGCATCTGAGCCATGCCAACCTACGGAGAGCTACAGAAGTGGCCATGACCCTAGAGGAAACATCATTAACATCAACAGCAGCATGAAATTGAACTTTAGAGGCTTCCAATGCCATCAGCAGCCACCTGTTCCAATCCTCACTAGCCAGCTGGCCATGGGCCTGCTTGGCTAACTGCAATATAGTGTCCCATCTAGATTTCAGATATCTAGCCACATAAGCCATATAATTAACCTGTCTGAGTCCCAAAGAAGCTGCCACATACTGTTTTTCACCATGGCATCAATCTTCCTGGAATCCTTATCAGGAGGATGTGAAGCCAGGGAATATTAGCCTTGTCACAGGCTGCAGCTTGCACCACACCTACATGACTACACTGTTCAGTAAGGAAGTCTGTATTAGGGCCTGACAACGTATACCTTCTGTCCATTTTTTATCTACAGGAGGGACAGAAAAGGATTTTTAAAATCTTAGTGGTTTGTCTCCTAAATGACTTATGTAAAGGAATAGACAACCTTCTAGCCTCTGGAATATCCATCATTTCCACATAGTCAGGCTCCTCTTGCTCATCCACAGCCTCTTCTAAGGGAGCTGGAGAGTTCTGCTACTTTCTTATAAAATCTGAAATGAGATGGGGACTCAGACAATAAAGGGGAGACTCAAAGGGTCTGTCTGGAGAAATGTCCAGTTCTATTGGCACTTCCAGACCTTCCCAATCACAATTACAATCATCAAAATCTTCCTCCCCTCCTGTGGTTCATAAAAATCCCCAACATCATAATCCTGAACCACTGGACCTGAACCAGACCCCTTTTCCAACCAGAGAGGGTTCAACAAGTCCCTGAGACAAAGACTGGACAATCTGTATGCTTTAGCTATTTCTACAGCAGAAGGAGAGACAAACTGGACTCCACACTAGCTGATTTCTTTGTCCTTTTGCTTTGACTGGTTCCTCAGGACCAGCCTTTCTTTGCCCGAGGAAGTATGGCTGGTCAGAGGACCTCCCTCTGGTCCAGCCGTAGCTGGGCCGGGCTGGCCATCCGGTCAGCGGACTTTTAGCCTCTCGGTCCCTGAGCCTGCCCAATCTCTTTCCAGGGTGGCTGCAGGAAATTCTTACATATCTGGCAGTCTGACAGGAGGTGGTCAGCCCCAGACAATAGACACAAGTGGTGTGTGGGTCAGCCTTGGCAAAGGCTTCCCACAGACATCACAGTGCTGAAACCCAGTGGGCCGGTTTTTCTTTGGGTTTCTCAGACATAATGCCAGCCTAACCAAACTTGTCCTTTGTTTCAGGCCTTGCCAGGACAAGACACCCTTATCGGTCCCTAACCGTGTCACGGGTATTTGAAAAAAAACACTTTTAATTGCAGGTTTTTTTAGGACCGATAAGAACCGGGTACCTCACTCTAAATGCAAAGAAAACAATTTTTAAAGCAAACTGATCGGTTCAGAGTGAACTGATAATGAGTTTCCACACAGACTAAAATTATTTTACTTACGGTTACCAGATAGAGCTTTAAACGGAAAACCACGGTAATTTTAAACACTTTCTCGGTTAAATGAACCAATAAAAATACTTTAACCCGCAAAACGAACCGAAATGAAGGAGCTGGTCTCCGGAGCGTCTGTTCAGTGAAAGCGGAGTAAAGAATCTGACAGTTTGGGTTCACACAACCCAGACAGAGCTTTCAATAAGCGCCCTCGCGCTGTGGAACTCCAGATTTCTCTGGAGTTAACTATTTCATCTCCGGGGCAGTCAAAAGCCAGGGGCATACTGCAAAGGTCCTAATATAAGCAAGACTTCATGGTGTTTGAATTAAGACAGACGTCCTTGAAGTACTGCAAAGTCAAAACCAGCTCTACGCCAAGAGGCAATGTCCAGACTGTAATGCCTGATAAAGGTATGTACTGTGCTCCAAGTGGCAGCTGCGCAGATGGCTGATGTAGAGACGTTATTAAGCGCCGCGAAAGAGGTAGCCACCCCCTTGTGGAATGTCCTTTCACTGATCCCGGTAAAGGCTTGTTGCGCTTTTGGTAACAGAACATGATGCATTTGACCAGCCACTTGGAGAACGTATGCTTCGATACAGGTGCTCCTTGCATCCTGTGAGCAAATGAGAAAAAGCTGATCTGACTGGAAATGGGACTTGGTTCTGGTGAAGTAATACCCCTTGGATCCTATGCACATCTAACGTGTGCAGGAGAGCTTCCTCTCAGAGTAGCTGGGATAGTACACCAGAAGGTCAATATCCTGATTGAGAGTTACGGTTGAGACCACCTTGGGAAGAAACTTAGAATTTGTCCTCAAGGACACACTCTCCTTGTGAAAAACCAAGTAAGGTTCCTTACACATGAGCGCATGAAGCTCAGAAACTCTTCTGACGGAAGTAACCGCAACCTAAAATAACGTCTTCCAGGAGAGAAGACGCAGCTCGCAATCCAGGGCTGGTTTAAACAGGGGCAGCGTGAGCTGCTCTAGGACAAATATAAGATCTCAAGGTGGAATGGGGTCCTTGATAGGTGGTCTCAAATGGAGGATACCACGCAGAAAAGCACGGGAGGCCTCTAGCTGTGCAAGTGACCTCTGACCTACCGGGCAGTAGTATGCTGAAATGGCAGAGAGGTGTGCCTTTATAGATGAATAGGCTAGCCCAGATTCTTATAGGGATAGGACGTAGTCCAACAGTGACCTTTCGGGACAGTCAAGTGGTGCTAAGCCAAGGACCTAAGCCCAAAAACGAAACCTGCGCCATTTCATGGCATTGGTGGCATGCGAGTGGAGGGTTTTCTTGCAGCAACTACAACGTCCGGTACTCCCTGCAAAACCCTGTGTATAAGGACTACTATGTCCTTAGCAGCCAGGCGTGCAGGTTCAGTGACCTGATGTTCGGGTGGACCAGGGTGCCGGCATCCTGGGACGACAGGTGTGAGCTGACCGGCAAGAGAAACGGTGAGTCCTGGGCCAATTGGTGCAGGAGTGGAAACCAAATTTGCCTGGGCCAGAAAGGCACCACTAAGATCATCGTGGCTCCCTCCCTGCGGAGCTTCAGTAGAACAGTCTGGATCAAAGGGAAGGGTGGGAAAGCGTAGAGGAACCTGCCCGTCCAAGAGAGGGACAACGAGACTCACCAGAAAACACCAGGCCCTGGATCTAGCGAGCAGAAATTGGGCAGTTTTGCATTGGATGGGGACATCAATAGGTCTAAATCTGGTGTCCCCCCATCTACGGAACAGATCCTCTACTACTCCTTGCAGCAGTTCCCATTCGTGAGCCTTGACCCGCGACTGGGTCAGGCAATCTGCGATGGTGTTGTCCACACCGGGAACGTGTACTTCAGTGATCTCTGAGCCATGCTGTAGTACCCAATCCCACACCGTCTTTGCTTCCCTGCACAGAGGGTAGGAATGAGTGCCTCCTTGCTTGCTGATAAGAAAAAATTACTCACCTTAGTAATGTTTCTTCTAATGGAGTCTTGCTATATTATGACATATACAGTGAGTCCCAACCTTCGAACTGCTCCGGAGGTGAAAGAGTTAACTTTCCATGCCAGGCATGGAACTTTGAGCACGAGCTCGGTTGAAAATGTCTGTTGTTCTTCAGACTCAAACTGTCAGATCTTACGAGCAAAACTCACTAAGGTTCTGTGTGGAAGCTGTAAACCTACACTAGCCAACTGGCTACTAAATATAAGAACACATTTTTTGGTCCCAAAACAAAGCCTCAAGTCAGGGACCCAAAAAATGAAAAACATAACACCCAATCACCCCAAAAAGGAGGGGTGAAAAAACAAGGTGGGCATCTACTAAGTGCCAACACTGCACTGCCCACCCACATCCCAAAAGCAGAGGTTCTGAGAGGGGCAGGCAGGGGGAGGTCATAATATAGCAAGACTCCATTAGAAGAAACAACATTACTAAGGTGAGTCATTTTTTTTTCAACAACATGAAGTCTTGCTATATTATGACATATGCAGACTACACAGCAGTACCTCCATGGAGGAGGGACAGAACCTACCTAGAAATAGGCTCTGAAGCACAGCTGTGACAAACCAAGCATCACTCCTAGCCTGGATGTCCAGGGAGTAATGCTTGGCAAAAGTGTGAACTGTTTTCCAGGTAGCTGCTTGACATATCTCTAGGATAGAGTCCCTGGCAGCAGCCAGAGACGCAGCTGTACCTCTGGTAGAGTGAGCCCTCAGGCCTGAGGGGGAACCCACCCAGTTTTTCATAGCAAAATTGGATACGAGACAATCCACCTGGCAATGGATCTTTAGTGGCAGGTTTGCTTTTACCAACCTCACCATAAGTGAGGAATAGTTGGAGGGAGTCAAACCTGTGACCCTTGGTACGTTCTATGTAGTAACTAAGGGCTCTTTTGACATCTAAACTGTGCAGTCTCCTCTCGCCAGAGGAGGAATGGTCAGTGAAGTACACAGGGAGAGACAGATTGATTAAGGTGGAAGTCTGAAACCACCTTAGGCAAGAACTTTCTGTTAGTCCTGAGGACCACCTTATCTCTATGAAATGAGATAAAATCAGGCTCCACTGACAATGCTCGTAATTCACTTATGCGCCTGGCAGAAGTGGTGGCTACCAAAAACACAGTTTTCCAAGTCAAGTACTTAAGCTCTGCTGAAGACAAGGGCTCAAAAGGGGGTTGCATAAGCTGGGCAATGCAAATATTAAGATCGCAGGCAGGGGCAGGGTCCCTGAATGGAGGGTTGGTGTGAAGCAACCCCTTGAAAAACTTGGAGAATACAGGATGAGCTGAAAGAGAAGAGGGTTTACCTGCTGATAAGAAAGCAGACACGGCTGCCAGGTGCACTTTTTGGGTAGCTAGTCTCAGCCCCAAAGTATTCAAATGCACCACATAATCCAGGACTGTAGGTAAGTCAGCAGATTCTGGGGAAATATGCATGCCAGAGCACCATATGGAAAATCTCTTCCATTTGGAATTATAAGTAGCCCTGGTGGAAGGCTTCCTAAAAGCCTTCAAGATATCCAATACACCTTGGGAGAGGTGTAGGTCAGCAAACTCTAACTCCTCAAGAGCCAGGCCTTGAGATTGAGAGATTTGAGGTTCGGGTACCAAACTCTCCCCTGAGCACAGGTTAACAGGTTGTGATTCCTGGGAAAACACAGGGGAAGGTGGACTGCTAAGGACATAAGGAGTGGATACCAGGGCTGTCTGGCCCAATCTGGAGCAATCAGGTTCATCTTGCAGGGTTGAGATCTGATTTTGACTAGCACCTTGAACAGAAGAGGGATGAGGGAAAAGCATAGAGAAACTTCCCTTCCCAACTGAGAAGGAAGGCATCCAGAGGGACTGAGCCCAACACTGGGGCCTGCAGCAAAAAAGGGGAAGTTGGTGATTGTCTGGGGCTGCAAAAAGATCTATCTGCGGGGTGCCCCATCTGGCAAATACTACCTCCAGTACTAGGGGATCCAGTGACCATTTGTGATGGCCCTGGGAAATCCTGCTGAGAGCATCTGCTAGGACATTGTCCTTGCCTGGCAGGTGAACTGCAATAAGGAAGGTGTTTAGAGAGTAAGCCAGAGACTACTTCATTGCTTCAGTGCACAAGGCCATAGACAGAGTGCCCCCTTGCTTGTTGATGTACCACATTGTGGTGGTATTGTCTGTTCTTACCTGAATAACTTTGTTCTGAACAGATTTGGAAAAAACTTGAAGTGCTAGAAAAACTGCTCCGAGTTCCAACAGATTGATGTGGAGCAGAGATTCCTGAAGGGACCACAATCCCTGGGTAGTGAGGTGCCCATGTGAGCTCCCACCCCAAGAGGGATGCATATGTAGTAAGGATTAAGGAGTGAGACTGAGGCAAGGGATCCCTGTCTCAGATTGCTCTGGTCCTGCCACCACTGAAGGGCTTGGATCAGGGTTCGATCACTGGGATCAATTTGGTTAGAGGTCTCTCCTTTGAGACCAAAAGGCTCTCAAATGGAACTGGATGTCCCTCATCTAAATCTTGCTCCCTGCACTACTGCTGAGAAGAAGCCATGTGCCCCAGGAGCTGCAGAAAATGCCTTGCTGGTCGAGAGACCTGCAGGGTGAAAGAGGAGCCAGAGAGACCAGGGTCCTTGCTCTGTCCAGAGGAAGGAAGGCTCTGGCCTCTTGCATTCAGTTCTGCACCTATGAAGGTGAGAAGCTGGACAGGCTCTAGAACTGACTTTGGAAGATTGAGACGGAAACCTAGAGATGTGAGCAGTTGCTGAGTTACCTGAAGATGTAATTTGACTTGGTCTGGAGACTGGCCTACTATGAGCCAGTCGTCCAGGTAAGGAAAGATGGCAATCTTTTGCCGTCTTAAGTGGGCAACTGCTACTGCCAGGCGTTTTGTGAATACCCTCGGGGCAGAGGTGAGGCCGAAGGGCATTGCTCTGAACTGCAGTTCGAATCTGAGGTACTTTCGATGGGAGCTTCTGATAAGAACATGGAAGTAAGCATCCTTGAGGTCCAGGGACGCTAGCCAGTCCCCTGACCTTAGAGAGAGTAAAATATTTCCCAGAGTCACCATTTTGAATTTTGGTTTTAAAAGGTGCTTGTTTAGGGCAAGTGCCTCTGATGGATATGCAGGTGGAAAGGACCTGGTTCTCATCTTTGGAAATTTTTTGAAGCTGAGAACCAGTCCCTGGCTTACTACTTCCAGGACCCACTTGTCTGATGTTAAAGACTTCCAGTCCTGGACAAAGTAAGCCAGCCTGCCCCCTACAGGTAATGGAGAATCGGCCCTGGCCACCCCATCAGGGTGCCTGCTTGGCAGGGGCTTTAGGCTGAGGGGTGGAAGCAGGTCTGCTTGTACGCCGTCTGCCTCTCCCTCTAAAGAACCCCCTCTGGGCATAAGCTGAAGAGGAGGCCTGGGCCTGGTAAAAAGGCCTATGAAAAGGTCTGCCCCTGCCCCTGGAAGGCTGCCTTTCCTTGGCCTGTGCACTCCTATAGGTGTTCCTATACTCATCCATTTTCTTCATGTAATTCTCTGTCTGCTGCCCGAACAGAGACTTACCCACAACAGGAAAATCCATGGCCTTAGTCTGGGTATCCTGCGACAGGCTAGTACATCTGAGCCAAGCCATCCTGCGAAGAGCCACAGATGCACCCATGACTCTTGATGACACATCATTAGAGTCCACTGCAGCATGAAATTGCACCTTAGATGCCTCAATACCATCAGCAGCCACCTGCTCCAGCTCCTTGGCAAGCTGGCCAGGGACCTGCTTTGCTAGAGCCATAACGGTGTCCCATCTGGATTTCTGGTACCTAGCAACAAAAGCCATATAATTTGCCTGTCTGAGTCCCAAGGATGCTGCCACGTACTGTTTCTTTGCCATGGCATCAATCCTCCTGGAGTCCTTGTCAGGAGGGTGTGAAGCCAAGGGAATATTTGCCTTGTCACAGGCTGCAGCCTGCACTACCCCAACATGGCTGCATTGTTGTGTAAGGAACTCCGTATCAGAGCCTGACAATGTGTACCTCTTGTCCTTTCTTTTATCCACAGGAGAAATAGGTGAGGAGTTTTTAGAATTTTTACTGTCTGTTTCCCAAAAGATTTATGCAAAGGAATAGACAGTCTCCTAGACTCTGGGATATCCATCATTTCTACATAGTCAGGTTCCTCTTGATCATCCACAGCTTCCTCCATAGGGAGCTGGAGGGTTTCAGCCACTTTTTTATAAAACATAAAATGAGAGGGGGACTCAAAGCCTAGGGGGAGACACTCCCAAAGGTCTGTCTGGGGAGATGTCCGGTTCAATGGGCACATCCAGACTCAAATCCACATTCACTCTCATACTCCTCTTCCCCCTCCTCCGGTTCATAAAATTCCTCTAAATCATATTCTTGAATCAGTGGAACCGACCGAACCGTATGCTTACCTGATGGTGCCGGTTCGGTCAGAACCGGGGAAAGTGTCTGGACAATTTTAATTGCTTTGGCTATTCAGCGGTTGGAGAGGGAAATTTTGGCTCCACACCTGCTGATTTTCTAGTCCTTTTTGCTGGAACTGACTCCTCAGAGTCGGCTCTCCTTTTGCCCAAGGAAGTCTCGCCCTGGTCAGAGGGCACTCCCTCCGGTTCGGTTACAACCGAACCGGGCTGGCCATCCGGGTCACGGACTTCTTGGCCTCCCTTTCCCTGAGCCTACCAACTCTTTATCCAGGGTAGCTGCAGAAAATTTTGCAAATCTGGCAGTCTGCATTGAGGTGGTCAAACCCCAGACAAACACAGGTGGTGTGGGGGTCAGCCTTGGCAAAGGCTTCCCACAAACACTGCAGTGTTGAAACCCAGTGGGCCCGGTTTTTCTTTGTTCTCAGACATAGTGCCAGCTCTAACCAAAAACTTGCTCGCTTATGGCAATCCGCCAAGCAAGACTCTCTTATCGGTTCCCAACCGTAATACGGGTCGTGGAAAAAACCGTAATGAAATCCGTTCTTTTTAGAACTGATAAGAACCGGGAACCGCACTCTAAAAGACAGATTAATGTATTTACAACAACCTGATCGGTTCAAACCGAACCGATAATACCGTTTACAAGTTCCACACAGAAAGTAAATGTAAAACCTATCTAGTACTTATAATACCACAGACAGAGCTTGAACCGACCAGTTGCGGTTTAAATTCGGTTAAAAACACGAAAAATTAATACTTTAACCAACAAAATGAACCGAGCAGAAGGAGAAATCTCCAGAGCGACTGTTCAGTGAGGCGGAGTAAAGAATCTGACAGTTTGAGTTTGAAGAACAGACAGTTTTCAACCGAGCTCGTGCTCAAAGTTCCATGCCTGGCATGGAAAGTTAACTCTTTCACCTCCGGAGCAGTTCGAAGGTTGGGACTCGCTGCATATGCCATAATATAGCAAGACTTCATGTTGTTTGAATACATCACTGGAGTATTGTCTGTTTGAAGTAACAGAAGACCTGGCGTGATCTCTGACTGGGTAGAGCATACAGGACTGCCCTCATTTCGAGGATGTTGATGTGGAGGTGAGACTCCAAGGTCGACCAAGATCCCTGGATCCTGACTCCTTCCAGGCAGGTTCCCCAACCAGACCCCGAGGCACCTGTGGAGAGAGTCAGAGTTGGAGCAGGCGCCAAGAAGGGGACTCCTACAGAAAGGTGCTCTGGGATGAGCCACCACTGCCAGTCCTGGATGACTGCGTTCATGATCCAGACTAGCTGATGCAGATGATCCTGCTTTTGGTCCCATTGGGCTCTTAGCATCCTCTGGGTAATCGGCATATGGAGTCTAACTAGGGGGACCGTTGTGATGGCTGCTGCCATGTGTCCAAGCAGGCAAAGAATGATCCTGGCTGGGACCAATTTCTTCTCAATCGTGTCCCTGATGAGGGACCGAATGCATTCTGAGGCAGGAAGGCCTTCCCTTGATCGGTGTCGAGAACCGCACTGATAAACTGCAACCTCTGCGAAGGGATTAAGCACGACTTCTCCTGGTTGACAGTAATGCCTAGCAATCCAAAGAGGGAACGCGTGTCTTGAATCACGGCCATCAACGCCTCCCGAGAGGGGGCCGTAAGGAGCCAGTCGTCCAGCTACGGGAACACATAGTGGACCTGTCTCCTGAGAGCTGCTGCCAAGACTGCCACACACTTCGTGAACAAGTGAGGCACAGAGGACAGTCCTAAGGGGAGAGCTCGGAACTGGTAGTAGCCTCCCAAGAACTCGAAGCGCATGAATTTCCGGTGTGCTCGAGTGATGGGGAGATGGCGATATGCATCTTGCATGTCCAGCGATGAGAGACATGTGCCCTGCTTGAGCATGGGGATGAGACCCGGAAGGGTGACCATGCTGAAGCGTTTGTACAACACTAAGGTGTTGAGATCGCCGAGATCCAGGATCGGGCACAGGTCCCCTGTCTTTTTCGGAACCAGAAAGAAGTGTGAATAATACCCATCTCCTCTCTGGTTCGGTGGAACTGGTTCTATGGCATCCTTGTCCAGGAGTGCCAAGATCTCTTGCAGTATGAGCAAGGCATGCTGACCCGAATAACGGGAGAGCAGAGGAGGCCTTGATGGTGGGCGGTCGAGGAACTCGAAAGAGTGTCCGCGACTTACTATTTGAAGAACCCAGCTGTCAGAGGTTACCCTCTGCCACTCAGAGGTGGTAAGAGATATGACCCCCGACCCTTCCTTCACTCGGATCCAGAGAAGGGGCAGGGGACGGGAAGGAGTCATGCTGTAGTGGAATTAGTTCCGGAGGGCTGGGCAGATTTTTGGTGTTTCTGGCCCTGAACTGCAGAGAATCTTGGTTGATTCTTTTTGTTAAAGTTGCCCCTGGGTTGCTGGCCGGAACGTGGCTGTTGCCATTGTTGCCAGCCGCAAAACGATTATGGTTCCTACAAAAGGAACCAGTCTTAGGTCAGTACATAGCTTGTATGGTCCCGACTGCCTTCCCAGCGTCCTGTAATTTGGTGATTACTCTTTCAGATTCTTCAAAAAGGACCGCTCCGTTATACGGGACATCCAGGATGATGTTCTGGACATCCGGGGTATAAACGGAGACCCTCAGCCAAGAGTGTCTCTGTAGACAAATGCCTGTAGCCGCAGCCCTGGCCACAGAGTCCGCTGAACCATGTTTTACTTTGAAGAAAGTACAGTTTAATGCAAGAACTTCACCGTAACAGTAGATCTCGCAGAAGCGCCTTGCAGGTAATTACACATAGGACTGACACCAGCCGCGGCAGGACCCCACAGAAAAATTTCTAGCTAGCAGTCCTGGTGAGGGACCGCCCCCACGTCAGGTGACCGGCATCATGTGACATCGGTATAAAGGGGCGGTCACGGACGCCCGCCTTCCAGTTCTTTCCCGCCACAGGCCCGGACGAGAGAGAAGCAGATGTTTCCATTCCTGGAAAAACAGCTGAAGAAGCCTAGGGGATGGAGGGTGGGAAGGTTAAGATATCAAAGAGCCTCTCTAAGATCTACTGTTACGTAAGTTCTACATAACTGTACTCATCTACTCGAGAGGGCTCTTGCAGGTAATTACATACAGGACTGAATCCCAAGCAGTCTGGAACAAATAAAAGGCACTGGGAGGAGGA
Organism: Neoceratodus forsteri; assembly: GCA_016271365.2. Classification (NCBI taxonomy): domain Eukaryota; kingdom Metazoa; phylum Chordata; order Ceratodontiformes; family Ceratodontidae; genus Neoceratodus; species Neoceratodus forsteri. The sequence goes on from CM028130.1 coordinate 484,715,671, forward strand.
AACTACTCCTGAAAGTAGCAGTAGCCTTGCAGGCCTCAAGACAGGAGGCCTTGCAAACAGCTAGCCTCAAGCCTGCCTCTACGCGAGGCAATGTCCAAACTGTAATGTTTCTCAGAAAGGTATGGACGGAAGTCCAGGTGGCGGCAGCAAATGTCTGCCGCAGACACATTCTTGAAGTCAGCAGAGGCCACTACCCACGAGTGAAGTGACCTCTGACTTGACCCGGAAGGGTCTTGTTGTACTTGTCATAACAGAAAGTGATGCAATGAGCCAACCACTTCGACAGGCATTGCTTGGAAACAGCATTGCCTTCCCTTTTGTGAGCAAAAGAGACGAACAACTGGTCAGTTTTTCTGAGATCCTTTGTCCTATCAGTGTAGTATCTCAGAATCCGGTGAACATCCATGGTATGAAGTAAATATTCTCCTTGGTTGGAGTACTGCGTGAAAAAGGCAGGTAACTCTATAGACTGATTTAAGGTAGATTCTGCTACCACTTTAGGCAGAAACTTAGGATTCGTGCGAAGAGCCACTCGTTCTTTGTGAAAAATCAAATAGGGGATTTTACACATAAGGGCCTGGAGCTCGGAAATTCTTCGAGCGGAAGTGATGGCCACCAAGAAGAGTGTCTTCCACGAAAGAAACTTCAGATCTGCGGATGCCGCAGGTTCAAAAGGAGGAAGGGTAATGAAATTCTCGGTAAAACCGACAAAGAACAGAGGCTGACTAGCCACGAACTTTACAGCGCTACTTGCAGAGCTAATGGCGAGCGTCCGGGACCACCCTTTATACCATGTCACATGACGCCGTCACCTGATGTGGGCGGCCTCGCCAGGACTGCTAACCAGAAATTTTTTCTGCGGTCCTGCCGCCAGCGCCAGTCCTATATGTATCACTTACTGCAAGAGCCCTCTAAGTAAGATCCTGAGTTCTTCACGCCTGACCTAGTACGTGGAGGAGGTTCAAGAGCTCCTCCTTTTTCTCGCCCTCCGGAAATTCTTTGATAAGGTCTTGGCCCTGTTCCCACAGGGCGTTCTCAAACTGCACCATGTGCATCAGACAGTTAAGAGACCTTATCGAGCATGTAGCGGAGTACATGCATCTCCCCAGTGAATCTAGCTGTTTAGATTCCTGGTCCGGTGGCTGAGTGCTCAAGTGCTGAGGTCTCCGGGACCAGCCATACGAGGCTGTAATGACCAGAGAATCGGCCAAGGGTTGCTGTGCCAAATAGGGGTCTTCTATGGGTGCCCTACAGAGGCGATCAGCCTTCTTGGGTACTGCCGGAGTGGAGTGCGGCTGCTTCCACACGGCTTTAGTGATGTCAGTAAAGGTATCCACCATAGGTGGGACCACCACAGGCTTGGGATCTTTTTGCCTGAGGTACCGGGGGAGGCGTTGTCATTCGGGATCTAAATCTTCCGTCTCCCACCCCATATTCTCCTGGATGTGCCTCATATCAGGAAAGGAGGCATCATCCGGTGGTGACCTAGGCAGGTCTCGTGGGTCTGGTGATGGGAGACTAATTGGAGAAGGGGACCTGGAGGTGTCGGAAGTATCCGGCCTTGAGTCATCCACTGGTGTGGACCGTCTGCCTCTGGGGCGTTTTGGGCTAGGGGACCCCGAGCGAGACCTGGAGGTGGGGTCTTCTTTCTCTTGACCTGTCTCTAGGAGGTGGTGTAGGCTTCTTAGGGTTAGGTGACACCTTGTCGCGGAGTTTCGTCAGAGGCTGTGGAGGTTTTGTGGGCACCACATCCTTCTTAATGGTGTCCCACCAAAAACTGGAGAGCTCTTTTCACCTCTTGTAGATTAAGGCTGGAGGACGGACCGGGCGTTGGTGCCTATCCGTCGACAGGGTCGGGTGTCGGGCCTTGAGGCGTAGTCGGGTCTACAGACAGGCCAACGTCCTCAATGTCACCTGTCTGGTCGTCAGGCATGTTGGAAATCTCCTCTTCCGAGGACCCCTGGCGACCAGTATCAGCCGGCGTAGGTGGCACTGGTGTCGGCTCTTTGGGCCGTTTAGCGGGCATCGGGCTGGTCGTCCGTCTGGACTCAGAGGTCCGCTTAAGGGCCGTCAGCTCCATCTTTCTTGGAAGGGTGTCCGACCCTCTAAAAGGTTGGGAAATCGAACATTGGTCGGAGTCCCGGCGTCCGTCAGACGCATCGGAGCCATGTTTCTGGGCAGATTTAGATTTGTGCTGGTCCAAAGCCTCGGGTCCAGCTATCTCTCTTAGTCTTAATAGGCTGAAGGAAGACTGTACTAGAGCCTCCTGCAGAGCGTAACTTCACCGGAGAGGGGCCAGAGCGAGCCTGGGAGGGGTGCCTGTCTGACCTCGTGGAGCTGGAACTGGCTCTGGACTCTGAGGCCAGACTCTGGGATCTAGTCCTGTCCTTATCCTGGTGCTTTTTGTGGTGTTTCCCAGATCTATGTTGGGAAGATTCCCCCCTGGAGGAAGGGTTTTTCTCCATGGCCTTGATTTTCTCTTCTAAAAGGAACCCCTGAAGAGCTTTTTGGCGGCGGATCTTGGTCCTGTTATTAAACTGTTGACAAATGGAGCAGGCCTTAATATCGTGCTCTGGGCCTAGGCACCGTACACAAGGCTTGTGTCGGTCCTTAAACAGGATCAGTTTGCCGCAAGCACACTTGGAGGAGTGTCCGACAGGAGTCGGAGAAGACGACATGAGTGTGCTTTTTAAATGTAAAATACAGAATTTGAGTGTCGTTCATCCGCTAGAGGAGTCCGTGAGGCCGATGCTGGTGAGTCGACGGCAGGAAAAGAACTGAGGGATGCTGGTGGACCGCCCATTTTGTATGATGCCAGACGTTGAGGGCAGGGCCGTCAGGGGCAGTGCCCCACTCGATATTGCTAGCTAGAATTTTTCCATGGGGTCCTAGCGCCTGCCGGCTTCAGTCCTAATGGTGTAACCTGCTGCAAGAGCAGTTTCTCGAAGTAAGATCTGCCATAGCTTTTTCAGTGGTACTTTTGGTGGTGTGGCTGTCCAAAGTGAGGGTCTCGATCTTTAGTCTCCAAGACAGTCCACTCTGCTATTAAATGTGTCAACCTTCTAGTAGAGGTCCCAGATACATTTCTCAAGATCTTTCACAGCCTGCAGAAGTGCACTGTTTGGCAGCTCGGATGGGCCCTCAGGTGGCTTTCCCTTTGTTAGCATCCAAAGCTGTTGGATTTTTGTCTTGCCCATTTCCCTTAAAATTGTAATTCTAGTAAAAGAATAAAAGGTACTGAACCACACAAGAACAGTGGTCACACAAATAAGAAATTACCAGTAAGATTTAAACTTTTACAAAAACTGCTACAGAGCTCCCAGTGAGCATGTCTTATTTAGTCTGCTAGCTACACCGCCCCCTCTTTCATTGCCATTTTTAACAAAGCCTGGGACACACTTGCTCCCCTCAAAAAGGCCACGGTTAAACGTCTCCACCACTCCTGGATAACAGCTGGCCTTGTTGGGCTGTGCAAGTCCCGGAACCTTGCGCGGTCTCGCTTCAAATCTTCCCAGTCCCTGACCTACCTCCAGCACTACAAATGTCTCAGGAATGCCTGCAGTAAAGCTGTTCACTCTGCAAAGGCCCCCCTGCTTCAAGGCAGATCTACAATCTAATCTGAACTCTCCCCTTAAGTCTTGGAAAGTCAACTATTCCCTTTTTGATCCCCCTGCCCTCCAGGTGGATGGCTCGCTGGTCTCCGACCCATCCTCTGTCGCTGATCACTAACAAATCTTGTGCCCTACCTTGCCACACACACACCGATTCCTCTGTTTCTCACTTACCCCATTCTGCTGAAGGCTTCTACTTCCCCATCTGTTCCCCCCCCATGAAGTCCTCCTTGCCGTTTCGTCCTTTAACCCCTCCAAGTCTAGCCTTGATGGCTATGACCTTAATCTCCTTCAACTCAGTCTGCTACTGCCCTCCCTCTCGCTCACCTCTTGAACCTCTCCTTTTTCCCCCACTGTACTGTCCCTCAGGCCTGAAAATTCACTAGGGTTCTTCACTTGCATTACGGGGACAACCCCTTCTCCCCTGGTAACTACCGGCCAATCTCTCTTCTCCCCTCCCATACCAAACTTTAAGAATCCATTGTCTGCTGTAGGTTTACTGAGTTTCTCTCCTCTTTCTCTCCCCGTTCCAGTTTAGTTTCACGAAGAACCACTTCACCGTCACATCTCTGCAACGTGTGACTGATTCAATCCTCACTGGGATGGATCAGGGACACATCACTACTGCCATCTTCACTGACTTCAGAAAAGCTTCTGATTCTGTATCACAGCCCCTCCTATAGGACAAGCCATACTCAGCTGGCTTTTCTGCTTCCGCCATACCATGGTTTCGTACCTACCTCTCTGACCACCTCCAAGTGGTTCAGGTGGGTGGGGTTATGCCCTCCCCTTCACATACATGCAGGGGACCCACAGGGCTCCGTCCTGGTCTGGTCCTATTTTCAGTTTTCTTAAACAATCTCCCCTCTGCATGAGTCTTCTCTCACATCCACATGTACGCAGATGACATTTTCATCTTCATCGCTGGCCCATCAAGTACTGATGTCCAGGTCCCACTTCAGTGTGACTTCAATAATGTGCTGTGTTGGTTCCAAGCCAGTCAGCTCAGGGTAAACACCAAAAAGACAAGTGACCATGACATTCAGCTCTAGCCAAAAACTAGCTAGGCTAGCCCCTACCCCAGTCTTCCCTACACTGGATGGCACCCAAACTGAGGGAGCCCCTGCCTTTAAGTACCTGGGGGTTTGGCTCAACAGTTGACTACTCTTCTGCCCATATCGATACCATCCACACTAAACTGTGGCCTATACTGAAACAAGATAGCCTTCCCCTCCAGGCCCGATGGGAACCGATATCTAAAATGATCCTCCCGGTTTTTGACTATGCTGATGTGGTCTCTGGTACTGCTCCCTCCTCCTCGCTTGCCATACTGGACACCCTCTACAATGCCTTCTGTTTCACCTCCAACACTCCTCTCCACATGCACCACTGCTCCCTCTACTCCACCCTGTCCATCCTTCTACATCTCCAGTCATACCGCACCTCTGCCATTGTTAAATACTGGTTTATCTCACTTCCATCTTATTTTTCCTCTTTTCTCCCCTGCTCTCTCATCTTACTCCCTGCATTCCAGGAATCCACGTATTTTCTCTATCCCTTTGCCATCTCAAAGGCCGGGCAGGCTGCCTTCTACAGTCTTCCCCTCTCTCTGGAATTCCCTCCCCTCCTCCCTCTCTTCGGGCCTTCAGACATCAGCTAAAACTTTCTCCTGTCTCCTCCTGTACCTGCCCCACTCACACCGGACCCTCTCTGCCCCGCTTCCTCCTTCCTCTCTTCCACATCTTTCTCCCTACCTGTGCCCCTTATGGCCTTGGCCCTCACCCTGTCCCCTTATATTCTAGGTGTTATCCCCTAGCTCTACAACACGTTTAACTTCAGCCACCATGTAATGGTGCCCTGGTCTACCATTTTTTCCCTGAAACTATTCTGCACTTGGTTAAAGGGGGTTGTTACCTACCATTTCCTGGCTCTGTTCTGTATTATATTTTGCACCTTTTTAGTGTATGTACTTCTGACAGTATTTTTGTTCTTCATGTCAATACTTCCTTCTCCCCTCCTCCAGGTCGCATCTGGAAACGAGCCTCGGCACAGTGTGCCTTTCCCGGTAAACAAATTTTAAATGAATAAATAAATGTGATTCACATACAAACTCACAGCCCTGAGGTCTGTCAGTTATACTACTTTTCAATCTGATCCACATACAATTCATAGCCCCGAGGTCTGTCAGTTGGTGATCTACTGTTGACTACTCTTCTGCCCATATCGATGCCATCCACACTAAACTGTGCCCTATACTGAAACAAGATAGCCTTCTCCTCCAGGCCCGATGGGAACCGATATCTAAAATGATCCTCCCGGTTGTGATCTACACATGACACTCAGCCTGAGGCCTGTCAGTCACTCTACAATGTGATCCACATGAAACTCTCAGCCCTGAGGTCTGTCAGCCACTCTACAACGTGATCCACATACAACTCATAGCAATGAGGTCGGTCAGTTACTTTACAATGTAATACACATGCAACACACAGCCCTGAGGTCTGTCAGTTATTTTACAATGTGATCTTATTTATTTTTATTCTATTTATTCAAGTCTCGGATTATAACCTTTGAGGTAAGAGCTTGTTTCCAAAGGCTCCACGTAAGCAGACAAAAAGAAAAGTGGATACAATTTTAGTATACAACAGAATAACAGGCAGGTTACAAGAGGTTACCTAGTTTACAAAAAACAACATGACAAGGTGGAGGCAAAACAGCTTGGATATTATCTAATTTTCCAGTTAATGACGGAATGCAATTAATGAGCGGATTTTCAGGCGGAATTCCAGTGACAGGATAGGAAGAGGTAGGTTGGGAAGAGCTGGGAGCTGGCAGAATCAGGTCCCATTGCCAAGGTGAGGAGGTTGGAGTTGGTTGCTAAAGGGAAAGGAGCTGGGGGCTTGAGGAGGGTGGAAGAAGTCAGGTGGGAAAGGGGTGGGTAGAGACAATGTAAGAGAGTGGGGTGGAAGTGGAGATAGGGTGTAGTGGTGCAGAACGGAGGAGAGCGGAGACAGATGGGGGCTGTAGGGCTGTGCAGGGGAGAGAGAAGACAGCAAGGTAGCAGAAGAGAGTAAAGGGGAGTAGAGGACAGATGGCAAAAGATTAATAGAGTGCAGAATTAAGTGTCAGTGGCAGACTTGGGGGAGATAAAGTGAGAGGGAGGTCGGAGCAGGGCCTCAGTCACTAGATTTTGCTATATGGGGCACAAACACTTCATGTGACTAGCAAAGGTGAGTGCAAAGCTTGGATTTGAGCGGGCCGATTCTAGTTTCAACAATAAGGTCACTAGGTAGGTTGTTAAGCAGGTGAGGGGCACGGTATCCAAAGGACCACTGGTCAAGGGAAGTATGGGGGAAAGATACCTTATAGTGGTTAGTGTGAGTACCATGAGTCACCTGGATGGTGCAGCAGGTGTTTTTAAGTTCTGGACCCGGAAAAGGGGGGTGTCAGGTCAAGGGTGGTCTTTTTGGCAAGGAGATAAGAGCTGGTAATTTCTTCTGTTATCCAGGTCAAGCTAGTCCGTGAGAGAGTAAACGTAACAAGTGGGGGTTAGGCGTGGAATGACCAAGAAGAGCCAACAGGCTTTACCGAGAGTCAGGGTGATTCTTTTTAAGGCCATGTCGGAGGCTGTGCTATGTACAACAAGCTCGTAATCTTTAATGGAGAAAACCAAACTTGTTAAAGCAAGTTTGAGCACGTCTTCAGTTAGGCAGTGCCTATGCCTGTACTGCTGCCCTATCTTTCTATTAGCTGATTTTGAAACAAGGTCAATATGGAGCATGCATGATAGGGAGCTGTCCAGCGTAACCCCTAAATGTTTGAATTTGTCAACCATGTCGAGCGTGTCGTCTTGTTTGTTGCGAATGACAAGCTTGGACGATGTGTATCTGCTGTATGAGGATGCAAACAACATGGTTTTTGTTTTCTTGTAATTGTGCAACAGGCATTGGCTGATAAACTAGTCCTCAACAAGGGAGAAGTTAGTTTGCATACTTTGTTCAAGGGATGCAATGTCCGGGTGGCTAGAAAACATTACTGCGTCATCCGCGCAGAGGAGTATGTGGTCTTGGCAGACTTGCAGAAGGCGATTTAGAAAGAGGCTAAATAAGAGTGGGCCCAGGATGGACCCCTGAGGTACCCCTGTTGGGACACGTTGTCAGAGACGATGTAGCCTATTTTAACTTGCTAAACACGATCGGAGAGGTAGCTTCGAAACCAGCTCAATGATGTCCTGGATACAGTGGCAGCGCCTAATTGGGCTAGCAGGAGTTCATGATTCACCGTATCGAAGGCCTTAGGTCGATAAAAGTAGCCCCCAGTAAGTGCCCACGATCGAGGCAGTCATGGATAAACCCTGTAAACTCAACTAATGCGGTAGAGGTGCTATGACACTTCCTGAATCCATGTTGCTCCCTACATTGTAATTGATATTTATCAAGGTGATCAATTAACTGATCATGTACAATTCTTTTTTCAGACTTTAGAAACTGGGGGGCAATATAGAAAAATCGGCCGATAGTTTGTGTGGATTGTCTTAACACTGTTTTAAAAAAATGGAGTAACCACTGCTGATTTCCAGATTTTAGGAAATTGACTGGTAGTTAGGGAGAGGTTAAGGATTCTTGTTAGGAGAGCTAGAATTTTGTCAACAGTGAGGGTAATGAGTTTCAGGTTGAGGCTATCCCCGCTTTGCCAGGTTTTCCTGATCGTTTCCAGCAGATATTTTTTTGCTTCAGCTTTTGAGATGACTCAGAGGTAGAGAGGGTTTAAATAGCTGGGTGAGAGAACCCCACTGAGGTCTGTAAAGGCCTTGTTGAATTTATCTGTAGTGGTCTTGGAATCCTCGGTTAACTCTCCTTTTATGTTAAGCATAGTTACAGGCAATTTGTTGGGGTTGCCTGTGAGGGCCTTAATGTTTGTCCAGAATTTGCGGTCGTCTCCCAAACAGCTGTTAAGCTCAGACCTAAAGTGTTACCTTTTCGCCTGGCGGATGGCCTAGGTGCACAGGTTGCAGACCGCCTTGTAGTTTTTCATGTCGCTAGGAGTACCTGAACATTTTGCCTTCTCCCAAAGATTGTGCCAAGCGTGCAGTTGGGAAATAAGTGAGGGAGTTATCCATGCTTTTAGGACCCTTTAATCTTTCTTTTGGTAGTCGTGGCGTAGATGTCACATACTACATTGAACGAGTTAGTGAAGGAGTCCAGAGCAGCACTGGTATCAACTGCCAAATAGATGTCGGTCCAATTTAGCTTGCCAAGATGTTCTCTTAGTGGCCCTAATTACCCCTTTCTTAACATATATGATGTTACCACCTTAACTTGGATTTTAGGCAGCTTGCATGATCATGTACAGAGGGTGGGGGGAGTGGTCACTTCTTACATCTGGCAGGACAATGGCACTGGTGATCTGGCCTGGATAGTTAGTGAGCACCCAGTCTAGTAGGGTACTGGTCCCGGCGCAATAGTTGGTACGTGCAGGGGAAGTTACTATCTGTTCGTAGTCGATAGCTGAGATAGCATCTCTGTAGGGAGCAGCATCACTGACAACCAGTTTATATTAAAGTCTCCCACTATGTTTTCTGAATTGCGATGGTGGTCAGATAGGTATTTGTGGAGCACTTTAAATCCTTCCAGCCTGTTCTTTGGGGGGGAAATGTAACGGAGATAATCATTACTGCCTTGCCATGTGCTCTGAGGATGACTTTAATTGGCAATGTTTTAACATTTTTACCCAACTTAATGGGCAGCAGGATGTGGCTCTGTAGGTGGTGGTCTTTAATACAGATACATCCCCCACCTCTCTTCCCTGTTCGATCCAGTCTAAAAGTGGTATAGCCATTAAGCTGGATGTAAGTATCAGAGGTCCTAGGGGTGAGCCAGGTCTCTACCACAGACAGCACATCTGGTTTGTGTTTAACTACATGGGCTTGCAGTGAGTCAAATTTGAATGGATAGGCTGCATATAGACGCAATTGAGAGAGCTCCACGTTTAGGGTGTGTGTGTTGGGGGGTTAAGCAGATGCAACAGGACCTGGGTTCCGGTAAATATTACCCAACAGGAGCAACAGCAACCAGACTAGCCTAGTTGCCAGTTTCCTGAGGTGCTTTAGTGACACGGAGGGGTTAATGCACTTATTGAGCGTAACTGTGTGTTTGCCGGCTAGTAAGAGCATATTAATTTGGGGGGGGTCATGTAAGCATTGGGACACAGGAAAGGTGTTTGATCGATGTAATAGGGGCTCCCACATAATAAAGAGAGCGGGGGCAAAAGCCAAGTTTGGGATATGGACACTAGGGGAAAATTTTAGATTACTATCGTTATCTCTAAGTATGGTGAGAACTGATAATGGCAGTGTCAGGGTGAAAACCATGAGGGAAAGCAGGAGGAGTTTTAATAAAAACATATTGCTGGGTAGGGCTTTTGACAGCAGACGGTAGTGAAAGGGTAGGATGAAGAGTCTAATGTGACAGGGACAGTTCAAATGGTGGTCCTCAGACAGTAAATACAGGAGGAAACCTTTAACAGTGATGCTGAAAGTATCAATTCCGACCAGTCGGAGGGGGGTTGAGGCGGGTCAAGGCAGGTCGCTTGCGGAAAAAGAGGATTTAAAGAGTATCGAGGGTGGGCAGAAGAAATCAAACTCAACATCAAAATCAAGCACAACTCAATAACTCTCGCTTTCCCTGTAGAAGAAATAGAGCAGTGAAATTCAAAAGTTATAAGCACCGAGGGTGCAATGTCCAATGAGAAACCAGGAGTAACTGCCTTGGCCAATGGTGGAGCAGCTGTTGGCTCAGGGGACCAATCGAATTAGAGGCTTCCAAGCCAGCTTTTCAAATGACTGAGGCATACCAGATTTCTGCTGGGCGGGCAGGGTAGTTGAAAGTGCAGCCGGCTGAGAGAGGAGCCGGACCGCTTCAGCGAAGAGCCCTGGTAGGCTTGTCCTGAAAAAGAGGAGAGAGCAAAGTGGTTAGAAATTTAAGTAGAAGGATAAGCAGTTGTAAGGTTAAGCATGGGGCACGACCGGAGAGAAGACAATAGCTGGGATGGAGTAGGTGACAAAGTTGGGCGTAGGCAAAGGAGCAGAGGAGAAAGCCCTGGGGGGCTGACTCGCTACTGGCGGCACTGGCTCAGCATGAGACAAATGAGATTAGTGGCGCAGTAAGTTGAGAGGCTGGGGGGTGTTGTGTGCTGACGGAGGCCGCGTAGCAGGTGGAATATAGGGAAGGGAAATAATGGAGGTCAGAGAAACCAGGCTGGGTTATGGAAAATTACTTGCTCAGCGCATGCAGGATAGCCAAGGGTTCAGAGAGAGTGAGGAGTAGGGGCTATATGGCGAGGGCGGCAGCCTTTACACAGGTGGGTGTACGGGAGACGAGAAAAGGAGCCGAAGAGACTGAACATAGGCAGGGGAGGGATTAGTAGACTATGTCCTCACTGCCTGCACGCTACTGTGCAGAGGGCGGTCAGGGGGCAGGCAGGAGAGAGAGGGGGAGAAGCTAAGTGGCAAGGATAGGCAAGAACAAAAAATAAAGTCAGAGCTGTAACAGAGATGGCTCTAAGCCGGGGGGGGCCGGGACACAAATGGCTCAAGCAGTGATAACCTCCTCAGCAATTATACTATTAAGACCCTGAGCTGTGCAAATAAAAACTTAAGTCTATCGGCTTTAAGATAACATTACATTGTAAATCAAATTTAAGCTGTAATTAGAGCAGGAGTTTCTTACAGAATAATACTCAAAGACTACAAGCTAGTTAAAAAACTAATTCAACACCAAAATCAAGCACAACTCAATAACTCTCGCTTTCCCCGTAGGAGAAATAATAGCAGAGCGGTGAAATTCAAACATTATAGCATCGAGGGTGCAGAGACCAGGAGTAACTGTCTTGGCCAATGGCCAGCTTTCAAAAGGACCAAGGCGTATTTGATTTCTGCTGGGCGAGCAGGCAGGGTAGTTGAAAGTGCGGCCGACGGAGAGAGGAGCTGGACTGCTTCAGGGAGGAGACCCGGAGGGCTTGTCCAGATTTCTAACAGGCAAGCAGGGTAGTTGAAAGTGCGTCCAGCAGAGAGAGGAGCCGGACCACTTCGTGGAGGAGCCCTGGTGGGTTTGTCCTGATTTCTGCTGGGCGGGCATGGTAGTTGAAAGTGCAGCCTGCAGAGAGTAGCCAGACCGCTTTCAGTGAGGAACCCTGGTGGGCTTGTCCTGAAAAAAGAGGACATGATGATCCACACACAACTCACAGCCCGGAGGTCTGTCAGTTACTTCACAATATGATCTACACACAACACTCAGCCTGAGGCCTGTCAGTCCGTCTACAATGTGATCCACATACAAACTCATAGCCCTGAGGTCTGTCGGTTACTTTACAATTTAATCCACATACAACTCACAGCCCGAGGTCTTTCAGTCACTTTACAAGGAGACTGCAGCTCAGCAGGCCCTTCTTAAATCTTCAATGAATACAAATAAATCTATGCATGGACTAAAAGCAAATTAGTACATTTCTGCACAGTTGCATATAAATCCCTGCTTATGAATGTAAGAAAGACTTAATGGACCTAGAGTCCAGTCTGACCTTAAATGACTACATTACTACATAAATCAGTCACACTAGTCCAAACCAACTATCACTGAAAAAGAAAAAAAAAGTGCTCACCTCCGGAAGTGGAAGAAGCGGCAGGCCACAGTGGTATCTTCCTGGTCCTGCTCCCTGAATTTGCGGTAACGCTCCAGCCGACACTCCCGGCACTTGTGCAAGTGTGGAGCCACGTTGATACACGAGCCGTCCTGCAGGAATGGCCCTCCAGTCTGCTTCAGTTTCTTCACTTTACTCAAATCTTTCAGCACCGACTGGCCAACTGCAGGGTGAAGACGGACAAAACTCAGCAAGCAACAACCCCTGCCCTCCGCATCAACAGCAAATGCAATCATAACAGTGGGACAGGAAGGGCATGTCCTAAACTGTTCCAACCTCTTCCAACTAGTAGGAGAGGAAATCCCATAGTATCTGATTTCCCACAGCACCCAGCACATAAATATAAACTGGAAAGGTGGAATCAGAGGCATGGTGAGTCAGCTTGCTTACAATGTGAAGGACCCACACTTGTGACCAGAGGATGGGCAACACTTTCAAGAAGGGACTGTGACACTGGCCACAGTAGATAATTTTGGGGGGTGGTCACCACTCAGTAGAAGGATGTGGAGGTGGCTGGTCGCCACTCAAGAATGAAGGGCTGTGAGGTGGATGGTCACCACTCAGAGTGGAGGGCTGTGGGGTACCTCCCAGAAGTCTATCCTGGGTCTGTTGCTTGTTAACATTTGCCAATGAGCTGGTGGAGGGGGTCAAGCAACACTAAACTGGGAAGTAAAAAGTAGACAGCAGAGGAAGGGAATGCACCACAGTGGGACCTGAGCAATAGAGGCACAGGATAAGAAAGGGTGGCATAGATGCACTTTCTCACATTACAAGTCACTGTACCTAGAGGCAAGGTATCTGGGTTGCATACACACCCGGTGTAGTGCAACAGAGCACAACTCAAGGAAATGATCTTGTGGTAACTGAGCAGTAAGGTGAAGACAGGAAGAAAGCAAACACAAACTGGCATCCCAGTGGGCCAGCGGTAGCTAGACACCCCATTTGTAGAGCTGCCTGGTTCTGCAGCAACCAAGTATACATTTGTACTGCCACAGGCAGCACATCTCAGTTGGGTGGGTTGACGCTGAGCTCGACTGGTGGGACATACCCACAACCGGTGACAATGAAGCACATGACAGCTAGAGCAACCAACTGCAAGTTGGGAAAAGCCATGGTAGGAAGACTGTTACAGGTGAACAAGTTGAATATGCTGACTGTAAATGAAAATTACGTACCTACCGTAATTATGATCTTTCTGTGTATCTTCATCATTCATCACCTTTGGGTTACTGGGCGGAGGTCATGACCCCGCGAGAGCTTTGTTTTTTGGGGGAGAGATGGGCGGAGTCGACGCAGCATCAGCGACGCCTTCGAGGCAGATGCACTGCATGGCACTTGTGGGTTGGCTGTTATGTGCTGTCGACAACGCCCTCCCGCCAGTTCTGAGTCACCGGAGAGGTGAGGAAAAGGGATGGGAGGGTGGGACAAGGAAGTCCAAGAGACAGACAAAGGAAAACATAAACCAGAGAGAGAAATAAATGACTGCGAGGACAGAAAAAAAGGAAACTAAGGGGATTGGATAGGGGTCCCAATCTCTGTAAATAGGCTAAAGGAGAGAGGAGGAATTTAGGGTAAGCTTAGGGGGTGGAGGTAGCAACCATACACTGGACATTGACTTGTCTCCAGATTGTATAGGAACTGCAAGGAGTAGCCAAAAGGCTCAATGACAGAATTACTGGCAATAACTCAAAAAGGCAGAAAACGTTATTCTGGAAGAAAGATAGGACACAGGGACCAACAACAACAACCCCCACCCCGAAGGATTTTTGGTGCAAGTTTTTTTTTTTTTTAAATAATGAAGGATATGTCCAACGGACAAAGAAAATTAAGGATTGACGGGAACAAAGGAGGAGTAGAGAATGGAGGGCAACTGCCAACTCCCACCCCACAGGGGGGAAGCTAGAGCACTGGAGAAGGAGTGCCCCCCCAAGCTGACCACTTTCCCCTTAGAAATATCATTCCCCTATGTGCCCCTGTTTATCCTACTCCTGACAAAAGAAAGGAGGGGGGCAAGGGAGGGCACAGAGAGGGAAGGGGACTCAGAGACGGAGGCCCCAGGGGGATGGCAGGCAGGATTGTGATGAATGGTGAAGATACACAGAAAGATCATAATTATGGTAGGTACGTAATTTTCATATCTTATCTGTGTCAATTTTCACCATTCATCACCTCTGGGTGAGTGCTGAGCCCCCTGAAGGGGGTTTTAACCCTAAAGGACAGAGTCCCTTAGCTCTCAGTGGGTGACACACAGAGGGAGAACCTTCAGGGCCTGGGGACGCCAGAGTGTGGGGAAAGTGAGACGGGGACCCCCAGAGGGGAAGGAAGTTGCCCAACAAACGCCGTCTCGCTCTACGGGAGAAGAGATAGGTTCTCGGGTGAGTGGAGTTAATCACCCTACGCCGGACCAAGGGTGACAACCGAGAAAGACGTAGCCATGCCGCCCGCCTAGTGCAGATCGCTGTCCCTACAACCCTGGTAGCTACCTTGTTGTCATCGTACAATGCCCTCGCTTGGTGCCTTGCTATCTCCAGGCCACGTGCAGAGAGTGCAATGGCTTGTCTGGTTTGCTCCATGTCAGGCAAAGAGGCTAGGAGCTGACCCAGCCTGGACCACAAGAACCCATCATAGGATGCATAGTGGGCCTGATGTGCTGTGATGGACAGCAGCAACCATGCCGAGTAGAACGTCTCCTCCCCCAGAAGTCAAAATCTAAGGAATCCTGATCTGGGGGCCAGTCACGGTGGAGGCGCTGAGCCCATCATGAGTGTCCAGCTCGTCAATCCTGGTGACTGAGGATGAGGCATGGAACCTGGAGACTCTTTTTGGGGGGGGGGCGCGTGCAATACCGCTGGCAGAGATCCCTTGGGGCAGGAACTCCAGAGAAGGGCTTCTGCCAGGAACGCAACGACGCCTCCCAAGAGGGAGCAGGCCGGGGGGGGCACCACAAGGGTGTCCTCGCTGAAGTCGCCTAGAAAGGAGTGTGCAGAGTGCTCCTGATTGCTTTGAGTGGGAGGGGTGATGTGCAGGTCCTCCAACATCCTCACGAGGAATCGATGATACTCCACAAGATCAGCAGCTGGGGAGATGTGGACAGAAGGCTCCTCTCCCCCAGAAGAGGGGGATGAGGAGTTGGAGGATCTCAGCTGCTCAGAGGGTGGCTACTCGGGGGGGGGAGGTTGAAAAACTTGTCTGTCCATTGCCCTGACATAAGTGAGAAATCGAGCAGCCACGGCCCTGAACCACTCCCAGGAGAGAGGCCCGTTAGGACCAAGGATGCCTGGGAGTGCCGGAGAATGTGGCAGAGGGATAGGGACAGAGCAGACAAGAGAAATCGACTGACCTCCACCTGGGCTAGGGAGTGCACCAGGCGCACCAGCAGAAGATGGTGCTCCAGAAGACCCCACAGCCGACTGCTTAACAACCATTTCGGAACTGTCTTGGCTGCATCCGGAAGAATCCCCCCTGTGAGGTGACCAGGGCCGTGTAGGTCCAGAATGGGGTCCTTTCAAAGAAACCGAAGGGGAAAAGCAGAGATCCGCGCTACGGCTTCTTTAATATGTATAGCCTCGAGGAAAGGAGGGAGAGGACAGGATAGAAACTTTCAAGTACCTCAAGGGAATCAACAAAGTCCAAGAGGGTAGCATCTTTCAAAAAAACAGGTGTGCAAGAACAAGGGCAATTTGAAGATTGGGGCGACTCAGAGGTAATTTAAGGAAGTATTGTTTCACAGAGAGGGTTGTGGATGCGTGGAACGGCCTTCCGGAGGAGGTTGTGGAGTCCAAAACAGTGGTGGAATTCAAGCATGCCATGGGACAGTCATAAGGCACCCTAGGGGGTGGGTAGGAAGAAGTAAGCTGCTGGTTAACTAGGATCTGCAGCTTATCCATTAGGTAGGAAATGGGCAGACTGGTGGGCCAAGCGGTCCTTATCTGCCATCAAATTCTATGTTTCTATGTTCCAAGAGCCCCGTGAACTCCAAAAAAAATTACGCTGCACAGACAGCTGAAGCCCTCGACCCCTCTGGAACATTTGTGCCGCCCCTCCTCCTCGAGAGAGCCAGTCTAGGCAACTAGCAGCCCTGGTCGGCACCCAGAAGGAGCTATCCAGGGCGCAGCACCTCCCCTCCTGTGGGTGCTCTGATCGGCCCCAAAGTAGGGCGATTTACGCACACCACCTGAGGGGGTACCACCACTGAGAGGTCAGAGAACTCACCAAGGCCGGGCTGCAGTGCAGTGGTAGCCTGCACCGCTGCCAGCTGGTCAGAACCCAACCCCAGCCCCGGCAGTCCCTGCCTGCTCCTCAGAGGGGGGGCTAATTCCATCCTTTCGAGGACATTATGAGGGTGCCCATGTCAGCAGCTAACTCCAAGGAGAAAGACTGCCCATCTGACTAAGAGTCCGACGACTCCTCCGAAGAGGTGGAGACCGAAGCCCTGTGCCAAACAGTTGAGGGGCACCTGCTGCTATCCCGACCAAATAGGGTACCAGCAACAGAGACCGTACCCGAGTCTGTACCAGTGTCCTCCGCAGCACCGCGAGCGGTGGCAGAAGAGGACACAGCTCCAACCAGGACAGCAGTCTCCGTGCCAGAAGCTGACACGGCGCCATCCTGCCCCATGGCACCTCGAGCGGCGCCGAGGACAGACAGCATCGAGAGCACTCTCAGCACCGGGACCGGTGCCAAGGCCAGAGACCCCCATGGCGCCATCCCGTCCAACATGGCGCCGAGGACAGAGACAGCACCAACAATGGCTCCAACAGTGCTCTCAGCACCGAGATCCAAAACCCCCCATGGCGCCATGTCCACATCTGGAGCCGCAAACGATCCCGGAACTGGACACTGTGTCGTGCTCAACCTTGGCGCCGCTGAGGCAAGAAAAAGTCAGAGACGGCGCCGTAGAACCTCCCACGGCGCCGCTAGCACCATCGCTCGCGTAACGGCGCCGACAGAGCTGCCAGCGCTTGAGCGACGACCAGCGCTTGACTGCTCGTTAGCCTACAGCGCCACCGGTAATGGCGCTGATGATGGTATCGAGACGGCGCCGACCCAGGCCTTCCGAGCCGTGGTCCGCACTGGGGCCTCGCCTCAAATGGGCGCTACAATGCGGTGCCTCCTGCTCGCTCTGGGAGGAACAGACTGGGCATCCTGCACCATGGGAGAAGCTCGCCATGGCTAGGCTATGAAAGGTCAATGCTTCTTCCTTCTCGGTCCGTACAGAACCAGGAGGGGACCCAGAGGAAAGGCCGAGAAAAAGCGGCTTGGCCCAACGAGTGCGCGCCCGACCCCCGAAAGTCGGCTGAGCTTGCCCCACTTTCCATGTGTGTTGCTCGATGACCCGGCGGTCCATGGAGAAACGGGCGTCGCACGAATCCATGTCGTGAAGTGGGCCAAGACACATAAGGCAATGGTCATGCTGGTCAGTGACAAAGTATTTTTGGCCGCATGGGCACCGTTGCATGGGGGGCCATCCCATCTTAGAAGATTTCTTGCCCTCCAACAGACATAACCTACGGAGAAAAAAAAAAAACACCAAATAAGACTCTACGTCGCAGAATAACAAAAATAATGGAAAGATCTTACCTGGCGACGTTGAGTGTGGCTAACAGAACCAGCAGGATGGCGCCGATGGACTTCGGCATGGAGGAATAGTCGACACGGAGTCGAAAGATTAAACTACGCAGCAGGTAGGCCTGAAATTTGCTCTCAAAGCGTCCCACGAGGTGACCTCGATGGTGGGAGACGAAGATCTGGAGGGAAGGCGGAGTCGACAGCATATAACGGCCAACCCATGAATGCCACGCAGTGAGTCAGCCTCAGGGCGGTGCCAGCTGCCATGCGCCTACCCACCGATCAAAAAAAAAGTCTCGTGAGGGTCATGACCTCCGCCAGTAACCCAAAGGTGATGAATGGTGAAGACTGACAGAGATAAGATCCCGACTTTTGAACCCCAAATGACGAACTCTTAACAGAATAAAACTATTTAATGGACACGATCTGAAGGGCCTATATCCAAAGCATCCTGCTTCCTGTGTTCAATTATACTTCATTCATCTGTGTGGGAAATGTCTTCTGTGGCAGTTTAGCACAGGAGGCAGGTTTTGGGTAACCTCATAGCTCATTTTATAATCGGTATGACGTGAAAGAAAAAATTACTCACCTTAGTAATTGCTTTTCTTCTCATGGAGTCTTGCTATATTAGGACTTAATGCAGTTAGCCTCTGCCTCTGAACTGCCCCGGAGAGGAAACAGTTAACTCCAGAGTGATCTGGAGTTCCACAGCGCGAGGGCGCTGTTCAAAGCTCTATCTGGCCAGTTTCAAATGAAACTGCCAGGTTCTTTACGAAGCTAAGCTAACATAGCAAGTCTGTGTGGAAAAGCTCTACACTAGCCATTGGCTACCTACCAGTAGTAGAACAACAAAACACAACAACAATCACAGAATAATAACAATATTACCTATATTGTTAGGATCACCCCTGACAGCACTAATAGGCCCCTCCCCAAAAAGACTCAAGTCCAGAGAGGGACCATCTACCACTTACAAAAATCAGAATTACCTAGTTCCCTAACCCAAATGAACAAAGGGGGAACTAGAGAGACTAAAATGGCATGACACAGTGCTTGCACTAATTACAACCCCACTCCAAGTAGGGAATTCTGAGAGGGGTAGAGGG
The DNA here is from genome assembly GCA_016271365.2 of Neoceratodus forsteri. NCBI lineage: Eukaryota > Metazoa > Chordata > Ceratodontiformes > Ceratodontidae > Neoceratodus > Neoceratodus forsteri. Next base: position 484,734,653 of record CM028130.1, read on the forward strand.
GGGTTGTCTCTAATATAGCAAGACTCCATGAGAAGAAAAGCAATTACTAACGTGAGTAATTTTTTCTTCAAACACCATGAAATCTTGCTATAATTAGGACTTAATGCAGATTATACAGCAGTACCTCCAAGGAGGAGGGCCAGAACCTACTTAGGAAATAGGCTCTGAAGCACAGCTGTGCTAAACGAGCATCTCTCCTGGACTGGACGCCCAGGAATAATGCTTGGTGAAGGTGTGGACTGTCTTCCAGGTAGCAGCTTGGCAAATTTCAAAATGGGAATATCTCCTAGCAGCCGCTAGAGATGCAGCTGTACCCCTGGTGGAATGAGCCCTCAGTCCTGAGGGAGGTTCTCTACCTAGTTTTGGTAACAGAACTGGATACAAGAGACAATCCACCTTGCGATTGTCCTCTTAGTGGCAGGTCCCTTGCCCACTTCTCCATAGGTAAGGAAGAGTTGGAGGAATCGAACTATGACCCTTGGTGCGCTCCAAATAGTAGCTTAGGGCTCTTTTGACGTCCAAACTGTGCAGTCTCTTCTCCCCTGAGGAGGAATGCTCAGTGAAAAATACTGGAAGAGAGATGGATTGGTTGAGATGAAAATCAAACCACTTTAGGTAAAAACTTTCTGTTAGTCCTGAGGACTACCTTATCTCTGTGGAAAGAAATAAAATCCTTTTCCACTGACAAGGCTTGTAATTCACTTATACGCCTAGCAGAAGTGATAGCCACTAGAAAAACAGTCTTCCAAGTTAAAACTTGAGATCTGCCAAGACAGAGGCTCAAAGGGGATTGCATTAGCTGAGCAGTGCAAACATTCAGGTCCCAGGCCGGAGCTGGTTCCGAAAGGAGGGTTAGTGTGAAGTAACCCTTAAAAACTTGGAAAACACAGGGTGAGAGGAGAGAGAGAAACAGGTTTCCCTGCAGAAACAAAAACAGAAACAGCTGCTAGATGAACCTTCAAAGTAGCTGGTTTGAGGCCTAGGGAATTTAGATGGACCAAATAGTCCAATAAAATGGCCAAGTCAGCAGATTCTGGTACAATTTGCTTCTCAGAACACCAGAAGGAAACCTCTTCCACTTGGAGTTGTAAGTGGCCCTAGTGGAAGGCTTCCTAGAAGCCTTCAAAATATCCAGGACACCTTGAGAAAGGTGTAAATCAGCAAATTCTAACTCCTCAAGAACCAGGCCTTGAGGTGGAGGGAACTGAGGTCCGGATACCACACTCTCCCCTGTGCACAGGTCAGCAGGTCGTGGGTCCTGGGCAAGCTCAGGGGAGGGTGGACTGACAGGGACAGAAGAAGAGGGTACCCAGGCTGCCTGGCCCAGTCTGGAGCAATCAGAATCACTTTGCAGGGCTGAGTTCTGATTTTTACTAGTACCCTGAAGAGGAGAGGGGCATACAAGAACTTCCCTTTCCAATCCAACTGAAAGGCGTCCAGGGGACTGATCCCAGCACTGAGGCCTGCAACAAAACAGAGGAAGTTGGTGGTTGTCTGGGGCTGCGAAAAGATCTATCTGAGGGGTGCCCCATCTGGCAAAGACTGACCCCAGCACCAGAGGATTGGGCCCATTCGTGATGGCCCTGAGAAATCCTGCTGAGGGCATCCGCCAGGACATTGTCCTTCCCTGGGAGGTGAACCGCTATCAGAGAGGTGTTCAGGAGTAGGCCAGAGACCACAACTTCATTGCGCCGTGCACAAGGCTGAAGACCGAGTGCCCCCTTGCTTGTTGATGTACCACATTGTTGTGGTGTTGTCTGTCCTGACTTGAACTACGTTGTTCTGGACAGTAGCTGAAAAGCCTGGAGAGCTAAGAGAACAGCCTGAGTTCCAAAAGATTAATGTGGAGCAGAGATTCCTGAGGGACCACACTCCTGAGTGGAAAGGTCGCTTCAGTGAGCCCCCACCTAACAGGGAGGCATCCATGGTGAGGGTGAGGGAATGAAGAACGGTGAAGAGGGACCCCTGAGTTAGATTGCTTCGATCCTGCCACCACTGAAGGGCCAGGATCAGGGTTTTGGTCACTGGGACTAATTTGGTAAGGGGTCCTTCCTTTGAGACCAGTAGGACCTCAAGTGGAACTGGATGTCCTCATCTGAAATCTTGCTCCCTGCAGACAGCTGTGGAAGCAGCCATGTGCCCTAGGAGTTGCAGAAGTGCCTTGCTGGTCAAGAGACCCAGAGTAAAGGAGGATGCCAGGGCAATGATTCTGTCCACTCTTTCCGAGGGAGAAATGCCCTGGCCGACTTTGTGTTCAATTCTGCACCTATGAAAGTCAGTACCTGAACTGGTTCCAGAACTGACTTTGGAAAATTCAGCAGGAATCCCAGAGAAGTGAGAAGCTGCTGGGTGACTTGCAAGTGGATTTACCTGATCTGGAGACTGACCCACTATGAGCCAGTCGTCCAGGTAGGAAACACAGCAACCTCTTGCCTTCTTAAATGAGCCACTACCACAGCTAGACATTTTGTGAAAACCCTTGGAGCAGAGGTGAGGCCAAGGGCATTGCTCTGAACTGGTAGTGTCCAGAGGGCAGTTCAACCTGAGGTACTTTCGTGAGAAGGCCTGATCAAGATATGAAAAACAGGCATCCTTGAGGTCCAGGGAAGCTAGCCAGTCCCCTGGCCTTAGGGAAGGCAAAATCATTGCCAGAGTTAACATTTTGAACTTTGGTTTCAAAAGATGCTTGTTCAGGAATCTTAAATCTAGGATGGGCCGCCATTCTCCTGTCTTTTTTGGGGTAAGGAAGTATCTCGAGTACAGCCCCTTGCCCTGATGGCAAGGAGGAACCCTTTCCACTGCTTTGCAGTCTAGAAGAGAAGAAACCTCTGCTTCCAAAGCAAGGGCTTCTGAAGGATTTGCAGGAGGAAAAGTCTGGCTCTCATCTTTGGGAACTGCTTGAAGCTGAGAACCAGACCTTGACTTACCACCTCCAGAACCCATTTGTCCGAAGTTAGGGACAACCAGTTCTGGCTGAAGTAAGCCAACCTGCCCCCACCGGTACAGGAGATCGGCCTGGACACCCGTCAGGGTGCCTGCTTGGCAGCAGCTTTAGGCTGAGGAGAGGGAGAGGGTCTGCCTGTGCCCCGCTCCATCTCTGCCTCTGAAAAAACCCTCTGTGCAAAGGCTGAAGAGGCCTGAACTTGATAAAAGGCCTGTGGTAAGGCCTGCCTCACCCTGGGGGCATGCCTTTGTGGAGTGGCATGCCTTCCTTAGCTTGGGCACTTTTTGTAGGTAGTTCTGTATTCATCCATCTTTTCATGTAATTTTCTGTTTGATCCCCAAACAGAGAATTTCCTACCACAGGAAAATCTATAGCCTTTGACTGAGTATCTTGGGACAGATTAGTGCATCTGAGCCATGCCAACCTACGGAGAGCTACAGAAGTGGCCATGACCCTAGAGGAAACATCATTAACATCAACAGCAGTATGAAATTGAACTTTAGAGGCTTCAATGCCATCAGCAGCCACTTGTTCCAACTCACTAGCCAGCTGGCCCTGGGCCTGCTTGGCCAACTGCAATATAGTGTCCCATCTAGATTTCTGATACCTAGCCACATAAGCCATATAATTAGCCTGTCTGAGCTCATCGAAGCTGCCATATATTGTTTTTCACCATGGCATCAATCTTCCTGGAATCCTTATCAGGAGGATGTGAGGCCAGGGGAATATTAGCCTTGTCACAGGCTGCAGCTTGAACAACACCTACATGACTACACTGGTCAGTGAGGAAGTCTGTATCAGGGCCTGATAAAGTATACCTTCTGTCCATTTTTTTATCTACAGGAGGGACAGAGTGAGGATTTTTTAAAATCTTTGTTGTTTGCTTCCTAAATGACTTATGCAAAGGAATAGACAACCTTCTAGACTCTGGAATATCCATCATTTCTACATAATCAGGCTCCTCTTGCTCATCCACAGCCTCCTCTAAAGGGAGCTGGAGGGTTTCTGCCACCTTTTTATAAAACCTAAAATGAGAAGGGGACTCAGACAGCAAAGGGGGAGATTCTAAGGGTCTGTCTGGAGAAATGTCCGGCTCAATGGGCACGTCCAGACCTCCTCCTGTGGTTCATAAAAATCCTCAACATAATAATCGCGAAATGAACCGAGCTGAAGGAGCTGATCTCCGGAGTGACTGTTCAGCGAAAGCGGAGTAAAGAATCTAGCAGTTTCATTTGAAACTGGCCAGATAGAGCTTTGAACAGCGCCCTCGCGCTGTGGAACTCCAGATCACTCTGGAGTTAACTGTTTCCTCTCCGGGGCAGTTCAGAGGCAGAGGCTAACTGCATTAAGTCCTAATTATAGCAAGACTTCATGGTGTTTGAACATAGAATTTGATGGCAGAAAGGACCGCTTAGCCCACCTAGTCTGACTATTTTGTGAACATCAGTGTGTGCTCAACAGACATCTTCACTGGCTTTCTAGTACATAACTTCAAGTTAAAGATGGGCTCCCTAGTCTATCAAAACACTTTAGGTGTGAAAAATGCATCCACAGGCTGACCGAATACAGTTCTACAAGGCCCCCACATTGCTGAGGTCCTATGACATAACTCTAGTACAGTTACCATTCAGAATTTATTTTTTTAAACCTTTGTCTGTTGTTGGGATATGATTGACTAAAAGGAGCAACATATGCAGACACTGCTAATTTAGTGGACTGGCAGCATTACACATCCACTGACCCTTTTTGTTATGGTATCACGTTGATGTAGCTCACCATTTGCATGTCTGCTCTCTTACCTTTTAAAGAAATGTGGCCTATCTCCAGCTAGTCACCTGTACTGTATTAAACTGCTTTGTTTACACCCTCATCTTTGTTAAGCAATCTGGAACCCACTAACTCTTTATGTATTCTGAAACGTTGATTAGTTTTCTCTGCATCTGATGAAGGGACCTGAGAGTTATCAAAAGTTTATTCTTCAGTTAGTCAAATAAAAAGTATTACCAGAAAAAAGGGTGCTAGATTTTCCAAGAGACTAATTCAGCACAACAGACAAGCAACATGATACAAATCTGTTGATCACCCTACTCACACGTACAGCTCTGGGTCAAAACTCTTTCGCCCTTGGCTTACAAGGTTTGAAATTACATCCCTAAGGAGAACAGGCCTACAACATCTACTTCCTTCAAAAAGCATTTCAAAGAACCTTTGAAATCAGCATGTCCATGTTTTAAAGCAGCAGTGCCAACAAAACTGGGCAAAAAATGTGCCCTACTTCTGTTTCATTGTAAAGATTCCAGGCATCTTCAAGTTTAACTTGGTGGTAAAATTTTCTAGTTTCACCAAAATTGGAGTATTTTATGAGTCTTTTCATTTAGCTTTTCCTCAAGAAAAAAAATGATGCCCACCACATTTGGCATAAACAGCACTGCAGACCTGGCAAGGCTTAGGATCAAGGAAAAAAAAAACAACTCATGGTTCACCAACACTGGAGGTATTTAGAAAAGTTGACTTGATGGCTATATTAATCTTTCTATTTACTGTAACCAAAACTAGCCTTTTAGAAAAAATGCATTTGTTTTTGACAACCAGGTAAGTGCGCTAGACATCAGAAATGCCTATTTTCAGGCATGACCTAGGAGAGTACAAAGCACTACAGGCAACTTACAAAAAGGTAAAATACAAAGCTCAAGGAAAAGGTACAATCACCGTGAGTCTAGTTCATATGTTACATAAAAGGTGTAAGCATGGAAAGGCAATTGATAACAAGTAATGGCAGTACATACATTAACAATTGAGTATGCACAGGCAGACTCCTACTAAGAAAAGCAAAGGAACAATACAATAGTTAAGGAGAGAAACTTGCTGATACATATATACAGTTCAATGGACATAAACCTCAAACTAACATTACAGAAAAATGAGCCAGCAGCAGGATGATGCCCGACCTCCCGCAGGCTCTGCTCCCAGGCCAGGCTTAAGGTAAGCCCCAGTAATTCTGGGATGTCAGGGCTGGGGGGGTCGGTCTGGTAGGGCTGATGTGGGCAGCCAGGAAGGACAAATACACACAAAAAAAAGAACCTGACGGTACAATGGTCACAATTAATACATTCAGGTTAATAGAGACAAATCACAGCAGTAGGGCAACACAGGTTGAGTCAAGGGGGGTTAGTCTTTAGAGGGTTTTGAGGACTTTGCATAGACATACAAGTGCTAGGAGAGTTATATAGTGGTGGGGCTGAGGACAGGCGAGCATGATGGGGTGCTTACATTTAAACTGCCTTTCCATGCAATTTTTTTCTTGCCTTTGTTCTGAAACATCGAAGTATTATAGATTTAGTATGTTATTTTGTTACACTAACGTATTGTACACACAGTACCCGTGTCTCAACTGTGAATAGGACTGTGCTTATTACGAAATCCGATAAAAATAAAACCCTAGCCTTACAACAAGGTGGAGACAAGAGCACTGGTGCAAAAGTCTGAGGCATAAGATGGAGAAAGCACCGGGGCCAGATAAATTACATCCCAGAGTGCTGAAGGAACTGATGAATGTCCTGGCGAAACCACCGGCTGAGCTCTTCAGCATCGCTCCGAAGACAGGGTGGGTGCCCCAGGACTGGAAGTGGCGCATATAGTGCGTATCCACAAGGGGGGGGTCAAGGGAGGTGGCAGTGAACTACAGGCCCGTCAGCCTGACATCAGTGGTGGGCAAGGTGATGGAAGGCATTGTCAAGGAGAGAAGGGGGAGGGGGGACCTGGAAAAGTTGTGGTGCCTGGACGATAGACAGCATGGATTCATCCCAGGGAAATTGTGTCAGACAAACCTTGTGGAGTTCTATGACTGGGTGACGAGTGCCTTGGACCTGGGTAGACCAGTGGACGTCCTCTTTCTTGACTTCAGCAAGGCGTTTGACTCTGTTCCTCACAGGGGCCTGTTGGATAAGCTGGGAGAAATGGGGCTGGGGAAACATATGATCAGATGGTTAGTCAATTGGCTCCAGGACCGGATGGTTGGCGGGATAGTCTCATCCCCAAGGAGGGTCATTAGTGGGGTCCATCAGGGATCGGTCCTTGGGCCCCTCCTATTTAACACCTACGTCTCTGACATAAGGAAGGGTCACAGGAGTGAGATGAGTCTCTTTGAGGATTACTCAAAACTGTGGGCGGTGGTGGATGGAGAGGAGGGTGGCCCTACAGGGGGACCTGGAGGCACTGGAAAGGTGATCTAGAAAGTGGAAGCTGAGGTTCAATGCAGGGAAATGCAAGGTACTGCACCTGGGAGCCACAAACCCGGGCCAAGTGTACACCCTTGGGGGTGGATGCTACAAGTCTCTGGCTGAGAGGGACCTGAGGGTGGTGGTCCATGTCAAGATGAACAACTCTGAGACTTGTAGGAGGGCAGTGGCCAAGGCCAACAGGATGCTGGGATGTATCACTAGGGGGATCACCTCCAGAAGAAAGGAAGTGATACTCCCACTGTAGAACTGTTTGGTGAGGCCGCACCTTGAGCACTGCATACAGTTTTGGAGGCCACACTTAAAGAGGGACATTGAACTCCTCGAGAGGGTCCAGAGAAGGGCAACCAAAATGATTTGGGGCTTGGGGGACAGGACCTATGGGGAGAGGCTCGAAGAGCTAAATATGTACACACTGTAAGAGAGAGAGAGAAGGAACCGGGGGACAAGATAGCGGTCTTCAGGTACATAAAGGGGGTAAATAGGGAAGGAGCAGTCAGGGTTCTCCAAGGGGGCGCAACTAGAGGGCATGGGTGGAAGCTGGGGGGTTCAGGGAGAAAGGAGGAGGTGCTACTTCACTGAGAGGGTGGTGAAGCCATGAAATGCACTGCCCAGGGGGCTGGTGGAGGTAGAGACGGTGGAGGGGTTCAAGAGGGGGTGGGACAGGTACAGGGGAAGGGTTCTGGAAGCAAAATCCAGTGCAGCGAGAATATCCGGGACTGGGAAGGGAGAAGCCAGCGAGGGGGGCAGCAAGGTCAGCTTCCAGGATAGGGGCTGACAAAACAAGCAGACACGAAAGACCGTTAGGCCTATTCTGCGGGCATTTTAATATGTTAGTATACAATTCTGGATGTTTAAACAAGCGGGAGATGGGGCATCCTCTTGGGATACTCAAATGAGGGAGACCTAGATAGTACTCCCCTCCCACCCAAAAAACTAGCAGGGGCAATCAGGGAGTACAGGGAAACTGTATGGTCATGTAGCAGGGTGGTGCACCAGGGAGCAAAAACAATAGCTGGCAGACCAAATGGGAGTAAGAATCAATGTGGAACAGTGGAAGTGAAAGGAGGGGCAGGCAGGAAATGACAAAAAGGGGATCGGGGACAAACACTGGGCAGCAGGAGAGATGGAAAAAAAATTGGGGTCACTGAAAGCTATCTGCCTGAACATCAGTAGCCTAGGAAACAAAATGGAGAGCTTCATGGAGTAATGGCAGAGGCTCCACGGAAGATGGATAGCGAGGAGGCAATCAGGGAAAAGTACAGTTACGTAAGAACTTACTGTAAAAGTAGATCTTTGAGAGGAACTCTTGCAGCAGGTAATACCATTAAGACTAATGCCGCTAGGCATTAGGACTCCATGGAAAACTTGTAGCTAGCAGTCTGTAGTGGGGGACCAACCGAGACATCGGGCTCCGTCAGACGTGGTATACAGGGGGTGGTCCCCTGGCACCATCTCAGTTCTCCCGCCGGAGACCCAGCTGAAAAATATTGGAGAACCGGACGGGAACTCCCCACCTTACACTAATGTAATAACACTGATTCCTAGGGGATGGGAGGTGGGAAAGCCAGCTGCTGCAAGAGCTCCTCTCGAAGATCTACTGTTACGTTAAGTTCTTATGCAACTGTACTATCTAACTGCGAGGGGAAGCTCTTGCAGCAGGTAATACCATTAGGATCGAGTCCCAAGCAGTGCCCAAAGATAAGCCCTGGTCTGATCGGGAGGTGGAGAGTAGCCAAAACTGGCTAAAGACTGAGTAACCTCAAGAGAGCAGGCCTTGCAGGACAGCTAGTCCAAAGCCCGCTCTCCTCCTAGAAACAATGTCTAGCTTGTAATGCCTGATGAAGGTGTGGACCGTGCTCCATGTTACTGCAGCACAAATGTCTGCTGACGAAACATTTTTTAAGGAGGCAAAAGAGGTAGCCACAGCCCTCGTGGAGTGTCGTGGTGTGACCCTTAACAGGTCCCAGAAGGGGTTTGTCATGATACTGGTAACAAAAGGAAATACAATGCCATCAGCCAATGGGCTAGTGACTGAGACAGGAGCCCCTATCATCCTTTTTGCAAAGGAGACAAACAACTAGTCCGTCTTTCTGGAAGGTTGAGTCCTGTGAAGGCAATACCCTCAGGATTCTGTGGACATCAAAGGTGTGCAACAGCATTTCACCTTGGTTTGTAAACTCAGGATAATAAACCAGAAGGTTGACGTCCTGGTTCAAAGTCAGTACTGACACCATCTTCAGCAGAAATTTAGGGTTCGAACACAGGGTCACCCTGTCCCTGTGAAAGACAATGTAAGGCTCTTTACACATCAAAGCCTGAAGCTCGGAAACCCTTGAAAGGAAGTAATGGCAACCAAAGAAGAGCTTTCCAAGAAAGAAAGCGTAGCTCGCAAGTCGCGGCTGATGGGGGGTGAGCTTCTCGAGAAAGAAAAGTAAATCCCAAGGAAGAACAGGGTCCCTCTTGGCAGGCCTGATCTGTAAGACTCCTCTGAGAAAGGTCTTGCAGACATTCAGTCGTGCTAGAATTCACTCCCCAAAGGGTTCATGATAAGTGGAGACCGCACATATGTGCACCTTGATGGAGGAGAAGCTTAGCCCAAAGTCCAAAAGATGGAGGAGCTAGTCTAGCATGTGCCTAACCGGATAATCCAGGGGATCTAGGGCACGGGCAATTGCCCAGAGACAGAAACGCTTCCCCTTCATAGCGTATGTAGACCTAGTGGAAGGTTTCCTCACTGCTACTTAGACCTCTGCCAACCTGCCTGACACTCCTAATCTCCCCTCTGCTAAGACTGTAGGAGCCAGGCGTGCAGGTTAAGAGTATGCAGAGCAGGATGGATGAGTGTCCCCTGTTCTTGTGAGAGCAACTGGGTGGAGAGAGGCAACTGTACTGGGGGTTCCAATGACAGCTGTTGAAGCAGCGGATACCAAATCTGATGAGGCCATAGAGGAGCTATGAGGTTCATCCAGGCTCCTTCCAACTGCAGTTTGAGCAGTACTCTCTGAATGAGGGGGAAAGGAGGGAAGGGGTACAGAAACCTCCCTGTCCAGGAGAGGGACAATGCGTCTCGCCAAAAAACACCAGGCCTGGAGTAAGCGAGTAAAAATTCTGCAGTTTGGCATTGCATGGGGACGCAAAGTGGTCCAACTCTGGACAGCCCCAGAGACTGAAAAGGTCATCTGTGACTTCCTGGAGAAGTTCCCGTTCGTGACTCAAAGACAGAGAGCGGCTGAGACAGTCGGCGAGAATGTTCTGGACCCCTTGGAGGTGCAACACTGCGAGGTCTAGAAGATGTTCTACTGCCCAATCTCACTCTCTCTCATGGCCTCCCGGCAAAGGGGATAAGAATGAGTTCCCCCTTGCTTGTTGATGTAGAAGACTACTGGTGTGTTGTCTGTCTGCACCAGGAGAGGACCCTGAGAGAGCTGGTCTCGAAATGCCTGACATGCATTCAGAACTGCTCTCATTTCCAGAACACTGACATGTAGAGAGCATTCTGTGGGAGACCAGGACCCTCGAGTCCTTTGATCCCTTAAGTGGGTCCCCATCCTGTCAACGAGGCATCTGTTGCCAGGATCTGAGATGGGTTTCGTCTCCGAAAGGAGACTCCTCCCTCTAGGTTTGCACGGCAGAGCCACCAGTCGAGGGAGCAACAGACCACCCGAGAAACCCGGATCTGTTGATCCAGGTCATCCACTGCCTGGTCCCACTGGACCCTGAGGTGTCACTGAAGGACCCTCATGTGCAATCTGGTAAGGGGGACCGTAGCTATGGTGGCCACCATGTGGCCCAGTAGCTGCAGAATAACCCATGCAAGGACAGAGGGGGCTGCTTGTACTCTGCTTGATAAGGCCCGCAGGCGTTCTGCCCTATCCAAGGGTAGAGAAGCTCTTCCCTGTGTGGTGTCCAGGATCACCTCTATGAAATGCAACCACTGGGATGGCCAGGGTTGCAGCTTTGGCCAATTCACTGTTATTCCCAGGGGGCAGAAGAGCTCTTCTGTCTGTTTCAACACAACTCGAAGCTACTCGTCCAGGTACAGGTAGACAAAGAGGCCTCTCCTCCGGAAGGCCGCTACCACCACTGCCAGACACTTAGTAAAGACTCTGGGGGCAGATGAAAGGCCGAAGGGCAGAACCTGGAACTGGTAATGCTGGTCCTGAAACCTGAAACGAAGGAATCTTCTGTGGAACTTCAGAACCTTGATATGCATGTACGCATCTTGCATATCTAGGGAGCATAACCAGTCCCCTTGATGGAGCAAGGGGAAAAGACTTGCCACAGTTACCATCCAAAATCTCTGGTATTTGACTGAGAGGTTGAGCTGGCTTAAGTCCAGAATTGGGCGAAGGTCTCCCATTTTCTTTGGGACCAAGAAAAAACAGGAGTAATAACCTTTGCCCCTCTGTGCCGGAGGAACCGGCTGGATGGCCTTTTTCTCTAGAAGCATCTGAATTTCCTCTGCCAGAAGATGGGCGTGGGCTGGTGGACAACTGACCGAGGGGGGGGGGCTTGTCCGGTGGGATAGAGAGGAAAGTACAGTTACGCAAGAACTTACCGTAACAGTAGATCTTCGAGAACAGCTCTTGCAGCAGGCTACACCATTAGTACCGAAGCCGCCAGGCGCCAGGACCCCACGGAAATTTTCTAGCTAGCAGTATCCAGTGGGGAGCGCCCCTGACATCGGCACCGCCCCCGACATCAGGCATTATATAAAAGGGGCTGTCCCCCAGAATCCCCAGTTCTCCTGCCGGAGACTCCCAGCCGCTAGATGACATCAAAAGTGGAGAATCAGGATCCGCCATCAAAAAGTATTCATAACGGTGTTAGAAACACCTAATCCTAGAAAAGAGACATCGGAACAACTCTACCTCCAGAGGGGATGGTGGGAGGGAAACTATCTGCTGCAAAAGCTGTTCTCGAAGATCTACTGTTACGGTAAGTTCTTACGTAACTGTACTATCTTACTTTGAGAAGCAGCTCTTGCAGCAGGCTACACCATTAGGACTGATTCCCAAGCAATACTGGAAATCCCTCGCAGGTGGGAGGAGGCTAGGTAGAGATCGCGAGTTGTACCGAAGCCTAGGACAGAAGTCCCTGAAGGACTGCTAGACCAAAGCCAGCTCTTCGCCGTGATGCAATATCCAGGCTATAATGCCTGATAAAGGTGTGCACAGTGCTCCAAGTAGCTGCTGCGCAGATGGCTGCGGTGGACACATTCTTCATGGCTGCGAAAGAGGTAGCCACCCCCCTTGTGGAATGGCCCTTAACCACACCCGGTAAAAGTTTGTTACGTTTCAGGTAACAGAACGTGATACAATGGATGAGCCACCTGGACAGCGATTGTTTAGAAACCGGAGCTCCCATCATCTTGGGGGTGAAGGAGACAAAAAGCTGATCAGATTTACAGTGGTGCCTGGTTCTGGTCGGGTAGTAGCTTAGACACCTATGCACATCTAGAGTGTGCAACAGGGCCTCTCCTCTATTAGAGTATTTAGGAAAATACACTGGTAAGTCGACGTCCTGATTGAGGGTGAGAGCTGAGACCACCTTAGGTAGAAACTTTGGATTTGTTCTTAGGGACACCCTGTTCTTTGCACATCAGTGCATTAAGTTCAGAAATCCTTCTGGCCGAAGTAACAGCAACTAAAACTAACGTCTTCCATGTTAGGAGACATAGCTCGTAATCTGCGGCTGGTTCAAAAGGCAGCAGCATGAACTGCTCCAGGACAAAGGGTAAATCCCATGGAAGAATAGTATCCTTAATCGGAGGTCTAAGGTGGAGAACACCTCTCAGTAAGGCTCGTGCTGTGTCCAACTGAGTTATGGGACGTCGGCCTATAGGTGTATGATAGGCCGAGATGGCACAAATGTGTACTTTAATAGAGGAGCAGGCCAAGCCTGCCTGGAAGAGAGACAGGAGGTAGTCCAGGACCGACCTTTCCAGACAGTCCTTCAGGGAAAGTCCTCGTGCTTGAGCCCAGAGGCAAAATTTGCGCCATTTCATGGCGTATGTGGCGTGAGTGGTCGGTTTTCTAGCAGCCGCTAGAACATCTGCTACCTCTTGCAAGAACCCGTACCGCATGATAGCTATGTCTCTAGGAGCCAGGCGTGCAGGTTCAGAGAGCGAAGGTCCAGATGGACCAAAGAACCTGCCTCCTGAGACAATAAGTGACAGCTGATTGGCAGAGGCACCGGAGGTTCCTGGGACAGCTGGTGCAGAAGAGGGAACCAAATCTATCTGGGCCAAAAAGGCGCAATAAATATCAGCGTCACCTGCTCTCTGCTGAATTTCAAAAGGACCCTCTGGATCAACGGGAAGGGAAGAAACGCGTAGAGGAATCTGCCCGTCCAGGAGAGGGACAATGCGTCTCGCCAGAAAACACCAGGCCCTGGATCTAGCAAGCAGAAATTGGGCAGTTTTCACTGGATGGGGACGTGAAAAGGTCTAACTCTGATGTGCCACATCTGCAAAACAGATCCTCTACTACCTCCTGGAGTAGTTCCCACTCATGGACTCTGGCCTGAGAGTGGCTCAGGCTGTCTGCGATGATGTTGTCCACTCCTGGAACATGAACAGCAATGAGGTTTGCGCCATGTTGAACCCAATCCCACACCCTCATGGCATCCCTGCAAAGCGGGTAGGAATGGGTGCCTCCTTGTTTGTTGAGGTAATACATCACCGCAGTATTGTCTGTTTGTAACAGAGTACCCGGGTGGGATCTCCGACTGGAAAGCCTGCAGGGCATAAAGAACTGCTCTCATTTCCAAAATATTTAAATGGAGATGAGCTTCCTGGGGTGTCCATGAGCCCTGAGACCTGACCCCGTCGAGGTGTGCTCACCAACCGAACCCTGAGGCATCCGTGGAGAGCGTCACAATCTGAGACGGCGCAATGACCAGGACCCCCCCACCGACAGGTTCTTTGAATCTAGCCACCATTGCCAATCCCGGATTATGGCATTCGTGATCCAAATTGGAAGCTGCAAATGATCTTGCTTCTGATCCCATTGAACCCGTAACATCCACTGGGTCACCCGCATGTGGAGACAGGCTAGCAGGACTGTTGCAATGGCCACAGCCATGTGTCCGAGCAGGCAAAGGACCAGTCTGGCTGGGACTGTCTTCCTTGCCAAGATGTCCCTGATGAGGGATCTGATGTGTTCCGCGCGGTCCTGGAGCAGAAAAGCTCTCCCCTGGATGGTGTCCAGAACTGCGCCTATGAACTGCAGATTCTGTGACGGAACCAGGTGTGAATTCTCCTGCTTGATAATGATGCCCAACGTCCCGAACAGGGACTGAGTACAGTGAATTGCGGATATCAGAGCCTCCCAAGAGGGTGCCATGAGGAGCCAGTCGTCCAGGTAGGGGAACACGTAGCGGCCTTGTCTCCATAGAGCCGCCGCTACGACTGCCATGCACTTCGAAAACACCTGAGGTGCCGATGACAGTCCGAAAGGGAGGGCTCGGAACTGATAATGGCGACCTAGAAATTCGAAGCGCAAGAACTTCCTGTGCGCTCGAATAATGGGTATGTGCAGGTAGGCATCCTGCATGTTCAAGGACGCTAGGAAGGTGCCCTGCTTGAGCATGGGTATCAAACCGGGAAGGGTCACCATGCGGAAGCGTTTATAGAGGACCGAAGTGTTGAGATCGCTGAGATCCAGTATCGAACGGAGGTCCCCTGTCTTCTTGGGAACCAGAAAGAAGTGGGAATAGTAACCTGCACCTCTCTGGTTCCTCGGTACGTGCTCTATAGCTTCCTTTCTCAGAAGCGCGAGCACCTCCTGCTGTATGAGCAGTGCATGCTGACCTGAACGGGAAAGCAGGGGAGGTCTTGACGGTGGGTGGTCAAGGAATTCTATAAAGTGACCTCTCGACCATTTGAAGGACCCACCGGTCGGCGGTAGTCGACTGCCACCCTGAAAAGTGGCGAGCACTTCAACCACTGACCTTTTCTGCCTGTTGATCTAGAGGAGGGGCGGGGGCCAGGAAGGAGTCATGCTGTGGCGGCATTGCCCCCCGCAGGCTGGGCCGGTTTGGCATACTGTTGATCTCGGCCTGGGGAAGACTCAGGTTGGGCCTTACGGTGGAAGGTGCCCCTTTGCTGCTGGCCGGAACGTGGCAGCTGTCGTTGTTGCCGGCCGCGAAAACGGTTCTGGTTCCTACGAAAGGAACCAGATTTGGGTCTGTACATGGCCTGTACAAACCTTATTCCCTTCCCGGCGTCCTGAAGTTTGGAGATGACCTTTTCAGAGGGTTCACCAAACAGGACCTCTCTGTTATAAGGGACATCCAGGATACACTTCTGTACGTCCAGGGTAAAACCGGAGACATGGAGCCAGGAGCGTCTCCGGAGACAGATGCCTGAAGCTGCGCCCCTGGCGGATGAGTCAGCAGAATCATATGCGACTCTTAACACTTGGGTCCCCACGTCCGACCCTATGCAGAGGAGGTTCAAGAGCTCCACCTTCTACTCGCCATCCGGTAGTTTGTCAACCAGTTCCTGACCCTGTTCCCACAGGGCATTCTGAAACCGAACCATATGAGACAGATAGTTCAGGGACCTGATGGAGCATGTAGCAGCCGCATACATGCGGCTCCCCAGGGCATCCAACTGCTTGGATTCCTGGTCCGGTGGCTGTGCACTCAGATGCTGTGGTCGTTGAGACCCATCATGGGAAGACATAATGACCAGGGAATCAGCCAGGGGTTGTTGCGCCAAGTACTGGTCCACTGTCGGGGCTCTGTACAAGCGGTCAGCTTTCTGCTGCACCACGGGGGTAGAGTGCGGACGATTCCTCGCAGCCTTGGTGACATCCGTGAAGGTGTCCACCAAGGGTGGCACCACCACAGGCTTAGGGTCCTTCTGCTGAAGGTAACGAGCTAGGCGCTGTCTCTCGGGGTCGAGATCTTCAGATTCCCATCCCATGTTCTCCTGGATGTGCCTCATGATTTCTGAAAAGGAGGAATCATCCGGAGGTGACCTGGGCAGGTCTTGTGGGTCAGGTAATGGGATGCTGATTGGAGAAGGAGACCAGGAGGTATCTGAGGTGTCAGGTCTAGAATCATCCCCCTGCGGAGTGAACCATCGACGTCTGGGTCGCTTAGGACTGGGAGACCCCGAGGGAGATCTTGAAGGGGGGCCTCCTCCGTTCTTTGGATCTTCCTCTAGGAGGTGGAGTGTGCTCTCTGGGGGTCGGTGATATTTCTGCTGGCCCCTGCGGTGGAGGAGGGAGAGTAGGAGGTGAAGGAGTAGGAGGAGGTGGTCTGATTGGGATCACATCCTTCTTTATTGTGTCCCACCAAAAGGTAAAGAGATCTTTGACCTCCTGAATATTCATACCAGACGACGGACCTGGCGTTGGTGGTCTGTCGCCGGTATCGGGCATCGGGTCCGAGGGCATCTCCAGGTTTGGCGAAGGCTCCTATGGAAGCCCGACGCCTTCATTGGCACCTGCCTGGTCATCAGTGAACATCAGATCCTCCTCTGTAAAGTCCCGGCGACTGGCGTCCACCGGTGATGGGGAGGCAGTCTTCGACTCCGGCGAAAGTCTCACTGACGTCAGGTGTTTAGCCGACGTCTGGTCCGACGGGCGTTTGACCGATGAAGGGTTGGAAGCCCACTTCGGGTTCGTCATCCGTTTTAGGGATGTCAGGTCCTTAGTCTTCCTGAGAGGGGGATCTGGACCCTTAGGAGGCTGGGAGGGCGATCTGGCATCGGAGTCCCAGCGTGTCTCTGAGGAAGCTTGTTTTGATCAGGACTTGGACTGGTGACGGTCTGAAGATTTCGAGGAGGCTTGGGAGTGTGTTGAGGAAGCCAAAGGCCTGGAAGTTTTGATGGGATGCAGAGAAGCCGAAGCGCTGCCTGAAGACTTGACCTTTACTGGAGGGGGCTGAGAGCGGGTCCTGGAGGGAGAGCAGTCTGAGCGCGTGGAGCCTCAGCTGGTGCGCGAGTCCAAGGCCCGGATAGGGGATCTGGACCTGGCCTTCTCCCGTTGCTTGTCCCGGTGTTTATGGGACTTAGAGGTAGACTCACCTCTGGAGGCAGGGTCTTGATCCATGTTTTTTAACTTTTCTTCTAAGAAGAACCCCTGAAGTGCCTTCTGGCAGCGGATCCGGGTGCGAATGTTGAACCCCTGGCAAAAGGAGCAGGCCCTGGTGTCATGTTCCAGGCCTAAGCACCGCAGGCAGGATGAATGGAGATACTTGAAAGGGATGCAATTGCCACAGGCACACTTGGAGGGATGTCCTTCTGAAGGAGTTGGAGATGCCAACATTTAGTAGTAAAACTTTAAAGTTCTTGTCGTTGTATGCTAGCGTGGGACAGTGAGGCCGGAGCTGGCGAGCTGACGGCAGGAAAAGAACTGGGGATTCTGGGGGACCGCCCCCTTTTGTATGATGCCTGACATCGGAGGCGGGGCCGACGTCGGAGGCAGTACCCGCTGGATACTGCTAGCTAGAAAATTTCCGTGGGGTCCTGATGTCTGCTGGCTTCAGTCCTAATGGTGTAACCTGCTGCAAGAGTTGTTTCTCAAAGTAAGATCTCTATTCAGCACCCTTTTAGAACAGTGTCCAGTACCCACTAGTCTGTGGTGACGCTGGACCATTCGAGCGGGTAGAGGGCAAATCTTCCTCCTATCTTCTCAGTCTGCAACTCCCAGGAAAGGTGGGGGAAAGGCAGCGAGTCAGGCAGTGGGAGTAACGGGGCCCTTAGCCCTGGGAGCTTTGGGCTGCATAGGGCCTTGGGAGCCTTGGCGGCAGGGTGACCCCGCCTCTTGAATCCCATGCCCTGGGGGCGTCTGTCTCCCTGTGCCTTAGGAAAGGGATGGCAACGAGGTTCTTGAGGCTGGGATTTATACATGCGGTGAACATCCACAACTGCTTTTCCTGACTCTTGAAGTTGTCTGACCAAGGTTTCTACCTCTGGGCCAAACAGCACTGGGTCTTGAAATGGGGAATCCAAAATGGAGTCCTGCAGATCAGGCTTAAAGCCAGTAAGCCTCAGCCAAGACTGCCTCCTCAGACACCCCCCCCCCCCCGAGGCAGCAACTCAGGAGGCCATGTCCACCGCATCATAAGAGCAGCGTAGGACAGGTTCATCTAAATCCAGACCTGACTGGGCACTTCCTCCTTGGCGTCCGAGTCTGGCATAGAATCAACCAGTTCCATAGTCTTCTGCCAAAGTGACTGCTTGATAAGTCACCATATGTGCCATAAAGTTCAAGGATCTAATGGCACCTGTGGCAGAGGAATATACTTTTCAGCTCCAGCTGTCCAGCTTCTTGGAGACCGGGTCAGCCTGAGAGCTTAAATGCTTAGACTGTGTGCCGCGGCCGTGGGCAGTGGAAAATACCAAAGAGTTGGCCTTTGGTTGCTCCGCCAAAAAAGGCTCTGCCCTGGGGGGCTTGTAGAGCCCATCAGCCTTCTTGGGTACTGATGGTATAGAAAAAGGCGTAGCCCAGGAAAGTCAAGTTACGTCCTGGAAGGGCTCGACTAGGAGCGGGAATACCAAGGGCTTTGGCACTTTCTCTCCCAGGAATCTGGCCAGAAGCTGGTGCTCCGAATCCAAATCCTCAGTGTCCCATTCATAGATTGCTTGGATGTGCCTCATAATGTCTAAAAATGAAGGATCGTCCCAAGGAGATCTAGGAGAGTTCTTAGGACCCCGGGGAAGGGGATAAGAACTCATCCCCTGAAGAGTCAGGAAATGATGGGTCAGTGTTCCCTTCATCTGAGGAGGAGGTGTAACCATTGGATGAAGGAACAGGTGGGGAAAGCGTCTTCCTTTTACCCTTTAGGTCTGGATGGGAGCCTTCATCCCCAGCTGGGGTAGGTGGAGTTGGGGGAGGTCCCATGGGTGGTGGAACTGGGGTGAAGTCTATAAAGAAGATCCCCCTTCAAGGTATTCCACCACAAAGTGAATAAGGACCCAATGTCCGCCACTGGGACTACCACAGGGCCGGGCGTCGGGTTAGCAGGACCGGGTGTCTGAGGGTCAGGAACCTGCGCCGGGTCCTGGAGGCCTGTACCTGTGTCCGGTGTCACCTTCCCCTAGGGAGCTGGCGGCCAGGGTGGGCGAAGGCCCTGCAGGCGACTGACCTTCCAAAAGAGGGGTGGGCGTCAGATCCTCCACCGGCGACCACCCCTTATCAGGCATCAGGCTGTGGGACGTCTGTCATGGTGACTGGCTAGGTTTGCGATTGTCAGCTGGAGGGCAAACCTTGGCTGGCGGGGGTGGTGGAGGCGTCCGATGCTTGATGACCTCCTGCCTACCCTCCTGTTCGGAGCGCTTCCGTTTTTCAAACTAACTAGGCCTGTCCTTCGGAATCACTGAGAACTGGTGTTCCTGGGTCTACCCTGAGGCAGGCTTGTGGGGTCGGTGGGCCAGGGAAGAAGAGTGCCCAGAAGAGGCTAACTCCCAATGCTTGCCCTGAGAAGAGGTGGGAGTCGACTTATCCTTGTGGGAGGACTCCGTCATGGGCCAGAACTGAGCTGGACCTCCAGCTTGAGGTCGAAGAAGCAGAAGGTACCTTTTTGGAGAGCAACTTTGGGCGGGACTCTGACCTGGCCCTATCTTTATCCCAGTGGTGATGCTTCCCACCCAACGATTTTTCCCTGGGTGGGGAGTCCCTAGCGGGAGAAGAACAACTGGCACCTGAACCTCGCTGCATAGCCACCATTTTTTCTCTCCAAAATGTAGGCTTTAAGTGCGTTGGCTCTTGTTCTTGTTTTCTGATCAAATTTCTGGCAGTGCGGGCAGGCAACAGGCCGACGGTCGGGGCCTAGGCAGATTAGGCAGTCCGCGTGGCCATCCTTAGCCGGAATCTGCATCTTGCACTCACACTGATTTTCATAGTGATGGAGAGGGAGACGACATACACAAGGTCGGAGATTAATATGAAGACTAAGAAACAAACGACTTTCAAAGATGAACTTTCCTCAAGAGCGGTAGACTGGCAGAGTAGGCATCCGTGGAGTCGAACTAAGAGGGTCAACAGCAGGCAAAGAACTGAGGTGGCACCAGGGGACCGCCCCTTTATACCACGTCTGACGTCAGGGGCAGTCCCCCACTACAGACTGCCAGCTACAAGTTTTCTGTGGGGTCCTAATGCCCGGCGGCATTGGTCCTAATCGTATTAATTGCTGCAAGAGCTCCCCCTCGAAGTTAGATCCGTGCAGACCAGCTCCTGAGGAGAAGGCATCGGCCTCGAGGGCAACATCCAAGTAATGGCTGGGGTAGAAGCCGGAGCCAACTTCTGGACGGACAAAAACAGCTGTTGCCACATTAAATCCTCGTAGCGTCGATGGAGTTTCTATCAAACCCTCTCTTCATCCGAGGAGGACGAAGAAGAGAGGCAGCGGCGCCGCTTCTTAAGAGTACTTATTCGCCTTCTTCGGCCTGTTGGTCGAATGCATCTGAGACCTCTAATTAGACCGTCGGGGGAAGAGAGGAGAGACCGGGGACTGACGGGGTCACATGGAAGGCGCCGGGGAGAACTGCAGCTCTTCCTGGTCAGGGATCTGGGCCATGGGGGATTCCCAGCGGGCTGGGTCTTGTCCTCAGTGGCTGGCAGGACCAGGGTCCTGAATAAGGAGTTGTCTGCCTCATCGAACAACGAAGGGTCGATGGGGTCGAGGATAATCTCAACCGGATCGTCGTCCTGCGTCTTAGCCAGCTGGCCTGACAGGTACCGTGAAGCCAGCGGCAGAGGCTGCAACCCTGACCAAAGTCGAAGCAGCAGAGTCCTGGGACTGAGCTCTCTAATGGCTCCAGGAGTGTTGTCGGCGAGAAAGATTCCTTAGGCTCCCTGTCCTTCTTACGGGACCAAGAGACATGTGCACCCAAAGATCCTTCTCCCTAGGTAGGGAGGGACTGGCACAACTCCTGAAAGGAGTCTGAAAGGTGGAGCCCAGATTGAGCGGGATGAAGATGGACATGGAAGAGGACCGATCCGTGGCCCGAGGCACCTCTTCCAAAGGTCTTCATCTGTTACAGCTGCTCGGCGGACCCCGCAGCCGTGAAGAACGCCCAACGGGCTACCTTGGGTTTGACCACTGGATGCAGCCATGCAAGACAATCATCCAAGACGTTTGGATGAAAAGCACGACACATTTCACATGCCTGGGTGTCATGACCAATACCCAGGCAATAAACACACGAGGCATACGGATCGATCAGAAACATCTTTTGCCTGCAAGGGCAGTGGCAGAAACTGGGTGAGGACTTGTGCATCACGGTTGAGATCGCGAAGGGACTGAAACTCCGAGTCGGAGTTTGGGTAAATCCACAGATTTAAGCGCCAGGGCCTACAGTAACGCGTGAGCGATAAGGAGGGAACCTGAATATTCCAGCTGAAATGAAAATCTGGCGTCAAGAGGCAGAGCCAAGGCATATACCACCATGGTGTGGGTGAGAAGAGCCAGCTTTTAGACCTTCCATCAAAAATCTTAAAGGGAAAGGACATGCCAAGTGTGGATGCAACATATCCACAATCCTAGAAATATAAATTACATACTTACCGTAATTATTGATCTTCCCAAATATCTTCACCATTCATTATCTATGGGTCCTACCAGAAGTCAGGACCCTGCACGGAAAGAAAAAGAAAAAGAAGGAAAGAAGAAAAAAAAAAAAAAAAAAAAAAAAAAGTGCTGCCTCTCAATTTCCTGAGCTGGAAGAGTCGACGTTGGGATGCCGCCCACGAGGCCAGCGTTCTACAAGGCACTAGCAGGATGGCTAGTAATCGACGCTAACCCTCCCAACACTCAGTTCTGTCCGCCAGGTGAGGAAGAAAGGGTAAAAAAAAGGGACAGAAGAGGGGGAAGAGTGCCTGAATGATTGGGGGTGGGGGGGAGAGAAGAGACGGAGAGAAAAAAAAAATTATAAAGCCAACTGGAAGAAGGATTGTAGGCAAGAGGGATAACTAAGAAGACGGGGTGACAGAAACACGGGCAGCCCAAGACAGAATAAAAACAACCAAAAACAGAAGACAAGAGAGGAAGGAAGGAAGGAAGAACAGGCTCCCTCCTGAAGGATCCCCACCCCCGGATACTCAGGTACGAGAGAGGGACCTAATAGGCTTCCTGAATAGAAAGGCAAGTCGTCAAACTGGCTTTCACAGCAGGGTTCCAGAAGCTGAGTGGTCTAGGCCAGAGGCTGACAGATGGAGGGAGAAGAACCAGGGGAAGGAAGGAGGAGACTCGACTCGGGAGGGAAACGGTCAGAGGCCTAGAACGCCACCCTTTCTCCCCACAGTTTAGAGCGGGTCTGCAGGAGAGAGAATGAAGAAAGATAAGACTCCTGTCTCATGCAGAAGTTTCTCGGCAGATCTCAGAAATCTATTTTACCTTCTGAAGTTTCCTTAATTTAAAAAAAAAAAAAAAAGACCATATCCATGAGCCCTTACTGACCACCCAGGCTAAGGAAGAACCAGATAAACTTAGCTAAAACAACCTCAGAGAAGGTAAACTGCCATCACCTTCAGGGATCGTAAAATCTCTGGGATTGGAGATCCCAGCTGGACTGAATCCTGCAGTGGATGTTGGAGAAGGAAAGCAATTCGACTCCTGGATGAAGAAGGCTGAGACCCTGAGGAGGAGGCCTCAGAAGACAGCACCTACCCTGTTGGGTCAGCAGGCCAAAACAAGAGGCTGACAAATCACATAATTAGTAGTAGCTCAGGGTTTACCTGTCCAAAGCCGTCCCTTTCCTCGATTTTCATCCCCAAACAGGGAGAGAGAGAGAGAGAGAAGGAAACGGACAGCGCTGCCCAGTGTGCGATTCCAGAGAGACAAGAGTGGGTATATACTGAATAGTACAGATATTTGGCAAGATCAATAATTACGGTAAGTACGTAATTTCCATATCTTTCTCAAATTAATCTTCACCATTCATTATCTATGGGTCCAAGTGCCAAGATGGCAAACCCTGAGGGAAAAACTATTTCCCCCAGCCTCCCGTGGGGGTAACCACAAAAGAGGCCAGTTTACAGGCCCCCTAGAGGCCCAAGAACTAGAACAGTCCGGTAAGCGTTCCCGAGACCAGAGAGGTGGAATGCGCCCCTCCGTGAAAAGAAATGGGGCCCCCAGAAAGGTGAGGATATCACCAAACACCGGTCAAGGGTGACAAGGAGAGGTGAAGCCAGGCAGTCCGCCTAATGAAGATTGAAGATCCTACCAGCCTGGAAGCCACCTCGTTGGCATCTTAAACTGCCCTAAAGAGGTGTCTTGCCAGCTCCAGGCCTTGAGCGGTGAGGCGAATGGCTTGCCTGGTTCCCTCACAATCAGACAGAGCTGTGAGAAATGGAAATTACGTACCTACCGTAATTTTTGATCTTCTTGGACGGAGTCTCCACCACTTATTCACACTGATGGGATCTATGCCGGAGGCGCTCGGACCCAGCGGGAGCAAATTTTTTGCAGGAGGGCCAGTGATGGTGCCGCGAGCCTCTGCTCGTACAACAATGACTATCTCAGCGCCGACCCTCCAGCCTCTAGTACCCCCCAAGGAGGTGCAGCGTAACTAACCTAGAAGGATGGCCTAACAAAAAATGGATATAAGATAGTCCGGACGACCCATATAAGAAGGGTCAACAAAGAAGTCTTCACAGCCTAAAGACTGAGGGCGTGAAGACCAACAACAGAGGTGAGCTCGGGGGATGGTACGTTGGGGTGTGAATGAGTGGTGGAGACTCCATCCAAGAAGATCAAGAATTACGGTAGGTACATAATTTCCATATCTACATGGACAAAGTCTCCACCACTCATTCACACTGATGGGAGAGTACCGAGCTAATAATCCCCCAAGAGGGTGGCAGGAGAGACCAAGAGCTCACGTTTTTAGGACAGAAGTCCATTAAGGATGGTTCTGCAAATGAAAGATGACGCCTGGCATAGACATCCAGGGCATAGTGCTTGACAAAAGTATGCACTGAGCTCCAGGTAGCCGCATTGCAAATATCTGCAATGGGCACGATGCGGATTTCCACCAGGGATGCCGCGACTAATACAATAACAGTGGCAAAAGCATGCCACCAGCCATGCTGAAATGCATCTGATAGCGACAGGCTGACCCAGCCAGGTCTCGCTGAAGGAAACAGTTGTTGAGCTTTGCAAATTTGTTTTGTTCCATCTAAATAGAAACGCAAAGCTCTTTTGACATCCAAAAAATGAAGGGTACACTCTCCTTCATTTTGGAAGTTCACAAAGTAAGTATGTAGGACTAAAGGTTGGTTTAGATGGAATTCTGAAACAACCTTAGGGAGAAACTTAGAATGGGTCCCAAGAACTACTTTGTTCTTATGAAACACAGTATACGGAGGGTCTGTGACCAACTCATGTATTTTAGAGACTCTGCTGGCCGAGGTAATGGCCACCAGGAAGGCCGTTTTCCAAGTGAGAAATTTCAGCTCACAGGTAGCTAGAAGCTCAAAAGGCTTTCGAGTGAGCATGTCTAATACAAGATTAATGTCCCAGGCTGCGACTGGACGTCTGATAGGTGGTCTAGTATGCAGAATGCCCTTAAACCTCTTAACCACTGGTAACTGAGCCAGTGACAAGGAAAGTACTGGCTCATGATAAGCTGAAATGGCACAAAGGTGAACTTTGACTGTAGAGTACTGTAGACCTCAATTTGAGAGATCTAAGAAGTACTCTAGAACTTTATTTGGTGGGCAGGAAAAAGGATTCAAAGAGGATCTTGCACACCACAGAGAAAAACGCTTCCATTTGGCTGTTTAAGTTTTTCTAGTGGCTGGCTTACGTGCAGCCCAAATAATATCTGAGACTGTGCGAGCAACATTGAACCTGTTCACTTCCATCTCTTCAGGAGCCAAGCATGAAGGTGAAGCGACCTCAGATGAGGATGGACCACAGGCACCCTCCCCACCCAGTCAGAAGGGAAGTGCTGGGAGGGGTTTCCAACATCTGTTCAATGCTGAAACCATATCTGTCGAGGCCAGAAGGAGCATTCTGTCCCCCTGGGACTCGAACTTGAGAAGTACCCTCTGAATTAGAGGAAGAGGAGGAAAGGCGTAAAGAAAGCGTTTTGTCCACTGCAGCCTGAACGCATCCTGACAGAAAATGCCAGGCCCTGGATTTCTGGAACAGAAGAGAGGCAGTTTTGTATTGAGTGGGGATGCAAAAAGGTCCCGGTCTGAAGTTCCCCACTCTGCGAATAGTGACTGAACTATAGTTGAGTCTAGAGACCACTCGTGAGGATCTCTGTTCTGCTGAGACGGTCTGCCAGTTCAATCTGCACTCCCGGCAGGCAGACTGCCTGAATTAGAGCCTTGTGCTCTATACACCATTCCCATACTCTCATAGCTTCCCTGCATAAAGGGTAAGATTGTGCACCGCCCTGCTTGTTGATGTAATACATCACTGCTTTGTTGTCCATCTGAAGAAGAATGTTCTTGTGACAGAGAATGTCCTTCAAAGCCCAGACTGCATAAAGGACGGCTCTCATTTCTAAGACATTTATGTGAAACTGGGACTCGTCCTGAGTCCACGTACCTTGGGTGTGGAGATTCTGACAGGGAACTCTCCAACCCATCAGGAACGCATCCGTGGTAATGGAAATCTGATGATCCAGGGGAGCAAAGGGATACCTTCCAGAAGATTGTCCTCTTGCGACCACCAGGTGAGTGACCTCTTCAGAGGTTCTGTCACCTTGATGAGAAAGGACTGAGGGTGAGTGGTTGGGGACCACAGAGTACTGAACATCCATTGAGAGGTTCTCATGAGGCGGCGTGCTAGGGGTACAGTGAACACAGAGGATATCATGAGACCCAGCATCCGTTGCATCGAGATAGCTTGAACCGAGCTGTTCTCTCTGATGTATCGGGCCATCTGTAGGATATCGCTCCTTCTGTCCTCTGGTAGAAAAGCTTTCGCACAGGAGGTGTCCAGAAGAGTTCCTATGAAAAGGAGCTTCTGGGAGGGCTGCAACTGCGATTTCTTGAGATTTAGCAGGACTCCTCCCATGGCTGTGAGAAAGTCCGAGGCCGTGTCTACAGTGTCGAGTGTTCCTTGCCTGGAAGGGCTTGCTAGAAGCCAGTTGTCCAGATATGGGAACATTTGTATTCCCATCTTTCTGAGGTGTGCTGCGAGAATTGCACAACACTTTGTAAAAACTTGCAGCGCCGAGGATAGCCCAAAGGACAGGACTCTGAACTGATAATGCTGGGCCCAAAGCCACAAACCGTATGTATTTGTGATGCTTTGGGTGAATGGGAATATGCTAGTAACCTTCCTGCATGTCCCAGGAGGCTAGCCAGTCGTGTTGATGAAGCAAAGCTAACAGGGTTCCTAGCAAAATCATTTTGAACTTTTCCTTGAGAAGAAATTTGTTCAATTTTCGGAGGTCCAAAATGGGGCGCATGCCCCCGCTTTTCTTTGGAACCAGAAAGTAATGAGAGTAGAACCCTGTGTTTCGTTGATACAGCAGAACTATTTCTACTGCCCAGTTGTTTAGAAGGCCTTGCATCTCAGAAGCGAGAAGCTCTGACTGAAATACTGACAGCCTGGGCTGTCATTTGGAGGGACGATCCGTAAGGGTCTCTGAAAGACTGAGGGAATACCCCTTGCAAATTATCTGGAGGACCCATTTGTCCGATGTTATGGACTTCCACCGGTTGTAGAACTGAGTCAGATGACCTCCCACTGCTGAGAAATAGTCCCCTTCGGGCAGCTGAGGTGGGACTTGGGCCAGACTGACGGTTGTGAAAGTGACACTTATTAACACCCCGGAGAGGGGCGGGAGCAGGTCGAGCCAATTTAATGGCAGACCTAGTCTTTTGTGTGGCCTCAAGAGCTTGCTCTACTTGAGTTCCGAAAAGATACATACCGAAGGGCAATGCCATGACCTGTTGCTGGGCATCATTCGTGAACCTTGAAGTACGCAGCCAGGAGTGACGGCAGGTACAAATGCCTGCCGCCACTCAGGAGGCAGTATCGAAAGCATCCACAGCTGCTTTAACTTGCTGGCTGTTGGACTCGATACCCCTGGTTATGGTTTGAAGAAGCTCTGAATTAGAATCAGACTCCAGCAGAGCTTCTACCATTTGCCTGAGCGAATGCCAAAGAACATACTCATATTGAGAGAAATAACTCTGGTAGCTGGCAATACGCATACCCAGGGTGGATGCAGCCAAGACTCTCCTGCCTAAAGTATCTATCTTACGAGATTCTTTGTTTATAGGTCGGGCTGTAGTAGCCTGAGGGAGGACGACCTTATCATTCTCTGCCAAGACCACAATAGGGTCCACAAAGGCTTGCGAGGCCAAAATGGGTCGATCCTTGGGAGCAGCATACTTTCTATCTATGGACTCAGCCACAGAACGAATGAGAGCGAGATTATTCCATACCATTTGAAAAAGTGTCTCAAAGGAAGGCTGTACTGGGGGAGTTAAATCCATAGGGATCTCCGGAACATGAAGGTATTGGAGACTTAAAAGCTTCCCAGGATCGATATCTGTAGTCTGGAGAGAAAGAGTGGAATTTAAATTTTTCAGCAGAGACTTAAATGACAGGTCCTCGACCACAGGCTCTGCAACAGGATTAGATCCTGTTCCTTCCACGTCATCACTCAGCCTAAAGTCTGGGTCAGGCTCAATATCATCTCCTGACAGTCCAGGAGGGACTGTATGGACAGGAAAGGAGTGAAAATCAGAAGGAAAATCAGAAGGAAAAAGGTTCGGAGTCGAGAAGCCCTTAAGACTAGAAGACTTCACACCAAGCCTCGGCGCCAAAAAAGAGCAGGGCGCTGCCTGACCCAGTGCTGCGCATAGCGCCGACAGAGCCCTCGGCGCCGAGGAAGGCGCCGACAAGGCCGAGGTCAGCGCCAAACCCATCTGCACCAAGGACGGTGCCAAGCGACCCATCGATGCCGAAGGTGACAAAACCAACACAGGGCTCTGAAAACTACATCTGAGGAGAAAGAAGTAAGAATACCAGGAGATAGAGGCATCAGTGTGGCCCCCTATGCTGCAGCCATGTGAGGGGGAAAACACCTGAGCGCGGAGTCGACAGCACCGAAGAAGGCGCTGCATGACTAGGGAAGACCAACCGCCCTACCCGATCCCCCGAGGGCCCCGGAGTGACCAGGCCAGGCAGCTGGACCAACCTCCAAGCCCATTGCTTCATCAGAGCAGCCCACTGATGAAACTGCTCATCTGAAGCCCTACCAGAAGGCGGGAAAGGGCTCAGATGTCGAAGAGGTCGGTGACTAGAAACAGTAACTGGCGACTCCAGAGGATGAGACTGGCAACTGACCCCAATGACCGACCGTCGACGCACAGACATACCAGAGGGCAACCTAGACTGATGCCTTCTCTTTTTTGACCTGTGGGTCGAAGAAGAGCTCGAGGCCGAACGGTGCCAAGTATACGACTGTTTTCTTTTATGCTTCCGGGGGGGACCGCCCCTTCCCTCGGGCACTGGACCGTCCATTGTCAGAAGCCCCCTCCGGAGAAGGCGGAGGACCAGACCCAGCCCGGCTGACTGAACAGCTTTCATACGAATTCTCCCTACTGTCACCTGACCCGCTCATGGTCGATTCCGTCAGTGTAGGCAGAGACTTCTTTCTTAAATAAGAATAAATTATGGTAAGCGGTACTTATTCAAGATATACTACAAAATAATCAACTGGAAACTATGCTGCTAGTTTGAAGTTTGATTCCTGGCGGGCGGCGGTCGTCACTGAAGCGCACTCGGCCAGTAGGAAAAAAGCGAAAGTGAGAGCGGTTGGAGGGTTGACGCCAAGATAGTCATTGTCGCACGAGCAGAGGCTCACAGCACCGCTCCTCGCGGCTCCATCTCTGGCACTGGCCCTCCCGCAAAAAGTTTGCTCCCGCTGGGTCCTAGCGCCTCCGACGTAGATCCCATCAGTGTGAATGAGTGGTGGAGACTATGTCCAGGAAGATCCTGTCCTAGCAGTGTCCAGATGTGCCTGGTACAGGGAACCTGGTGTGCCCGATGAGCTACTATCCACATTAGAAGGCGTGCTGAAGAAAACACCCTTCTCCCCCATTGGTCAAACTCCTCTAAGTTACAGTCAGGGTGCTGGTCAAGAGGGCGACTAAGCCCAGATGGAGTGTCCAGGAATCCCAGTCCTGAAGTGGGCTGGGGCATAGCACATGGAGACCCCACTGATGCACAACACCTGCGCATACAGTCCCTAAGGGCAGGACAAGGGGAGGCGGGATGCTGCCAGATGGTGTGCGAAGCCTCCAACAATTATCTCGGCCAGGGAGGGATGACTACACTGTCAGCGCTGAATTCACCCAAGAATGACAGCATCACATGATCAAAGTTCCATCCAGCAAAGCTGGAAAGGCAGAGTTCCTTCATCATCTCCACCAAGGAAACACTGGTAGGACGTGAAGTACCATCATTAGAAAAATGACAAAGAGTCCCCTTCCTCCAAGGAGGAAGCCAAATCAGAACTTGGCAGCACAGAAGTCGGAGGTCTGAAAATTACCTCGGAGATGGTCCTAAGTTAATGAGGGAAAGCAGCTGCCGAAGCCCTGAATTGTTCCCAGGTGAGTGGGCCCCCAGGGCCAAATAATCCTGGGAAAGGGGGAAGAGATGGCAGAGAAACCAGAGGTGGGATGGCCTAGCCACATCAGGGATGCCTTCTGCCAGAGCTGTGGGTTTGAGCAGAAGGCCCTGGCGGGGACGGAACTGACAGACCCAACCACCCCAGTGTGCCTAACTGTCGAGGGTGGACAGGGAGTAGCTCTTTTTTGGGGGGCCAAGTGGGGGGGCTGGAGCCATGCAAAGTCCTTCAGAAGACTTCCGCACTCATCAAATGCAGGACCCCTCTTCAAAGCAAGAGAAGTCAAGGACATGTCCGAGCCACGACCCACAACACTCCTACGAGAGAAATCCTGAGAAGGTCGCCTCTTAGACCCAGTCCCACCAACCCTCCTCTTCAGAGAAAGGGACCTGTCCCTCAGAGGGAGCAAGTAGAAGGGTCTGGGCTCATCGCCTTTGGGGGGGTGGGACTAACCCAGCTCCCCCCACGGGAAGAAGTAGGGTGCGCAATAGACGCCGTCGAGCTCACCGGCCCTGTAGGTGGGGCAGGGAGCCTAGGCAGAAGCCGACCGCGGTCTCAAGGGGACCGCTCAAGAAGAGCTCACATATAGCTCTTACTCCACCTCCGGGGTCATCCAGCCCTCTGAGGAGGCACCAAACCACAAGGAGTGACCAACACCCAATCCCCCGGAAACGGCTGCCCCACCAACCACTCGCTGGGGCCCCTTGCTCCAGCAAGCTGTGGAGCAGACGGAGTCCCATCCCCACTGGCTCGTATAGGGACCGGGGGAGGGGGCGCTCAGGGGTGGAGCCCAGAGACTGTCTTGGCATCCCATGTGCGAAGACGCCCACCGAATGTTGGGGGGGTCTCTACCCAACCACGCTGCACAAATAACGAGACTACTAAAGCCCATCGAAAAGCAGGCATCTCACTCGTCCATCACGTGACAGGGACCCAGACAGAAGAAACAATGGCTCGTGGGGGTCCAATGTCACATGAAGTTGCCACCGGGCACCGACACATGTGGGGGGAGGGGAGACTCCCGATCGTTTTGACTTAGAATGACGCCCGACATACCGTCGTTCGACAAAATAACAAAACAGGGATACAATAAAAACACCCGGCACTACGACAAGCACAATGAGAGAAAAACTCCGGCATCGAACAGCACCAGTACTCACGGCACCAAGAGAAACTTCAAAGCCTAGACATGATGCAGATTCAGAAGCAGTCTTCCCGCACACAAATCCTTCGATCGCAGAAGAAACAGAACCGAGTGTTGGGAGGGGTCAACGTTGGTTACTGGCCAACCTGCGAGCGCCACGTAGAACACTGGCATTGTGGGCGGTGCCATTCCCACGTCAACTCCTCCAGCTCAGAAAATTTAAAGAAGCAGCACTCTTCTTTCCGTGCAGGGTTCTGGTCTCCGGTAGGACCCATAGGTCATGAATGGTGAAGATTAATTTGGGGGAACATCTTAGGATTGGTCTGTAAAGACACCCTGTCTTTACGAAAAATCAAATAAGGAGGCTCACATATAATAGCCTGAAGCTCAGAAATCCCTGGAGCAGAAGTAACAGCAATTAAAAATAACACTTTCCAAGAAAGGAAGCATGATTTACAAATCACAGCTCGCTCAAAAGGAGCCAAAGTGAGTTTCGCCAAACACAAAATTCAGGTTCCAGGCCTGGACTGGATTGTAAATGGGATGCCTCTCAAAAACGTACGGGCTACACCAAGTTGACACACCATACAGCCATCAACAGGAACATGGAAAGCTGAAATAGAAGCCTAGTGCACTTTGATAGACGAGTACTGGAGTCCTGCATCTGACAAGAACAAAACTCTAGAACCTTATTCACTGTGCTAGTGAAAGGATCAAAGTTGTGGGAAGCAGCCCACAAAGAAAATCACTTCCACGTCTTACAGTAAGTGGCCCCTGTGAAAGGTTTTCTGGCAGCCACCAGGACATCTGACACTTTTGAAGATACTCCAAATCTCTCAATACCCATGTCCTCAGAAGCCAGGCATTGGGATGGCGTGACGTGAGGTCCGGATGCACAAGGATTCCTTGTTTCTGTGATAGCAAGCCTTTTCACAGGGGCAGGGCCACTGGGGGTTCCCAATGCTGACTGCTGCAGCAAGGGAAACCATATCTGGCAATGCCAGAAAGGAGCCACCAGAATGAGAGAGGCTCCCTCTATCTGAAGCTTGATTAGCCCTTCAGAAACAGAGGAAAGGGAAGGGCGGCTTAAAGAAATCTTCCTTTCCAAGAGAGGGACAACACGTATGCCAGAAAACTCCAGGCGCAAGAGGGAGCAGAAAAGTGGCAGTTTTAAGCTGTGTGGGGACGCAAAAAGGTCCAACTCTGGACGACCTCATCTATAGAACAGGTCTACCACCAAGGTCAGCAGCTCACATTTGTGCATTCTGGACTGCGACTGGCTTAAGCCTGTCTGCCACAACTTATTGGATGCCCGGAATATGGACGGCCTACAGTTCTAGACCATGTTCTAGAGCCCAGTACCAGACCCTCATTGCTTCCCAGCACAGGGAGTATGAATGCGCCCCACCCCCACTTGTTTATGTAGTCTACAACGCCGATGATGTCCATCTGCAGCAGGCAATGCCCCAGGGACAGATGGTTCTGGAAGGTCTGTTGAACACACAGAACAGCCCTCGTTTCCAGGATGTTTATGAGGAGAGAAGTTTCCACTCTGGTTCATGTTCCTTGTGTCTGACGAGGCCCCGATATGCCCCCCAACCCATCCCCAAAGCATCTATGGTAAAAATCTGCTGGGGGGGGGAAGGAATGAGGAAAGGAGACCTTTTCAGCAAATTGCTGGGTTCCATCCACCACTGGAGCACCTTTCGGACAGGAGAGGTCACTAGAAAGTACAGTTACGTAGGAACTTATAGTAACAGTAGATCTTTAAGACAGGTTCCTTCAGTAGGTCATCGCATATAGGACTAGCACCACCTGGCCTCTGGCCGCACGGCAGACTTTTTCTAGCAATACCTGACGGGGGACCGCCCACCCGTCATGTGACGGACGTCAGCATGACGCTATATAGTGGACGGTCCCGACGCCCGCCCTCCAGTTCTCCTGCCAGAGCATGGAATAGGCTTGACTGCAGGAGGAAACAGAGTCTGGAGTCCCTAACTAAAAAAGGGGGAAGGAGGGAGGGCTAAATATGACCTACTGAAGGAACCTCTCTCGAAGATCTACTGTTACAGTAAGTTCCTACGTAACTGTACTATCTTACTTTGAGAGGGTTCCTTCAGTAGGTCATCACATATAGGACTGAATCCCAAGCAGTCCCTCCTAAGAGAGACCAAGGAGGAGGAAAAAAACTCCAACCAAGGAAAAAACAGAGTGTGGAACCAGCCTAGGACAGAAGGCCCTGCACAACAGCTAGGCCAAAACCTGCCCTCCGCCCAGAAGCAATGTCCAGACTGTAGTGTTTGGTAAAGGTATGGAGAGAACTCCATGTTGCTGCTGCACAGATATCAGCTGCTGTCACATTACGCAAAAAAGAAGCAGAAGCAGCCATGCCCCTAATAGAATGACAGCTCACGGGCCCCGGCAGAGGCTTGTCATACTTCTGGTAGCAAAAGCGAATACAACTTCCCAGCCAATTGGTCAGACACTGCTTAGAAACAGCTTTGCCCAAAGATCTGGGGGCAAAGGAGACAAACAGCTGATCATCCCTACAAAACTCTTTTGTACAACGGGTATAGCATCGGAGAGCACGATGCATGTTCATAGTGTTCAGGCGTGCCTCACCTCTATTCACAGGGGATGGAAAATATACAGGGAGCTCCACTGATTGATTCAGTGTGATCTCCAAAACCACCTTAGGCAAAAACTTGGGATTTGTCCTGAGGACCGCCCAGTCCCTATGGAAAATTAAATAAGGCTCCTTACAAACCAGAGCCTCAAGCTCCGAAATTCTTCGAACTGAGGTTACCACAACTAAAAACAATGTCTTCCAGGACAAGAAGAGTAAATCACAGCTCATCGCTGGTTCAAAAGGTGGGAGAGTGAGCTTATCCAACACAAAAGTTAAAATCCCAAGGTGGTGTGGGGCTGTGGATGGGGGTGGGTGTGGGTTTCAGATGGAGTCTCCCTTTTAGAAATGTTTAAGACTTTCAACTGAGCCACAGGTTTACCATCCACCAGCTCGTGGAACGCCGAAATAGCTGAAAGATGGACCTTCAAGGAGGAATAGGATAGACCCGAATCTGAAAGATGAAGGAGGTATTCCTTGACTTGTGGGGCAGAACAAGAGAAAGGGTTCCAGTCTTTGGAAGCTGCCCAAATGGAAAAATGTTTCCACTTCATAGCATAGGTGGAACGGGTAGACTGCTTTCTAGCCTCAACCAGTATCTGGGCGACTCGAGAGGAGACACCGAAGTGGGAGAATGCTATGTCTGCAGGAGCCACGCATGAAGGTGCAGGGTCCTGAGCCCTGGATGGATGAACCGACCTTGCTTCTGTGTCAAGAGGTCGTGAGTCATAGGAAGTGGAACTGGTGGTTCTTCCGCTCACTGTTGCAGAAGCGGGAACCAAATCTGTTTCGGCCAGAGGGGAGCGATGATCATCTGCACCTTCTTTGCCTAAAGTTTGAGGAGAACCTCTGGAGAATGGGAAAGGGAAGGAAGGCATACAAAAATGTCCCTGTCCAAGAGAGAGACAACGCGTTGAAAGCACCATGCCCTGGAACAAGCGAGCAAAAACTGTGAAGTTTTGCGTTGCATGGGGAGGCGAAAAGGTAAAGTTCAGGACGCCCCACCTTAGGAAGAGAGACTCTGCCACTTCTTGACTTAGTTCCCATTTGTGACTGAGGGTTCAAGACCTGAGACTGTCCGCCAGGACGTTTTGGTCACCTGAAACAGGCACGGTCACTAAGGACAGATAGTGCTGGACTGCCCAGTTCCACACACTCATCGCTTCCCTGCAGAGAGGGTACAAGCGAGTTCCTCCTTGCTTGTTGCAACACCAGACTACTGACCTGTTGTCCATCTGGATGAGCAGTGATCCCTTGGGGGAGAAGGGTCTGACAAGACCGCTCTCATCTCCAAGACGCTGATGTGCAACGTCCTCTCCAAGCTGGACCAAAGTCCCTGTGTTTGGTGTTCCCCTAAATATGCCTCCCAGCCCATAATCGATGCATCTGTAGTCAGAGATGCCAAGGGGACAGGACTCCTGAGTGGGAGACCCAAGGAAAGGCTGCAGGGATCCCTCCAAAGCAAGTCTTTCTGGACCGCCGACGATACCAGGACTGGATGGTCCAGGTCATCCAGGAGTTGATCCCACTGCACCTGCAAGGACCACTGAGTGATTCTCATATGGAGCCTCACCAGGGGAATGGTAGTGATGGAGGCCACCATCAGGCTGAGAAGGCGAAGGACCTCCACTGCAGGAGTGGTCCTGGATGAGGCCACCACTGAACCCTGACGGACCAGAGTTTCCACTCTGTCCAGAGGAAGGAAAGCCCTGCTCTGGACTGTGCCCAAGACTGCCCTGATAAACTGAAGTCTCTGAGATGGGGAAACTGACAGTAATCCCTAACTTGGAGAACAGATCCAGAATGAAATGCACAGCTTCCAAAAGAGAATCCCTGGAAGAGGCTGAAATCAGCCAGTCATCCAGGTAAGGGAAAACTGCTATGCCCTGGCAATACAGAAAGGTCGCCACCACCTCCAGGCACTTGGTAAAGACCCGAGGTGCCAAAGACAGACCAAAGGGGAGGGTCCAGAAATGAAAGTGCTCCCCCTGGAAACAAAACTGCAAGAACTGGCAGTGGCTGGGTAAAATTGGAATCTGCAGGTAAGCATCCTGCATATCCAGAGCACAAAGCCACTGGTTCTCCAGCAGGAGAGGGAGAAGGCTTTGGAGAGTCAGCATTCTGAATTTTGTGTACTCGACTAACAGGTTGAGACTGCTCAGGTCGAGAATGGGTCTCATGTTGCCTGACTTTTTTGGAACAAGGAAGGAGTGGGAGTAGAACCCCCTTACCCTTTGCCAGAGGGGAATGCTCTCTATAGCCTCCTTGAGCAAGAGAGAATTGATTTCTTCCCTAAAGAGAAGAGCCTGGTCTCGAGTAGGATGACCGGACTGGTGGAGAGTTTGATGGAATTTCCAGAAACTCTATGGTGTGTCCTGCGAACACCAACTGCAGGGCCCATGCATTGGAGGTAATGCCCTGCCACTCCTGCACATGGAAGGCAAACCTCCCCCCCACCGGCTCCTCGCATTGGGGCCGAGGAGGGGGTGGGGCGAGTCAGGAGATGGCTGGATGGTCAGGGAGAAGGGCCCCCTGAACATCTCTGATTCTTGTAGGCGGGAGGGATGGCAGAACCCGTGAACTTTTGCTTGCCCTGGCAGCGAGCTGGGGCCTGCTTCTTCTGCCCCTTTTCCGAAAGGGCTGCTGATGCTGCTGCTGCTGGACACCTGATCGGTACACGGCCCGCACTGATCTCAGGGCCTGGCCTTTATCCCAGAGATCGGTGATGATGTCTTTGGTGCTGCCGCCAAAGAGTACCGAACCCTGAAAGGGGGCATCCTGAATCGCAGACTGGACCTCATTTACGAGGCCAGAAATGCAAAGCCAGGCCTGTTGTCTCAGAGCAACAGCAGTGGCCGAGGCATGAGCTATGGAATCGACAGAGTCATACGTAGCCCGCAATGCATGCCTGCAAGAAAAGTGAGACAGGCAGAGTTCCCTGGCAAGCTCCTCCTTGAGATCCGAAGGTTCCACAGATTGGACTCGGGCCTCGAGCCAGGCCAAGGTAACTTTTTGGTGTGACACCATGTGGGCCACATAATTAATCAATCAATATCTTTATTTATCCAGGCGGGCACCAATGAGCAAGCTCATTTACAAGGTGGAACTGCGGTCCGACAGTAATAATACAGAAAGACAAGTTACAATAGTACAAACAGTAAAGATAGCTACTATTACAGTAAAAATGCACATTTACAGGTAATATACATTGAACATAGAACTACAAGGAGTCATGGATAATGAACTTGTGCTGAATCTAAGCCCCAAAACTGTGCATTTTGTAGTGGGA
Organism: Neoceratodus forsteri; assembly: GCA_016271365.2. NCBI lineage: Eukaryota > Metazoa > Chordata > Ceratodontiformes > Ceratodontidae > Neoceratodus > Neoceratodus forsteri. The sequence goes on from CM028130.1 coordinate 484,771,458, forward strand.
AATGTTAGGGAGAGGGTAGGCATACCAGATAGAACATATCAAAGCGCATAATGTAGGGAGAGGTGGGGAATAGGGGCATGGCGAAGAGACCCAATTGTTAGAGCAGAGTAAGGGATTGGGTGGCGGGGACCGTACAAAAGGCGATAAAGCGTATTTTTTGCCCCCAAACGCCGCGACATATGGAGGAGAAAAGCTGCCGATGCACTAAGTGCAAGAGGAGGAATATAGTAGCAGGGGCATAACTGGGAGGGTCCTGGAGGTTGGGGCAGAGGGAGGTGCTGGATGGACGAGGGACCGAATATTTTTTTGGGCGAAAGACGATAATTATCCCCAAGTGCGGTAGCATGTGCTAGAATCAGGCTGCAGCTGTTCAGAGCGTCAAAGAATGAGATATGGGAGTTCGGCAATAAATTCTGTGGATCTGTTGGTGTGTATGCTAGAGGCAGAGGCACACATTTCAGCTGGGGGGGGGCGCCGTTTGAGGGAGGGAGGTTAGTTAGTGTCTAGTAAAGCAGTTGCAAATTTCCGTAATGCCATCACGGTAAAGCCTTTTAAACAAAAGGTACTTACTGGGGTTTTCAGCTTAAGTATTTTTGGGGTTTTATTCCATATTGATAGGAGTGCGAATCCAAAGGCGGCTCTCCCGACTCATGTGAGTGCCCGAAGCGCACATGTAGCCGAAGAATAGACTTTCTTACTGAACTGGTCCATCTGCCTCGACTCCTTGTTTGGAGGAGAGGTGTCATGTGCTTAAGAGTGGTCATGGGCAGCTGAAATCACGACAGAGTCCACCTTCGGATGAGCGTTGTCATGGTCTGTAGTAGCTCTGAGTTGACCTCCAGTTCGGGCAGAGTTTCTACCGTTGCTTTGAGACAATGCCAAAGAACATACTCGTTTTAAGAACACTATCCCTGGTAGCTGGCAATATGCATACCCAGGGTTGAGGCAGCAAACACTCACTTACCCAAGGTGTCCATCTTGCAAGATTCTTTGTTTATAGGACGGGCTGTAGAATCCTGAGGGAGGACAGCCTTATTCTCTGCCAGGACCACTATGGCATCCACAAAGGCTTGTGAGGCCAAGATGGGGCATTCCTTGGGAGGGGCATATTTCCTATCTGTGGACTTAGCCACAGAGGGAATAAGAGCAGAGTTCTTCCACACCATCTGGGAAAGAGTCTCAAAAGAGGGCTTACTGGAGGGGTTAAATCCATAGGGATCTCCGGAACATGAAGATATTGGAGCTTCCCAGGATCGATTTCCGTGGTCTGGAGAGAAAAAGTGGAGTTAAAATTCTTAAGTAGAGACTTAAAGAAAAGGTGTTCAACAACAGGCTCTGCAGGGGGATTGATCCCAGCCTCAGGGCAAAATCAGCATCAAAATCATCACCCAGCCAAAGATCTGGATCAGGCTCAAAATCATCTCCTTACAGTGCCAAGGGGACTGTATGGACAGGAAGAAAAAATTACTCACCTTAGTAACTTTCTTCTAATGGAGTCTTGCTGTATTCTGACAATTGCAGTTAGCTCCAGCCTTTGAACTGCCCCGGAGAGTATAGGGTTAAATTTCTATGCAGGGCATAGAACGTTGAGCTCAAGCTCTGTTGAAGACTCTGTCTGCAGTACTTTGAATCTATCAGAATGTGGAAATTGTAAAATCTCTACTAGCCAACTGGCAACTAACGGTCTAGGTTCCCAAAGAAAGACTCAAGTCAGGAAACCCAAAAAACCAAACAAAAACCAGGTAATAAAGCATAACAGATTCTTAATAACCAAACTAAAGCACCCAACAGGAAGTGTGCTGAAAACACCCCTGGGGTACAACACTGCACCTGCCCACCCACTTCCCAAAAACAGGTTCTGAGAGGGGAGGCAGGGAGGGAGAATAGAATACAGCAAGACTCCATTAGAAGAAACACAATTACTAAGGTGAGTAATTTTCTTCAAACATGAAAGTCTTGCTGTATTCTGACAATTGCAGACTACTGCCAGTACCTCCAAGGAGGAGGGACAGAACCTACTTTGGGAATAGGCTCTGAAGGACTGCTGCGCCAAATCTAGCATCACTCCGAGCCTGGATATCCAGGGAGTAATGCCTGGTGAAGGTATGAGCTGTTTTCCAGGTGGCTGCTTGGCAAATTTCTAACAAGGGAATATCCCTGGATGCAGTCAGAGATGCAGCTGTACCTCTAGTGGAATGAGCCCTCAGGCCTGAGGGAGAAATTTTTCCCAGTTTCTCATAACAGAACTGGATACAGGACACAATCCACCTGGCAACAGTTCTCTTGATGGCAGGTTTGCCCTTACCTACTTCCCCATAAGTGAGAAACAACTTGAGGGTGTCAAACCTGAGATCCTTTGTATGTTCTATGTAGCAGCTAAGGGCTCTTAACATCTAAACTGTTTAACCTTCACTCTCCTGAGGAAGCATGATCAGTGAAGAACACAGGAAGAGACATGGATTGGTTCAAGTGGAAATCAGAAACCACTTTGGGTAGGAACCTCCTACTGGTTCTAAGGACCACCTTGTCCCTATGGAATGAGATGAAATCCAATTAAACTGCCAGAGCTTACAATTCACTGATACGTCTGGCAGAGGTAACAGCAACCAAAAACACAGTTTTCCAAGTCAAGTACTTGAGCTCTGCTGAGGACATAGGCTCAAAAGGGGGTTGCATAAGCCGAGCAATGCAAACATTCAAATCCCAGGCAGGAGTATGATCCCTAAAAGAAAGATTGGTATGAAGCAATCCTTTGAAAAATGTACAGAATTATAGGATGAGATGACTGAGAGGAAGGCTTTCCCACTGACAGAAAAGCAGAAACAGCTGACAAATGTACCTTGAGAGTAGCTGGTCTGAGGCCTAGACCATTAAGATGAACCATATTTATTTATTATTTATTAAATTTTGGTGACCGGGTAGGCCCACTGAGCCCCAAAGATCCCTTTTTCAGGGGCAACCCAGGATAACAATACAAGTTGTAAGAATGAACAAGGACATAAGGAACATTTGAGGCATTGTGAGTTACATCATGAGGTGGTTACAGTAAAGAAAAATAGTGGATACAGGCATGGCTTACAGGCACGGTAAAAGAAAAGCAGTGGATGCAGGCATGGGTACAGGCATGGTTATGACATGTAAGCAATTGGTAGTACTTTGCAGATAGTTTATTCAGGGGTTACACGTGGCCTCTGGCGAGCAGTCTGTATAATGCAGGTAGTAGGAAGGTTAAGCTAGGAGACAGGAGTTGGAGAGGAGAACTGTAGACAATTCAGAAGTGTCTGAGGATATATGCTTCTTGGAACACCAAATGCTAAATCTTTTCCATTTGGAGTTGTAAGTTTTTCTGGTGGCAGGCTTTCGAGAGGCTTTGAGAATGTCCAGAACCCCTTGGGACAGATGTAAATCTGCATATTCCAACTCTTCAAGAGCCATGCCTTGAGATTGAGGGACCAAAGATCGGGGTACCAAATCCTCCCCTGAGATGAGGTTAACAGATTGCACTTCCTGGGAAGAGACAGGGGAAGATGGACTGCTAGGGACAGCAGCAGGGGATACCATGGCAGCCTAGCCCAGTCTGGAGCAATCAAGAATTAGTTTGCAGGATTGTGACCTCATTTTGTCCAGAACTTTGAACAACAGAGGAAAAGAGGAAAGGCATAGAGGAATTTCCCTTCCCAGTTCAGAACAAGAGCATCCAGAGGGACTGAGACCAGAACTGGAGGTCTGCAACAAAACAGAGGAAGTTGGTGATTGTCCGGGGCTGCAAAGAGATCTATCGCTGGAGTGCCCCACCTGGAAAAAATCACTTCTAGCACCAGGGGATCCAGAGACCATTTGTGATAGCCCTGGGAGATTCTGCTCAGTGCATCTGCTATCACATTGTGCTTTCCCAGAAGGCGGACTGCAACTAAGGATGTCTGCAGAGAGTAAGCCAAGACCATAGTTTCATGGCTTCCGTGGACCGAGTGCCTCCCTGCTTATTGATGTACCACATGGTGGTGGTGGTGGTGTCTGTCCTGACCTGTACCATCTTGTTCTGCACCAATTGAGAGAAGGCTTTCAGAGCCAGGAACTCTGCCCTGAGCTCCAAAAGACTGATATGCAGGCGGTACTCTTGACGGGACCACTGTCCCTGGGCTGTGAGAGCCCCGGGATGGGCCCCCCACCCCAACAGAGAAGCATCTGTGGTAAGGACCACAGAGTGGGGCTGACTGACGAAAGGAACCCTTTGCCTGAGATTGTCCAGATCCTACCACCACTGAAGTGCCTGGATCAGAGTCTGAGTCACTAGAACTAGTTTGGTAAGAGGATCCTTCTTTTGGGACCAGAAGGACCTTAGATGGAACTGAATGTCCCTCATTTGAAACCTGGCTCCTTGGACCACTGCTGTAGAAGCTGCCATGTGACCCAGAAGCTGAAGGAAATGCCTTGCTGGTCGAGAGACCAGAAGGCGGAAAGAGGCGGCCAGCTCTGAAATGGCTGTAACCCTCTGCATGGGGAGAAAAGCTCTTGTCTTGACTGTATCCAGCTCTGCTCCTATAAAAGTGAGAAGCTATACAGGTTCGAGACCTGACTTGGAAAGGTTGAGAAGAAACCCCAAGGAAGTGAGCACTTGCTGGGTCACTTGGAGGTCTGACTTGACTTGGTCTGGGGACTGTCCCACAATGAGCCAGTCGTCCAGATATGGAAACACTGCAATCTTCTTCCTTCTTAAGAAGGCCACCACTACTGCCAGGCACTTTGTGAACACCCCTGGAGCTGATGTTAGGCCAAAGGGCATTGCTCTGAACTGATAATGGCCTGAAGGCAATTCGAACCTGAGGTACTTTCTGTTTGAGCACCTGATGGGAATGTGAAAATAGGCATCCTTGAGGTCCAGGGAGGCAAGCCAGTCCCCTGGCCTTAGAGAGGGAAGAATTATTCCCCGAGTCACCATTTTGAACTTTGGTTTTAACAGATGCTTGTTCAGATATCTTTAATCCAGGATGGGTCGCCACTCCCCTGTCTTTTTTAGGGTAAGGAAGTACCTGAAGTACAGACCTTTGACCCCTGTGTAGGTAAGGCACCCTCTCTATAGCCCTTGGAGCCAGAGATGAAACCTCTGCTTGCAAGACAAGGGATTCAGAGGTGCTTGCAGGTGGAAAAGATCTGGGCCTCAGCTTAGGAAATCTTTTGAAGCTGAGGACCAGTCCCTGGCTTACCACTTCCAGGACCCATTTGTCCGATATAACAGACTTCCAGTCCTGGACGAGGTAAGCCAGCTTGCCTCCTACTGGTATGGGGGAGTAGACTCAGGCTGACACCTCAGGGTGTCTGCTTGGCAAGAGCCTTAGGCTGAGGGGGGATGCAGCCCTGCTCATCCGCCTTCTGCCTCTCCCTCTAAAGAACCCCCTCTGGGAAAAGGGAGAAGAGGCCTGCACTTGGTAGAAAGGCTTATTGAAAGGCCTGCCCCTGGATTGCTGCCTTTCCTTGGCCTCTGCACTCCTGTAAGTGGTCCTGTATTCGTCCATTTTCTTCATGTAATTCTCTGTCTGCTCCCCAAACCAAGAATTACCCACCACAGGGAAATCCATGGCCTTAGCCTGGGTGTCTTGTGAAAGGCTAGTACGTCTGAGCCAAGCCATTCTCCGAAGAGCCACAGATGTAGCCATGACTCTTGATGACACATCACTGGAGTCCACAGCAGCATGAAACTGAACCTTGGATGCTTCGATCCCATCAGCTGCCACCCCCCTCCAGCTCCTTGGCCAGCTGGGGGGAAGCCTGCTTAGCCAGTGCCAGTACAGTGTCCCATCTGGACTTCTGGTACCTGGCTGTATAGGCCATATAATTAGCCTGCCTGAGTCCCAAAGAGGATGCCATCTACTGTTTCTTTGCCATGGCATCCAACTTCCTGGAGTCTTTGTCTGGGGGGTGTGAAGCCAAGGGAATGCCCGCTCTGTCACAGGCTGCAGCCTGCACTACCCCAACATGACTGCATTACTGGTAAAGAAACTCCGTATCCGAGCCTGACAGAGTATACCTCTTATCTATCCTTCTGTCCACAGGAGGTATAGAGTTAGGAGAGTTTGGAATATTTTGAGTCTGCTTCCCAAAAGACTTATGAAGGGGAACAGACAGTCTCAGACTCTGGGATATCCATCATTTCATTGAAGTCAGGCTCTTCTTGGTCCTGCACAGCCTCCTCTATAGGAAGCTGGAGGGTTTCTGCCACTTTCCTGTAAAACAGAAAGTGGGGAGGGTGCTCAGAGAGCCTAGGAGGGGAAACTCCAGAAGGTCTGTCTGGGGAGATGTCCGGTTCTGTAGGCACATCCAGACTTTCTAGGCACTCATCATCATAATCCTCACATTGTTCACAGTCCCCCTCCTCAAAATCCGGTTCATAAAAATCTTCAGGGGCAAAATCTTGAACCGGAGGAACCGACCGAACCGAACCCCTACCTACCGGAACCGGACCGGTCAGAACTGGACGAAGCGATTCCACAATTCGAATCGCTCAGGCAATTTCTTCCGCGGTCGGAACATGGGAGTTCTGGATCCAAACCAGCAGATTTTTCCTTTCTGTAGGAACTGAACCCTCAGGATCAGCTCTCTTGCCCGAAGAAGTATTGCCCTGGTCAGAGGGCACTATTTCTGGTTCGGTGGTAACCGAACCGGGCTGGCCTTCCGGGTTAGCGGATTTCTTGGCCTCCTTCTCCCTAAGTCTACCTAATCTCTTATCCAGGGTAGACTTGGGAAAACACTTACATATTTGGCAGCCTGAATCGAGGTGGTCAAACCCCCGACAGTAAACACAGGTGGTGTGGGGAACGGCCTTCGCAAAGACCTTCCCACACTCACTGCAGTGTTGAAACCCAGTGGGTCCAGTTTTTTTCTTGGGTTTCTCAGACATGGCCAACCTAACCAAACATACCCTTTCTTCAGCAACCGCCAGGCAAGACTCATCGGTTTCTAACCGTGTTACGGGTGTTTGAAAAAAAAAAATGCTAAAACACTTTTTTAAAACCAATAAGAACCGGTAACCACACACTAAAATGACAATCAAAGACCTAAAGGATCGGTTCAGCCGTACCGATCGGGACTTTTACAATTTCCACAATCCAAAAACACTAAGTACTTACTGTACCGCAGACAGAGTGAACCGAATCGCAGTAAAATTATTCAGAAAACTGACTAACAGGGGCTTTGAACTGAGCAAAGGAGAAATCTCTGGAGTGACTGTTCAGTAAAGTGAAGTAAAGAATCCAACAGTCTGGATGGATTCAAAGTACTGCAGACAGAGCCTTCAACCGAGCTCAACGTTCTATGCCCTACATAGAAATTTAACCCTATACTCTCCGGGGCAGTTCAAAGGCTGAAGCTAACTGCAATTGTCAGAATACAGCAAGACTTCATGTTTGAAAGGAGTGAAAACCAGGAGGAAGAAGTAGAGGAGAAAGAATCGTAGTCGAAAACCTCTGGGAGCCATGCGGCGCTGTACACATCCCTGGCACCGCAGAGGAAAACGGCGCCATAAACAATGATGGTGCTGACACAGAAAATGGCACTGCGCATGGCGCCAACAGGGATCGCGGCACCGCACTAGGCACTGACGCCAACCCCAGTGCCAGTGGCACAGCGTCGCCGAAACCCCCAGCGACGCAGAGAACGGCACAGACAAGTCAGACAGTGCTGACACCACCTGCGGTGCCGAAAATAATCTCAGCACCGGGGAAGCCAGCAACAATGGCGACGGCACCATAGCAGAAGTCTGAAAACTGCGACTGGAAGGCAAAAGAAGAAAACTGGCAGGAGATAAAGGCATCGGTGTGGACCCCTGTGCCGCAGCTATGTGTGGGGGACAGACACCGAAGCACGGAGTCGACGGCACTAAAGGCAGCGCCACGCAACTAGGAAGTCCTAACTCCCGCGCTACTGATCCGAAACTGACAGACCCGATGGCCCTGGCGACGGACTGGTCAGCTCGGGCAATCAAGACAACATCGGAGCCCACTGCTCCATAAGAGCGGCCCAATGGTGAAACTGCCCATCGGAAGCCACTCTAATAGGCGGAGAGGAGCTCTGGTGTCGAAGAGGCTGGCTACCTGAGACAGAAACTGGTAATTCCGCAAGAGGTGGAGACCGGATCATGACCCTTATAATCGACCGTCTACACGCAGACGTACCAGAGGGCCACCTCATGATGCAGTTTCTTCTTCTACCAGTGGGCCAAAGGACTCTAAGCCGAACGCTGCCGCAAACGACAGTTTCTTTTATGCGCTTCTGGGGACCGCCCATCTCCCCTCCCGAGCACTGGACTGTCCGCCAGAGACCCCTCCGGACAGGGCGGCAGACCAGACCCGCCCAGCTGACTAAACAGCTTTCATCCAAAGTCTCCCTACCATCACCTGCCCCACTCATGGTCGACTCAGTCAATGGAGGGCTGAAGACTTCTTCTTGAACAAGTAAGTAGTTAATTAAAAAGTAATTGGTACTATTCGATATAAGACAAAATAATAAAACTGAAAACTAAGCTGCTAGTTTGAAGCTTGACTCCCGGCGGGCGAGCATCGTCGTCGCTGAAGCGCACTCGGCAAGAAAAAAGGAACTGAGGCAGTTGGAGGGTTGACGCCAAGACAGTCTATACCGCACACGCCTGGCTTGCAGTGCCACTTCCTTGCAGCTCAATCTCACTGCCAGCCCTCCTGAAAATGTTTGCTCCCACTAGGTCCTAGCGCCTCCAGCATGCTCCCATCAGTGTGAATGAGGGGTGGAGACTATGTCCAAGAAGATAGAGCATTTTCAGTCGCTTTCTGCGAGGCGTTTGCTCAGTTTTTCTCTGATAGGGTGTCCTCTATTCGATCTTAGATCTCCCCAGTGGGGCAAGATCAGCCCCACAGTGGTTGACCATGTGTTGGCAGAGGCACTGAGGTAATCTCAAAGCTGTGGCCCACCTTTAATGAACTGGGCCTGGTCCATCTCCTAGTGGGATGTACCAAGTCCGTTGACTCCAGTGTTCACCAAGATAGTCTGGTGTTTCCTCCTCCCTAACACCTTGAGGGAGGCATTGGTAAAGCCACTTCTGAAGAAACCATCTCTCGACCCAGACGTCTTGGCAACTTATAAACCAATCTCCAACCTCCCACTCTTGGGGAAGGTTGTTGAGAAAGTGGCGACTCTGCAGCTCGAGGCCCACCTCGCAGCCTTTGACATCTATGAGCCATTCCAGTCTGGATTTAGGGCAAGGCACAGCACTGAAACAGCACTGGTCAGGGTGCAAAATTACCTCATCACAGCAAGAGACCAGTCATTCTTGTTCTCCTAGACCTCTCCTCAGCATTTCATACTGTGGACCACACTGTCCTTCTCGATCACCTTAGAGATCATTATGGACTCAACGGTACTGTCATCAACTGGTTTGAGTCCTATCTCATGGGCAGGACACAACAAATAGTAATGGGGAATTTCCCTTCCTGCTCGAAACCCCTGCCTTGTGGGTTCCTCAAGGTTCAACCTTGTAGCCGATGTTGTTCACAGTGTACGTGCAACCCTTGGTTGAGGTCACTAGACTTTACAGCCAGGGTTTTCGCTACTATGCAATAATACCCAGCTGTATATGTCTGTTGTCCCCGTAAGTGCTAAATAAACACCTGACCGAGATCCAAGACTGGATGTCCTCTAACTTGCTGCCCCTAACTGGCTATAACTGAACCCTGACAAAACAGAGGTACAGGTAGTTGAGCCTGGCCACTGGCATGATACTGCTGCATAGGTCTGAGTACTGGGTTGTTCCTTGGTCCCACTCTATTGGTAACTATTTCTAGGGTGAGAAATCTGGGGGTTATCCTTGACGACTGACTATTTCAGGTGTTGTCCAGAGTGTTTTTTTTTTTTAACCACTTAAAGAAAAATCGTCCCGAATAAAACCCCTGGTTCTGCCTGGCGATCTGCACGTGCTGGTATATGCCTCTGTCATATGAAGGCTGAACTACTGTAATGCTCTGTACTTTGAGGTGAGTGGAGGGAACCTCCATAGGCTGCAGAACACATCGGCCAGGCTGCTGACAGGTCTTCCTAGATCTAGTCATGTAATCCTAGTACTGCGTGACCTGCACGCACTGCTTGTCAGAGGGAGGATTATCTTCAAGGTGGGCTTGCTCACCTATAAAGGCCCTATATGGATCGGGCCTTGGCTACCAGAGTTATCTCCTGACCCTTGCCATATCGGTGCACTCCCTCCACCGAGGACCTCCTAGTGGTTCTGAGGGCCAGGCTGAAAACTTTGGGAGATAGAGCATTTGAGGTGGCCAGCCCAGCCCTATGGAACTTGCTTCCCAGATATCTGAGGGAGGCCCCATCGGTGGAGGCTTTTAAAAGAGGTATAAAGACAAATCTTTTTAATAAAGCATTTTTTAACTAGCCACTTCAATGATTTTATTTTAAACTGCTGATTATTACCGACTATTAATTTATCATAATATGCATTGTTGTTTTATGTCCTGTTCTACCTTGTAAGGCGCTCAGAGCATCAGGGATTGGGCAAGGTATAAATAAATGCTTACTTACAAGGATCAATCTACACCACTCATTACTGGTGGGTGAGTACTAAGCTAGCACCTTAGGTGGTGCGGGCACAACCTGAGAGAGAAGTTCCCTCAGCCTCCTGTGTGGGAGACAGAAGAGGAGGTGGCCCCTCACAGGTCTGGAGAGACCAGAGATTAGTCAGGGGCAGGCAGGTGCTCCTGAGACCTGAGAGAGGAAAGGTGCCCCACTAATTTCCACCTAACTCTGGGGGAAAAAGTGGTCCTCCTGGAAAGGTGCGCAATCACCCTACGCTGGGCCAAGAGTGATACCACGAAAGGTGGAACCGGGTCATCTACCTAATGCAGACCGCTGTTCCCACAAGTCTGGAGGCTACATCATAGGCGTCATAAGACGCCCTTGACTGGTGCCTCGCAAGCTCCATGTCGCGCACAGAAAGGCCAATGGCCCACCTGGTTGCCTCACTATCAAGCATGGACGTCAGGAGCTGTCCCAGCATCGCCCACAGGTGCCTGGCATAGGTAGCCTGGTGCACTAACACACACAGGAGGCGGTGCGCTGCCATGAAAACCCTTCTACCCAGCAGTCAAACTCAGCCAAGTCGGACTCCAGTGGAAGTAATGCCTTGGGTAACGGTACCAAGTGGGTGTCTAGAAACTCCACTCTTGACATAGGATAGAGAAGAGCACCTGGAGACTCCATGGGTGCGCAGTACCTGCACCAGCAGTCCCTCTGGGCTGGAACAGGGGTTCTGCCAGACACTGATGCATCCGTAAAATGCTGAGGCCATGGAGGGATCACAGTGGATTCCATGTTGTATTCTCCTAGAAAGGACAGTCGCATGCGCAGGATTGCGTAGTCTGAAGTGGGAGAGGTGCAACTCCTCCATCATTTCTGACAGAAGAGCTGATGCCTTGCGAGGCTGGCATAAATCAAAAACGGATAGAAGTGTCCTCTTCCTCAGAGGAGGAAGCCGGAGACTCAGAGGAGCTGGATTCAGGGTGAAGCAGTGCATGGACCAGAGGTCTGAGAATGACCTCATCCATGGCTCTAAGGTATCTAGGATATGCAGCTGCCGTGGCCCTGAACTGCTCCCAAGTCATGGGTCCTACAGGGCCGCAAAAACCTGGGGGGTGGGATGCAGGCGAAGGGAGAGTGGGTATGAAAGACCACTTCAGCATCACTGCAAAAGCTGCAGGAGTGAGCAGGGAAGCCCTCTGTGGGGTGGGGGCTGCTCAATCTGCCCACTGTGTGGTGCCCTTGGGGGATACCCCCACATGAGATCGGGGCTGTACAGGTCCACTAAGGGGGCCCCTAACGCCACCAACTGCAGGTTCTGTCCAATTCAGCAGGGAAAGAAGACTCGAATCAGTGCAGCTACTTCTTCCAGACCCTACAGTCGCTGTCTGAACAGCACGGGATGTCGACCTTCAGCTCCCAACCCCTGCCTCAGCAGACAGGGACCTGCCTCTCTACAGAGGCCTTATAGACGCAATAGAGCTGAACGAGAGATGGGAGGGTCCTGTACCGCTGGCAGTGCCAGAATCCCCTGGCGCCAGCCACAGCACAGGCGCCTGAAAGAGTGTCACCCATGGTGCCAGAAACTGGGCCGGCACTGGAGCCGACACCGGCCCTGTACTCAGCACCGGACCCTGTGCCACCCTCCTCACCATCACCAGGGTCGGCACCAGAAACATCCTCAGCACCACAAGCAGCACAAAGATATGCAGAGAGGGTGGTACCACTGTCAGTGCCAAGCCAAAACTTCCAAGCCCTGCAGAAAGTTCCATAAAGCTTGGTAACCAATCTAGATCAACCCAATCATTGTCCAAATCTGAGGAAGAGATCAGGGAGATCACCAAAGTGGCTACCCCCAGAACTCTTCCACTCCAGGCACCACAAGTGGTTATCAGAAGGGGACCCAGCTGTGCGGTCAGCACCACCCTGCTCACCAACACTGCGGGGGGGGGGTCAGGACACAAGGCGGCACTGGGCCATGATGCCAAGAGGAATGCTGGCACGGGCCCAGAGTATAGCTGAAACCTCGACACCAGGGGCACACGGCCCCCCAAGGGGTACTGGACTGCAAAAGGTGCTCAGATGACCCCCGGGGAGAAGGTAGACTGTCCACCTGACCCCTCACACAGGCCTCCAATCTCAGTGAGACCAGAAACAGAGGCCTGCTCTTCCTCAGTACATATGGTATCAGGGGAAGGGTCCACTGACCCTACCTTGCTGTCCCAGGTAGGACGCCTGCCTCCAAATGTTGGGGGTGCCACTCCAACTTCAGTGTCCACAGATTTCTAGTGTTTGGTAGTCCATACTGAAGCAGGTGCCACATTTGTCCATTTAGTGATGAGGACCCAGGCAGATGAGACATCGGTCATGGCAGTCCGATACGGTCATGGGCTTGCCACAGGGGCACCGATGCATGGGGGGAGACGCACCTTGGATTTTCATGATTTGACAGGCCTTGACCAAGACAAGACTGAAGGCAGGAAAAAAACAAGAAAACAAAAGAAAAGACACCCGATGTCGCACTATGGAAAGAGAAAAAACAGTGCCAACTAACGATACCGGAAACTGTACTGCACTGAGCGAAAGACTTCTTTTGGCAATGAGCAGAATCATGCAGATTCTTTCAGCTGAGCTCCACATGAGGTGTTGCCTCGATGGCGGGAAAAAAAAACTGAGGAGGCTGGAGTGTCAGCGTCAGTTACTGGCCAACCTATGAACGCCACATCATGCGTCGGTCACGTGGGCAGCACCGTCTCAGACAGTCTTCCCACTAAAATCCTCAAACCACATGCCACCGCAGGGTCCTGCGCCTCTGGCTAGTACCCACCAGTAATGAATGGTGAAGACTGATCCTTGGAAGATCAAAGGATATAAAAAGAGAAAAATAAAAACTTCTCTACCAGAAAAAAAAAAAAGAGGGGTTTGGAAGCGAGTGCCTAGGTAGCAGGTTGAAAGGATGACCAGAACAATCTGGGCAGGAGGAAATAATTTCTGCAAGGGAAAGGAGTAGCAGGGATCAACATGTTCTCATAGTAGATGAGTTGCCAACATAAGGTGCCTCAAGAGATCAGAGAAGAGTCTAAAGCTTAAGAGTAGCAGGCAGACACCTTGCAAAGGAATTAAATAAGTGAGACAATACAGGTGTTAAATTGGGCAGAAGCCCACAGGAAATCAGTTGAACACCTCCTATAAGAGGCTGTGCAACAGTTCCTGAACCTCTGTCATTCTTTTACACAGACTAGTATATTGAGTTCCACCTCCTAGAAATAGCTGCCACTCCTCTGGATCTTTCCTCTCTTTTTTTTTGTTTGTGAACCCCCCCCCCTTCCCCAAAGACAGAGGGGGAAACAAGGGAGAATTGGGGAGCAGACAACAAAAGAAAGAAGACCTGCCACTGAGGAAAGCAAGGAGCAAAAAGACTATTATGCTAAGGAGTCATAGCTGATGACCCTTAGCTGCCCCACCTTCCACTTTTTTTTTTTTTTTTTTAAAGACAGAACAAAGGCTCCCTACCAAAAAGCTTTTCCCCCCGTTTTTAACTCCTGAAGGAGGCAAGGAAGAGATAGAAAGAAAGAGATGACAGGAAGAAGTAAGAGGTGAGCTGCCCAGATGTCTGACCATAGCAGGGGATGGTGTGAGGGTTACAGTAATGAATGGTGAAGATAATCTGGAAGGTTAAGAATTACGGTGAGTACATAATTATCATAACTTCCAAGAATCAATCTTTAACATTCATTACTGCATGGGTTTGAGTGCCAAGCTTATCACCAGAGGGTGGTGTTGGCTCACCCTGAGGAAACAGGTAGTTCCCTCTGCCTCCTGTAGGGGAGAACCACAAAGAGGCAAGGACCCCTTACAGCCCTGGTGAGGCCCAAGACTGGTCAAGGCAGGCGGAGGCTCCCGTGACCTGGGAGCAAGATGCACGCTCATGCCTGGCCCTGCAGAAGAAGTGGGCACCCTGGAATTGGGTGGAAATCATCCTACACGGGGCAAAGTGCGACAACTGGCCATTCACCTAATGTAGACTGTGGTTCTCACCAGCCTGGAGGCTATCTAGCTGGTGTCAAAAGATGCCCTTGCTTGGCACCTCGCCATCTCCAGGCCATGGGTGAAAAATAGATGGCCTGTTTGGTTGCCTCACAATCTGGCAAAGATGCTAGAAGTTGTCCCAGTGTCGACCACAGGTGCCTGCCATAGGTCGCCTGGTGCACCAAGATGCACACCAGGGTGCACGCTGCCGCGAACACTTTTCAACCCCAAACATCAAACTCCACAGAGTCCGACTCTGGGGTACAGTCACGCACTGGGTGCCTATGCCCAGAGGGAATGTCAAGGAGCTGGACCCTAGAAGAGGGGTGTTTCATGGCCCCTGGAGACTCCATGGGTGCGTAATACCTGCACTATACATACAAACATAGAAGTTGACGGCAGATAAGGACCACAAAGCCCATCCAGTCTGCCCATTTTTTTCTACCTTATGAATGTGCCATAGGCCTGTACTTTGTCAATGGCCTATCTATTCATACCCATCTATACTGCTCCCTTATGCCTATCCCATGCCTGTCTGAAGCCCTGCATTGTATTCATATCCACCACTTTTGACATAGGCCGCTCCATGCATCCACCACCCTTTCTGTGAAAAGGAACTTCCTCACATTACCCCTTAATTGGCCTCCCTCTGATCTCATGCTGTGTCCTTTTGTCCTGCTATTTTTCTTATATTGAAACATGTTAGACTCTTTCACCTTGTTAATGCCCTTAAAATGTTTGAATGTTTCTATCATATCACCTCTCTCCTCTGCTCTAAGGTATACATACGGAGCTCTGTTAATCTGTCCTTGTACATTTTCTGATGCAGTCCCTGCACCATTTTGGTTGCCCTTCTCTGGACTGCCTCCATTTTGTTAATGTCCTTGTGCAGGTGCGGCCTCCAGTACTGCATGCAGTACTCCAGATGAGGCCTAGCCAGTGTCTTGTAAAGAGGGATTATTACCTCCCTCTTACAACTTGCAATACCCCTACTAATACACCCCAACATTCCTCTAGCCTTACCTACTGATTTAGTGGTCTACTTGGATGATTTCAGGTCATCTGTGATGATGATGCCCACGTCTCTTTCTTCCCTTGTGACTGCCAGCAACTCCCCTCCCAACCTATAGGTGGCTTCAGGGTTTCTCTTCCCTATGTGCATCACCTTGCACTTCTTTGCATTAAACCCCATTTGCCACTCTTCCGACCATTTTGCCAGTTTATCAAGATCTCTTCTCATTCTGCCCACCCCATGTGGATCATCTACTCTGTTGCAGATCTTGGTGTCCCCTGCAAACAGACAAACCTTACCCTCCAGTCCATCTGCAATGTCACTAATTAAGATATTGAAGAGAACTGGCCCCAGGACTGATCCCTGCAGTACCCCACTTGTGACTTGCATCTCTTCTGACTGTATACTGTTTACCACCACTGTCTGTTTTCTGCCCACCAACCAGACCAACGTCTGACCCACCCCGAGCCTACCCAGCTTATTAATCAATCTTCTATGTGGAACAGTATCAAAAGCTTTCCTGAAGTCAAGGTAGGTGACATCAACTGCCCCCACCACTCTGGTTTCCCAGTCAAAGAAATCTATGAGATTAGTTTGACAGGACCTTCCTTTTGTAAACCCATGCTGTCTTGGATCCTGTGCTCCTATGAATTCCAAGTGCTGCACTATCCTTGCCGTAAGGAGTGCCTCCATAATCTTGCCCACTACTGAAGTAAGACTGGCTGGTCTGTAGTACCCTGCCTCCTCCCTGCTACCATTCTTGTGGAGCAGGAACACATGAGCACTTCTCCAGTCTTCTGGGACCTCTCCTGTGCTCAGAGACCCACTAAACAGTTCCGATAATGGCTCTGCTAGTTCCACCCTTAGCTCATTTAGTACCCTGGGATGTATGCCATCAGGTCCCATTGCCTTGTCCACCCTGAGCTTAGCAAGCTCTTGTAGGACCCTTTCTTTTGTGAAGGGACAAGTGCACACCTCCCTCCCCGGAGTCCATGGTGCTGAGCTGTGGGCCCTGCCCTACCTACTCCTCAGTAAATACATAGCAGAAGAATCTATTTAGGATAGATGCTTTTCCTTGATCCTCCACTACACAAGCCCCCTTATCCCCTTTGATCTTAGCAATACCCCTCTGGACTTTCTTTTTTCACTAATGTATCTATAGAAAGTCTTGTCCCCTTCTTTTACTGTTCGTGCTACAGTTTCCTCGGTTGGAGCCTTTGACTGCCTTACTGCCTTCCCCACTTCCCTTAGGGAAGTTTGGTATGCCTCCCTATCTTCGTCCCGCTGCGTTCCCTTATATTTCCTGAAGGCCAGCCTTTCGGCTCTGACCTTTTCTGCTACTGTTCTTGAGCACCAAAGTGGTTTCCTCCTCCTTTTGCTCTTGCTGTTCTCTCTAACACAGTGGGATGTTGCTTCAAGTACTACATCCTTAATGCTTGCCCATTTTGCCTGTACCCCCTCACCTGTATTTCATCTTGCCAGGGTTAGCTTAACTCAGTTAGCCTGTACAACCCTTGGGGCAGGAGAGGGGGCAGAGGGACAGAGTCAGCCATCTCTACACACCTCCACAAAGGGCTTAGGCCACGGAGGTCAGGGGTTACAAATTTTAAGTTTTGTTGTAAGTGGGTATTGGGAGGGCATGGGATATGTGTATTAGGGATTGTAAGAATTGCTGTGGTCAAGTGTGTGTGTGTTAGCAGCTTAATCTGCTTATTTTAATGTTACTCAGGGATTTTGGATAGTAGTAGGTTAGATAATGGGTGGCTTCTCTGGTTTGGTCTATACCCTTCTCCTGTTAAAAGCCCTGCACCCCTTTGTGGATCCACCTCTTTCCACTATAACCCGGTATAGATGCTGGGAGTTAGGCCTTGTAAGAAGAGGGGCAGAGAATAGAGGAGAGTTGTGATGGGGCAGGGGAAAGGTAGATTCGGGTTGTGGGGACCGGGAGACGCCCTGGGCAAAGAAGGCAGTTGGAGCAGGGTCCTCCTTGCCCTATTCCTGTGCTCAGGGAGCCCTCCAGACTAAGAGAACCGGTAACTGAGGGACCAGTCTCTTCCTTTCATCCTTTTCAGGCAATGTTATATAATGCTAGGCCTATGGCCAATAAGACCGCTATAATGTTGGAACTGGTGGCTTCCGCAGACCTGTCTTGAATTACCAAAATGTGGCTGGGGGACGCCTCTGGCCCTGTGCTGGTGGGATCTGTCCTGAGTAGCTTCTCGGTGGTAGATTGCCTGAGGAAGGACTAGGGGGATTTGTTTTAAGTTGGAACTGGGCGTGACCGTGCACCCAGTGGGGGATACCAGTTCTTTCAAGTGCGTGGCGGTGAGGAGGGGGTCCCAGACTGGATATTAGAATTCTCATCTATTGGCCTCCCAGCTGGGATAGGGGTTTTCTGCAAGAGTGGACAGCTTTTGTCGCCAAGAGGGTGCTGGAGTCGACGAAATGGCTTGTCCTTGGCGACTTCAATGCCTGGGTGGATGACAAGAGCTCATCAGGCATAAGTGACTTATCTAGCATGGAGGCCCTTGGCCTCTCTCTTGCTTCCATGTCTGGGACCCACCGCTCTGGCCGTGCCCTTGATCTGGTGTAATCGCTGGATTTTGAGGTTACAGCCATCAAAACTGATCCGGTCACTTGGTTGGATCACTGCACCGTCAGGTTCAGTTTTAGCACCCACCAGTTGTCCCACCCCCTGTGGAAATGGTCCAGTTCTACCCTTTAAAAGGGATTCAGCCTGAGGCACTACTGGCAGAGCTGGACATTTTGTCTGTGCTGGAGGCTTGTGTTAGTGGCCTGGGGAGGCTGTGGCAACCTACAACAGGGCTGCTATGGGGGTTCTGGACCATTTAGCACAAACGCATGTACGTCCCCTGGTTTCGCGCCGTGGCTTGATGGTGAGCAGAGGATTTTAAAAACCAGAGAACGGAGGCTGGAGGGATGTTGGAGGAAGACCAGATCCCAGGAGGACAAGTTGGTTCTGAGGAGTCATTATGACTATCAGAATGCAATCACCAATATATAGGCAGCGTTTATGTCAAGGATGATTGCAGCTGGGAGAAATCAACCGGCTCAGCTCTTTCAGGTTGTAGACAGGTTATTACATCCTGCCTGTCAGGAACCTGTTAGAGCATTTTCAATTAAAAACTGTGAGAAGTAAGCTCGATTTTTCTCAGACAGTGTCCTCTGTTAGGGCTGGGATTTCGACAAGCAAAATACCAGCATCCAGCAGTGGTGGGTCTCGGGATGACAGACACGTTCAGCCAGACCTGGGGGGGGTGGGGTGTTCCGTCTGGTTACAGTGCGGAGGTCTGTGAGGTGATCTCAGGCCTTAAACCAACTTCCTACAACTTGGACTAGGGCCCAATGCGCCTACTTGTGGGCTGCATCGGAGCCTTGTGACCAATGTTTGCCAACATTGCCAGGAGTTCTTTAGCAATGGGGGGTTTCCTGGAGGCTCTGGTTAGGATCGTACCGGGTCATGTAGTACGCTTAACTGTGTATGGCGAATCCTGGACCTCTGCGCTCTCCATGTTGCCCCCCACCCCCCCTGGAGTTAGAATCCAAAGTCGAGGGGTCCGAGTGATGCAGCCTGACGTAGTGGGGGGCAAAGTCCCCCCATTGAACAAAAGTTACAGTAATCGCGCAATGCGATTAACATTTTGACTCTGTGCCGTTAAGCTCCGGCTGAAAGAAAAAACTACTCACCTTAGTAATCTTGTTTCTTCTAAGGGAATCTTACTGTATTCTGATTTATGCAGTATGTTCTCACTACAGGACTGCCCCAGAGCCAAAATGGTTAATAGAACCTATGTAAATGATAGAACGCTAGACTCGAGCTCGGTTTTCAAACCATTGTCCCTAGTAAACAACCTCTAACAGTCAGATTCTTACAAAGCATGCACTAAGCAGTTTCTAAATGATGGAAGGATAACAACAATAGCAAAAATAATACCAACAACCACAGAACCCTCCCTGAAACAGAAATGGCAGGAGAAAAACATTAGGGAATTACCCTTTTTTCAACTACTCCCAAAACCCGGCATCCTTTAAGACTCAAGTCACAGATGCCAAAAAATTAAAACAGTATATACTCCATAGGTTTGCAACAACTGGCACAGCTGTAATGCAGGGACTCTAGGTTTCAGCAGGGGAGGAAGGGAGGGCGCTCAGAATACAGTAAGATTCCCTTAGAAGAAACAAGATTACTAAGGTGAGTAATTTTTTCTTCAAACCCCAGGAAATCCTACTGTAATCTGACTTACGCAGATGCCCAAGCAGTGCCTTTGGAGGTGGGCCTATAACCAATTTAGGAAACAGGCTCTGTAGGACTGCTGTGCCAAACCTGGCATCACCTCTGGACCGGACATCCAAACAATAATGTTGGTGAATGTGTAGACGGTCTTCCAAGTGGCAGCTTTACAGATGTCCACCAGGGGAATATCTCTGGCAGCTGCTGGGGAAGCTGCAATACCTCTAGTGGAATGGATACAGGTTACAATCCATCTGGCAATGGATCGTTTTGTGGCAGGTTTTCCTTTTCCCACCTCTCCGAAGTTAAGGAAGTGCTGGGTTTGGCTCTGTCTGTGACCCCTTGTGTGGTCAAAACAGAAAGTGACTGCCCTTTTTATGTCAAGGCTGTGCAACCTACGTTCACCTGAAGTGGAATGGTCTGCAAAGAAGACTGGTAAGGTAACAGACTGGTTCAGATGAAAGTCTGATACCACCTTAGGTAAAAACTTTGTTAGTTCTCAGGACAACCTTGTCCCTATGAACTGTGATATACCCTGGTTCTGTGGATAATGCCTGAAGTTCACTGATCCTTCTGGCAGAGGTAATGGCAACCAGAAATATAGTTTTCCAAGTCACATATTTCAGATCTGCTAATGACATGGGTTCGAATGGAGGTTGCATGAGCTGAGCAATGCAAATATTTAGATCCCACATGGGAGTGGGCTGTTTGTGGTGTGGATGCAAATGCAGCAGCTCTTTAAAGAATTTTCTGAACACTGGCTTAGAAACTGAGGAGGAAGAAGCTTTACCTGCCAATAAATAAGTTGAAACAGCTGCTAAATGCACCCTTAGAGTGGAAATAGTCAAACCTGTGGAGTGCAAATGAGCCATATAGTCGAAGACAATAGAAATGTTAGCTTGAGAATGATCCAGGCCTCTGCCCTTGTACCACTAAGAAAATATTTTCCATTTAGAGGCGCATGTCTTCTTACTGGAGGGTTTTCTGGAAACCCTCAGTATGTCCATAACCCCTTCTGACAGATGCAAGTCGCATACTCTAGGTCCTCAAGAGCCATGCTTTGAGTCTGAGGGATAGTAAGCTGGGATACACGATTCTGCCCTGGGAGGAGGTCAATAAATTGTACCTCCTAGGAAGACTGACTGGCTTGGCTACCGATAGGAGTATGGAGTACCAAGGCTGCCTGGCCCAATCTGGGGCAATGAGGATCATTGAGGCTGGTTAAAGCCTGAGCTTGTTCAATACTTTCAGCAATAGGGCAAATGGAGGGAAAGCATACAGGAATTTCCCTGTCCAATCTAACAGAAGTGCATCCAGAGGGATTGTGCCCCTGCTGGGGGTCTGCAGCAATATTGTTGGAGCTGGAAATTTTCTGGGACTGCGAACAGATCCACTTCTGGGGTGCCCCATCTCCTGAAAATGGTCTGCAAGACCTGTCTGTTCAGTGAGCATTCATGATGATCCTGGTTTATCCTGCTGAGGGCATCCGCTAGGACATTGTCCTTGCCCGGGAGGTGAACAGCTGAAAGAGACACCTTTAGAGAGCATGCTAACGTCCAGATTTTCATAGCTTCTGTGCAGAGACGGATTTACCTTGTGCCCCCTTGCTTGTTTATATAGTACATGGTGGTTGTATTGTCTGTTCTGACCTGCACCACCTTGCCTACCAGTAGCAAAGGACTGAAGGGCCAGAAGAACTGCTCTGTGCTCTAATAGACTGATGTGCAGGAGGGATTCCTGCTTTCCCCATCTGCTGTGAGTAGTGTGATCTCCCAAATGTGCTCACCACCCTAGGAGTGAAGCATCCGTGGTAAGTATCAGAGAAGACGACTGCTGAAGGAAAGGTACCCCCTCCCTTGTCTGAGGTGTTCCCTTACCTGCCACCACTGCAGAGCTTGAATAAGGGTGGCTGTGACTGGGACTAGTTTTGATAAAGAGCCTTTCTTTTGGGACCAGTACTTCCTTAGATGAAACTGGATGTCTCTCATCTGAAACCTGGCTCCTGGGACAGTTAACAGTTGAGGCTGCCATGTGCCTTAACAGTTGCAGAAAATGCCTCGTTGGTCTGGGAACATGAGGAGAAAAAGACCTGGCTATTTGAATCAGGCTGTCCACCCTGTCCTGAGGAAGACAGACCATTCCTGTCCTTGTATTCAATTCTCCCCCTATGAACTTGAGCAACTGCACCGGTTCTAAGATAGACTTCTTTTGATTCACTAAGAATCCCAGGGAGGACAGGGTGATCTGAGTGACACAGAGCCTCTCTCACTTGTTGCTGTGACTGGCCTACAATTAGCCATTCGTTCAAATAGGGGGAATACTGACACCCCTAGCCACCTTAGGTGTGCCACCACTACAGCTAGGCATTCTGTGAATACCACTGGAGCAGATGTTAGTCCGAAGGGCATTGCTCTGAATTGATAATGGCCTGATGGCAACCTGAATCTGAGGTACTTTCTGTGGGACCTTCTGATTGGGATGAAAAAGTAAGCATCTTTTAGGTCCAGGGATGCCAGCCAGTCTCTCTGCCTCAGGGTAGGTAGTATGGTGAACAGAGTGACCATCCAGAATTTTGGTTTTGCTAGATGCTTGTTCAGGTATCTGAGGTCCAGAATGGGAAGCCACTCCCCTGTTTCCTTTAATGTAAGGAAGTATCTGGAGTACAGGCCCTTGCCTCTTTGAATGGCAGGAACTGGTTCTACCGCCTGAAGTAGTAGAAGGGATGAAACTTCCTTTTCCAGTAGGGTTGTTTCTGATGGGGAAGAGGGCTTGAAGGCCCTTGATCTCAGCCTTGGTCTGGTTTTGAAGCCGAGGACCAAACCCTGACCCACTACTTCTAGAACCCACTTGTCTGTGGTGATATTTTTCCATTCCTGGAAGTAGTGGGCCAGTCTGCCTTCTACTGGTAATGGGAAGGCGACCTGGACATTCTACTCAGGGAGTCTGTTTTGATTGAGCTACTGGTTGGGCAATGGGGCTAGTGTAGCCAGTGCCCCTCCTATCCCTGCCCCTAAAGTATCCCCCTAGGCTGGTACTGGGGAAAAACTTGGGGCTGAAAATAAGGCCTGTAAGGAGTCCTGCCCCCTGCCACCCCTCGAGTGATGTCTCTGGGGGTTGGCAGATCTCTCCTTTACTGCGGCACTTTTGTAAGCAGATTTGTAGTCATCCATTTTTTTTTCCATATATGCCTCTGTTTGTTCTCCAAACAGAGACATGGGGTCACAGGGGAAATCCAAGGCCTTGTTTTGTGTGTCCTGTGAGAGGTTAGTGGTTCTAAGCCATGCAGACCTTCTCAGAGACGCTGCTAAAGCCATCTGCCTGGATGCGGTCTCACTGCCATCTACTGCCATCCTAAATTGAGTCTTAGATGCTTCCAATACCCCTCTTAACCACTTCTTCCAGGTCAGCAGCCATTGAAGCAGGAACTGACTTGGCAATTTCCAATACAGTGGACACACAGAATTTTGATATCTGGCTCAATATGACATACAGGATGCCTGCCTTCTGGCTAGGGAGGATCCTAGATAAATCATCTTCCTTACTGAATCCATCCTCGTGGAATCTTTTTCAGAAGGGTGGGAGGCCAGAGGGATGCCAGCTTTGTCACAAGCTGCAGCCTGTACCACGCCTTCATGACTAGGGTGACCAAACAAAAATTCAGCCCCAGTCTTGTCCACCCAGTACTTTCTGTCCACTGTCTTATTAGAAGGGACAGAAGTGGGGTTCTCTAAAAATTGTCATGGTCTACCTCCTCAAAGATTTGTGTAAGGGGAGAAGCAGCTGTTTTGATGGAGGGACATCCATCATCTTTTATAGTCTTCCTCCACCTTGTCTTCCAGAGATTCCTGAGGTGGGAGGTCGAGAGACTGGACCACTTGCTTCATAAATGAAAAGTATTAAGAAAAATCCTCATTTCCCTTATTAGGGGAAATCAGGCCTCTGGGGATCAAGGGAGATATCTGACTCTATAGGCTCATCATAGTCATTGTCCCCGTAATCCTCCTCTGGTTCTTCACAAAGACCAGGATCCTCAAGTGGTTCCCCACCTTGGTCTATTAATCCGGGAACTTGTGAACCGGGAGTTCGTGGAACCGGCTGTTTTTCAACCAGAACTGGAGACTGCAAGGATTGAATAATCCTGATCACGTTCGCGATCTCTTCAGCAGAAGGAACTGTTGTAGAAACCGGTTGTGGTTCCTGGTGCTTTTCTTTTCGCTTTTTCTTAAACCCGACAGCTGGTTCAGCAGCCTTATCTGCGGTTCTTTTCTTTGTTTAACCATTGCCCCTGTCACAGGGCAGTCCATCCGGTTCAGTGGCCTGTTCAATGGCCGGGTTAGCAGCCGTATCAGTCATTTTTTCCCTTAGTTTCTTCAAACGCCTTTCAAGGGTGGACTGAGGGAAATCGGCACATATTTCATAGTCTATCTGAAGGTGGTCAGATCCCAGACAAAACAAATTAAATGAGTATCAGCCTTTGCAAACAGCTCCCTGTACTCTGTGCAGTGCTGGAAACCTGTGGGTCCTTTTCTCTTTTTTGGTTTCTGTGACATAAGAAAACAAACTAAGAACCAAATACTCCCCCCGGTTGTTGCACCGTAAAAGAAACCAGGCTTTTAGATATATAAATCCAAGAGTTACCCTGGTTGAAATAAGGGACCCGCTAACCAGGAATTACTCAGGTAAAGTTTTAAATAGCTAACCGACTATACAGATTCAGAAATTATCAAATTAACTAAGAATAATATGAAAACAAAATAAGGGAACTGTCCGTTTCCCCACGGTTAAAGAACCAGGGAGAAAAACCGCTACTCACCCCTAATCACTAAAATCTAAACAATAACCACCTGTATACCAAGGACAGTGATAAGAATACCAAATAAAATAAATTTACTGAGGTATAAACCAAGAAAAATAAATTTTCTTCAAGCGATGGAGAGCTCTCCAGAGAAGTCTTACTGAGGCAAGCGGAGTAAAGAATCTGACGGTTAGAGGTCGTTTACTAGGGACAGTGGTTTGAAAACCGAACTCCAGCCTAGCATTCCATCATTTACATAGGTTCTATTAACCATTTCAGCTCCGGGGCAGTCCTATGGTGAGACCATACTGCTTAAGTCAGAATACAGTAAGATTTCCTGGGGTTTGGGAAAAAAAAAAAAACACATCCTTGAACCCAGACATCTTGGTGAACTATTGACCCATCTCCAACCTTCACTTTTTCAGAAATGTTCTGGAGAAGGCAGTCGCTGAACAGCTCAAGTTTCACCTTGCGGAGTTTCATATCTATGAACCTTTCCAGTCTGGGTATAAGGCCATGCACAGCAACGAGATGGCATTACTTAGGGTGTGGAACAAGCTCCTCAGGGCGAGGGATAGAAGAGAGCGAACTGTTCTCGTTCTCCTCGATCTGTCCTCCACATTTGACACTGTGGATCATGGGTTGTTACTGGACAGACTGCGGGAGTATGTAGGACTCACCAAAAAGGTCATCAGCTGGTTCGAGTCCTTTTGCAGTGCAAGTTCCAGAGGGTCGTTTAGGGGAATTATTCCTCCAACCTGACAACCCTGCCCTGCGGAGTGCCCCAAGGCTCTGTCCTTTCCCCTATGTTGTTCGCAGTGTATATGCTGCCCGGGGTGAGATCATTAGGTGGTATGAGTAGAGTTTTCATTGCTGTGCTGATGATATTCAGCTCTACCTGTCCTTCACACCCGGAAGATCTAACGTCGATGTGCTGAACAAGTGCCTAGTCAAGATCCAGGCTTGGACGTTGGCTAACTGGTTGGGGCTCAACCAAGGTAAGACTGAAGTATTGGTGGTGAAGCCACATCGAAAGTGGGGTCTGGGGGCCTCTGGGGAAGAGTCTAGTTTTTTTTTTTTTTATTGGCCAAACTGAACTAGAGGCCTCCCCCAAGGTTAAAAATGTGGGCGTTGTTATGGACAGCCGGCTAATGCTCAACTCTCAAGTGTCAGCCGTTGTCCGTGTCTGTTTCTATCATCTCCACATCGCCCAAATTAAGTCTCTTGTCCTTCCTGAAGACCTGGCCACCCTAACAAATACGTTTGTCACCTCCAGGCTTTACTACTGTAATGCCCTCTACCTCTCAGTCAGTGGAGGCGCCTGCAGCTGCTGCAGAATGCTGCAGCCTGGCTACTGACATGTCTGCCAAGATCCTGTCATACAACGCCGGTACTGCGTTAACTGCACTGTCTGCCGGTGCACTGGCGCATCTCCTTTAAAATATGCCTTTTGACCTACAAGACCCTACATGGGTTGGGTCCTGGTTACCTGAAAGAGCTCCTGTATCCCTACACCATGGGTTGCTCCCCTAGGCCAGGTGTGGAGGCCCTCCTGGAGCTGCCCAGGATGAGCAACATCATCGGGTGATTGGGCCTTTGAGGCTGCGACCCCAGTTCTTTGGAACTTTCTTCCAGGCTACATCTGGGAGGCGCCTTCCCAGGAGAGCTTTAAAAAGGGTCCGAAAACCTTTCTATTTCAAGCTGTCTTTGATCCATGATTAGCAGAATTATTTATATTTTTTGATATCTGTTTTGAGGTTTTGTTTTTTGCTACTGATTTGACTGAAATGGCTAATCATGCGTTATGTTTATTGTTCGTTTATATTTGTAATTGCGCCCTGAGCCTTCGGGGAAGGGTGTGCAAAATAAATAAAATCATCTACTGCTACTACGAAGAAATGACTGGAGAGTCATGACTGTACTCCCAGAGGAAGGGCAGTGTCAGACAGGTAGGACTGCAGCCTAAACTATGATGGCTTCTCAGCTCCCTAATCATCTCTGAAAGGAACTGCTGGTAGCAGGGATACTCAGTATGTGAGAAGATATGCAGGGAAGCAGCCTTTGCCTCAGAAGAAGATGAGGATGCCTAGGAGCTGGATTCAGGGGGTGGTGGAGATGTGTTCTCAGGACGGAAAATGGCCTAGTCAAGTACACTGAAGCAGGTGGAAAAAGTACTCACCAACATCCCGAACTGGTCCCAGGTCAAAGACCTCGAAGGACACAAAATGCGAGAGAGAGAGAGCAGGAAGAGGAGGAGGGACATGGCAAACTAGGCCAGGTCCTCTGCCAAAGCTACGAGAGGGTACAGAGGACCTTGCCTGAGGAGAGGACCTGACAAAGTTGTCCACAAAACAACAGTCAACCGTAGAGGAATGATCTAGGTGGTACCTCCCCCCCCCCAAATTCCTTCCTACAACAGGCCCAGATGGTTCTGTTGAAGCCAGAGGATTCGATTCAGCATTATGACTCCTGCCAGAGCACCATACACTCTGGACTCCAAGTGAGACACCAAAATATATCTACCAGCCACCACCACACCTGAAAAGGCTCTGCCCCTTGGGCTAGGCCTCAAGATGGTCTCTTGCAAATGGCAACAAAACCCTGCCCAGCTTGGAGAACAGCACCATGTCACTGCTCGGCGCTGCATCCGGCACCTACCCACTTCCTGGCACCAGGAATGGCCCAGGGCAGTCAACGATGCCGCAAGCAGCACCACTGGACTAAAGGGGACAGCACAATGACCAGCGTCTGACAGAGCAGTAGTTCTCAATGACGATGACTAGCCCGACCAAGGTCTAGAACTATGCCCAGAAAGAACAGGTTACTCACCTGTCACAGTAGTTCTAGAAGTGGTATATGTTGTTCAGCCACACTCTTTGGCATGTCCCTTTCCCTTTAAATCTTGCCGGAAGTCTTCAAGCTGGCTCCTCCCACCCACCCGGGTGGTATAACTCTCGGCTCCGCCCCATAACGCTAGATCTTAGCTCACTGGAAGCAAGGTTGTGCGCCTTAAAGCCGGGGAGGTCGGGTGGGTGCGTGTGGATGAACAACATATACCACTCCTAGAACTACCGTTACAGGTGAGTAACATGTTCATCTAGGAGCGTGGATATGTTGTTCATCCACACTCTTTGGCAGGCTCCTAGCGGTTCTCCGGGAGGAGAGGCGCAAGGCGCACACACCTACTTAGGAAACAGATTGGAGAACTGAGGCCCCAAAACCAGCATCTCAGCATGACTCAAGGTCGATATGGTAGTGGGACATAAAGGTGTTTGCTGACTTCCAGGTAGCACCCCGACAGATTTCCTGGATAGGGATGCCCCTGGAAGAAGCCACCGATGCAGCTGTATGGCGGTTAGAATGAGCTCTTAACCCTCTGGGAGGCTCCTTGCCCGCCAACTCATAGAACAGACCTATGCATGATGTAATCCATCTTGCAATGGTCCGTTTGGCTGCAGGTCTGCCAGAAGCGACTTCAGCGTAGGTGACAAACAGCTGGCGAACCTCTCCACGAATTTCCACCATTCTGTCCTTATAATAGGAGACAGCACGTCTCAGGTCCAGAGTATGGAGCCTGTACTCTGCATCCGAGGTGTAGTTAAGGTAATATACTGGCCGAGTCAACACCTGATTAAAGTGAAACTCGGACCACCTTCGGAAGGAATTTCGGGTGGGGGCACAGGACAACTTTGTCCCTGTGAAAGACCAGATAAGGGGAGTCTACCGAAAGCTCCTGGAGCTCCCCTGTCCCTCTGGCTGACGTGATAGCCACCAGGAAGGCCGTCTTCCATGACAAGTGTGAGAGCTCACACTTGTGCATGGGTTTAAATGGCTTGCCCATGAGCTTTGCCAAAACCAGCAAGAGATCCCACGGAGGTGGGGGTTCACGCACCAGAGGGGATGTGATCCAGCCTTTGAAGAAGCGCCGACCACTGTCACCTGTGCTAACAAATGGGCTGACCGCCCACGCCCGGTAAGGCAGAAATGGCTGCCAGGTGCACTCCTAAGGGTCGAGGACCGAGACCCCTTTGAGAGAGACTAGAGGTAGTCTAAAATGTTACAACAAGCAGGATAAGGGGTCCAGACTCATATCCTGACACCAAATGGAAAACCTTTTCCATTTGAAGGCATAACATTTCCTGGTTGATTCCTTATGAGATGCCTCCACCACAGTGCAGACATCCTCGGAAAGACCCAGAACCTGGAAGTCTAGCCGCTCAGGTACCAGGCTGTGAGGTGCAGGGATTGAAGGTCCGGATGGAATACCTTCCCCGGTTCAGAGATATCAGGTCCGGGCGTGTACAAAGCCCCTCCGGGGGTCTGCAGCTGAGGCTGCAGAGATCTGGTTACCAGAACTGGCGGGGCCAATCTGGGGCTACCAGAATCACCTTCACTTTGTCCCTCCTCACCTTGAGTAACACCTTGTGGATCAAGGGAAATGGAGGGAGGGCATAGGGGAGGCCTGGGGTCCACGGCCTCGAAAAGGCATCCCCCTGCAGCGAGCCCTGCTGAGGGGGGCGGGCATGATACAGACTCAGCTTGGCGTTCTCCCTGAAGGCAAACAGATCCACCAACGGTTTGCCCCAATGGGAGAACAGACTGTAAGCTACCTCTGGATGGAGTGACCAATCGTGGAATGTCTGGCCTATGCGGCTGAAAGCATCCGCCAGCTGGTTCGAGACTCCTGCCACATGGATGGCTAGGAGATCCACCTCCAATCGGCTGACAAGGGTCCATATGCGGAGCGCCTCCTTGCACAACAGACGGGAGTGCGTGCCGCCCTGTTTGTTGGGGCAGTACATGGTCGTGGTATTGTCCATCTGGACTTGAACCACTTGAACCACTTGACCCTGGAGCTGAGGAGCGTAAGCTTACCGTGCCAGTCTGACTGCTGAGCTCCAACAGGTTGATGTGGCATCGGGACTCCTCGGGGGTCCACAACCTGTGGGCCCTGTTGTCCCACATGTGGGCTCCCCAGCCCATGAGAGAGGCATCGGTCGTGAGAACAACCGTCAGCTCGGGGAGGACAAACGGGATCCCCTCCTGCAACCGTTCTGGGGCGGTCCACCACTGGAGAGCCTCCCACATCTTCTGGGTTACAGTACTCAGCTGGTCAAAATGACTGTGGCGCTGAGTCCACTGGCGGCCAGCTCCCATTGAAGGGGACGCATGTGCCACCTGGCCCAACGGACCACTGAGGTGCACGCCGCCATGTAACCCAGAAGGCGCAGAAAGTCCCGGGCAGGGCACAAGAGCCCAACCAGAAATGATCGGGCAAAGGAGGAAAGAACCTCCACCCTGTCCGCCAGGAGCTGAGCTCTGGCTTGACGAGAGTCGAGCTCTACCCCGATGAAGCCCATCACCAGAGAAGACACGAGTTCCGACTTGGCCTCGATCAGGAGGCCAAGCTGAGAGCAGGTTCTGAGAGCCAGGTCCCTGGATCTCTCCATCTCCTGAAGGGAGGAACCCACCAGGAGCCAGTCGTTGAGATAAGGGTAATTTTGAACTCAACGCCGAAGATGGGCTGCCACCACTGCAATGCATTTGGTGAAGACCCGGGGGACCGATGACAGGCCGAACAGCATGGCTCGGAACTCGTACAGGGTCCCTTCGACCCTGAAGCGGAGGAACCACTGGTGGGACAGATGGATAGGGATGTGAAAAAACGCGTCCTGTAGATCCAGTGAACAAAACCACATGTTTCGCTCCAGGGATGGCATGATCTGGTTCAGAGTTACCATCCGGAAGGTGCGAGACCTGACATACTGATTCAGGTCATGGAGATCTAGGATGGGGCACCAACCCCCATCCGCTTGGGCACCAGGAAGTACCTGGATACGAAGCCTGGGTCTACAGGCGGATCCGGCACTGGACCTACCGCCTCCTTGCGGAGGAGCTGAGCTGTGTCATCTCAAAGAGCCGACTGCATGCGAGCTGAGATCCTTTCCTCCCGAGGGGCGCGGGCTCGGCTGGGCGGGTACTGCTGGAATTCCAGAGGCAGTCCCTGCCCTACCACTTCTAGAACCCACCTGTCTAAAGTGATATCAGACCAGGCGGAAAGAAAGTGGCGGAGCCGACCCCCACGGGAGGACCCAGGGCAGGCGTGACAGGTGTAGGGGTGGCAACCCCCAACCCGTCACTGAGCAGGCTTAGAGGAGGAGGAGGAGGAAGCTCCTGGACCAGCGCCGCGGCCTCCTTTACGGGGCTGTTGAGGGCCCTGCTTGAGCCTGCTGCTGCTGTTGGTGCTGCTAACCTCCTTGATAGGAAGGCTGCCTGACTGCAGGGGAGGACTGCCAAAAAGGCTTCCTCTTCTGCTGGTTCTTGCGCAAGGAACCTTTAGCAGAAGTGGCGTCCAAGGTGGCATTGGACTGTTCAATACGCTGAAGGTGGCCTGCTACTCCTGGGCCGAACAAGTCGGTCCCAAGGAAAGGCACATCAGCTAACTTGTGCTGGGTATCCGCCGCAAAGGAGGATAACCGCAGCCAATCCCTGCGCCGGGTTGCCACTGCGGCTGCTAAAGAGCAGGCACAAGAATCCCCGATGTCCAGGGCCGTCTGGAGCTGCTGTTTGGCAACAGCACGGCCCTGATCACGGACTTGCTTGACCGTGGTCTGCATGTCCGCGGGGAGGTTAGGAAGTACTTCATCCAATGACCCTAGGAGGGCATGGGAGAAGTGTGCCATGATTACAGCCGAACTGGCCTGACAAAGGCCCAAGGAAGAGGCCCTGTAGACCTTACGGGCAGAGTGGTCCACATTCTTGGACTCCTTGTCCGGAGGTCGGTCGGTGTCGACTGAACTACCAGTACGTCTAAAGACGGAAGCAGTCACCAGGCTCTCAGCCGAGGGATGCTCCATGAATCCCGGCAGGGATCCCATGGGCACCGCGTACTTAAGGGCCATACGGGCAGACTGTGCTGGGCAGGAAGCGGGACGCTGCCAAAGCTCAAGGGCCGGACCAGTAACGGCTTCCGCTACTGGAAAGGCCTCTGTCGGGGTATCCCCCCTCTTAAGGATATCCATAAGGGGGTACTCTGCCTTTTTCTGGATGAACTCCAAGGGCATCCCCATAGAATCTGAAAAAAGGCAGTGAATGCCCTGAAAGGAGGAGGAACCTTCCTCCAAGGCCGCCGAGAGTGACTCTTCATCAGCAGGATGGGAGTGCAAACTGGTGGTATCTGAATCGGAGGAGTCGGGGTGTACAGCAGTCTCCCGCCCATGTCCCCTTCGATCTGCCGAGGGTGATCTGGAGTGACCGTGATGGACAGACGGGGAAGCCCGGTGTCTAGACGGTCCTCTTTCTAGGGAGCCCCACTGGGGGGCTGCTTAGGCGGTGGCTCCACTTAATAGGTGGTGAGACCGTATGGGCCTAGCTGAATACGGACCGCCCCCAGGTGGAGGAACCGGCTCGGGTGCCACGAGGGGTCGGCGAGGCTGGCAATGTCCAGGGCGGACGGCGAGCTGACTTCTGCCCGCCAAAATCAGCTGTTGCCACGAGTTCCTCATAGTGTCGACAGAGTATCCGTCGGCTTCTCCTCATCCGAGGAGGGTGAGGATCTGCGGCCGTGCTTCTTTTTTGAATGCCGGTGGCCTTTCTTCGATTTTCCAGCCGAAGAAGACAGAGTCCTCGATCAAGACGACAGGGTCGGTTAGGTCAATCGAGGAAAACCGGACACTGGGAAAATAGAGGTTCCGGTTCGATTCCCTCGATCAAGACACCCACAGGAGGCATCTCGTGATCGGGTAAAGACAGGATAGGTGTCCTCTCTAGATAATCGTCGACCGGAGTCAGCGAAAGTGGCTCGATCGGCTCGAGAAAAATATCGGCCAGTTCAGCCGATGCCTCGGTGTCCGCCTGGCTAGATGGAAGATCCGTGAAGCCGGCGGCCAAGGAAGCGATCTTGACCGAAGTCGAGACTGTCGTTTCCTGGGACTCTGACCTCTCTCGGTCCCAGGAGCGTCTTCTGGAGGAAGACTTCGGATCCTTGTCCCTCTTGCGAGAGTGGGAAGAGTGAGAGCCCAAGGGCACCTCACCCCTGGTGGGGAGAGACTGGCACAGCTCCCTAAAGGAACCTGAGAAGGTGGAGCAGAGGTTGAGAGGGACGAAAAAACTTTGGCTGGCCGAAGCCTGAGTAGCAGCTTCCTCGAAAACCTTCATCTGCTCTAGCTGTTCAGCGGATCCCGCAGCCGCGGAATCCGCCCACCTCGCCTCCTTCGATTTCACCAGCGGGTTCCTTTTCTCCAGTCTACCCAGCTTAGGGCGCGCCATGCGGTCTCCAAAACGTTAGGATGGAAGGCTAAATAAAAGGTGCAGGTGGTGGTGTCATGACCGACACCTAGGCAGCACACACAGGTAAGGAGGGGATCGGCGCATTACATTTTCTGGCCGCATGAACACCGGCGAAATCCGGGGAGCAACTTGTCCTCCATATCGGAAACGCTATAATTGGAATGGACAACTCGAACGAGTTTAAGAGATAAATGCGGTTAAAACCAACATTGCGAAGCCAGGGCCTACGATTGCTAGAGATAGCACGAGGGAACCTGAATCTTCTAGCGGAAAGGAAGATCTGGCGTCATGGGGCAGAGCCGAGAGTTATACCACCCGGGTTGGTGGGAGGAGCCAGCTTGAAGACTTCCGGCAAGATTTAAAGGGAATGGGAAAGGGACATGCCACCAAGTGTGGATGAACAACATATCCACGCTCCTAGAAAAACCCTTTCCTCGTCAGAGCCCGGCAACCATTTGTGATCATCCCAGCTCTCTTCCCCCGGGTCAGACTGCTCAGGGGACAAAATCCAGAAGATCTATATAGAGTGTCTGACTACAAGGGTTTTCCCACTCCCAACACGGTCAGCATAGTCTTGCACACTGGCACCAGCCTTAGTACCAGGAGCAAAAACAGCACCACACTGCAACCCCAAGGAGCCCTTTGGTGTAGGCCCAGTGTACAGGTCCAACCTCAGCACCGGGGGGTTGGGCGTCTGTTTCCCCAAAGGGACCACAGACTGGGAGGGGTGTGCAACTGACCCCAAAGAAGGGGTCAATTGTACCCGAACCCCGGATCTCTGTCTCAAGGATGAGGAATTACGTATAGTACTGGGAGGGGGCTTAAAGGAAGAGTCCAGGAACCTTACTTTGTAGTCCCAAGTACGACTCCTGCCTCCGAAAATGGGGGTCGAATGACCCTACTTCACTGCATGGATTTAGAGTGAGAGGTAATCCACCGAAAAGCAAGCACTGCAGTGGTTCATGTCAGCTCCAAGGCAAGTCTACCAGGAGTCATGATGACCTCTGACAGACACAGGGCTCCACATGGGCACCGATGCAGAGGGTGAGCATCCGTCTTCTTAGATTTGCATTCTTAGGTCTCTGGAAACACATGACCATGAAAATGAAAAACAAGCAAAAATAGAGCCTGGTGCATAAAAAGACACAGAGGTAAGTGGTGCTGGAAAGGCGAAAGAGTGTTATTGCATCGAGCAGGCAACAGCAGACAGAATGACGCAGCTAAATATGGCAAACACTCCCCCAGAGCGCAGCCTCAACAGCAGAAAGAACAGAACAGAGAAGCACGGGGACGGCGTCGGTTACTGGCCAGTCCACAAGTGTCATATCATGCGTCAGCCTCGTGGGCAGTGCAGTCACAGACGTCAGCCCCCCCCCAGCTCTAAACTTTTAAAGCTCCCATGGGGCCCTAGCATCTGTGGCACAGACCCATACAGTAATGAATGGTAAAGACAGATTCTTAGAACATCTAAAACCTGGGCATCCAATAATAATGGCTGGAACCTTGTCATGCCAGACTAAACCATCTATAGAAGAGCAGGCAGAAAGAAGGGTAAGGGAGTTGAGGGAGACAATCAGTCATGGCACAGTTGACACAATTCAAAGGAAAAATAAATTTGTGGGCACAGTGTATACATCAGCAAGTCAAAGGGAGGACAAAAATCGGGTAATAGGGGAGGGGGGGCGTAGTACTTTTAGGTTACTGAGGACCAGTCAAGTCTTCCAGTCCTCGATGAATGAAGGCAGCATGGCCCAGCATAAACTGTATCCCTCGACATGAAGCTCGACTATGCAGTGTCATGCAGATCCATGACAGACATTTTCAGCCTGCACTCAGTGCAGAACTTAAAACCCAGTGTGTTGCTCTCCATCATCAATTGTAAAATGGAGCCGAAAGACAGCGAAGCAGCTAAAAAAGTTGATTATAGATCGAAACAGTTGAAAATCTGCCAGAAAAGTGCTTGAACAGTTTAAATTCCTTCAATGCTGCTGAGCTGTGAAGGAGGAGACATGGAAATTACGTACCTACCGTAATTCTTTATCTTCTTGGACGAAGTCTTCACTATTCATTCACACTACTGGGACTACGCTGGATGCGCTAGGACCTAGTGGGAGCCAAGAATCTTCAGGAGGGCTGGCACAGAGACAGGACCGCACATAGGTGGCACCTCGAGACTGGCTCATGCCTGTATAGGCTATCTCGGCGTCGACCCTCCAACCACCTCAGTACCTTTTTGACTGAGGAAGTGCAGCATAACTAAACCTAGGAAAGCCTAACCTAATCCAGGAATAAGATAGCTCAGATGACCCGTGTAAGAAGGATCAACTCAACAATGTCTTCACAGCCCAGCCCAATGAGGGAGTGAAGACCAGAAACAGGATAAGTGAGCTCAGGGGATGGTGGGTGTATGAATGAAAGGTGAAGACTTCATCCAAGAAGATCAATAATTACGGTAGGTACGTAATTTCCTCATCATCCTGGACTAAAAGTCTTCACCATTCATTCACACTACTGGGAGAGTACTAAGCTAAGAACCAATCCCCCAAGCAGGGCGCCAGGAGACAACTCACTCAGGACAGCAGTCCATTAAAGATTGTCCTACCAAAGGAAGTATGCTGTCTGGCATGGACATCCAGAGCACAGTGCTTCACAAAAGTATGCACAGAGTTCCAAGTAGCCGCCTTGCAAATATCTGGTCATGGCATCCCTGGCAGAGATTCGTAACATGCCCAATGCACTCTGGTAGAGTGGGTGTAAACCCAGCCTTCCAACTTGACCTGCGCCATCACATAGCAGTGGCGAAGGCATGCCACAAACCATGCAGAAATGCATCTAATGGCAACAGGCTGACCCATCCGGACCATGCTGAACGATCCAAAGAGTTGCTTGGATTTGTGAATCTCTTTCATTCTGTCAATGTAGAATCGCAAAGCCCTCTTGACATCCAGGGAGTAAAGGATGCGTTCACCTTCATTCTGGAAGTTAGCAAAACAAGTAGGAAGAACCATGGGCTGATTAAGATCAAATTCCAAGACCACTCTGGACAGGAATTTAGGGTAAGTATGAAGTACCACCTTGTCCTTGTGAAAGACAGTATATGGAGGGTCTGTGACCAAGGCATGGATTTCAGAAACCCTGCAAGCGGAAGTAATAGCCACTAGGAAAGCAATCTTCCAGGTCAGAAACTTCAAGTCACAGGTGACTAGAGGCTCAAAAGGTTTACGGGTGAGCATATCTAGCACGAGGTTAATATCTCACACGGCCACAGACTTCCTGACAGGAGATCTAGTGTGCAGGATACCTTTAAGGAATCTCTTGACTAGTGGTAACCGAGCCAGTGTCATGCTCTGTACTGGCTCATGGTAGGCAGAAATCATGCAGAGATGCACCTTTACTGTCGAGTACTGCAGTCATGCATTTGACAGGTCTAAAAGGTACTTCCAACACTTTATTTGGTTAACAGAATGGACTTCACACACCAAATCGAGAAGACCGTCCATCTAAGCTATGCAAGTCTTCCTAGTGGAGGGCTTACATGCTGCCAGGAGGATTTCAGAGATTCTCTGAAAATCCTGAAACCTACCCACTTCTATCTCCTCAGAAGCCAGGCATGGAGATGAAGGGAGCGCAAGCTGTGGTGGACCAAAGGTTCCTATGTCAAGGGGTCCATTCAGAGAGGGAGTTGCTTCACAAGAACCTCCGATAACCTGTTGATCAATGGGAACCATATCTGCAGAGGACAGTATGGGGTGATTAGAATCATCCTGCGCCCCCCCCCGTGCCTCCAATTCGAGCAGCACCCTCTGAACCAAAGGAAGAGGAGGAAATGTGTACAGAATGCGTTCTGGATTCCTGGGCAGAATAGAGGCAGTTTTGCATTGAGTGGGGACACAAAACGGTCCAGGTCTGGACTGCCCCATTCGAACAGTGATTGCACGTCTGGTGCAAGGGACCATTCATGGGGATCCGCCTTTCTCCTGCTGAGGTGATCCGCCAGGTTGTTTTGAGGTCCCAGTAGGCAGACTGCCTGAATCAGAGCATCGTGCTTGGACACCACTCCCACACCCTCATGGCCTCCCTGCACTGAGGGTAGGAGTGCGCTCCATCCGGTTTGTTGATGTAATACATCACAGCCTTGTCCGTCTGAAGAAGAATTACCTTGTGACAGAGGACATCCTTTAGGGCTGCAGCAGTGTATAGGACATCTCTCATCTCTAGAACATTTATGTGCACATGGGACTTCACTCCACTCCCCAGAGTAGAGATCTTGACAGTGAGCTCCCCAACTTATCAGATATGCATCTGTGGTTATGGCGATCTGAGATTCCGGTGGGGCAAAGGGTAGACCTTGAAGAAGCTTGTCTTCCTGAATCCACCATGCAAGTGATCTCGTCAGAGGCTCCATCACCTTTATGTGGAAGGACTGTGGGTGAGTGGTCGGTGATCACTGAGTGCTGAGCATCCACTGACTGGTGGTCCTTGTGACAGGATAACCATCTACTAGTTATGTGTATATAATTTGTTATAAATTATGTTTTTGAATTTCTGCTTATGAGACATGGCAGGGTCAGCAGGTCCATCTGGAAGACTAGCTTTTAAAGGGGCCTGACCTTTTGACTCCAAAGCAGTTGCTTGTGGGAGCTAAATAGCTAGTTTCCTTTTCTGTGTTGACAGTTGCAAAACTTCCTGTAGCTGCTATAAGAAAAAAAAAAAGGTTATGATCAGCCACTGCTTTGAACCTAGGAAACTGGTCATAAAATATTGCATTTTACGACATCAGGAGGGAAGCCAGTTCTAACAGATACCTGTGGAAATTCACACAACTAAGAGAAGGGTTTGTTAGGATGGTTCTCTGAAGATCAAAGGGGGAATGCTGTTATAAATCTATGCCCTGATGAGGAAAGACACTGTTGTTTATAATTAAAATATTGCTATATTTGCAGTTTTCCAACAGGCAGTCAGTTGAGGCATTTTGTTATACTTGGTCAGGTTACAAATTGATTATAGGACTAAAAGTGACCTTATGTGCTGTGACATCACAAGGAGGTTGGGACTTTAACTTTGAGTACTGCCAAGCCTGCTGAAAGGAATGAGTCTCACTCTTGTTCCAAACTTAGAGGTACTTCTGTCAGGCTAGGTAACAGCTCAGAACTGAGTTAGAAAGTACAGGTACATAAGAACTTACCGTAACAGTAGATCTTCAAGAACCGCTCTTGCAGCAGGTTACACCATTAGGACTGAAGCCGGCAGGAGCCAGGACCCCATGGAAATTTTCTAGCTAGCAGTCTTCAGCGGGGACCACCTCCGACGTCGGTCCCGGCCCCGACGTCAGGCATAGTACATAAGGAGGCAGTCCCCCCCATAATCCTCAGTTCTCCCGCCGGAGACTCCTGGCAGCTGGATGACATCAGAAGAAGAGAGAGAGGATCTGCCACCAGATGGTGAAAACAAGTAAAAGGCATGTCCCATCTGATAAGATGGGTGCTTGACTCTGACCTACCTCCAGTGGGGATGGTGGGAGGGAAGGTACCTGCTGCAAGAGCTGTTCTCGAAGATCTACTGTTACGGTAAGTTCTTATGTAACTACTATCTTACCTCGAGATACAGCTCTTGCAGCAGGTTACACCATTAGGACTGATTTCCAAGCAGTAGTGGCAATCATGCATCATCGGGAGAAGGAAAGGTAGAGACCTCGAGATAACTCAAGCCTAGGACAGAAGTCCCTGAAGGACAGCTAGAATGAACCCCGCTCTTCGCCTCGATGCAATGTCCAGACTGTAATGCCTGATAAAGGTATGCACAGAGCTCCAAGTAGCTGCAGCGCAAATAGCTGAGGTGGAGACGTTCTTTTAACGCCGCAAAGGAAGTAGCCACCCCTCTTGTGGAATGACCCTTGACCGTGCCCGGTAAGGGTTTATTGAGCTTCTCATAGCAGAAAGTAATGCACTGGATGAGCCACCTGGAAAGTGACTGAAGACAGGAGCTCCTTTCATCCTGTGGGCAAAGGAGACGAAAAGTTGGTCCGACTTTCGGAGCCGTTTGGTTCTCGTCAAGTAGTATCTGAGGCACCTGTGCACATCTAGAGTGTGCAGAAGGGCTTCTCCTCGATTAGAGTACCTTGGAAAATACACTGGTAGATCGATATCCTGATTGAGGGTGAGAGCCGAGACCACCTTAGGTAGAAACTTTGGGTTTGTCCTTAGGGATACCCTGTCCTGGTGGAAAACCAAATAAGGCTCTTTGCACATAAGAGCATGCAATTCCAAAATCCTTCTGGCAGAAGTAACTGCAACTAAAAATAACGTTTTCCAAGAGAGAAAACGTAGCTCGCAATCCACGGCTGGTTCAAAAGGGTGGCAGCGTGAGCTGCTCCAGGACAAAAGGCAAGTCCCAAGGGAGGATTGGATCTTTAATGGGAGGCCTAAGGTGAAGGACGCCCCTTAGAAAGGCACGAGTAGTGTCCAGCTGGGCCACCGTCCGGTAGCCTACGGGGGTATGGTAAGCTGAAATGGCACAAAGGTGCACTTTAATCGAGGAGTAAGCCAGTCCAGAGTGGAAGAGGGAAAGTACGTAGTCCAGGACCAGATTTTCTGGACAATCTAATGGCGGAAAGCCGCGCGCTTGAGCCCACAAACAGAATCTACGCATTTCATGGCGTAAGTTGCGTGGGTAGCCGGTTTTCTGGCGGCAGAGAGTACGTCTGCCACTTCTTGCGAGACCCCGTATCACATTATGGCTATGTCTCTAGCAGCCAAGCATGCAGGTTCAATGAGCGTAGGTCTGGATGGACCAATGAACCCGCCTCCTGAGATGAAAGATGGGAGCTGATTGGCAATGGAACTGGAGGTTCCCAGGATAGCTGGTGTAAAAGAGGGAACCAAATCTGTCTGGGCCAGAAGGGTGCGATCAGAATGAGCGTCCGCTTGCTCTCTGCGAAGTTAAGAGAACTCTCTGGATCAACGGGAAAGGAGGAAAGGCATAGAGGAATCTGCCCACCCAGGAGAGGGACAACACGTCTCACCAGAAAACACCAGGCCCTGGATCTAGCGAGCAAAAAAATTGGGCAGTTTTGTGTTGGATGGGGATGCAAAAAGGTTTAACTCTGGAGTGCCCCATCTGTGAAACAGATCCTCTGCCACCTCCTGCAGAAGTTCCCACTTGTGGACTCTGGCCTGAGAGCAGCTCAGGCTGTCTGCGATGGTGTTGTACACTCCTGGGACATGTACTGCAATTAGCTTTGCGCCGTGCTGCAATACCCACTCCCACACTCTCATGGCCTCCCTGCAAAGCGGGTAGGAGTGAGTGCCTCCTTGTCTGCTGAGATAATACAAACAGACAATACCGCGGGGTGATGTAACAGAAGAGTACCCATTGGGATCTCCGACTGGAAGGCTTGCAGAGCGTAAAGGACTGCCCTCATTTCCATGATGTTGATGTGGAGATGAGACTCCTGGGCTGTCCACAGGCCCTGAGACTGAACACTGTCTAGGTGTGCTCCCCACCCGAGCCCTGAGGCGTCTGTGGAGAGGGTCACAGTCGGGGACGGCACTGTGAAGGGAACCCCCGCAGAGAGGTTCCCTGGATTTAGCCACCATTGCCAATCTTGAATTACGGTTTTCGTGATCCGGATCAGATGCTGCACATGGTCTTGCCTTTGATCCCACTGCACCCGTAGCATCCACTGGGTTACCCGCATGTGGAGACGGGCTAGGGGGACTGTTGCAATGGCCGCAGCCATGTGTCCGAGCAGGCAAAGGACCAGTCTGGCTGGGACGGTCTTCTTCGCCGACAACTCCCTAATGAGGGATCTGATGTGTTCCGCTCTGTCCGAGGGAAGAAAAGCTTTCCCTCCGACGGTGTCCAGAACTGCTCCTATAAACTGCAGTTTCTGAGACGGCACCAGGAGTGACTTCTCGTAGTTGATGAGAATACCCAGTGATTGAAAAAGCGACTGGGTACAGTGAACAGTCATCATCAAGGCCTCCCTGGAGGGCACCATGAGAAGCCAGTCGTCCAGGTAAGGGAACACATAGTGGCCCTGTCTCCTCAGAGACGCCACTATGACCGCCATGCACTTCGTGAATACGCGAGGTGCTGATGATAGCCCAAAAGGAAGAGCTTGGAACTGATAATGGCAGCTTTGAAACTCTAAGCGCAGGAACCTCCGGTGCGCTTGAGCAATCGGAATGTGCAGACAGGCATCCTGCATGTCCAAAGACACCAGAAAGGCATCCTGCTTCAGCATGGGAATTAGGCCCGGAAGGGTCACCATGCGGAAGCGTTTGTAAACGACCGAAAGGTTGAGGTCGCTGAGGTCCAGTATTGGACGGAGGTCCCCCGTTTTCTTTGGAACCAGGAAGAAGTGAGAACAGTACCCTAGTCCTCTCTGGTTCTCTGGAACGTGCTCTAAGGCTTCCTTTTCCAGAAGCGCGAGCACTTCCTGCTGTATGAGGAGGGCATGCTGACCAGAATATCGGGAGAGTAGGAGAGGTCTTGTGGGTGGGCTGCCTACAAATTCTATATAATGGCCTTTTTTGACCAGCTGCAGAACCCACCTGTCGGTGGTGATCGACTGCCACCCTGGGAAGTGGCGTGCGATGCGACCCCCGACTTTCTTTTCCCGTTGACCCTGGGGAGGGGCAGGGGCCGGGAAGGAGTCATGCTGTGGCACGTTTGATCCGGCAGGCTGGTCCGACTTTGAAAATCATTGGCCTCTGCCTGGGGATGACTTGGCCTGGGCCTTGCGGGTGAAAGTGCCCCTCTGCTGCTGGCCGGAGCGTTGCTGTTGCCTTTGTAACTGGCCACAGCGGCTCTGGTTACTATGGGAACTGGGCAGAGACCTGTACGTGGCTTGCACAGATCGGACTGCCTTCCCGGTGTCCTGGAGTTTGGTGATTACTCTCTCGGAGGCTTCACCAAACAGGACCTCACCGTTACAAGGGACATCTAGGATATTCTCCTGGACGTCCAGGGTAAAGCTGGAGACACGGAGCCAAGAGTGTCTCCGGAGACACACGCCTGAGGCTGCAGCTCTGGCTGAAGAGTCCGCAGAATCGTATGTGGCTCTGAGCACTTGGGTCCCCACATCTGAACCCGTGCGGAGGAGGTTCACGAGCTCCTCCTTGTGGTCGCCATCGGGCATCTTCTCGACCAGGTCCTGTCCCTGTTCCCACAATGCGTTCTGGAACTGAAACATGTGGGTGAGGTAGTTGAGTGACCCGATGGCGCGAGTCGCAGCCACGTACGTGCGCCTTCCCAAGACATCCAATTGCTTGAATTCTTGGTCCGGTGGCTGGGTGCTCAAATGCTGAGGTCTCTGAGACCGGTCATGCGAAGCAGTGATGACCAGGGAATCAGCCAGAGGATGGTTCGCCTCCCTAGTGTCCTTGTATAGGCGGTCAGCCTTCTTCGGCACCACAGGAGTAGAATACGGACGTTTCCACGCAGCCTTGGTGATGTCCACGAAGGTATCCATCAAGGGCGGCACTACCACAGACTTTGGGTCTTTTTGCCAAAGGTAGCGGGCAAGGCGTTGTCTCTCGGGGTCAAGCTCCTCAGCATCCCAACCCATGTTCTCCTGGATGTGCCTCATGATCCCTGCGAAGGAGGGATCATCCGGGGGAGACCTGGGTAGGTCGTCTAGGTCCAGAGAGGGAATGCTAATAGGAGGTGGTGATCTGGAGCACTCCGAAGTGTCAGATCTGGAATCCTCCCCCGGAGTGTACCGGTGTCGTCTGGGTCTCTTGGGGCTGGGTGACCCTGAGGGAGGCCTTCTCCTTTCCAAAGATCTGCCCCTAGGAGGTGGTGTCTGCTCCTTGGGGGTCGGCGGTCGTCCTACGGGCCCCCTAGGTGGAGGAGGGGGCGTAGGCGGTGAAGGAGTGGGTGGAGGCGGAGTAGGAGGAGGACGTGTGGTGACCACATCTTTTTTGATGGTGTCCCACCAGAAGGTTAAAAGTTTTTACCTCTGCCAGATTCATACCCGACGGACCTGGCGACGTCGGTCCCCTGGCCGACTCCTTCGAAGGCGAACACCTGGCCGGTAACGGGTGTCGTCGGCTCTTGAGAGCACCAGTGGTGTCTGGCTGACGTCAGGTCCGACGTCCGTTTAAGGGACGTCAGGTCCTTGGTTTTACGGGGAACCGGATCCGAACCACGCGGAGGCTGGGAAACTGACCTGGCGTCGGTGTCCCGTCGACAGGAAGAAGTTTTGTGGCGCTCCCCGGACTTCGACAAGGCCTTGGAAGGAGTGCAAGAGGCCGACAGCCTGGAAGTCTTCAGAGGCTGAAAAGGAGCCTCTGGAGGACCTGACCTGGACGGGGAGGTTGCGACAGAGACCTGGAGGGAGAGTGGTCCGATTTCGAGCTGGAGCTTCGGGAGTCCGAGACCCTCGCAGGAGACCTGGATCCTTCCTTTTCCCGGTGCTTGTGGGTTTTACCCGAAGGCTCTCCCCGGGAGGAAGGTTCCTTCTCCATAGTTTTAAGTTTCTCCTCCAGGAGAAACGCTTGAAGTGCCTTCTGTCGGCGGATCCTGGTGCGACTGTTGAAGCCCTGGCAGAAGGAGCAGGCCTTGGTGTCGTGTTCCGGGCCTAGGCAGCGCACACAGGCCGAATGGGGATCCTTGAAGTGGATCTGTTTGCCACAGGTGCACTTCATATGGTGACCTTCTAAAGAAGTGGTTGGAGAGGACATCAGTTGATCAAAAGATGGACGAAAATCGTCGTAGTTCTAATGGTCGTCGCACGCTAGAAAGGGAGACCGAGAGGCCAATACTGGCGAGTCGATGGCGGGAAAAGAACTGGGGATTATGGGGGGACTGCCTCCTTATGTACTACGCCTGACGTCGGGCACAGGACCGATGTCTGAGGCGGTCCCTGCTGAAGACTGCTAGCTAGAAAAATTCCGTTGGGTCCTGGCGCCTGCCGGCTTCAGTCCTAATGGTGTAACCTGCTGCAAGAGCTATATCTCGAAGTAAGATCTAGTAATTCAGTT
This sequence comes from Neoceratodus forsteri, assembly GCA_016271365.2. NCBI lineage: Eukaryota > Metazoa > Chordata > Ceratodontiformes > Ceratodontidae > Neoceratodus > Neoceratodus forsteri. Next base: position 484,815,365 of record CM028130.1, read on the forward strand.
ACAAAGCATTTTGTTATTTCCATTTTCTTTCTGACTGTAAACATTAATGTATACATGTTCTGTGTTTTGTATTCATTTACTATTTTTTATTTTAGTAATCTTTTTGGTTTCCTTAATCCTGCCTGAGACATTTTCTCATTTTGAGTGTGAATGCTGGAACAGTGTTGATAATTCTGACAAATTGTTAAAGTGCTTACTGTGTCACCATATGCAGCCACACTAACAAGGATCTGTGCAAAGATCCAGCAAGGTAAGCAAATACCAGAGTCTCAATTGAGTCACAAGGGGGATTGTGAACCAGGTTGGTTGTATGCCAGCTAGGATCAAGTACTGCGCTGCTTTCCCCAAAGAGGGTGTGATATCTGAACCTGTTACCTGGGCATACTAGCTAAAAAGGTTTCATATTTGACCCCAGGGCTTGAGACTGGTAGTTGCTCAGACCCAAAATAAACAGGAGGGTGTCCCTGTTTGTCCCCTGTTCACATACTGCACTTCGAGGTTGGGCACTGTGGGAGCAGAGGACCTGACCCCAGGAGTGAGTTTGTGATAGTCCTCATGTGTAGACAGGCTAGAGGCACCGTGAACACGATGATGCCATGAGGCCCAACATTCGCTGCATTGAAACAGCTCGAACAGCGTTGTTCTCTCTGATGTAGTGCCCCATCTGAAGAATATCATTTCTCCTGTCCTCTGGAAGGAAAGCCCTTGCTCTGGAGGTGTCCAGGAAGCCTCCTATGAATAGTAGTTGCTGGAAGGGTTGAAGTTGGGAATTTTCCAGATTCAACAGAACCCCCACAGATGCGAGGAACTGTGAAGCCATGGTGACTGCTTCCTGCATCTCCTGCCTGGATGAGTTTGCCAGGAGCCAATCGTCCAGGTAAGGGAAGACTTGAACACCCAGTTTTCTCAGATGCGCTGCAAGAACTGCAAAGCACTTTGTAAAGACTTAAGGCGCCAAGGAGAGTCCAATGGCCAGGACTCTGAACTGGTAGTGTTGACCAAGTGCTACAAAGCGGAGATACTTGTGGTGACTTGGGTGCACTGGAAAGTGGTGGTAGGCGTCCTGAATATCCAGGGATGCCAACCAGTCGTACTGACAAATCAGTGGTAGTAGCATTCCCAGGAAGATCATCTTGAACTTCTCCCGGAATTGACACTTGTTCAACTTTCTGAGGTCTAGAATTCGGCACATGCCACTTGTTTTCTTTGGGACCAGAAAGTAATAGGTGTAGAAACCAATGTACCGGTCAGCCTGCAGAACAACTTCTACAGCCCTGTTCTTTAGGAGGCCCTGTATCTTGGGAGGAAGAAGGTCTGACTGAGCAGTGGACAGGCCATGCTGTTTGGGTGGAAGATCTGGGGAAATCCCTGTAAAATTGAGAAAGTATCTCTTCCAGACAATCCTGAGGACCCATGTGTCTGTTGTAGTGGTCTTGCACTGGTTGTAAAATTGAGTCAGACGTCCCCCTATTGCTGTGGAGGCGTCCACCTTGGGCAGCTGAGGTGGGATCTGGGCTTGAGCTTCAAGGGTTGGCACTGAGCGCTTTCAGGCCCTGTGCCTTTTGCTGCGCTTTCTTTTGCGGCTGAGGGGTTAGGTTTCTATTAAAGGCTCCTGGGCCTTTACCTCAAAAGGACTGCCTGTTATGAAACTGCAGATAGTTCCTGCCCGTTTCAGGGGCTGCAAGAGCTGGCCAGGCTGTCTTAATAGCAGTCCTAGTTTTCTGAGCAGCCTCTAGCACTTGTTGTGAGCACCGTCAAAGGAGACATTCATCACCTGCCTCTGAGCCTCAGGTGAGAAGCCTGATGTTTTGAGCCAGGAGTGTCGCCTGATACAGATCCCAGTGGTAGCCAGCCTAGAGGCAGCATCACAGGCGTCCATAGAAGCTTTTAGCTGATGACTGTTGGACTCTATGCCGCTGCTGATAGTCTGGAGAAACTCCATGCTAACATCACACACTAGGAGATTCTTGACTGTTGATTTAACAGTGTTCCACAGGGTATACTGAGAGAAATGGCCCTGATAACTGGCAATATGCATCCCCAGGGTGGTGACTGCAAAAACTCGTTTCCCTAAGTCGTCAACCTTACGAGACTCTTCATTAATAGGTCGTGCAGCAGTCTCCTAAGGGAGGAAAACCTTACTCTCTGCAAGCACCACTGAAGCATCTGCAAAGGGCTGTGATGCCAAGAAGGGTCTTTCCTTAGGAGGGACATACTTCCTATCTGCGGCCTTGGCCACAAAGGAGATGAGCACCAGCATAGACCACACTGCTTCTGACAAGGTCTCAAAGGACGGGGGCACAGTGGGTGTAAAGCTCATAGGAATGTTAGGAACATGAAGAAACTTGAGGCGCAAGAGCCTCCCTGGATCCACAGTGACGGTTTGGAGAGCCAGGGTCGATCATACATGCCTAAGAAGTGTCTGGAAAGAAAGGTCTTCGACTAAGGATTCCACTCAGACAGAAGGCTTACTTTCCAGGTCACAACCAGTCTCATCCTTGGCGCCGTCAGACAAAATGAGGTCAGGATCGGACTCATGTTCTGCCGTCACCTCTGAGAAATCAGGGACCAATCCTGTTAGACCAAAGTCTAGTCCAGGCAGAGGGTACACAGGAGTTCACCTGAATACATATCAGCACCAAAGCACTCGGCACCAAACACAGCACCAAGGTCGGCACCACGGACGACAGACGCGGCACCAAGGACGACGCCGGACGTGGCGCCGAGGTAGACGTCGCAGACGGCACCGAACCCGTCGCTGATGCCACACGTGGCACCGATGAAACTGGAACCTTGTCAGATCTAGAGGAAAAGGAAGAAAAATGATACCTGTGCCGGCCTGTGTGGAAACTTGGTGAAGGGGTAGGCACATGGAACCGGTGTCAGTACCGGAGAGGAAGAATGCTCTGTTGCTGGCATTGAACATGCATCCTGCTCCAACTGCCCCAGCCCAGCCACCCCAAGACCCGAAGGCCCAGGAACCAGGTCCACAGGCAAGGGCAGATGAGACGGACGCTGTATCCACTGCTCCATAAGACTGACGCAGAGGTAAAACTGCCCACCAGAAACCCAGTTAGAGGACAGAGAGGGGCTCCAATGTTAAGAATCTTAGCAGCTAAAAACAGAGACCAATGGGGACCCATGGAGGGATCGGGTTGCGTCTACCGCTCTCCACAATGGAAGACTCCCTAGCAGACGTACCAGAGGGTGACCACGAGTAGTACCATCTCTCTTCTTCCTCCGACAGGAAGAGCTCCAGGACGAGCAGCGCTGGGTCCCCCGAACAAGACCGGTAAAGGACCTGCTTCTTTTTGTGTTTTGAAGGGACTGTCCTCCCTCCCAAGCACCGGAATGCCCGTGGACACCCCCCGCCAACCCCGAAAAGGGCAGTGGACCAGACATAGCCCCACTGCCAGAACTACTTTCTAGCCAAGTCTCCCTACCGTCACAGATACTGTCCATGGTAGACTCCGTGATGGCAGGCTGAGAGTCCTCTTCAGAAAGTAAATTTTTTTTTTTTTTTAAATAAAATAAATACTAAACAAAACTAAGCAACTAAATGCTGCTGTTGTATAAACGTGAAGTTTTGACTCCTAACGGGTGAGCTACATCGATTACTGAAGAGCACTCGACGGTAGGGGGGGAAAAGGATCTGAGGCAGTTGGAGGGTCGATGCCGATGTAGCCTATACGGGTGCGAGTCAGTCTCACGGTGCTGTGCATGTGTTGTCCTACCTTGGCGCCGGCCTCCTGAAGATTTTTGGCTCCTGCTGGTTCCTAGCGCCTCTGGTGTAGTCCCAATAGTGTGCAAGAATGGTGAAGACTTAGTCCAAGAAGAGCTGTTCCTTCCAGCAGAAAGATCTGATGTCACAGGATGAAGCTGGAGGATATACCAGCCAGGTGATGGGAGAAGTTTAACCTTAAGACTTCCAATGATTAAGCTGTCTTCAGTAGAACTGCCAGTGTGTGGATAGTAAACAGTTTCTGGTGCCTTTCACAGCCTGTAAGAAGCTCCCTACATACAGTATGGAGCCACTAGTAGGGCCGATGATTTTCCCTATTCATCGGAAAACCAGTAAAACCAATTTCACTTTTTCATAATAAAATATCACTTTCCACCAGCTTTTTTAGCAAACCCCTCCATTTTAAAACAGCAATGCAATGAAAAAGGACAAAAAAAAACCTAACCCTACTTTTTTTTTCACTATAAAGATTCCAGGAACATTCCAGTTTTATTTGGTGGTAAACATTTTCTAGATCCACCAAAATTTAAGTATTTTAATTATTTTAATCTGCCCTCAATTTGGGGGCAGGGAGCAGAAATAAATGTAAATTATGTACTCACCGTAATTCTCGATTTTCTTGCACTATCTTCAACACTGATGAGTTATTAGTTGGAGGTGCTAGGACCCTGCAGGAGCCAAAAATGTTCATAACAGCCGGAGCCAAGGTAAGCTGTGCGCATGCGCAGCACCGCAAGAGTTAGTCTCGCACTGCATGGCCTATGTCGGCAATGGCCCCCAACCACCTAAATACCTTTTATTATCCTGGAGTTGCCACGTAATCTAAAGAAACATCTACTGTAACAATGACATACAATACCCATGAAATAAGGGTCAAAAACAAAAATAGTGCCTTCACAGCCCAACCAAACAAAGGCACTTTGTGCTTGTGCCTAGTGGACCTTACCCAGTTACCAAAGACAAAAAAAAAAAAAAACAAGGAAAGTGAAGACCAATAACAGAAGACTGAACCTGGGGGACGGTGGGTGGGTGTGTGAATCAATGGTGAAGATAGTCCACGAACACAGTTAAGTATATAATTGTTATCATCTTCCTGGACTACATCTTCACCATTGATTTACACTGATGGGCTGATTACCAAGCACAGACAACATTCTGGGCAGTGGGTACCAGAGCCCATTAAGGATTGTCTTGATAAAAGAGGCACACTGACTGGTAGGGACATCCAAGGCGTATTGCTTAACAAACGTGTGCACTGTGCACTGGGTAGCAGCTCTGCAAAATCTCAGCAATGGGGAAAAAGCCAATCCCTGCCAGACATGCAGCGACCGCTCTGGTGGAATGGGCACAAACATGTCCCTCCAACTTTATCTGTGCCATGGAATAACACTGATGAAGGCAAGCAACTATTCATGCAGAGATGCATTTGATCATAACTGGCTCGCCCAGCCAGCTCAGGGTAAAAGAGACAAAGACCTGGTTGGACTGATGGGTGTCCCTGGTTCTATCGATGTAGAACCTCAGGGCTCGTTTAATATCCAGAGAGTAAAGAGTGCACTCTCGCTCGTTCTGAAAGTTGGAGAAGTACATGGGCAGCACCAGGGGCTGGTTCAGATAGAACTCAATTACCACCTCTGGCAAAAACTTGCGTGGGTGCGAAGAGCCACCTTGTCCTTATGGAAGATGGTATATGGAGGGTCTGTGACCAGAGCATGTATCTCAGATACCCTTTGTGCAGAGGTGATAGCTACTAGAAATACAGGTTACTCACCTGTAACAGGAGTTCTAGGAATGGTATATGTTGTTCATCCACACTCATTGGCAGTATCCTTGCCGCTTTAAATCTTGCCGGAAGGTCTTCAAGCTTGCTCCTCCCACCCACCCGGGTGGTATAACTCTCGGCTCCGCCCCATGACGCCAGATCTGGCCCGCTGGAAGCTCAGGTTGTGCGTCAAGCCGGGAGGTCGGTGTAGGGATGAACAACATATACCATTCCTAGAACTCCTGGTTACAGGTGAGTAACCTGTACTTCTAGGACATGGAATGTTGTTCATCCACACTCATTGGCAGACCTCTAGCAGTTCTCCGGGAGGAGGAGGCAAGACGCACACCCCAATACTTACTTGGGAAAGAGAGACTGGAGAACCGAGGCCCCAAAACCAGCATCCCGGCGTGACTCAAGGTCGATGTGGTAGTGGGTAATGAAGGTGTTTGCTGACTTCCAGGTAGCAGCCCTGCAGATTTCCTGGATAGGGACGTCCCTGGAAGCAGCCACCGTTGCAGCAGTATGGCGGGTAGAATGAGCTCTTATCCCTCTGGGAGCTCCATGCCCTTCAACATATAGCAGAGATCTATGCAGGAGGTTACCACCTGCTTATCGTCCGCTTGGCTGCAGGTCTGCCAGATGCGGCTTCAGCGTGGGTGACAAACAGCTGAGCCCTCTCCCGAATTTCAGCCCGTCGCTCCTTATAATAGCGGCGCCTTCTAGGGTCCAGAGTATGGAGCCTATATTCGACCTCCGAGGTGTGATTGGGGTAGAACACCGCAGAGTCAACACCTGGTTAAGGTGAAACTCGACACCACCACCGGAAGGAATTTCGGTGGAGGGAGGACAACCTCGTCCCTGTGGAGACCAGGTAAGGAGACTGGCGATGGAGCGCCTGGAGCTCTCCCATCCTTCTGGCTGACGTGATAGCCACCAAGAAGGCGGTCTTCCACGACAGGTGAGAGAGAGCACACCTGTGCATAGGTTCGAATGGCTTGCCCATGAGCTTTGCCAGTACCAGCAGTAGATCCCACGGAGATGGGGGTTCCCGCACTGGAGGGGAAATGTGATCAAGGCCTTTGAAAAAGCGCCAGACCACCTTCTCCTGTGCCACCGACTGCTTCCCGGCCCGCGCCCGGTAAGCAGAGATGGCTGCCAGGTGCACCCTTAGGGTCGTCGACCTAAGCCCTTGACTAGAAAGGGACCATAAATAGTCCAAGATGCTTGCCAAGGAACAGGAGGAAGGGTCCAAGCCCTTGCCCTGACACCAAATGGAAAACCTTTTCCATTTGAAGGCATAGCATTTTCTGGTCGACTCCTTACGGGACGCCTCACCTACATTGAGGACCTCGTCGGAAAGACCCAAGGCCTGGAACTCTAGCCGCTCAGGAACCAGGCCGTCAGGTGCAGGGATTGAAGGTCCGGATGGAACACCTTCCCTGATTGACTGAGAGCAGGTCCGGGCGAGCTGGAAGCTCTGCGAGTCCTGGAGCTGAGACTGAGGAGATCTGGGTACCAGAACTGGCGAGGCCAGTCTGGGGCTATCAGAATCACCTGCGCCTTGTCCCTCCTCGCCTTGAGAAGCACCTTGTGGATCAAGGAAATGGGGAAAAGAAGAAAGGCCGGGGTCCACTGCCTCGAGAAGGCATCCCCCTGCAGCGAGCCCTGCTGAGGGGGGCGGGCATGGAACAGACTCAGCTTCGCGTTCTCCATGGAGGCAAACAGGTCCACCTGAGGTGTGCCCCAAAGGGAGAACAGATGCTGTACTACCTCCGGCAGGAGAGACCACTCGTGGGATGCAGCCCCTATCCGGCTCAGGGCATCGGCCAGGGTGTTGAGCTCCTGCCACGTGAATGGCTAGGAGATCCGCCTCCAGGCTGCGCACGAGTGACCAAAGGAGAGAGCTTCCTTGCATAGAAGCATGGGCCAGCGTCCGCCCTGGCGGTTTAGATGAGTACATGGTCGTGGTATTGTCCGTCTGGACTCGGACCACTTGACCCGGAGGACGGAGAAAAGGCGGTGAGCTAGGCGGACCGCCGGAGCTCCAGCAGGTTGATGTGGCATCGGGACTCCCGCGAGGACCAGAGGCCATGAGCCAGTGTTCCCCAGATGGCACCCCAACCCATCAGAGAGGCATCGGTCGACAGAGAGACCGTCGGCAAGGCGGACAAAGGATGCCCTCCTGCAAATGATCTGGAGCGGTCCACCACTGGAGGCGTTCCACATCCCTGTGTCACCCGACACTAGCTGGTCCAAGGGATCGCAGTCAGACCACTGGCTGGCCAGTCCTCACTGAAGGGGACGGATGTTCCAGCGGGCCCAACGGACCACGCTGGTACAGGCCGCCATGAGACCCAGGAGGCGCAGGAAGTCCCGGGCAGGGCGCAATTGCCCAACCAGAAATGATCGGGCAAAGGAGGAAAGAACCTCGGCCCTGTCCGCCGAGCCGGCCTGGTCAAGAGAGTCGAGCTGCGCCCCGATGAATAAAATCACCTGCTTCGGCTCGAGTTCCGACTTGGCCTCGTTGATAAGGAGGCCCAGTTGAGAGCAGACCTGGAGGGCCAGATCTCTGGACCACTCCGCCTCCTTCCTGGAGGGAGCTGCTATCAGCCAGTCGTCCAGGTAAGGGTACACCGGACCCTCGGCGCCGCAGGAATGCTGTCACCACTGCCATGCATTTGGTGAAGACCCTGGGAGCTGGAGACAAGCCGAGGCATGGCTTGGAACTCGAAGAGATCCTTCCGTCGGAGCGAGGAATCTCTGGTGAGACGGACGGATAGGGACGTGAAAAGGCGTCCTGCAAGTCCAGAGAGCAGAACCACACGCGCGTTCCAAGGATGGTATTATCTGAGCCAGAGTGACCATCCTGAAGGTTCGAGACCTTAGGAACTTGTTTAGGTCGTGTAGGTTTGAGAATGGGCGCCAGCCCCGTCCGCTTCGGAACCAGGAAGTACCTGGACACAAACCCTGGGTCTGAAGGAGGGTCCACCACCTCTCTTACCACCTCCTTCTGGAGGAGGAGGCGATGTCGGCTCGACGAGCCGCCAGTGAGCTGGGATCCCGAAGCCCCCAGGCGACGGCTCTGAAGGTGGTGCCTGCTCAATTCCAGAGGCAGGCCTCTTCCCACCACCTCCAAGACCCACCTGTCCGTGGTAACAGCGGACCAGGCGGACGAAGTGCGGGCCGTCCCCCAGCGGGGACCCAGGGATAGGTGACGGGGATGGGGCGACACCCTTCAGCCCGTCACTGGGCAGGCTGGAGGAGGACCGGCCGAGGGACCTCCTGGGCCTCCTCCCTGCCTCCTGTTAGAGGAAGCCGGCGGCTTGGGTTTGGGATGCCAAGGCCGAGCCTGCTGGCCCTGACGTTGCTGGGCCGGGCGCGCCGGGGGCACAGAAGGACGAAAGGGCTTAGGCTGTGGTTTGGGCCTTTGTCCTTCTGAGCGGAAGAGACCGAGTCCAAGGTGGCATTGGACTTCTCGATCCTCTGCAGGTGACCTTCCACCCCAGGGCCGAAGAGGTCAGTCCCCAAAAAGGGAACATCCGCCAACTTGTGCTGGGTATCCGAAGTAAAGGTGGATATCCTCAGCCAAGCCCGCCGACGCATAGCCACTGCGGCCGCCACCGATCTGGCACATGAGTCCCCTACATCCAAAGCAGTCTGGAGCTGCTGTTTGGCCACTGCCCTGCCCTGGTCCCGCACCTGCTTAACCGTAGTCTGCAGATCGGCGGGAAGATGAGGATGACCTCATCCAGGAGCCCAACAGGGCATGAGAAAAATGTGCCATGAGGCGGCCGAACAGCCTGACGAAGGCGAGAGGGCATAGCGTAGACTTCCGCCCGACATAGTCCAATTTCTTGGACTCCTTGTCAGGAGGTTTGTCCACATCCCTGGCGTTGCCGTGGCGAGAAATGCTGTCGGTAACCAACCCCTCAGCAGAGGGTGTTCAAAACGGACAAGGAACCGGTGGGGACCCATACTTCCTGGCCATCCTGGCCGGCGCAGGGCAGGAAGCAGAGGCGCTGCCAAAGTTCCAGTGCGGACCCACTATGGCCTCGGCCACGGAAAGGCCTCCGTCCGGAGAATCCCTCGGTCCAGAATCTCCGTGAGGGGATACCTGGCCCGTTTGGAAGCGGGTTGAGCGCCTCCATCGGTAGACTCCGAGATGAGCCGAAGCAGTCCTAGGAAGGACGACGGGCTATCGTCATTGACTGACCTCCTGAAGACTCCAAGTCCAGTCGCTTGAGAAGAAGGAGGAATCATCTTCGGACTCGGAAGAGTCCTCGAAGACTGCTCTGGCCTGAGCCACCTTTCACCTGCCGAGGTCGGGTCGGGAGTGAGGGTAACTGACAGCCGATGGGGTAAACCCTTAGCCGACCGAGAATCCTTGGTCGGAGCCCCAGTTGGTGGCTGTGGAGGCGGAGGTTCCACCGGAATCGGTGGAGCAGCTGGTTTTGGCCGAACAACCGGCCTGGGTATAGGCTCCTTGGACAAGTCGAGGGGTTGTGTCGGCCGTTCCGGTGACAGCCACTTAATGGCCGGGGAAGGCGCCGGAGTTGGCTTATTCCCGGCCAGGAGGAGCTGTTGCAACATAAGGTCCTCGTACCGTCGACGTAATTTACGCCGAAGCCTCCCCTCATCCGAGGAGGAGCGAGGGCACGGCTGCGCCGCTTACAGCATGCGAGACCGAGACCGCCTATGGTGGGATCGGCTGGACCGCGAAGAGGTCGAGACCGAGACCGAGAGTCCCGGAATTTCCGGGTCGGTGCGGGAGGTGTCGGCGGACCGCACTCCCCTGGCTCGGAAGGTCCATCCGAGGCTCCGGAACCCGGAGGCACAGGCGAGCCCACGGATCCTCAACTCCTCCCGGGGAACCCGGGAGAGGAATCTCGGCTGCTAAAAGGCGACAGCCCGTCCAATGGGTCGAGAAAAATCGACTTCATCGATGGGAGTCTCGGTCAACTGACCTGATGGGGACACGTGAGGCCAGTGGCGAAGCGGCCGAGTCGACGAAGCCGGCGGTCGGCGGCCCGGGGAGGGGACCTTTCCGCCTCCCAAGAGCGTCAACGGAGGGACTTACCCTTGTCCCTCTTTTGGACCGAGAATAAGGTCCAGCAGGCGCGAGCCCTTCTCCTTTAGTGGAAGGGACAGATCAAAGCTCCTTAAAGGCCCGTGTAGGAAGAACCCAGAGAGGCGGGATAAATGCGCGGCCGAGGAAGATCCGGCCCAGCGCCACCTCCTCTTCGAGGCGACCATCGCTCGAGCTGATCCGCCGAGCCCGCCGCCCATGAACACTGCCAACCGGGCCTCCTTGGACTTCACGGAGAAAGCGCTTCTGGGACGCCCAGTTGCAATCGGGCAACGGTCTTCGAGGGACGTAGGGCGAGAAAGATGAGCACAGGTCGCAAGCCTGCGGGTCGTGCTCAAGGCCTAAGCAGTAGACACACGTGGAGTGTGGATCCGTCCGAGACATCTTCTGCCCGCATGGGCATCTCCGAAATCCGGGAGTCGATTTGTCCATCGCAGCCGCGAGGGATCGAAGACTGAAGTCTTTTTGCAAAATTTTATTTTTAAATCCGCAAACGGAGAAATAGGAACCAGTCGCAAATGCAGAGCGTTAAGGAGGGAACCTGAGCTTCCAAGCGGTAAGGAAGATCTGGCGTCATGGGGCGGAGCCGAGAGTTATACCACCCGGGTGGGTGGGAGGAGCAAGCTTGAAGACCTTCCGGCAAGATTTAAAGCGGCAAGGATACTGCCAATGAGTGTGGATGAACAACATATCCATGTCCCTAGAAATGCAGCTTTCCAAGTCAGGAATTTGAGATCACAGGTTGCCAGAGGTACAAATGGCTTACAAGTGAGCATGTCTAACACAAGGTTAATGTCACAGGCAGTGACAGGTTTTCTTACTGGGGTCCTGGTGTGCAAAATACTTTTCAATATACTCTTGAAGAGGCATTTCAGCCAGAGTAAGGTTCACAACAGGCTTGCATGTAGTATGCCAAAACAGCACACAAATGGACCCTGACTGAGGAGAACTGCAAACCAGCACCTGAAAGGTCTGGTAAATACTCCAAAACCCTGTCAAGTAGACATCGAAATGGATCTAAACAGGATTTGGTACCCCATTTTGAAAAATGTCTCCATTCACCTGTGTAAGTCTTTCTGGTAGAGGGTTTACTATCTGCTAGGAGAATCTAAGAGACCCTCTGACGGCCAAAGAACCTGCTCATCTCTTATCTCTTCAGGAGCCAGGCATGGAGGTGAAGGGAGTGCAGGTTTGGTTGAACCAAGGCCCCTGCCTCAGAAGATGTGTCCACAGGGGGAGAGGTCTCGGAGGAGCAACCAAGTTGTTGAGTAGAAGAAACCATATCTGTTGAGGCCAGTATGTTGCAATGAGAATCATTTTGCCTCTGTGCGGTTCCAGCTTGAGCAGCAGTCTCTGAATTAGGGGAAGAGGTGGAAATACACACAGAAAATCTGCCCGCCACAGCCTGAATACATCCTGACAACAAACACCACGTTCTGGATTTCTGGAGCAGAACTGAGGCAGTTTTGCATTGAGTGGGGATGCAAAAAGATCCACTTGTGGGGATACCCATTCATCAAAGAGACCTGTGCGACATCCAGAGGTAGTGACCATTCGTGAGGACTTGCTTCTCTCCAGCTGAGCTAGTCCACTAGAGTGTTTTGATCCTCTGGCTAACAGACTGCTTGGATCAGAGCATTATGCTCCAGACACCATCCCCCACACTCTCGCAGATTCCCTGTAGAGGGGATAAGACTGTGCTCCTCTCTGCTTGTTGATGAAGTACATGACTGTCTTGCTGTCCATCTGCAAAAGGATTACCTGGTTGCAGACAGTCTACCAGGGCCTGGAGTGCATACAGGACTGCTCTCATCTCCAATATGAGATGCCACTGAGCTCCAGACTCCCACAGTATGGTGCCTGAGACAATGGGCTCCCCACCCTAACAGAGACTCATCCATGATGAGGGTTATCTGGGGCTCTGGGAGTGAGGAAAAAACCTTGAAGGAGATTGTGCTCCTAAGCCCACCATGTAAGCAACTGGAGCAGAGGCTTTATCACCTTGATATGGTAATACCGAAGACGCGTTGTCAGAGATCACTATGTGCTCAGCATCCACTGAGCTGTCCTCATGTACAGTCGCACTAGAGGCACTGTGAAGACTGAGGACATAACGTCTGGCATCTGCTGCATGAAGTGAGCCATGATGCAGTTCTCCATGATAAAGCGTGTCCGTATGTAGGATGTTTATTCTCCTGCCCTCTGGTAGAAAAGCCCTTGCTCTGGATGAGTCCAATAGGGACCCGATTAAGAGGTTAAGAGCTGCTGAGAGGGTTGAATCTGTGACTTCGCCATAATCAGCAAAACTCCCACGGAGGTTAGGAACCAAGATGCTGTAGAAACAGCTTGTTCCATGCCCTGTTTGGACGGGTGGGCTAACAGCCAGTCATCCAGATGAGGAAAGACCTGAAGCCCGAGCTTTTGAAGGTGTGCCACAAGAAATGAAAATTACGTCCCTACCGTAAATTCCTGATCTTTCTGTGCATCTTCACCATTGGGTAATGTGGGCGTAGGTCATGACCCCGTGGGAGCTTTTTTCCTGGATGGGCAGAGTCTACGCACAATCGGCGCCACCATCAAGGCCAACATACTGCGTGGCGCTCGCAGGCTGGCGGTTAGGTGTCGTCGACCCCGCCCACCCGCCAGTTCTGACTCACCAGAGTACAAAAAGGTTGGGAGGGAGGGACAAGGGAGTCCAAGGGACAGATAAAGGAAAAGATATGCAAACTAAAAAGAGAAATAAATGACAGAGGAAATCTAAGGGGATTGGGAAGGGGTCCCAATCTCTGGAAGTAGAAGAGGAGGGAGGGAGGGAAGAATAAGAAGTAAGGATGTTGGGGGTGGAGGAGCATACCCTGAAGCCTTGACCGGTCTCCAGATTGTATAGGAACTGTGAAGGAGTAGCCAGACACAAGGCTGTTCTGCCAGAATTCAAGGCACAGAATAGCTGGAAATAAACTCCAACTTAAGCAGAAGTGGCTATTCTGGAAGATAAGACAGGATACAGGGCTGAATTCCACCCCCCCCCCCCCGAAACCAAATTTGGTGGTACGAAACAAGTTTCTTAAATTAATTTGAGGGGTGAGTCCTTAAGGACAAGAACAAGGGAGAATAGCAGAGGGTGAGAGAGAGAAAGAAAAGAAGAGAGGGCAACTACCAACCCCCAACCCACAGGGGTAGAGCCGAGGCACTGTGGAAAGATATGCCCTCTCTCCCTGACAGAATGTAACAAAATCCCTGTGTGCCCAAGATCACCCCGCTCCTGACCAATGGAAAGGAAGGGGGGGAAGGAAGGCACACAGAGGGAGGGGGACCCAGAGACTGATGCCCCAGGGGGATGGAGGGTGGGATTGTGATGAATGGTGAAGATACATAGAAAGATCAGGAATTACAGTAGGTACGTAATTTTCATATCTTATCTGTGTCAATCTTCACTATTCATCACCTTTGGGGGAGTGCTCGAGCCACCGAAAGGGGCCCTGGACCCTAAAGGACCAAGTCCCTTAGCTCTCAGTGGGTGGCACACTGGGAGAGAGAGAACCTTTACGGGTCTAAAGAGGCCCAAAACTGGGGAGAGTGAGACGGGGACCCCTCGGAGGGAGCAGGAGGTTGCCCCGACAGACACCGCCTCACCTTACGGGAGAAAAGATTGGTTCTCTGGTATGCAGAGGAAATCACTCTACGCCGGGCCAAGGGTGACAACCAGGAGAGACGTAGCCATGCCGCCCACCTAGTGCAGATCGCTGTCCCTACGACCCTGAAAGCTACCTCGGTGTTGTAAGATGCCCTCGCTAGGTGCCTTGCTAGCTCCAGACCACGTGCAGAGAGTGCAATGGCTTGTCTGGTTACCTCCAAATCAGGCATAGAGGCTAGGAGTTGACCCAGCCTGGACCACAGAAACCTGTCATAGGTAGCATAGTGGGCCTGATGTGCTAAAACAGGCAGCAGCAACCGTGCCGAGTAGAAAGTTCTCCTCCCCCAGAAGTCAAAACCTATCGAACCTGCATCTGGGGGCCGGTCACAGTGAAGGGCACGAAGCCCATCGGGAATGTCCAGCTGCGTCAATCCGACTGAGGATGAGGCAAACTACCTGGAGACTTTGGGCGCACAATACCTCTGGCGGAAATCCCCAAGGGCTGGCACTCCGGAAAAGGGTCTCTGCCAGAAACACAATGACACCTCCCGAAAGGGAGCAGGCCAGGGGGGCACAAGGGTGTCCGCACTGAAATCACCTAGGAAGACACGCGTCGAGTGCTCCAGATTGTCATGAGTGGGTGGGGTGACATGCAGGTCCTCCAACATCCTCACAAGGAAACGCTGATACTCTGCCAAGATCAGCAGCAGGGGAGATGTGGACAGAGGGCTTCTCTCCTCTCCTCCTGAAGAGGAGGATGAGGAAGCGGAGAACCTCGTAGATTCAGTGGCTGGTTGTTCAGGGGGAGGTTGGAACACCTGCCTGTCCATGGCCCTAACATATGAAGGGAAATGAGCAGCCTCAGCCCTGAATTGCTCCCAGGACAGAGGTCCGCTAGGGCCAAGAATGCCTGGGAGAGCAGGAGAAGGTGACAGAGGAGTGGGGATGAGGCCAACGGCAGGAAGGCAACCGTACTCTGTCCGGGCAAAAAGGCGCACCAGGGGCCCCAAGGGTAGAAGGGGCTCAGGAAGAACCTACAGACGACAGCTGATCAACCACACCAGAGTGCCCTGAAGATTTCCCCCTGTGAGGTGACCAGGACCATGGAATTCCAAAAGGACAGTCCCTACCCTCCAAAGACCAGGGCACTTTCCAGGACACCAAGAGAGAAGCACAAGGGTCCGCACTTAGACTCCTTCCCGAACCCAGGTGGGTCCCAGAAAAGGGTCGTCGCATGGAAGCCCTCCTCCTCACAGACACCAGCCAAGGCAGCAGACACCCTGGGTCAGTCCCCGAATGGACCACACAGGGAGTAGCCCCCCTTCCCTCCTGTGGATGCTCCGATCAGCCCTAAAGTTGGGCGATCCAGGCACACCGCCTGAGGGGGTACCACAACCGAGGGGGCAGAAAACCCTCAGAGCCCAGGCTGCAGAGCAACAGTGGCCTGCACCACTGCCTGCTGGTCAGCACCCCTGACCCTGGACACAGGGGCAACTTCCCGTCCCTCAGAGGGGAGCTGACCCCAGTCAGTCGAGGAAACTAGCAGGGTGCCCATGTGGGCCGCCAACTCCAAAGAGCTAGACAACCTGTCCGAATCAGACTCAGACTGTCTCCGAGGAGGTAGAGACCGAAGTCCGATGCCAGACAGTACACGGGCTCCCGCTGCCATCCCGACAGAAAGGGGGTACCAGTCCGGGTGTCTGCACCACACCCGGCGCCAGCATCTCCAACCGCACCGCGAACAGTGCCCGAAGACAGCGCCAAGGTCAGTAGCAGAAGCGGTGCAGATGTCTGCCATGGCACACAAGCGGCACCAAGGATGACGACACCCTCCACAGCGGTGTGTCGCTCAGTGCCACAAGCGGCATCAGAGTTAGACTTGGCGCAATCCTGTGTCTCGGCACCAAGGCAAGAAGCGGTCAAAGATGGCGGCGTAGAACCTCCCTCGAGGCCACAGACGACGTCGAAAGCAGAGAAGGCACTGAGCGACAGACAGGTGCCAACCATGGCGCAGTCACGCTGAGGCCCAAGGCGGCTGCGTGGATAGCGTGAGGATACTGCAGGCCAGGCTTCCAGCGAAATGACGCAGAGCCTTAGCCCCTAAAGGCGTGCAATCGGTGCCTCCCATCCGTCTTCCGGGGACATAGACAGTCACCAGCACGCCGGAAGGGACTTCTGCAACGGCGAGGCTACTAGGAGCAGAAGCCCCCTCCTTCCATGGTCCGTACAGAACCGGGAGGGAACCCAGAGGAAAGGCCGAGAGACCGTGGCTTGACGCGACTGCACTCTCGGCCCCCGAAAGTCATCGGAGCATGTCCAACTTTTAATGCGCACTGCTCGATGACACAACAGTCCATGGAGAAGCAGGCATCGCATGAATCCATGTCATGAAGCAGGCCAAGACACAAGAGGCAACAGTCATGTTGGTCGGTAACCGAGTATTTACGGCCGCACAGGCACCATCGCATAGGGGGCCATCCCGTCTTCGAAGATTTCTTGCCCCCTATGGTAAAACAAGCTAAACAAGACTCTACGTCACTGAGAAAATAAAGAAAAGGAAGAGTCTTGCCAGTGGTATCAACTGGAAACAATAACGGAACTGACAGAAGATGAAAGGATTTTGGCATAGACTTATTTCGGGTGTCTCTTGAAGGCTTATTAGTACTAGGCCTGTTGCGAGGTAGCAGCTCCTCACGAAGTGCGACCTCTATGGCAGGAGATGAAGAACTGGCAGAAGAGCGGGGTCGCTGACACTCAAAGGCCAACCTGCGAGTGCCACACAATGTGTCGGCCTGGAGGGCGGCGCCGATGGTGCGTCAACGAAATAAAAGCTCCCACAGGGTCGTGACCTCTGGCCACATTACCCAAAGGTGATGAATGGTTAAGATTGACACAGATAACATCAGCAAAGCACTTAAGATTCAAGGCGTTGAGGATAGCCCAAAGGGCAAGACTTGGGAATTGGTAATGCTGACCCAAGGCCATGAAGAAAAGAAACTTGTAATGACTGGGGTACACCAGAATATGCTGGTAGGTGTCCTGCATGTCCAGGGAATAGTAAGATCCCTAGGGAGACAATTTTAAACTTTTCCTGGAGGAGAAACTTGTCCAGCTTTCTGATGTCTAGGATGGGCGCATGCCCCCTGACCTTAACGGAACGAAGAAGTAGTGGGAATAAAACCTTGTGTTGCATTCTGACTCAGGGACTACTTCCACTGCCCTATTGCTCAAAAAGGCCCTCTATGTCCAAAGTGAGAAGGTCCGACCTGGCAAAGGACAACTGCTAGAAAAAATTGCTCACCGTAGTAATATTGTTTCTTTCAAGGTATTCTTCAGTATGCGCAACAATGTGCAGTATGCCAGCTGGGTTCAGCGGCCCCAGAGGTGGAGTCAATGTAAACAGACTATGGGAACTGACCAATCAGCTTTCGGCAGGATAGCATGCTGCCTGCAGTGAGCCCAGAGGGCACCAGAATTATTTCGAAGCATGCAAGGGCAAAAAACTAAGCCCATAAAAATTGAACAAACAGGAATAAAAATCAGCAAGTACAATATAAAAAGGAAAAAACCATCGCAACTATGAAACCGCTATCGTGAACAGAGAAAGAACAAATTTGGCATGATTAGAAATGCAGAGCCATCCTCAGTCAGGTTTTGTCGGGGAGGATGGGTAGAAGGTCAAGCATACTGAAGAATACCTTGGAAGAAACAATATTACTACGTCGAGTCATTTTTTTACCCCAGGGATTCTTCAGTATGCTTGACAGTGTGTAGATTACATAGCAGTACAGTTGGGAGGCGGGTACAGAACCTACTTGGGGAAAAAGGCTCTGCAGTACCGCTGAGCCAAATTTGGCATCTGATCTGGACTGCATATCAAGGCAGTAATGCTTTGTGAAGGTGTGTACATTCCTCCCTGAAGCTGCTCTGCAGACATCCAGCAAGGGAATATCCCTTGCAGCTGCCACTGTGACAACAGTGCCCCCTACTAGAATGGGCTCTTAGGCCCGGAGAGGTCTGTTTGCCAGACTTGCTGTAGCAGAACTGAATACAAGAAACAATCCAGTGGGAAATGGTTCTCTTGGTAGCTGGCTTTCCTCTGCCCATCTCACCGTAGGAGAGGAAAAGTTGAATATGATTTTCTCTGAACTGCTTAGTACGCTCCAAGTAGTAGGTCAGGGCCATTTTAACGTCCAAGCTATGGAGCTTGTGCTCACCCAGTGTGGATTTTTCTATGAAAAAGACCGGGAGAATGATGGTCAGATTCAGGTTGAATTCAGAAACCACCTAGGGCAGAAATTTTCTGTTTGTCCTATGGACTACTTTGCCCTTGCAGGCAATGATATAGTTAGGTTTGTTACACAGAGCCTGCAGCTCTGAAATCCTTCTCGCTGAGGTGATGGCAATGAGAAAGATAGTCTTCCAAGTAACATACTTTAATTCAGCTGTAGCCATGGGCTCGGGGGGGGGAGGGGTTGTCCATGAGCTTGACTATACAGAGGTTCAAATCCCAGGGAGGGACAGGCTCCATCAGTGGGGGCTGAAGATGTAAGAGGCCTTTGGAAAATCTTTTGAAAATAGGCTGGGAAATAAAGGATTTTTCTTTCCCGGTGGAAAGATGAGCAGAGATGGCTGCCAAGTGCACCTTGAGAGATGACGCCTTAAGACCTTCTGTTTGAAGGTGCACCAGATAGTCTAAAAGGGCAGGAGGGTCAACCTTAAGTGGATGGATCCCCAATCCTTAAAACCTTTTCCACTTGTAAGCACAGGTCTTCCTTGTGTTAGGCTTTCTAGCCATTCAAAGAATTTTCTGATTTTTTTCAGAATATTGAGACTTAGGATACTTTTAACTCCTCAAGAACCAGACCTAGAGATGAAAAGTCTGTATGTTGGGGCATGCTATCCCTCTCTAAGGGACAGTCAGAAGACTGTGGGTTGCCGGGAGATGAACAGGCTTCCTGACTGACAGGGCAAGGAGGAGAGAGTACCAGGGTTGACTTGCCCAGTCTGGAGCCACCAGAATCATGGTGGCCAACTGATCTCTGAGTTTGAGAAGAACTCTGCAGATTAGAGGAAAGGGAAAAAAAGCATACAGGAACCACCCTGTCCAATCCATTGTGAGAGCATCTACTGGGATGGTCCCTAAAGCTGGGGGCCTGCAGCAGTACCTTAGGAGTTAGTGGTGGAGGCTGGAGGTGAACAGATCTACCTCTGGGACACCATCTCCTTAGTACTCCTTAGTAGGGGGCAGCTGCAGAATAAGGGGTGCTAGCTGCACATTCGAGCAGACTTGATATACCTCTAGACCTTTCTCTGCTAGCAAATTTCGTATGTTCATACTATGGCCAAGACCAGTTGTTCAGGGTCCATCTGTGACGACCCTGTGTTAAAAGTGGCCAGTGGCCAAAGTTTTAGTGGCCAGTGACTAAAGTTTTATACAAGTTTACCAATAACATTTATATATAGTTGGCTATAAAAAAGTTAAAAAATACAAAGAGTGTAACAAGGCTTGCAGAGGCTGCAAACAGTTAATATTAAATGCCAACATGTGAATTATGTCTTACTAGCAAAGGGCTGCAAGTGGCTAAGTGAATAAATGATACCACCATGTCAATTAATGTGTGCGTACATGTAAGAAATTAATTGTTAAAACCCTGTAAAATAAATGTAGAAAATAGCTGAAAAGCATAAACCATGTTAAAACCAAGGTCAAAAGCAAAATTAATTTACCCTGTCAGCAAAGACACGGTGTACCAGAACATGTCTTTTTGAAGGTTATGGCCGAGATATATGCGCAGCTGTTAACCGCTAAACAAGGTAGACAGTTATATGAGGAGTAGTGCAATGTAATGGCTGCGGGCCAGCAGTCTTCCGGGAGTCTTTCTGGAGGCTGAGATGCTGCCATGTTTGCAGACAACTATCTGCCCTAAGGGAGGAAGTTGCCCGTTTTCAGGCCGCACTGGACAGTAGCAAGGGAACCTCCCCCATCCAGGGAGCACCAGAGCCACCACCACTACCTCAGAGGTTGCGAAGAAAGCACAGCAGTTGGACCACAGTGGGCTCAGGGAGGGTAAGGGTGGTGGAACAGAGGCACACCCAGTCAGTTGTTCCACTCCACAATCCATACACCATTTTTGGGGAGCACAGTTCCCCTATGGATGCACCCGCAGAGGAGACTCAGGAGGATGCAGACAACTGTCACAAGGGAGGCCCTCAGGAAGGAGGCAGAGGGCACCACAGGAAAAGGAAGCAGCTCCTGGTGGGGGACTCAGTTATTAGGGGGATAGAACTGGGGGGAGCAGGGAAAACTGAAGTAAGGTGCCTGCCTGGTGCCATGGCTTGGAGGGACAGGAAGCGCATCCTTAGGATCACGAGAACAGTTGCACGGGAGTCTGAGCTGGACATCATTGTCCACCTAGGGACAAATGACTTGGCTCATCATGAGATTAGAGCAGTGCAGAAGGACTTTATAGAGTTGGGGAGGGGCTTAAGACAAGTAGCACACACAGTATCCTTCTCAGAGGTGCTGCCTGTCAGTGGCATGGGTGAGGCTAGGTTACTTTGCACCATGCAGTTTAACGAATGGTTGAAAAGATGGTGTGGAGCACAGGGGTTTGGCTTCATTGGGGACTGGGGTTCCACCTGGAGGGACACCAGCCTATACTGGCAGGATGGTCTGCATCTGTCCAGGAAGGGAACAAGTCTTTTGGGCAATCGGTTTAAATGCTTCATTGGCAAGTTTTTAAACTAGTCAAGAGGGGAGGCACTGATAAGCAGCAGGAAAATCCCAGCCTCCCCCTACAAAACAGGGTACTAAATGAGAAAAAGACCAAGGTAGAAAGGTCAGTGGGGGATGCTGCTACAGAAGGTAAAGCCATCAAAAAATGGAGACCAATGAGAACCAATGCCCGTAGTCTGGGTAACAAGCTTCCTGAATTGGTGGCCTTGATGGAGGAGGAACATCTGGATATCGTGGCAGTCACAGAAACATGGTGCACACAGAACCATGACTGGGATGTAAACATACCAGGATACACTATCTACAGGAGGGACAGGGAGGGTAAAAGAGGAGGAGGAGTAGCTCTATACATAAGAGAAGGAATCAAAGCAACAGAACAAAAGGGTAAACAGGGAGGAGAAGAAGCACTGTGGGTCAATTTGGAGGCAGGCAATGGCACCACAATCCGCACAGGGGTTGTATATAGACCCCCCTCTCAGGGGGAGGAAATGGACAAGGAAATGATAGAAAGTATACTTAGAATGGCAGATAAAGTGGAGATATTGCTGATGGGTGATCTGAATATGCCAGATGTTAACTGGAGTGCAGTTGCAGCAGCCACTTCTAAGAGTGCGGTTATTCTAGATGCCCTACAGGGGGCATGCCTTAGACAACTAGTACTGGAACCCACTCAAGAGGGAGCAGTCTTAGACCTGGTCCTCTCAAATGGAGATGGAGCGAGGATCACAGATGTAGAAGTGGGTAGCCATCTGGGAACTAGCGACCATCGAACAGTATGGTTCACAATAAACACAGCAATAGAGTCAAGCCATACAAAGGCAAAAGTACTGGACTTCAGGAGGGCTGACTTTGCCAAAATGGGTGAGTGCCCAAGGAATGCACTAGCAAATGGGCAGGAAGGAGGGGTGGAAGAACAATGGCGAATAATAAAAACTGCCATCACAGAGGTAACAAACCTTTGTGTGAAGCAAATAAACAAAACAAAACAATGTAAGAAACCACTACGGTTCTCAAAGGAGGTGGCAGTGAAGGTTCAAGAGAAAAAGAAAGCATTCAGAAAGTATAAGGAATCACAGAAGGAGCAGGACAGAGAATTGTATCAGTTGAAGCAAAAGGAAGCTGGGAAGGCAGTCAGAGCAGCAAAGGCCCAAACTGAGGAAATTCAGATCGAAGAGGATAAAACATTTTTAGGTACATCAGGAGTGAAGGAAGACTAAGGGAGGGATAGTGAGGCTTAATAAAGGGAGAGGTGGGCAGATGGTGACTGTGAAAAGGCAGAGATACTAAACAAATATTTTTGCTCAGTATTTACAAATGAAGAGGGAGGTACCTAAAACAAACAAACACTCTGGATACAGAAGTTGATACCAGCCCATTTACAGAAGAAAGGGTTCTGAAAAGAACTCTTAAAACTGAAGGTGGACAAAAGCAATGGGGCCTGATGGGATTCATCCCAGAATTCTAAAAGAACTAAGGGTAGAACTAATGACACCACTGACTACCCTCTTTAACAAATCATGGGAGGATGGGGTGGTACCTGAGGACTGGAGGAGGGCAGATGCGATTCCCCTTCACAAAAGTGGGAGCAGGGCAGAAACAGGAAACTACAGACCTGTTTAACCTCAGTGAGAGGGGAAAATGATGGAATCACTTCTGAAGGAAAGAACTGTTGAGTACCTAGAGACCAGAGGGGCACAGAACCCAAGGCAGCATGCATTCACAGCGGGAAGGTCATGCCAGACGAATCTAATAGATTTCTTTGACTGGGTGACCAAAGTACTAGATCAGGGAGGGGCTGTGGACATGGCCTACCTAGACTTTAGCAAGTCATTTGACTCAGTCCCACACAAAACATTAATATACAAGTTAGCCAGCCTGGGAGTGGGTCCCAAGATGACAGCCTGGGTAAAGAATTGGCTGGAGAATAGGACACAGAATAATAGTAAATGGAGTCCACTCTGAAGAAATGGGGGTTACTAGTGGGGTGCCGCAGGGTTCAGTATTAGGACCGGTCCTCTTCAATGTCTTTGTAAGCAACATTGCAGAGGGACTGGAAGGAAAAGTATGTCTCTTTGCAGATGACACAAAGATCTGCAACACAGCTGATGCACAAGGTGGGGTGGAAAGGATGAGAAGGGACTTGGCAAGGTTAGGGAAATGGTCAAATGTATGGCAGCTTAGATTTAATGCTAAGAAGTGCAAGGTAATGCACCTGGGAAACAAAAACCCAGGGGAAGAGTACACAATGGGGGTGAGATACTAATAACAAAAATGGAAAGGGACCTGGGGTAGTCATATCAGATGACTTAAAGGTGGGCAAGCAATGTGAGAGGGCAGTAAGGAGGGCTGGGGGTATAATGGGATGCATAGGGAGAGGCATCACCAGTAGAAAACAGGAAGTTGTTATCCCTCTGTACAGACAGCTGGTGAGACCCCATCTGGAGTACTGTGTGCAATTCTGGAGACCCAGTCTCCTTAAGGACATAGACAAGATGGAAGCTGTCAAAAGGAGGGCAACTAAAATGCTGCAGGGTCTGCACCGGAAGACGAGGGAGAGGGGGGACATGATAGAAACTTCCAAGTACCTCAAGGGAATCAACAAAGTCCAAGAGGGTAGCATCTTTCAAAAAAAGAGGTGTGCAAGAACAAGGGGGCACAATTTGAAGATGGGGGGCGCGGATCAGAGGTAATGTAAGGAAATATTTTTTCACACAGAGGGCTGTGGATGCATGGAATGGCCTTCCAGAGGAGGTTGGAGTCAAAAACAGTGGTTGAATTCAAGCATACATGGGACAGCCATAAGGCAATTCTAGGGAGTGAGGGTAGAAAGAAGTAGGCTGCTGGTTAACTAGGATCTGCAGCTTATTCATTAGGTAGGGAAATGGGCAGACTTGGTGGGCCAAGCGGTCCTTATCTGCCGTCAAATTCTATGTTTCTATGACTATTAAAGTTCCTCATCCTATGATTCCTTGTGTTCAAAAATATGTCTAACAAGTAACTGATAAGAAATAATGAGATACATAATTTGGCCACTGTACTTTTAAACCTAGTCTCATGATGTTATTGAATGATGTAGTGTCTAGGCAAAAATTTGCTGTAGCAGTTTGGAAATTTCCACTATGCATTTTTGATGTAAACAAGTTGAGTATAAATACAGGACCTAAGTGTCATGTCCAGTGAGTTCAAGAGGAGTAGATAGGCTACTTATAGATGCTGGACACCCAGAAAGAGAGAGCAAGTCTGCTTCACTCTTTCTGAACACCTGTAGCCCTGGTGGTCAAAAGCCATCAGCTGTTTAGACTTGATCATGTTAGAGGTAAACTGTTAGGGCTTATTTGGGTATTAATAAATTGCACCTGATTTAAAACAACATCTGGTGTCAGGTGGCTTTATTGGATTACCAGGGACCACCAACCTTGTGCTATTACTGCCTTACTGTCATCAGTGTGGTATAGTTTCTTTATTTACACCTCACTGATGCAGCTTAGGGCATCCGCCAGAGAGTTGTCCTTGCCTGGAAGAGGAATGGCCATCTGACTCATGTCCAGGGAATAGGCCAGAGGCCAAATTCTCATCGCTTCTGTGCGGAGCTTGTTCAACCTTGTGCCACCCCATTTGTTGATGAGGACACTGCTATAGTATTGTCTGTTCTGATTTGAACACAGTGGCTTCTGACCTGTGGAGCAAAAGGTCTCGATAGCTAGGTACATGGCTCTGAGCTCTAACATGTTGATGTGGCAGGTGGACTCTTTCGGAGACCAAGTGCCACTTACAGACTGATCCTGCAGGTGGGCTCCCCAACCTAGGAGGGAGGCATCTCGTTAGTACTCTGGAAGGTTGTGGCAGCTGAAAAACATCTTCCCTGAGGTTTTCTGTTTCTTTCCACCAGTCCAATGCTTGTAGGAAAGACTTGGTGACTGGAACTAACTTCAGTAAAGAACCTTTCCTCTGGGACCCGTGAGCCCTGAGGTGATACTGAATGTCCCTCATTTGAAAACTTGCTCCTGGGATCACTGCTGTCATTGATGCCATGTGGCCTAGGAGTCTGAGGAAATGTCTGGCTGGTGGTCTTGGTTGGCACAAGACAAAAGAATTCACTAGGTTAAGAAAGTTCTGCACCCTGTCCACAGGCAAGAATGCCTTGCCTGGAGAGTGTTTAATTCTAATATCTGAGCAGGCTCGAAATGAGACTCCTCTGTGTTGATGATGAAGCCCAGAGACTCCAGGGTGTTTCTTATCTGGGCTAATAATTTTTTGTCTGCCTGAGGGGACTTGGCCACATTGAGCCAGTCGTCCAGGTACGGAAAGACAGACACTAGTCTTCTTAGGTGAGCTGCAATAACTGCCAAGCACTTTGTAAAGACTCTGGGAGCTGAAGTTAGGCAGAAAGGTAGGACTACAAACTGGTAATGGCCTGATGGCAGCCTGAACCTTTAAACATTTTCTGTGGGACTGCCTTAGTGGTATGTGGAAGTAGGCATCCCCGAGGTCTACAGAGACTAGCCAGTCTCCCTGCTGAAGAGAATGACTCCCCAGAGTTAAAGTGACCATTCTGAATTTTGATTTTAGTAAGTGCCTGTTCAGGTGCCGCAGATCCGAAATAGGTCACCATTCCCCCTTTTTTCTTCACAGCAAGGAAATACCTGGAGTAGAGACCTCTTCCCCATTGGGGAAGGGACTCTCCACATTTTCAACCTTAAAAGGCTTTGCACCTCTGACTCCAGCAGCAACTTTTCTGTTGAAGTCAAGGGTTTAGGCAGTTTGGGGGCTTGGAGAACAAGAAACCTTTTGAACTGCAGGGTTAGGCCCTGAGCAACCACCTCTAGCACCCATTTGTCTCTGGTGATGAGCTGCCATTGGTGGAAGTAGTGGGAAAGCCTGCCCCCTACTGAATGAGGGGAGACAACCGGAGAGGACTCAAGAAGATTGCTGTTTAGGTTGGTTATTGGGAGCAGGAGTACAGCTGTCCCTTCTTTAGCCCCTTCTTCCTTTCCCTCTGAAAAAAAAAAAATAATTTGGGAAAAATTCACTGGCATTGGCATAGGGTTAAAAGCCCTTGGAAAATATCCCTCTTCCTCTACCTGACTTGTTCGAGATTTTAGGGAGGAAGAGGCTTTCACCTTTGCAGCATTACTCTTATAAGTGGTTTTGTATTCTTCCACCTTCCCCATGTAAGTTTTGGTTTTGTCCCCAAAAAGAGAACTGTTCTCACAGGAGAAATCCATCGCTTTTGGTTTGAGTGTACCATGTCAAGTTGGTGGTTCTCAACCAAGCAAGTCTTCTGAGGGACATGGCCTGGGCCATGACCCTGGAGGCAGTGTCATTATTATGGAATATGCAATATTATGGAAGGAAGGAACTAGAAGGGGGACAGGATCAGATCTACAGTACAGTGGCTTCTTGTTTTTACATTGTTTCTTGTGGATTCTACTTGGTAGAAGGTTATTTCTTTTCTTTCTTACTACTAAGGTGCTAGCAGGGTACTGTTTGGGGCTGTTGGAATTTTGAAACCTGTTTTGGTAGCTATGAGTGGGCTCATTTGTTTGATTCACTGTGTGGCAGGCTGCATTTGTAGAGGCCTATTTCTTCTGTTTTAAAACATAATTGGTGTGATTTAACTGGGTCTGTTTCTTTGAATCGGAGACCTATATCTTCTAATTCCAAGCCTATTTTGATGTGTTGTTGGTGAAGCTGTTTGAATTAGAGTCCTGTTTCTTTGGGTAGCAAACCTATTTTGGGGGCTTTGAGTAGAATTGTGATTCACTGTTGCTGGCTTCACTAGCTGCAAAGTTTTAGTGCAGAGTGGGGGAAGGGACCAGAGGCCTCAGCAACCTGATTCTTTCTGGAAGACTTGGGCTGGTCCCACCCACCCCTGATCCATTATTTCCTTTATACCAGGGGTTCTGACATCACTTCCTCCAACGGGCAAAGGATATGCACCTGTCATAGCAGAAGCAGACATCCAGGAAAGGAACAGCAGAAAGTGAAGAGGTGACCGCTATCTCAGTGGAAGGGAAGTAGATGCAAATCTAGGAGCTTTCATTATTACTTCTTTGCATTGATATTGCATTGGGGAAAGGAGGAGTAGGAGTTTGAAGAAGGTTGTGCAATGGCTACTTAAAGTCTCTTTTTGAGTGTGGATAGGAAGGATAGGAATATAAAAAGCAGTTGCTCAATATATCTAAACGTGTGCAACAAAGGAGGTAAGGGAAATAAAGAAAATGTTTTGCACTGATAGAGGAGAGACTTGGGGGAGTGTTTGGTATCCTACATCTGGAAGGGTGGGGGGCCGCTGGTGGGCAACGACAGCAATGGGTAGGGTGGTAGGCTGCAACAACTGCGGTGCACCAATCTTTCTAAAAATTGCCTGGAGTGTGGGAGGATGTTTAGTGTGCAACACATAGAAAAACTTAGAAAGGAGATTGAGGGTCTGCAGGAGGAACTAAGACAGGCAAGGCAGATTGGGGTGGGTTGGCCCAATACTGGAGGGAGGAAGAAGGAGATGAGGGAGGCGATTTAAGCCAACAGTGGTAGAAGAGGGTCAGAA
Organism: Neoceratodus forsteri; assembly: GCA_016271365.2. Lineage (NCBI taxonomy): Eukaryota > Metazoa > Chordata > Ceratodontiformes > Ceratodontidae > Neoceratodus > Neoceratodus forsteri. The sequence goes on from CM028130.1 coordinate 484,842,878, forward strand.
GAAGGGAAGCAGAGACAAAGGGGCCCAGGCCAGGAAGAACGATTGCCGGGGAAACCAGGTCAGGAGACAAAAGACAAATGGAAGGAGGAGATAGGGACTTGTGAGGGAGGCGAAGAAGTGGCAAAAGTCATGGAGTGGAAAGGAGAGAATAGGTTACTATGAAGAGAGAGGGAGCGGACATTTTTGAAGGGTCTTCAGAAAACAGTTGTGCTCTGCTAGAGACGAAGAAGGTGGAGGGAAATGATGAAATTAGAGGAGTAATTGATAGGTGCCTGGACCAAACTGGAGCAGGGGGAAGTTCTGCTGGGAGAATTGCAACACGGGTAAAAGGGGGAAATAATGTGCAGGAGGAAGAAGAGGAGCTGGAAATGAGAGAGGGAGATAAATGGAAGCAAGCAGGGAGTAAGAGGGGTGGAATCTTAGTGCTGGGGGACTCAATACTAAGGAGTCATGTGGGGTAGCAAGGGGGAGAGGCATAGTCACATTTGGGTGGAGGCCATGCCAGGAATGACAGCGGAAAGGGTGGGACAGTCTGTTCTGAAATATGCTAGAAGGGGTAGGGACACGCCTCATTTAATTATACATCTTGGGACAAACGACCTGGCTGACAAGACAGTAGATATAGTCCAGAGGAGGTTTGAGGAACAAGCACAATTATGTGAGGGGGCAGGAAGATCAGTAACTTTTTCAGAGATACTTCCGGTGCCAAAGGAAAGCACAACAAGAAAGCTGAGAATAGAGGAATTTAACGGATGGCTAAGAACCTGGTGTTGTGCTAAAGGGTATGGACTGTTAGGGGTGGGAAGGATCTGGGAGGACAGTAGTCTCTATGCCAAGGACAGACTACACTTGAGTGAGGAGGGAAAAAGTGTTGAAACAGAGGATGGAGGAGTACATGAGAAGCTGGGAATTTAAACTAGGAGTGGGGGTGGCAGTTGGGAATAGATATGCAGAGACCACAGGTTGGGAAACCATATGAGCTGACCCCCCATAACAGTGACAAAGGACAAATGGCAAGTACTATTGGTGATGCTAGGAAAGGAGGGCAGGATGGGAGAGGGGTGGAAGGTGGTTACCCTTAATGCTAGGAGCCTTGGGAGGAAAACTGCAGAGTTACAGGTTCTCATGGCAGAGGGAGAGGTGGACACTGCAGCCATCATAGAAACATGGGCCACCCAATACAATGACTGGGACATGTCTGTACCAGAGTACAGGTTATTTCGTAGGGACAGGGAGATGGGGGCACTATATGTGAAGGAAGGACTGAAGTGTGTAAGGGAGGAAGGGGAGGAGGGTAGTCGGAGTCACTTTGGATGCAAATCCAGGATTCCTAGAATAGGGTTCTTAGAATGGGAGTGGTGTACAGGCCGCCATCTCAGGCCGGAGGAGTTAGACAGGGAACTAGCGGGACAGATCAGGAGGACCTGCGAGAAGGGTAGTGTGGTGATTGTGGGGGACTTCAACATGCCAGGAGTGGACTGGAGCACCCCAACAACCAGGAACAGAAGGGGGCAGGTACTGCTGGATGCCTTCAGGACAGCTTCCTGCTGCAAATGGTCAGTGAACCAACCAGGTTAGGGAATACCCTTGACCTTGTGCTGGCAAATGGGGACTTTGTGAGAGAACTTACAGTGGAGGAACCACTGTCAGGAGTGACCACCACTCAGTATGGCTCACACTGGATATGGGCAAGGAAGGAGTGGAATCTGGCACAAGAGTGCTGGACTTCAGGAGGGCCGACTTTGGGAGGATGGAGGAAGTGGTAAAAGGGTACCTTGCCAGAATTCAATCTAGTATGGACACTAACCAGAGGTGGGAGCTCATAAAGCTGGGGATAGTGGAGGCAACCAAAACCTGCTGCAAAGCCCAGAGCAAGAAGGCTAAGGCAAAGAAACCAAGCTGGTTGAGCAAGGAGGTCATGGAAAAGGTAAGGAGGAAAAGAGCTGCCTTTAGGAAGTACAAGAAAACAGGGAGGGGGGAGGACAGGGAGGAGTACTTGACAAAATCGAAGGAGGCGACAAGGGCAGTAAGGGGAGCCAAAGCATCTACGGAACTCAGGCTGGCACAAGGCATTAAGAAGGGGGAGAAGGACTTCTTTAAGTACATATGGGAGAAAAAGAGCTGTAAGGACCACATAGTAAGGATTAGGAAGGAGGGGGGCTGGGTGGAAGCAGGGTGCAATAAGGCAGAAGCACTAAATGAGTACTTCTGCTCAGTATTTACTAAAGAGAAGAGGGGGGGTGACACCCAAGGTGGGCCGCCTCCTCCTCGAGGGCGATTATCTGCTCGGGTTGCTCAGCCGGAGCCAGCCGCCCGGACACCATAGCAGAGCCTCCTTGGAGTTCACCAGCAGGTGGCCTTCTCGGGCGCCCAAGCTGTGTGCCGAGACGCGGTCTTCCAGGGCGTTGGCGAAAATGATCAACATAACTCGCAGGCCTGCGGGTCGTGATCAAGGCCGAGGCAGTAGACGCACGTGGAGTGCAGGTCCGTCCTGGACATCATCTGCCCGTATGGGCACCGCCAAAATCCCGGAGTTGATTTGTCCATCGCAGCCGCGAGGGAGTAATTAGACCGAAGTCTTGAGAACTTTACAACTATTTTCAGGCGAACCGAAGAATTAGGATCCAGTCTATACGCAGAACGTTAAGGAGGGAACCTGAGCTTCCAAGCGGTAAGGAAGATCTGGCGTCATGGGACAGAGCTGAGAGTTTTACCACCCGGGTGGGTGGGAAGAGCCAGCTTGAAGACCTTCCGGCAAGATTTAAAGCAGCAAGGAACCTGCCAGACAGTGTGGATGAACAACATATCCATGTCCCTAGAAGCATTGTTATGTTCCTGAATTGCCACCATGACTGTATGTTGCTAGTGTTACCTGTAACTTGAGTTGACGTTGTCACTGTTTATTCTCTAATGCTATGTAATCCAGGGTCGCCTCTGGAAAAGGGACCTCCGGGGCTCAGTGGGCTTACCTGGTCAACAAAATTTAATAAATAATAAAATAATCTGGATGCAAATAAAGAAAATTAGCATTTGTTTTATCCAGCTATTTCTTTTCTCTTTTCTTGTCTACTGCAGGCAAAGAGAAGGGAGCCTGGAGTAGCCTCTTTGTTGCCCTTTTAAGAGAATTATGAACGGGCAAGGCAAACTCTCTAGAGGCAGGGACATCCATCATTTCTAAATAATCTTCCTCCTCTTCTTGACCAGCGGTCTCCTGGATTACAAGGTCCAGGGTGTCCACCATGTGTTGCACAAATGTGTAGAGAGATGAACCATCCTCCTGACCAGTAGAAGGGGTACCAATGTCAAGGTCAGGGGAGCCATCTATATCTATTCACCATCTACGATATCTTCTTCATTCACCTCATAGTAAAACCTCTGGGAGTAATCAGGGTTTGAAAAATGAGGCATATTAGGTTTAGAAGGGGCATTAAAAAGATTGCCCATATTTTGCAGAACCTGATCAAATATGCCAAGCCTTTGCCATTTCAGCAGCAGAGGGTTATGTATTTGCCACTAGCGTCTCCCCTTGCTTTCCAGCAGGAGGGGCAGTGGTATGTTTCTCTTTTTTATTCTTTTTTGCAGGGACTGAATCAGAACCCTGCTCATTATGTCTTTTTAAGGCTTGGTCATAATTGTTATTCTTATCAGACTTAATCTCATTGGGGTCCTTAGAGGACTTCTCTTTTTGTTTTGAGATGAAGTACCCTCTTCTCAGCGATTTTACAGGAGGGGGAGGCAGACAGAGGCCATGGGTTTCAAATATTTAGCCTTTTTAAAGGCTGCTTTGTTTGAAAAAAATTGTATAAGTTTCTAAGGAATGGACCAAAACATTTCAAACAAAAGGCCGTGGCTTGTCTGCCTTAGCCAAGAACTCATAGTATTTAACACAAGTTTTAATTTCTGTTGGTCCAGTTCTTTTGATGGGCTTCTCTGACATGCTAAAATGCCAGAGAAACTGAGAAAACAGAGGTTTCCAAGGTGGGGAAGACAAAGGAAGAAGTCCTCAACGTGAAAGAAAATGTGGTGGGGGGGAGAGACTGCAACCATGTTGGAAAAATATAGCAAAATGTAATGAAATGCAGTTATATGTGGAGAAAATTAACTGCTAGTACTTAAAAATAGTAAAAAAAAAGTTCTTGCAGGGTATTTTTACCTCAGCCGTGGTATTTTTTTACGTCAGAAAACCTGCGGAAAATAAAACTCGCGGTTGCGGTAAAAACAGATTTAAAAAAACAATAAAAATACCTGAAGGCAGCAAAAAACACTTTCTGAAGAAAAACTGCCTCCAAGTGTTGAGAGGAGAACAGTCTGGGGCAATGCTGCTCAGTAAGGCAGCATACCATCCTGCTGAAAGTCGACTGGTCAATTCCCATAGTCCATTTACAGACTCCATCTCTGGGGCAGCTGAACCCAGCTGGCATACTGCACACTGTCAGGCATACTGAAGAATTTGTGAAGTGAGAACTGTTTTTTGGGTGGGGAATCCAGGGGCGTGTCCATGGAATTCAGCCAGTAACACCTCCCAGATCTGCAGGATCCACTTGTCAGTATTGACAGATTTCCACTGGCAGTAAAACTGAGTCAGATGCCCTCCTACTGGAGAGGAGATGATTAGTGTGCCAC